>JAPDVU010000007.1:82853653-84282819 GCA_026230045.1 Corynorhinus townsendii | reverse complement strand
ATATATTTAGTAAAGTGCACTAACTTTAGATGGATAGCTTGTTATTTTTTACACTCATGTAACCAGCACCCAGATAATAACAGAGACCATTTATAGCATCCCAGAAAGTTCACTCTTGACCCTTCAAGGTAGGGTGCCCAGGAATAAGGTTTTTTTCCAGGACATGGGACCTTCAGTACTAAACCAAGGTCACCCTGCTTCAAGGTCTACACTCCAGCCCACCCCAGGTAAACACTATGCCAATTTCTATCTACTGGTAATTTTAAGAGTTGTCCAAATGACTCTAAAGGGCTGACTTCGGTGTGTATCAGCATCATCCAGCAGGAGGCCTTGTGAAAATAGCTGAGCCTCATCCCTAGGCTTTCTAATTCAGTAGGTCTGGGGTGGAGCCCAAAAATTTGCATTACTAAAAAGTTTCCCAGGTGTTGCTGGTGCTGCTTGTCTGCCTTCTTCACTCTGAGACTACAGGTCTAAGCCAATCACAGTAATTCTCCCCTTGAGCAGTGATTGGTTTAGGCTTGAGCACGTGATGCACTTTTGGCCAAAGAGAGTGAGAAGACCACTGGAAGCCTCTGAGGCAGCGTTAGGTAAAGTCCGTTAAAATGGCACCCCTGGATTGTGCATATCAGCACCCCTGGGTCGGAAAAGGCGGAAGGGAGCTCCTGAAGATTTTCTCAGTGACAGATGCATGGGAGGGAGGCTCTCCTCTTCCTTTGAAAGTTCAGTGGTGTCTGAGTGTGGCCGCTGGAGCTGCCTGCTGACCTTGACTCAACAAGCGTGAGGACTGAACACCCAGGATGGGGGAGAGGAAAGCGGGAGAGAACCTGAGTCCTTGCAGAAGTTGTTGAACTGTGGAATTGCCCGCCCCGCCCCCGCCCCCCCCCCCCCCCCCGCACGCACACACACCCCAAAACATATAATTGGCTTCTCTTATTTGCGTTCAAAAGTTTGTAGTGCCCTGCTATTCAAATTGTGGTCCAAGAACCAGCAGCACTAGCAAGGGGAAACAACCCGTGGGGTAGGAAGGTGCACCGAAGAAGTAGCAGGAGAGCCTAGGCTGGGCGGCTTTAGCTCACCGCGAAGTCAGAGAAAACGGGACCTTGGGGACAGGTTCAGGGAGTTAACCTGGGACAAGCTGCTGCTGCCCATTGCTCCTCTGCTTGTAAGTTTCATGGGGTCCCTTAGAGGGAAGAAGGGGAGGGGAATGGTGCTGGTGTACTCCCCTGGGGGAGAGCGTGCACTGGGTCCTTCATCCTGAGTATCTCTCACTTGCTTGTGGAAATCATAGCAGAGGTATCAGGGAGAATCTTTTTTTTAAAGTATTTTTCTTGATTTCAGAGAGGAAGGGAGAGGGAGAAAGAGATAGAAACATCAACCACTGAGCTACTCTGGCCAGGCAGGGGAGAGTCTTAATAGAATATTCATCAGCTTTACAGGTGTGCTCTTTCAGAGTCGTGGTCTCCACTGATTGGTGGGTGCCATAAGTCAATGTAGCTGGTCCTGAGGCAGCCTGGGCATCACTTGTCTGGTTTTACTGCTTTTTTGGTCTTGGAGCTAAAGTACAACTGAGGCCTAGATATTATCTTCAGGGAGGAAAAAGTCAGGGGATCTAAACCATATCACCAGCCCTAGTCAGTTTGGCTCTGTGGATAGAGCATTGGCCTGCGGACTGAAGGGTCCTGGGTTCAGTTCCAGTCAAGAGCGTGTGTCCGGGATTGTGGCCTCGATCCCAAGTGGGGGGCATGCAGGAGGCAGCCGATCAATGATTCCCTCTCATCATTGATATTTCTATCTCTCTCCCTCTCCCTTCCTCTCTGAAATCAATAAAAATGTATTTTTTAAAAAAATGTTTTTAAAAAATAATAAAATAAACCATATGACCAGTGGGATATGAGAGATCAGGGGTGCAAACCCCATGACCAGTAATATGCTAGGGGAGGACAGGTTACTCTGGGGGTGAGGTTCTTGTTTTCCCAGTTTTGCCCCTTGCTAGGCTCTCTGCCCTGGTGAGTTTCTATACCTGGCCCATCGTCCTTGCTCTGCTCATCTATCCAACTGCCCATAACAAGAGCGAGTTTTATAGAACCTAGAAGAGGCCACATGAAACAGGACATGATTGGCTCGAAGGTCCTATTTTCTGGGTAAGGTAAGCTGGCTAAAGCTGAGTTGGAGCACTGTGACTGCTGTATGGTAGGTCTCCTTGACATGTAGGTGTTTCCTGTAGGTGTAGGTTGATTTAGGTTTAGATTTGTGACAAGGATGGCCTTCATTTTGTGGGTCCTGATATACAAATTAACTTTATCGACTAAAAATGCAGAATCTCAGGACCCACCACAGACCTACTGAAATAAGATTGTATTTTAACAAGAACCCCACAGTAAGGCCTGAGAAACACTGTTCTAACCTGGACAGCAGCACATATGCCTTGGGTGTTCTGAGCCTTTCTGTGAGCCTCCTCCCACATCTAATAGCTGCATGAAATCATGTTATTATTGATAATCATTTGAAAAGATATCACAAGCACCTCTTTCAGAAGCCTCCAGGTCAGGTTTCCCTTGTATATCATTGGTCAGAAGTGAGTCACATGCCTTAATGCAAAGGATGCTGGGAAGATGAATGTCTGATTTTATTGGCCTCTATCATGAGAGGCCAGCTCTGCCATCAAGGCTATGGGTTGGGTAGGAACCAGCATTGTCTACCACAAATAAATACCATTCATGACCTTTTTCAGAGGTGAGACTAGACTCAGAGGTATAGAGTCACTTGCCTAAGGCCACATAATTAGAAAGTACTTTGCCACTTTGTAGAAAACTGATACATTTTTATAAATGAGGATGGCTGAGTCAGTGCCTAAGCTGGGCCTTGAACCCAGATCCCCTGGTGACCAATATAGTGATTTAGCCACTTCTTTAAGCTGCCTTCCTCTTGCCCTTTGTGTGCCTTTGTATCTTAAATCATTTTTTAAAAAATATTTTTATTGATTTCAGAGAGGGAAAGATAGAAACATCAATGATGAGTGAGAATCATTGATCGGCTGCCTCCTGCATGCCCCACACTTGAGATCAAGCCCATAACCTGGGCATGTGCCCTGACCGGGAATCAACCCCATGACCTCCTGGTTCAAAGGTCGATGCTCAACCACTAAGCCATGCTGGCCAGGCTTAAATAATGTTTTTTAAGGACAGAACTAACTCATTAGGCAATCAGTATCTGTGTGATTTCTTGTGTGGCTAGCCACAGTCATAGAAAAAAGACAAGTGCCTGATAAAACTGGAGTTTTCTCAGCTGCTTTTGGACACCATCAAAACCCAGCATGGCACCCTTGGACACACAGGAAAATGTTATTTTTCACCATTTCCTGTCAAATGTCCAGCTCGCTCCACTGGTAAATGATGAAGGTCAGGGTGGATCCTGGTTCCTGGCCCTCTCTGCATGGTTAACTTTCCAGCTCAGTTTCCCTCCCAGCAGAGAAAGAGTCTGGGAATTGTGAGTTATAGACAAGGAAAATTCCTCCTAGTTGGAAGGCACTGCCTTTTTGTAACCTAATCTCAGAAGTGACATTCTGTCACTTTTGCCATATTCTATTCATTAGAATCAAGTCACACTCAAGAGGAGGGGATTAGCCCTAGCCAGGTAGCTCAATTAATTAGAGCATTGTCCCAATACACCAAGGTTACGAGTTCGATTTCCCATTAGGGCACATACAAGAAGCAATCAATGACTGCATAAATAAGTGGAACAAAACTCTCTCTCAAATCAATAAATACACTTAAAAAAAAAAAAAAAAGGAAGGATCCAGCCACTGTGGCTCAGTGGTTGAGCATCGACCTATGAACCAGGAGATCACAGTTCAATTCCCGGTCAGGGCACATGCCCAGGTTGTGGGCTCAATCCCTAGTGTGGGGGGTACAGGAGGCAGCCGATCAGTGATTCTCTCTCATTGATGTTGCTCTCTCCCTCTCTGAAATCAATAAAAATACATTAAAAAAGAGAGAGAGAGGAGGGGATTAGAAAAGAATGTGACTACCAAGAGGCAAGGATCATTGGGAATTAATGTAGAAGCTGCCTAGCATTCCATATGTGCACCCAGAGCTAAGAACTCCAAAATCCATCCTATATAATAAAAGCCTAATATGCTAAGTGTTGGGTCGTCTGTTCAACCAATCAAAGCATAATATGCTAATGATATGCTAAGGCCACTCAACCGCTCACTATGATGTGCACTGACCACGAGGGGGCAGATACTCCGACTGGTAGGTTAGCTTGCTGCTGGGGTCTGGCCGATCAGGACTGAGCAAGATGGGCCAGACATGCCTGGAGCCCTCCTGCGATCCCTTCCCAGCTGGTCAACCTCCTGCATCCCTCCCTGGCCCCAATCGTGCCCGGTGGAGTCCCTCGGCCTGGCCTGTGCCCTCTCCCAATCTGGGACCCCTCCGGGGATGTCGGCTAGCTGGTTTCGGTCCAATCCTGTAGTCATAAAAGGCTAATATGCAAATCGACCAAACAGTGAAATGACTGGTTACTGTGATGCACACTGACCACCAGGGGGCTGACGCTCAACTGCAGGAGCTGCCCCCTGGTGGTCGGTACACTCCCACAGGGGGAGCGCTGCTCAGCCAGAAGCTTGGTTCACGGCTAGCAAGGGCAGTACAGTGGCGGAAGCCTCTCCCACCTCTGCAGCAGTACTAAGGATGTCCTCTGCAGCAGTTGGACATCCCTCAAGGGCTCCAAGACTGCAAGAGGGCACAGGCCGGGCTGAGGGAGCTCCCCGCCCCCAGTGCACAAATTTTGTGCACCAAGCCTCTAGTTTTATAATAAAAGCAACTACTGTTATTACGTGTTTAAGTGCCAGAGGTTTACATATATTGTTGCATATAGTCCTTACAACAACCCTATGAATTAGGTACAATTAGCATTATCCCATTTTTCTATAAGAAAATAGGCACTAGAAGTTATGTAACTTGTCCAAGTCACCCAGCTAGTAAATGCCAGAGCCAGGAACACTGACTAATATTTTCACAGGACTTGAGAATTACAAACTAGTTTCTTTTATCCTCCCAACACTGTGAGTTAGAGATCCTAAGTTACCTTCCTACCCATAAGAAAACTAAAGCTTAGAAATAAAAATGATAGAGATTATTTTGTGAGCATTTGCCACATTCTAGCCATCTTTTTAGTGATTTACATTCATTGCCTGACTTTACACTCCTGCTAAACTACCAGGCACTACTATTTAGAGATTTAGGATAAAAAGTCATTTAAATAATTCAGTGCTCCTGTAGGGATGGTTTCTTTAGCATCTTTTTTGGGTTAGGCGCATCTCACCCAAACTATTCTGCATCAAAAGAGTTATTAAGAGCTTGGGATTTGGCATCAGATAATACATTGGTTGGACAAATAATATTAGGCTGAGGCCTTTTCTCTGACCTCAGCTGAGGTCCATCACTGGCCAGCTTTTCCAGTAATAATCAGCAAATCAGAAGATTTTTCACTTGGGAGAACTTCTAAACCTAGGGTTTGCATTTGCTTAATTAGATACTCAGCATATGGAAGAAGATTTAAAAGGGGGAAGGGAGGCAGCAGAAAAAAACACAATTATTTTAAATGGATCTAAAAGAGGAAGAGAACTCAATTTGTTCACTTTTTCTAGGTTAAAAAATAAAAAGCCCTAGTGGCAGCACCCCTTGGTTAAATTAAGTAATCTTGACATTAAATTGCGAACTCCACTCATTCCCCTATTTTGCTAATATCTTTGGGGGCCATTGTTTGTCCATAGGACAGTTTTTTTCTGAGCATCTTTATTGAGCTTTCATGCCAGATATTTTTCATACTGCATTTTTGCAGCCATCCAGTGAGACATTTTTTATGAGTTCCATTTTACAGGTAAGAAAACTGAGGCAAGGAAAAATTACATGATTTCCCAAGGTCACACAGTTGGGGAATGATTGTTCCCAGGATGGGATGCCAATCCAAATGAGATTAGTATTTGGGGTGAGGGTGGGAGGTGGGGGACTGACTCTAACACACACAAAGGATTTTCCCTTCTTAGCAACACTCTGGCTCCCAAAGCATTTCCTGTGACTTTTCCTAGCTGAGAAATCTGAACAAAGGGCTGTTTTGTATTTTAATATTAGTTCTGTTTTCTTTTCTAAACTTTACATATTTTTCACAACAGCCATATATTATTTTTATGTTCTGAAACATTGAATGTTTTTATGTGCATCTTGATAGGCTGCAAGAATCATTTTTTAATTATATAAAAAAGTTTTATTTATATCTTGCAAATTTTTCCTGAAAGCCATTTTATCTTAAAATGGAAGTTTTTTTGAAAATTATATATTCTTTTAACTCTTTTTATTGATTTTAGAGAAAGAAGAGAGAGAGAGAGAGAGAGAGAGAGAGAGAGAGAGAGAGAGAGAAATGTCAATCGCTGTTCCACTCATCCATGCATTCATTAGTTGACTCTTGTACATGCCCTGACTGGGGATTGAACCCACAACCTTGGCGTATCAAGATTACATTCTAACCAACTGAGCCCCCCAGCCAGGGCCAAAAATAATATAGTCTAATTATAAGTCCTCTCTGGCATTGCTGGAGAGTTCTTCATTATTCCTCAATGAGAAAGGACCGTGAACCAAATATCAGGAGAAATCTACTATGTGTTCTTGGACAAGTCAAGCTCTCTCTCTGGGACTCAGTTTCATGAATATATAATATGAGGCTTGCCCTGACCGGTTTGGCTCAATGGATAGAGCGTCGGCCTGCGGACTCAAGGGGGTTCAATTCTGGTTAAGGGCATGTACCTTGGTTGCCCGCACATCCCCAGTAGGGGTGTGCAGGAGGCAGCTGATTGATGTTTCTCTCTCATCAATGTTTCTAACTCTCTCTCCCTCTTCTTTCCTCTCTGTAAAAAATCAATAAAATATGTATTTAAAAAAATGAGGCTAGGGTAGAGGGGCAAAATAATTTCCAACAGCTCTTATATCTCTGGCAGGTGATGTCTAAAAGTTACCAAATATACCTTAAGCCATAAACGGGCAAGGCAAATATTTTTCTTCCTGAAGAGTCATATGTTAGTAGCCTCATAAGAGGGGACCAGCTCTAAGATGAGTTACTTGAGTGAAATTCTTTTATGTCTGTGTGTCACAGAAAGTTACTTTTTATGTTAACACTGTGGTGGGTATTACTCATTCCGTATTACGAGTTTATTGTTGCCCTTGAACATTTTTTTAAATTGTGATAAAAATACACACAATATAAAATGTACTATCTTAACCATCTTAAGTTTATAGTTCAGTAGCTTTAAGTTATGCAACCGATCTCCAGAATTTTCTCATCTTGTAAAACTGAAACGCTGTACCCATTGAACAGCTCTCCCTAGGGAGGGGGCAATCACCTTCTACTTTTTTTTTTTTTTTTACTTTCTGTTTCTGAGTTTGACTACTCTAGATACCTCATATAAATGGAATCATACTTTCCTTTTGCCTTTTGGGGACTGGCTTATTTTAAGGATATCTTCAAGGCTATCCACCTTTTAGCACGTGTCAGACTTTCCTCCCTTTTTAAGGCTGAATAATATTCTGTTATATGTATAGACCACCTTTTGTTTAATCTATTCATGTTGATGGACATTTAAGTTTCTTCCACCTTTTCGCTATTGTGAATAACACTGTTATGAATATAGGTGTATAGCTACCTCTTCGAGACCCTGCTTTCAATTCTTTTGGGTAAATACCAAGAAGTGAAATTGCTGGATGACATGGGAGTTCCATTTTTAATTAAAAAAAAATGTTTTTGATTTTTTCAAGAGATAATAAGGGAGATAAATAGAAACATCAAATGGCTGCCTCCTGCACATCTCATACTAGGGTTTGGGCCCCCAACCCAGGTATGTGCCCTGACTGGGAATCTAACCATGAACTCTTGGTTCCTGGGTCGGCATTCAACCAGAGCCACACTGGCTGGGCACTCTAATTTTTGAGGAACTGCCATACCATTTCTCATAGCAGGTAAGTCATTTTACATTCTACCAAGAGTGCACAAGGGCCCCAATTTCCCCACATCCTCACCAACCTTATTTCCTGCTTTATTTTTTGGATTTTTTTCCCATCGACTTTAGAGTGGGAGGGGAGAAACAATGAGGAAGCCACATCAACTGGGCATCATGTTTTACGTGACCCAGAAGTGACAAGGAATACAGCTCAAACTGTAGGTCTCAAACTAGATTAGGGGCCATATAAGGCCCATACAGGAGTTGCTGTCTTCAGTTTATAGACTTGGAACCAATTGCCAATAGTTTAAGGATTTCTGGCTTCCTTTTAAAATGGGAAGCCCCGACCATGCTGGTAGTAGCTGCCTCACTATAGACCTATGGGAATGTGGGAAAGTGAAAATTGACCACTGGGACGTTAGATTGAAAAGGATGGAGGTAAATGTTTTTGATTTGTTGCTTGATGGTCAGCACACCATGACTCAGGCCTGGGCAACTGCTCCTTTCTCAGGCTCCCCTGCTGCAGATCCCAGCTCTGGTGGCAGGATCTAAAAAAAAAAAAACTCACCCATCTGCAATGGCCCTGCCAAGCCCTAATCTTCCCCCTTCCTGAAGGTGGAAGCATCATTCCACAGGATATAGAGGAAACAATTTTAAATCTAAAATATAGCATTTGAGAATCTATGTTCCAAGCAGGGTTCCTTTTCTCACCATAAATCCCTGTATGATGGGCACCATCTCCCCATCTCCGATGAAGCAACTGAGGGTCAGAAATGTGAATCACTTGTCACATGGCTAATAAGCAGTAGAGCCAGGATTCAAACTGAAACCTGATTCAAGTCCATACTTTTAAAAAATCTGACTTTGGAGAGGTTACAATTGACTTACTCAATTCTATGAACTTTTAACATATGCATAAATTTGTGACTACCCTAATACCCCCCAAAATACTCATGCTATTCCTTTACACTTTCACCCCCTACCAGCAGAACTTCTGGCAATCATGCTCCCCATCAAGTTTTGTCTTTTTCCAGAATGTCAAGGTAATAAGACTATGCAAGCATTTGAGACTGGCTTCTTCCCTCAGGGTAAGGTCTTTGGGATGCATCAAGTTGTCCTATGTAACCAGTTCATTCCTATATACAGATCAAGGACAGCTATTACTAATTGAACACTTATCCCATGTCAAGTGCTACACTAAGCATTCTCAGATCTCATACCCATTTTAAAGATAAATTTTTCTATAAATACTAAAAATTTAAATGCCTAACACTGTTTGAAAACCGTAGAGATTTGGTCATTACCCTTGTTCAGTGTTTCTTAATCCCCAATGACCAAACCCAAGAGCATTTTGATTTTAAGAATTTTTTATTTTCCTTTTCCAGATAGGAAGCCTACAAAAATTATGCTTTATCAGGAAAATACAGGATCAGTCTTTCCCAAGAGACCTTGTATTTCAACTCCATGGGCCAGAAACTAGAAAGAAAAGAGATTACAATTAGTTAATTCTGAAGTGCTACTTTTTTGGGATGTAGGAGTACCTGGTTTAAACTCTAGGAATTAGATGGAACAGATATTCAATTACCGAACAAGATTCCCTCCTCTTGAGATGACCTGTCTCTTCGGCACCTCAATGAAGTCTATATTATGTCAATATGTTCGACCTCAGCCTAAATCCTTTGTTACAGGTTAATAGTTATGACAAATCCAACATACCAAAAAGGTTTTTGTTGATTCTAGAGGGACACAGGACCAATGCAATACATTCTCAGGTAGTGGGAGAATAGTCTAGGGATTAAAGGTCAGGAAAGTAACTTTCAAATGGCAAAAACTGCAGACAGCAAACATTTAATGAGTGATCATTGACAAAGGATAGAGAAAGGGTGTGTTCTGTTTGAAAATGGGGACTGGAGAAATAGACATTTTTGTCTTAAAAGACCCAGTAGTACCAATAGGTCAATAGTCTTCTGTTGAAGACTTTATTCTCTACTCTTGTTTTATATGCCCAATTTGGAACTGGGTCCCCAGGTTAGTCCCAAGTGAGCAAACTCAACATTCCTGTACACTGGGCACATTTAATAGTCATTTTATTAGGGGGCCAACACCAACCATTTGCAGAAACCTTACCTGCTACTGGACAGACTGAACCAAGCCAAGGGGAAGATCAGACTATAATCAATCTACTTTCTGACCAATGGCACACAGGGTTCCTGACCTGCATGAAGTTAAAAGATGAAGCAAAGATAAATGACCTGGATGTGCTATGTTAAGGGAAAAACAAAAAACACCCTATAGAGCCCAATCCCCACTTCAAAATAAAAACCCACATATAGAAAAATGGTCTGGAAAACTAAGCTAGAAGTTCTCGGGCCAATGCATCAGACAAAAACTGGCAAATAGTTTAGTTAGATCAACAGGGTCGATCTGATGGGGAAAAAAGTTATGTCATCAGCTGCAATGGCCACAGTTGAGCCACCAAAAAAAGCAAAGGGGATAGCCTCACATTCAAAAGGAAAGCAGTTACTACCCTCCATTCTTCGGATTCCATGTCTATTCAGCCATGTGTGCATGGGCACTTAGGAGAAACGTACACATCACTTCATTTCCCCCCTCCTGGATTTATCTAGCTCCACTCCAAGTCTGCTTTCTGCCAACTGTAAACCTGGTGGGAAAACATGAAACATAAGGGCCACCAATCAATTAAATGTCCAAGGAAGTGGGGGATTGAAGAGCTGCTTAAACTGGCATATCAGATAAACTGGCTTAGAGAAGCTGTATCACCAAGGTCGATCTGCTGGGGAAAAAAGTTCAGTCATCATGTATGCCAGTAGAAAGCTCTGGGACTCTACAGAGACAGAAAGCCCTGAATCAGAAGTAACATTTCGTTGGTATACTTCTGCACTTAAAAAAAGTCCTGCCCTTAGGGGCGTCAATCCTGGACTCTAAAGAGATAGGCACATGGGAATTGGTGGACGGTTGATTCCTGGTCAGGGTACACGCCCAGGTTGCAGACTCAATCCCCACTAGGGGGCATGCACGAGACAACCAACTTTCCCCTCTCTAAAATCAATTCTTTAAAAAAAAAAATTCCTCACTGTTCAGTTTACATGTGCCACAAGATAGAAAAGGTTGAAAATCGCTGCCGTAATTTATAAAGCTGCAAAATTTGCCAATCTCAATCCACTGAGATCTTGCTGGCATGTTTGGCTCAAACTCAAATGCTCTAGTCTAGAGGTTTGTTACCACCACAACTTTAAAGAGTTTATTCCACTTTGGGAGATTATTTCTCTTCAATGTTTCTTCAGCAACATAGGTCTTATGGTTACATTCCTGAGGATTATAATAAAGAATTCAGAGGACTTTAAAGAATACCTAATACATGCTTAATACAAATTAGCTTTGGTTAATTCATTTCCCAGTTCTGCTAGCAAAGGAAGCTGCTCCCGAGAGCACGTGGTTCCGACAGTAGGCCAGGGGACAAATGCTTACCCCAGAGGTCAGGAGGCCAAAGGTTCTTGACGTCTACACGGGGTCCCTTTGGAGGCCCAGCAAGGGCCCTTTCCTTCAAGATCCATTCTGTACCTTTGGATCACGCTAATCTGCGAGACAACAAAGAAAGGGCATCAGTCGCCATTTTCCCACAGTAGAAAAAGAACATGGCCGGGCCTTTTGAGGCCGGTGTATCAGAACTAACTGGCAAGTATTCAAAGATATCAACATGGTCGATTAGATGGGGAAAAAAGTACAGTCATCATTTTCACCAGCCAAGAACTCCTCAGGTCAGTGCGTGGATCTTCCCACCTCTAAGTGATTTCACCCACGGCCCTAGGCCTATTAGGATCAGGGCAAGAGGAGCCACGGGCAGGGGAGATGGAAAGAGAAAGGGAGGAACGGAGATATGGAAGGGAAAACAGTAGATCTCAACTCACCACACACAGTAATAACCCCGAGTTCCCGAGGTGGGATGACATCAGATGATGATGACGCATGGGACCGAACATGCTAGGGAGGCGAGGTAGATGCAAAAGGGCAAGCCAAGCCCAGGACCTCTCTTATATAACCAGAGGGGGCTTTTTCTGCGCCTGCGCACTGGCACCAAGTTGCTTCCGGTTCCCCGGCGCAGCGAGGGAAATGTAGTCTCCAACTATACCTAATGGTAGTCCAGGCCGCTCTAGCTCCGCCCCCTTCCCCAGTACACACTGGGCCGCCCGGGCTCTTCGGCCTCGCCGCCATGTCGCGCCTCACACGCAGCAAGAAGCCCTTGGGTTCTCCCCACTTTCGGGGCCGGCTGAGGCTTCCAAAGGACTTGTGCACTGTTAACCCGCCCCCCGCAGTCTCCTCCCCTCAGCCGCACCCGCCCAAGGCGCGGCGGGGAGCTGAGGCGACGCCCGCCCGCCCCTGCAGTGCCTGAGGGCGGGGGAGCGGGCAGTGCCAGAGCCCCTCCTCCTCCTGCTCCTGCTCCTGGTCCTCGCGTCAGCCCGCCCGGCCTCCCCCTTCCTCCACCCGGTGTTTGTGAGGAAAGGAAACCGAAAGCGCAGCGCCGGGCGGAGTCGCAGACCTGCCAGGGTCCGAGCTCCAGAGTAGACCGCGGCGGCGGCAGCGGCGAGAGGACGCTCTGTAGCCGGGTGAGTGACCTCTGACCCGCGTCCCTGCCCCGCACCTGCTCCTGCCCCTCGCGACCCCCGGCGCCCGCCTCGGCCACCCCGCCGCCTCCTCAGACCCTGGCGCCCCGGTTTTCCTTCTTAGCATCTGTCACTTACATGCTCCCCCTTCCTCAGCGCCCCTGTCTCTTCCATCACCCTCCTCAGGGCCCCCATCTTCCACCTCAGAGTCCCTGTCCCTTCTCCTCAGCGCCCCTGTTCCCCCCTCAGCTTCCCTATCACCTCCATCCCCCGCCTCAGCCCCACGTCGGCCCCCATTCACCTCCTCTGCCTCCCACCACCATCTCTACCTACCCACCCCCTTCATCTTCCTCAGTCCTCACCATGTCCGTCCCCCATCTTCTACGAAGCACCCTCAACATCTGTACACCCCCTCCCTGTTTCCAGGTCCCCCATCACTTCAGCAAGCACCCCAACTGAGCTCAGCCCCCCTTCTTCCTGAGGCCCTATAGTCTCCCCACCTCACCTGCCACTCCCTGCTTCAGCCCTGCCATGGCACCTTCCTCAACCACCACCCAGCCCTGGCTCTCCCTGACCCCATAATATTCCCATCCGGACGAGGTGGGCTCCCAGGTCGCTCCTCCATCCCTTCTTGTACCCTCGGGCCCTGGAGACTCCCCCCGCCTCCCTCCAACCCCGCTCTGGCCCCTTGTTTCAACCTCTTTCATCCGCCCTGTTGATTACCCTTCTATCAGTTGATCCCTGTACCCGCTTGGCCATCACTGATTTCCTTCTTCCTGCCCTTGAGGCCTGGACTCCCAAAGAAACCCACTTTAGTCTGCCTTTTTCATAGCATTTCCTGTTTCTTTCTGCTCCTCTCTTTCCTTGCCTTTCTTTTTTCTTTCATTCCTTTTATCCCAGAAAATTTCTGAGTTTCTATTTTAGTATTTTTTTTTCAACAAGAGAAAGAAAGAATTTTCCCCTCAGACAAATTTTTAAATTGAAAGTAAACTCTAAATATTGAACCTGCGTCATGAGAGCCAAGTTTGATGTGATGAAGCAGATCACCAAAAATATTGCCAGCAGTAAGGAAAGGGACTCCTTTTTTGATGAGGATAAAAGCTACCCCTCATGTAATGCCAAATCTGTTCACAGTTTTCAACCATGAATGTTTAAAAACTCAGTGAGAAAGACCGTCTCAAAAATCCCCTTGCTGAGGACTCGAGCCACCAACTTTTCCCCTGGCCCCACCCCACAGGATGTGCATGATTGTGTTGAGAAGTTGCCGTAAAGGAGCTTCCTCTTCCTCTTCTAGGACCACTCTTAAAAATTATCACGGTAGGAAGAGGAGGAGAAAAGTCCTGCAGATTTTTCTAGCTGGTTGAGGAAACATTCCGTAGATGCTAAGCCTCCTGATTATGGAAACTTCTTTTTCTTTCTTTTGATCCAGTTTGGCTGCATTCCAAAGAGTAGGGTAAGGGTTAACTGCTCGCTACTTATTTACAGACTGTAGAGAACTGTAAGCTATAGAATGCTACTATATAAGAAATGCTGAATAGTGTGATACATACATGGTTTTTGCATTAACAAAAATGTACTTCTCTCTGTCCTGGCAACAATATTTATCTGCGTTGTGGAAGAGGAAATTGAAACCTAGCAACTGGTTAAGTAATTGGGCCAAAGGCATAAACCAAACAGTTTTGAATGGGAATTAACGACACCTTCCGAAAGTGCAAGGATAAAGAGAAGGGGGAGGGGTAATTTGAGCCTTTGAAATCATCTAAATTGTGAATTTAATGTTTTCATATCATAACTGGGTGCTTACAGAGTTGAACACTGTGCCCATGATTAAAATCTGTGTTTAGCCCTAGCTGGTTTGGCTCAGTGGATAGAGAGTCGCCCCAAGGACTGAAAGGTCCCGGGTTCAATTCCCACCCAGAAGGCAACCGATAGATGTGTCTCTCTGTCATAGATGTGACTCTCTCTTTGTCTCTCCCTTCCACTCTCTAAAAATCAATGGGAAAATATCCTCGGGAGAGGATTAACAACAACAAACGTAATGTGTTTAACTCTTAGTTAACATAATTACGATGTGGAGGCAGAAGGATTAGTTTAATGCTGTTCTGGGTTTTTCTGCTAGATGCTCTGTTTCAAGGGCACTAATTTCTCTTAGCCTGTACAGATTTCCAGGTAACTTAAAGCAACGTGAATGCGGAGGAATTCAAGTGATTCAATCATGGAGGACAGAAGACCTTGTCCGGATGTCAGGCCCAGGAATCCGCATACCAACTACAGAGGTGAGCAACGTTTTCTAATTAATGGGAAGGAAACTTAGTTCTCTACGAATGAGCAGCAGGCCCACCTAAGATTGATTGTATCTCTCAAGTAAAGAATGGCTTATTTCTTAGCTGCAGTATGATTGACTCTGAAAAACAAGATAGTCTTCCCCTTTCCCTAAGAGATCTAATGAATTGGTGCACTTCAACAAACATAGTGATGAGTGTCAGAAGTGGGAATAACACTCTGGTTTAGAGCAGCACTGTCCAGTAGAAACATAATAGAAGCCAAAAATGTAATTAAAAAATTTTCAATCTCCCTTCCTCTCTGAAATCAATAAAAATATATTTAAAACAAAACAGGGGAAATCCATTTTTTAAATTTAATACTACTTTAACAAAATTTAATGATTTAGTACTTGTCTTATTCAAGGCAATATATTCAAATATCATTTTAGTATAATTGAATATATTTTTATTGTCGTAGTACTTTAATAATTTTAATGTTTTTATTTACCTCCCATATAATCAAGTATTAACATTTTAAGGTTTTATCAATATAAAAAATTTTAATGAGATATTTAACTTTTTTGGTATTAACTTCAAAATCCCATTTATTATTTTACACATCTTAATTCAGACTAGCCACATTTAAGATGCATAATATCTATACATAGCTAGTGATTATGTATTTGATAGCATGTGTCTGGAGTCTTAGCCACCAAAGCGAAGTTAGTTCCAAAAGCATTACTCTACCTCAATCGTGGTTCTATTTGCTCAGAACTTTCTAAAACAAAACAACCAAATGAATTTTGCTTTTCACTAAGCTTGTGATATGTCGTCTGAGTTTAGCTGTGGAACAAATGAGGAAGAACTATAGAATTTTATTTTATGAGCTGTACGAATATTGAAATAATGAGAAACGGTACAATTTTCCGTTCTAGTTTTCTAATCAGATCAAAATATTAAAAGTGGGACTTTCTTCTGATATCCTAGAAGTTTGAAATCATAATTATAAAAATTTAGAGTTCAGTAGTATACAGTATTCATATTTTACCAAATATTCCTTTGTTTCACATTAAAATTTTCTCTAAAAAGTGCAAAATAAGAAAAAGTACATAAATGGATTTTGTATCTAATGTCATTAAGTGGAACTATCGTTTTGAATATAATGTGCATTTGATATTTTTACAATATTTTTTATCATCAAATTGTTGTATACAGTCTTACTTTTTGTTTGTTTGTTTTTAAAATCTCCAAGTCATTCTGCTAAGTTGGATCAACTCCAGAATCAGTTTTAGAGAAAAGGAAAGTGAAAAAAACTGGACATGGGTATGTGGGCCAAGGTCACTTATGAAATGTGTGGCAGATCCAGGGAGACAAGTTGGGCTTTATCCACTGGGTGATGTTAGCTTTCCCATGTATACTGGGTGTGTCACCTCCCTCCCCACTCTCTCTTTTCTGAGGGTTGATAATAGGTAAATACTTTGTAAATGAACTTGTGCTGGAGAAAGGAGGAAAACTTGAGTTTCATTTTTCAGTTTCCTTTACAGACTATTAGTTAGCTCAAAAACATCTTAGTAAGGAAAGCCCCATCTTCCTCTTTTCTATCTGATGCTGGGCAAAGTTTAAGAAACATTTCCTTTGATAGCTTTATCTCCTTTGATGCCTTTGTTGCCTATAGTATAATTGTTTCATGGCAGAACCAATGGCTCTAAAAATCAATAGGGTAAGCCAACTGAAAATTATTACTAGTGTTACTAGTCATAATTAACATTAATGAGAGCTTTTTATATAACAGGTACTACACTATACTAAACATCTTGAACATTTAATCTTTACAACAACCCAGATACTGAAGCTTAGAGAAATTATGCAACTTGATAATACAGTGAGGAAGTACCCAGGTCAAGATTTGAACCATGTCTGTTTGGCTCTGAAACTCATGTGCTGACTATTGTTTGGTGCTGACAAGAAACTAGAAACAAGAGCTGATCGTTTTGATGCTCTGAAATAATCCTAATTGGTAAATATTAAATTATGTACTGCAAGCATTTATTTTCTAGCATGTATTAGGCATTCAACAAATGTTTATTCCTTTTCCCTTTTGCACCCTGTGAAAAAAAGCAATATTTTTATAATATATACAGCAACATGGTAACTTTTACATTCAGCACATGACTCATTTCTCTCCAAATAAAATCACAGCTCCTTAGGATGTTTGGGAAAATGAGAACATGTGCATTGTTGTCCTACAATTTCCTTGCACCTTTATTTTTATGCTTAACTACTATTCCCATTGTGTTTAGGGCCTATGGATGGTGAATTACCACCAAGAGCTAGAAATCAGGCCAATAATCCACCAGCCAATGCTCTCAGAGGAGGAGCCAACCAACTGGGAAGGCATCCTAGGGCCAACAACCAACTTGGTCCTTACTGGCAAAGAGAAGAGCTTAGGTTTGCAGCCATGGGAAGGAACCCACATCCAGAAAGGAGGAACCGTAGGGGACGTGCCAATGATGAACCTAGAGGCCAAAGACATGGTCAGGAGAATGACACCAGACAGAGAAATGGCAGTCAGGAGGAAAGGAACCGCAGACCACCATGGTCTGATGAAAACTTCCAACAGTGGCGGATCCCTCACCAGAAGCCTGCGGAACAGCCACAACAGGTGAAGAAACTGGGCTATAAGTTCCTAGAAAGTCTTCTGCAGAAAGACCCTTCTGAGGTGGTCATCACACTTGCCACAAGTTTAGGACTGAAGGAGCTTCTGTCTCATTCTTTTATGAAACCCAACTTCCTTGAGCTCATTTGTCAGGTTCTTCGGAAGGCTTGCAGTTCCAGAATGGATCGCAAGAGTATTCTCCATGTCCTAGGCATATTGAAGAATTCAAAATTCCTCAAAGTTTGCCTGCCAGCTTATGTGGTAGGGATGATCACTGAACCCATCCCTGACATTCGAAACCAGTATCCAGAACACATTAGCAACATTATCTCCCTCCTCCAGGACCTCGTAAGTGTCTTCCCTGCCAGTTCTGTGCAGGAAACTTCCATGCTCATTTCCCTCTTGCCAGCTTCTCTTAATGCTTTGAGAGCCTCTGGTGTTGACATAGAAGAGGAGACTGAGAAGAACCTGGAAAAGGTGCAAACCATCATCAAACATTTGCAGGAAAAGAGGCGAGAGGACACTTTAAGAGAAGATACCTACACTTTAGTACAGCCCAGGGCAGAAGACAATGTTGATAGCTACCAGACCATGCCCATTTACCCTACCTACAATGAAGTGCACTTGGATGAGAAACCATTCCTTCGCCCCAACATCATTTCTGGAAAATATGAGAGCACTGCTGTCTATCTGGATACTCACTTCCGACTACTTAGAGAAGATTTTGTCAGGCCCCTACGAGAAGGCATTTTGGAACTTCTCCAAAGCTTTGAAGACCAAGGCCTGAGGAAGAGAAAGTTTGATGACATTCGAATCTACTTTGATACCAGGATTATCAGCCCTGTATGTGCATCATCAGGCATTGTCTATAAGGTGCAGTTTGACACAAAACCACTGAAGTTTGTTCGCTGGCAGAATTCCAAGCGATTGCTCTATGGGTCCTTGGTGTGCATGTCCAAGGACAATTTTGAGACATTTCTTTTTGCCACAGTGTCTAACCGGGAGCAGGAGGATCTCTACCAAGGATTTGTCCAGCTCTGCTTCAATGAGCAGAGCCAACAGCTACTAGCAGAGGTCCAGCCCTCTGACTCTTTCCTAATGGTGGAGACAACCGCATATTTTGAGGCCTATAGGCATGTCCTGGAAGGACTCCAGGAGATCCAACAGGAAGATGTCCCCTTCCAGAGAAACATTGTGGAATGTGACTCTCATGTGAAGGAGCCAAGGTACTTGCTAATGGGAAGCAGCTACGATTTCACTCCCTTAATAAAGAATCCCTCAGACACCGGGGAATCTCTGAGGAATGCTGAGGGCTTGAGATATCTCAGAGTTAATATCTTAGACCCCAGACAGTGGCCCTCCAAAGAAGCCCTGAAGCTGGATGACTCCCAGATGGAAGCTTTGCAGTTTGCTCTCACAAGGGAACTGGCTATTATTCAAGGACCTCCTGGAACAGGTAAGAGAGAATTTTTCAGACCACATGTCATCTACCTTAGGAGATAGGGAAGGGAGACTTGACTCTAGGTTTCTAGAATGTCTTGGTTAGAAACATGGAGGGGATAAATGGTGATAGAAGGAGACTTGACTTGGGATGGTGAATTCAAAATACAGTATACATATAATGAATTATAAAATTGTACACTGGGAACCTACATAAATTTATTAACCAATGTTACACCAATAACTTCAATTAAAGAAAAAAAGAAACATTCTCATGAAATGGGCATCAAATTTGTTTATAAAATTGCTGCTTATTATGGTGATTTTCCAGTGGGGACCCATTGGCATTCATAGTAATAAACCCAAATTGCAAGATTAGAAAAGACTGCTAGGGGTCAAGCTTCAGAAGATACATTACTTCTGCTTCATCAAAGGCTGTATTAATTTGTTTGATTTCTAATTAAATATCAAGTACAGCAGGTCTTCATATAACATTTCATTCAACATCATTTTGTTATAATATTTATTTACATTTATTTATTTAAAAAATATTTTTCAGAGAGGAAGGGAGAGGGAGAGAGATAGAAACATCAATGATGAGAGAGAATCATTGATCAGCTGCCTCCTGCACGCCCTACACTGGGGACTGAGCCCACGATCCGGGCATGTGCCCTGACTGGAAATCAACCCGTGACCTCCTGATTCATAGGTTGACACTCAGCTACTATATAGCCTAGTGATTTGGTGCACGGATTCATGCACATTGAAAGGAAATTAGTTAGAAGTTGGCCAGCGGGACTGGGCGAGATGGGCCGGACACACCTTGGAAACAACCTCCTGCGCTCCCTTCCCAGCATCTGTGGAATGAGCAGGGTCCCTCTGGCAGGTGAGGTCCCTCGGCCTGGCCTGCTGGGATCGGGTCCAAACTGGCTCTCTGACATGCCCCAAGGGGTCCTGGAGTGCGAGAGGGCACTCTGCAAAGTTGCTGTCGTACAGGGTGTGAAATGCAAACGCAAGTATGCAGTAAACCAGATTTGGGGTGACAGTACCCCAGCAACAACATAACCCACAGCCGAAGATGGAATCGCGCAGCCCCACAGGAATCAGGCCTCCTCCTCTCTGGTTACAGGGGTGCGTCACCAGAGAACTGCCACTGCCAAGTCACTGCAGCGCGGCAGTTCCTGCATTGGGCATCTGTCCCCTAGTGGTCAGTGTGCATCATAGTGACCGGTCAGACAGTCGGACACTTAGCATATGATAGATGCCAGCCAAGCTGTTATAACATTGATGAGGAAAAAGTATTGATTCCTGGCCAGGGCCACTGTGGAGTTTGTATGGTCTCCCCATGTCTGTGGGTTTTCTTCAGGGACTCCATATTTCTCCCACATCCCAGAGATGTGCACATGAGGTGAATTGGCGTGTCTGCATTGTCCCAGTCTGAGTGAGTGTGTGTGAGTGTGCCTTACGAAGGAAGGGCTTTCTGTCCAAGGTATGTCCCATCTTGTGCCCTGAGCTGCCAGGATTGGCTCCAGCTACCCCTGGCCCTGAACTGGAATAAGTGGGTTGGAGAATAATTCTCTTACTAATTTTTATTAATCTTTCTTAAATGTATGTATAGCTCACATTTCAATGTTTAATAATAGGAGTATTTGGGGTCTTTATTTAGAAGTTTAGTGTTTTTCTGACCAGAAATATGCCATAGAAACTTACTCTTGTTTCTATCAATTAGCCTATGGGAAAATTGGTTTTGTTATATGTTATTTCACTTAAAGACTCAGTTTCCAAGAACCTTTCAACAAGTGAAGACATAACTGTACATAATAATGGCCTATGTGCTAAGTACTATTTCACATTCATTACATATGTTAACTCATTCAACATCATTTTGTTATAATATTTATTTACTTTTATTTATTTATTTTTAAAAATATATTTTTATTGCTTTCAGAGAGGAAGGGAGAGGGAGAGAAATAGAAATATCAATGATGAGAGAGAATCATTGATCAGCTGCCTCCTCACAATAACTCAGTGAGGCAGAAACCATTCCATTTTATAGATGAAAAACTTAAGGCAAAAAAAGCTTGAATAATATGTTGAAGCTCACACAGATAGTAAGTGACAGACGTAGAATTTGATGTCAGGCGTTTTGGTACTAGAGTCCTGGCTCCCCTATACTGTACTTGCTTCTCATGAAAATATACCTCTCTATACCTTTTTCCCCTACTAATCCTACTCTGGCTTCATAACTGCTATTAGTAGTTTAATGTGTATCTTTCCATTATTGGTCTATAACCTATACTAATAAAAGGGTAATATGCTCATTAGACCAGACATCTTCCAGACGACCTTCCAGACATCCTTCCTGACAAAGCCAGGCCTGGGTGAAGCCGCCCACAGTCCCGGGCCCCTGCAACTGGTTAGGGGGTGATCAGGCTGGCAGGCAGAAGCGATTAGGGGCAATCAGGAAGGCAGGCAGGCAGATGAGCAGTTGGGAGCCAGCAGTCCTGGATTGTGAGAGGGATCCCAGATTGGAGAGGGTGCAGGCTGGGCTGAGGGACACACCCTCCCGTGCACAAATTTCGTGCACCAGACCTCTAGTGTGTGTGTGTGTGTATATATATATATATATTTGTTGCTGTTACTTATCAGTGCTGCGATAAGTATCCATATGTCTATATTTGTGTGTGTGTTTGTCTTTGGGGACTCTTGCTTATTATTTCTTTTTCTTTTTTTAATTTTTTTAAAAAAATATATTTTATTGATTTTTTTTTTTTTACAGAGAGGAAGGGAGAGGAATAGAGAGTTAGAAACATTGATGAGAGAGAAACATTGACCAGCTGCCTCCTGCACACCCCCTACTGGGGATGTACCCGCAGCCAAGGTACATGCCCTTGACTGGAATCAAACTTGGGACCCTTGAGTCCGCAGTCCGATGCTCTATCCACTGAGCCAAACCAGTCAGGGCTGCTTATTATTTCTTTAATTTTTCCCCCTACATTGGGAATTCACATTAATAGTTATACTAGGTACTGCTAAATTACCCTCTCAAAAGAGTATACAAAAAAAAAACCAGAAAGAGGTCTTTAAAAAACACTGATAAATTAATAGAAACTCATGATAAAAAATTAATGTAAAAGAAGGAAAGGTCTTTCTAATAAGAAACACCTATATAATGAAAAAATATGCATAATTAAAGTGTTGTTTTGGGGATTTAAAAAAACAAGTATCAATTTGTACTCTCACCAAGACTGAATTTTTTTTTTGGAAATATAATTTATTGATTTTTTACAGAGAGGAAAGGAGAGGGATAGAGAGTTAGAAACATCGATGAGAGAGAAACATCAATCAGCTGCCTCCTGCACACCTCCTACTGGGGATGTGCCTGCAACCAAGGTACATGCCCTTGACCGGAATTGAACCTGGGACCCTATAGTCTGCAGGCCAGTGCTCTATCCACTGAGCCAAACTGGTTAGGGCCCAGGATTGAATTAATGTTCCATTTCCTTACATCCTTTTTTGCTGATCAGTTTTTGCTCATCTGTGAGGTTGAAAATTTTGGCACATTATTAATTTTAATCTTAAGTTTTAATAAAAAATGGTTGAAACATTCTTAAAAATCTCTGTCTCCCTTCTCCTACCACCTCACCCATTCCCTTCTATAAAGTAAACAATGTTATTTTCCTATGTATCCTTCCAAAGATATTCTTATGAATATTCAAGTAAATGAATTCTTATATTTATTCCCCTCTACTTTTTTTGTTGTTGTTAATCCTCACTTGAGGATATTGTTTTGGTTGATTTTTTTTAGAGAGAGTGGAAGGGGAGGCAGGGAGACAAAGAAACGTGGATGAGGAGAGAAAGAGAGACCTTGATTGGTTGCCTCCTGCACTCGTCCCTGCTGGAGTTGGGGAACCTGCAACCTATGGCCTTTACTGGGAATCGAACCCTCAGATCACTGAACAACTGGCCCGGTCTATATGTTTTCTTGATACCATGTGTTTCTCATTTCCCACATTTATGATTTTACATTTGTTTGTATGATTATCTTTCTCTTCTACAACAGGTCTCAAGGGTCTGGGAAAATAATAACCATGGCTGTTGTGCTCTATTTTATTTTTTGCACCTAATTCAATGCCTGTCACTGTTAGGCATTCAGTACATATTATTAGGATGGGTTGGGTTGCGGGGAGGAAGAAAAAATTTGTTACTTATCATGCTATACTGAAATCTTTGATTTTCTTTTATCTCTTCCTCCTCTGAGTTTTTTGAGGACAATGGCTGCTTTCTCAGCTTGACACTATGTAAAAATTGAGCTGTTTGTAGACTTATTTAATTAATTATTGGACATTTGCTGATAAACCCACAACTGTAACTCCGTTGTTGATTTCTGGTTTTCCCTCCTATTACAAAGGCAAATCCATTGTCGTATATTAAAAGCATTTCTAAATAATTTGCTGCATGAGATTGGAAACAAATTATATGTCCATCAATAGGGAACTGGCTAAAAATAACCTTGCAGCAGTGAAAAACAAAAAGAGGGAGGATTCTTTTTATGTATTGATAGAGAACTACCTCCAAGATTAAATGAAAGATGTAGAACAGTGAAAATAGTCTGCTATTATTTGTATTTAAAAAAAGAAAGGGGGGAGGCTGGAAAATAACTATATTCATATTTGTTTATATATGCATTGAATGACAAGAAACTGGTAACATTGGTTGCTTTTAGAAGGAAGTGGGTAGCTGGGGTACTGAAGAGTAAGAGGGCTTTTTATAATATGCTCATTTGTGCTTCTTGGATTTTAAGCCATTTCAGTGTATTACCTTAAATAAAATAATAGTAACAATTTTTTTAAATTACTACTTTTAGTAAGTCTCCAAATTTTCTAATTTTCCTTTTTTCTTATTTTCTAGGCAAAACCTATGTGGGTCTAAAAATTGTTCAGGCCCTTCTTACCAATGAGACTGTTTGGCAAATTAGCCTCCAGAAGTTCCCCATCTTGGTTGTGTGTTATACTAATCATGCTTTGGATCAGTTTTTGGAAGGTAATGTCTATGCAAAATTGGTCTCTATCAAAACATTTATCGTTGAACCATTAGCAACTTCAGTAGCTTTGTATTGCTCTTTGAATATAGTCCACAGTACTAACCATTACCTGTAGGGCTGTGTCATCTGCTCCAGCCTGACTCTGAATCTCATCTCCTACTCCTTCCCATTGTCTTCAATGCCTTGAATCCCTCAGCTTCTTCCTCGGTCCATTTTGTTCCCCTTGCTTAGAATGCATTTTTTCTCTTTACCTCTCTCTCCATCTTGACCCCATCCAGCCTAGCTGGCTCAACTCTTATTCATTCTTCAGGTTTCACCTTAAATCTCTCTTCAGGTGCACTTTAATATTGCCCCAAGCCAAAGTTAAGTCTCCTTTTGTATTTTTTCTTCAGAGATTTAGCACATACCTAACCATTTATTTTTATGTGGCTCTACCCTAGACCAGTGGTCAGCAAACTGTGGCTCTGTTGACTAATGAGTTTGCTGACTACTGCCCTAGGCTATAAACATCATGAGGGCTGGTCCTGTTTCTTGCTATGTTCATAGATCCTGGCACATTCTAGGCATTGAAAAAATACTAACTGCATTAATGAATGAATAAGTATATTTTTCCTTTTGTTTAGAATATTTTCTGAATTCTCCTGTATCCTCCGTTCACCTAGATTAAGTCTTCCTTATTTTTATTTTTTTATTTTTATGTTTTTATTTCAGAGAGGAAGGGAGAGGGAGAGAGAGATAGAAACATCAATGATGAGAGTCATTGATCGGCTGCCTCCTGCACTGGATGGGGATTGATCCCGCAACCCAGGCATGTGCCCTGACCAGGAATCCAACTGTGACCTCCTGGTTCATAGGTCAATGCTCAACCACTGAGCCACACCAGCCAGGCAAATCTTCCTTATTCTTGGATTCTCAGTTTAAATATTAGATCCTCACCTCATCCAAACTAGGTAAGGTTCCTTGTTACATATGTATACATCATGTATTTATAGTAATTACCATATTTTTACTATAGTGATAAATTGTTTAATGTGTATATTGTCTCCCAGACTGTGAGACATGATAACAAATTAGAAATGGAGTCTGTGTTTTTACTGCTAATATATATCTTCAGAACCTAGCATATGTCTGGCACATAGTAAGCAAGCAGTAAATATATATAGAGTGAATTATAGAGAGCATTTACTAAGAGCTTACTTTATGCCAGTCCCTAAATAGGAGCTATAAAGATATTCTCTAGTTTATACAGACTAGCCTTATAAGGAAAGTATTACTGTTTTCAAATCACAGATGAAGAAACTGAGGCTCAAATTAAGTAACTTGCCCCAGGTTACATAGCAATAATTTGTGGAGCCAATAAGTTGAGTTCTCAATTGTCTGATTCTAAAGCCTGTGCTCTTCAGCACCACACTTTACTGCTGTGTCGGTCATATCATCTCTAGGGCCTTCTTGCTCATTAATGGGGTAGATTTCCTGTAAGCACCAGTTTGTTCCCTAATAGACCAGCTGACACAACACCCCAAACACATACCTTTCTCATCAGAGAGAATCCAGCATAACTTCTCTCAACTCTACTGTGCTTCACCTTTCTTCACAGGTATCTACAAGTGTCAAAAGCCCAGCATCGTGCGGGTAGGTGGAAGGAGCAGTAGTGACCTCTTGAAGCAATTTACGCTGAGGGAGCTGAGGAACAAGCGAGAATTTCGCCGAAATCTCCCCATGCACCTCCGGAGGGCCTACATGAGTGTAAGTCCCAGCTGTGGGTATTGGAGGTAGCTCAAAGGGGAACTAAACAAGATAGCATTGGCTTTCTGGGTAGACTAGACGGTCCAAGGCCGATAGAAGCTCCACAAAGCCATGAAGGACCCAAGTTTATTCCAACATTACATTCTGCTAATCTTGTGGTGTGACCTTTGCCCTTATAATCCGAGGTGCAGAAAGGGGAAAGGAATGCTGCCCCCTCCCAACTCCTGCCAGGACCTCAGGCTGATTTCCCCCAAACTACCCACAGCACTTCTACTTATAGCCTATTAACCATCTTCGAGCTGGTCAGCCATGTGCCCAACTAAAACTCTGAGTTTTTACTGAGGGAAAAAGAGAGAAGTCTCTATCACAGTATCCTTGGCCTATATTTCTAATGTATTTGTTGCCTTATTGATTGGTAGGAGTCTTTTAGACTGGCAGTCGCCAACCTTTCAGACTTCACAGACCACCAGTGGTCCGCAGACCACCGGTTGGTGACCGCTGTTTTAGACAATTTAGATACTAAACCTTTTGTTTTAAGACCACAGTAATGTGCTTTGGGAAATTGGTTTGTTGACTGACCTATTTATTTATTCTCCCTTCTTGCTGTTCCTATCTTAGCTTTGCTTTCCTCAAGGCAGGGACTGAGGTTGGGGGATGATACTTCCTCTCCATTTCTTTACCATTGTTCTTGGCAGATCATGACACAAATGAAGGAGTCAGAACAAGAGCTGCATGTAGGGGCCCGGACTCTGGAGTGCACCATGCGTGGCGTAGTACGGGAACAGTACCTGGAGAAGTACATTTCCTCCCAGCACTGGAAAAGCCTGATAAGTGGACCAATACAGGTAGGGGTCATCTTGGGGAGTACAAGCATCTGTCTTGACTCAGTACTTGGAAGGAGTCTTCAGCAGAAGCAGCAGTCCAAAGCATTAGCTGTTTGGTAATCTGATGCTGCCATGTTAGAAGTTTCATTTCATGAGGAAAGACAACTGAGTATACTAGTCAAGAACAAGACTGTGGAGCTAGCGTTCTGGGTTGGAACCCTGGTTTTGCTCTGAGCAAGTTACTTGATTTTTCTGTGCCTGTTTCCTCATTTATCAAGTAGGGATAATATCAAATTGAACCATATGAAATGCTATTTTGTAAATTTGACTTGCGAAAGTGGAGTTTCTTACAGGATTTTTATTTGGATAAACAAGTTAATACTTGTAGACCTCTTAATGAGTGTGCTATAAATGCTTATTAAATGAAATGTCATAACAAGACCACCTAGCACATACAGAGAGCCTGGGGTCAACAGACTTAAGTCACACAGACTGATTATATGACTTGGTCTCAGACAAGGATAATAATAATACCTGCCTTCAAAAAATATTATGAGAAGTAACTAACACAATCTCTGTAAAGTGGCTGGCCAGGAGTCTAGTGAAATGGCACGTCTATTATTAATGGGTTGGTGAATTTCAGGGTTACAAACCCAAAAGCCTAAAGGAGTCCATTAGGTACGAAAAATGACGGAAAGCAGGTTAGATGTGAGACATTGGGAAATAGAGAGGACTATGGAAAACTGGAAAAGGGGTAGCAGCAACCCATTGCCAGCTCATTTGTTGCCATTTAGGAATGCAGCCTCGTTGCTGCCATAGCTCCTGATTTTGTCAAGAGAGGCAGGAATTTTTCTTTTAAATCATATATGAGGGTTTATTCCAGTATTGCTGGCAGTATGGAAAAGCAGCAGGTCATTCACAAAAATCTGCTCTGCAACCCTCCATGAGCCAGCTGCTTATAGAGGGTACGTCAGGGATTACATGGGGAAATAGGGATTACAGAATGGGGAAATAGGCAATGTGGAGTGGGACTCCATTGTTTGGGCAACAAGGTTATTAATCTTTCCATGATAATAGGCAGTTCTTCAATGAGAATGGACCAAATTCCAAAATTGACTTCCAGGTCCAAGGTTGACTCCCAGGTCCTGGGGACATACAACTCCCTGCCAGGTCAGAATATCCTTTCTTTTGCCACAGCATGGATGGACCTGGAGAGTATTTTGCTAAGTGAAATAAGCCATTCTAGAGGCAGGAAACTCTTATTTTCAAAATTCTATGTAAGTCATATTAAATGATCCAATTGCCCACAATTGCCAATTGCAGCCTCTGAATTTTAAGGAAATTACTTTTGATCCATCAAGGAGAACTTTCCTTCACACTGGTTGTCATAGAATTCTCATGACTGATCATTCTTCCTTCCTCAGGAAAGTGAATGGGTTTGCTTCCAAGGCTGGAAGCATTCCATGATGCTGGAGTGGCTGGGTCTGGGTGTCGTTTCTTTCACCCAAAGTGTTGCTCCAGCGGGACCTGAAAATATAGGTAAGAAGTGCATGTCTACCTAGAATCACATTGTAAGGTGGAATATGGTAAAGACCAGAAGAGCAGAACTTAAAAATAATACCTAGGATATGTAAAGAGCTTTAATCAATCAGAAAAGATAAATAATAACTTAGTAGGAAAATAGATAAAACACTTTTAACAGACACATCACAAAATAGGAAATCCTAATACTAAACATAAGAGAGTTGCTCATTAGAATCTAGAGAAATTAAAACCACAATGAAGTATTATTATGCCACCAGTTTGGCAAAAATTTAAAAGTTGTATATAACCCCACATTGATAAGAATGTGAAGCAGTGGGAGCTCTGATACACTGTTAGTGGGGATAGTAGTCAGCACACCACTTTATGATAATGGAAAAACAAAGAACTCAAGTGTCTATCCACATTTGTACAATGGATGCTGCTGATCAATTATAGTCTGCTTAGATAGTGAAATACTGTACAATAGTGAAAAGGAATTAGAGAATATATGGCAACATATGAATCTCAACATGCTGAATGAAAAAGGCAAGGGAAAAGATACAATATGATTTCGGTTAGTGCTCAAAAAAGTCAAGACTAGACAATATGTTATAGAGGTATATATACATTATATGGGGTGGGGCAAAAGTATGTTTACAGTTGTGAGTACACAAAACACAGAGTTTATTCCTGTATTATTAATTATTGTATTACTTTCTATATCAACCCGCTAGCAGGTGACCCTGCTAGCAGGCGACCCACAGGTTGAGAACCGCTGCTGTAGAGCCTAAAACCATCAGAAAACACAGATATTTACATTACGATTCATTAACAGTAGCAAAATTACAGTTATGAAGTAGCAGTGAAAATAATTTTATGGTTGGGGGTCACCACAACATGAGAAACTGTATTAAAGGGTCGTGACATTAGAAAGGTTAAGAACCACTGTTCTATATGAACAACTGTAAACTCACCTTTGCCCTTCCCTGTATGAGGCAAAGATTTTTCTTGTTGTTAACCCTCACCTGAGGATATGTTTTCCATTGCTTGTCAGAGAGAGTAGAAGGGATGTAGGGAGGGGGACAGAGAGAGAGAGAAACATTGATATGGTTGCCGCCGGCATGTGCCTCACTGGGGGCTGGGGAGCAAACCCACAATCCAGGTATGTGCTCTTGACTGGGAATCAAACCTGTGACCCTTTGGTGTGCAAGTTGATGCTCTAACCACTGAGCAAAACCAGCCAGTGCTAAAGATATCATTTAAAGGAGAACATGAGTATTATAAAATTGTAACAGCCCTGGCTGGTTTGACTCAGTGGATAGAGCGTCGGCCTGGAGACTGAAGGGTCCTGGTTCAATTCTGGTCAAGGGCACATACCTGAGTTGTGGGCTCATTCCCCACTAGGGGGTGTGCAGGAGGCAGCCAATCAAGGATTCTCTCTCATCATTGGTTTATCTCCCTCTCCCTTCCTCTCTGAAATCAATAAAAACATATTTTTTAAAAAATTGTAACAAAAAGTATGTAAGGAAACCTAAGTCTTTATCTCCTCTCATTCCTCCCAATGTCCCTCCCTAGAGGTAACCACTTAAATTTCTTTGAAAATGTCTTCATCCATCTAAGCTCTTGTCGGTGCCCTCTTTCATCCTTTGGCTTCAAGAGGTCTTCATCCTTGTCCTGCCTGTTTTTCTCTCTTAGCCCAGGCAGAAGGGGATGAGGAGGAGGAGGAAGAAGGAGAAGAGGAGGGTTCTCTGATTGAGATTGCAGAGGAGGCTGACCTGATTCAAGCAGACCGGGTGATTGAGGAGGAAGAGGTGGTGAGACCCCGGCGGCGGAAGAAGGAAGAGAATGGGGCAGTCCAGGAATTGGCTAAATTGCTTCTGGCCACAAGGATAGAAAACAGTGGCCCTGGGACAGCAGCTGGGCAGGAGCAAGCCGCAGGAGAGTGGGAGGTAAACTCACTTCCCTTAAAGTCCTAACAATGGGAAATGGGAGTTCAGTTATTACTGCCTGGCAGGTGGGGGTTAGACTCTGCTGAAATAGGCCTGAGAACATCTGTTCTGGTCAGGAAGGCAGCCCCTTTTTTTCACCCACTTTTATTACAGTGTATTCACCTCATCATCACAATTAGCTGAATTTACCCCTTTTACAACTATATCCTAGTATAGGATAAGTCTATTTCCCAAGAATATAAAGATTATGGCCCTTCAGAGGGGCCCTGGCAAGAAATACCAACTTATACAGGAAGGAGGTAGTCAAGTGCTTCCCTTGAACTTTCAGAAAAAATGCAGCACATATGGGTCAGATCAAATATGTATGGTCTTAGTGCTCGATGCTTCCATGGGTGTTACCTTCTGCAAACTAGAAACTACAAACAAGTCTGAACATGCATTAAGATTTTAGAGGACTTAAGTAAAATGGAATGAAACAAGCCATACAGGGATAGAATACTTCACCCTGGAATTTGATATTTCTCTTAAAGCCAGAATAGTGTGAATACTCAGAAGCCCACATTTGGACTTTCCCTCTGCTCCTTCCTTTGGTAGAACCCAGTGGTCCTCAAAATTTAGCATGCATTACTATGATAATAGAGGACTGGATATTCAAAATAACATTTTCTGAAACCTGTTGATTTAAAGGACTTTCAGGGGTAACTTTGGATGGAATTTTCATTGGTCTGATGGCTTTGAACCTGATCGCTTAGTTCAGTTCAACATCACTATATATGATGGGTGGAGTCATCATCCCAATAGTTTGAAATGTGGATTTCATCTCTCTGCCATATGGCCTCAGGAGTTTGTTTGGTTTTGAAGTGGGACAAGGTCCATGATATTGTGACATTTGTCTCACATGCCAGAGTCACATCCATGGGAGAGCACTTTCTCCTAAATGGTGCCTTTAAACCACTTCTTAAAGGCACTATCACATATGTATAGGAGGCTCTGTGTAGTATTTAACAAGAAAGACTCATCTCCACTACTTTCATGACACAAGTTTTAGGAATGAGAAACAAACTGGGCAAAAGATGTTGAGTGAAACTGGTGCCAGCACTATTCTAAGTGCTTTGCATGTATTACTCCTTTAGTCAATCCAACAAACCTGTGACGAAGTACTATTCTGTTCCCATTTTATAGAAGCGATGCTGAGGCTCATTGAGGTTCAGTAACTTGCTTTAAGTCCAGCAACTAGTAAGAGTTAGATGGGGCTTTGAATCCAGGCACACAGGTCCCAGAGTCCTCATTTAGCCACTCTGCAATGAGTATCTGTTGAGAGAGTGAGACATTTAAAGAAGTTAATCAGAGGGGGCAGCCTCTTTTTTTTATGTACTGTTACCCACACCTATAGCTTGGAACAGGGCCACCTCTGCTGGGATGGTGACTCTGGCTGGTATTGATGTCTATAGACCCAGCGTAGCCAGAAAAAGAAAATGAAGAAGAAAATGAAATATGAGCTTCGCAAACTGAACACCATGACTGAGGCTGAGGCCAATGAAATCCAGGATGTTTGGCAGCTGGACCTGAATTCTCGCTGGCAGCTTTATAGGTACTGTGCCCAACTCTCACCTCCCCCAGCCAGCCCATGTAATTTCCCCAGGAAATTCCTTTTCTTTCCTAGAATATAACGCCCCCAGACTTTCAAGAATGTTAACTAATGATAGATTGAGCCACTCCACTGAGCTGAATGCTGGAGATGCAGCAATGAGACAGAAGACACTTGGCTCTATCTCCTCGTGGAGTTTAGAGTCTATCCAAGGATACAAATCAGTTAGTCCCACAAATAAAAAGTTACAAATGGACATTAAACACTTAAGAAAGAAAAGAGCTAGGGATGCTAATAATATGTGAGATCTGGGCTGGTCTTAGTTTTTCAGGAAAAACATTGGAGGCAAGATCTGAAAGAGGAGTAGGTATAAGGTCAATAGGGAAGTGGGAACATGATATTTTGGGGACCTCATGGATAAAGGTCTTGAGAAGGGAGGGAACATCTGTTTGAGAAATTGAAAAAGACAGTCAGCATGGCTGTGGCTTAGAGAAAGAAATGGAAAGTCAAGTCTAAGAGGTGGGCAGAGGCCTGACAATGCATGCCTCATAGGGCTAAGGTGAGGAGCAAGACACTTATCTGAAGAGTATCAAAAATCAATTGGAAGATTTTTTTTCTTTTTTTTAAAAATATATTTTCTTGATTTTTTACAGAGAGGAAGGGAGAGGGATAGAAAGTTAGAAACATTGATGAGAGAGAAACATCAATCAGCTGCCTCCTGCACACCCCCTACTAGGGATGTGCCCGTAACCAAGGTACATACCCTTGACCGGAATCAAACCTGGGACCCTTCAGTCCGCAGGCTGATGCTTTATCCATGAGCCAAACCAGTTAGGGCGATTTTTTTATTTTTTAGTTAACCCTCACTCGATATTTTTCCATTGCTTTTTTTGTGTGTGTATGTGTGTGTGTGTTTTGTTTTTAGAGAGAGTGGAAGGAAGAGGAGAAAGAAACATCAGTGTGAAAGAGACACATCAATTGGTTGCCTTCTGCTTGTATCCCAACCAGGGCCAGGGATGAGCCTGCAACCGAGGCACATGCCCTTGACCGGGACCGAACCCAGGATCCTTCCTGCTATATCCACTGAGCCAAACTGGCTAGGGCCCCATTGGAAGATTATACAGCAGAGTTGTGACATGATCTGTTTTACTTGTAAAAAAAGACTGGAGAATTGGGGAGGGGAGAAGACTCAGCTAGGAATGGGGTAGAAAGAATTTGGAGAAATAATTCTTAAAACTTTTGAAGTCCCTCACTCTATTCCCAATATTTAACCTCTGTTCTTTATCCCACCTCCTTCTTCAGTTCCTGACTACTCAAATACACATCTCTACACATTTTTGTTGGGCATTTTAGACGCTTGGGTCCATGCACATCTGGGTCTTTCCTTTCTCTCTATGGCCTGCCTGTAAGCTCCTCAGTGGTCTAGGTTCCACTTCAAACACAGGGCACACTAAAGGGAGTTATTCCGCCTTCTCAAAGAGTATGCAGCCCTCTCTACCTAGTTCTTCACATTCTTCAGGCTGTGGCTACAGAAGTACCAGGCTGACACCCGCCGAAAGATCCTCAACTATGAGCACCACTACCGCACATCAGCAGAGAGAATGGCTGAGCTGAGACTCCAGGAAGACCTGCACATTCTGAAAGATGCCCAGGTCATAGGAATGACAACCACAGGTAAGAGAACTTGAGGAAATTTACCTGCTCCAGCCATTCCCTCCTGGTGCCAAGCTCCTATCAGATTATCTACAACAGGTAAAGGAAGCTTCTCTGGTAGGTTAGAGGAAAATACCATGAAAAGCTATTGAAAGCAAACAAGCTGCATTTAAGGAACTGTGGGTGAAATTCACCTACTTGCTCCTCTTGCATTTAGAATCCCAACAATGACCAACATGGGTATAATGCTCTGGTGACCATCCAGCAACACTTGTTCTCTCATACAGTAGTCACCACAGCCCTGGATGAATGTGAGGGCTCAGTTGTCACGGACCCAGAAACCCAGTGGCCTGGTGGGTCTAATACATCATCTCAGAGGAGCCTCTTTTTTCTTTTGAACTGAGGTGCTGCCAAATATCGCCAGATTCTGCAGAAGGTAGAGCCTCGGATTGTCATTGTGGAAGAGGCTGCTGAAGTCCTTGAGGCCCACACCATTGCCACATTGAGCAAAGCTTGCCAGCACCTCATTCTGATTGGGGACCACCAGCAGGTAGGGCAGTGGAATCCATCAGGAAGACACCCTGGCCTCTGCTTCACCAGTCTCAAGCCTCTAAATGGCTTTCTGTGATTCTTCTTCCCCTTACTTCTCATGTTCAATCTAAGAGTAGGTACTGTTAAATTTGTGGTATATTCTAGAGGAAGCACCCCATCCATTTCATCTGTTCCCTCTGCTTTTTATCCATCATGGCCTTTTTTTTTTTTTACTGATTTCAGAGAGGAAGGAAGAGGGAGAGAGAGAAATAGAAACATTAATGTTGAGAGAGAATCATTGATTGGCTGCCTCCTGCGTGCCCCACACTGGGGATCAAGCCCACAACCCAGGCATGTGCCCTTGACTGGAACCGAACCTGGGACCCTTCAGTCCACAGGCTGATGCTCTATCCACTGAGCCAAAGCAGCTAGGGCAGGCATCATGGTCTTTTAAGTGGACTATTGTAATACCATATTTTCTGTCCCCCTGCTTCCATTTTTGCCACCCTCTAACCCATTCTTAAAGCTGCTGTGAATTTTATTTTTTTTAAGTAAAACAGATCATGTCACTCCCAGCTCAAAACTCTCCTGTGGTTTCTCATTACATTTAATATAAAAATCAAGCTTCTTAAAGTGGCCTGTAGCCTAACCAGTTTGGCTCAGTGGATAAAGCATTGGCCTGCAGACTGAAAGGTCCCAGGTTCGATTCTGGTCAAGGGCATGTATCTTGGTTGCGGGCACATGCCCAGTAGGGGGTGTGCAGGAAGCAGTTGATAGATGTTTCTCTCATTGATGTTTCTAAACTCTCTATCCCTCTCCCTTAGTCTCTGTAAAAAATCAATAAAATATATTTTTAAAAAATAAAAATAAAGTGGCCTACAGTATTCTCAGGGTCCAGCCTGCTTCTCTGAATTCACCTCATACCACCATCTCATTGTGTTCCCACCCCCTATCTGCTCCCTCTCATGGCTTACTTTTCGAATGACTGGCAACCTCTTCTATTCTGACATCAACTCAAATGTCACGTTCAGAGAGGCCTAGCTAAAGAACATGTAACCCTGGACACTCTGTCCTTCATGGCCCTGGTCACTCTATCCTTAGCCTGCCAGCACCTAGAGCAGTGCCTGGCACATAGAAGGCACTTAAAAAACATTTTATGGGTGGGTGGATGGATAGATGGATGAATATGTTTTCAGTAGAGAATTCTCAGCTATGTTTCTTTTTTCAGCTGCGCCCCAGTGCCAATGTGTATGATCTCGCCAAGAATTTCAACCTTGAGGTGTCCCTCTTTGAACGGCTGGTGAAAGTAAACATTCCCTTTGTCCGTCTGAATTACCAGGTGAGAAGCTGGGCCTCTGTTATTATGAATTGTCTAGGAGAAGGCTCCTGGAAGCCTGCCAGCAGCCAGTAAGAAAGTTCTCATAAAAATAAAACTGCTTTAGTGATGAAATTACTCTCAAACTTATTTTGTTTTCCGTTTTAAAATACCGCAATCGCAAGATCAACTCATGTTGAGTGTGTGTTGGGTGAAGGAGCTATTTACATTCTGCTCTTTTCTCCCTATTCTTATTTTCAAATGTTACTTCCCCCAATTTTCCACCAGTAACCCAGTCTTTAGAAAACCATGCATTTATTCTCTGCCCATGTCCTAATGGTGTACATGTCCTGTTTCAGCACCGCATGCGCCCTGAAATTGCCCGGCTTTTGACACCCCACATTTACCAGGATCTAGAGAATCATCCCTCTGTTCTCAAATATGAGAAGATTAAGGTGAGTCTATCCTACCTAATCTGCTGCTGTCAGTGACCTAGGAGGCTGTATTTTCCTCAGGTTGAATAAGGGCTTTTAGGAGGAAATAGAGCCAGCTTTATAAAATCTGGTTTTTAAAAGGAGGAATATTATAGAATTGGAGAGTATAGGCCTAGGTATGAACCCCAGCTCTGCCAGTTAGTAGCTGTGTAACATTTTAGCAAGTTATATACCAATTCTGAATATTAGGGTCTTCTGTATAGGGAGAATGTCTGCTGCCTCATTACATTATTGGATTGAAGGAGAGAAGATATGTAAAGCAATCAGCATACTAGAGTGCTCATAAATAATCTTCTCTCATCATCATCATAGCAGCTGCTTATTCCCTGAACTATAATGGTGGGATTGTAGATGGCCATTATAAATATTAATATCAAATAAGTATCTTGAAAACTAAGATTAGGCATATATTCTTTATCCATTTCACTATTTGTCAGTGCCCCAAAAAAATAGAGCACATGGTGACTACAGGGTTAAAGATTGTGGTACCGAGTATATAAAAAGGCTTTCAGGGCCAATAGCCAACAAATGTGAAAATAGAAAATGGCCAGGAGAGAACTTTCTAACATGTCACTTTTTCTCCTTTCCAGGGGGTCGCTTCTAACCTTTTCTTTATAGAACACAACTTTCCTGAACAGGAAATCCAGGAAGGCAAAAGCCACCAAAACCAGCACGAGGCTCACTTTGTGGTGGAACTGTGCAAGTACTTCCTGTGCCAGGAATACCTGCCCTCCCAGATCACCATCCTCACCACCTACACTGGACAGCTATTCTGTCTGCGCAAACTCATGCCAGCTAAGACATTTGCTGGTGTCAAGGTACACGTGGTGGACAAATACCAAGGGGAAGAGAATGACATCATTATCCTCTCACTAGTGCGGAGCAACCAGGAAGGCAAAGTAGGTTTTCTCCAAATACCCAACCGCATTTGTGTGGCCTTGTCCCGTGCCAAGAAGGGGATGTACTGTATTGGAAACATGCAGATGCTGGCCAAAGTACCTTTGTGGAGCAAGATCATCCATACCCTTCGAGAGAATAATGAAATAGGCCAAGCACTCCAGCTGTGCTGCCAGAACCACCCTGATACACACACTTTAGTATCCAAAGCTTCTGACTTCCAAAAAGTTCCAGAAGGAGGCTGTAGTCTCCCCTGTGAGTTCCGACTGGGCTGTGGGCATGTCTGTACCCGTGCCTGCCACCCCTATGACTCCTTGCACAAGGAGTTCCAGTGTATGAAGCCATGCCAGAAGGTTATCTGCCAAGACGGGCATCGATGCCCCCTTGTTTGCTTCCAGGAATGTCAGCCTTGTCAGGTGAAGGTGCCCAAAATCATTCTTCGGTGTGGCCATGAACAAATGGTCCCTTGTTCCATGCCTGAGTCAGAATTCTGCTGCCAGGAGCCTTGCCCCAAAGTTCTGAAATGTGGGCATAGATGCAGCCACCCATGTGGTGAATTTTGTGTACAGTTGTGTTCAGAAATGGTCACTGTGAAACTCAAGTGTGGGCACAATCAACAGGTGAAGTGTGGTAATGTAGAAGACCTCAAGTATGGCCTACCAGTCAAGTGCACCACCAAGTGTGGCACCATCTTGGACTGTGGGCATCCTTGCCCTGGCTCCTGCCACAACTGCTTTGAAGGGCGCTTTCATGAGCGCTGTCGGCAGCCCTGCGAGCGACTGCTCATCTGTTCACATAAGTGCCAGGAGCCATGCATTGGTGAGTGCCCACCCTGCCAGCGGACCTGTCAGAACCGCTGTGTCCACAGCCAGTGCAAGAAGAAATGTGGGGAACTGTGTAGCCCCTGCGTGGAACCCTGTGTTTGGCGCTGCCAACATTACAAGTGCACCAAACTCTGCTGTGAGCCCTGCAACCGACCCCCATGCTATGTGCCTTGCACTAAGCTGCTGGCTTGTGGCCACCCCTGCATTGGTTTGTGTGGAGAGCCGTGTCCTAAGAAGTGCCGTGTCTGCCACCAGGAGGAAGTCACCCAAATTTTCTTTGGCTTTGAGGATGAGCCTGATGCCCGCTTTGTGCAGCTGGAAGACTGTGACCACATGTTTGAGGTTCAAGCCCTGGATCGCTACATGAATGAGCAGAAGGATGATGAAGTTGCCATCAGATTGAAAGTCTGCCCTATCTGCCAGGTGCCCATTCGCAAAAACCTGAGGTATGGAACCAGCATCAAACAGCGGCTGGAAGAGATTGAAATAGTCAAAGAAAAGATGCAGGGCTCAGCAGGGGAAATTGCAACCAGCCGGGAACGACTGCAGGCCCTGCTGGATAGGAAGAGCCTCCTTCAGCAGCTGCTTCCCGAAGACTTCCTGATGTTGATAGAAAAGCTGGCCCAGAAAAATCTGTCAGTGAAGGACTTGAGCCTTGTTGAGAATTCCATCACCTTCTATGACCACTTGGCTGGACTGTTGGATTCCCTGAAAAAGGTGCATTCCTCAGAACAAAGAAAAGTGAGGACTCGACTAGAACAGGTCCATGAGTGGCTAGCCAAGAAGCGTTTGAGCTTCACAAGCCAGGAATTGGATGACCTCCAAAGTGAAATCCATAGGCTCACATACCTGATGAGCCTTCTGGCCCGCTGCAAGATGGCAGAGGGGAAGGTGAGCAGTACCGTAGCAGAAGAGATCTGGAGTGTCCGCAAGATCCTTGAGGGAACATGTAAGTTCACCCAGGATGATGAACACTTGGTGCAGAAAAAAATGGAAGCTCTGAAAGCCACCCTTCCCTGCTCTGGCCTAGGCATCTCAGAGAAAGAGCGTGTACAGATCATCAGAGCCATGGGTTTTCCTCGTGGCCACTGGTTCAAGTGTCCCAATGGCCACATCTATGTGATTGGCGATTGTGGGGGAGCCATGCAGAGGGGCACGTGTCCTGAATGTAAGGAAGTGATTGGGGGCATAAATCATACTCTGGAAAGGAGTAACCAGCTTGCTTCTGAGATGGATGGAGCCGAGCATCCTGCCTGGTCTGACACAGCCAACAACCTGATGAACTTTGAGGAGATCCAGAGGATGATGTAGGAAGATGGCACACTGCTGCCTTTTGCCCTGGCCATTGTGAGGCTGGGGTTAGCTCACTTATGAAGGAACTGAAGTTTTTATTTTATTGTCCTTTACTTTTAGCACCTACTTAAGGATCCACTTTTCGGGCTTGCCCACATTTCTTCCTAGATTAACCCCTGCGCTAGAGGAAGCACTTTACCTCCAGAACTGAGAGCAAACTTAACAGATTTCTTTTTCTCTCCTGCAAGTTAGTGGACAGACTCCCTGGACCGTATTTGGGGCTTCCACCTAGGGTACATAGTGGCCTCTCTGGCTCCTGACTCGGTCAGATGTTTTTTCTGCAGTGTTCCAGGGGCACAGAGTGTACACTCAGTGAAGCGGACTCTTAAGTGCCAGGCCTTAACTTGCAGACTAACTTTTATTCTAATAAACAGAGGCCCAGAGTTCTTTATGAACTGCTTATTCTTTCAAGGAGCACAAGAATTCCTCCTGCCCTTCTCAGGCATCCTCACTCCAGGAGTTGGAGGCATGAGATAACACAAAGACTTCACTGACTAATGCTGACCCAGTTACATATTCACTGAGTTGGAAAAGTGTGACTACCCACAGCTGGGGGCTTGTTCAAGCAGGCCAGGCTAACTAAGGAAGGATCTCTTTCCTGTGACTTGCACTTTGGGATGGTGGCAGTTTCTTTGCCTGTACCAGGAAAGGTTCGGTAGCAGTGCTGGTTCCCCAGGGTCCACAGTGTAACTAAGTTCACATTTGGTACCAGCACCTATCCAAAGTGTAGCCTTTCATACCAACACCTTCTATTGCAGCTTTTGCCTGAGCAGGGTTAGCATGCCAGCAGCTTCTGCAGGCCCCAGACCCATGTCAAAAACCAGCCCCCCAGGCTTGCCCTCTGCATACATATTCCCTCAGTCTAGTGTTCCCTAGAACTGACACTTAGGTATCTCAGGTCTTTCTACATCTCTTTCCTATGTATGCATTTCCTTTTTTGTCTTTACTATGCACTTTAGCCTATAAATCTAATTAATAAAAACGATTGCAAGAGATCAGTGGTCTGTTTTCCTCACCTGTTAGAAGCAGCTCAGGTGGCTTGAGACAGAGAAGATGGGAATAGAGGCACTTTTATGTGGTTTTGGGTTTTTATGTAGCTGGGAGTCCTTTTTTTTTTTTTTAACTCGTGTCAAAAGTTTTTTCAACCTGTACAAAAGTGTTTGTGTGTGTGTGTGTGAAGTTTCCTTCTCCAGAGTTGAGTTTCATAAGTCCTGCCAGAGTAATCTATGCATATGCAATATGTAGACCTTAAGAAGAAAGTGCAGTTCTGCATTTAAGACTTTTTTTAGCCTAATGATCTAATTTGGGAATCTTTCTATAATCACATACAGTGAGTCTGAATCACATTTTATCATGCAGGTGTGCCATTATTAATTGAATTAGAACCCTCTGTTGGCAACAGTTAGATGCAGCCCAAATGAATAGCTCTGAGCACACTCTTCAGTGGTGAGGGTATTACTTAGGTAATACAATTTTTGAGCTTGGGGTGAATCTCTATGTACTCCTTGAAATTGTATGATATAAACTATAAATAGTTTTCTCAAGATATGCCCCTTTGCTTTCATCTAATTCTCAAAGGGGGGACCTATGATTCAGAAAAGCATGAGAACCACCATTCTATGGGGTAAAAACTTTTTTGCAACAAGGAGCAAATTTATCTGGAGACTCCTGTCCCCTTTGAGCTTCCATCTCCAGTAGTACTTCCACACCATAGCAAGTAGGAATTTAGGTAAAGCCTGGTTTCACAAACCTGAATTCCCAACTGTGCAGTGGAAAGTGACTCAATCTCTCCAAGCCTGTTTCTTATCTGCAAAATGGGGTAACAGTACCTGCCTCTTAGGGGTATAGTAAATTAAATGAGACAGTGCTCAGTACACAGAACGTCTGGAATAATTTGTGCTAAATGACAGCTTTTAGTTCTAGGACATCAATAGAAGAGAACTAGTAAGAATTTCCTCCACATCTAACTTCTCTACAGGCACAAAGATGCATTCCAAGTATATGTGGCAGTGCCAAGCTAGTGTACTGGGAGCAGGGTGCTATTGAGGGAAGAGACAGGAATAAAATTTATAATTAGATCAGTTTCTTTCCCCTGCCCCCCAAATACTTTCTCCATTCGGTATATATATATATTTTTTTAATATATATTTTTATTTATTGTCTAAAGTTTTACATATGTCTCCTTTATCCCCAATTGACCCTCCCCCACCCCGCCCAACCATTCCCACCCCAGTCAAGCCCCCACCGCCCCAGTGTCTCGGTATATTCTTTATGTAAAAACTAATCAGCAAGAGGGAGCTTTGGCTGGCTGACTGTTTTTCTTAATGTACAAATGACACAAACTTCTTAAAGTTTTAAACAGTTATTTTACAAATGGAGAAAAGATTAAGCCAGGATGACTTCCCACAAGGAATGATCTAAGGGCCAACCCATGAACTCCTTCAGGCCACCATGGCTACTTCCTCCTCTTGTACCTATTAAGAAAACCAGAAGGGGTCAAATACGTGGTGATGGAAGGAGACTAGACTTTGGATGGTGAGCACACAATACAATATTCAGAAAATGTATCATAGAATGGTATCTAAAACATCATAACCAATGCTATCCCTAATACATTTAAATTTTTAAAAATCAGAGTAAAAGGCCAGAAATAGGAGGGAGGAGCTCCTTTCCCATGAAAGGTTTCTCCTCTAATCCCAAATAGTCATAACCTTTGGTCATCCAAAGCTGCAAACATTACCTGGATTTAGATTTAAAGTTTCCTCCTCGTCTCTGGTGGGACAAGCCTAATTGTTTCCTTTCTTCAAAGGAGGGGCTGTAGGTGAGAGAGAAGACAGGATGCTGAAATGGCAAACTGTTGGGAAAGCGGGTGGTCTCACCCCCACTGAACCCAGCTCCCACACATAGTAGCAGGATCAATACATGCATCATTTTCAGATCCTAAGGTTCTCAGCCTGTGTGTGTTTTCTACCTGATAATATGGGTTTGTGCAAGTCAGGGCCCAGCTTTAAAACAAAACTGGAAGAGGATCTACCCTTCCTTCTTATCCTATCTAATAAAAGAGTAATATGCAAATTGACCATCACTCCAACACACAAGATGGCTGCGCCATGTGGTAAAAGATGACTGCCCCCATGTGGACACAAGATGGCCACCATAAGCCAAAACCAGTTTGGCTCAGTGGATAGAGCATCGGCCTGCGAACTGGAGGGTCCCAGGTTCGATTCCGGTCAAGGGCATGTGCCTGAGTTGCGGGCACATCCCCAGTGGGGGGCGTGCAGGAGGCAGCTGATTGATGTTTCTCTCTCATCAATGTTTCTAACTATCTCCCTTCCTCTCTGTAAAAAAAAATCAATAAAATATATTAAAAAAAAAAAAAAAAGATGGCCAGCAGGGGAGGGCAGTTGGGAGGGACCAGGCCTGCAAGGGAGGGCAGTTGGGGGCTATCAAGCGTGCTGGGGAGGGCAGTTAAGGGTGACCAGGCTGGCAGAGGGAAGTTGGACGTGACCGGGCCTGCAGGGAAGGGCAGTTGGGGGGGACCGAGGCCTGCAGGTGAGGGCAGTTTGGGGGTACCCAGGCCTGCAGGGGAGGGCAGTAGCGGGGGGGACCAGACCAGCAGGGGAGAGCAGTTAGGGGCGATGAGGCTGGCAGGGGAGGGCAGTTAGGGGCGACCAGGTCAGCAGAGGAGGGCAGTTGGGGGGAGGGGGACCAGACCTGCAGGGGAGGGCAATTGGGGGGGACCAGGCCTGCAGGGGAGGGCACTTAGGGGTGACCAGGCCTACAGGGGAGGGCAGTTGCTGGGGGGACCAGACCAGCAGGGGAGAGCAGTTAGGGGCGATGAGGCTGACAGGGAAGGGCAGTTAGAGGTGACCAGGGAAGCAGGGGAGGGCACTTAGGGGCAATCAGGCTGGCAGGGGAGCAGTTAGGCATCAATCAGGCTGGCAGGGGAGTGGTTAGGGGTGATCAGGAAGGCAGGCAGGCGAGCAGTTGGGAGCCAGCAGTCCTAGATTATGAGAGGGATTCCAGATTGGAGAGGATGCAGTGCAGGCTGGGCTGAGGGACACACACACACACACACACCCGTGCACGAATTTCGTGCACCGGGCCTCTAGTGTATATAATAATAAAACTACTTGGGAAGTGTAGTCTAACCCCATCCCAACCCAGGTCTGGGGAATTGGGAAAAGGAGGGATGAACAACACATTCCCAAGAGCAAACCAGGATCCTTTGGCGTTCTATCACTCTCCTGAGGAAAAGCTCTATTTCTAAACCAAAAATGTGCCACTTTATCTCCAAGGCAAAAGAGCCTCAACACCCCTTTCTTCCTGTTCTCACCCTGGGAGGTCAGACAGAAGCCCCTGAAATTATATATTACTAGAGGCCCAGTGCATGAAATTGTGGATAGGGTGAGAGAAAAGGGGAGGGATGGGGGGAGGAGGGGGCAGCGCCTCAGCTGGCCTGTACCCTCTTACAATATAGAAACACTGGCTCCTAACTGCTTGTCTGCCTGCCTGCCTGTCTGATCGCCCCTAACCATCTCTGCCTGCCAGCCTGATTGCCCCTAACTGCTTGCCTGCCTGCCTGCCTGATTACCCCAACTGCCTCTGCCTCGGCCCCCACCGCTGCAGCTTCATCTGGAAGGGCGTCCAGAATGACGTCCAGAAGGTCGTTCGGCTGTCCAGTCTAATTAGCATATTATGCTTTTATTATTATAGATAAAGCTATAGGTATATGAGAAGTGGGAGTAAGGAAGGAGGGAGAGCTTTCATCAAAATACCAAGAGCTCCATGATGACTTAAACCCCTACCCAGCTCGATACTGTTTCAGGGCCTTCTTGCTCGTGTTGGTGAGTTCTTCATCAAATACAGATTTCTTCACCTGCTTTTGCTTCATGGCTGTGCAGAGAGAGAATGGGTTAGATATGTCCTCTTAGGCCCAGGCTCCTAAATTCCCTTAAGCTCAGGGTAATGGTCCTAAGCTCAGTGGATGCTCTGGACTGATGATTTATTGACATGAAGGTGAGACATTAGATCCAGGCAGAAAAGGAATAAGGAATCAGAAGTACCAGGTGTGAAGGAACAACTCCAAAGAATGTTTGTGTAGTCCTAAGTGAAATGGACCACTTACATGTGAAATGGGCCAAAGACCACCTTAACATAATTTGACCCTGACCTGCTCCTCCATGTGGCAACTGACAAGGACTTAGGCTCCAGAGTCCTAAAGGCCTGGTTTCAAGTCCTAGCTATTCCCACTAACCACAGGTCATTGCACCACTTGGAGCCAATAAAGGTATAGCTGTATACACTAGTACATATTACTCAAAAAATGTGGGCTCTTATCACCATCCCTCCAATATTCTCCCTGAATATAAGCACAGGTTACAGGAAGAACCTTCTTACCAGCCCCTGTGGGCTCCCCATATACCTACCAGGGCCTCTTGCTGGCTCCTCCTCAGGCATTGCTCGGGCTCGCTTGGCTCTGCGATTCCTCTTGGCCAGCCGCTCAGCAAACATCTGTGCCTTGAGGATTTCGAATTGGGACCTTTCCTCTGCCTAGAGAGGATGACATGTGAGTATGGAACACATTAGGCAGCCCTGACCCATTGCACTGTGCAGGGACCCAACTCGAAAAGGGAGGCCACTCACTGTCATCTCCCCTTTTTTCTTGGCATCCTTCATAAACTTCTTCCTTTTCTTCTTTCCTCTTAAGGCCAAGTCAAACTCCTGCAGAGCCTTAGCAACTGGGATGAGAAGAGAGCATGAGATTTCAGGTAATTTTATATCTTCCTTTAAACTTACAGCCAGGCCAGTATGGGTAGGTGGCTGAGTGTCAACCTATGAACTAGAAGGTCACAGTTGCAGTAGGGGCCGTGCAGGAGGTAGGCAATCAATGATTCTCTCTCATCACTGATGTTTCTATCTCTCTCCCCCTCTCCCTGAAATCAAAACATATTAAAAAAACAAACACATTAACAAGTACACAAATTTTAAATTGGTACATAAGGGCTTAAAATGAGAAGCAGCAATCGCTTAATCTTGGTGATTACCCCATCTTACTAAATAGCATGCTTGTTCCACTATTTCTCAATTCATCTATTTGAGACTTTCATTATCTATCTACCTCTTAATGTGAAAGATAAGGATTTAGTTCACTTATGCCCCTGCATAGTTATAACTCTACTAGAGGTCTGGTGCATGGATTCATGCACTGGTGGGGTCCCTCAGCCTGGCCTGCAGGGATGAGTGGACCTCCACACCACCACAGCCTGGCCTTACCCGCCAGGTTGTTGGGCTCCAGCCCACTGTCCACGTCGATCCCGCACAGAACAAAGTAGTGCGTAAAGTGGCAGGCAGCCAGGGAGGAGCCCAAGCTGGGGTTGGGTGCTGCGCTGCTCCCGCTCATCCCAGCCCTGCTGTGCCTGCCACCACAGCAGCTGGGGCACATAGGAGGAGTGTCTGCAGGAGAGGCTCATGCCACAGCAGCTCCACTCGCCAGCGGCACTCCCACTGTGGGAGTGCACTGATCACCAGGGAGCAGCTCCTGCATTGAGTATCTGCCCCCTGGTGGTCAGTTTGCATCATAGCTACTGGCAGTCGGCCAGTTGTCCAGTCATCCCGTCACTTAGGCTCTTATATATATAGTTTTAAACAAAATTTAACATAGATACACCTTAATTTTTTGTCCCATCATATATAGGCAGTCTTTCTTAAATTGCTGATACAATCTTTTTGGAAGGTAATTTTGCAATCCCTAACAAAATAAAAAATACATATAACCTCTGACATACAATTCTACTTTAAGGACTGTATCCACAAATCAAATATATTTGCTTAATTGTGCAAGGGCATCTGTACAAAGTTATTCACTACATGAATTGTTAATAACAGCAAACGATTAGAAACAACCTCAATGTCCCTCAACAGGGGACTAATTAAATAAATTATAATCAACCCATTTGATGGAAGATCACACAGCCATATTAAAAAAAGGTAACTATACATGTGCTTATATAAAATCATCTCTAAGCTATAAAATTAATTGAAAAAGGCAAGGTGTAGAACAATGTAAATTCATTTGTGATTGTTAAAAACAGAGAAAGGCAGGAAATACCTAAAAGTATTTTCCTGCCTCTTGTGGCAAAATGTGTAACATAAAATTTGCCATCTTGCCCTGGCTGGTTTGCTTAGAGGTTAGAGCATCGGCCCATGCACCAAAGGCTCGATCCCCAGTGTGGGGCGTGCAGGAGGCAGCTGATCAATGACTCTCTCTCATCATTGATGTTTCTATCTTTCTCTCCCTCTCCTTTCCTCTCTGAAATCAATAAAAATATACTTTAAAAAAAAGATTGCTTAAAAAAAAAAACTCCCTCCTCTACCCCCTGGTAATCTCTATTCTACTTTCTGTGTCTATGAATTTGCCCGATTAGGTATTTCGTATAAGCAGAATCATAAATATTTGTCCGTTTGTGTCTGGATTAGTTCACTCAACCGGTTTTCACAATTCATCCTTAACAATAAGCACCAGAACTTAATTATTGATGAAGACTATCATTGTATGTATACACATTTTGTGTCTCCATTCATCTGTTGATAGACATGGGTGTCTTCCACCCTTTGACTACTGTGAATACTGCTTCAATGAACACTAGCGTGTAAGTATCCACTTGAGTCCCTGTTTTTGGTTCTTTGGGGTTAGATCAATGGTCGTCAAACTCATTAGTCAACAGAGCCAAATATCAACAGTACAACAATTGAAATTTCTTTTGAGAGCCAAATTTTTTAAACTTAAACTTCTTCTAACGCCACTTCTTCAAAACAGACTCGCCCAGGCCGTGGTATTTTGTGGAAGAGCCACACTCAAGGGGCCAAAGAGCCGCATGTGGCTCGCGAGTCGCAGTTTGCCGATCACGGGGTTAGATTGAGGAGTAGAATTGCTGGGTCCTATGAATTCTATGTTTAGCTTTTGAGAAACCTCCCAACATACTTTTTTCCTTCTTCCTCTCTTCTTTGGTCTGGAACCAGCTCCTCTCAGGCTCGTGGTTCTGTGCCTCCTTCCCCTTTTCCAGGAGACGCTTTGCTGTGTTGATCTGGGGGGACAGCAAAAGAGTGCCTGCCATGGAACCTACATCTGATAATATATAATGTGGCAGTTGCAGGAAGCCATTGCCTGCAAATGCTTGGGACTCTGATGATCTGTTTGCAGACAAAGGATTTCAGAGGGGCTGATGCAGTGTGCTTACCGAGTGACCCTGAGGACCAGAGCCCTCCGCACAGCCTCACCTGGGCTTCCGACTGTTGCATCTCTTTCTCCTCAGCCTCCAGCTGCAGAACTGCATATATATCTTTCTCCATTTTCTCAATTTTGTCGCGAAACTTCAAGATGACATCTTGAGGGAAGAGAACAAAAAATATTTTAAAATAAGGGTGCAGCCTATGTAGCTGGTGAAAATAATGTAGATATGTATTTAATGACTTAGAAAATTGTGTTTTTGTGTGTGTGACTTCTCTGCTTAACAACCCTCCAACCCCACCTGAAGGTTTCCTGTTGCTCTTAAAATAAACTCTAAACTTCTAAGCATGGCCCCTGCCGACCTCTCTGGCCTTCTGTCTCCCCCTTGCTTACTGTGCCTTGGGCCCTCTGGCCTTTCTTCCCTTTTACTCGCACACCAAGTCTGCTCCTGCTTTAGAGGCCTTGCCCTGGTGTTCTCTGCTTGGCACACTCTGTCCCCAGACCACTCAGGGCCACCTCATTCTTGTCGTCTAGGACTCATCTCAAATGCCACCTGTTCAGAGACTTTCTGAAACAGCTTTTCTAAAGTAGGCTCCTCTCCTCCTGTAGTTCTAAATCACATCTTCTATTAGCTTTTTAATTATGTCTTTCCCCACCACAGGATCAGCTGTTTTGTTTCCTGCTGTATCCCCGATACCTAGAATAGAATAAATAGCACCAGGCATATACAGTAGTACTCAATAATTGTTTGCTGGCTGAATGAATTAAATGGAATAAAAAAAAGACAGACATATATGAAAGGAAAAAAGGTCAGAAAGGATATGTATCTAAATACTAACAGTGGTGAGTTCCTTAACATACAATTACATTTTACTCTTATTTTATTTACTAAGTTCCAACACTGAATACTTATTATTTTTATAATATATATATATATATATATATGTTTTAAAAAAGGATGTGCTTTAAAAGACTCCCATGAATGAGAACAAAAAGAATGAAAGATATCCAAAAAGAATGAATGCTGATCTCCTCACCTTTTGCCCCTCAAGGACTATGGGATAGGAGGGAATCAATGGGGATTTTGCCCTAAGAGCGAACTTTCTTCCCAAAGAATGTAAAATACCTATGAGTGAGGCACTTGAGGCATAAGTCTATCATGAGTCTCTTTTACACAAAGTCTGAAGCCCAGAGGAGAGGTAAGACCTGCCCAGAGTTACTCAGCAAGGAAGTAGCAGAGCAGAGATTCAAGTTTGGCTCCTGACTGCAAAGCTCCTGCTCTCACCCATGATCTTCTGCCCCTGCCCCACCTATCCAAACTGCCCTGAGCTGGTGCCCTGTCTGCTCACCTTGGGGAAGTATCCGAGCCTTCACAGGAGCTTTGGCAGCCTTCACAATCTCCTTCAACATCTTCCGCTCCTCTTCTCCCACCAGAGAGACCGAACGCCCAGCCTTGCCAGCACGCGCTGTTCGCCCCACTCGGTGGACATAATGCTTGATGGTATTGGGCATCGTGAAGTTGATTACCTGGAAGGTCAAAGTTGACCATCATTCATATCTGGGAGTTGGAAATGAGTTGGAACACAAGGAGGCATAAGGATTCCTACCCAAAGTTCAAGGAAGATGAAGCCTGCTCACCATTTTTGTGTGTGTGTGTGTATGTTTTGTTTTGTTTTTGTTAATCCTCACCCAAGAATATATTGCCATGGATTTTTCAGAGAGAGTGGAAGTGACGGGGAGAGACAGAGAGAGAAACACTGATGTGAGAGAGACACATCGACTGGTTGCCTCCTGCACTCGCCCCAACCAGACTGGGGATCGAGCCTGCAACCAAGGTATATGCCCTTGACCAGAATTGAACCTATGACCCTTCAGTCCACGGGTTGACACTCTACCCAATAAGCCAAACCGGCCAGGGCCTGCTCACCGTTTTAACCCCCTCGATGTCAAGTCCACGGGCTGCCACATCTGTGGCCACAAGAATGTCAATCTGTTCATCTTTAAAGCGCCTGGAAATAGCCACAAAGAGATGTTTATTCAGATTCCCAACCTCAATAATGCTTTGCAGGAGCCTGAGCCAGCAGAAAGAACACAATTCCATTTGGAGTCAAGCAGCAGAGTGCAGACTATCATAGTGGGGACAGAGCCTAAATGTCAGCCCATCGACATTTACACTCCCACTTAAACAATCCATAAAGTGGAGCAAACATCATTTTGTGTATACCCGCTTACACAATAATTCCTATACATATGGAAGTTTGGGAACCACAGAGCTAGACTATATAGGAAGTAGCATATGCAAATGTCTCAGCATTCAAAAGAGCTTTTCTTTAGAAAACAACTCTCAGCTATCTATGATGGATAGGGATAGGTGGGAGAGCTCTAAAGGGTTCCTCCTTGCCCCCAAGCTGACTCCATTTTGTAAGAATTAAATGAGGAGTCACACAGAAAAGCACACAGCACAGGCCTGGCAAACTAAATGGTCAAGAAATGGCAACCAGCTTTGATTCCAAATTTCCTTCCATCAGATTCGGGTTTGACCACTGCTCTGCAGCAGCTGTAGTCAAAAATGTATGCTGAGGTATATAGAATCGTCCCAAGTCAGAATCTCTTTCCATGGCCCACTCAGCAGCTCCCATACACAAGCCCTGAGGCATGAGTTACCTCTTCTATGAGACTATGGAGTCAGTTCTGAATGTATCCAAGACCTTCAGGGAAACTGTTCTACCTGCGTCCCTGCTATTACTCTAACACAGCTTCTGGGTGGTATTTTCCTTCATTTGAATTAGGAGAGCCTCTCTGACCTGCCCAAGAAGGGTGGATAGGAGCCAACCCTAACCGCAAGTTTACCGGAGGGACTCCAGCCGCTGTGTCTGTGACAGGTTGCCGTGGAGCTCGCCCACCTGCAGTCCCATGAGACCCAAGAGGATGTGCATGCGGTGGGCCTGCTTCTTGGTCTGGGTGAACAGCATCACGTGGTCGGTGAAGGTCCTTGTCAACAGAGCTGGCAAGGAGAGAAGAGTAAACCAGCAGCCATCTCTGAAATATACTCCCTCCTCACCTGCGAAGTAGTGCTGTGCCTGGCATCAAGGAGACAGACAGGCGAGGCCCCTACCCATGTGAAGCTCATATTCCAGGGCTAAGACAGAAAAACGAGTCCTGCCCTTGAGAAAGTGAAGGGAGGATGGGGAGGTAGCTTCAGCACCGGCCTCTCTCAAGCTGAATGACAACGCAGGATCATCCATGAGAAGATTAGGGGGAAGACTCCAGGCAGAGGAGAGAGCAAACATAAAGGCCCCAAGGACAAGCTTGTGGGTTTGAGAAACTAAAGCAGGTGAGTGTGGCCAGAGTGCCAGGCAACAAGGCCAGAGCAAAGGCAACAAGGCAGGCAGGGACCAGACCCAGAGGGCCTTGAAGAACTCACTAGGGAGCGTGGATTTTAGTGTAAGAGTAATGGAAGACACCAGCGGGCTTTAAATAAGGACGTAATGGGCAAATGCTCATTTGTAAACATTTTAAATGATCTGTAGGTGGAGAGTGGATTACCAAGGGATAAGGGTGGAAGCAAGACAGGCACGTAAGAGGATGCTGCAATAGTCCAGGCAACACACGGCAGTGGCCTGGACTAAGGGCCAAAGCTGCAGTGAGGTGAAATGGTTGGGAGTTCAGCAGGACGTAAGGACTGGATGGTGGGAGGAAGGTGAGGCGATAAAAGAAAGGGAGGAAAGACATATCGAAAGTGATAGAGTGAAGGAATGGCAGCACCACACAATGGGTTAGGGGAGGCTGGATGGAGAAGGCTCCAGTATGGCACTCCTGAGGTCATGGGAGTCGAGCACCCCACCCTGCCCAGTCCCACCCTGGGCTTTCACCTGCCACAATGGCTTCCCGGTCCCCTTCCCGATTTGGCCGGATGCGGATGAACTCCTGCCGCAGGAAGGGGGCCACATCCGTGTTGCTGTTCACAAATATCCTGACGGGGTTCTTCAAGGAGACAGAAGCCAGATCTTTGACCTGCCAGGCACAAAGAGAGGGATGCTCACCAGCCTGCCAGGGGGCAGAGAGGGGGGATACCCACCCCCAGCCCAGATCAGAGTTCTCTGAACTGTCTTCTCTACTCACTCCACCGAGGAGATCCCCCACAGCCCACCTCATCCGTCATCGTGGCTGAGAAGAGCATAGTCTGGCGGTGATGGGAACACATGCGGATGACCTCCTTCATCTGCTCTTCAAAGTACTCGTCCAGCATCCTGGTGAGCAGGGGAGGGGAGGAATCAAGAGAAATGGACTAAGCTCGCTTCAGTCGAAGGGCAGAAAATATCAGATAGGCAATGTTTTGATGTTGTCATTGGTTCTGCTTCAGGCTCCTTTATTTACTTATTTTATTAGCATTAACAAGATTCACTAAGAATTATCATTTGGCCACATTTGCTTAATCTATTTTTATTTTTTTTGGCTGAACTATTTGCAAGTAAGTTATAGACATCATGACACTTTACACCTAAATATTTCAGCATACATTTCTTAAGAACAATGACCTTCTGTATAATCACAATGTCATTATCACACCCATTAATTTTAAGTTTGAATAACATCATCTAAAGTATAGTCCATATTCAAGTTTTCTTAGCTATTCCCAAATATCATTTTGTAGCTGTCTTGTTATTTAGTCTAGAAACCAAAGTTCCTATGTTGCATTTGGTCGGCATGTCTCTTTAGTCTCCCTTAATCTAGAAGAATCCTCTCAGCCTATTCCACACTCTGTATTTGTCTATTTCCCAGGGACTGTATTCAGTAAATCATTGCAGGAAGAATGTGTATGGGTGCGGATGTGCACCTCACTCCCAGTCCATCAGGAGATAAAGATCATCAGTTTGAACACTTGGTTAAGGGGGTGTCTGCCAGGTTTCTCCACTGATAGGGAACCTTTTTGTCTTTGTAGGTGATAGTAATGTGAGATTACTTTGACTCCAGGTTTTTTCAAATGATGCAGTTCTTTACAGTATTTCTTCCTCCAGGTCAGGCTCAGTTGAGAATCAGGTATTACATTTATTTGTCATGTCTCCTTAGTTTCTTCAATCTAAAACTTCCAAAGCCTTTCCCAGTCTTTTAAGATGCTGACATTTTTGAAGAATACAATTTCCCTCCCCTTTAAAACCTGAATCAGATCATGTTCCCTTGCCTGAGAACAATCTCCTTTACTTCCTTCAGGCCTCAAGAATGGTTCATTTGCTCTGTCAGTCAATTATTCAACACTCACTGAGCATTTGCTGGATTCCAGATGTAGCACTGGGATGCAGCAGCAAGCAACACCAAGCCAGCCCTTTACGAAATGATGTTCTAGAGGAGAGGTGGGACACAGCCACCACACCAGCATTCAGGTAACCATAAAGGAGGTCAGAGAGGCTAGCGAGACATAGCACCTCAGAGAATGGAGATCGTAAGGCAGGAAGGAGAGGATGAGGTGGGGGGCAGGACCTGTTCTCAGATAAGTGACAACTAGAGCCAAAACCCGAGAAAAAGGGAAGTCATTCCAAGCTGATGAAATGGCAAATGCAGAAACCCCGAAGTGGGCAAGTGCTGACAGGATTTATGGATGTTTTGTGCAGTGTGAAAATGAGGACACACAAATGACGTTAAGAATTTTGGCCTACATTAGGACTACACTGCTGATCATGAGATGGGAAGAGAGAGGGAGGGGCATACAGATCAGAGCTTGGTTAAAGACTTGTTCACTTGGAGATGCTGCAATTTGAGAGCAAACTTCAACAGGCTTTAGGGATTTTTTTTGCCTCCTTCCCCTACCCTACCTCCTTCATTAGTCTAGGGTCAAGACTTTATTCTGTGCAGTCATTGAGGAAAGAGGTGAGCAGATGGGACACATATGGGAGGAAGGGAGGAGGGGGAGAGAAGAGGGATGGAGTGAGCCACACATAACACTGAGAGAGGCTGTCTGTGGAATCCTCACTGTGCACTGGCACTTATCCCAACTTACCCCTTGAATCCTCAACACCACAAGACTGGTGCTATTCTTACCCCCACTTACAAACAGGAAAAGGTTTTGCTTTGATAATCTAAAAAATGTCCCCAAATCTCAGGAAGTGGCAGAGCCAGGATTTGATCTACCTTCCCTTTTAACCGGCACATTACAGAAGGAGAAAGCAGAATAACCTGGGCTAAGGATGGACAAAGGCTCAAACGTGAGCAGCTGAACTGGTGAGAGCCATCCTATATAATAAAAGCCTAATATGCAAATCAACCGAACAGCGGAATGACTGGTCACTGTGACGCACACTGACCACCAGGTGGCAGACACTGAGCCCACAGGACCCAGGCCAGCCAAGGCGGGTGCCAGCGGGGGCCCCCCAATCACCCTGCCAGTCGCCCCACAAATGGAGGCAATGGCAGCAGTGGCAGAGGGCAGGGCTGGTGAGCAGGCAAAGCCAGGCTAGCCAAGGCGGGTGCCAGCGGGGGCCACCTGAGTACCCTGCTGGTTGCCCCACAGATCGGCCCTGATTGCTGGCCAGGTCTAGGGACCCTACCCATGCACGAATTTCACGCACTGGGCCTGTAGTGTAGAATAATCCAGGGTGGCAGGTTCCCATCCAGGGCTGTGGCCCATGGGACGCCAGATGAGTACCTGTCGGCCTCATCCAGGATGAGCACCTCAATGCTACTCAGGTGGAAGGAAGGGCAGTTGTGGAGGTGATCGATGAGCCGGCCCGGGGTGGCAATGAGGATGTCAGGCGCTGCCCGAAGAGCTGCTTCCTGAGACTTCACATCCAGACCACCTGCGAAGTAAAAAGTCCCACCAGGCAACCAGTTCAGTCATTCACCGCTACTGACAGCCCTGCCACCTGCCAGGTCTCATGCCAGATGCAGAAGAAACAGCAGAGAATACAACTGACAAAGGCCCCACATGTGTGGATTTTACAATCTGTTTGGTGAGACAGATTTGTTAACTACAATTTTATTAAATGCAAAAATCAAAAAAGATGATGACACAATGGCACTTCAGATCCAGGCATCTAAGGATTAAGAGAAGCAGCTGCAAAGCTGATGTCTTTCTACATCACCTTTGACTTCTCATGGCATATGGAGGGTAAAATGAAGGTTAGAAAACAGTATCCATATAACATCAGAAAAATTCTGCCCCAAACAATATTTGATTCATTATTCATGCAAAGCAGAAATTGTATCTTAAACTTGTTTAGTACCAAGAAAAAAATTTCCCCATAACTTTGAAGTTTCATTCTGCAAGACTGGTTAAGTCTCGATCAAATCCTCTTCCCACCTCCTCCACTGCCTACTATAAAAATACACTGTCCACTTTTTAAGTGGATTCAATCACATAAAGGCTTTCTTGGCACCCATCAACCTCAGAGAGTGGGGCAAATCCATCCTCCACTGTGTTATGGTCTCTCAGGGCTGGCAGACCTTGGCCAGATACTCACCCACAGCTAGGCAGGTGGTAATGTTGCAGAACTGGGCCAGCTGCTTGGTGACCGAGTGTACCTGGATGCCCAGTTCTCGGGTGGGAACCAGCACGAGCACGCGGGTTACTGGAGCCTGGCGGGGTTTGTAGATCAGACGCTCCAAGACGGGCAGTGCGAAGGCAGCAGTTTTACCTGGAGACAAGGGCAGGAAGAAAGCAAGGAGAAGAGCTTCAGTCCCTTCAAGGTTTAGGTCTTCACCTGAGCACAGAAATATGTATGATAGTTATGGGTCACAGGTTGCAGGGGGTCTGGTGATGGTCCTCTTCTTTTAATTCTATCAGGTTATCACCTTGACTATGACCACCTACCTGTCTCTTCCATAACAGGTCTCTTCATAGGAGGAAAGTTTTTTATAAAAGGGATGCTCAATGCAACATTGTATATTAGTGCAGTTAATTATATAGTAAAAAACAGTCATGTAATAAAATACTATGCAACCATTTTTAAAAAGCAGAGTATTTAAAGAAATAGGGAAATATATAGTAAATTGTTGTGTTTTATTTTTTTATTGATTTTTAGAGTGAGGAAAGGAAGAGAGAGAAACATTGCTATGAGAGTGAAACATTGATCCGCTGCCTCCTGCACATCCCCTACTGGGAATCTAGCCTGCAACCCAGGCTTGTGCCCTGACCAGGAGTTGAACTGGCAACCCCTTTGGTGCACGAGATGATGCCCAGCCAAGGCTATAGTAAGTTTTTCGTGTGTTTTTTAAGGGAGCTACTAAACAGAATATGTCATGTTATTGCATTAAAAATTATATTTGTGGCCCTAACCAGTTTGGCTCAGTGGATAGAGCATCGGCCTGCAGACTCAAGGGTCCCAGGTTTGATTCTGATCAAGGGCATGTACCTTGGTTGCGGGCCCATCCCCAGTGGGGAGTGTGCAAGAGGCAGCTGAATTGATGTTTCTCTCTCATCAATGTTTCTAACTCTCTATCCCTCTCCTTTTCTCTCTGTAAAAAATCAATAAAATATATTTTTTTAAAAAAAATTATATTTGTGGCACCGGCCAGTGTCCTCAGTGGTTAGAATGTTAGCCCGCACACTGAAGGGGCATATGTGAGAAGCAAACAATCAATGGGTCTCTCTCATATCGGTGTTTCTCTCTCTCTGTCTCTTTCTCTCCCCACTCCTTTCCTCCCTTACACTCTCTCTAAAATATTAATGGGGAAAAAATATCCTCAGGTGAGGGTTAACCAAAAAAAAAATCAAATTTGTATTTGTGTGTTTACTAAAGTGGACTTTTGGTCAGTCAACTTAGAGTGTTCTAGGTTGAACATCCTCCTTCTGCCTCCCCTTACCCCCCCGAGTCCCTATCCTTTTTACCTGTCCCAGTGGCTGCACAGGCACAGATGTCCTTCCCCAACAGTCCCACAGGTATGCATGCCTTCTGGATCGGGGTGGGCTGCTTAAAGTTCATGGCTGTAATGGCCTGAAGGAAAAAGAGAGAGTTAGACAGAGGAGTAGGGAGAGTCTCAGCATAAAACAAACAAGGCATGTTTCCAAACAAGTGGTATCTTAGTCCACCCAGTCATTCAATCCACAAGCATTTATTGGGCCTCTTATGTGTGAGGCACTGTTTTAGGCACTTGAGAATATAGCAGTAAACAAAAGAAACAAAAACTGTACCCTCAGGAATCTTACAATCTGATAGAAAAACAGGCCAAAACAAACACATGTCATATGGAGATAAATGCTATGGAGAAAGGTGGCTGGGGAGGGCAGTGGGAAGGGAATTAGTGCAATTTACAGAATATTGTCAGGGAAGGTCTCATTGAGCAGTGGTTACTGAGTGGAACCCTGAAAGGCAAAGAGCAATGAAAGCAGATTTTTGAAAGAGTCTGCCTGGCAGGATGAAGAGCAAGTGCAAAGGCCCTGTGGAAGAAGATGCATGACCTGTTTGAGGACCAGCGAGGAAGCCAGTATGGCCAGAGCAGAAGAGTGCTAAGAGACAGCATCATAGGGGCCCAGAAAGGGCTGGGCCTTATAGGCCAAGATGAACTTTCTGTTTAAGAGGGTTGCCTGGCAGCTGTGTGGACAAGAGAGTTTAGGGAGGCAAAGAGCCCAGTTTAGGAAGCCCAGTTACAGGATGACTACAATAATCCCACAGCTGAAAAAAGAAACCACTACCTTCAGAAGAGGACGGGAAAGGTTCATGTCCTGGAATGAGAGGTTTTCATCATACTGAGATGCATCTTCAAAAAATCCTCCTGCTTCCTACACCAGAAAATCAAAACACAGAATGAGAATTCAGCAAAAAAGGCCCAAGAAAACAAACTGACCTTAAAATCCTTTTAGGATGTAAAAACAAGATGCATACTGTTTTCTAAGCCCACACTCACTTGTCCTTTCTTCTTCTTCTTCTTCCGCTCCTTTACTTTGAGTGTGTCTATGGAGAAAAATATAGCTAATAATCAGGGCTTATCCTTACTGAGCATTTACAATCTGCTAGACACTGTCCTAAGTGCTTTATATGGACAGCTTGCTGCAGGGTGCAACTGTCATTAGCCTTATTTCAAAGATGAGGTCATTGTGAGGCAGTGTAAACAGGAAACAAACTCATCAAGTTCCAGAGACCAAGGTCTCAACCTCTATGCTATACTATGATGCTTTAGCTCTCATTTCTGCAAGAAATATTTATAGAATAGCCATTACGTGGCTGGACCCATCTGATGAGGGATGTGGGGGCCCCAGCACCCAAATAAATTCAAGTCATAGAGGTGCTGGCAGCTGTATGAGGCTGGAGATGAAGAAAAGAGCAAATTCTGCCTACTAAGTACAACCCTAACAAAATCCCAAGAAAAAAGAGAAGCTTACAGAAAGGAGTTCAACATGGAGATCTTAAATTTAACTGCGTGAAAGAACACAGCAAATCCTACAAGGAAACGTTGACACTTTCCGAAGTCCTGTTCTTGTTTCTGACAGCAACACGGTATCACCTACCTGCTTTGGTGAGGACATTCTCATCAGCTGATGAGTAGTCAGTCTCTGATTCTTCATCTTCTGAGCCTTCCTCATCTTGCCCTTTAAGGTCTTCCTGCTCCTCCAGTTCAGAGCCCTCCTTTGCTTCTTTCTCCTTCTCTGACTTCCCAGACTTGGCTTCTTTGTCCTGGGAGGAAGAACAATTATAATAAAATAAGGCAACTACAAACTTCAGGACATCCAGAGCCTACACAGAGCAACATTATGCTACGTGGATTTTTAATAATATTAACAGTGGACACACGGAGAAGCCTGCCTGCACCAGTCGCACTTCCACTTAGGCTTGAAGAGAAACAGTGGGGAGGTGTCGAGACTACAGCTGCGGGCTTAACTGCGAAGAGAAGTAACTGCTTTGCTTTCTCACCTCTGCTTTCCTTTTCTTTCGAACTTTCTCAATCTTCTCATCTAATGTAGTGGCTGCTCTCTGCAGGTAAAAATACAGAGATGAAAAGAATATACATATTGGAAAGAGACGAAGCAAGGTTTCTCTCAGGGTCTGATCTCAGCTATTAATATACAAAAAGGCTGTCTGTCCTTGGATACATTAATCAATCCATAAACTATTTACAGCCAAAAACATTAAATAAGTGGTCTATTTATGAAAAACTTCAAATTACCTGGAACCAATAAGGACATTCACATTTTAGAAGGTGTTTACTATTCCGAATAATACAATTACTAAGAAATGCCACATTATATCGGAATACTACTCAGAAAAACTTACCAACCAGACATAAATTAGCCTATTAATTAAAATGTTGAAATCTGAACAAATTCAGGTAATGCTGGATAGTAATAAAATTTTAGAAAGGGTAAGTAATGGCAGGCCCTCTTTATGCTCAAAGCTCCCTAAACTGCAATGGCACTACAGTTAACTGTGTAATTATTTGTCTAGTTATTTTCTACACTGATAGACTGTAAGCTTTATAAGACGCAGTCTTTAATTTCATTGGGTCCATATGAATAGAAAAAAATGAAACAAAAACTAAACACCTCAAGAGGACCTCGAAAACACAATGCTGTTTTATTTCAATCAGAATGAGGATAGCAGAGCCTGATTAAACTGCTCTGAGCAAGCAATATTTCTCTTTGAAGTACATGAAATATAATTTTCATGCATCTTCTAGCTTGTTAACCAAACTCAGAGATAAGCATGAGATCTTGGCAGATAAGCAGATGACAATGACATTTGTGGGAGCTTTAGCTATGCTGTGTGGGAACCAGGGACCCTAAACATGACGTCACATGAGATTACCTGGCAAATGACAGTATCTGTGGGACAGAGTCTAGCTATTAAAATATCACTACCAAGGGCACCTGCTAGATAGTTCTTTGTTACAAAGGTTTCTTTCTAATATTCAAAACAAGGAGTGAACACCTAAAAAAGAGACCATTTTTAACATAGCTCTGTACATTTTTTTTAAGTCAAGCAATTTACGATATATGTAATGCTTGGTATTTCTAAACCATTGAATGGTATTACCAGGTTTCCTCGAAGACTTCTCCACCCCACATTTTAATGTCTATAAAATCGAGAAGGGTCAATCTTATTATATAAACTGAAGTTAGACTGAGCTCACCAACCCCTCCTCCAGGAAAAGCTGTTATGAACATTTTAAGGAAGGCAATAAAATATTATTGACACTTTTAAATATTGTCTGTAGAGCCCTAACCGGTTTGGCTCAGTGAGTAGCAGGGGTCCTCAAACTACAGCCCGCAGGCCACATGTGGCCCGCCGAGGACATTTATCCGGCCCGCCGGGTGCCGCTGCCTGTCCTGTTTAGCAGCCGACTCGTCCCGGGCCCACAGTGCGCACAGGAATTTGTTCATAGTTTTTTATTTAAACTATAGTCCAGCCCTCCAATGGTCTGAGGGACAGTGAACTGGCCCCTGTTTAAAAAGTTTGAGGACCCCTGGAGTAGAGCATCGGCCTGTGGACTCAAAGGTCCCAGGTTCGATTCTGGTCAAGGGCATGTACCTTGGTTGCGGGCACATACCCAGTTGGGGGTGTGCAGGAGGCAGCTGATCGATGTTTCTCTCTCATCAATGTTTCTAACTCTCTATCCCTCTCTCTTCCTCTCTGTAAAAAATAAATAAAATATTTTAAAAATTTTAAATATTGTCTGTAGATCAATGAATGTGTTTGTAACTAACGTCTGCAATAAATTCATTTGCAACATTTTGCACTTGTTTGGTTTTAATCAAGAATGTGGGTAATTTATGATCACTTCCTATCCCATCAAAACCACACCACATACCTAGCTGGTTTGGCTCAGTGGATAGAGTGTTGGCCTGGGGAATGAAAGGTCCCAGGTTCGATTCCAGTCAAGGGCACATGTCTGGGCTCAGTCCCAGTAGGAGGCGTGCAGGAAGAAACCAATCAATGATTCTCTCTCATCATTGATGTTTTTTTCTCTCTCTCCCTCTCCCTTCCTCCCTGAAATTAAAAAACAACAACAACTATACCATATATTTCCAAAAAAGTTCCAATATCTGCTGAATGTAAGCAGATGGCAAAGACAGTGAGCTTAGGGTTAGAACTCTTAACACCTCGACTGCCTATCACTACCTTCTTCTTGAGCTGGCTCATAACATCGGCCATGGCCCAGCTGCCATCGTACATTCCCTCCTTCTCAGTGAAAATGAAGTCAGGGTTGAAATCGGCGCTGCGGCTCTTCTGCAAGGCTTTCTGCTTTCTGCCCAGCACAATGGGCCCCTGAGAAGAGGAAGAAAAAGTGTGACTATGTGACTGAGATGAGAGAACACTAGAAAAGGAAGAAGAAAATAGGGGTACCCAACAAGAGAGAAATCTACAAAGCAAAAATTGACAGATGACACAAAGAAACCAAGAAATCTATAATTGTTATTTGAGATTTTAACACACCTCTCTCAGTAACTGATAGATCAAGCAGACAAAAAATGAGTACCTCTGTAGAAAACGTGAACAAAACAATTATTAAACTTCATTCCAATGAACATATAGAGAGCACTGCAGCTACCATTAGAGAATAAACATTCTTTCTGGGCACACATGGAATAATTGAAAAAACTGATCATGTAATAGACCTTAAAGCAAATCTTCAATAAGTTTCCAAAAATTCAATATTATACAGAATCTGTTCTCTGACCACAATTCATTTAAGTTAGAATCAATAACAAAAAGATACTTAATCAATAAAGAAATTTAAAAAATCACTTGAAAAAAAATAACAAAAAGATAACTTAAAAAACCCATACATCTGGAAAGTGGAAAGAGGACTGGCTGTTTTATGGTTTCAGGAGGATAAACTGAGAAGAAAAAAATGGAGAACTGCCCTAGCCGGTTTGGCTCAGTGGATAGAGCATCAGCCTGTGGACTGAAGGGTCCCAGGTTCCATTCCAGTCAAGGGCACATGCTAGGGTTGTGGGCTCCATCCCCAGTAGGGGGCCTGTAGGAGGAAGCCAATCAATGATTCTCTCTCATCATTGATGTTTCAATCTCTCTCTCCCTCTCCCTTCCTCTCTGAAATCAATAAAAATATATTTTTTAAAAATCTGGAGAACTAAAGAGTGCTATACTGACATTTTTCCTTGAGTTAAACAACCTCATAAAATCTCTGACCCAAAATTTCATTATTAGTAGTGATTAAATTTCTCGGGCATCTCGTTGAACTACTGAGTTGTATAGCACCTCATTCTTGACATTTTGCATTATCATTTGCCATATTTGCTTTACTCCTTTTTTATAAGTTTTCCGTTCAAGAATTTAAAAGATCAAAAACATTTTTAAAGAATTAAAAAGATCATTCTGGCTGCTAAGTGAATACACTGGAGGGGTGCAAGAGAAAGAGCTGGAGACCAGGTATGTTAGTATTCTGGGTATCCAGGCACAAGCTGGCAGTGGCCTGTGCTAGGATGGAAGCAGTGTGGCTGGAGAGAGGGGACGAAGCTTAAGAGAGATTCTTAAACTAGCTGTCAGAACACTGGAGGGGGAGTGGAGGAAGAAGCTGTCAAGGATGACCTCTAAGATTTCTGGCTTGAGATGGAGCAGATTGGGAAGGTGAGGGAGAGAGACTAGAGTTCAGCTTTGGACCAGCTGAATTTTGTGGAGGCCATAGGATGCCCAAATGCAGTTGTCAGTAGACAGATGAGGTCGCAGAGGGGAAAACACCCCGGCTGGATTTCCGGGTGAGCACTTTTTCATGACACTGATTCCTTTTTAATTGTTCATTGCTAGGTCCCACATGCTCAACAGGTGTAACAAATGTAAGTATTGACTAAATACTGTCATAACGAACGAATGCATAACCGCAGCTCCTTGAGCAGAAACCAGGACTTGTTTCGCCTCTGGATCTCTTATTACACGGCCTGGATGAAATATCAGTTCAGCGAATGGGTACTGAGCTCGCCAAGGCGACACGGAATGGCACGGCACAGTGCGGCGGTGAGCAAAAGTTCGTGGCGAGCAAACTGAGGAAGATCTTGGGGTCCCGGTGAGACCCTTCGAAGGACACATGCCGGCCTGGCTGGGGAATGCTGAGGATTTGGGGATAGAGCAGAGGAATCAGAGGGAAGGGAAACTAGTCAAGGAAACTTGACCGTCCGCCGCTGCGCTCTCACCCCCGATCGGCTCATACCTCCTCCTCCTCATCTCCGGAGTCAGACTCGGGCTCCACAGGCACCTCGTCATCTTCGCCGATGGTCCCGATGAAACCCAGCTCCTCCAGCATGCTGCCACAGCGGTCACTTTCGGAAACCAAACCACTGCACACGGCAGCCCTCACTTTTCCGCGACCGTCCCCTCGTCACTGCTACATCACTTCCGTTCCGAAGAAGCCCTCGCCGAACCACGGCGCCCGAATTCTTACTAGTAGACTGCGCATGCGGCAATGTGGGGGCGTGGCTTCCAGTGACAAAATCAAGGGGCGGGCATTGTCTCAAATTCCATTGTCCTGGTGCTCAAAAAGCAGGGGAACGTTGCACAGTGCGAGGGGCAAGGAAGTCTAAAGAGGTGCTGGATAAGTTCTCTATGTGTATATTTATGTACATAAAACTGCGGAAGATAATACAATAAACGGTTAGCAGTGGTTTTCTCTGGGCGGTAGAATTACAAGTGATTTTTATTTTCTTAGATTTTACATAATAAACATTTTCATAAAAAAGAAATAAAAATAGCTAACACTTATAGAATGTTTACTATGTGCCAAATACTGCTAAGTTCTTTTACATGCATTAATTAATGTAATCCTCACAGTAACCCTCACAGAAGTAAAATTACTATCACCTTTTTACAATGGGAACACTGAGGCACAGAGGGGTCGGAAGATCACAGAGACAGTTAATAACAGAGCCAAGATAATCTAGGCAGGGGTGCCAGGGTCATTAAGAAAGTAGGGCACAGGCTTTCTAGAAACTTGCCTCATTTCTGCTTCTGGAAATATTACTCTTAAATGCAGCTTGTGATTACTTCCTCTAGACAACTTTCCCTAAACATCACCTATATGAAGCCCTCTTGCATTGCCCATTCTCCTTCATAGACGTTTGCTCCTTCCATATCAACACTTTCTACTTGCAACAGAGTTGTAGTTGTACAACGAAGTATGTTCAATTGCCTGTTTTTACCCATTTAAAATGGACAATTCACTGTTAATTCCATTAACAGTGTTGTGCAACCATCACTACTGTATGTTTCCAAAGCTTTTTATGGGCTCAAACAGAAACTCTGCACCCATTAAGCAATAACTCCCCATTCTCTCTCCCTAGTCCTTGGCAACCTCTCCTCTACTTACTGTCTCTATAAATTTGCCTATTCTACATATTTCATATATGTTGCAATATACAATATTAGTCCTTTTGTATCTGGCTTATTTCACTTAGCATACTGCTTTCAAGGTTCATCCATATGGGAAGCATGTAGCAGGACTTCATTATAGCTGTATAATGTTTTGTTGTAGGTCTATACCATATTTTGTTTATTCATTTTTCTGCTGATGAACATTTGGGTTGTTTCCACCTTTTGGCTATTGTGAATACTGCTGCAATGAACATTGACACAGAAGGATATAATTGATTCCTTCTTTTCAATTCTTTTGGTATATGCCTAAGAGTAAAATTGCTGGGAAAGATGAAAATTCTATGTTTACCTTTTTGAGGAATCACCAAACTGTTTTCCACTATGGCTGCACCATTTTACATTCCCATTAGTAAGGTATTAAGGTTCCAATTTCTTCACATCCTTGCCAACACTTGTTATTTTCCTTTTTTAAATATAGCCTCAGATCTCTTTTAATGGTGGTTGTGATGGTGGCAAGTTTCATACCCTGATTTTAGATGCGGTCTTGTGAATGAAGAACATCTACTGCCACTTTATTGTTATTTCCTAGATCAGCAATTTTCAACTTTTTCATCTTATGCCACACATAAACAAATTACTAAAATTCTGCAGCACACCAGAATTTTTGGCCAATCTGACAAAAAAAATTGGTATAATTTTGATTTATTTACAAAAAATAAGAGTAATTACCTACCCTTTTTGCTCCAAAGTGACTTTTTAAAAAAAAGTTAGGTGTCTATGCTTGTATATAAGGATTTCTAATACCAAGAGTTACCAATCAGATGCACCCTTATTATGTGATGTGACCAATAAGAAGCAACTCTATTATATGACCTATATATTTATGGTTCAAGACATGGCATTCACACCAGACAACTATTGTGTTGGCTGTTGTCATTTTAAAAATATTTTTTATTAAAAAAAATATATATAGCCCAACTGGTGTGGTTCAGTGGTTGAGTGTAGACCTATGAACCAGGAGGTCATTGGTCCATTCATGTCAGGAAATTGCCAGGTTTCAGGCTCGCTCTCCAGTAGAGGGTGTGGTTTCTTACAATCCTGTGGGTGCTGACTTCCTGGAGGGGGTGGGGGGTCCCAAGTTGGTGTGTCAGGTACTACTTAGAAGGAGGGAACCTAGGCCGTGGGTGTCTCATCCTAAAGTTTGCTTAAGGGAGCCACAGTGAAACCTGTGCCTTTAGGACTTTTCTCAGAGACATATGAGGCTGGCTAATAGAGTCTGGGTCAGGGCCAGCCTTGTTAAGGGTAAGAGTGATTATTCCCATTTTACAGATGGGGAAACCAAGGCTTAAGCCAATGGACTCTCCAACGGCCACACTGGTTAGGGGCAGAAGTTACTGTCTGGACAATTTTGTCTCCTCCAGGTGTGTCCAGAGGTGGCTTAGTCATCATATAAAACCCTGACTTGTCTCTGGGCTGAGGGGGAATGGGATTTGCCTGCCTCTGTGAGATCTGGGATCTTAGTGGAAGAATGTGGTCCCTGCTGGCAGACAGGTGACTGACCACCTACCCTGCCAGATAGTACATCTATGGGTAGATACACACAAAGATGGGTAACTAGGGCATGAAGTGTGAGGAGCTGGGGTTGGAGATAGAAGCTGAGCTCACATTTCCAGGGTGTCTGGCCCAGATTTTGAAAGTTCATAGGAGATGTTTAGAAGCCATCAAGACCAGCACTTGATCTGCTCTATTGTCAGAGCGTGATCCATTCGCATCAGCCTGCGGACTCAAGGGTCCCAGGTTTGATTCTGGTCAAGGGCATGTACCTTGGTTGTGGGCACATCCCCAGTAGGGGGTGTGCAGGAGGCAGCTGATTGATGTTTCTCTCTCATTGATGTTTTTAACTCTCCTTCTCCTTTCCTCTCTGTAAAAAATCAATAAAATATATTTAAAAATAAATAAATAAATCCATCGGAAGCTTTTTAAAAATATATATATTTTATTGATTTTACAGAGAGGAAGGGAGAGGAATAGAGACTTAGAAACATCAATCAGCTGCGTTCTGCACGCCCCCTACTAGGGATTGAGCCTGGAACCAAGATACATGCCCTTGACCAGAATTGAACCCAGGACCCTTCAGTCTACAGGCCGACACGCTATCCACTGAGCCAAACTGGTTAGAGCCAGACTGGTACTTTAGTTAAAATACAATAAAATGTGGCAATGTCATTTTGTTAGAAAACTTTCTTAGAGCTTATTCTCAATTTCTGTACTTATATTGTGCTGAGCAGGTAATAAACTATTTACAAATGGGCACTAGTTGCAGTCCAAATATAGTTAAAAGGGTCTTCTCCATCATGGTCATAAGGAATTATGGATTCTTTCCATCTTTTTATGGTTTTCTTCTTTCCATTTAAGTCCTTGATCCATTATGACTCTTTTCCTGGTATAAGATATGAAGTATGTATTTAACTTTTTTTTTGTTGCTGTTGTTTTTTTTATGCCATAGAGGCTACATAATTGTTTCGAACCATTTATTGAATAAAACCCACTTTATTTTCACCAATTTGAAATGCCATCTTTATTGAATACTAAATGCCTACATGTGTTTTGTTCTATTTGGGAATTTTTCTTGTCTTCCACTGGTTTGTGGAATTAGGCACTAGCACCTAACAGTTTTAATTAGTAAGGTTTTGTAGTATGTTGACTACTTGGGCAGGCATTTTTAGAAATATCTTCTTGTTAATTATTCCATAAAAATTTTAGACATGGTTCATCTAATTCTAAAACAAAATCCTGTTTGTGTTTTCATTGGGATCTCATCAAACATTTAAATGATGCCGAGTCTTGCTAGGCAAGAACATAGTTTATGTTTCTATTTCTTAAGTCTTTTTCCTGTGTTCTGTAGAATTAAAATTTTTTCTTCACATAGATTGTGCATCGTTACTGTAAAGTTTATTCCTAGGATTTTTAAAAAATATATATTTTATTGACTTTTTACAGAGAGGAAGGGAGAGGGAGAGAGAGTTAGAAACGTTGATGAGAGAGAAACACAAATCAGCTGCCTCCTGCACATCCCCTATTGGGGATGTGCCTGCAACCAAGGTACATGCCCTTGACCGGAGTCGAACCCGGTACCCTTGAGTCCGCAGGCAGATGCTCTATCCACTGAGCCAAACCAGCCAGGGCATTCTAGGAATTTTATTTTATTATTTAAAAAAAAATTTTTTTTATTGTTTGAAGTATTACAAATAGTAGTACATATTCCTTTTTTTCCCCCATTGACCTCCCCCCGGCCTCCCCTACCCCCCAGTACATGCCTTCACCTGCCCGTCTTTCCCCCCCACCCCACCCCCGCCAGTGTCTTGTATCCATTGGTTATGCTTATATGCATGTGTACAAGTCCTTCAGTTGATCTCTTACAGCCCCCCCCTCAACCTCCCTAGGATTTTTTAATTGCCTTATAAATGGGGTCTTCCATTGTATCTTTTAAAAAATATATATATTTTATTGATTTCAGAGTGGAAGGAAGGGAGAGGGAGAGGGAGAGGGAGAGATAGAAACATTAATGATGAGAATCAGTGATCAGCTGCCTCCTGCATGCCCCCTACTGGGGATCGAGACCGCAACCCAGGCATGTGCCCCTGGCCAAAATCGAACCTGGGACCCTTCAGTCCGCAGGCCAAGGCTCTATCCACTGAGCCAAACCGGATAGGGCCCATTATATCTTTTTTATTCATTGTATCTTCTAATTGTTGTCACCCTAAGATTCTGAAATAGTGTTAGGCCGCAGTGGTCAGCAAACTCATTAGTCAACAGAGCCAAATATCAACAGTACAAAGATTGAAATTTCTTTTGAGAGCCAAATTTTTTAAACTTAAACTTCTAACGCCACTTCTTCAAAATAGACTTGCCCAGGCCGTGGTATTTTGTGGAAGAGCCACACTCAAGGGGCCAAAGAGCCATATGTGGCTCGCGAGCCATAGTTTGCCAACCACGGTCTTAGGGGAACAGTCTACCACAAATAATCTTGAGGATTACTCATCCAGACTAGCAAATAGTTCTCAACCTTGTTTTCCCTTTGTAACACATAGTATAAGTGACCTTGACATACACTAATCAATCTGACAGGTGTTTCTTGTTTTTTAGGGACTCCAACAAAGATAACAGAGGTTGTAATTCATCAACAGTTAATGGAAATTTGTGTGTATCAGGCACTGTATTAGGGGCCAGAGACAACATGGTGACTAAGATAGTCTGAGTGTATGCCCTCCTGGAAGTTGATCATATACTACTAGCCAAACAGAGCAAATTCAGCAAATAATTGAATAATTATAAGGTTGCAAAGTGTGCTAAGGGGCTCTGAGAGTGGAACAGACATAATTTGTCAGGTGTTACCATCCATTAACAGCCATACCCAAGGCTTCAATTACCTCACAAATAATATTCACATGTTGTGTATCCAGCCCTGCCTTTCCTCTGAGTTCCAGGCCTGCCATTTCCTCTCCCCCATCAGAATGTAGAGTCTAATTCTCCTACCATTGGATTTGGACAGGCTTGTGTCTTGCTTGTAGCCAATAAACTACAGTTGATATGGCTCTATGTGAAGTCTAAGTCACATAAGGCAATGCAATGAGGCTCTGCCTTGCTCCTTGCTCTTTGAAGCCTTCAGCTGCCATTCCACTGCAGCTTAAGGATTAATTATTCTAATTAACAACTAGAGGGCCCTGAGGCTGCCATGCTGTGAGGAAGCTCAAAGTAGCTCATGCAGAGACCACATGGATAGGCGGGAAGGCACCCAGTCAGTGCCCAGGTGCTCTATCCCCCAGTGGTCCAGCTCCATATTAGAGATGCCAAGTTAGAAGAACTCAGCCAAACTCTTTCTAAATTCCTGACCCACATCTGTGAAAGATAATTAAATGATTGCTGTTCTTTTAAGCCACTAAATTTGGGAGTGATTTGTTTTGTAGCAATAGTAACTGGCGCCTGGGCCACATGCTGTCCTGCCACAGGGTTTTGTACATGCATTCCACCCTACTTGGACTGGTTAGAACACTTCCCACGTCACTTTTGCCTGGTTACCTCCTTCATTTCCTTTAAATCTTTGCTACATCTGCCATGCTTCAGGATGCTAATAAAGGCCCCATAATACTATGTACCTTTCCTTCCTGTGTTTATCATATTTACATTTGGAGATTTTTTTTTGTCTTTCTGGTGAGTTTTCAGCTCCATAGACCATCCTTAGTCCATGCAGTTACACAGTAAGGCTAGGCATTGCAAACTTAAATGTCAACACAAAGAGGAAATGGGAGATGTGGGCAGGTCAGGGTCTGTGGTGAAATGAAAAGAATATGTCTATCTTCAGGGAGCAGCTGCCACTCACAGGCTCTGTTCAGCCAAATCTGCCTCATTTTTAAAGAGATGATACAAACTCAGATTATTACGTAAGTGTTAGAGTGAAAGCAACTAATTAAAACTAAAAACACAGTAGAAAAAGAAAAACAACAATCTAAAGATTTAATAGTTCTTGTTTTGAAAATGACCCTGAACTTTCATTTTGTATAACCAAGGAATAGTAGTTAGAGGCATAGGTTAGCCATGGGGCTGGTGGGGTTCAGGAGTGGGTCACTTAGATTTGTTTTCTCTATTTGTACCTAGAGACTGTCTGTCATAGTCTCTTCCAAGGGCATGAAGACTTTTTGATTCTTGCCAAATAATAAAAGACCTACTTATTTTTCTTTAGGAAGAAGATGGAAGTAAGAAACTGTGGCGATGAAATTACACTAAATTCTGCATGTTCCTTCCTAGAAGATAAATTTTATGTGTTTGTAACAAGGAATGGGAACATGCAAAGCTCATAAAAGCCATGTGAGAAGTTGATTTTTATCTAGGAATTATAATTATTTAAAGTATCTATTAAAAATAGGAAAAAAAAGTGAGCTATCAAAAATAAAAAAGTGAGCTATCAGCCATGAAAAGACATGGAGGAAATTTAAAAATATTTATTACTCAGTGAAAGAAGCCAATCTTAAAGGACTATACTGACCTATTCCAACTATGTATATGACATTTTGGAAAAGGCAAAACTATGGAGACAGTAAGATCAGTGGTTGGGCGAACAGAGGGGAACAGAATGCTATAAGGATGCCGGACCCAGAGAATGACAGGTGATCAATCATTAACAGGAGCAGATAGTAGCCTGAGTAGCTCAGAGAATCACACTTAGGACATCACTACACTAAGGAGAGACCTTTCACTCTTCAGATGGGGAAGATGAAACAGGGTATCAAGCTCTACAAATTCTTATGATCTCTGGGTAAGATAGGAAATGTTTGTTTCTAATAATTTAACTAACGAGGAAACAGAGGTCCAACTGTACTGTGGTCCAAGTTATAAAATAAAATCCAAAGCCTGTATTTGAAAGAAAAAAAAATAGAGGGACCTCCCCCTCAATGTATAGAATAAGGGAAGAATTTTAAGATTGGAAGTCAAAAGCCCATCACCTGAACCCTCATGGGTGATGGTAAAATGAGTCAGAACACCACCTTCTACCTTTACACCTTTGAGGAGATTGTATGATTGTACAGGGACCCCAGCTTTGGGTTTAGGGAAACACCTCCATGTCTGCTCCTTTACTTACGTGATCTATGGAATCAGACTGCTTGGAAGTTAGAAAGAAAAATAATTTGCCTTCAGCAGAGGGCTGGACAATATTTGTTGTTTAGTACTGTCATGGTTGGGCACTCAGGGACAGTTAAAGTCCTTGGACTGTTATTGGTGTCCTGGGATACAGTTTCAGTGAATTTACAAAGTCCTGGTCCATGGAAAGGAGTCCTCTGTGGCTCGGGAAAAGTCCCAAAGCATTGTTTGGAGGGAACCCTTCAGCCACAGGACCTCATATTATGAATTTATACAAATTAAACTATATTGCTTTGGAAAGATTGAACAATAGTTGGATTAATAGAGAAGCAGAGACCAGCATGGCTCAGTAGTTGAGCGTTGACCTATGACTCAGGAGGTCACGTTTTGATTCCTGGTCAGGGCATTTGCCTGGGTTGCTAGCTGGATTCCCAGTGGGGGCTGCAGGAAGCAGCCGATCAGTGATTCTCATCATTGATCTCTCTCTCTCTCTCTTTCCCTCTCCCTCTCCCTTCCTCTCCGGAAGAAAATCAAAGAGAGAAGCAGAGAGAGAGAAAATAAACTTTTTAAAGAGTGGGGAAGCAGGAGGAGGCTTGGGCATCTGCGGTCCTTCAGTTTCCTGGACCTCTCACAATGCTGCATTATTCTTTGTTGTGTGATTCTAGAGGTCCAAGATTCCCCACCCCAAACCTCAACCTGCCATATGAGATGGCTGCTAAAATACTTTTAGTTTATCTAGAATTGGGTGAGAGAAATAGTAATTTGGCACTTCTTGCCTTTTAACTCACTATAAAAGTTACTGATTTTATTTTTGTGTTTTACCCCCTACTAGAACGTAAGCTCCATGAAGGCAGGAATTTTTATCTTTCTCTTTACCACCATACTGTATTGTCAGCTCTTTGCATACAGCAGATGTTTAATAAACATTTACGAAAGGAGGAATTGAGGGATGGAGGAAAAGAAGGAACCGAGGGGGGAGAAGGACTGAGAGGAAAACCGGAAGAAAGAACGCGGTGAGGAAAAATAAAGGCCCCGCCCTGCTTCTCGAGAGCAGCCCAGACCCATCTCCCAGCCGAACTACAACTCCCAGCAGGTCCCAGCGCCTAGGGCGGGACTAGGCGGCTCAAGCAAGGCCAGGCCCCAGCCCGCTAGGCTGCGGGCGTGCCTTGCGAGCGCAGGCGCTGCCGCAGAGCCCGCTGGAATTTGTGGTCCGGACCGCGGGCGGGGGTGGGGCCGAGAGGGAGGCGGGCAGGGGCTGGGGGGCGGGCATGGGCCCCCTCCCCCGTCACTTCCTGCCGGGCTGCGGGCGCCGGAGCGGCTCTTCAGCGTTTGCGCCGGCCGCGGCCGCGTCAGATTCGGCTCCCCCTTCCTCTGAAACCCCCGGCCCGGCGGCGCCCGCCTCCTCTGCGGCCACTCCGCCTCTTCCCTCCCGCCGTCCCTTCCTTCTCTCCCTCCTTCCTTCCTTCTTCCCCTCCTTGCCGTCGCCGCCCAGGACTGCCGGTCGGGGGGACAAGCTCCAGGCAGCCGCCAGGTGAGGCGGCCGGGGCCTGACGGGGCCCGCGCCGGGGCTGCGCCGCGGGGAGGTGGGCGGCGAGTGGGGGCCTAGGCCTCGGCGGGACCGCGCGCCCCGCCTCCTTCCCCGGGCCTCTCCCAGCCAGCGGGACCTTCCCGGAGAGGAGGATCCTCCCGCGCCCCCCGCCTCGGGGCGCTCCGCGGCCTGGACCCGGGTCGCTCCCAGTTCCTCCGCCCCTTGTTGGGGCCAGAAACAGGTGCCACGCCGCCTTTCCTCATTCCTCCTCGTGCGCGGGGTGCGGAGGCTATTCCCGGGCCAGGGACACAGGGTCCCCGCGTCAAGCCCCTGAGGGCCGGAGCACCTGAAAGAACCCAGCCGGGTCTGTAGCATAGTTAGGAGCACCGCTCAGGTGTCGGAGGCGGGTATGAGTCCCACCTGTGCCTTTTTAGGCAAATCACTTAAACTCCCTGTGTCTTAGTTGGAAAAAAGGACTAATGAGGTCCCTGCCTCTTAAGCTTGTTAAGGTTCAGTGAATTGGGGCGTATAAAGCGCTTATCAAAGTGCCAGACCCACAGCGTGTCCCAATAAGCCATCTGCATAATTTATTAGCGTGATATTACCGTAAGCTATAACTTAGTGGGTAGAGTGGACAGAAGTTGATCTACTTCCCTGTTTGGGTTTCCTGAGAGGCAGAAATGTTCAGCATGCCCGCTTGCAGCGCCGATTTATTATTTGGGGAGTTAATATCTGAAAGGAGTGTACATTTAATTGGGACGCTCTGTAAGTAGGCAGTCTGTAAAAGATGCGTTATTTCCATCTCAGCTGAGCCAACTGCCAAGATTTTCACCAGCTCCCTGTTTTCTTGCCATGACCAGGCTTCTTGTCATTCCATTCCTGGGAAAGTTGCTGGCAGAAGCTTTCCTTGAGTTCAACAAACCCTTTTGGAGCTCTTGCTGTGTGTCAGGCTCTGGAGGGGGTGAGGGGTGTGCGAAGCTGGAAATGTCTGTCCTTTCTTGCGCTATATCTCTAACTTCTAACTTTTTTTTTCGCTGCATCTGTGCTTTTATTCCCTCGTCCTTGTTGGCCGACTTTCCTTTTAAGCCCTTGCCCCACCTCCCTGTCGCAGTATTGCTTATGTGGAAGTTTTCTTCTGTTCCAGCGAAGATGTGTGCTTCTGTCTGTTCTGCCCCTGTTCTTTGGCTGTGGGGACATTTTTAAGGTCACTCTTGCATTCTGCTTGTAGCTTTAATTGTTTAGACGGTGATGGGAATAGAGTTAAACCAGATTTTTTGGTTGATTTTGGGCTCTCAAGAATCATTGTGCTTGACAAATGTAAATTACATTGCTGCTTGTTGAAGTAAAAACTAAAAATACAGTTGGATTGTACAGGGAGCAGTTTCAGTCATCCTGGTGACAGGTGGGATTTATAAAACAGCAACTCTAAGAAATACCGAGTTTCTCTTAATTCTGTACTTAGTTATTTAGGTGTACCTTTCATTAAGGAAATGCAACTCATGGAAGTTCAAATTTACAAAAGACTAGGAGGTGTGTATGTTTTCTAGTCAATGATCATCCTGTACATTGGATTATTTTAGGTAGATTTCCTTACTCAATTTAAAACTGTTTTAATTTACCCCCACCTCGCATTAACTCACGATGCAAAGTGGCCTCTCTGTTTTTTACTTTTTCTTAAGAGTTTTCTGACATAACCTTACCATCATTTCTAGTTTAAAATCTTTGTTTGGATGACTCTATAAAAACACCCAAATAAACAACTATACAAGCAAAAGAAGACATAGCAATGTTTTCTGCCATATCACAAATTGTAATGTTTGGGAAATGTTTTAATACTGCAGTAGGTAACCAAATTTAAAAAAAAAACTTTTTATTATGGAAAACATAACAAAACTCAAGTAGTATAGTGACTCTCCATATATTGATCACTCAGCTTGGACATTATAGCCGGGTCAACTAGGTTATTTTGAAATAAATCCTAAACATATAATTTTACCAGATTGCCCCAGACTCTTAATCTGTCACAAAATTTACTTTTAGTAGCATCACAGTTCTTATTTTGTTGTTTTTTTTTTGCTTCTCTTCTTTATAACATGATTACTATACAGCAGGAAAAAAAATTAGCAACCAAATTAGCTCTTGATTCAGTGCTTGCCTCCTCCCTTTAAAGTTATATCCAAAATACTTCTTTGCTGCTTTGTGTACAAAAGCAACAATTCTTTAGCTATTAATGATTGTAAATGAAAAGCAATCAGAAATACAGATATCCCTAATCCTGTTTTGGTGGAGAGACCTACCTGTTAAATTACTTTTAATGGAGAATAGCTTTGTGTCAAAGTTAAACAACAGTTAATAATTCATAATAACTTTCAAAGTTTCTTTACAGTTCTTGTGTAAATATGCTGCTATTACCTTAGGTTAAGAATTAAGCCAAGGATATCTGATTTCAAAACTGTTGTAGAATTATTTTCCAAAGACCCCACCTTCCCATCTGCTGTATTTATAAACAAATTTAGTAAATATGAATTCATAGCATAGATATTCATATTTTTCTTTCTTGCTTAAAGGAAATCTCTCCTAGAATGGAAGTTGACAGGAATATTGTTTGTCATTATTACTTAATTTTCACATTTCTGGTCATGAACAGTTTCCAGCTTTTAGACCTATAACATTGTTATTTCAGTTTTGTAGGTTTATTTTTGAATTTGATCAGGAATGGCAAAAATGTTATGTTTCAGTTATTACAACCTGAGAGATGCGGAGGGATAGGCATACCTCTTAAGATTAATTTAGGGGGATAATCTAATTTGGTGTCTAAGAAAGGACACAAAATGTACTTTATTTTAAAAAATGCTGAGGTCCTAGCCGGTTTGGCTCAGTGGATAGAGTGTTGACCTGTGGACTGAAGGGTGTTCGATTCCAGTCAAAGGCACATGCCCAGGTTGTGGGCTCCATCCCCCATAGGGGGCTGGCTGCAGGAAGCAACTGATCCACGACTCTCTCTCATCATTGATGTTTCTATTTTTCTCTCCCTCGCCCTTCCTCTCTGAAATCAATAAACATATATTTAAAAAATAAAAAAAATGCTTAATACTTCCTAGGTCAGTGGTCGGCAAACTGTGGCTTGCGAGCCACATGCGGCTCTCTGGCCCCTTGAGTGTGGCTCTTCCACAAAATACCACGGCCTGGGCAAGTCTATTTTGAAGAAGTGGCGTTAGAAGAAGTTTAAGTTTAAAAAATTTGGCTCTCAAAAGAAATTTCTATCATTGTACTGTTGATATTTGGCTCTGTTGACTAATGAGTTTGCCGATCACTGTCCTAGTTGGCTTAAAGTAAAACTTTATGTTTTTGGAATTATCATAAATACTGTACAGTTTATTCAGTCCATCGTCCTCTTTTAAAATTCAGCCAGAAAACTAATTTATATACAGATTATCTTAAGTTTAAAAATGAGCATGACTCGTAGAATTCCCTCCCCTCCTCCAATTCTGAAGTCCAACCATTAACATTATTCTGGGTGTAATCATTAAACATGGCCTGTGCTGCTTCATCCAGTCTCTTCCCCCATAAGACAATGAAGAAGTATTTAATTTAGAGGCACAGAGTGGGTCTCAGCTTACAGGGCAACTTTCTCTGATGCCCTTTTATTGGATAGAGTGAGAGTGAAATTTACAGGTATAAATAAAGATGAAACTTTCATGAAAAAGGTATCTTTTTGTGGGATGTCATAGGGCCTTGTTTTTATTAGCCTCCAAACTGGATCATATTTCACGTCCAACTTAGTGACACAGAATTGCTCAATTTGGGGAAATGTAAACTCCTCCCCTCAAATGAGAGCTTTTGGCCTTGCTCTCATTTTGGATTTTGGAGCCTTCAGAAGTTTTTAGAGAATTTTATGACAGATTTTGTTCTCCACTAGACCTGTGACAGGTTATTTTAAATTAAATTGTGGTGATAGAGACCTTTGTGGTTAATATGCTCTGGTACAATTTTCTACTTGAACTTTTCCTTAAGTAAAACTTTATCAAAATTAAGACTATATAGTATTTATGCTATCCTGAAAAATATAATTTACAAGTTAGAGATTGAACTATGAGAGGACATGGTTGCTATGGTTATTTTTACTGAATATTTCATTATGAAAAATTACAAATATATAACAAAGTTTAAAGAATTTTAATGTCATCTCTATATCTATCACTTACTCTGTGCCATTAACATTTTACTACTCTTGCTTTATCACCTCTCTTCTACTTGTCCGTCTCTTTTAAATGTTTTTTTTTTATTGATTTCGGAGAGGAAGGGAGAGGGAGAGAGAGAGAGAGAGAGAGAGAGAAACATCAATGATGAAAGAGAATTATTGATCAGTTGCCTCCTGCTTACCCTCCCCTGGGGATCAAGCCCACAGCCCGGCATGTTGCCCTAACCCAGAATCAAACTGTGACCTCTTGGTTACTGGGTCAATGCTCAACCACTGAGCCATACTGGCTGGGTCAGAACTCTGCCTTTTTTTTTTTTTTTAATGTATGTTTATTTCAGAGAGGAAGGGTGGGGGAGAGAGAAACATCAATGATGAGAGAGAATCACTGATTGGCTGCCTCTTGTACGTCCCCTACTGGGGACCTAGCCTGCAACCTGGGCATGTGCCCTTGACCAGAATTGAACTCGGGACCCTTCAGTCAGTGCACTGTCTGCTGAGCCAAACCAGCTAGGGCCAGAACTCTTTGCTTTTTAAAGGAAATTGTTTAATGAACCAAGATGTGCTTATCGATAAATCAAGTATTAAAACCTTGAATAATGTTGACCAAATCCTGTGTTTACCTACTATGGGTAGGATTATAATACATAGCTGTGTTTATTTTATTCATTTATTTTTTAGCTGTGTTGATTTTAAATACCACCAGGTGCATCGTTTGCATATCTGTTTTTGCCCACAACTTAATGCTCTGAACTAAAAAACCTTACCAAAGAATATAATTATTTTTAAAATAATGAAATTGTGAAATTATTGCAAATAGCTTATTTTTAAAATATCTCTGTTCCCATCGTAGTGAATAAGGTTGATGTAAAAGTGATTTATGTCACCAGGAAAGTGAAGGTAGAAGCAAATTATCTGCAGACTTGTTTTTCAGAATTACACACATTCATTTATTTGTTAAAGGAGTATATTCAGTGTGCTCCCTCTATTTCATTAGTTCTATTTCATTAAATATATTTAATGAAAGCAAAAGAGGGAAATATATCCAAGAAAGTATTGGCTTTCAATTAAAAATTAGTTTTTTAAATATTACATCTGTGGCTCACCTGTTTCTGTTTAATATGGAATATGATTTGGGAGAGAAGTATGATGATGGTTTTGAGTTTATAACAGTAATGGAAGCAAAACAGGCCATTGTATTATAATATGATACAGAGGTCATAATTGTCCTAGGTGTTTGTTTTTGTCATGTCTATGATATGACAAACTAAGAAAATCTATTTACTAAGAAACTCTATTTAAGTGCCCTAGGGCAGTGGTTCTCAACCTTTCTAATGCTGCGACCCTTTACTACAGTTCCTCATGTTGTGGTGACTCACAACCATAAAATTATTTTCGTTGCTACTTCATAACTGTAATTTTGCTACTGTTAATGAATCGTAATGTAAATATCTGTGTTTTCCGATGGTCTTAAATCTCTACAGCAGCGGCTGGGTCTTTTCTCTAAATCAGATTGTCTCTTTGTTGTAGCTTTTAGAACTGGTTGCCCAGTGAGTAGGTTGATTTTAGTCAACATGTTGTCTCTTTCCATTTATTGTGTAATTTTATAAGTGGTATGTACCTGTAAGTTTATATTTATAGATGTTTATGTGACTGAGCACAGGATTAGTGAATTTGCTAGATAATAATATTTGCTGTTCTTTCTTACTATGCACCAGGTTAAAATTACCGAGTGAAGGTTATTTGATGCAGGAAAGGAATCTGAAAGGTCAGATTGAATTTATCTAATAATATAAAAGCTGCTGTTTATCTATCTTTGTGCCAAGAGTTGCAGTAGACACTGTATGTTGTGTGAGAGACATTGATTGGTTGCCTCCCTCATGTACCCCAAAGTGGGGTGGGTAGGGAACCAGCAACCGAGGTATGTGCCCTTGACTGGGAATCAGGGAAGTGAACCTGAGACTCTTCAGTGTGCAGGCTGATGCTCTAAACATTGCGCAGCACTGGCCAGGGCTACAGTTTATTTTTGTTTGTTGTGATAGATTGCTGCAGTCAAATTAAACTGAAATTTTTAAGCTGATTCAAAGGTTTCAGGAGTACTTAGTAAATGAGGAGGAGGATGTTTCGGTAACTTTTTGTGTTGAAGGAGGCTTTACTCTAAATTATTGCTATCATCCTTCATGAAGTTTGTTAAAAAATGATTTATTAACTATATACACCAGGCTGTTGCTAAGAAAATTAGTTTTTAAAAAAATATTTTTATTGATTTCAGAGGGGAAGGGAGAGGGAGAGAGATAGAAACATCAGTGATGAGAGTCATCAATTGGTTGCCTCCTGCACACCCCACATTAGGGATCGAGCCTGCAACCTGGGCATGTGCCCTTGACTGGAACTGAGCCTGGGACCCTTCAGTGGGTCCCTGACGCTTTATCCATTGAGCCAAACCAGCTAGGGCAGAAAATTAGTTTCTTTAGAATTACAGTATTCTGCTTAATTGGAAGTGAGTTACATAAGCTTCTAGTTTAACTTTATAAGGTTAAGTGGTGATTGCTCTTTTTGCTTTCCAGCCATTTCTGATAACCCAGTGGTAGGCAAACTGCGGCTCCCGAGCCACATGCAGCTTGCAAGCTGCGGTTTGCAGCTCTGTTGACTAATGAGTTTGCCGACCACTGACCTAGACTCTCGATTCCAATAATTACAGGCTCTTGTTATTCCTTGTGATTAAGCCCCTAGACCAGTGGTCGGCAAACTGCGGCTAGGGAGCCACGTGCGGCTCGGGGCCCGGGTTTGCCGCTTTGTTGACTAATGAGTTTGCTGATCACTGTGATAACCATTTCCTGGCTGATGGTATTAGGAATACTTACTGTAATCTTCTGTTTGGTGTAGAACTGCATCCTGAACAATTTCTTTGAATCAGTGATCTTCTGAATAAGAAGCCTCTTTGATTGTCCACCCAGGTAGTAGTCATCTCTCATTGCTAGCCTTAAAAGGCTAGATCAATTAAATTAAATCTGCTTTTGGATTGGGGTTTTAGTGAGAGATGGTGTATGAGTTTCCATTCTGTGTTTAACCTTAACTCAGGCAACTGTGTAGTCTATAATGACATATGTGTGTCTCATTAATCATGAAATGGTATTGGAAATATGTTTTTTTCTGGGGATGAATTGAGCAGATAATACTTCTTAAATTGTTACTGTAATGGTTTTCCTCAGGCATGAAATTTATGATCTAATTAGATTTTGTCTGATTCTCACGTTTTTGCTTTTTTATTTTTTATTAATCCTCACCCGAGGATATTTTTCCATTGATTTTTAGAGAGAGTGGAAGGGAGAGGGAGAGACAGAAACATCGATGTGAGAGAGATACATCGATTGGTTGTCTCCTGCATGCACCCTGACCAGGGCCAGGGAACCTGTAACCAAGGTAAGTACCCTTGACCAGAATCGAATGTGGGACCCTTCAGTCTGCAGGCCGAAGCTCTATCCACCGAGCTAAACACGTTTTTGCTTTTTTGAAGTTCATGCTTCATTTAAATTAAAATTAACTGATGCATGAATTTTCTACCTTTGCAGATTCTGCCCTGATAAAAATAGGGCCATTGTCTGCTGGTGCCATTGTGATTTTGTACAAAATGCTAGGCAGTCCTTTCCACTGTCAGAAAGAAGATAATTTACATGTAATAATAAGTCTGATTATGCTTGGATGCTTATGTTCTTTGTTGCATAATTTAACCAACCTGCTCATTAAGGCTCCATGACCCTTTACCTAGATGACAGTCAAATATAGTTAAGTCAGTAAGTTTTCTTCTGGTTTGTGAAAGAGTGAATCTTTATGGTCTAGAACATTTAGACTAGCTACTAATTTCCCTTTTAACTGAGAATTTATCAATATAAGCACCAAACATAAAAAAAGAATAATTTTGAAGGATGAGGTTCTTTTTAAGTTAGCTACATTTTTTTCTTTCTTAGTGTGTTTTGAATGTGATTTATTAATATTTTATGTATTATTATTTACTGTATATCCTAAGAAAGTGATGTTTAACGGCTAACTTTTGTATGACATGTCAGTTTATAAGCATTTTATTTACATGAGCCATTCACTCAAGATTCATATGATTATTGTTTTATTAATCATGAAATTGGTGGAAGTAAATATCACTTAATACATTAAAAGGTTGAGGCCTACAAGAGTAACTTGGTCAGGATTATTCATCTGAGCGCCAGAGTTTGGGACCCAAAAGCTCAGGTCCCCAATCAAGAGCTTTACCCACCATATCCAGGCAAGCATGTGCTACCTGCTTTGCCCTTATCCTAAATCAGCATTTTGTAGCCAAGAGATTTTTTATGTTCTCTTGTGTCTTCTTTAGTTATGAGATAGGTGTATTATAAATGATTGGTTACTGCTAATTAAAATGCCACTGTGAATTATTTATTTAAATTTGTGTTGTGTTCAAGGTTATTCCTATACAAATGTGAAGTCCACGAAGACAGAGACTGTATCTTATTTGTCTCCTCTCTCCTCTATGTCTAGAATAGTGCCTACAAATAGTAGGTGTTCAATAATTGTTTATTGAATGAATAAAGCAATGAAAATTTTAAATTAAATATATTTTTAAAGATTTCAGAGAGGAAGGGAGAGGGAAAGATAGAAACATCAATGATGAGAGAGAATCATTGATTGGCTGCCTCCTCCACATCCCCTACTGGGGTGGAGCCCGCAACCCAGGCATGTGCACTTGATGGGAATCGGACCCAGGACCCTTCAGTCCATAGGCCGACACTATCCACTGAGCCAAACTGGCTAGGGCTAAAGCAATTAATTTAATTCATGTGCTTGGATTCTAGAATGTTTTTTGAGTGGACAAAAAGGGAATTTTGTTTAACCACAGTCTTTGTTCTCTGCTGCTGTTTGGAGTAAGTGCTGTATGGCATATATTGGTAATAAACATGATGGTTTTGGATAATCATTTGAAAATGGTTGGAGGATTTTTAAAAATGTTTACTTACGGAAGTGTGAATGTGTATATGAATCTCAGCCTTCACTTGTGTTGTGTAACGGTGTTTGAAATCCAAATGGTTGCAGACTGCTACATTTCTCCCTCTCCTTTTTACTATGCTTTGAGTTGTTGGCGGTTGTTTCTAACTGTTTTCGTTATGTCTGACTTTAGCAGCTCCCTTTCCCCTATCTTAATTATTTAACTTCTGTTTTGGGCTAGAAACGTAGATAACCAAATCTACCATATTGTTCATTATAGATGGGTTTGAATGGAGGAAAGTCCCATTGGTAAAAAGCATGGACTCAATTAGGTGAGTCTTAGACATCTGTTCGGGCTGCTCTGAAGCCTTTTCCACTTTTCATGTTACTTTTTGATTGGGTGAGATTATGGAACAAATGGTTCTAGATTGGAAAGTTGTTATAGTATATTACAAAAAGAAGAGCTTGAGTTGTTAAAATATTGTAGAGCTAATCAAGAGCAGTTGGTTTTATTTCTAAAATCATTTGAACAGTAAACAGCTATTTTTTATTTTTTATTAAGTCATAGTGGCAGTGAGAAATTGAAGTGAGCAAAATTATGTTCTAAAAGTGCAAAAAGCATCTCAAAAAAAAAGTGAGAAAATCTATTTGCTACTGACTCCTGCAATTTAACACATTAAGCACCCAGCCTGTTTTGTCTTCCCTACAGAAAGTATAGTGTCAGTCATGGGTGACTGGGCACTTAATGTGTTAAAAGGTGGGACAACTCTAGACAAAGCAGACCTGAGAGTTTGAGAATTAAACTCTTATGTCTCTTAAAATCCTAAAGGATTATGATTTGGATTTACTAGAGATAATGTGCTTTTTCATATTTTGCAATTTAAACTAACCATTTTGTAAAATTTCCTATCTAAATTGTATTTGCAGCCAGGACTGGTTTGGCTCAGTGGATAGAGCGTCGGCCTGCGGACTGAGGGGTCCCAGGTTTGATTCCGGTCAAGGGCATGTACCTGGGTTGCAGGCACATCCCCAGTAGGGGGTGTGCAGGAGGCAGCTGATCGATGTTTCTCTCTCATCGATGTTTCTGACTCTCTATCTCTCTCTGTAAAAAAATCAATAAAATATATTTAAAAAAATTGTATTTGCATACCAAGCACATGGTAAGGGCATTTATGAATAAAATACTTATTAGTAGTTAAGCAGTTTAAAAATTAGGCTTGTGTGATCAGGCAATATATGATGTCCAGTTCCTTCTTTGAAAAGTAAATCTTAGGCATTCACAGCTCTCTTATCAGGAAGTAATAGAGACCGAAAAGGAAATTTCTACTGTCTCCTATGTTCATGTTTATGGAGTCGTGCCTTTTGTAGACTCTAGAGTCTAGAGTGTGCCAATCCAGGACATCATGTTTTTGAAAACTTCCCTACTTGAAAGTTTTAGATTTCCCCAAAACTTTAGAGAGAGATATATATATTTATTCATTTTCAGAAAAAGATATCCTCTGTAAATTATTATTTCTTATTTTCCAGGGATTTTCTAACCACATAACCTCTCAGACCTGAACTACAACAACATTGTTCCTGGAACACCTCTTTTTAAGGTACACATAATTTGGCTCTGTAATTTCAGGCCTGTTCATAATTCATAATATTTTTTAAAATTTTCATTGACTAATGTGGAAAATGACATTTACTTCTGGCTATAATATTAGAGAAGCAAAAGAGATTTTATACAGTTTGAATTTCTTTTTACTCTTGAGATTTAATTAGAAAGTAATTAAATGCAGGGGAAATTGTTGGCAAGATGTAAAACCTGCTAGCTGGCATTGCCATATACTTTAAATGTAGAGATGTAAAAATTGAATACTGAAGCCATTAACATTACTGGTCAAATAAGTGTCTTGTTTATAGAAACTTTTGTAATTTGCCTTTGATTTCTCAGATTGTTTATGTTAAACTTGTTTTTCAAAACTGTGGAACTAATTCAGCTTTGTTTTCTATCATGAGATAGGGTTAGGATTCAAATTCTGTTTACCACTGGCTGTGATCATTTAGACCAAAAAAGTTTTATAAGAGTGCTCCTAGGATTTTACAGTCTTTACCTGCAAAATACACTGCTTTGTGTTTTTTAGCACTTTCTAAGAATTGAAAGCACATCATCATATCATATCTCTGAGGTGGCAGTAGTGGACAAATTAATCCAACATCCTTTGGAATGAGGCAATTGAAGCATCAGAAATTAGAGAAATTATACAAAGCTCAGTGAATGGATTTACACTCATCGCACTGACTTTGTATAATGCCTTCCTCCCCACCCCCGCTCCCTCCAAAGAACTGAATAACTTATCACACCTCAGGATTCCTTCAGGGTTTTAGCTCTCAGATTGCTAGGACTGAGGCTTTGTCAAATATTCGATTACAGAGTGATTTGGGGAAACTGAGGCTCTGGGCAGTGGCTTGCCAAAAGTTGGATGCATAATTGCTATCTGAGTTGGGAGTAAAACTGAAAGCCACAACTCAGTCTGATTTAATTTAAAATTGTTGGTTGCTACTTAGCAGCAAGCCTGGTTTCTTAGAAACTGGGTCTTGGCACTGGTCTGTTTTGCATGAAGATGATGGTAAATGCAGTCATGTTTGTTTCTGGGAAGATGGCACATGGTTACACACTACAATTTTCCTTTTCTAAAAGGAAAAGCCAGTTAACTATTATGTTGAACCAAGCCCCTTATTTGAGAACTAGAGCCCCGGTACACGAAATTCATGCACTGGGGGTGTGTGTGTCCCTCAGCCCAACCTGCACCCTCTCCAACCTGGGACCCCTCAGGGGATGTCCGGCTGCCCCGATCCGACAGCCTGCACCCTCTCCAATCTGGGACCCCACAGGGATAGGGCCTAAACTGGCAGTCGGACATCCCTCTCACAATCCGGGACTGCTGGCTCCCAACCACTCGCCTGCCTGCCTGCCTGCCCCTAACCGCTTCTGCCTGCCTGCCTGATTACCCCTAGCCGCTTCTGCCTGCCAGCCTGATTGATGCCTAACTGCTCCCCTGCCTGCCTGATCTCCCCCAACTGCCCTCCCCTGCCAGCCTGGTCCCCCCAACTGCCCTCTCCTGCAGGCCCCATCCCCCCCAACTGCCTCCCCTGCCGGCCTGGTCACCCCTAACTGCCCTCCCCTGGTGGCCATCTTGTGACAACATGGGCGCGGCCATCTTATGATGACATGGGGTGGCCATCTTATGTGAAGGCATGATGGTCAATTTGCATATTACTTCTATTATATAGGTGGATATGTCACGAGGTACTTCTTAAAAATCTCTAGCGTATTATAGATATTCATTTTGGTTGGTTTAAAACAATTTTCTATGTTTTTATAAGTTTTATAAGATTTTAAAAAGACCTCCAGTTTATAAAAATAATGTGTTTGAGTTTAGTTTAAGAATTTATCTAGGGAAGAGAGAGGAGCTTGATAAAGTTTTAGAGATAAAAAAGAAACTAAGATTTGCAGCTTGTTAGGTTGCAGAGGTAATTTTTTTTCCTTTAGTACACAGTATGGTGTGATGGTTTTTCTAGGGTGAACATTTAATAATGAATTCTCTTTTAGGAAGTGTTTCTTTAAATGGACCACCCAATAGTTACATTTGTGTGGAAAGAAAATCCTCCCTTGCCCAGTTGACATTGGGCCAACTGTAAGACAGGGACCACATTCAGTCACTTGTATTGGATGCAAAGGTCTTGAACAGCCTGGATTATTTTTCCAGGCACTTTTTTGGGCTGATTTTATTGTCTTGTAGGTGATTGTGTCTTGTCAGGGTTACTTTTCCTGTGTCACTCTTGAGTATCCAAGTACATAATGGTCTTTTTTCTTCTCTTAAATGGTTGGTCATATTTCTTTTAAAGAACCTTTTAGTATTGTGATTTGACATAAGGGCCTGCTATTGGACATTATTTGCTTCACGTTGTCTCTTTGGAAATGATTTTTTATGATGATAGTGATTGTCATGTTTCTATACTTGTGGGTGCCCTGTCTGTAGATGTTTGGATAATTATTGGAGTCAATGAATTGCTGTTTTCCAGGGACAGGGAATGGCAGGTGCTGGTGGGGGGTAAAGTTGGGAGTAAGTTTACTTGCAGAAAACATACAAGCACATTACAACTAGAAAGATGTATCAGAAAAGTATCTTGGAAATAAAGGTATTTTAGGCATATTTCAAGGTTATTGTAGGAAAAGTGGTTTCTTCCTTAACTTTCCCATGTTGTTTACAAAGTTTCTCTGAGAATGGAGCCTCTCAAAAATTAAAGAGAACAGATGAATAGATTTACAGTTGGCTGCTTAAAGATCTCTTCTGCAATGATTCTCTCTCATCATTGATGTTTGTCTCTTTCTCCCTCTTCCTTTCTCTCTGAAATCAATAAAAACATATTTTTTAAAAAAAGATCTCTTCTGTATCATTGAGGAAAACTTTAACAAATTGATTCTATCACTGGAGAAGGCACAATCTGACATATAAGGGTTCACATGTAGTAGATGCTTAATAAATTTCTGTTGAATATTGAATAAATATATCCTAAAGTTGCTATTGATACTGCAAGTGCTTTATCATGGCAAGGAACTGGAGTACTCCTTTGTATCTGTGTTTCCATACCACTCAAGATTTAATAAAAAAGTTCAATGGGGAGATATTTAGTGAAATGTTTGTGGCTATCTTAAAATCTTAGAATTAGGATGACTTCTTTCCTTTTTTCTTTTTAAACACATCTTGTTTGGAGACATCACTTATTATAGTGGCCAATGATACGTTGATTACACAAAGGTACAGATACTTCATTATAAATTATAAGTTAATCCAGTTAAAAATTAGATATTAAAAACGATGTTTTTCTGTATTTGTTAAAGCAGTTATGTCATACCACAGTTATTTAACAACGTTAGTTGAGAGTGAATAAGACTAACCATTATTGTAGATAGTTCTGTGAACTGTTTCTAGAAGGGTCTGCCTTGTGTATTAAATCATTCACGTTGTACTCAGTATGGCCTGTAGATTCACTGCTTAGTGAAGAATATGCATTTTGTGCCTGATCACTTTTTAGCACATCATGTATTATTTAAAAAATGCTATTGTAATGTTTAATGTGCTCCTGTTCCTCTTCCCACAACCCATTAAAAACTACTTGGCACTTGTAAAATGAAAGCAGCCAGCCAAGGTGAGACTCCGTTTTTATGAAAAGATTTTTGTATCACCAAGCCAAAGTTAGGACCCAGGAGGGGTTGGGCAGGGGACAGGGCCAAGGAGGGGAGGCTTGGAATTAGGAGTCTTTTCAGAAGGCGTACCCATAATTCTGTTATATCACCCCTCTTTGTGGGATAGTGCTGATATATGCTTTGTAAATTCTGGATTTGAGAATAAAATAAATGTGTTTTCCTGAGTTGATGTCTAAAACTCTTCATATAGGAAAAGACCAAGGCCCTCATCTGTGCTGGAGGCAGGAGCAGGGAAATAGCATAACACAGGCTTAACAGTCAAAAATGTTTTCAGCTCTGGGAAAAACTGAAGAGTCTTTGTGTTTCAAACTTTTCAAACTAATTTTACTGTGTGTAAAATACTAATGTTCTATAAGAAAACGCCAACAAAGTATTTTAATCTCTCGAGTCCCTAATCTATGTGGTGGGAAACAGTCCTTAAAGATAGGTTAAAAAGAAAAAACAAGTTTTCAGTTAAGGATTTAATCTTCAGGACAGAGTAACTGTTGAGCACCAAGTTTTCTAAATTTATACAGACGTAATATATCCAAAATTCCACGATTCCCCTGAAGGCTGCAGTGAACTATATAAACAGCAGTAGTCATAAGCCTTATTTGTTCTTTGAATTATGTGGGTAAACAATATATTTTTCCTCATTTATAACTATGATAGCTGCCAGGCTTCTCTTTAGGAGAGGAGCATTTGTTTGGGTAAAATATTAGCATCAGTTTTTTAGAGCCTTTGAGGTGAAAAGGGGATTTTCTTTTTCTGTATTAGAAAATATTTAAGCTACTTGTTATATTAGTGTAAGATTTTGTTTTGTGGATTAGTATATGTATACTTGAAACAACATCCTTGACCCCTCTACCCACTAGATACCAATAGGTCCCGGCGTCCCCCAGTTGTTACATCCAAATAATGTGTCCAGATACTGTCACATGTCTTTGGGGAACACAATTACCCCCACTTTAGAACCACTGCTTTAGATTCTCTTTTCAGGCCTGAAGACACACAGAAGTGTTACATTAGCAAATGACTAAAAATTTATTAGCAAATGAGTACTGTTTGTTAGATTTTAGTGTTAGAAGTTAAAAATTTGTAAAGTACACAGCCTTATTAGGAGAGTAATTTTTAAAAATTATGTTTTGAACTACTTGTTTTCAACCAGTTCTTATAAAGACATAACTTCAGGTGAACTTGAGGTTAACATTTCTGGGACAGTCTTACTTAAAAAGCTTGTTTGTTCCCTTTCTCAACTTCTAGAAAATCTGTGTTATTTTTGTCTGTGATGGAAATGCTGGCAGTGGGCCTGCTGTAGATAGCATTCGCCAAAATAGATCCCTTTGGGCCCCTCCCTTTCTAAATTTAAGTCATTCATTCAAGTCTCAGACTCTCAGGAGTTACCGAGAGCAGAGTTGGAGAGCAGAGTTGGATTGCTCCTTCTGACGTATGGGTAGACTCTGAAGCAAACACTTGCTTTTGGTTACTTTTTAAAAATATATATTTTTGTTGATTTCAGAGAGGAAGGGAGAGGGAGAGAGAAGTAGAAACATTTATATATATATATAAAATCGTAAGCACTGAAGTGCACTGACCACCAGGGGGCAGATGCTCAACGCAGGATCTGCCCCCTGGTGGTCAGTGCACTCCCACAGCTGGAGAGCCACTTCGCTGACCTACGGGCTCCAGAAGCCAGGCTCACGCTGGCCAGCGCAGCTGCAGTGGTATGAGCCTCTCCTGCCTCGCCTCCGGGCAGTGTGTGGCAGTCACAGTGGGGCCAGGATGAGTGGGAGTGGCGCCCAGCTTGGGCTTGGGCTCCTCTCCGGCCACCTGGCACTTTGTGCGCTTCTACATCCCCCGAGGGTTCCCCGTATTGCGAGAGGGCGCAGGCCAGGCTGAAGGACCCCACTGGTACACGAAACCATGCACCGGGCCTCTAGTCAGTGATAAGAGAGACTTGGTCAGCTGCCTCCTGCATGCACCCTACTGGGCATGTGCCCTTGATTGGAATCGAACCCAGGACCCTTCAGTCTGCAGGCTGACACTATCCACTGAACCAAACCAGCTATGGCCTTTTGGCTACATTTTGGCCTGTAGTTGGTATCCTGAAGTGTTGTGAGTATACTATAAATGACTTTTCTTTTGGTTTGTTTGTAGAAAAATGCCCTCAAGACAGAGTTTAGAAGGAGAGGGAGAGGAAGAAGGTGAATAAGAGAGGGAGGAGGAAGATTGAGAGAGATATATTTTGGCCGCTGAAGGAAATAAAAACAATGAAACAATGGTTCTGGACTTGTTTCTTGATACTGGCAGCTTGTCTGCTAAGATCATTATCTAGATTCTCAGTGGAACTGCTATTTGGTTCTGATTCCAAAAGTAAACAAAAGAAACAACTGCAATATTGGGCAATTTTGTTGAATAGGGTACTGTTTATGCCTCTGAGATCCAGTCATATTGTAGTTGAGGTTTTGGATTTGGTTTGGTTTGGTTGAGGTTTGCAGTCCTTTTTGCTCTCAGCAAGAGAGAATATGTCAGGAATCCTCAAGTAACTTAATTGTTCTGGTCATTCATCTCTTTCTAGAGGTCTAGCTTTCTTTAAATATAATTTTTAAGACTTTTGAAAAAATTAAAGTGATGAACAATTACTCTAATAAAACTTCTCATTTGTTTGCTGGTTTCTGCTTTCTGTTCTTTGTTGCTACTGGTTATTTTTTTGAGTACACTTGCTTTCAGTATTTTCAGCTTTTTGAATGGTGGTCATGAAAATGAGCAGAACTGTCCTTATTTTGGACTTGTGGAGAAATCAGTGTATTTAGAAAGAATGCCTTTGGAGCTTAGAAGATACAGTCAACAATCTCCTCTGCTTCTCTAGGAGGCTTTACCAGCCACAGCAGTAAAATTGCCAGTCTGAAATCTGTTCTCTTCTTCATCTTCTCTGTTTTTGCTTTTAGTTGTACAAATCAATAGAATGTTCTCTGCTATTCAGATTTCTCAGGATCAAGCATTGATGTGAGTGCAACAGTTTTCTTTGGGGTCTGTAACTGAGACCATTTCAAAACAAAACTCTTAGGAAAACAAATTGATCTTTTATCATCATAAAAAGAAACAGCAGAAGAGAAATTCTTCTCTTCAGTCAACTTAAAAGAAATCTCTAAAGGTGCCATTCTGAGCACATTGCCCTTAAATGGAAGCAGTATTTACATTCACCTGTTAATGGTGTTACAACCCAGTTTGCTTTCAGCTTCCTAGAATTTTGAGGCCAGAAACTTTTACCATATCCCATACAGTATGAAAATACCTCTCCATATTTTAACATTTTTATATTTTTAAATATAAGCTGCAATTTATAATTCTTAATAGTCACCAATAAATATTATGATACCCTATTGATTTTCTTCATAAAATGAACATGCAGAGCATAAGGGTATTGTAAGTAATTTAAAAACACTGAGAAAGTCACAAAACCAGGAACCTTCTTGTATACCAAGGAGAAACAGTTCTAATACATGGTCATAGCTACATGCTAAATTGGGCTATTTTCATGCTTGAGAAGGTGACACCAGTTTTGACTGAACATTGGCAATTACATATCTCCTCTATAATTTACCTTTTTATTTTCTTTCCCTTACAACTTTTAGGTAGAACTTTAGACTTCATAGCACTGAATTAACCTGCACTGAAAGCTGTTTACCTGCAGTTGTTCACTTTTGTTGAAAGTGACCATGTCTCAAGTTCAAGTGCAAGTTAAGAACCCATCTGCTGCTCTCTCAGGGAGCCAAATACTGAACAAGAACCAGTCTCTTCTCTCACAGCCTTTGATGAGTATTCCTTCTACTACTAGCTCTCTGCCCTCTGAAAATGCAGGTAGACCTATTCAAAACTCTGCTTTACCCTCTGCATCTGTTACACCCACCATTGCAGCTGCAGGTAAGCAAGCGTATGAATCCAAGTGTCTTCTGTTTCAAATGTGTTCTCAGCCTGTTTTTTGATCTAAGTAGATTGCAGAGCTAGGGAGCTCTCATATTTACCTTCAAAAAGCAGAAGAAAATATTACTGCCCAAGCTTTTTTATCTCAGATATAAAACACTTGGTTGTGCATTGGATTGAATGGAGGGCTTGGTTGACAGACCATTTCAAAGTGTAAAAAAAGAGAATTGAAAACTAAATTATAATGTCTAGTCTGTTATAAAGTGGTGGCTGGCAGAGAGAATTGAACAATAAATTCCACTTTGGATAGTCATTGTTGTATGGGAAAATCCTGCTTTTAAAATTATTTCCCGGAACTGACAAGGAGCTCTTGTAAGCCCCCTTTTTGTATGTCTCTAAGAATTTATCTCAAGCAAGGGGGCAGTCAGCTTTACTGGCAAGCAGAAGAGTGCATTGGCATTTGTTAATTTTTATTTTGAATAAGTTTTAAGTTGAGATTCCAGAGGTAGTTCAGAAATCCTAGTGAGGATCAATTAGAGATTGAACGAAGAAGCAGAGATTTATAAAAAGGAAATAAGTTTAGAGGCACTGAAATTTGATTATTAGGAAACTAAAAATGTGCTCATTGATTAGAAAAGACTTGAAACACCTGAATAAAAAAAAACTAAAAACAATATTCTCCCTCTCCCTAAAGTGGCAAAACCAATTAAATGGAGTGTGAGCATGGTTGTCTCCATGCAGAGTCACCTTGTAACAAGTGCCTTTCTGTCCCTTACACCTGATAACTTCCTTTGCATTTCATTATTTTATTTCCTTTACTTTTAAATCTATTCTTAGAGTGTTAGCTTGTCCCACTTTGAGCTGCATGGCTCTAGACATCGTTTGACTGGCTCACCAGATAGCATTCTTGACTTGTCATAATCCTAGAGATTCAGTTTTACCCACATTTGCCATTTGAGTCCGGCTTAAAAGGCAATGGCACCAACTATTTCAGTTCTCTGTGATGTATTGCTTTTTCTTCTAATGTGTCTTATATCTACATTCTATTGACTTTGTAAAACTCCTGCCCACTGAGGCCATTTTATTTAACTTAATATAATTTTCAAAAATAGCTAAGGTCTGAGGATGGCAGCCTCTGGAGATCAGACTAGGGGACACCCTGGAATGAAAAGTTAAGTGTGTGGAAAATGACAGTTATTGTTTGAGAAATGGTGTTGGCATGTTGTGTGTTGTGAAATAACGACTAGAATACAGCTGACAGCTGTTGCCGTAACCAGTATATGCCTGCTCAAAAGACCTTGTTATTCTCTTGGTTAGTTGTAATAGCAGTGCTTCATCTGATTTCAGATCTTGCTAGCCTGCCATGGTTTAGTTATTCCCCTGACTTCTTACTCTCTTTCTTTTGAATACACCCTCTCCCAGGTGAGCTGGACTCAACTGGTTCAGAAAAGTTCCCAGCTGTCTTCAGGCACGTGCCCCCATTGTGGTTTGCAGTTTTGCATTACTGCCGCTCTAAATCCTCAGACCTTTAGTTTGTTTTCCCTCTTTTTCATATCCATAGGAGAGCAGCAGTCTATGTACTTGACTTCAATGCTCTTACGTTATTTTTCAGTTCCTTCTAGCATGGCACACCCCAAAGAGAAAACCCCAATGTGTCTTGTGAATGAGTTAGCCCGTTTCAACAAGATTCAGCCTGAGTATAAGCTTTTGCGTGAGCAAGGTCCAGCTCACTGTAAGGTAAATATTGTTCATACTGCTTGTGCATTTATAACCCACCAGGAATGTTTTCTCTTTTTTTATACTGTTGCAAGTGGTGCTGTGATTCAAAATACATATTTTCAAACTACTGTGGTTGTCTTAAAGAGATTGAAAAGATATAGATTTTGGCAAGTTGATTCTTTTTTCATCCTTGTAGAATGGGTCAAATAAAAGATATACTTCTGTTTAGGACATTTTGCTTTTAAAGCTCCAATTAGTATGTTCTCAACCACCTGCAAATGATTTCCTGTTGAGTTTTCCAGGCTCTCAGCCATCCTGGCTACGGCCTACCTCTGGCATCTTTCCTGCTTTTTTACAAGAGTACCTTAGGGCAGGGAGGGGGGTGAACTGAAAATCAGTTTTGCCACTTATTAGCCATCAGGTAAAAAGTTTGAAGATGAGAGGTCGGAATCGGTCTCAAAGTGAGTATATTTGGATTGTCTCTTGTGTCAGTTATCCTTGTCATTCCCCTTATCTTAGAGAATGAAAAATGACTATAATGTAAATGTTTACTATTTGTTCAGGAATTCAGTTTTTTAAGCTTGTTTAACATTCATGCTAATGCAGATCTTGGAACTTAAATGTTTGCATATCTAGCTTTATCTGTTGCCAGTGTAGTATGAGAGGATATAGTATAAGAAGTTATAGTATGAGAGAGAAGGAATTCAGCCTCCTGTTTCTGATCCTAGTTTTAATGACTTGTCTCTTTATGTCTCATTTTTGTTGACATGCAAACCTGAAGCCTTAAATAATAACAAATTTTCTTTTCCTTTGACTAAAAGTAATACCAACCACTATCATAATTAGGAACCACAGCATAGGTTAGGTAAATGGCCTTTGGAGTCAGGCAGAATTGGGTTTGAATCCTAGCTTCTTACTGGTTTTGTGAACTTGAGCAAGTTACTACTTTTTTTGAACCTCAGTTTCCTCATCTGTAAAATGGGAATAATAATACCTACCAAATAGGTTTATTGTAAAAACTAAATGAGAGAATATGATAAAGTATGGAGCACAGTGCCTGGCACTTAGGAAATGCTTGAGAAATGATAGCTATTATTATTAAACATTATGCACTTAAAAACAGATTTTCCACTCACATGAAGCTAGTTTTAACATTATTCTAAAGCACATTTTGAAAAGTTACTTTACTTTCAGCAGGCAACTAGTCATTTTCTATAACGGTTCTGTTTTTTCTACAGGATTTTTTTTTGCAAACCTTAACTTTGTGATTCCCTTTATTAACTACTTTGATATTTTTAAAATATGTACTTTCTTACTTGAACTTTGATACTCTAAGTAATTTGGCTGTGTGGTCAATCTATAATTGCATTTTTTTTTTAACTTACAACTCATTCAAAGAGGAAGAGTTATTCCCTCCTAGTTGACTGTTAGACTATTTAAAAAGTCAGAGGTCTGCTGTACACTTAAATTTTATAAAAACTAAGATTCTGACTCACTACCACCCCTCCACACAGAAGGCAACAGAGTGACAACAGCACTGGATGAGTAAGGTTCTGGTGAAAGGCAAAACTGTTAATGGAATTAACTCTTACTTTTGTTTTTTAGCATTTCTCCTTCAGTACCTTTCCATGACAGAATCACGATCATGACCCAGGGCTTGCACAGCATTGCAGGCTTCTGCTCAGACTTCATAGTCCAGCCAGGGGTTTGTGTTCATGCTATTGGTGCTTAAATAACTAACCTTGTGAAATGCAGCATAAATCCAGGAAGCCCCATGTTTCAAGGGGGATGAAGGAGTCTTTCATTTTTCCGCATTAGTGGAAGCTGTGTACTGAGGGAATCCTAAAGTTAAGACCTATAAGAAAAATCAGCTATGGAGGCAAGTAGCCCCCTTCCCTTTATGCACCATACTGAAATGACCTAGACCAGTGGTCGGCAAACTCATTAGTCAACAGAGCCAAATATCAACAGTACAATGATTGAAATTTCTTTTGAGAGCCGAAAACCGACTTCTGCTCATGGGCCATGAAGTTTCAATCGCACTGTATGTGCGCGCCCGCACGTGGTATTTTGTGGAAGAGTCATACTCAAGGTGCCAAAGAGCCGCATGTGGCTCATGAGCCGCAGTTTGCCGACCATGGACCTAGACATACTGAAGTCAAGATTTTTCATATAAATATTTTAAATGAAATAAAGTTATATTCAGTGATAAAATTAGGAGAATAAAGCTCCAAAGTAGTGAGTCTCACTTTGGAGTGCATCATGATCACTTTGGAACTCATTAAAATTAGACATGTTCAGTTGTCCCTCATGTTATTAATTGGAAATCTCTCAGGGTGTGTATTTTACCATGCTTCTTAGGTTATTCTTCAGTTGCACACCAAAATTAATGAATCCCATTGCTCTGATGGGTCATCATTTCTGACAGTATTAACCCAATACTGATAGCATTAACATAACCTAATTTTAAGAGTGGAGTGCAGTTACCTTTATACTTAAAAAAGAGGCCATTTGTTGAGAACAGAATTAGCTGTTTTGGATGCCTCCTTAAAATTGAATTCCGAAACATTTTTAGCTCTGCTTGCTGTGGATCTGATTTTCTTCGAGAAAGTGGAGGCAGCGTCTGAATAGTGCAGTCTTAGGAAAGTGAAAGGCAGCATTTTAGAACCTGCCTGACATTCCCAAATTTATTCAAGTTTTGTCCTACTGGGGTTGTGTTTTCAGGCAAGAGTCCACAAACACAACATCAAAACAAATACCTTAATTTTATATGAGTTGCTGTAATGTATCTAAATCAAATTTGCTAAATTTCTTCAATGAGAAGTAATTGTAAGACAGTATCTATTTGGATGACTTCCAAATAATGTGTCTAATATTTTAATATATAAGAAAACATTTTACAATGTCTGTACGTACCCCCATCTTTTAAAGCATAGTTTTTTCATGGAGTGCTATTTTATATATATACTATATATATATATATCTTTTTGTGTTTATAAAAACCAAAAAAGGTGGTATGAGAAACATTACCAATATAATGACCAGGCCTTTTAAACCATGACATAAAATATGTTCAAGGTCCAAATGACATTACAACTAACAGCAGGTTTCATGAATTGAGAGCTCACAATTTTCATTTGTAGGTGTTTACAGTACAGCTAACACTTGGAGATCAGCGCTGGGAAGCTGAAGGAACTAGTATTAAAAAAGCCCAACACACAGCTGCTGCCAAAGCTTTGGAAGGAACAAAATTTCCTAAACCCATAGCCCGCCCTTTTCGTAGCGAAGGAAGGAATCCAGGTATTATGCATGAGCCAAGATAGGTTCCTTTCAAAAGTATGTCTAGAGGTACCCATTTAGTATGTATATGAATTATTTCTTAACTAACTTGTTGAATTTTGAAAGCACAGATTCTGCACTACCAGTGGCAAATGCTTATCCCAACTCTAAAGCAGTGGTTCCCAATCTGTGGTTCCTCCATTCCTGACGGTCTGGAGAAGCATTTATGGGAGGTTGGGGTGTCACCAAATAATTACTAAAACTTCAGAAAAGCTAAGTGAAAATACATTTTCCCCCCTTGATAAGTTTGTATAGATTGCCACGAATGTAGGTTTTAGTTAGAATCACTTCAACTCAGTGATTATAAAATGTTGATCAGAAACCCTGATTATCAGTTATATGTCTCCTGATCTTTAAAAAGAAAGAGAAAATAAGTACAAATCAGTAGATAATATCTCTTCAAACAAGGAAACCAAGTGAGAAAAATACTAATAAAGAAGAGTGTCTGCTGAAAGGTTGGGAACCCCTGACCTGGCGACTGTGGGAGGAATGGCTATTTTAGCAGTTACCCTTGAAGTACAAGAAGTTATCCCAGGCCTTTTGTATGCAGGAATGATCCTGGAAGACTTTAGTCCACTTTTCTCATTGCTTTTGATTTCTTTGTGGTATTGTGTCTTTAAATTCATTCTCTTCTGCAGATAAATGTGATGGGTCAGAGTTGATCTTAAAATGATTCAAGTTATATTTAATATGCAACTATATGAATTAAGTAAAATGTAATTCTGATGTTAGGTAGAAATTGGGTTGGTTATTCATGTGACCCTCTGATTTTGCAAATCCAGAAATATTCTTACAAATTTGATTCATGCACTAAATTTAGACCAGTTATAGTACAGAATCAGTACATTTTTGTTTTCCTTTATATAATACCCAAAAGAAGCATTTTAAAGTGGCTTTTTGTGTGCATTTAAATTGAACTTTGCCATTGCTAGTGTTGTTCTGTGTTTGATATGAAAGAGTTTTAAAATGTGATTGTGCACTGACACTAATGTTTCCAAGTTGTGTGTGTGTTTTTTTTTGAAGAGTTATGAATTGGATGAACTTAGAAAAAAATTGGAAAATGAATAGTGTGTATTTTCTAAAGTTGATAATTCTGAGGTAACCCAAGATATATTTGCTCCTGTTGTATGTGAAAACAACTCATTTTCCTAACAAGTATAGCCACATGATTGATTTGCCAAATAGTGAGAATGGAAATATCTGAATATTTTGTGGTTCTCATCTAACTTCACCAGATAGAATTTACTTGTCTTCTCAGCGTTTCTATACCTGCCTTTATTACACATTGTGTTGTATTTCTTCTAGTGTATTTTGTTTTCTTTGAGCTCCTCTGGGGCAAGTACGTGTCCTTGAAGCTTAGCACAGTCCTTTGCATCCAGATAGTACTTAATAAATGCATTGTTCTATAAAATAGTGTGTGCAAACATACTTCTAAGTGTAAGCCAATAACCCAGTAAATCAGTATAACCAAAGTTATATAAGGCCTGGCCGGCCTGGCTTAGTGGTTGAGCATCGACTTATGAACCAGGAGATCACAGTTCAATTCTCTGTTAGGGAACATCCCTGTGTTGCGGGCTCGATCCCTAGTGTGGGGCATGCAGGAGGCAGCTGATCAATGATTCTCTCTCACCATTGATATTTCTATCTCTCTCTCCCTCCCTCTCTGAAATTAATAAAAATATAATTGAAAAAATAAAAGTTATATCGGTTAAGTGTTCCCAAACAATAAAATGATTTGGGCAGTCACCTAAGATTTTTTCCCCTCACCTGAGGATATGTTTTGTTTTTGTTAATCTTCACCCGAGGATTTTTTTTTTTCCATTGCTTTTCAGAGAGTGTGGAAGGGAGGAAGTTGGGGTGGGGGGCAAGAGAGAGAAATTGATGAGAGAGAGAGAGAGATTAACTGGTTGCCTCCCACACGCTCCCAACTACCTGGGGCATGGAGCAAACCTGCAATCCAGTATGTACCCTTGACCGGGAATTGAACCAAGACCCTTCAGTGTGCAGACCTATGCTCTAACCTCTGAGAACACTGGCCAGGGCTCAGGGATATATTTTTATTGATTTTATTTATTGCTTTTAAAATACAGTTTTTAAATTGATTTCAGAGAGGAGGGGAGAAGGAAGGATAGAAACATCAATGGTGAGAGAGAATCATGATTGGCTGCCTCTAGCAAGCCCCCCACTGGGGATTGAGCCCGCAACCCCTGGGAATCGAACTGTTACCTACTGGTTCATAGATTGATGCTCAACCACTGAGCCATGCCAGTCAGGCTTTATTGAGAGAGAGAGAGAGAGAGGGAGGGAGGGAGGGAGGGAGGGAGGGAGAAAGAGAGAAACATTAATGTAAGGAAGAAACATCAATCGGTTGCCTCCTGTATGTGCCCCAACTGGGAATCAAACCCGTAACCTTTATTGGTGTACAGGACGATGCTTCAAGCAACAGAGCCACCTGGCTAGGGCTTACCTGGGATTTTCTAAAATATGTTTTTATTGATTTCAGAGAGAGGAAGGGAGAGGGAGAGAGGGATAGAAACATCAATGTTGAAAGAGAATCATTGATTGGCTTCCTCCTACATGCCCCCTACTAGGGATCAAGCCCACAACCCAGGCATATACCCTGACTGGGAATCGAACCATGGCCTCCTGGTTCATGGGTCGATGCTCAGCCACGGATCCATACCAGCTGGGGTCATCTGGGATTTTTTAATCATGGAAGTTATATTTGTGACAACTGGAATATGTGGCTTTCACTGATAACATGTTGTGTTAAATTGTCACTCCCTCTAATAGCCCTTAGAGCAGCAGTTGCTATACAGTGGTCCATGGACCTCTGGTGGTCTATGAGGTCTGAAAGGTTGGCGACTGCGGCCTTAGAGTACATTTTGTGTCTTTACCTGTGTATTAATATCTAGAGATCACAGCAGATTCTTGGATTTCCTGACCTGATGCCTACCAGTGAAGTACTTAGACTCTTTCATGAACTGTATCATGAATTCAATTAATAGAAAAGCATGCTATTCTTTTTTATTTTAGTGACTATCATTCATTTAGTGACTATGTAAGAAAAAAGAAAAAGTTCTTGTGTTAATTCTGTGTTGCAGACAGCATAACCCCTACTGTAGAGCTAAATGCACTGTGCATGAAACTTGGAAAAAAACCAATGTATAAGCCTGTTGACCCTTATTCTCGGATGCAATCCACCTATAACTACAACATGAGAGGAGGTGCTTATCCCCCAAGGTATGTGTGTGTTTTAAATACAGGTGAAAATTTACCTGATCTTTCACACAGAATAATGAAATCTGTACATTATGGGGCACATGATAATTTGGTCATCTTTGGCCTGCCAGATGTTGAAGTCAGTCTTTATTGTGTTGGTATCTTTGGACTGCATCTTGATGCTCTTTTGTCTTCTGTCACTGGAAAGGGCCTGAGCATGTTCCTCACTGTGTGCCCCCAAGCAGTTTGTTTAAAGATCACCCTTGTAACTGCTTTGTGTAACTGAGTCACTTTTTATCATGATTCCCGCATACTGGGAATCGCAGCATTCAGTGATTACTTGATTATTATTTGGTGGGTACTTTTTGACATTTGAACTTCTGTGCTTTTTAAATAGCCTTGGTGTATAGGTATAGTACAATACTCATTCAAACTGAAAGCCATGTGCTCTCGGTCATAAGACATTAGTGGATAGAGAGATGATTAAAATTGGAAGTCTTCATTTCCCTGCCCTATTTGGGGGGAATTAGAACCATTTTAAAAATACAAACTCTGAAGTTTGTAATCCGGACTCACCCTGGCTAAAGGCTTTTGGGATTTCCAGAAATGAGGGTCCTTTTGAAAAGACTTCTGTTAAAAAATTCCCAGCCTTTTGTGGAGACATGCAAGTAAGACTCTCAGATATGAGAAAGTAGAGCAAGTTAAGTTTTCTGATTCAGCAAAGCTTATTCACTTTAGATTTTGTAAATACTCTGTGACAGTTTTAATCCTGAATAGATTTGCCCTGCATATATGATGAGGAGTCCTCATTGGCAAGCAAACACTAATGCAATTAAGACCCATAATGAAGGAAGTACCTGCAATTTTTCAGAGAATGTATGGGTGATTTATCAATCTGAGACTAATTTTCCTCACCCCCTTTTATTTTTAGGTACTTTTACCCATTTCCAGTACCACCCTTACTTTATCAAGTTGAACTCTCTGTGGGAGGACAGCAATTTAATGGGAAAGGAAAGACAAGACAAGCTGCAAAACACGATGCTGCTGCAAAAGCTTTGAGAATCCTGCAGAATGAGCCCCCGCCTGAGAGGTTGGAGGTAAGGAGAGAGCAGAGTTGAAGCTCCTAGACGCTTTGGGCTGAGCAAGAGGGTGGTATGAAAATTTCACCTCAAGTTGCTTTTTCTAAGAAGATGCATTGAGAGCTGTCCATACTTTTTGTTGGCTTGATAGCTTAAGAGATTTTGTGCCCTGGTAGCTTTCTTGCCTATTTTCTCTCTTTAAAAACATTTCTTAACAAGGAAGTCAAATGCATGAGTTTTGAGTGAACATGTTAGAAAGAATGTGACTCAATTAAGTTGTGAAGAACATGCATGAATGAATTCTTTGGTGCTAAAGATTATGCTTGTCAGAATCTACTGTGATTTACAGTACCAGGTTAGAGAATTTTCTGAAGCCATTTTTGACCAGCCACTCTTTATTATATTCAAGTACCAGTTCTCTATTGCTGCATAACAAACTATCTTAAAACTTAGTGGCTTAAACACCTATGGGCATTTATTTTGCTCACGAATCTGCAGGTTAGGCAGAGTTTGGCAGGGAGAGTTTATCTGTTCCTCATAGCTTTGGCTGAGGCAGCTCTGCAGGGGCTGGAGAATCCCTCACATGGCTGGTAAGTTATTGCTGGCTGTTGTCTAGGAACTAAGTGAGGGATTGGGTTCGGAGACCTCAGTTCCTCTCTTAATTAACTGTGCAAAGACTGCTTACACATCTTCACGATATGGTGTCTGAATTCTAAGAGTGAATATCATAGAAGACGGAATAGAAACAATTGCCAGTTTGTTTAGCATCATTTCTGCCCTATTCTACAGGTCAAGCAGGCACAGACTCTAGATTCAAGAGGAGGAGATAGAGAATCGTACCGAAAAAAAGAAATTTTTTTTTAATTTAAAAAATTTATTTTTATTGATTTCAGAGAGGAAGGGAGAGGGAAAGAGAGCTAGAAACATAAATGATGAAAGAGAATTATTTATCTGGCTGCCACCTGCATGTCCCCCAAGGGGGATTGAGCCCACATGTGTTATGAATTGTGACCTCCTGGTTCATAGGTTTACATTCACACTGGCCAGACGAGAATCGTACTTTTTAAAAAATTTAGGTAAAATTCACATAATATAAATTCACAATTTAAGTCATTTTAAGCCTACAGTTCAGTGGCTTTTAGTACATTTCATAGTGTTGAGAACCCTACTTTTGGATGAGAGGAGTATCAGAGAACTTGGGCCATGTTTTAAAACTAACACAATAGGAAAAGTGTTTTAACTCTTTGTGATAAATAGGAATATGGGACTTAGGAAATCAGCGACTCCATGCCACTGTGAGGGTTCAGCACCTTAGTAAATATCTCTGATAAGGCATAGTCTTACCTTCCTAGGTCCAGAAGAAACTCACTGGTAGAAAACCAGATTTCATGATGTTGAATCACAGCATGAAATACCACCTAAAAATATCCCTGGATAGCATTGGATTTTTCCTGTTCAAGAAACAGGTTCACAGAGAAAAAGATCTTGCATAGAACACTGGTCTAAATGTGTGTTGATAGGAATGACCCTTGGCAGGGTGCTTGCTGTGCTTCATTGTATTCACTTGCCCCCCCAAGATGTCCCAGCTCAGGATGATGCTCTGTGACTTCAGGGCTGGTCATACAGGGGAAGGAGGAGTTCTTTTTGTTTTGTTACAGCTTATCTCCATCTTCCAGTGTAATCACACATTTTAACAGAGATGATCTGTTTTCAGGGTCCACTGCAACCAAATAAAAGAGAATGGACTGTAACTTAGAAGAGGAGGATTTGGTGAAGTTAAAAGGATGAGCTTCTCAGTGATGAGATTTGGTAAAACACCAAAGCTAGTGTAATTTGAGTCATGCTGGAGACTTTTCATTTTTTGACTTGACTTTGATGCTAATCTAATTGGAGTCAGATGGAACAGGTATTTCTTGGTTCCTTCTAGCCAGCAGTTAAAAGATCGCTCAATACTGATATGTGGGTTGTCTGCTTCAGAATCATTTGGAATTTTTTTTTTTAAATCCCTTGGCCCAACCTACATGATTCTAATACAATAGGTCTAGGGTGAGACCCAGAGGTTTGTCTTTTGCTTTTTTTAATGTGCTCTTGGAGTAATTGTAAAGTGTGGTCAGGGTTCAGGAACCGCAAGTCCTAAGTATTATCAGTGTTTTCCAGGCCATTTCCCCCCTTGGAAGTATTCAGTTTATTGTCAGAAAGGAAAAGTGCCTGCCATCAGTTACTAGAGCAGTGGTGCTTGGCTAAGGCCTGTGGGCGGAGCTGTAGGAGACATGCTCTTTTGGACTCATCTCATGTCTGTGAGGAGCTTTGCCAAGAGTAAGATTCAAATCTACTTGTGCCCTTTGTTTTCTCCTCTTTGCCCCTTCTCTAGTTCTGTATAGCTGAGGTAGAGACAGTGACCTTCAAGAAATGGCTCAGAGACTGGCCTTAACCAGTGCTTCAGAAATGAGAATTAAAAAGGATAAAACTTTTTCTTTGAAGTAGTAAGTGAAACACTCGGCCTACCACCTAAACAAGCTGCCCCTGATGTACCAGGTCCCCTGGTAGATGGGTAGTGGGGAGTAAAGAGAGTTATTTTCAAAAGAAAACTTGAATTTTTTTATAAGTAATGCATATGAACTATACACATTCTTTAATTCAAAAAAAGAAAAGTGATTTATAAATTCACCACTTGTAAATAATCATAAACATATTGGTGATGTCAGTGTATATACAAGTAAATACACGCACCTACCAATTTTCCAAAAATGGGATGATGTGCTGGCCGATGTTGCACCGAGATAGAGCCCATGATCCAGGATGTCATAGTTCAATTCCAGGTCAGGGCACATGCCCGAGTTGCAGGAGGGGGCGTGCAAGAGGCAGCTGATCGATGATTCTATCTCTCATTGATGTTTCTCTCCCTCTCTCTCTCTCTCTGAAATCAATAAACCATATTTAAATAAAAAAGGGATGATACTGTACAGTAACCATATTTTTTCACTGATGTGCTTATCATGAATATCATGCCACTTAATTCCATGGAGGACTCAGATTCAACGTGTATCTAAGCACCTTTTTTTAAAAAAAATCCTCATTTATTTTGAAACCCTCACCTGAGGACATTTTTTCCATTGCTTTTCAGATAGGGAGGGAGGGAGGGAAGAGAGAGGCACACACACACGCAGACATCAACTGGTTGCCTCTTGCACTTGCCCCAACCAGGAGCGGGGAAGTGAAGCTGCAATCTAGGTATGTGCCCTTGACTGTGCCCTAGACCAGGAATCAAACCTGCAACCCTTTGGTACGTGGGCCAATGTTCTAACCACTGAGCAAACCAGTGAAGTCTCTAAGCACCTTTTAATAGTTCCATTGTGTGCACATACCAGTTTATTTTTTTCAACAGAGGCATGGTTATTTAGGTTATTTGCAATTTTTCCTGTTACAAAATACGTTGTCTAGAACATTGTTGTAGTTAAATCCTATGTATGTCTGTGGCTATTTTTATGAGCCACAGTCCTAGAAGTGGAATTTCAGGTCATGTGTGTGACTAGGATCCCCATCAGAAACATGGTACCATTTTAGTCCTCTCCCAACAGGGCATGAGCAGCCTGTTTGCTCATTTTAAACAAATTGTCCTTTGTGCTGTTGAAAGTTTTGGAACATGTGATTGTGTGGTGAATCAGTTCATCTTCTCTAGAACATAGCCACTAAAGGCAGTAGCTTCTGTCTACAAGGCTGGGATAGTCTGGTCCGTCCCTTGATAACAGGCTTTGTGCTGGGATCCTCTCCCTGTGGAACTTAGTTGAATGGAGTTGACAGACCTTAACATTAGTATCAAAGTGCAGTGAGTGCTAGAATAGAAAAACAGCATGTATTGAAAGCATAAGATGCCTTGTTTAGAGTGGAGTAATGGTGGAATATTCAGAGAAGTTCTCTCTGAGGAAGTCATTAAAGCTGAGACTAAGGATGAGCAAAAGAGCAGGGCAGGAAGTACCTTCCCAGCAAGGGAGCAGCCCATCATGCAAAGATTGGGAAAGCATTTTTATTTTAAATCTAAGGCTTGTGCTAATAAAGGATTTAAGTGTCTAAGCTGTTAGGAGTAAAATGGTCATAGCTACAGTATCAGTAATAGGGAAAAACGGGAGCTAGCCTAAATGGGGCCAGCCATTTCCATTAGTAAGAAAATGGCTATATATATACATTTTATCAAAGGGAGAACCAGAGTGTGATAAATCTGTATACATAGGCATGAAAGGAGGCTCATAATCTATTAAATGGAGGGACTCAAGATCAGAGCTTTATTATACATGTAGTGTGATCCTGATTGTGTTTAGGTAAACAAAAAAGCCATGTGTGTGTGAGCGCAGTTTCTGTCCTGACGGTTATATCAAACTTTAAAGTTTTTTCTTGGTGGTAGTGGTAAACGACAAACTTTTAAGAGGTTGTACTGTTTGAAATTTCTTCCTGGTCTTGAGTCCTTATCTTCATTTAGACCAGGGATATATTTAGGTAGAACTAAAACTAAAACTGGAGACTTTAATCCTCATTACATGATCAGGGTCCATTGAACTCAGTTTTTATTTTTGAGCTTTATTTCCAAGCTCTGTAAGGATTTACACTGCATGACTTTTATTCTTTTTTAGATGTCTTATAAAGAAAAGAGAAGATATACTTATTTATTCTATCTTACAGTGATTATGTAGGTCCATGGAACTTTTTATAAATCTTTACAGTAAGGAATTTTAATTCTTCTAGTTTTTAAACATTTTTGCTGTTTGTCATCCTACATATAATTTCAGTACTATTCATCATATATTCCCAATATATTTTAGTCTATGCTAAGCAAGACTAAAATAATAAGAAAATGGAAGAGTGATGAAATCTATAGGTAGATGATATAGTAAAGTAATTGTCATTATTACATCATCCTTTAATGTTCTTATTGCATTGCCTAATGTATTGCATTCTTTTAAGAAGATACAAAAGAAGACTAGAGATGCCATCTTTTTACTCTACTTTTAGCATTCATTGAACCCAGGTGAGAATTCAGAATTTTTCTTTTTCCATCCTTACTGGCAAAGAGAAGAATATTGACAGAGGAAGACAAATTATTATTAGACAAATCAGAAAACAAATGCAAAGAGACAGATAGCAGCATTCTAGACCCTAATTGCGATGGTGAGATTGTTTAAGTAAAATCTAAAATTGTGACTCTTCAGAAGATACCTTAGATAAGTTTTCCCATACTCAAGAATCGGCGAGTGAATAATATATTCCTATGGTGTATGAAAAAGAAATGTGTATTCTCTTTTAGTCATTTAACAAGAAGAACTTCATCACACAATATTTTCCATCATAAACCTGGACCATCCAGCTTTGATTTTTTTTTTTTTTTAAGTATGTATGACAACATCCTTTGATCCTTTATGACATTTGGGCACCAGAATTTCTTAACACTTATTGTCCACAAAATAAGTGAACAAATGTAAGAGGAGAGTACATACAAAGATGATTGGAAGGAAATAGATGATAACAGCAATGAAAAAAAAAAACACCATTAGATTAATCCTTCTTTGGAGTTATTAAATCTAAAAATGAAAGCATTTTTTTTAGTTATGGAGCAAAGAAGATGGCTGTTTTCCCGTCAACAAAGTTATGAGTTGGTTTCAAGAGTGTGTTTTGACAGTACCAGTACAAGGAGAATCAGAGTTGTGATAAGCTAGAACCTATTGGAGATGGATTTAAAATCTGGCATCATTACAAGTGGGCTTTCCTCTAGATTCAGGTTTGCCAGCTGATGGGCAGTTGGTTGTATAAAAGGACCGTGCTCATTTCAAGTACATATGCCTTCCAAACTACAAACCTGGGATAAAAACTTGGGTTTGCTATTTTGAATTCTTTTTGGAATGATTTTTGTTATCCTTTATTCTGTATTATTTGTAAAATGACTTGAAATATAGAAAAATAAAAAGGGTCTATTGGAGCCAGATGGTAAATGGTGATAACTATTTTTTCCTGGCATAATGAGGGTTAAGCATGGTTCAGAGTGTTTTTTTCTTTTCTTAATGTTGCCTAGATTTTATTGCTGAACCATACACTATGGGATTGATGTTAACAGTAATTCCCACTTCAAGAAGGTAAGACTAAGGGCCTACTACACTTTCCCCATCTTACTGGGAATGGTATTTGTGGATTTGTTTTGAGTCATTTGCTGCTTCCCCATTGCAACATTTTGTGCAATTTAAATAAAATCAAAATTATTTATGTAAAAGAGCAACATAATCTCACTTCCAAATAAATGTATATCTTTGTTTCCTTTTTTGCATTTTTATTTTACTGGCTGCTTTGTCCCTATTGAAATTCCCTTGGAAGCAACGGCTTAGAGCAATGAATCTCAACTCTGGTTGCTAGTAAAGTCACCTGAGACTTTAAAAATGAACAAACAAACAAATACTGTAAATAAAATGTATATTCAAGCCCTACCTACAAAAATTTGAATTTATTTGTTTGGAGGGGGCTCCGATAGTTGTCTTTGTAAAGCTCCAAAGTGATTCTAATATTACTGTGGTTGAGAGCCACTAGCTTAGAGTTTAGATTTAGCAGTAGACTACTGTTTTCTATCAGACCTATGTGGAACTTCAATATATAAAAAAGAAAAGTAACATTTCATTAGTGTAAACTTAAAAGTTTGAATTTTATAATATTTATTAAGACAATCAGTTAAAACAATTTATGTGATTTTTTTTTACACCACAGAATTTTATATATATTGTTTTCATCCGTTAAAAAGAGCACACATGGCTGGGGAAGATAGTCTTAATTTTAGAATAATGGTTAACTCTGCCTTGGAAAGGAGAATGAGAAGGGCTCCATTATGTTCCTTATAAAAAAAATTTAATGTCAATAGTACTTAATGTTGACATTTGTTAAATCCAGCACATTTGCCTATTACATTGTTTGTACTTTCCTGTATGTTTGAAATAGGTCATAATTAAAAATAAAAATAAAAATTAATTGGACTGGTAATAATGAACAAAAACATTGAAAATTGGGCACAAGCATGGCATTGATGTCTTATATCAGCCTCACCACCTAGTTTATTTCCAACTTTTGTTCTGGTTGCACATAAGGAGAACATACTCATTGATATAGTTATTTAGCATGAGAATTTATCATTTTTTAAAAAATTAATTTATTTTAAAAATTTTCTGGATACTCTTCAAATAAATAGCTGTCAAAAATTCTTTAGTGCACAAAAGTGGGTTAACCTGTTAGCACAAGTTAATGTGCTGGCAGACTTCTGTGTGTTAATACTTGGTGTGAAACATACTTTTTGCTGCTTTAAAAACATTAAGGTAAAATACACATTAACATAAAGGTTGCCATTTTGACCATTTTTTAAGTGTACTGTTCTTTGGCATTAAATATATTCTCAATGTTGTGCAACTATCACCACTAGTCATTTACAGAACCTTTTCATCATTCCACATAGAAACTCTGTACCTGTTAAACAGTAACTCCCCCTGTCGTCCCCATTCTCTGATAACTTCTATTCTTCTGTCTCTATGCACTTGCCTGTTCTAGATACATCATCTAAATAGATAAATTTATCTTTTGTGTTTGGCTTATTTCATTTATCATAATGTTTTCAAGGTATCATAATGTTTTCATCCATGGTGTAGCATGTTTCAAGATTTAATTCCTTTTTAAGGCTGAATAATATTGCATTGTATGACTATGCCACATTTTGCTTATCCATTCATCTATTGATGGATATTTGGGTTTTCACCTTTTAGTGATTGTGAATAATGTTGCTAATAGGTATCAGTTTGAGTCCCTTCTTTAAATTCTTTTGAGTATAGAGCTAGAAGTGGAATTGCTGGATCATATTGTAAATCTGTGTTTTAACTTTTTGAGAAACCACCAAACTTTTCCACAGAAGCTGCACCATTTTACATTCTCACCAACAACATATAAGGGTTCCAATTTCTCCACATTCCTGTCAACACTTGCTATTTTCTGTGGCCATTCTTATGGGAGTAAAGTGGTATCTCATTGTGGTTTTGATTTGCATTTTCCTAGTGATGTTGAGCATTATTTCACATGCTTTTTGGCCATCATATCTTCTTTAGAGACATGTCTATTCAAAGCCTTTCCTATATTTGAGTTGGGTTGTTTGCTGTTGTTGAGTTTTGTCGGAGTTCTTTTCTGGATATCAGTTTTTTTATCAGATATATTTTCTCCCATTCTGTAGGTTGTCTTTATTCTGTTGATAGTGTCCTTTAATGCACGAAAATTTTTAATTTTTATGATATTCAATTTATTTGTTTCTTTTGTTTCCTATGCTTTTGGTGTTACATCCAAGAAGTCATGCCAAACCCAGTGTCGTGAAACTTTCCCCGATGTTTTCTTCTAAGAATTTTATTATAATTTTGCTCTTATGTTTAGGTCTTTGATCCATCTTAATTTTTGTATATGATGTAAGGTAAGGGTCCAACTTCATTTTTTTGCGTGTGAATATCTGGTTTTCCCAGCACCATTTGTTGAACATACTTAACTTTAAAATACAGTATTATTATTTTTTTTTTAGTTTAAAACCAATTTAACAAATAAATGTCAACCCAAACCTCTGTGAAACCTACGCCTTTTAAGGTACCTTGCTTGAAGATTTCTGGCTTTAACGATTCACTTATAAAAAGGCAGGCCTTCTTTCTCCTGAGGGTTTAAACAACAGGAATAAAAGTGTGTTTAGCTTAATAAACCACCAGAAATACTATGCAACTAGTTTTGACCAGGCAGAGAGTGACATGAAACCAGAGTGGAAGAACATTAGAAGGTAGAGAAAGCATTATAAATAGTATCTGGGGTAAACTTATTTGTACAGGATTATATTCTTGATTGTATTTTTTTTTTAAAAAAACTGTTTTATTTATTTTAATTACACCTTAAAATAATGATCCAGTGTAGGTGTAGGATCTACTTGATAAGACGTAAGAAAATCCTGGATGGTCCTATACACCTTGCCCACTCAACAATTTCAGCTGCAAGTTCCTGTCAGATAGTTCAGATCTTGGAAGTATGGTTTTACAATTTTATGACTACAGAGACCCAATAATATGAGGAAAAGCACAGCTTTTTTGCCATGTTTTGGGGGCACTTTGCTATTACCAAGCTTATTTAATTTTTTCTGTTATCACGGCAGCGCAATATAGAATCGTGTTATCAGCATGCACAGAATCGATCTCTGTCCCTCTTTAGGGTCAAGCCCTGGCTGGAGGACTGTAAATGAACCTGGTTACAGATATAGAGTTTCAGCCTTTATTCAGGAGACTTTATTAGTTTTTTAATTTTACCAGCAGCAGTAAGTATGAGATGCTTGGCAGTTTTATAATACTTCCACTGCATCCTTTTGGAAAAAGTGGTTTCCAAGGACTTCATGTCCAGATAAGAAACCTTAGGTGGAGAGACTTATATTTGAACTTGTCAAGTCCCACACAAGTCTGCCTGTATTTTGACTTTTTCCAAAATGTGACTTGCCAGTCCTTGAGGGCTTTAGAAGTCACTCTGCCTGAGCAGCCAGGGCATCACGCTATGCCATGATTAGGCTGATTTCATACCCAAAAGTCCATTATGTGTACATTGTTTATGATGGATTTGTGAGGTGTAGTCTGACCTAAGTTTGATAGAACACTTTTTTTAACCTTTTAAATTCACTGACACATGGTAGAGTGTGGCCTTGATCTCACTAGTTTGATGCTCAATCCATAAAGCCAAGGTTCAGTGTTTTTAAGATTTATCACAGCTGGGATGTTGATGGTTTTAATAAGAGTTAACTACTAAACAATCATTATTCTTTTAGGTGAATGGAAGAGAATCAGAGGAAGAAAATCTTAATAAATCTGAAATAAGTCAAGTGTTTGAGATTGCACTTAAACGGAACTTGCCTGTGAACTTTGAGGTAAGTTTATTTGACATGTAGGATTTTGTATTATAAAGTTCTATTGGCATTCATAGTTGGAATTATATTTTTCCTAAATAACATTGGAATAATCACTTATATGTGAACTTCAAATTTAAGATTCAAACTGTATGTTTAGCCAAGTGCAGTATTCTCTCCTTCTAGGAGTTGTTAGGGGCAGCGGGTCCATGGATGGCCTCAGTAGGTCTACAAACCTCCTAAAATGGGCTGAGGAACATTGCATTTATGCTCACATGTATATTCTAGAGAGGGTCAATTATTTTCATAAGACTCAAAAGCATCTGTTATCCCAATGTTAAGAATCTTAAGTGTTCTTTAAAAATTTGTTAGAGAATTTTTTGTTGTTTTTGTTAATCCTCACCCAAGAATACTTTTCCATTGATTTTTAGAGAGGGAGGGGAGAGACAGAGAAAAACATCAATGTGAGAAAGACACATCATCAATTGGTTGCCTCCTGCATGTGCTCCAATTTGAGCCAGGAATCGAGCCTGCAAATGAGGTACATGCCCTTGACTGGAATCGAACCTGGGACTCTTCAGTCCTTGGGTCGATGCCCTATCCCCTGTGCCAAACCAGCTAGCCTTGTTAGAGTAAATTTTAAAAGGACACAGGCTTTGTCATTATCCAGCATCTGCCCCATTCACCCCCTAGTACACCCATTAATAACTTAATTGTTGGAGACTTTATAGTCTACTAGAGGCCCGGTGCATAAAATTTGTGCACGGGGGGTGGTGTCCCTCAGCTCAGCCTGCAGTCTCTCCAATCTGGGACATCCCTCTCACAATCCAGGACTGCTGGCTCCCAACCGCTTGCCTGCCTCTGCCTGATTGCCCCTAACCTCTTCTGCCTGCCAGCCTGATCACCCCTAACCACTCCCCTGCCAGCCTGATCGACGCCTAACTGCTACCCGGCTGGACCAATTGCCCCTAACTGCCCTCCCCTGCTGGCCCGGTCACCCCTAACTGCCCTCCCTGCAGGCCTAGTGGCCCACAACTGCCCTCCCCTGCTGGCCCTGTCACCCCTAACTGCCCTCCCCTGCAGACCTGGTCTCCCCCAACTGCCCTCCTCTGCCAGCCCGGTCACCCCTAACTGCCCTCCCCTGCAGGCCTGGTCCTCCCCAGCTGCCCTCGTCTGCTGGCCTGGTCCCCCCCAACTGCCGACCTCTGCTGGCCTGGTGATCCATAACTGCCCTCTGCTGGCCCGGTCACCCCTAACTGCCCTCCCTGCAGGCCTGATCACCCACAACTGCTCTCCCCTGCAGGCCTGGTCTTCCCCAACTGCCCTCCTCTGCTGGCCCGGTCACCCCTAACTGCCCTCCTCTGCTGGTCCAGTTACCCCTAACTGCCCTCCTCTGCTGGTCTGGTCACCCCTAATTGCCCACAACTGCCCTCCCCTGCAGGCCATCTTGTGGTGGCCATCTTGTGTCTGTATGGGGCAGCCATCTTGTGTCTTGGAGTGATGGTCAATTTGCATATTACTCTTTTATTAGATAGGATAATTTGGATGTTGTTACCTTTCATGTTGTCCCAGAGCTCCCATAAGCTACCTTCCTGCTTTTTAATTATTTTTTTTATTTGCTGTTTTAATTGGGTATTTATTTCTACCTTGTCTTCCAAGTCGCTGATTAGATCCTCTGCTTCATCCAGTCTCCTTTTCATATCTTCAAGTGTGTTCTTGATGTAAGATATATAATTCTTCATTTCTGTATGGTTCTTGTTCGTGGCCTCTATTTTCTTTTTCATGCTGTTGCAATTTGCACCAAGTTCCTTAAGCATCTTTATACCATTGCTTTGTGAACCACATCCAGGATGGCCAGGGGTGAACCTGAGGAGGGGCGGTGAAGGATTAAAGAAAACAGACAAGAGAATACAGTTGGGGCCAGGTAGGATCACAGTGCCTGGATGAGGAAACAGTGACACAGCCTGTAAGCCAAAGCTTTATTTTATAGTCAAATCACATAAAGCAAAACAAGGGCAAGATGTTTACAGTGTTCTTTTGAATTTCAAATCTGCTTCTTTCCTGTTGTTGCCATTCTCTGAACTCTATCAAGCTTCATTTAGGCAGCACTTGCTGCTTCCCCCCGCCACAGCCCACAGCCCACATCCCTCAGCTACCTAGGACTGCAGGGTCGGACTATAAAGTCAAGCTTACAACCATAGCCTTTTGGCTATGGTTTTGCCACAAGTCAGTCCGAGGCTTGAACCTGTCCAAACCCTGTAGCCACTCTCCACAGCTTTGAACTCTATGTCTGATAGGTTGCTTGCCTCCATTTCACTTAGTTCTTTTTCTGGAGATTCCTTCTTTTTTCCCATTTGGGGGTTGCTTCTTTATCTCCTCATTTTAGCTATCTCTTTGTATTTGCTTTTATATATTAGATATAACTGTTATACCTCCCAGTGTTGTGGGATTGCCTAATGTAGAAAGTGTCTTGAGAGTCCAGTGGTGCAGTCTTTGTTCACCTGTGTTGTATGCTCCAGGAATGCCCCTTGTGTGTGTTATTTGGGCTCACCTGTTATAATTGGGACTTGATTGTTGATGTCCCATTTGTAGGAAGGATCTTCCCTCTGACTTGCTGCCAATGAGGTTCAACCCCAGTGTCATTGTGCCAGTTGTTCTATAGGTGCTGATGGGGGAACAGAATAAGACACAACAGGACCAAACCAAAGACACCACGAAAATCAAGCTACTTCGTGCAGCAACAACAGGATAAACTAAGAATGAAAAAGAAGAGAAAGCAAAGGGAAGACAAAATAAAAAGTATACTAAAAGACACATGACCAAAAACTTAGAGGGGATGTAAAGAAAAAGAAGATGATGAAAAAAATGGCTATATGGAAGCAAGAAGAAAGCTCTAAAGGATCTAGTATAGGAGGAAAAAAGAAGAGGGAAGAAAATAAATGAAATAATAATAATGAATTTAAAATGTAGTAATAATGGGTGTATTAAGATATAGATAGTAAAATGAAAGAAATGAGAAAGAGGAAAACTAAAACAAGAAAAATTAATAAGAATAGGCTAGCCCTAGCCAGTTTGGCTCAGTGGATAGAGCGTCAGCCTGTGAACTGACGAGTCTCAGGTTCAATTCTGGTTGAGGGCACATGCCGGGATTGCAGGCTCAGTCCCCCTTGGGGGGTGTGCAGGAGGCAGCCGATCAATGATTATCTCATTGATGTTTCTGTATCCCTCTCGGTTCCCTTCTAAAGTCAATAAAAATACATTAAAAGAAAAATAGGCTAAAGTAGAATAGACTCAAAGGAAAGAGAGAAATTTGAGATATGCAAGAAGAAAGAAAAAAGAAACAACAAAAACCAAAAAATACACACACTGTAAAAAAAACAACCACACACGCTCAAATATCTTTGGGTCCACTGTTTGTGGGCCTCTCTAGATTTTGCTCTGATGTTGTTGAATCTGGTCCCTTGGTGGACCTGGGCTTCCTGGGAATTGCTCCACACGGTCCCTTTTGGCCCTGAGCAACCTGATTGAGGTCCCAGAGGTTGAAGCCCCTAGTAATCTAGTGGTTGGTGACTCCTTAGCCTAGAGGTTGGGTCTTACCTGAGTCTCACGCCTTGATTGTCCCTGTTCTGACCTGTACTCCTTTCCCCCACAGAACTGGTCCTGCAGGTGTCAGTTGCAGGCACTCAGGGTCCCTCTGGCTTTTGCCTCACAGCATGTCTGGGTGGGAGCCCGTGCAATGTTCCGCTGGCATTCAACTCACTGTGAGGTCCAGGGTGGTGTCCAAGGCTAGTCTGGGTGGTGGTGAGGCTGGGCTCCTAGCTTCTGCTGCTCCCCCTTTCAAGATGGTGTGGTTTCTGATCTAGAGCCCCACCTGCCTAGAGAGTGCCTGTGGCCGTAGTGGGGGCTCTTTGTCCAGGAAAGCCTGAACTGCCTGCTCCCAAGACTCCTGTGAGATCTGATTGTTTTATACACCTGCACATCCACACACTCCCCTCTCATTCATAACACTCCCTCACTCCAGTTCTCCTGGCCGCCATGTTGGAAAATACTCAGAGCTTTATTGTCTAAAAACAATAATTAACCGCTGTTAGTTGAAAATGGACACCTACCACATCCATGAGCAACACATTCACAGGGTAGACTCAATGAGCACCGAAGTTCCACTGAAGCAAGTCCTCCATAGGGGAATCTCCTACACAGCAGCTCTTCCACTGTGGTCGCAGCTGGTTCTCACAGCTGATTGGCCAGTGGCACCAATAGCAGGACAGTGCACACAGCTTAAACAGGGGAGCACCTAGAGTGTCCAGCTCAGGTGATTTGGGAGGCTGAGCCAGTGGGCCCTACAAGATACCTACTGTACAAGGCCACTCTACCAATTCCAGGAGACATAGGGGTGCTAACAAACATAGGGAAGCAGCCAAAATGTGGAAACAAACATGTCACAAATGAAAGAACAGAAGAAATCCAGGAAAAGAACTAAATGAAATGGAAGCAAACAAACTACTAGATACAGCGTTCAAAACAGTGGTTATAAGGATACTCAAGGAACTGAGAACTTCAAGGAACATAGTGAGAAATTCAAGGAACTTTGTTATCACCGACTAAAAAAAGTTAGAAATGAAGGATGCACTAACTGAAATGAATAATTTATAGGGAATCAAAAATAAAGTAGAGGATGCTGAGAACCAAACCAGCTATTTGGAATATGAGGAAGCAAAAGACAAAACACAAAACAAAAATCCCAATCCGAAGAGCAAAAAGAAAAAAATCAAAAAATATGAAGATAGTGTAAGGAGCCTCTGGGATAACGTCAAGCATACCAATATTTGAATTATGAGGGTGCCAGAAGGAGAAGAGAGGGAGCAAGAAATTGAAAACCTATTTGAAAAAATAATGACCGAAAACTTACCTTGCCTGGTGAAAGAAATAGACATACAAGTTCAGGAAGGGCAGAGAGTCCCAAAAGAGGAACCCAAAGAGGTTTGCACCAAGACACATCATAATTAAAATGCCAAATATTAAAGACACACAGAGAGTGTCTTAAAAGCAGCAAGAGAAAAGGGAAGGCCCATACCACTGTCATCTGATTTCTCTACAGAAACTTTGCAGCCAGAAGGGGGTGGCAAGAAATATTAGTATTCAAAATGATGAAACTCAAAGACTCTACCCAGCAAAGCTATCATTTCTAATTGAAGGTCAGATAAAGAGCTTCCCAGACAAGAAAAAACTAAAGGAGATCATCCACCAAACCAGTATTACATGGAATTTTGAAGGGTCCTTTTTTAAGAAGAATCGGGCGGGGGGGGGGGGGGGCTGATAAAAAATATGAACAATAAAATGGCAATAAATACATGTTTATCAACAGTTGAATCTAAAAGTCAAAACAAATGAAGAAAGGATCAAAATAAACCGATGAATAAAATAGAACCAGATGCATGGAAACATGGAACAGACTGATAAATCTCAGAGGGAAAAGGAGTGAGGGGGTGGGAAGAGATTAATAAACACATAACTTACATCCATTTTTGCATTACCCATGGACACAGACAATAGGGTGGTGAAGGCCTGGAGTGGGATGGGGTCCAAGTGGAGGGGGGCAATGGAGAGAAAAGGAGGGGGATATTTGTAATACTCTCAATAAAAATTTTAAGAAATAAAATGTCTAAAAAAAAAAGAAAATGGACGATAACAGTGTGTTTTTCGTTCAAAGACAAAGTGAGTCCAAATAGACTAGGCAGGTAAAGGAGAATTTTTTCAAACATTTTCCTTAAAATTTGCCATGTCTATTTTCTTTTGATTTCCACGCTTGGTTATGCAAGATTTTTAAAAAATTTCTTTATTGTTGAAAGTATTACATATGGCTCCTTTTCCCCCCATTGACCTCTCCCCGCCCCTCTCACCCCCCAAGGTTATGTTTTAATACAATGCAGATTTCTTTATCAATCCTTTGGTCTTTCAACATTGTAAATAGGATAGATTTAGTCTTCCAAAGAGCTTTAAACTCACACATTGTTATTTTAGGCAAACGTAATTTGCAGTGGGACATCTGCGTAAAACAATTTAAAGTGATTCATAAACTTCTTTTGTAGTGTTTTTGCAGTTAAAGCTGATCCCCATATTTTATGCCTGACTTTTCATATACCTTCTGCCTGACCCGTATGTCTCAATGATTGAGCATTGACCTGTAACCGGGAGGTCATGGTTTGATTCCCAGTCAAGGCACATGCCCGGGTTGCAGGCTTCATCCCCAGTGTGGGGCAGGCAGGAGGCAACCGACCAATGATTCTCTCTCGTCATTGATGTTTCTATCTCTCCCTCTGAAATCTATCTATCTGTCTGTCTGTCTATCTATCTATCTATCTTATATTATGTGCCAGCACCCTAATCAGTCTTTAATCCAGGGGTGGGGAACCTTTTTTCTGCTAAGGGCCATTTAGATATTTATAAATTTGCTATGTGTCTAATTTGCCATAACATCATTCAGGGGCCATACAAAATTGTGGACATAAAAATTAGCATGCTATAGTTGGTCAAACATTTAACTCACCCTTATTTGCCTGGGCAGGACCAAACCAAATGATTTCACAGGCCTTAAATGGCCCTCAGGGGGCCAGATGTTCCCTATCCCTGCCATCAGCTGATTGATGATGATTTCTTTCCTACAGCTTAGCAGTGCTAACCTGCCTGCCATGGGGCACAGGTGGTGGTGGAGAGGTGCACTTGAGTCACAGGGCCACCCCACATCCCCCCACACCTATCCCTTCCCTGTTCTGGCATTCAAGATCAGGTTTATATTGTTCCCCTTCCAGAGCACAGAGCACCAGGTGGTCCTAGGGCTGGTATCTTCTTACCTGGACCTTCATTCCTTCCAGCTTTTTTCCCTCTGTTGGGGGTGAGAGATAGGGATTGGGGAGGCAGTGAGACAGAGGACATACAGAATGACAGGACTAGTTGTTAGGTGGGAACTAGGTGGGAGCTTTACCCTAAGAAGCCACAAGGTATCCTTGGGAAGGGAAGAAATGTTCCTTTTCTCCACCTCCTGAGGGACTAGAATGGCACAAAAATGGATTTGCAAATATTGGAGGGAGTGGTATCAAGATTGTAAGAGTCAGAGATGTCTGGCTTCCTGGGTCACTTCAGGGTTACAGGGATGACTCCTGGGGCCAGGGCCTTGAATCCCTGTGAAGCTTTTCACTTGCTCACACTAGTTGCAAACCTGCCTGAGAGTCATGGAGCTTTCTGGAACCTTAGTGAAGGATTGCCATTTTAGGTGTGGCTCTGTGGGATTTGGGGACCAGATGTCTTTCATTGCACTTCCACTTTTGCTTAGGTTTCAGATTTGGCTTTCAGATGTGTGTGCAGGAACATGTAACTGTAGCCGGAAGTTCTCAAGTAGTCACAAAAGAAATTGTGGGATTGTCCTCTGGTGGTGAATATCTTTTAAAGTATTTATTTTAAAGTAATAATTTAAAACATTACAGTTTGTGGCATTGAGAACCAACCCAGTTGATATGAATACTTACATTAAATAACTCATATATCAAAAGTTCATATTAACTTCCATTATTAGGTTGAACAAAGGCTTCCATTTTTCCTAACAGTTCTCTCTCTTGCACCTGGCAGATTACCTAGCATATATCGGATGCTCCGCAAATATTTATTGACTAAATGAACAGAATATTTTTTTCTTAACTAAGTTTTTGATAGTGAATTCTGTCACATAGGAAGCTGGGTTAGGCGTTTGGTAGAAGACAGGAGCCATGCATACAGTACTTCAAAAAAAGTATGCAACTTGATTTTTTTATAAAATACATAGTTTTAGTTAGAAAATCACTGGGAGGCAGTTGTGATTTGACCACATTCTAGGTCAAACTCCAAGTGTAGATTGGTGGGATCATGATGTGAATAGACAGTGAAAATGGTTGCTGAGGGGCCAGGTTGGGGCTGTGAATTTGACATGAGCCATCAGGGTAGCTGCTCTGAGGACATGGAGAGCACTGTTCAGGGTGGGAGAATTTCAGAATCTAGGCTGTCAGGAGGTGTGGTGGGGGAGGTAACCTGGGGGAGCTTCCTAAAACCAGTCTGCAGGGACTGTGCAAGCTGGGCTCTTCCCAGCACACCTCTTTAGGTGTAGGGCAATCAAGGCCTCTGTTGAGATGCCTCTTGTTCTCATTTTGGGAACACAACACTGATGGTGAGCACTCTTTTAAATGCTTATTGGCCATGTAGAGCTCTTATTTTTATTTGTTTGTTGTGTTAATACTCACCAGAGGATATTTTTTCATTGACTTTTTTTGGAGAGAGTGGAAGGCAGGGGAGAGACAGAGAGAGACACACATTGATTGGTTGCCTCCCACATGCATTCTGACCAGGGCCAGGGATCAAGCCTGCTACTGAGGTATCAGACCAGAATTGAACCTGGGACTCTTTAGTCCTCGGGCCATGCTCTATCCACTGACCCAAAGTGGTTAGGGCTAGAGCTCTAACTTTGTAAAATACCTGTTCAAGCTTTTCTTTAATTGAGTAGTTTATCTTTTTATTATTGACTTGTAGGAGTTCTTTATTCTGGATATCAGTCCTTTGTTTCAGATACATATATTGCAAATATTTGCTGTCATTTTATAGGTCCCCCTTTTCACTTTTTAAATGTTTTTTAATGAGCAGTTTTAATTTTGAGAAAAATTTTTTTGTTTATGATTAGTGTTTTTTGTGTTCCAGAATTCTTTGTAATTTCATGAATTCTCATGTTTTCTGAAAGCTGTATAGCTGTCTTGGTTTTGTTGTTTTTTTAGAGAGAGTGGAATGGGGGGAGAGGGAGAGAGAAACATTGATGTGAAAAAGACATATCAATTGGTTCCCTTCTGCATGCACTTTGACCGGGCCGGGGATCAAACCTGCAACCTAGGTATGTGCCCGTGACCAGTAACCAAACCCACAAACCTTTGGTGTGCGGGCCGATTTGCTAACCCAGAGGTGGGGAACATCTGGCTTGCGGGCTTTATAAGGCCCACAAAATTATTTGGCCTGGCCCTTCCAAGGCATTCGGAGTGAGTTAATTAAATGCAGGCAAATTTTTAAGTTGATAAATTTGTATGGTCCATAAATGATGCTATAAATATCCAAATGGCCCTTGTAAAAAAAAAAAAAGGTTCCCCGCCCCTTGCTCTAACCAGCGAGCACACCAGCCAGGGTAAGAAGCTGTATAGTTTTAGTTTTCACCTTTACGTCTGTATTCTAGTGCCAGTTAATTTTTGTTGGTGATTGAATTTGAGATTATGGTTCAGTTTTTTCTCATGTGGATATCTAGTTGCTTCAGTACCATATTTTTAAAGATGACTTTGGATTTGTTTTGGTGTTTTGCCAAAAATCAAGCAACTATATGTATAAGTCTGTTTCTGCATTCTGTCTGTTTTATTGATCGGTTTGTCCTTCAACAATACCGTGATGCTGCAGTTGTTGTAACTTTATAGAAAGTCTTGAAATCTGGTAATCTAAGTCTTCTTAGTTCTTTCCAAGGGTGTCTAGGCTGAGTGGGTAGGATTCGATTTTTATTTTCCTTTTGTGTGAGTATGTATTAATTTTGATATGCAGTTAGGTTTCTGTTCATATTCCATTTTAGTGTTTTTCCCTATCTTTGTTGATTTATTTTTAATATTTAGAACACTAAATGGTTTCAAAAGTCAAAACTGGACAAAAAGACACATTCAGAAGTGTCGTCTTGTTCCCTCTCTACCCCAATCCCTCCCACCTGCTGTAGGGAACTTAATTCCATTGCTTTCTGCTTTGTCCTTCCCGTTCTTTTGTTGTTGTTGTTGTTTTGTGTGTGTGTGTGTGTGTGAAATCACCATATAGGCACATGTCTATACATACGTGTGTATATGTAAACATATGTAAAACTATTTTTAACACAGAAGTTAGGGGAATCATATACACTGAGTGGCCAGATTATTATGATCTCTGAACGCATAATAATCTGGCCACTCAGTGTATATCCTATATAATAAAAGGCTAATATGCAAATTGTCCCCTCAACCAGGAGTTCGACTAGCAGGCAGGCCGGCCAACCGCCCATGTCCCCTCCTCCTGGCCAGGCTGGCCGGACGCCACCCATGCATGAATTCATGCACCAGGCCTCTTATGTATATGTATATGTATATGTATATGTATATGTATATGTATATGTGTGTGTGTGTGTACACACACACACACACACACACACACACTCTGAGTGGCCAGATTATTATGTGTTCAGAGATCATAATAATCTGGCCACTCAGTGTATACTCTTCTGCAGTTTGCTTTTTTAACTTACTGAGTCAGTAGATTTTAATCACTTTCAGTGTTAGAGGTTTTCTCATTCTTCTTTACAGCTGCATAGCAGCCAGTATTTAATAGTCAATCTTGGCTGGAGGCTCAGAGCAAATATTAAACTCAAACTCTTTGTGCTGCGGTTATTTCTGGGCTTTGCTGGGCCAGCTTCCTTTATGCTGTTCGAGGTGGATCACCCTAAACTCAGGACATTCTGTGACCCGTGGAGATGTGAGCCATTTTTTTAGGAGGGTGGTAATAGAAAATGTTTCCCTGTTTTGGACACTTCAGACCCCAGAACATTAAAAAGTTTGAAAAATAAGAAAAAGTATTCAGCATGATCACTGTTTCATTTTGCCGACATTTAGGCTCCCTTCACTTAATGGATTTTGTCCTTAGTTCCCCTTTACCTGTGTCTCATGTGAAGTAGTGTACTAACCAGTATTCCCTGCAGCTTGTAATAAGTGTCTGTCATGCTTTCACTCAGTCTTTCCCTCTAAAACAGGTCGCCCGGGAGACTGGCCCACCCCACATGAAGAGCTTTGTGACCAAGGTGTCCGTTGGGGAGTTTGTGAGGGAAGGTGAAGGGAAGAGCAAGAAGATTTCAAAGAAAAATGCTGCTATAGCTATTCTTGAGGAGTTGAAGAAGTTACCACCCCTGCCTGTAGTTGAACGGGTGAAGCCCCGAATCAAAAAGAAAACAAAACCCATAGTCAGGGTAAGCACCTATCTGAAAGAAGAGGGTGTTTTCACTGCCCGCACACGACTGGGGAGCCCAGGACGCTGGCTGCTGACTCTAGTGGAAGGGGAGGGAGCTAATGTGCACACACCAGGCCCCAGACACCCTTTACATGGCCACCTTGTATAGTTCTCTTGGGAGTCCCAGGTCAGGGAGATAAGGACACTGAGCTGGGTTCAGGCTTGCACATGTCTGTTGGAAGTGGGTGTGCTCGCAGCCCTGTGATCATAAGGGCAGTCAGTGCCCACTCGCGGGAAGAGCAGTGAACCGAGCTTCCTTTATCTCGTGGACTGCTGTACTGTTCCATTGTGAAGGAGATTCATGGGAGGAAAGCTGGCTAGGGGCAGATATAGGAGCAAGACATCTCAGTATAAACCTTGATTTGGAGTTTTGAGTCAGGCCAATGAATCTATCAAAAATTATACTGTTTCTCCACCCCAACCCCAAAGAAGGGACAGGAGTCCATGAGGGGACGTTTATGAATGTCAGTATTGTCAATATGGTTTCATGCTGTATCAACATCCAAATTTTTCTTACATATAAGTTAGCATCTATACATAGAAAAGTTAGCATACTTTTGAAGTTTTCTTTATTTGTTTAATAGCATACTTTAGCAATTTTATTTTTCTCCTGGAAGTCACTTCTTGTCAGAATAGGTGAGGACTCCTTGGAGCTGAAGATGCCCACTGTGGGGTTCTTCTTTCTATTGTGGCATCAGCTTGGAAAAAAATTTTTTCTTTTAGTACGATTTTAATGGTTTCTGGATTTTGAGTCATTGTTAAGAAAGCTGGGAACACATCTTATAATACAGAGTTATGGGAAATTTTAGGAATAGTGTTCTTATTTTTTCTACCTTTTCATTGTAATTTGTTGAAATTGTTAAAAAAAGCGGAGATTACAATGATGCTTGCCTAATCATAGTGAAATGTTGATGTTGGTTTGCCAGGAAGACCTTAAAATCACTAGAACAATCATAGAAAATCATTAAACATCTTTCAATTAAAAATAGTTTTAAAAAAGAGCAGCTTAAATTTGGAGCTATTGGATCAATATAAAAGTAACTCTTGTCATGTCCTGATCTCTGAATTGGCAAGGTTGTTTCTGTGACTAACATGGCACATGGTTTCTATAATAATTGTTTCTCAGGTACAGAGCGGCCCAGAACATGGCCAGGTGATGAACCCTATTAGCAGACTGGCCCAGATCCAGCAGGCGAAAAAGGAGAAGGAGCCGGAGTACATGCTTCTCACAGAGCGAGGCCTCCCGCGCCGCAGGGAGTTTGTGATGCAGGTGGGTTAGTTAGTGCAGCTTGTGGAGGGCCCTTCTCTGACCTTGTCCCATCTCAGAGCCTGACAAGATCCCAGGTCCATTGTGTTGGGCCAGTGGTCTGCTCCCTGTCATCAGCATTGTCCATGTTAAGTCCATGTTGCTTGTAGTAACTTGGTGCCTTAAAGCCTTATTTCTCTGTACAGGGCTGCTGTCAGCAGGTAGGAGCTTGGACACAAATGGGTTCCATTAGAAGAGCATTGGGATGGTGGGATTTTAGGTAGATTTATTTCTTTATTACATCTACCTGATGGTTTATTTTCAGAAGATAAATTTTATAAGCTATATCAAATGTTTTCTTCCTGTTCCTTGTAAACCTCCTGTGGAATCTGGAGTCCACATTGCTCTTCCTTAGATTGTGGTGGCACTTCAGATTAGTTCAGAGGGTTTCTCTTCATACTTAGCTTAATAAACGGATGTTCACATGGGCAGCTTAATTTGTGGTTTGCATTTAATAGTGTATTCTGCTGAAAATGAGGATACTTTAGTGTAGCAGTTTACAACTTAAAGCATCATTATTCAGCTTGGTGTGTGTTTCACCTACCCAGTCACAGGCAAGAAGAGAATGATCCATCTGTTCTAGGAGAGGAAACCAGCTTGCTGAGAGGATCAGTAATTAACTTGCCCAAGGTCAAATGGCTGGTAGATGGCTAGTCGGGGAGTTCAATCCCAGGCCCCTCTTCACAGGCCAGGAAGGCTTTCTTGATACTGTCAATGTTGTCACATAGGACTTTTGATTTGGTTCAGACTATCTTGGAAGGGGATTGTAGGCTGTGGTTTGTCCTGGAATATGTTTAACAACCAACCAGCTCTCAGGTGAGGGTAGTGAGTATGGTAGAGGGATGCATGTATGGATCTACACACATACAGGGTGGGTCAAAAGTAGTTACAGTTATTCATATGGGAAGTAGTACAATAATTAATAAATACTAATATAAGAATAAATTCTGTGTTTTGTGTACTCACAACTATAAATCTACTTTTGCCGTACCCTGTGTATGCATATATATAAATATATACATAGATATTTTATAAATTTCACTGATAAGAAAGGATGTGTAGCACACAGTTTACAAGTAATATATTACACATGTATAATATAGTCTTTATTGTAAATCTGATACATTGTTAACTTCAGTGTGACTATCAGTAACGGTAGTGTTATAAAATCAGACTACAGATAAATGCCTGTACTTTCCAGGCTACTCATGTCACTGACAAATGAGTGAATTCTAGCATTAATATTGGTTGGTATTTTTGTTTACATTAACAAGTGAGATGAAAGTAAAACATCAAAGACATGTTGGAACTCTTATTTGTAAATAATAGAAGCGACTTCTCTGCTCAATCAATAATTTTTGAAGACTAGAAGAATTTTCAGTTTTTTCTAGTTATAATGTCATAGCTGAGACTTGACATACTTTTAAACTTAATCTGTATTATTACCCTTCCTCCATCACTTAAGTCTAGAATAGACACTCAACAAAACAACTTAATTCTTGCTCTGTAGTGTTTGCAGATTTTGGTGGTGTAAAACCCCAATCATGGCTGTTTCCACATCTGGTTATGGAGTTGGGAAGAGATGAGCAGCAGCACACAATTATATAATATTTCCATACAAATACAACAGATGTGCCCTGGCCGGTGTGGCTCGGTTGGTTGAGCATTGTCCCGTGCACCAAAAAGTTGTTGGTTCGATTCCCAGTTTGGCACATGGCTGGATTGTGGGCTCGACCCCCAGTAGGGGGTGTGCAGGAGGCAGCAAATCAGTGTGTTCTCACATCAACATTTCTGTCTTTCTCTCTTTCCCTTCTTTTCTCTCTCGAAATCAGTAAAAATATTCAAATATAACATGTAAAGAACTTCAAAAGCATAGATAACTGTCAAATGTAGTCTAATTAGAAAGTGATGTGTCTTAAGTATTCATTACCTGTTAAAATAATTTATTTAATTATAAGCTTATATAATACACTATTTGATAATGGCTGCCTTTAACAATGAGCTCTCCCAATTCTTGCATATTTACCAGTCTGCTCTCACAGGCTGGTGCAGACCAGCTCCTGGGTGCCACTGGTAAGCTGTCTGGCTTCCAGCTGGATTCTTTGGCCAGCACATGAATTCCTGACTGGTCTTTACGCTGAAGGTTTAAGCACTGATATGAGTCCTGCCTTCTTTCTGCAGGTGAAGGTTGGAAACCATACCGCGGAGGGAACAGGCACCAATAAGAAGGTGGCAAAACGCAATGCAGCTGAGAACATGCTGGAGATTCTTGGTTTCAAAGTCCCGCAGGCTCAGCCCACCAAACCAGCCCTCAAATCAGAAGAGAAGGTGACTGCTCGAGGCTCTGTGTCCTTGCTCTCTAATTGCAAGATGACCTCCCCTTAACCTGGGGGACTCTGGCACTTCTTGGCCGTAAAGCAGCCCTGCTGTGCAGCATCTTCTCCATTTGGACTATTATAATGTAGTCAGAAAGGGAGTTGCATGTCCATGGCCACAAAAATGACTCTGGTTCATGTTATTATACCAGTATCTTTGTGGTCTAGGATGCTTTGCTGGAGAGCAGCTTGTTCCTTTCCGTTAGTGGGTTGCTGGATAATAGGGTTTGAGATTAATGAATGTGTGATTCTATCATTTGCACTCTTAGAATGAGGTCTATATAAAAGATGCATAAACTTGGGCTATGTGAGTTGTGGAGCAGGCTTTGATTTTTCTGGGACATTTAAATAGTGTGATTTTAGAGTTAGGGCAAAAGCCATTGTTTAGACTTGAGTTTTCTTATCTATATGCTAGAGGCCTGGTGCATGATGTGGCCGGGGAGGGACTGAGGGAGGTCTCCAGGGCGTGTCTGGCCCATCTCGCCCAGTCCCGATCAGCTGGACCCCAGCAGCAAGCTAACTTACCGGTCAGAGCATCTGCCCCCTGGTGATCAGTGCACATCATAGCGACTGGTCGAAGGGTCGGACACTTAGCATATTAGGCTTTTATTATATAGGAGGATGTAAAAGGCTAAGTGACCTACCATGTGTCTGTCCAACTGACTGACCATCTGGTACATATGATGCGCACTGGCAATCCTATAGAATAAGGAGGTAATACGCAAATTAACCATCATGCCCTCTCAAGATGGCTGCCTATGACCAGGCTGGCCAGGGGGTTTGTGAGGGATGACCAAATGACTGAACAAGCAGACTGCATGGGGCAAACAGCCCCACGGGGGGGCCGTGAGGGGCAACCAGGACAGCAGGGGGAGCAGTTGGGGGTGACCAGGCCGACAGGAGGGGCAGTTAGGGGCAACCAGGCCACTGGAGGGGGTGCAATTGGGGGCAACCAGGTCGGCAGGGGGAGGCAGTTGGGGATAATTAGGCTGGCAGGGGGGCCAGTAAGGGGCAACCAGGCCAGCGTGGGAGGGGGCAGTTGGGGACGACCAGGCTAGCAGGGGGCAGTTATGGGTGACCGGGGCAGCAGAGGGGTCAGTTGGGGGCGACCAGGTCAGCGGGGGGGAGGGGGGGACAGTAAGAGGCGACCAGGCCATCGGCCAGGGGGCAGTTAGGGGCGATCTAGCCAGAGGGGGGCGGGAGAGCAATTAGGGGCAACCAGGCATGCAGGCAGGTGAGCGATTAGGAACCAGCAACCCAGGATTGTGAGAGGGATGTCCGGCTGCCGGTTTAGGCCCGATCCCAGGGATCGGGCCTAAACCGGCAGCCGGACATCCCCTGAGGGGGTCCTGGATTGGAGAGGGTGCAGGCTGGGCTGTGGGGACTCCCCCCCCCAACCCCCCCATGCACAAATTTCGTGTACCAGGCCTCTAGCTTAAAAATAAACATTGACTTGCGTATGTGATAACACTCTTGTTGGTGTCAGTTGCACGCATGTGTTTCGATCTGTATTGTTGATCATTTCTTTGTCCTAAAAATGAGCATGTTCATAAATTTAATGAAGACATTTTGGATATACTCCATGGAAATTTTCACACCTATTTGAGTGATGATTCCATTGATTCATCAGATGATGCCGAAAAGGAAAAATTTCCCATTGATTTCAGAGAGGAAGAGAGAGGGTAGAGAGAGAGAGAAATATCAATGATGAGAGAGAATCATTGATCAGCTGCCTCCTGCACGCCCCCTACTGGGGATCAAGTCCACAACCTAGGTATGTGCCCTTAACCAGAATCAAACCTGGAACCCTTCAGTCTGCAGGCCGATGCTCTATCCACTGAGGCAAACCAGCCAAGGCAAATTTCTTAATACTGTTACTCCTTTGGGAATGCCATGTCATAAATTAAAATTGATAGTAGGTGCAATCATCATGCTATTGAGGAATCTTAATAGTAAATGGGGAGAAACTAAGATGGCGGCCTGAGGTATACACCTGTACGTGCTGCCACTCACAGCCACACCAAAACTACAATTAAAAGATAAAACGACTATCACCCAGAACCACAGGAAAACTGGCTGAGTAGAAATTCTACAACTAGAAGGAAAGAAAAAAAGCGCATTGAGACCAGGTAGGACATGCACAGACGCGGAAAAGCAGAGGTATGGAGGTGCGAAGTGAGGATGGCTTTCTTGCAGAGGTGCTTGCAGGAATCATTGTTTACTGTGCTGGGGCGTGGGACACGGAGACCCGGAGACACAGAGATGGCTGACTGGCAGCCATCGCTGTTAGCCACATCCTGGTGATTCCCTGAGACTCCGCCCCACCCAATTTACAAACCCATCCAAACTGTGCACAGCAGCTTTTGCATATGAATGGCCTGCCCTTTTGCAGCTTAACCTAACAAACTGCAGCTGGGTCAGCTCCAAAACTTCCAACACCCAAGCAAAGAGGAGAAATCTGCAGATCTCCCTATAGCTCCTGCTGGGTGGCCTCAGGCAGTAGCTGACTTGCACTTCCTTTGGAGATCCAGGAGCCAGTGTACCTAGTGGTCAGTGTGAGACCATACCAGATTTTAACGCCTTACATCCATAAGTAACACTAGAGGCAGACTCAGCACCAAAGCCCCACTGAAGCAAGTCCTGCCCCATAAGGATGTCTCCAGCACAGCGGTTCTTCCATTACAGACACAGCTGATCCTCACAGCCAGTTGGCCTGGAGGTCAATTTCTCGTAGTGTTTCAACAGCAATCAAGGCTTAACTACAATAAGACTGTGCACCCAGCCCACAAAGGGGTGCACCAAGAGTGTCCACCTCAGGTGATTGGGGAGGCTGAGCCACTGGGCCCTATAGGTTACCTACCACACAAAGCCACTTCATCAACACAGGGAAGCAGACAAAATGCGGAGATAAAGAAACATGTCACAAATGAAAGAAATGGAGGAAAGCAAACTACTGGATATAGAGTTCAAAACCAGTTATAAGGTTGCTCAAGAATCTTCTAGAAACCTCTGAGAAACTTGGACCTTCAAGGATCTTAATGAGAATGCCAAAAAAATAGAAAAGGATTAGTCAGAAATTAAGCATACACTGTCTGAAATAAAGAATAATAGAAATTCAACAGTAGACTAGAGGTCCCCAAGAATCAAACCAAAGATTTGAAATATAAGGAAGCAAAAAACACCCAACCAGAAAAACAAAAAAGAAAAAGGAATCCAAAAATATGAAGATAGTGTAATGAGCCTCTTGGACAACTTCAAGTGTACCAAGATCCAAATTTTTGGGGTGCCAGAAGAAGAGAGAGAGCAAAATATTGAAAACCTATTAGAAGAAATATGACAGAAAACTTTCCCTACCTGGTAAAAGAAATAAATTTACAAGTTCAGGAAGCACAGAGAACCCCAAACAAGAGGAATCCAAAGAGGACCACAGCAAGACACATCATTATTAAAATGCCCAGGGCAAAAGACAATCTTAAAAGCAGCAAGAGAAAAACAGTTACCTATAAGGGAGTACCCATACGACTGTCAGCTGATTTCTCAACAGAAACTGCAGGCTAGAAGGGAGTGGCAAAAAATATTCAGAGAGATGAACAGCAAGAACCTACAACCAAATTTACTTTACCCAGCAAAGCTATCATTTAGAATTGAAGGTCAGATAAAGAGCTTCACAGACAAGAAAAAGCTAAACGAGTTCATCACTACCAAACCAGGATTATATGAAATGCTGAAGGGTATTCTTTAAGAAGAGGGAGAAGAAAAAGGTAAAGATAAAAATTATGAACAACAAAGTGACAACAAATACATACCTACCAACAAGTGAATCTAAAAAGCCAATAAAATCTGATGAACAGAATAAACTGGTGAATATAAGAGAATCAGGGGCATAGAAAGGGAATGGACTGACAATTCTTGGGGGGGGAAGGGGTGTGAGGGGTGAGAGAAGAGATTAGACAGAAATCTTACACCTATGGATGAGGACAGTTGTGGGTAAGGGCATGGGGCAGAATGGGGGGGGGGTTGGGTGGAGGGGAGCTATGGGGGGGAGGAAGAGGGACATCTGTAATAATCTGAACAATAAAGATTTATTAAAAAGTAAATGGGGTCTTTGTAATGGTACTAGATTTATTATCAAAAGATTGCGACCTAACATAATTGAAGCTGAAGTATTAACAGGATCTGCAGAAGGAGAGATTGTTCTGATTCCAAGAATTGATTTGTCCCCGTCTGACACTGGCCTCCCATTTAAATTATTTCGAAGACAGTTCCCCGTGATGTCAGCATTTGCAATGACTATTAATAAATCACAAGGACAAACTCTAGACATATTAGGACTATTCCTACCTGAACCTGTTTTCATACATGGTTAGTTATATGTTGCTTTCTCTCAAGTTCGAAGAGCTTATGACGTTAAAATTGTAAATACTTCTTCACAAGGGAAATTAGTCAAGCACTCTGAAAGTGTTTTTACTTTTAATGTGGTGTACAGGGAAATATTGAGTAAGTTTAATCAATTTATCAGTCATTGCTTATATCATGTTTTTGTTGTCTTTATATCATGTCTTTGTTGTTATATTTATTAACCAATTTATATATTACTTTCATATATATTTTACTAATTTTCTTTCATCTCTGACACTTCTATTATAGAGAAAGGGCAAATAGCGATATTAAAATATTTCTTCTAATTTCCTTTCAGTGTGCACAAATCCATGCACTGGGCCACTAGTTTCTTTATAAATTTTAAAACTATATAAAACTAATTCTATATTGAAAATTTTACTTCTGCCAAGACTGTTAAGCAGTACCCTTAACCTTGACTGACGTTGTCTCTAGTTACTGAAAGCTCCTATTGGAATAAACGTGAAAAACCCAGGACTGATTCATTCACCTCTGCCAGTTAGTTGTATCAGTGGTGAGATGTGGCACCCACTGTGGCCACATAGTTAATAAGTGGGGCCCCAAACACTCATCAGAGAATATGCGTAGATCTTTGACTTGGCTTTCGGGTACCTTACCTTCTCAGAAAGGAGACCTTGTGTTTAACAAAATTTTTATCTGGTAACATTGCCCCGTAAGTTTGTCAATGTACAGAAATGTCACCTTATCTTTTAATTGGATTTTAGCTCCAAGAAATATTGTGTAGCTTCTCCACCTTGGGCTCTGCCAATCTAGTATCTTCTTTTTTTGGTTTAATGTTCCCCTTTTCCTGTGAGCGCAGACGGAGGCTCAGCATTTGATCTGGTACACTGTTAAGATGCTCTGATGGGCAGGCTGGCATGGGGGGTCTGTACACTTCGGGGAGCACAGGCTTTGCCTTAAGGCTTGCTGGGCGGCAAAAGCAAACTGGTGGTCAGGTTTTGGGAGGAGGGCTTCCTGCTGATTGCCTCCTCAGATTCCTAAAGTGTAAAAATCAAAGATTATGCTGGTTGGAATTCATAATTTTTTTAGAGAGAGGAACTGATTTTCCAACAGTTTGTTTTATACTCATAGCCTTTTGTTTGTTTGTTTGTTTTAAAGACACCCATAAAGAAACCAGGAGATGGAAGAAAAGTAACCTTTTTTGAGCCTGTCTCTGGGGATGAAAATGGGACTAGTAAGTGTGATGTTAATACTGTTTCAATCTGAATGTGTTTCTGGGATTTGCATGGTTCCTGGTAATAGCAGGTGCCCAGGGAATGAGTTACAATGTGTTCAGTTCTGCATCATCGTGTGCCAATGTGTGCACTGAGAATAGGCTTGGGTGGAGTTTTTTAACGTCTTCCCAGGCAGGCAGTGTGTGTGCACTTGAATTGATTTGTCTGTGTGTCCCTTTCTAGGCAATAAAGAGGACGAGTTTAGGATGCCTTATCTTAGTCATCAGCAGCTGCCTGCTGGAATTCTTCCTATGGTGCCCGAGGTTGCCCTGGCCGTAGGAGTCAGTCAAGGACATCACACCAAAGATTTTACCCGGGCAGCTCCGAATCCTGCCAAGGCTACAGTAACTGCCATGATAGCCCGTGAATTGTTGTATGGGGGCACCTCGCCCACAGCTGAGACCATTTTAAAAAATAATATCTCTTCAGGCCACGTACCCCATGGACCTCTCGCAAGACCCTCTGAGCAGTTGGATTATCTTTCCAGAGTCCAGGGATTCCAGGTAACTGCTAAGCCTGAGCTGTGTAGTCTGTACCTCAGTGCAGTCATCTTTGGGTTTCTCTCAGAAAACAAGCTTTGCACCTTGTTTCTGTTTTGTTTTGAAGATTTTTAAAAAATATATTTTTATTGATTTCAGAGAGGAAAGGGGAGAGATAGAAGCATCAATGATGAGAGAATCATTGATTGGCTGCCTCCTGCACACCCCCACTGGGGATTATGCCCACAACCTTGTCATGTGCCCTGATAGGTCGATGCTCAACCACTGAGCTATGCTGGGCTTTTTTTTTTAAAGATTTTTTATTGACTTTTAGAAGGAGAGAGAGAAACATTGATTGGAGGCCAAACATTGATCAGCTGCCTCCGAGCCTGCAACCCAGACATGTGCCCTGACCGGGAATTGAACTGACCACCTTTAGGTAGACTGGATAACACCCAACTAACAGAGCTACACCAGCCAGGGCTGTACCTTTTTCTTTAAATCAAGTTCTTTGTCTAGGGGGATGGGTAAGGCAAGCATGGTAAAAGGGTCATCCTGAGGAAGGGTCGAAAGGTATGGAAAGTATTACAAGCCTGTATGGTAAGAGAAAATCCGTGACTTTGGGTAATAAAATTTTAACTATCTAAGCCAACCATAATAATTACAAAGCGTCTGACCTAGCAGTAAGTTAAGAATTTAGATTTCAGTGAGAACACATTCATTGTGCTGGCACTTTCTGCCTGGTAGGGAAGGGCATGGCTTCTTTCAGATGGGTTTTTGAGTAGACATTTAGGTTCCTGGAAACTGTGGCCATGCTCTGCCTGCAGCCCCAGGCCCTCCTCAGGGCTGACTGAGCATGTCAGGTGCTGAGACCAGGGAGAGAGAAGTGTTATTTCCCACTTTGCTGGGCCCAGAGCCATAGTCCAGTTCATATGCATACTTGCCTACCCTTACCTCAGTTTTCTTTTCCTCCTTAGGTTGAATACAAAGACTTCCCCAAAAACAACAAGAACGAGTTTGTATCTCTTATCAATTGCTCCTCTCAGCCACCTCTGATCAGCCATGGTATTGGAAAGGATTTGGAGTCCTGCCATGACATGGTACGTTCTCCCACACTGGGGGTCTGGTTCCACCGTTACTGGTCTCAGAAAGATAGGTAAAGGGGTCTCCAACAGACTGTAATTATTGTATAGATTTCATATTTCTGAAGATTTTTTCCTTAGTCTCCTGGATTGATTTCACATTATGTTTATGGGAACTCATCAGCTTTAGCCAACCCTTCCCTGTGGACCGTGGATCCTGGAACTCTTCCAGATACCATATTCAGTCCACCTCTTACCAGAAACAGGAATTGCAGGCCCAAGTTCTGGCAGCTACAGAAAGCCCCTTACTGTGGTGTTCTGTTCAGATGAAATTTTTGTTATAAGAAATACTAAAATTGAAAAGAAATTAATTTATCTGCATAAACTTTGGCATATTCACCTGATGGAATATAATGCATCTATCAAATTAATGTCTCCAAAGATAATGTATTCTAACAAGGAAATATGATTGGTTTTTGGTTTAAAGCAGGATATAACAGTCCCATTACCACAAGGTTAAAAATACTAGAAGGAAATATATAATAAAATTAACAGGTGATTTAATAATGTAAATTTTAAATTAAAACATCAAACATTAAAGACGAAGGTAATTTAGTGGGACCACCTCTTTGTTGGGCAATAGGAAAATCTCTCCCCTCCCTAATCCGTGTATTATGCTATGGTCTCGAGCAGTGGCTAAGGTCAGACTTTTCTTTTTATTCCTTGTTAGGCTGCACTGAATATTTTAAAGTTGCTGTCTGAGTTGGACCAACAAAGTACAGAGATGCCAAGAACAGGAAATGGACCAATGTCTGTGTGAGTGTGCTGATTTACATGGAAAGGCCGTTCTGTCCTTGTTTGCATTAAATAAAAACTGTATGCTCAACTCAGTAGTGAAACATTTGCCTCAGTCCCTTCCTGTCCTGTTCTCTGGAAAGCTTTCCAAGTCTGGGGCAAAGAATTCCACTTGTAAAAAAATACATTAATATTGATTTCAGAGAGAGGAAGACAGGGGGAGAGCAACATCAGTGATGAGAGAAAATCATTGATTGGCTGCCTCCTGCATACCCTCTACTGAGGATCGAGCCCATAACCCGGTGCCCTGACCAGAAATTGAACTGTGACCTCCTGGTTCATGGGTCAGTGCTCAACCACTGAGTCACACTGGCCCAGCTCCACTTTCTTTTTAAATTTAATTTTGAATAGTTAATACATTCATGTTTCCAAAATCAAAATAATTTTTTAAAAGGTATGCTGTGATAACTCTTGCCCTCATGCTGTCCCCATCAATCTCATTATCCCCACCCCCTACAAAGAAGTTACATTTTTATTAGTTCCTTATGTATGGATACTTCCTCATTTTGTATGCAAATACATTATATACTTCTTATTTTCCTCTTTTCCCCCCCAGATAACATCCATGCACACATTCTTCTCCCTGCTTTTTCACTTGACAGTATATCCTGTGAAAACTTGACTGTAATCCAGTTATCATAAACTAGGGCTTGTGCGTTTGGGCTTCATTACCTATTTTTTTTTTTAATCATGGGTGTAATTCTCTTAAGTTTCAAAATGAGTGTCATTTTCATTTTTTTCTTCCTTAAAGGTGTGGGAGGTGCTGAACCCCTTCTGGCCATGAACCATTGTAAAATCCCCAACATATACTGAAAATACTGAAACTGCTTTGAAAATTTGGAATTTCTGATACCTCCAGTGGGCCGAGAGACATGATGGGTAAAGAACTGGAGACAGCAGTGGTGACGAAGGCGGGAACGCAAGGAGGTGCCATGGCTGTGCTCATGTGTGCTATGGTTTGTCCTCACACAGCAGCAGCTGCTGTAGGGGAAGGGAAGATGGGGCCTGCCAAGCAGCCCTGGCTCAATTGGAAACCAGCAGGTCTATGCCCCAGGCACCTCATTGCTTGGTTTTGAGGTGCATTTTTGTTTGTATTTTTTTGCTGTGTGAAAGAAGAAAAAGAAAGCAGAAAGCGCGACCCCTTCTCAAACTGGCTCATTCAAACACTTTGGGACAAATCCTGGACACCCACGCCAGAGAGAGGCCTTGGACCAGCCGGCCCAGAGCTGAAAGCACCAGAGAAAAATCAAATGCTTCCTACTCAGCGTAAACTAACCTTTCTAGCGTGCTGGCCCATCACCTCCTGTGGTATCTACACCATCACCATCACCACTGCTTTCTTTTCCAAAAGAGATACATATTCTGTTTCATTATCTTCTTTCCATTGAAATGACACTATATAAATTTTCATTTGAGTTTCTCAGTTGTATCTAGTTACATAGCACAGTTTAGAAACTTTTCTGAGACTTGACTTTATCAATAATCTAACCGGCAAAGATTAAATCCATGTGTACATGTTTATACCTTTTTATTTTATTGGACTAACCCAGGACCATTTCAGTGAAGCAAATTGTGTGCCCTCTGGTTTAGCTGAAACAGTCCTGGATTTCTCAGAAATCTTGATGAAGTCTCCCACAGTTGTATAAATTGGATAATTTAGGAATTTTAAACCTTATACGATCATTTGACTCCTTTGCTATTTCATTTTTAATGCAACAGGACTTAAATGAACTTTGATCTTTGTTTTAAAGGTTATTAAAATTGTGTGTATATACATACGGCTCTTGAGGACACATAGCTTTCACTACACTACAGGATATGATCTCCATGTAGTACATATAAAATTGCAGATTGGTTTTCCTGAGCGCTTTATACTGTTGATTACATCTCCATCAGGGCTGAAAAGAATGACCTACCTATGTTTATCTCTAGAACTGTTGCTTTTGATGTTGTGTTACTGTGCACAGAAATGTGTGCGGTAAGGTCCTGCACATGGTCCAGATGGAAAGCACGGTAGCTTGCAAGTTAAGTACTGCTTTGATTCATTGTTTACGCTGGAATTTTTCTTCCCATGGAATGTAAGTAAAACTTAGTGTTTGTCACCAATAAATGATAAGACTAAATTTTTTTTGTTAATTTATTCTCAAATGTCACTACTGCTAGTACTCCCAACCTGCCCCCCTATCCTTTTTTAAGGGAAAAAGAAAACTTTGTAATGCTTATGATTCCATTTGGGCAAATTCTGAAGATCTGAAATAACTTTATATCAAACCGTTGATCAATAAACAGCTACTAATAAATTCTTTGGTCTTGTTGAGCAGTAACTAAAGAAGGGAAGATATGAGGGGGGGGGAGGGCAGGGAGGTTTTTGCATTGCTTCTAAAAGAGATACACATTCTTTATTTTACTAATTTTTTTGAAATGACATCTCCCGGGTGAAGGGAGACGCCTCTCATCTGAGCCTGACATTGTTAACCAAAGATGACCTGGAGGACACTTTCTGACCCACGAGTCTCTTCGCTTTCTCAGGTGTTCTCATAGAGGAGTCAAGGTGAGCCATTGCTTCCTAGCCTAGCTGAGGGGGGCTAGTGGTTTTATCTTTTAATTTTAGATGTTCAAAAGTTTGTTCACTATAAAACCAGCCTATGGATTGGACAGCCAGGATAACCAAAAGTGGTAAGAAGGTTATAGTACAACACTGAATAGAGGGGATTCAACACTACAGACATAAAGGCAGTAAAAGGAAAAGACACTTTCCCTTCCCCAACCCTAGATTTAGCCTTTTCTCCAAGGAGCCCTAGTCCCTTTCAATGACAGCATTTAGAAACCAAGATCTGTGTGCTTGGAGCACTCATTGCTACTGGGGTGTTGTTTCTAGGCCCTCTGAGCCAGACAGCTAGAAAATATGTATTTGTGTGAGTGTGTGTATACACATCTATTCATATATATATTTAAAAACCATGCATTTATTTTTAAAAATATATTTGTTGCAGGTACTACATATGTCCCTTTTCCCCACATTGATCCCTTCTAGCCCATCTCCAGCCCGTCCCAGGCCCTCTCCGCTCAGTCTGCATCCATGGGTTATGCATACTAGTATATGCATATGAGGTAAAAGTCACACATTTATATTGATACCTCTAGCAACTCCAACCTTTCCCATCTATTTTTAGTACTTTCTTCAGCAAGGATATTAAAGCCAATCTCCCAGCCTTGCCAACCACCTACCACGTATGCCCTGTGTTCTTTGGTGTCTGTTGAGGGTGCATTGCCTGTGCCTCACAGTATACACACAGGTGACAAGACAGAATAGTCCTAGAAGTAATTCAGAACTTCTATTGGCTGTTTCCAATTGGCCCTCAATGACGGCACTCTAAAAGGGAAACATTTCTACTTATAAGGGATGTTGTCAGGAAGGATTTCTGGGTTTCTTTGGCTGCTTTGGAAAGCTGTCCCCCTTGAATGTTCTGAGTGTAAACTTTCAAACCAGGCTTGCCTCTCTGAACAGGCATCTGCTGAGGAGGGCTCACTGCAGTACTTCTGAGTGCGCCTGGGAGTTTGCACTGTTTTACCCCAACATGATCTCTTTCAGTGGCAAGAACATTTAAGCCCAAACCAGGTACTTCTGCCCTTGGGGTAATATATATGCAGTCCTGGTTTTCAGAACGGAGGCAGGAAAGCAGACAGGAAGGTACCAGAGAGGCAGGTCTAAAATTATCCAAGCTGCTGTGAGTCAGCCACAGTAAGACTTAGGATTTGTAGAGCATTGATCCTCAAAGGTCCTTAGGATAGACAAGCTTGGAACTCATCACCCCATGTGTGCCAACTTTGTCAGGTTCCTCTTATCACAAGATGTTAATAAGTGAAGATGATTTCCTTATAGGTGGAGTTTTTGTTTTTTAAAGTCTTGGAGAAGTGTTACTTCTGAATCTAAGTGTCTTTCCATAGTGCACTGAGCTAATATGTGTGTGGCTTTGCAGGGTGAATGCCCAGCGACAGCCTCCTTGACTTGGATTCCAAGGTCTGCTGAGGTAGGTGGGATGGGTGTGATGAGTGGGAAATCAGCCATTCCCAAGAAGCAACAAGCTGATGCTTGCTGTGTAAGAACTAACATGAGCTAGAATATGACCAATCAGGGAATAAACCTGAGGATGGAGATGTATGGTTTTTTGTTTGCTTGCATGTAACTTATCTTTAGAAACTTTCCTAACTACCATCTTTGGTTTTAGTACCTAAATATCTTTTTGCCCTTAAAAACAGACTAAAATCTTACTTGAAATTTCCAAATCCATAAATGATTTGTCAAACACTTCTGCATTGGCAATGAGGAGTGGTATAGGTTTCAATTCCTGAAAACACCATTAATTTTCTTGGAATTCCTTTGTCACTGTGTATAGAATATACATTTGAAACTACAATTTTTAAAACACCATATTTTAATCAGACTTTGTACTTTAAATGGCATCCCAATTTTATTAGCAGAAATTATGTATAACTTAGGAAATTTGTTCTGCTTTGCTTAATGTGCTTCATAACTCGTTTAATATTTTAAAAATACTTCCTTTGTACATTCTTTCACAAATATTAAAACCTACTGAGACAGAAATACCCGCTAGCCCTGCAGTGACAACAGTTAAGCAGTATTTGTATAGTAGCAATTTTAAAAATGATTTTTAAATTTAAAAGTAAATTGTGAAAAATTTGGAAGTGTGCAGTGCACATGCAATGGTATATCCATTCTAAAGCTGGACTGTGGGGTATGCTCTGAGCACCTGGAGTTTGGCAGGGTGTAGGCAGGATCAGGTCTGCTGGCCCCTCCCTGGCTGCTCCAGCCTTCCACCACCATCAATGTCCCCGCTTCCTTAGGCTGCCAAACAATAGTAATCTGTCTCTGACCTTCTATATTGCTGTGATGGATTGATTAGTGGGCAGTTGGTTCCCCTTTGGAGCAAGAATCAGAATCCTCTATCACTTGTCACTTCAGAATTCTTCTGAAGTAACTGCCTTTTTAATTGTGTATTTGTGGTTGATCTTGTCCCAAAGGTCCCTTAAACTATCTTATTTTTTCTGTTCTGATTGGGTGTTTTCTGCTATTTGTCTTCCAGCTGCCTGAGTCCTCTGCTTCATCTAATTTGTTGATTCTCTCACATATTCTTCTGATTCCATTTGTCTCTTTATTATTCTCACCTATTCTTCCCCTTAGCTCATTGAAAATCCTGTAGCCATTTTGACTTTATTGTTCTGTTCTTTCATTTGGGACATGCTTCCCCATCTTCTCATTTTGGCTGACTCCCTCTGTTTCTGTGTTACAGGTAGATCTACATTTCCCAGTCTTGAGAGAGTAGCCTTATGTGGAAGGCATCTTGTGAGGCCCAAAGCTCAGTCTCCCAGGCCACCTGGGTCTGGTGCTCCAGGGCACTCTTTTGTATAGATTGTGTGTGCCCTCCTGTTGCTGTTGCGCCTTGATTGCCATTGGCATGGCGGTGAGGTGGTGGTTGATCCCATGGAGTATAAGTTGCTTTAGTGGGGTTCTGATGCCAACTACATCCAACCTTCAGGTGTGTCATTTGTGGAGCTGGCTAGTTCTGATGTGGTCTGCAGCTAACCACCAGCTACATTAGTTCTGGAGTGGCTCAGGAGGGGCTCCAGCATAGGTCCAGGTCTGCTGCTGTTTGTGCCTGACGTGTGGGCTGCCAGGTGGGCTGCCAGGTGGGAGCTACAAAGTGATCTAAGGTTGGTTCTACTGGTCCTGGGATTGGGAGGCTCTGGGTGAGGCTATACTGCAAACCAAGGCTGGCTGCAATGAGTCGGACTCAGGGACACCTGATGGAAGTTACCATGCAAGTTGAGACTCACTGTCACTTATACCAGGCTTGGGGCTGCTTAGCCAGAGGTTCAGGGTATTCTGAGGCTAGTAGCTTATTTGGGGGCCTTTGAGAGATTTTAGCACCACCATGGAAGAAGGCCACCTGTCTGGAAAAGCTACTGTAAGTGGCGTGGGAATGCAAGTTGGAGCATAGATCAGTGTTAGGTTAATGGAGAGCTGATTGGCACAAGCCTGAGCCTGTCAACAAAGGATCGGTGGTGCCTGCCTTTTGCTTCCAAGCTGCCCCAATCCTCCAGCCCTTGCCCTGAAATTAGTCAATTCACTTTCTCCCCATAGGCCCTTAGAGGTTTTCAAGCTAGAGTCTGGTAGCTCTGGCTGGTATCACTCAGCGGATAGAGCATCAGCCTACGGACTAAAGGGTACCAGGTTCTATTCTGGTCGAGGCATATGCCTGGGCTGTGGGCTCTATCCCCAGTAGGGGGTGTGCAGGAAGCAGCTGATTCTTTCATCATTGATGTTTCTCTCTCATCCTTCCTCTCTCTGAAGTCAATAAAAATATATATTAAAAAAAAAAAAAAAAAAAAGCTGGAGTCCGGTGTGGGGCCGGTATCCCTAACTCCTCTGTGGGGTACCCCTCCACAGATGAGATACTCCTCCTAATTCTTAATTGTCACATGTGGGGCCTTCCTATTCCACATCTCTGCCCCTCCTATTAGTCTCATCTTTTTTCTTCATATCTTGAGGGGATTTTTATTCATCTAGTCTTCAGGTGGGTGGTTCTATTAATTGAGTTGTAATTTGGATGTGGTTGTGGGAGAAGGTGAGCACAGTGTTTACCTTCTTCACCGTTTTGACTGCAAGTCCTCCTTGGAAAGGTTTTGTAGCCTGAGTGGCCAGGGTGCTCAGCAGGCACTATCTCAGGGACTTCTTTCATCGTTCTATTCTGAGATCTGTAGTCTCAACAAAGGATGCTCTCTGTGTAGGGTTGGTTCCAGCTTAACTTTGGACCGCAGGTATGGGGCTCCTAGACTCCCTTCTTTCCCTGTAGACCCACTTGGAGACAGGTCAGGATGTCTTCTCAGAGGATACTCACTGCAGAACCGAGGTTCCTCACAACAGCAGTCACCCCCTTCTCCAGATGCACAGGGCTGACTAACTGCAAGATGGACATGTTCCTGGTGCAAGGTAAATAAGCCTCTTCTCTCGTCGTGTTTCCCACCTCTCCAATAAGGTCTCCTCAGGTCCAAGAAACTTTTTTGCCTTGACCTGTCTATTGTGGCTTTTTTCATATAGACAGTGCCTCCCCATTACCAAGTTTCTCTCTCACATCATCCAGTTTATAAGGGAGGAAAGCCAGAAATAGGTAAATGAATTCATGTAGTTCATGGCTGCTTTTCCCCACCACACATACCATGCAGCAACCCCAAAGAATGATATTAATGTTCAAAATGTAAAAAGACAAGTATTCTGAGTGAATTACTTAGAAATAAGAATTTTTATGGAGTCCAAGAGAGGAAAAAAGAAAAATTTAAATTCTTCATTATAAAAGTACCAGCACCAAAAACCTGTCCTTAAGCGGTTCTTAGATACATTAAGTTTAGGGCTTTTTTAAATTGCCGATTACAGATTTAAAACTATGAAATGTGCACTTGTTGGCAAGTCACACAAGTGATTACTTACATTGCCAAATAAAAGCTGAAGGAAACAAACAAAAATTCAAAGGACAAGAAAAACACAAATTTGCATCAACCTCAAAACAAAAGGATTTAGTAAAAGAAAAAAGAATAAAGTTTCCACAGTGTCCGTCAAAATTCTAAAGTTATCCCAACAGTGCAAATGTTCAAATCAGTGTCTTATACTGAACTATTAATTAACACTTGGCCCTTGAAGCTGCAAACTGGAAAAGTCATCCACTTAGATTATCATCACACAAACCACCTAATTTGCTCAGGGTTGAGTAAAACAACATTTAATATTTTTTACAAGATGGAATTTGTGACAAGGAAAACTTGCTTTGTTTTGTTTTTATGCAGTTGTGCTCAGAAGTCTCCCAGCTTCCCCCATAAATCACCCTGGGCTTTTATTAGCCAAATCATAGTTCAAAGCAGGGTCACACTGGCCGCCTGAAGGTAACCTTGGAGATACTGGAGGGCTTCTGCATTAAGGCTGGTGCTCACCATTGATGGAACCTACAAGAGTCAGGAAACACAGAAAGGAGCTATTGGAGATCCTACCATACCAACACAAACCCCATCTCTACAAGAGAGCTGCCAGCGCTCTGGGAAGAGCAGTCCATCATGACTGTTGAAGGAATTCATCCCCAAGTAACTCTATCACTTTTTAACTTTTATGCCTTAAAAAATGAAATGGGTCTAAAAAGGGGAATTACTACTATTGTTCACTGTGGTAGAGGCAATGTGATGATGTTTTAACAAGAAAGTCTTTATGAATTAGTGATGCATAATGAAATACATATGGGTGAAATGACATGCTGCCTGAGGCTCTAAAATTCTCTAGCAAGGGTGGGGGAGGAACTCATGAAACAAGATTAGCAGATTATATAACTGAAGGTCAGCATACTATTTCTTGGTATTTTGTTTTCCTTAATAATAAAAAATGTATCTTAAGACTGTAAAAGGCGCCCTAGCTGGTTTGGCTCAGTGGATAGAGCATCAGCCTACGGACTGAAGGGTCCCAGGTTGCAGGCTCGATCCCCAGTAGGGGTGTGCAGGAGGCAGCTGATTGATGGTTCTCTCTCATCACTGATGTTTCTATCGCTCTCTCCTTCCTTCCTCTCTGAAGTCAATAAAGAAAGAAATAAAAAAAAAAGACTGTAAAAGGCAATGGCTAATGGAACAGTATAGCCATTAATAGGTTTGCTCTAAATTCCATTTTTTAATTTCTGCGTATGCATATAGAACCAATAAATGCCTGCTCAATCTTGGAAATACATTTTTACTTTAGAGAGAGACACACATTGATTAGTTCCCTCCTGGTACACACCCCAACCTTGGATCAAATGCGCAACGTGGGGATGTGACCTGAAACCCTAGCTCTTTTGGTGCACTCCAACCAAGTCACAGCAGGGTGGAAATAAATTTCTAATCAAAGGGCTTTATCCCTGAGATTTGCCCCTACAATGATTTGCTTAAAATATTTTTAAGCAAATCATAGTTTTAAAGAAAAATAAGCCTTGTCTATATGTAAATGAGATGTTGTTTGATTATGCTGACCAACTATAATGCCCCAGAACAACTATTGTCCTCTTACCTTCCCATAAAGGTGTCCTATTAATCACAGCATCCTTTGATAACAAAGATACTTACCCTTCCTGGACAGGCAGTAGACAATTTGTGAAGTGACTGTGCCAGGTGAATCTTGGGGTTGGTCACCATTTGACCTACAGGATCGTGCTCTTTTTTCCCAGCAAATGCCAACTGTGAGAAGGCAGTCTGGTATCCTGGTGTATCTTCTATGTCAATAAAATGTTCTTCATCAGGAATGGAATCATCCTCAGGTAACTCAAAAAGGCCAATCAGAGACTGCAGTAAAGGAATCCTGGATTGAAGAAAACAAAAGATTAATACACAGCAATTCCTTAAAAACACAAATTATAGACTCAGTCTCAAGAATAGCAAGGGACCAATGAAGTAAAGATGGACATCAGTGCTTATGCCTACCCAGAAACCATTTCTCAATTCTTTTGGCCAGAGCACCCCAATTTCTCTTCTGAAAACTATTCCATCCCCAGAGATCTCAAGCTAGCTATGTGACCCAAGCCAAATGAAGGTGGAAGGAATAAGCCTCAAGTTGTCACTTTATAAAATGGCTAGTTGGCTAAGTGAAACCATAAGAAAAGGTGAGGCAAGAGGTCAAGTAAAGCAAGGTCTGTTGGACATTGAGCACACACATGTAAGATCTTCCCTAAACCTATTTAGTGTCTCTTCTTAAGACTGAGGCCAGTTTACTTGGGCACCTATCATAAAATAGTGTTAGAGATCATTGAGAACAGGAACTTTTACCAGACTCTCAAGAGGTCCATGAATTTCTTCCCTCACCCCACAAAATGTTAAGAAATCAGGAAATATCATCTTAGGCCCAGAAGGATCCACAAGTCATGTCTTGGACTTGATGGTTGCTAGTGGAGAAGCTAAAATCAGAACCAAATTCTCTTGGCCCTCAAGAAAGTAAGCCTGGCCGATTTTGCAGTCATAGGAAAGGAAGCTGTAATTTCTAAGAACTTGAGGATGAATACTTGCCATAGCTTGGTATACTCAGTGTCCATCATTGGGGGACATTCTGTTAGTAGTTTGGTTATGCCAACTGCACAAATCTTTTTCTCTACGTTTCCAGATACTTTCTGAATTTCAGGAATAATAATTTTTTCCAAAACCATTCCAAACATTCTGTCAAAACAAAATAAACCCAGTCAATATTAAATTGGATGACGACAATAGTTATTTATACTCAGTAACTCCTCATAAATAGAAAATTCAAAATAACAAGGTTGCATCAAATGGAAGAGACTGAGAGATGACAAAACACCAAACCGGCCCTGTGGCCAACTGCCACCAGCTTTTGTGAACACGCAAGCCTATGCTCAGTCTTCACAGCCATTGTTGGTCTTGTATGTTTTTATTTAAAAAGTCCTCAAGAAATCTTTAAAAAACTAGAAATTAGAAAAATCACCCAGCAATAGTTTTCACATTTTTGGATTATAAACTTCCCAACTTTCTATGCCTACATATCTATAACTACGTAGATGTTAATGGCTGTACTAAAAAATTATTTTGGCCAATCATTCCATGTTGTTGGAAACATTCTAGAAGTTTCCCACGATTCTAAATGATGCAAATGTCTCAGATTATACATTAATGAATCCTTTGAAATGGAAATAGCGGGTATCAAAGAGTATAGACATTTTAATCCTCTATAGAAAGGGTGCATGTTCATTGCTTTCTAGAAAGATCATGCCAATTTAAGCACCCACTAGCAGTGCATGAGCTGTTGACTTCCTCACAATCCTTTATTTCCAGAAAGCATATTTTCTGGTCCTACTCTTTAGGTTAATTCATTTTTTACATTTTATTCAATTTTGAATTATTTTGATACCCTCACAGATACAGCGATCTACATGAGTTTTTTTTCCCCCATCCTCTATCAATTTCTTTACATCCTTCTTTCCCTACTAAATGAAGAATGTTACCCAACATTCTTTGCATATACACTAAAGCAGTTTTAGCGATCCAAACTTTTCTTTTGAAAAATCATGCTCCTGGAGACAACACTGACCATCACACCGAACACTGGCTTTGGAGAATGCTAGAGTAGGGAATAACTGAGAATTAGGGAAATATTTACAGGTATGTTCTTATTTATGACTTAATACCCCAAGAACATTTGAAAATCACACAGATAGAATCACTGCACCAAGAACTATGAAATTATCTATAAAACATATTGATTAATTCTTGAAAAAAAAAGTCCAACTTTCTGCTTTTAAAAATAAAATACAGCCCTGGCCAGTTGGTTAGAGAATGGTACTGATATGCCAAGATTGCAGGTTAAATCCCCAGGCAGGGCACATATAAGAATCGACCAATGAATACATGAATAAGTGGAACAACAAATTGATGTTTCTCTCTAACTAAAATATAATAAGTAATAAAAACAAACTTACTTTGGTTGTATTCCATCAAATATTTCTTGTAGTGCCAGCGCCCCATATTTTATGCAATACAAATTAATAAAGACTAAGAAACCTGTTGAAAGGAGATGCAGACTTATCAATACATAGGACTCACTGCACTACACAAGTGATTTAGTAGTTTACCAGATGAAATATTTATTATTAAAAAAACAAAAAACCCCAATGACTAACTTTAGCATCAATACTTCCCTTTTAATACAATTTTACAGAATTTCTGCCTTTATTGTACAAGCAAAAAAGTCTACATGTAGTCTCTGATTTATACTGTTTTATCATTTCTACTTAAAATATTTAGATATTTAAATTTATAAACTAACATTTGGAATGCAATATATTTGAAAATGATTTAGTGTTTGAGAAATGCAAACATCTTGAAGTATTTTATATGTAACGTTTATAACTGATAAAAATGTTGGTATGTAACCATAACGTCTAAGGGTCTTAAGCTACTTCATTATTTCTGCAAGGAACACTGAAATTATTTTACTTACTCTTGATAAACTTTGTTGTTTTGGAATTTTGAAGTCTCTGGAATAATAGAATGAAGATTTGCTTCCTGTATTGGTCAACTGACTCACTAAAGAAATGAATAAAAGCAACCATGTAAATGCAGCATTTTTCTGAGTACCTAACAGAATCCTAGTCTAATGTACGAGATTATATTTCATACTCACGGAGGCATGTGCTCTATTATACTGTTTAGAAGATAAAAACCTTGGTGGTCATTGGCTTTGGATGCAATGAGCTTCTGAAAAACACCTAATAACCCAGGCTACAACAAAACAGATCAAATAACAATTAGTTAAAGTGGCAAGGCTTAATTATTGTAAAAGCAGGTGATATATCTTGGAAAAGAGAGCACACTGTAATAATCTAATTTGCATTTTCACTTTAGTTCTTATGTCTGAAGTGTAGGAAAAAATAATCCCACCTCAACAAGCCCTTAGTTTTACATTCTTGAAATTAACCTTAACCTATTTGACTATTATTTTTGACTATTATTTTTTTATTTTCCACCAAGGTAATAGCTAAAGGATACCTAATTCTAATAAAATATACATTAATATTTCCTACTAATCACTTCCCTTTTTACTAAATTTAAGTAAAGAATTTTTAAAAGTCTGCCATCCCTAGTTTCTCTCAGCTACCTTAGAAAATCACATTTACATAAAAATAAATCTGACTCACTATTTTGTCAGCTGCAGCATTTGCTATTGTATTTGAACCACGTTCTAGGAATGCCTGGAGAAGCCTCACTAGAGCAGGGATATTTCCTGTTCTTTCCCAAAGCACTGGCTGAAGGAGATGAGGAAATAAGGCCATATAGGAAGACGGAATATCATTTTTGTGTGTTTCCAGAAGCAAAGACATCACTTGAAAGACATATGGAATAAACTCTGTTGAGGAAAATAACAGCTGTCAGCTTCATAATCAATGGCTCTGACACAAAAGGTTCATATTGTTAGGAACACTGTGTTTATAACAACTTCAATAATTTTATTCAATTAAGAAGAAAACAACTCCCTTTAACTTACCTTGTACATCATTCTGTAAAATTTCAGTAAACACCAGAAACAAAGCCTCTTCAAAATTTACAACAGCAGCAGGGTTGGCTTTGCACGTTATTCTTATGGATAAACATATTGCTTCAAACATATAGTGATTAAAGTGAGGTTTGCTTGGGTTCTGGAATTTTTAAAAAAGGCTTATTATTCTAATAATCCAAGTGACCATATGAAATGTCATTTAGAAGAAAACACACCTAACTTTCTAAAACACATTACAAGAGATGCCATCTTTTTAAAAGTCAGTATTAAGAAAAAGTACCAAATACACTAAAAAGCCTGCATATGTTAAAATTTTACATTCACTTTAAAATTCAGAAAAAACAATGCTTGCTACTATCTGTTTGGATTATTTTTTAAAAATACTATTACTAAAAAGTACTTCAGAGTCACAGGGAGGTGACAACACAAGCCTCAACTGCCCAAGGAACTTTTCTAAGTGGTGGCGGAGGAAATGGCAGGGGCATTAAGTCCTGGCTCTGCCAATAGCCTTGTGTGGGACCTTAGACAAACCTTAACCTTTGCAGGCTTTGATGCCTGTATCTATAGTGATAACCCTTCATATTAGCAGTTTTCTTGGAAGGCTACTACATAAAGCTGATGACCTCAGAAGATGTGTGAAGGGAGCAGGGGCATGCAAAGTGTGGGACCCTGCTTTTCTTCTCGAAATTCTCCAAGGCCCAAAGTAGTCCAAAACCCTTACCCAGACCTCAGTGAAAAAATCATCACTGTTCTCCAAAATCCCTCTAATACTTCCCATAAATTTATCTCCTTTTCATACGATTATTAGGAATAGGAATGAATCAAATATCTGTAAAATTTCTGATCAAAGGAGGAGTTAATAGCCTCTTGTGTCCACCTGGTACAAAGCTTACTTTCCTAAGGTTTCAGATTATCTATACTTTCTCAATTTTCTTTAACATGTTACTTTTTAAATGAGAATAAAAACATTTTAAAGTTTTTGAGCCTATACTTAAAGGTGAGTGCTGCCATGTCTGCAATCTAATGTCATCCCCACACTTTCAGAAATGCACATTAACTGTTGGGTCAAGAAGAATTCAACAAAGACCTTTTCCTTAAGTCTGACCTATTGCCAGGGAATACTGATGATCAAACAGTTTATAGCATGAGTTTTTTTTTTTAAAAAAAGGCTGTACTTTCAGAAGTGGTTCTGTTACCTTACTAACAGCTAATAGCTTCTGGGTAAGCTGAGTGATGAGAGTAGGGATATAAGGGATTATGGCTTCTTGTAGGAGGGAAAAACTTCTCATGATAGCTGTAAAATATAAAAACAACAAAATCAAATAGTTTAAACTTCAGAACAAAATAGTGGTTGGGAATTCATCATCTGACATTTTAAGACCCTTAGACAACCCCCAGGTAGCTCTCTATATTTAAAAATCTAAATTTCCTTTCCTTTTAAAATTAGGCCAGGGACTGGCAACAAAAGTTAGCTGGGAAATACTGAGTATTTCCAGAGGGCATAAGGCTTAAAGAATTTTAAAAAAGGGACAATAAAAAAAATAATACAGTGACTAAAGATACAAAGAGAAGGACGAAGTAGTATTAATATTAGCAGTATTATTATTCCAAGTTTCTCTCACTTAGAAATTAGTGGCAGAAAGCATTTAGTCCTGGCCTATTGGAAACATGATTGTACCTGCTCATCCCCCCTAAGAGAGAGATTAGGAGCATAAGAAAAATCTGAATATAGATAAGCTATGGAAGGTCCATATTGCAAATATATTGCTCATTAAGATGCCTAAAAACATTTATCATGGGAGATGAACACATTAAGCTAAAAATGTATGATAGTCATTTTTGCACAAACAGAACAGATGTTCCCTAAGTAGAGCACCTACTATATACCAGACACACAGGATAGAAAGTTATAATCCCTTGCCTCCTAAACTTTGCAAAGATGTTTCCTCTACCCGAGCCAAAGCCTCACCCTCCTACTAGCTAACTGCTACCGATCCCTCACCTCAGTTTAGACCCATTTCCTAGAGAAAGCCTGTCCTGAGTTAGGTTACTAGGGTTTGAGGAAGGACCAATGTCGCTCCCCTGGGCTGACACACAAACCTTTCATTTACTCATATCTCAGTATTTCCTGGATGCTCTTGCATACCCGAAGAACACAGCAACAAAGGCCAGCAGTCATTACCTATCATTGTTGGGAGAAGTCCAGTGCTAAAAACATATACATGTAAACACATGTACAAATGTGTACACATCCCAGGGGTCCTTACCCAGGACAGGCATCAGTTTCTTTGAAAAACATTTCCTACGAATCTGACACTGTGCTAGTCTCTTGGAATCCAACAGTGAATAAGACTATGACTGCCCCTGAAGTCAAGAGCTGTCAACAAGACACTCCCATAATGGACAACCTGGCAGGTGGTTACAGCTGCCTATATCCTCGGTAGTATGTCTATGAAGGCAGTATCTGTGTGGGGTCTACCAAGTGCATCAGGTGTCACACCAAGACCCAGAATACACAGCGTGCATCACTGAATGTTGATCTAACCTTTGCCCTCAAGAAATTCAATCTAGCCCTGGTTTGGCTCAGACTCGCAGAGGTCCTCAAACTACGGCCCACGGACCACATGCGGCCCACCGAGGACATTTATCCGGCCCGCCGGGTGCCGCTGCTGTCCTGCTTAGCAGCCGACTCGTCCCGGGCCCACAGTGCGCATAGGAATTTGTTCATAGTTTTTTTTTTAAACTATAGTCCGGCCCTCCAACAGTCTGAGGGACAGTGAACTGGCCCCCTGCTTAAAAAGTTTGAGGACCCCTGGCTCAGAGGATAGAGAGTCGGCCTGCGGACTGAAGAGTCCCAGGTTCGATTCCAACCAAGAGCACATGCCCAGGTTGCGGGCTCAATCTCCAGTAGGGGGCGTGCAGTAGGCAGCAGATCAATGATTCTCATCATTGATGTTTCTAACTCTCCCTCTCTGAAATCAATATATATATATATTTTAAAAAGCAATCTAGGAAAGGAAAAAAAGGAGCTTGCTACTTTAATAAGAAGAATTCTCTTATCAAATTAAGTAAAACTTTTTCCTGAAATCACTGGTAATAGTAAATAAAACAATAGTCTTTATTTTCAAATACCTAAACCTAGCTAATTCTTGGCTAACAGTATACAACTCACTATTTACCCTTATAATCAGAAATTAGATACTTATAGTCTATATACCAGGGAAACGGCCTACCTTTCATAATATATTCATTTTCTGAAGAGCCAGGAAGTGTGAGAGCTTTGAAAAGGTTTGTTAGCAGAATCTCAACAAACGGTGCGATTTCTGCAGCTGTAAAGCTATAGATGAAAAAACAGCTTTCAGTCACTACCAACTCTTGAGCTTGTCACTCTGGATTATCCTTGGCAACTACTACATCACACTTCTTGGCATAAAAGTGAGCCATCTCCCACCACTGACAATCGGCAGACAGCTTAGGAAAATAATTTTTTATATGTGCTCATGTGAAATTCCTAAGGCACATCTGATACCAATCAGTTAAACGAGCCAAAACCCGAGCAAACCCAACATCATCTGAAGCTGTTAAGGTCATCCATGGTTCATATCACCATCAAGGACAGAACTCAGACCCTCAAGGAACTGTCACTTATTCTTCCTGGAGGTGGAGCTGATTCAGAATGTTTTCTGCATAAATTCCAGTCCTGAAGAGATACTGGCTTGACTCACAAAAAAATCTTCTTTCAACCCTTACTTATTCTGAGAATATCTGCATTTCAAGTTCTTGATGAAGAAAACATAAAATTGTTTTCCATCTCTTACCCACAGTTCAGTTTAAGAAATAACATTGTTGAAGAACGGCCTGAAAGACATGCTGCTGTTCTACATTTTATCCTTGGATTGGGCTAGAAAAGCTACTATCTTGGACCATGGAACATTCTTTTCACTCAGCTGTGTCATATCTCAGCACTGAATAAACACAGCCAGCTGAAAGTAAATACACTGCATGATGCTGCTAAGAACACGGCTACTACACATACTCCCTCCATGAAGGCCCACTTCTGAGATGCCTTCTGAGTAACTGTTTGTTTAAACTCATGGACATTGTGGAAATTTTAACTCATCAAGTTTCCCTCTTTCACTTGGTTGCTAGGAGACTACACATAAAATCAAGAGTTTCTTTACTGTACAGGATCCTGACACACATTTCTGTTTATTAAATGCACCCCAGTTACTTTCCTTTGCTGCTACTTCCTCTACTCAACTTGATCATCATAATATATCTATTCTGGCATGCTGCCTCAGATCCTTCTGGATTGAGACAGTATAAATAAGTAAAAAGTACACATTTATTTTTGATTCTCAGTGAAATTTTGAATACATTCAGAGATATCTCTGACCCACCCCATGCCAAGATGAAGAAATATAAATTGCTTAAAAACCAATACTTACAGAGTGGCGTGGTTAGCCCCCCTCATAGTGAACAGCCTCTCAAGAGCATGTGCTGCGTAAGTATGAACAACAATACTTTCAGCTTGAAGATAATTAATCAAGAGAGGAACAGAGACCAAAAGCTGTTCTTTTGGTACCTGAAAAATACAATAATTTGCATGCTCTAACTCAACAATGCTATCTTTAAGTAAGAAGAAAAGGACTGCTGTATCTAAAAAGTGTTCTTTCAACTGTTATAATGGGAAATGATGCGATGGAGAAACCAAAACTTCTACCACAACACAATGGTTCAATTCACATTCTCTTTTCCAATTCTCTTTCTCTGAGCATAAAAACTATGATTAGGATAAAATCTTGCATACCATAAAATAGTATCATAGATAAGCAGTCTAAGATTTCATTAATCTTAAGAAATATACTTTTTCCCTTGCAGCCATTTCTTGGAAAAGTCATTCAAGCTTTGTGTCTTATTTTCTCTTAAAAAAGAGGGGGAGGGCAACAAAAATAAGAATACTAATCTTCATTAAAAGCCTCTAAAACAGAACAGCTTCATAAGGTTGCATGTAACCTTGGTAAATACTTGCCAAAGACACACAAAAATTATGAATCAGGAAAAAAAAGAAACATCCACAGGAAAGAAATATTCTTACAATGGAATACTACACAGCTCTTAAAAATAAACTCTTAACATCTCTAATAAATGAATAACTCTCTAAAACTATGTTAAGCACACAAAAAACAAGATGTGTGGGCCAATACCAATATTAGTTATCTATAATTAAGAATTTAAAACCAATAGGGAACTATAGAATTTTTATGGAAACAAATATGTAGTATACAACCATAAATAAACACTTATAATAATAATGGGTATAAAACACATTGAATTCATTACAGCAATTATCTCTGGGAGAAGGAGAATAAAAATCAGATGTATATGTAGAGTTAAGTAATTATAGCATGGAGTTAAGATTTGTGGTGGTCATGCTGGAGAAACCAAGATGGCGGCATAGGTAAACACCTAAACTGCTGACTTGCACAACAATTTCAAAACTACAACTAAAAGACAAAACGGATATCATCCAGAACCACAGGAAGGCTGGCTGAGTGGAAATTCTACAACTAGAAGGAAAGAGAAAAGCACACTGACGACTCAAAGGAGCTGCACTCTTGCAGAGGTACTGAGACGTGCACGCGGAGAGGACTGGCAACTGAGTGCACAGCTGGCTTTCTCAACCAGGAGGGAGACAAAAGCTCCTGACTGCACTGAACTCCAGTTCTGGGCGAGACTCTGGGGACCCAGACTCATACAGGGAGACACTGGACTGTTAGGCAAGAGAAAAGTACACTGAGACTCAGAGGAACTACAGAAGGCAGAGGTACCGAGGCACATGCGTGGAGATGGTGGGCAACTGAGTACGCGGCTGGCTTTCTCAAGTGGGAGGGAGGCAAAGCTCCCGAATCAACTGAACTCCAGCTCTGGGCGAGACTCTGGGAACCCAGACCCATTCGGGGAGAAACTGGACTGTCTGGCAGCAGGTGGAACTCGAGGGCGGCTTTCTCTCAGAGGTGCTTGCAGTGATTACCATGGGACAGTGAGAAACAGGGGCCTATTAGGGCAGGGCTGATGGAAAACCAATGCTGTCTGCTCTACCCTGAGACTCCACCCTATCCAAGCTGAGCACAGAGGCTTCTGCAAGTCTTGTCTCAGAAGGCTGTCTCCAGCACAGAAATTATCCCAGCGTAGACACAGTTGATCCTCACAGCCAACTGGCCTGGAGATCAATTCCTCCCAGTGATACCAACAACAATCAAGTCTTAACTACAACAAGACTGTGCACACAGCCCACAAAGGGGTGCACCAAGAGTGTCCACCTCAGGTAACTGGGGAGGCTGAGCCACTAGGCCCCATGGGACACCTAGCACACAGAGCTACTCTTTCAATTCAGGGAAGCAGCCAAAATGCGGAGACAAAGAAACAGATCACAAACGAAAGAAACGGAGGAAAGCAAACGACTGGATATAGAGTTCAAATTTTATAAGTTATTTCAAGAATTTTCTAGAAAAGGCCAATAAATTTAGTGAGACCCTCGAGGATATGAAAAAGGACCAACTAGAAATTAAGCAGACACCGACTGAAATGAAAAATAATGTATAGAGATCTAACAGGAGACTAGAGGATCACAAGAATCAAGTCAAAGATTTGAAATACAAAGAAGAAAAAAAAACACTCAACCAGAAAAGCAAAAGGAAAAAAGAATCCAAAAACATGAAGATAGTATAAGGAGCCTCTGGGACAACTTCAAGCATACCAACATCTGAATTATGGGGGTGCCAGAAGAAGAGAGAGAGCAAGATATTGAAAACCTATTTGAAGAAATAATGACCAAAAACTTCCCCCACCTGGTGAAAGAAATAAGACTTGTAAGTCCTGGAAGCACAGAGAACCACAAACAAAAGGAATCCAAAGAGGACCACACCAAGACACATCATAATTAAAATGCCAAGAGCAAAAGACAGAAAGAATATTAAAAGCAACAAGAGAAAAACAGTTACCTACAAGGGAGCACCCATACGACTGTCAGCTGATTTCTCAACAGAAACTATGCAGGCCAAAAGGGAGTGGCAAGAAATATTCAAAGTGATGAATAGCAAGAACCTACAACCAAGATTACTCTACCCAGCAAAGCTATCATTCAGAATTGAAGGGCAGATAAAGAGCTTCACAGATAAGAAAAAACTAAAGGAGTTCATCACCACCAAACCAGTATTATATGAAATGCTGAAAGGTATTCTTTAAGAAGAGGAAGAAGAAGAAAAAGGTAAAGATAAAAATTATGAACAATAAATACATATCTATCAACAAGGGAATCTAAAAATCAAGTGAATAAAAAAATCTGATGAACAGAATAAACTGGTGAATATAATAGAATCAGGGGCATAGAAAGGAAGTGGACTGACAATTCTCAGGGGGAAAGGGGTGTGGGGGGTGTGGGAAGAGACTGGACAAAAATCGTACACCTACGTATGAGGACATTGGGGGGGTAAGGGCAGAGGGTGGGGTGGGAACCGGGTGGAGGGGAGCTATAGGGGAAAAAAGAGGAACAATTGTAATAATCTGAATAATAAAGATTTCTTAAATTAAAAAAAAAAGATTTTTGTTATGCAGGTTTACTATTTTGAGTACACAGAACAGTTTATTCTTGTATTATTTATTAATTTAAAATAGAACAGCTTCACAAGGTTGCATGCAACCTTATTTTCCATTGAGATAGCTATAAATCTACCTTTACCTCACCCTGTTTTGTTTTCTATTCTTGCTTGTGTATCTATATATATAAAAGCCTAAGGGACCATCACAACCAAACAGACGATTGAACAGGCTACGTGTGGCGACCAGGCTGGCAGGGGAGTTAGTGGGGGGTGACTAAATGACTGAGCAGCAGGCTGCATGTGGCGACCAGGCCGGCAAGAAGGTTAGTGAGGGATGAACAAATGACCAAGCAGCAGGCTGAGCAGGGTGACCAGGCCAGCAGGGGAGGCAGTTGGGGGCAAAGAATCCGGTGGGGGGGAGGAGGGTAAGCAGTGAGGGGTGACCAGGCCAGCAGAGGGGGCAGTGAGGAGTGACTAGGCCGGTGGGGGGGGGGGGGCGCAGCTAGGCCAGCAAGCGGGGGGGCAGGGGCGCAGTTAGGGGCAACCAGGCAGGCAGACAGGTGAGCAGTTAGGAGTCAGTGGTCCCGGACTGTGAGAGGGATGTCCCCCGAGGAGTCCCAGATTGGAGAGGGTGCAGGCTGGGCTGAGTGGAACCCTCCCCGCATGGATTTCGTGCACCGGGCCTCTAGTTTAAAATAAGTTGCAAGATAGCCAGATGGTAATTTGGCAGAGGTATAGGAGAATAAGATGACTTTGCATGCTTTACTTTTTATCTCACTAAAACAGAGTGATGTAAAGTGCTAAGAGTCAGAAGGATCATATAACTCAACAGCAAAAAACAACAACAATCCAATTAGGAAATGGGCAGCCCTGGCCAGTATAGTTCAGTTTGTTGGAGTGTCCTCCCATGAACCAAAAATTTGGTTCAATTCCTGGTCAGGGAACATGCCAAGTCTTCAGGTTTGGCTCTGATTGGGGTGCATAGGAGAGGCAACTTATCGATGTTTGTTTATCTCTCCCCCTAAAATCAATAGAAAAATATCCTCAGGTGAGGATTAAAATAAAACACCCCACAATGAGCTATCGATCACCTGACACCTGCTAGAAGAGCTATTATCAAAGCCAAAAAATAACAAGTGTTGTTCAAAAGTCAACTGTTCATACAAGCATAAAATCATTATGCTATATACCTAAAACTTGTATGTTTATAAATTATGTTTCAATTAAAACAAAAAAGAGAAGGGTGAGGAACTGAGAACCATTGAGGGAACAATGGGCTACTGTAGTCCTCCCCTCTTGGGGGTGTCAGCTCATTGACAGGCATGACTGGTGGAATTTCTTTTATTGTTTCCTTCCTCTGATGCAAAGTGCTACTGATGGGCTGTAGCCTGGGCATTACAGCAAAATGGGGAATGATAAAATTTTATAAAGGGGACTTAGGGTTGTAAAATTAAATACTTCAGGATCCACAAATTCTTATTCAGAGTCCAAACTGTTTGGAAAATATATAAATCAATCAATGAAAAATGTTAAGAGTATTTTTCTGTTGTTGACTTTGAACATGTTCAAGGAGCTATTGTGGTGAAATTTAACAAGGGTTGTGACCAAAAGACTGAGTCAATGACTTGAGGGGGTGACCCAGAGTCTCTGTGTTCTCATTGGACTAACTTTTAATATTTAGTGGTCCAGTGGAATAAATGAAAATGATCATATCTAAGAATAATTAAAATTAGATCAATGTTTTGTTGGTTATGTTAAAAGCACCCTGAACTTGAGAGTTGCTTGAAATAATTTTTGTTAAAAAAAATAAGTAGCTCTAACCGGTTTGGCTCAGTGGAGAGCGTCGGCCTGCCGACTCAAGGGTCCCAGGTTCGATTCGTCAAGGGCATGTACCTTGGCTGTGGGCACACACCCAGTGGGGAGTATGCAGGAGGCAGCTGATTGATGTTTCTCTCTCATCGATGCTTTTAACTCTCTATCCCTCTCCCTTCCTCTCTGTAAAACATCAATAAAATATTTTTTAAAAAATAAGAAAACTGTTTTCTAAATATTAAGAACAATCAGAAATATGGGCAAAGTATGACTAAATAATTCACAGAAAATTCATTGCAATGGCCCATTAAATGAAAAGGTATGCAATCAAATTCAAATTGAGAAATGCATTATTAAAACTGCAATAAGATACCATTTCATATCTATGACATTGGTAAAATTCCAACATACTCTATTGGGAAAATCAGCAATCATTCAATTTATAAAGAAATGCACCATGATACAATCAACCCCTATAGAGGCAAATTTGGCAAGATCTAACAAAATTACATATGTGTTTACCCACTAATCTAGCAATCCTACTTCTAGGAATCTATCACAAAGTTACAAAGGCAAAAGCACTAAGTGAGATAAACAAGTATTATTTAAAAAAGCAAAAGGTAGAAAAAAAACAATATCCACGGGGGAACTGACTGAGTAAACCATGGGCAGACCACCCAATGGAATATTACAGGTATTAAAAAAAAGAAAGAGAAATCTATAAATACTATTATAAAATGACACCCAGAATATTTTACCTGAAAAATGCAAGGTAGAAAAAGTTTACTTAGTATGCTCTTTTGTGTAAAAGGAGAAGAAATATAAATATACATAGGATAAGTATTATTTATTTTTAAAAATAAATAACGAGCCCTCGCCAGCCCATGGACTGAAGGGTTGCCAATTTGATTCAGGTCAAGGACACGTACCTCTGTAGCAGGCTCAATCCACACCCTGGATGGGGCGCATGCAGGAGGCAACCAATCGATGTCTCTCTCACTCAGATGTGTCTCTGTCTCTCCTCCTCCCTTCCACTCACTTTATTTTATTTATTTATTTATTTAAAAAATATATTTTATTGATTTTTTACAGAAAGGAAGGGAGAGGGATAGAGAGTTAGAAACATTGATGAGGAGGATCCAAGATGGCGGCGTAGGTAAACACCTAAACTGCTGCCTCGCACAACAATTTCAAAACTACAACTAAAAGACAAAACGTCTATCATCCAGAACCATGGGAAAGCTGGCTGAGTAGAAGTTCTACAACTAGAAGGAAAGAGAAAAGAGCATCGAGATGTGCACGAGCGCTGAAAAGCTGAGGTACGGAGGCGAGTGATCCGGACTGGCGGCAGGCATTGCTTTTTTCAACGCAAAGGGAGACAAGGCCCCCGATTACTCTGAAATCCAGTTTCTGGGGAGACGCGGGGGACCCAAACTCCTATGGGGAAAAGCTGGACTCTCTGCCATTGGGTCGGAAAGTGAGGGGGGGCTTGCTTGCAAAGCTGCGTGCAGGAATAATTGTTTACTGCGCTGGGACATGGTGTGCAGGGACGCGGTCGGAGACGCAGAGCCGGCTAACTAGCAGCCATCACTGTTTGCCACGCCCTAGCCTAGTGATGCCCTGAGACCCCACCCCGCACAACCTACAAACCCACCCAAGCTCCAAGCAGCAGCTTTAGCATAAGAAAGGCCTGCCCTATCGCAGCTTAACCTAGCAAACTTGCAGCCTGGGTCAGACAGCTCCAAAAGTTCCAAACTCCAAGCAAAGAGGAGAAAACTGTAGCTCTCGCTGTAGCTCCTGCTGGGTGGACTCAGACAGTAGCTGACCTGCACCCCATTGGAGATCCAGAAGCCAGTGTACCTAGTGGTCAGTGTGAGAAACCAGATTTCAACTCCTCACATCCATAAGTGACACATTCAAGAGGCAGACTCAGCCAGCACCAAAGCCCCACTGAAACAAGTCCTGCCCCATAAGCGTGTCTCCAGCGCAGCAGTTCTTCCATTATAGACACAGCGGGTCCTCACAGCCAATTGGCCTGGAGGTCACTTCCTCCCAGTGTACCAACAGCAATCAAGGCTTAACTACAACAAGGCTGTACACAGTCCACAAAGGGGTAACAAGAGCGTCCACCTCAGGTGATTGGGGAGGCTGAGACACTGGGCCCTATAGGTCACCTACCACACAAAGCCACTCCATGAACACAGGGAAGCAGCCAAAATGTGGAGACAAAGAAACATGTCACGAATGAAAGAAATGGAGGAAAACAAACTACTGGACGACATAGAGTTCAGAACCACATTTATAAGGTTACTCAAGAATCTTCTAAAAACCTCTGAGGAACTTAGTGAGACCTTTAAGGATTTTAATGAGAATGTCAAAAAAATGGAAAAGGACCAGTGAGAAATGAAGCATACACTGTCTAAAATAAAGAATATACAGAAACTCAACTGTAGATCAACGTACCCCAAGAATCAAACCAAAGATCTGAAATATAAGGAAACAAAAAACACCCAACCAGAAAAACAAAAAGAAAAGAGAAGCCAAAAATATGAAGATAGTGTAAGGAGCCTCCAGGACAACTTCAAGCATACCAACATCAGAATTTCTGGGGTGCCAGAAGAAGAGAGCAAAATATTGAAAACCTATCAGGAGAAATAATGACAGAAAACTTCTCCCACCTGGTGAAAGAAACAGACTTACAAGTTCAGGAAGCGCACAGAACCCCAAACAAAAGGAATCCAAAGAGGACCACACCAAGACACATCATAATTAAAATGCCAAGAGCAAAAGACAAAGAATATTAAAAGCAGCAAGAGAAAAACAGTTAATTACCTACAAGGGAGCACCCATACGACTGTCAGCTGATTTCTCAACAGAAACTATGCAGGCCAGAAGGGAGTGGCAAGAAATATTCAAAGTGATGAATAGCAAGAACCTACAACCAAGATTACTCTACCCAGCAAAGCTATCATTCAGAGCTGAAGGTCAGATAAAGAGCTTCACAGACAAGAAAAAGATAAAGGAGTTCATCAGGACCAAACCAGGATTACATGAAATGCTGAAAGGTATTCTTTAAGAAGAGGAAGAAGAAGAAAAAGGTAAAGATAAAAACTATGAAAAACAAAATGTTATCAAATACATACCTACCAACAAATGAATCTGAAAATCAAGTGAATAAAAAATCTGAAGAACAGAATGGACTGGTGAATATAATAGAATCAGGGACATAGGGAGTGGACTGACAATTCTAAGGGGGAAGAGGGTGTGAGGGGTGCGGGAAGAGATTGGACAAAAATGTTACACCTATGGATGAAGACAGTGGTGGGGGGTAAGGGCATGGGGTGGGGTGGGGAATCAGGTGGAGGGGAGCTATGTGGGGGAAAAAAAAGAGGAACACCTGTAATACTCTGAACAATAAAGATTTATTAAAAAATAAACAATAATAAAATAGTAAAAAAAAAAAAAAAAAAGGAAGGAAAAGAAACATCAATGAGAGAGGAACATCGATCAGCTGCCTCCTGCACACCTCCTACTGGGGATGTGCCCGCAACCATGGTACATGCCCCTGACCGGAATCAAACCCGGGACCCTTGAGTCCGCAGGCCGACGCTCTATCCACTGAGCCAAACTGGCCAGGGCCCTTCCACTCGCTTTAAACATCAATGGGGAGTGCTTGCTTCATCAGCACATATACTAAAATTGGAACGATTAAGGGAAGATTAGCATGGCCCCTGCGCAGGGATGACATGCAAATTTGTGAAGTGCTCCATATTAAAAAAAGTATATATATCGATGGGGAGCCCGGCCGGCATGATTCAGTGGTTGAGTGTTGACCTATGAACCAGGAGATTACAGTTTGATTTCTGGTCAAGGCACATACCTGGGTTGCCAGCTTGATCCCCAGTGTGGGTGTGCAGGAGCAGCCAATCAATGATTATCTCATCATTGATGTTTCTATCTCTCTCTCCCTCTTCCTTCCTCTCTGAAATCAATAAAAATGTGTTTTTTTAAAAATCAATGGAGGGGAAAAAAATATCCTCTGGTGAGGATTAACAATACATAAATAAACAAACATATACAAATAAATCAAACCAAAACTTGGTAAGAAAAAAACCTGGTTAACCACTAGAAGAGGGAGGGAACAGGGATGAAAGCTAACCTTTCTGAATGTACCTTACTGTATTCTGTCCTACTTCACAAGCATGAGCACCCAAAATAAAAACAAAAACACACAATGAAACGAACCTAATTGTTTATCAAGTTTATGGCAAAAATGCAGAAAGAATAATTTCAAATTGCTTTAAAGACAGTATTTTTTAAATACACATAAAAACCACAAAGAAATCAAACTGCATTCAGCAGTATTACTGTAGTAATAATAATACTGGTATTGTTATTTCCTTACTCTCTCCTGTGAAAAAAGCCTAGAATTAATGGTAATTCATTAGCAGTATCTCTAGCACTTAGACTACTGTCTTTCAAATAACATGTCGCATCATCTTCAAGAGGCACCTGAGATCTGTAGCAGGAAATGTACCAAATGAGCCTGGAATATTTTGTCATGTATGAAAGAGGCCATTAAAGGCTACTAAGTATATGTCAAGAGGGCACAAGAATCTATAATGGGTCCCCACTGGCCAAAGATGCAACAACTAGGGCATCAAAATACCCTCATTTGTTACAACTTTGGAGGTTGGTAAGGCACTGTCTCGTTACTCTAAAAATTGATAGAGGGAAAACCAACAAACATTTATCGTGCTTTTCCCAAATTGGTAATTAACTATCTATGAGAACATGGTGGGGATTGAACAAAAGAATGAATATATTAAAAACTATTTAAGTGTACATTTTTAAATGGAGACATTTAAGGGAAGAGTATCTCAAAACATAAGTCAATGGTGGAAAGTTTCTCTTTACTTGAATCCACTGATCACTCAACCATTACTAAAAGTAGACAACCAGACATGGCGTAAGTCCTATGTCCTAATGAAATGAAACAAAGTGTAACTACGACAAATTCTTGCCCACCTCCAAAGGATTAAGTGATACATAATATAAGTGAAAAGCAACTTACTTGATTCCTAAAAATCATAATGTATTTGATACCATCAGCTTTAAGGACAGGAAATTCATTCACTATTAAAAAAAAAATCAGTTATTAGAATGCTAAGGACTATTTTTCCCAAACTGGTGAAAACATAATCAGATTGTTAAAACATGGTTTTGGTAACCAAATTGTCAAGTAATTCAAGCTTAGTTAACCCTATACTAATCTACTATGTAGCTATTAATTCTGATAAGATAATAAAATAATTTAATTTTCCCCTTTACCTTTAAAGATGCAACAACTAGGGCATCAAAATACCCTCATTTGTCACACCTTTGGAGGTTGGTAAGGCACTGTCTCATTACTCTAAAAATTGATAAAGAGGGAAAACCAACAAACATTTATCCTGCTTTTCCCAAATTGGTAATTAACTATCTATGAGAACATGGTGGTGATTGAACAAAAGAATGAATATATTAAAAACTATTTAAGTTTCATTACAAATTAACATGTATTACTTATGTAACTGAATAAACATGATTTGGGACCATGACTAGTGACCATATATCTATTATCTTCTTCCCAGAATTGAAGCTATTGTGAATCAAGAGCATGTTTCTCTACCTGAGATTTACTTTAAATTGCTCTAGTGGTGGGAAAATAATTAGTAAAAGGGAGAGAATACTAGTCAATTGTTAAAAATTCTTAAAACTAGATGATATTAATATGGAAGTTCATTACAGGACTCTCCCTACCTTTTAATGTATTTAAAATTTCCATACAGCCCTAACTGGTTTGGCTCAGTGGATAGAGCGTTGGCCTGCGGACTGAAGTGTCCCAGGTTCGATTCTGGTCAAGGACATGTACCTTGGTTGCAGGCACATCCCCAGTAGGGAGTGTGCAGGAGGCAGCTGATCCATGTTTTTCTCTCATTGATGTTTCTAACTCTCTCTATCCCTCTCCCTTCCTTCCTGTAAAACATCAATAAAATACACTTAAAAATAAAAAAAATAAAATTTCCATACAAAAAGTTTTCAAAAGGGGAATATCTATGTATCTTGATAAATATAATTTCATCTACATAAGAAATTATCCTTAATATTTATTAGTTTCATATACTTTAAATTTACTATGATTTTTAAGAGTTTTCCAAACGAGAAGAAAACTGAAGTATAATTCCTAGATTATATACCAGGATAACAAAAAGCTAAGATACAATCTTACTTATTCCTATTTTCCTTCTACATAAGCCAGTATTTTCTTTATAAACAGTTAATTTCACCTGAGCAAAATCTGGAGGATCATTTGAGATTTTATTCAATAAAAGAAACACCTGCAACAAGCACAAGAGCCAATGTTTGGAGTACTATAGTGATATAGAGCCCCTATTATGACTTTTGCCATAATGTTACCTATTTTGGTAGCTCAAGTTGATTAGAGCATCATCTCACTATGCCAAGGTTGGAGGTTCAATATCTAGTCAAGGCACATACAAGAAGCAACCAATGAATGCATAAATAAGTGGGACAACAAGTTGCTGTTTTTTCCTCTCTCCCAAATCAATTTTTAAAAACTGCAAATAAATATTGCAGGTATGGTGTTGTTCAGTTGTATAAATAAATTTTGTTACAAAACTCACCATTAGCTGATTTTAAATCAGGGAGAATGTGATTTACAAAGAACTCCGTCAGATTTACAAGCTCATTTGCTTGTGTAATTCCATGCTGAAAAACAAATTTGTAACAGGGTAAAGTAACATGAAATACCTGTATATATCTACCACATTGGACATTTAGATAACTTTAGAAAACCAGGTTAAAAAATGAAAATGAGCCCTGGCCAACTTGGCTCAGTGGACAGAGTGTCTCCTGCGGACAGAAGGGTCCCAGGGTTCAATTCAGGCCAAGAGCACATACCTCAACTGCAGGCATGATCCCCAGCCCCGGTTGGGGCACATACAGGAGGCAACCACTCGATGTGTCTCTGTCACATCGATGTTTCTCCCTGTCTGTCTCTCCACCACCCTTCTACCCTCTAAAAGGAAAAAAAACAAACAAAAAATCAATGGAAAGATATCCTCAGGTGAGGATAAAAAAAAAAAGGGAAATAAAAACTTCAAAACACAAACTGCTTAAAAACAAAACAAGACTAGCTCAGCCAGTGTAACTCAGTGGTTGAAACTGACCTATGAACCAGGAAGTCATGGTTCGATTCCTGGACAGGTCACATGCCCAGGTTGTGGGCTTGATCCCCAGTGCGGGGCGTGCAGGAGGCAGCTGATCAATGATTCTCTCTTTCTTTGATGTTTCTCTCCCCCCCCCCCCCCCGTCTCCCTTCCTCTCTGCAATCAAAGTATTTTTTTAAGTGATTTTTAAAATATATAATAAAGAAATTTCCTTAAATTAACAAACACTGAGTTTCAGCTAAGGGAACAAGTGTGGCATCTGTGAACATTTTGGTCTATAAGAAAGTTAAGTGCTTAATACATCAACATAAAGTGATCTTTGGAAACCACATGAATTCTAGTCACTAATAGATTACCTAGCAGAGAGAAATATGCGTCATCAAAAATATATTGCTTCCCTTTTACTTCTGTGGTCACCAACATGTTTGATTTAGAAACAAAGCTATATTGAAAAGATTTACCTTCTGTGTCTGGGCTTTTGATGCCAAAGATGTCACTAGGTAAATGGCTGCATCTTTGTGTTTCCAGTTGACAGATGGATTTTTTGCATATTCCTGCAGCATGGAATTAACATAACCAGAGAAGATTCCTGTCACGGGTCCCTCAAAAAACTTGCATAATCCTCGCACTAGATCACAAGCAGCCCTTCGTCTAGTATCAATATCTATAAAATCAAAGAGAATTACATCATAAGAAACAATCACCAACCAACTGATCCAAGTTTATGAAGAAAGCTGCTGACAGCTATCAGCAACATAAACAATGAACATTGTTTTCACACACACACAAAAAAAACCACAAACACAAAATGAGGATGAAAACTAAAATGGCCATAGTAGTATGATAAACTCTACCAAGTACATAAAAAAGAGAAGACAAATGATTTAACTGATATAGCTCACATAAGAGCTGCTTTTTAAGGTGTAGGAGTTAAAGAAAATAGTTCTCCGACGAAAGCCAGTTGAAATGACACACTAGTCTTAACTCCCTCTTCCATATTTATCAGAAAAAAGAGCCACTTTAAAACTGGCTTGCCAAGGCTGTTAAAAACCAAAATACATACCAGATCCTTCCAAATCTCTTCTTATATACTCCTCAGAATTATCTTCAAAGGCTTCTTCATCAGCAGCTACAAAGACAGATAACATTTCTGTACTCAAAAGACAACCCCTCAAAAGACATGGCAATCACTATACTTTTACAGCTGAGCATGCCGAAAAGTGTGTAGAGTTGACATATTTTACAGCAAACTGTTCTTTCCCAACACATAACTACTTCATATATTACTATTCATTACTTAGAGTAGCAAATGCTACCGCGAAAGGTTAGGTAATGGATCATTCACACAGACGTGATACCAGCTCACTTGTTCTAATGTGTAAGTGTCCCCATAACTGGACTTTACCATCAACTTCGAAAAATGAGTCTTGGAAACCAATCTAGGGGGTGCCAATTTTTTATTTTGCCAGATAAGGACATTAAAAAAAAACAAGCTAACAACTACAATCACCATTATTTCACAAAAATAATTGCAACACCGAAAACGTAGGACAACATCAGAATAAATTTCTGTTCTTTAAATAAATACATCATTTTAGAAAAACACAAAAGGAAATAAAATCTCACATTATATTGCCCTTTATTTCCTCATTTTGTTCCAGATAATTGAGAATCAATGATCTAATGGCTGCTTTGATATAGAACACAATTCCTACCACATTTACTACTTGCTCTTCCCAACTAGAAAAAGACATTCTGTATACAATCAGTCTCTTAGGACTATCTGAACCTTAAGCACAAACTAAGTGGGCTTTCACTATTTAAAAGTTATCAATCACTTCTAATCTCAAGTCAACTGTTGGAAAACAGTTATTTGCTTTGGTGAAATACTAAAATCAAACAAAATCAAATTATTTCCATAAGTTGAGATCCTGTACAGTTTATTTCTTCTCAATATACCAGGATTGTTAAAGTTTCATTCAATATTTCTATGAAAAAACCTCCACAGCACACAACAAAGTTCATCACAGCAGCATTCATTTCACAAATGCCTTTTATACCAACCACACTTGGTCTTGGTTTACAAAATGGGCAATAAATGATCTACAAAAAGTCTTATTTAGCAATTAGAAAATTAGAGTATGTTATAATAATCAACAGGGAAAAGACTTACTGAACATATACCAACACACCCTTTAAAAAAAGTTTTTGAGCTCCTAAAAAAGCTTTACACTTCGCTATAATTACCTCTAAATTCCATGTTAGGCACAATAACCTTTTCACAGATACTTGTCAGCGTGTTCTGGTCCTCAAACAGATTCTTATAGTGAGGTCTCTCACAAACTGAAGCCAGAAATTGAATTGCGTTACTTACCAACTGGAATAAAACACAAAAGTAAGCATATTTTTATTTATTTATCTTTTTATTTATTATTTTTTAAAATATGTATTTTATTGATTTTTTACAGAGAGGAAAGGAGTGGGATAGAGAGTGAGAAACATCCATTCAGCTGCCTCTTGTACACCCCCTACTGGGGATGTGCCTGCAACCAAGGTACATGCCCTTGACTGGAATCGAACTTGGGACTCTTCAGTCCGCAGGCCGATGCTCTATCCACTGAACCAAACCAGTGAAGGCATAAGCATATTTTTAAAAGCAAAACTGAACCATTTATTTCTTCGGGAAGTTGGAAGGGGGACGTCTTAATTATTTTTCTCCAACATCAACTTACCAAGTCATATTTGACCTCTTGACCTGTTGTAACTAGTAAATTCCAGATGGCTGTGACAAAACGAGGCAGATACCGTTGAAATTCTTCATCATACTTTTGTGCATACAGTGCGGCATTATCACAAATCTGGGATTTTAGGAGCTCCAATAAGCCTGCTTCCTCTTCATCCTCACATAAGAGAAACCAGAAAACTCAAACATACATCTTTAATGCTACCATACATACTGAGTAGCTGAAATGCCTGAACTCTCTAAGAATTTAAATCCAAAGCCACTGTCAATTTACTCACCTAGTCTTTCAAATAAATGAAAGATGAAATACTCATTTATTAATCACTGAGAACAGCTCTCAAAAGTTTTCAAGTTAAATAAAGCCTTTTCTTCTGGTTGCTAAATTATAAAATATTTTCATACCAAACTGAAAATAACATATTCCTACAGAAACCTGAATGATAAAGATTACAGCACACTTTCCTTTATAACATGGTTATTGTATTGTCTTACTGTCTCCCAAAAGGTTCTCATTTCAAATGTTAAGATGTGTCCAACCCTCCAAAAAGGTAATGCTATAGGATTCTCAAATAATATTTTGGTTATAAAATATAAAACAACAATCTAAATCAAGGGTCAGAAAATTCAAGCAGAGCCTGTAGGTCTGCTGCCTATTTTTATAAGCTAAGTTTTATTGAAAAACAGTCATGCTCATTCCTTTTCCTCATTTATACAATTTCTAGTATTGCCTTAGGCTGTGTTCAACGACAACTGCAGAGGTGAGGCGTTCGAACAGAGACTGTATAGCCCACAAAGATAAAAATATTTATGATCTGGGCCATTACAGGAAAAGCCTGCCAATCCCAATCTAAACAATAACAGTGGTTTATATAATGCTCTCAACTATAACAGCAATTCACAAAAATCTTTTGAGCTATAGTATGTGCCAAACAGCTCATTTCTTAAGGCATAAAAACAGGGGCTGCTACAAAGATGACAAGGTAGTAGTACATGGCACACAGCTCTCTGTAAGAATCTATGAGAAAGGGTCTTTTCCTAGTGGACTGACAGAATTATTTTATGGGAACCAAATCCTTTTTTGTTGCTTATTTAATAACTAGTGACCCGGTGCACGAAATTCGTGCACATTAAAAGGGAATTAATTAGAGGAAATATTTTAATATTGCTATTTGTCCTTTCTCTATAATAGAGGTGTTAGAGATGAGAGAAAATTAGTAAAATGTATATGAAAATAACATATAAATTTATTAATAAACAATCACAACATGATATAACAAAGACATGACATAAAAACAACAAAAACAGGATATGAAAAAACAAAAACATGATATAAAAACAAAAACATGATGTAAAAACAACACTGATACAATGACTGATAAATTGACTAAACTTATTCTAATATCTCCCTGTATACCACATTAAGAGTGAAAACACTTTCAGAGTGCTTGACTAATTTCCCTTGTGATGAAGTATTTACAATTTTAACGTCACAAGCTCTTCAAACTCGAGAGAAAGCCAACATATAATTGACCATGTGTGAAAACAGGTTCAGGTAGGAATAGTCTACTCTGTCTAGAATTTGTCCTTGTGATTTATTAATAGTCACTGCAAAATGCTGGCATGACGGGAAACTGTCTTTGAATTAATTTAAATGGAAGGCCAATGTCAGATGTGGACAAATCAATTCTTGTAATCAGAACCACCTTCTCCTTCTGCAGATCCTGTTAATACTTCAGCTTCAATTATGTTAGGTCACAATCTTTTGATAATAAATCTAGTACCGTTACAAATACCCCATTTACTATTAAGATTTCTCCGTAGCATGATGATTGCACCCATTTTCAATTTTAATTTATGATATGGCATTCCCAAAGGAGTAATACTATTAAGAAATTCAATGGGAAAATTTTCCTTTTCAGCATCATCTTTTGAATCAATGGAATCATCATTCAAATACGTGTGAAAATCTCCATCGAGTATATCCAAAATTTCTTCATTTAATTTTTGAATGTGCTCATTTTCTTGGACAAAGAATTGCACTTTTAGATATATATACATTTTAATATATTTAATTGATTTTTTTAGAGAGAGGAAGGGAGAGGGATAGTTAGAAACATCAATTGGCTGCCTCCTGCACACCCCCCACTGGGGATGTGCCCACAACCAAGGTACATGCTCTTGACCGGAATCGAACCTGGGACCCTTCAGTCCGCAGGCCAATGCTCTATCCACTGAGCCAAACTGGTTAGGGCTAGATATATTTTTAATATATCTATAGACATAGTATTTCCAAAGGTAGCTTTAATAATAGATCCATTACAAATAATTTCACAGGGGATTTCAATAATATCCATTCCTAAATGAAAACTGCTATCAAGTTTGCCATCTCCAAGTTATACTAACCATTCACTGTATGCAGAATCCTCTGATCTCATATTTGTTTTAAGAGACAACTTTCTGAAACACCCCCAAACATTACAGTACTTTAAACTCATTTGTATTATGGCTGATCGCATAGCATGCGGCACAACACTGAGACAGTAGAAAATCCTCTCTGAGAAGAACTTTCCCACCAAATGCAACATTCAAATTCTTAATTTCTCTTAGTAATCTGTCTATGGCCTTTATAGCATGACTGGATACCATGGTGCACTCAACAATAATGAGAAGTTTGGCTTTTTTAATGGGTCCAGATGCAGGTGAGTGGGATTCCTGGCTGGCAGGCCTCTGACAGCAAGCTGACCAACGGGTGATTCTGCGAGGAATGGGGCTCCCTCCTCCCTCCTGTTAGGGTCTGGTTTGAAGGCCAGCCATGACCCCAATGGTGGCGGAGGTCCCCTTTGGGTGCTGGGTCGGCCTGAGCTAGGGGCCACTGGCGGTTGGTAGGCCAGCCATGTCCCCAATCCAGGCAGGAGGGTCGGGAAGGGGGGATTCCCCTCATGGTGACCGGTCGTTTGGTCATAATGCCTCTTGGCCTTTTATTATTATGAACCTTAGACAAAATTTGCTGTAAACTCATAGTAATGACTATCCCTCTGCAGCCCTCTCTCAAAAACTGACTTGAATTACTAATTCCAATTTTTCTTTTATTTGGTGAAGTATTTTTAATTTTGCTTTTTTATGCTTTTGTTGTTTCTTGGGAAAGGGGGAGACCATAAATACATTAGTAAAGAAGCAAATGAGTAACAGAATAAATGCTATGCACCAAAAAGCACGTATTACAGAGCCCAGATTGAAAACTTATACATTACACACTTTCTTCATGTCCTCCCCTATCTCCTATGCTGTTTGACTTTTTAAAAGAGAATATTATTACAGAGGTCTAAGTTTTATGTTTTCTTAATATCTTCAGTGACAAATAATTTTCTGTTTCATAAATGTTCACATTGTGAATACTCTAAGGCCTTATTTCAATGTAATAAAATAGTCTAATCCAGTGATTGGCAAACTGCGGCTCGTGAGCCACATGTGGCTCTTTGGCCCCTTGAGTGTGGCTCTTCCACAAAATACCACGGCCTGAGCGAGTCTATTTTGAAGCAGTGTTAGAAGAAGTTTAAATTTAAAAAATTTGGCTCTTGACAAAACCGGTTTGGCTCAGTGGATAGAGCGTCAGCCTGCGGACTGAAGGGTCCCAGGTTCAATTCCGGTCAAGGACATGTACCTGGGTTGCGGGCACACCCCCAGTAGGGGGCGTGCAGGAGGCAGCTGATCGATGTTTCTCTCTCACCAATGTTTCTAACTATCTCCCTTCCTCTCTGTAAAAAAATCAATAAAATATATTTTAAAAAAAATTTGGCTCTCGAGGGAATCCAAGATGGTGGCGTAGGTAAACACCTAAACTGCTGCCTCGCACAACAATTTAATCTGCAACTAAAAGACAAAACGTCTATCACCCAGAACCACGGGAAAGCTGGCTGAGTGGAAGTTCTACAACTAGAAGGAAAGAGAAAAGAGCACTGAGACGTGCACAAGCGCTGAAAAGCTGAGGTACAGAGGCGCGGGATCTGGGCTGGCTGCAGGCGTTGCTTTTTTTTCAACCCAAAGGGGAGACAAGCCCCCGATTACTCTGAAATACAGTTTCTGGGGAGACGCGGGGGACCCAAACTCCTACGGGGAGAAGCTGGATTGTCTGCTACCGGGTCAGAAAGTGAGGGGGGCCTGCTTGTAGAGCTGCGCACAGGAATAATTGTTTATCTGCACTGGGGCACAGGACGGGAAGCAGTCGGAGACACAGAGCCGGCTAACTAGCAGCCATTGCTGTTAGCCACGCCCTAGCCTAGTGATGCCCTGAGACCCCGCCCCACACAACCTACAAACCCACCCAAGCTCCAAGCAGCGGCTTTTGCATATGAATGGACTGCAGCTTAACCTAACAAACTTGCAGCCCGGGTCAGACAGTTCCAAAACCTCCAAACCCCAAGCAAAGAGGAGAAAACTGTAGCTCTCGCTGTAGCTCCTGCTGGGTGGACTCAGACAGTTGCTGACCTGCACCCCATTGGAGATCCAGAAGCCAGTATACCTAGTGGTCAGTGTGAGAAACCAGATTTCAACTCCTCACATCCATAAGTGACACATTCAAGAGACAGACTCAGAGAGCACCAAAGCCCCACTGAAACAAGTCCTGCACCATAAGCGTGTCTCCAGCACAGCAGTTCTTATAGACACAGCGAGTCCTCACAGCCGTTTGGCCTGGAGGTCAATTCCTCCCAGCAATTAAGGCTTAACTACACCAAGACTTTGCACTCAGCCCACAAAGGGGTGTACCAAGAGTGTCCACATCAAGTGATTGGGGAGGCTGAGCTACTGCCCCCTATAGGTCACCTACCACACAAAGCCACTCCATCAACACAGGGAAGCAGCCAAAATGCGGAAACAAAGAAACATGTCACGAATGAAAGAAATGGAGGAAAGCAAACTACTGGATGACATAGAGTTCAGAACCACATTTATAAGGTTACTCAAGAATCTTCTAAAAACCGCCGAGAAACTTGATGACACTTCTGAGGAGCTTAGTGAGACCTTCAAGGACCTTAATGAGAATGCCAAAAAAATGGAAAAGGACCAGTCAGAAATGAAGCATACACTGTCTAAAATAAAGAATATACAGAAACTCAACTGTAGATCAACGTACCCCAAGAATCAAACCAAAGATCTGAAATATGAGGAAACAAAAAACACCCAACCAGAAAAACAAAAAGAAAATAGAATCCAAAAATATGAAGATAGTGTAAGGAGCCTCTGGGACAACTTCAAGCGTACCAACATCCGAATTTTTGTGGTGCCAGAAGAGAGAGAGCAAAATATTGAAAACCTATTAGAAGAAATAATAACAGAAAACTTTCCCTACCTGGTGAAAGAAATAGACTTACAAGTCCAGGAAGCACACAGAACCCCAAACAAAAGGAATCCAAAGAGGACCACACCAAGACACATCATAATTAAAATGCCAACGGCAAAAGACAAAGAGAGAATCTTGAAAGCAGCAAGAGAAAAACGGTTAGTTACCTACAAGGGAGCACCCATACGACTGTCAGCTGATTTCTCAAAAGAAACTATGCAGGCCAGAAGGGAGTGGCAAGAAATATTCAAAGTGATGAACAGCAAGAACCTACAACCAAGATTACTCTACCCAGCAAAGCTATCATTCAGAGTTGAAGGTCAGATAAAGAGCTTCACAGACAAGAAAAAGCTAAAGGAGTTCATCGCCAGCAAACCAGGATTACATGAAATGCTGAAGGGTATTCTTTAAGAAGAGGAAGAAGAAGAAAAAGGTAAAGAAAAACTATGAAAAACAAAATGACATCAAATACATACCTACCAACAAGTGAATCTAAAAATCAAGTGAATAAAAATCTGAAGAACAGAATGGACTGGTGAATATAATGGAATCAGGGACATAGAAAGGGAGTGGACTGACGACTCTCAGGGGAAGCAGGTGTGAGGGGTGCGGGAAGAGATTGGACAAAAATCTTACTCCTATGGATGAAGACAGTGGCGGGGGGTAAGGGCATGGGGTGGGGTGGGGTGGGGAATCAGGTGGAGGGGAGCTATGGGGGGGGAAAAAAAAAAGAGGAACACCTGTAATAATCTGAATAAAGATTTATTTTAAAAAATTTAAAAAAATTTTGGCTCTCAAAAGAAATTTCAATCATTGTACTGTTGATATTTAGCTCTGTTAACTAATGAGTTTGCCAACCACTGGTCTAATCTATACATGGTGACCTAAGCCAGGTCCACAATAAGAGTAATTGATTCTGTACACTACACATAACCAAATATGAAATATCCCACATAATTAAATTATTTGCATTCTTGGAATTCTAGCTATTAACAATGCAAGAATAAATAATTTTTAAGGAACTAGAATGCCAAATGTTCTCAAATAACTTTATTTCATTTTCTGAAGTCTAACTACCCTCCAAGCTTCTCAGAGGGTACTCAAATAATGTCTTAAAACAAAATGAGATATAATTGATATATATGATTATATTTCAAATAATTCTTAATTTTAACAAAAGGCTACTTGGGAAATATTTTAAACAATACTTACATCAGTTTGTAGAAGTTTATTATCTAATGTCAAGAGAGTATGAAAATTGTTCATCCAAGTTTCCATATTATCTTCAAAAAATTCAGGGAGATCCTAAAGAATAAATGCAGACTTGAGACTTTTAATTAAAATAAGTAGCATATTACCTGGCCAGTGTGGCTCAGTGAATTAAGCGTTATTCCATGCATTAAGAGGTCACTGATTCAATTCCCAGTCTAGGCATATGTCAGGGTGGCAGCTGATCGATGTTTCTCTCTCTCTCCCTCTCTAAAAAAAAATCAATAAAAACATATTTTAGAAATAATAAGTATGCTATGTACTTAAGTTCCCCCTGCACACACACCAAATGTTTTCCACATGCCTACAGACTCCAAGTCCACACTTCTTAGCCTAAGCCAACCATTATCTATTTTGACAAGAATTCTCTGTTCTAATTAGGTCTGGCAGCTGAATAAACCATTCTGACTTCTGTCTCTGTTTATACACACTTTCAACCACAAATAATGATGTCTTGGTTTCCTGCCCCAATTTAATTTAAATCAACTTATTCTTTCCAGGTCCAGCTGTATGAATGAAGCCTTTTCTTATTAAACTCAGTGCTTACCAATATATCCCTTTTCCTTTCTGAACTATTGCATTTAGTGTAAGATGACCACCAATTCAGACTTACTGTCTTATGCAGTTAATGGTTTCCTATGTAACAGTACTGCCTTCTTAATGAGGTTGATAAATTCCCCAAAGGTAACATTATGCATTTGGTGTCCCTCACTATGCCTAATAAGAATCTTATTCCACCTGACTTCCAGAAAGCAGAATTCAAAAAAAGATATAAGCGAGGTATGCGTGAGAAAAAAAAAAAAAAAAAAAGACTAAAGGTATAAACAAAAACAGTGGCATCCTTTAATTAACTTTCTCAAACGCTATCTAGCTGACCACTGATGTAGTTATGGTATTTTGAGCTGTTCAACTCCTACTCTATCCAATCCTTTGGTGGAATGCTTTCCCTACCATTGTGAGTCATCCTGTAAGGATTAAGTCCCTGTCCTTGGCCCAGGCTAGGATCAATGAAAAACCCAGATCCTTCCTCTAACCTTTCTCAGTATAGTAATCTGTACCATTAAGATCCCCTTTTGGTTCCTGGAGCCCTGAATCTTAAAAAAATTAGTCAAGAACAGAAAGAATTACTGGAGGCCACTATCTCAGTAACAACAGGGTGTCTGGGTATTTTCTACTATAAAATTGTGGCTGTGTTTCTTCTGAAATAACACCGCTTCTTATACCTTCTAAATACTGGTTCTTCACCTTGTCTCCCCAGATGTTTCCAATAAGAGCCTTTTTGTATAAGCTAGCCATAGATCTCTAAACAAAACATGGCTCCCCCAGTGCCAAGACCCACTTAAATGAACAAGAGGAAGGCCTGAGAATGTGCTCTCATAGTCTTCAATAAAAGAGTAGAGAAGGGGTGGAGAACCTTTTTTCTGCTAAAAGCCTTCTGAATATTCCTAACATCATTTGCCTGCCATACAAAATTATCAACTTAAACTAGGCTGCTATATTTGGTCAAACATTTATTTATTTAATAAATTATACTCATTAACTTTTATTTTTTTAAATATATTTTATTGATTTTGTACAGAGAGGAAGGGAGAGAGACAGTTAGAAACATCGATGAGAAACATCAATCAGCTGCCTCCTGCACGCCCCCTACTGGGGATGTGCCCGCAATCCAGGTACATGCCCTTGAACAGAATCGAACCTGGGAACTTTCAGTCCACAGGCACTGAGCCAAACCGGTTTCGGCTGGTCAAACATTTAATTAACTAGCCTCTAATGCCTTGGGAAGGCCAGACCAGATGATTTCTCGGGCCTTATATAGCATGTGGGTTGGACATTCCCCACCACTAAAGTAGAGGATGGTTCTCCATAACAATGACTATTTGTAGACAAATAATGGAGGGAGTAAAAAAACTAATTTCTTTACTTTCAGAAAAATCAATGCTGGCAAAGAGGTCTTCATCAAATGGAAAGTTGCATTTTTTTTCCAACAAAGAATAAGAATCAAAAACAAGAAATAAAACTTACCTGAAAATTTAAACTGTAGAACAATTTTGAGATCAATATCAGGGAAGAAAAAAGAATTCTCAGGGCAGAGGCATCATTTGCATGGGTACTACAGAGTTCAATGGTGGCCTTGGAAAGGAATTTAGGAACATAGTGTTAGTATATTATAAGCCTTCATGAAATGAGCTTTGCACTAGGCTGAGATTAAATATTTAAGCAATAAATGTTAAATAATTATACTATTACATACCTTAAATAGATTAGTCAAAGGCAAAGCAAAGGCATCCAGAACAAGTTTAATTTCGGTCCATAACTCGTTTGACTTAAATTCATGGCGGTATCTAGAAAATTAGGATGAAATAGGCAACTTACAAGTTTTTGCTTACTGACTTTGGTTCCTTAAGAATAGATTAGAGAAAAATCTAATTTTCTGAAATTCTTTCGTTTTAAAGGAACCAAGCACAGTTTAAGGAGACTAGGTATTTTATAGATAGGGCAATCCTATATTATAAAGAGGTGATATGCAAATTGACCCTCACACCATCACACAAGATGGCCATCCCCATGTGGTCAAAGATGGCTGCCACAAGATGGCCAGCAAGGGAGGGTAAATGTGGGTGATCAGGCCATCAGGGGAGGGCAGTTAGGGGCGACCAGGCCAGCAGGGGAGGGCAGTTGGGAGCAATCGGGCCAGCAGGGGAGCAGTTAGTGGGTAATCAGGCTGGCAGGCAGGTGAGCAGTTGGGAGCCAGCAGTCTCGGATTGTGAGAGGGATATCCGACTGCCGGTTTAGGCCCGATCCCTGTCCGACATCCCCTGAGGGGTCCCAGATTGGAGAGGGTGCAGGCTGGGCTGAGGGATACCCCCCCTCACATCGCATGAATTTCGTGCACCAGGCTTTTAGTATGAAATAAACGTCCTACCTAAGAAGAAACATACTAGTGAACTGAGAAGCTTATGCTCTTATTCCAGAATTATTATATTCAAAGGAATGACAATAGTGACAGAAATATGAACTGCCTACACAAGCAAAAACATATGAAAAAAAAGTATTTTAAATGTATGAGTTATTATGTCAATACCTTTTAAATAAAGAATGTGCTGTACGAAGGACTCCATTAATAACGTGAAAATCGCCACTCTGAAAGCGATTCACCATTTCTGTCAACAAGTCGGGCCATTTCTGAGGGAAATCTTCTCTACCAATTATGCTAATGGCATCGCTTAACTGAGAAGAGGAGGGAAAAGATTAATTACACAATAGCTCTACAAACAAGCCTACCTAAAAAAAACAGGGCCTTACATTACCTGCTTCTGAATTTGCTCCGGGCTGCTAAGCATCAAATGAACTATGTTGGCTTTAATGGCTACTCGGTCAGCTTCACAGATTTTATTTGGTTCATCTTCAACCTAAAAACAAAGTATCCATGAGCAAGTAACATAAATCCATGCATGAGATAGATGGATTTGTAGATAAAATAGAACCATTTCTTATTTCCTGGTTTTCTAAGAAAAGCACAGAGAAAGGTAAGGCCTTCCCTTGACATGAATGAGTCAGATTCCTTTCCTTTCATGAAAGCACGAATCCTTTGATTAGAAAAATGTATATTCCACCCTAAATGCAAATATTTTACATACAAATTAATGAGCTTCTAATTCCCTGATGCCAATTAAGACTCCCAGTTTTATAAACTAATCACGTGATTAAAAACTTTATATATGCGGCTTAGTACATATTAACCTTCAAACGCTTCAATTTTGACTCTCACTTTAAGTCAAATGTCTTTCTCAATGAAAACCTCTTGACCATTGAGTTTGAATGCATCCAGGACTACATCACTCAAAAAGGTCTGCAAGTCTCAGTAGTTTACAAATCAAGACGGAGCTAGAGAGAGGGATTTTTAAACATTTTAAGAATCACCAGGTCATTTTTCTCACATGTGCTTATTAAAGATACAAGCTTAAACTAGTATTTACTACTTTTAAATTCTTTTATGGAATGAAGAAAAAAGATTCTAAATAAATATTTAAGAAGATTTAAAGCTGACTTTTTAGAAAAGCTGACCATTTTTGTCAATGGTAATAATTTCCAAATAATTATCATTACTGCTATCATCATGAAATAATTCTCATTTTTTTTCTTTATCCTACGCCTTGTTTCCTCAACCCTGGAATCACTGATATTTATCTTGGGTTAGATAAATCTTTGTGGTAGAAATCTTTCTTGTATATTGTAGGATGATTACATACATCCCTACCCACTAGATGCCAATAATCCCCTCTCCCCCTACCCCAAGCTGTGACAACCAACATTTTACCAAATATTGCCTGGTGGGCAAAAATCACCCCTAATATCTGTTTCTTAATTTATAACAAATTTATACTAGTCATTAAACTGCAACACAATAAGTCACCTTAAAATTAGTACATATTTCCATATCACACAAAACATAGGGACAATCCCTTATCAAAAACTTCAAAATAAGTTATTTTGCATTTTTTTTAAAAAATAAATCTTTATTGTTCAATTACAGATGTTCTTTTTTCCCCCCATAGTTCCCCTCAACCCGGTTCCCACCCCACCCCATGCCCTTATTCTCCGCCACTGTCCTCGTCCATAGGTGTAAGATTTTTGTCCAATCTCTTCCCGCACCACCCCCCGCCCCGAGAACTGTCAGTGTACTCCCTTTCTATGCCCCTGATTCTATTATATTCATCAGTTTATTCTGTTCATCTTATCTGCCCTTCAATTCTGAATGATAGCTTTGCTGGGTAATCTTGGTTATAGGTTCTTGCTATTCCATCACTTTGAATATTTCTTGCTACTCCCTTCTGGCCTGCAGTTTCTTTTGAGAAATCAGCTGATAATCGTATGGGTGCTCCCTTGTAGGTAACTTTTTCTCTTGCTGCTTTTAAGATTCTTTGTTTTTTGCCCTTGGCATTTTAATTATGATGTGTCTTGGTGTGGTCCTCTTTGGAATCCTCTTGTTTGGGGTTCTGTGCACTTCCTGGACTTGTAAGTCTATTTCTTTCACCAGGTAGTGGAAGTTTCCTGTCATTATTTCTTCAAATAGGTTTTCAATATCTTGCTCTCTCTTCTTCTGGCAACCCCATAATTCAGATGTTGGTACATTTCAAGTTGTCCTAGAGGTTCCTTACACTATCTTCATATTTTTGGATTATTTTTTCTTTTTGCTCTTCCGGTTGGGTGTTTTTTGCTTCTTTGTATTTCAAATCTTTGACTTGATTCTTGGAATCCTCTAGTCTACTGTTGAATTTCTCTATTTTATTCTTTATTTCAATCAGTGTATGCTTAATTTCTGATTGATCCTTTTCCATTTTTTTTTTGGCATTCTTGCTAAGATCCTTGAAGGTCTCACTAAGTTCCTTGGACATTTCTAGAAGATTCTTGAGTAACCTTATAACTGTGGCGTTGAACTCTTTATCAGTAATTTGCTTTTCTCCATTTCTTTCATTTGTGACATGTTTCTTTGTCTCTGCATTTTGGCTGCTTCCCTGTGCTGATAGAGTGGCTTTGTGTGCTAGGTGTCCTATAAGGCCCAGTGTCTCAGCCTCCCCAATCACCTGAGTTGGACACTCTTGGTGCACCCCTTTGTAGGCTGGGTGCACAGTCTTGTTGTAATTAAGCCTTGATTGCTGTTGATACACTGGAAGGAATTGACCTCCAGGCCAATTGGCTGTGAGGACCAGCAGTGTCTATAATGGAAGAACTGCTGTGCTGGAAATACCCTTATGGGGCAGGACTTGCTTCAGTGGGGCTTTGGTGCTCACTGAGTCTGCCCCTTGCGTGTGTCACTTATGGATGTGAAAGAGTTGTAATCTGGAATGGTCTCACATTGACCACTGGGTACACTGGCTCTTGGAACTCTGAGGTGCAAAATCAGCCACTGCCTGAGGCCATCCAGCAGGAGCTACTGTGAGATCTGCAGATTTCTCTCCTTTGGGGTTTGGAAGTGCCCAGGTGAGGCCCAGCTGTGAAGAAAGGCAGGCTACTGCCACCAAGAGCCTTGGGTCTTCTTTTGGAAGCTTCTGAGCTCTCTGACCCAGGTGCAGTTTGTTAGGTTAGGCTGCGAAAGGCCAGGCCATTCACATGCAAAAGCTGCTGCGCACAGCTTGGGTGGGGTTGTAAATTGGGTGGGGCAAGGTCTCAGGGAATCACTAGCGTAAACAGCAATGGCTGCCAGTAAGCTGTCTCTGCGTCCCCATGCAGGAAGAATGATCACTGTGAGCACCTCTGAGAGAAAGCCGCCCTCGCGTTCCAGCCCGGTGCCAGACAATCCAGTTTCTCTGTATGAGTCTTGGTCCCCAGAGTCTCGCCTGGAACTGGAGTTCAGAGCAAGAGGGAGCTTGTATCTCCCTCCCAATTGAAAAAAACAGCAGCGCACCCAGTTGCCAGCTCGTTTCGCATGCACCTCAGTACCTCCACACCTCCTCCCAGTCTCAATGTGCTTTTTTCTTTCCTCCTAGTTGTACAACTTCCACTCAGCCAGTTTTCCTGTGGTTCTGGATGATAGCTGTTTTGTATTTTACTTGTAGTTTTGATGTGGTAGTTTTGATGTGGTTGTGAGAGGCAGCAAGTATAGGTGTTTACCTATGCCCCCAACTTGGTTCTTGTTATTTTGCATTTTACAAATTTTCATATATATATAATTTTCAGCTTTATATAATTTTTCCCAGTCCCTAATACAAACTGCTTCAGTTATTCACTTAGACTGTTTTCCCATATTTCTCTTCAGAAGACAATGAACTAGAATTAAACAGAGGTTAAAACCTAGTTTCATAATCTTCTAGCAACCTGAGTTATAAAGTTGATGTAATCTATATGAATTCAAATGCAACGAAACTTAGGAAAAATCTTTCAGGTTTTCTCCACAGGCAATCATGCCATCTATGAACAAAGACAGTTTTATGTCCTCCTTTGCTCCTTTTTATTTCCTTTTCTTACTGCATTAGCAAAGACTTCCAATATAATGTTTTTAAAAAGCTACCTGGCCAGAGCTGATTCTTCTTTTTTTAGTCTACTGATGTGATGAATTGTATTAATTAATCAATTTTTAACTTTTTAATTAAATTTACTGGGGTGACATTGGTTAGTAAAATTATATAGGTTTTAGGTATACAATTCTGTAACACCTCATTTGTATACTGTATTGTGTGTTCACCACCCCAAGTCAAAGCGTTAATTAATTTTTGAATGTTGAACAAGCCTTGCTACCTGGGATAAATCCCACTTGATCATGGTGTGTATTTTTATACTCTTTGCATTTGATTTGTATTTCACTGAGGAAAGTGCTGTTTAATTTTACCTTTAATGTGTGTCCAAATCTTTCAGGAGCACTGCATATATAAATCTTATAAACATACAAGGTATTGAACTATGTATTCACAAAATACTTACAATTCTCCAGTTTCTTTTAATATAGTTCTTGAATGTTACTGAGGCACACACTTTGATAACATTATCCTGGGACTTCTCCAGTAATGTTAAAAGCAACAGTGGGTAATTCTGATTTCCTTCCACAGATTCAAGAAACTTCTCAGCTATAAAAGAATTTCCATGTTAGATTTGTTATTATAATCAAATCTTTCTACTTTATGTATATGTGGAACTATTCCCTTTGGAAACCTATCAAGTGAGCCTCACTTTCCTTATCTATTAAAAAGACTATATATGATGTTATATTAAACTTACATAATACCTCAGTTTTCAAATCATTTGACTCACCTGATTCTCACAAATCTATAATGTGGCCTCATCAGAAGACCACCCCATCTGAAGGAGAACCTGCTTCTTAGAAGATTTTAAGCGACTTTAGGGCAAAAGTTACACACTCTGTCTTGTTCCAGAAGGGCTATTATTAGTACTATTAGTAATGGTAGTATTATTTCTTTTTACAGTATTACCGTGATCAAAATTAAATGAGTTAATTCCGGCTAATATGTTATTATTAACTATATGAGTCTGGAGCTTTACTCACATATATTATTTCATTATTACCCAGAGAGGTAGGTAATTTTATCCTCATTTAAAGACAAGGCCACTGAGGTTAAGTAACTTGTCAAAGATCACAGAGCTAGAATATTTCATCATTGAAAAAGTTTTCATCTTGTCCTTATTTGACCACACTAGACTTCAGTTTTCTTCTATACACATTTCTAGTACCAGCAATAAATTTATACTAAGATTTTAACACATATTCACACTGATATTACACTTAGAAATATTAAATACCCTGTTTACTGATTACAGAGTGAAGGTGTATAGCACTTCTAATTTTTCCTATCTTAAGCCTCACCCATTCCAAGGATCTAATACCCATTGAAAAAAGCTGCTATTAGCACCTATTATTTCCTACAATATGATTTAGCCTGGCCGGTGTTGTTCAGTGGTTGAGTCTTAACCTATGGACCATGAGGTCACAGTTTAATTCCTAGTCAGGGCACATGCCCAGGTTATGGGCTTGATCCCCAATGGGGTGGTGCAAGCGGCAGCTGATCAATGAACCTGACAACTCTGGCTAAAGATGCCTCTATCTATTTTTTAAAAATATATTTTTATTTATTTCAGAGAGGAAGGGAGAGTGAGAGATAGAAACATCAATGATGAGAGACAATCATTGATCGGCTGCCTCCTGAATGACCCCACTGGGGATTGAGCCCATAACCTGGGCATGTGCACTGACCAGGATTCAAACTACGACCTCCTGGGTCGATAGGTCGATACTCAACCACTGAACAACACAGGCCGGGCTAAATCATATTATGGTAGAAAATAATAGATGCTAACAGCAGACCTTTTCAATAGGTACTGGATCCTTGGAATGAGTGAGGCTTAAGATAGGAAAAATTAGAAGTGCCACACACCTTCATTGTGTAACCAGTAAACCTAGGACAGTGGTCAGCAAACTCATTAGTCAATAGAGCCAAATATCACAGTACAAGGATTGAAATTTCGTTTGAGAGCCAAATTTTTTAAACTTAAACTTCTAATGCCACTTCTTCAAAATAGACTCACCAGGCTGTGGTATTTTGTGGAAGAGCCACACTCAAGGGGCCAAAGAGCCGCATGTGGCTCGCGAGCCGCAGTTTGCCGACCACGGACCTAGGAGATTTAATATTCCTCTCTGAACTCAATAAAAAATATGTATTTAAAAAAATAATATGATTTAACACCTTTCTTCTCTCTGAATTGAGTCCTAAGAGTTTAACCTCCATCCTCAGACCTTTCCTGCTTTCTGTCACCACGTCTTTCTTGAAAGATGAGAAATGAACTGGAACATTGGAACATGTTTTTAAGTAGCAGACACAGTTTCGTACGAGTCTATCAGGCTCTCACCATTTCCTTAGTGTCAGCATTTTGTACAGGGCAACACACTATACCCATGATTTGGGGGAAAGCCCACATAAACTGCCAGGTCTCTTTCTTAAATTATAATTAATATCCTGGAAGCAATTTTCTCATGAGTTTAAGTCTATTCCTTTTTGCGTTCATTTTCTTCAACTTGCGCTCAGAATATTCACACTGACATGTTTCCACACGCTCAATGAATTTTAAAATGTCTTCCAGTTTATCTATACCGCTGTCACATCTCAATAACTCATGAGAAGAGTGGTATCTGTAAGCTATACATTGCCACCTCCATATCATTTTATAAAGATGTTGAGTCAGTCTACTACCAATCCCTGAGAAATATGTCCACAACTCTTCCCAGAAACACCAGTTTATTCCTACACTCTGTCCTGGATTCATAAAAAAATGCCACCTTCACCTTAAAAGATACAATTATTAAAAATAATTTCAGTAGATAATGTTGGCAGAGGCTTTCGAAGATTAGAGCCATTAATTTCCCTTTATCCAAGAACACATTACTTCTTTAAGCACTAATGGGAAGTGCACAAATTTTTCCTCTCAGAAATCACAAAAGCTAGGATGAATGCATTAACATGTTTACAATTCTATGTTTTATATGTAACATCAGTATGACACACACACACACACGCATTCATTTGTGTCTTCATGGGGCCCTTCCAAAATCCTCTTCATGAGCATGCACACTAGTAAATTCTAAAGAAGATTAAGAGCATTTCTGGTTAATATGGCTTACATCAAGGATCCTCAACTGACTACTTACAGGACACATATGGCTCTCAAAATTAGTTTGATTTGTATGAATTTCAAAATTGTTCGAAGTTATTAGTTGCTGTCATTTCAAAGTAAGGACATTTCATATAAATACCCTTATTTTTCAAGTAAAGCTAGAAATATGATTTTGCAAAACTAGTTTGAATCCCCCTAAGACAGCTGGTTCCAAATAATAATTGCCCCTTAACCAAAGCTTATAGCCACAGATTACCAGTCTCCACTTGGCCTGCTCCCTCATTTACCTTCACATCTGATTCCTGTGGGCACCTGAGTTGCAAGTCTAAGTTTATATTAAGTTTCTCATGGAAACTAACAGATCTTAAAATGTAATAATTAAATCAATCCCAGCATGAAGATTAAGCATTGAGTGTCTGATTGCCTGGTTTCATTCACTTAATCACTTTTTAGGCAGTTAACACCAATCTCTATGCCCTAAATTATTATCTTTCTAAAACTGGCAGGTGTAGGGAATTTCAGAAAAGTGAAGGGACAAAGCATTCTAAACATATTAGTACTTTATATTCCAGAGGAGGCCAAATAAAAACTATTTTACTCAAAAAACAAAACCCAAAAAAACCCGCACCACCCTATGCTATAACATTTGAAGACAGCCAACCACACACTTTATGGCTACAGAATGAAAAGTAAACTGTCTGAGAATCCAAGTGTAAATCATTTTTTTAAAATCTATATTTACAAACAGCAGTTGGCATAAAGTTTTCCCTCACCTGGACGCCTGATGGCGGGATCAGGATCAAGAGTTTTCTTTAAATATTCTGTTAGCGTCTGCAAATTTGCGTCACTGAGCTCCATTGCGATAAAATCTAAAACAAGAAATGAGGTTTGGGTAACTGGTCACAGGTGAACACAGTAATTTGCATAAAAAATCATTTCATGTTATCAGTCTTCTCTCTGAAAGTCATTTTTGTTGTTTGGGCATGGACTATAAATATGACTCTGACCTAAGATAAGAAGGGCTTTTCTGAAACAATGGTGAGATAATTTTGATATATAGTAAAGGAGAAAAAATAATATGTCATAATTTTAAAAAAATAGGCACAGAAAAGCAAAATTGAAGGCTTGATCAAAGTCACCATAAAGTTGATCTAATTTATGAAACAGAGCAAAGGGTAAAAAGACTCACAAAGAATGATTTTAAAGTCCTGTCATAAAAAATTAAGGCAGTAAACATATATGCGCCCAATATAGGAGCACCTAAATATATTAAAAACTTTTGCCCTCGCTGGTTTGGCTCAGTGGATAGAGCACGGGCCTGTGGACTGAAGAGTCCTGGGTTTGATTCTGGTCAAGGGCACATACCTTGATTGCAGGCTCCTCCCAGACCCAGGCCCTGGTTGGGGCTCGTGCAGGAGGCAACCAATTGATGTGTTCCTCTCACACTGATATTGCCTCTCTGTCTTTTGCTCTCACTTTCACGCTCTAAAAATCAATGGAAAAATATCCTCTGGTGAGGATTAAATATACATATAGATGTGTGTATGTGTATGTGTGTATACATCTATATATGTGAAAGCCCAAGCTACCATCAGGACCGAACGACTGGTTGACCAGTCACTATGACGTGCAATGACCACAAGGAGGCAGACACTCAACGCAGGAGCTGCCCCCTGGCGGTCAGTGCGCTCCCACAGCCAGCCAACCTCCCCTGGTTGCTCCCCCTGGGCCGGCAAACCTCCCGCAGCCCTTCCCCACATCTGGCAGGCCCTGTCTGGCAGCTGGCAGGCCCTGGCCCCAATAGGCCCTGGGACCCCACCCGTGCACTAATTTCATGAACCGGGCCTCTAATATACATATAAAAACTTCTGGAGTACTCTAAAGGAGAGATAGACAGCAATACAGTCATACCTACTAGGGACTTTACCATCCCGCTGACTTCACTGGATAGATCTTACAAACAAAAAATTAATAAGGAAACAGTAACTCCAAATGACACATTGGATCAGATGGATTTAATTGACATTTATAGAACATTTCACACCAAAGTGCAGAATTTATATTCTTCTCAAGTGCACATGGGTCATTTACAAAGATAGACCACATGTCAGCACACAAAACAAGTCTCTACAAGTTCAAGAAGACTAAAATATCATGCATCTTCTCAAATCACAATAGAATGAAATTAGAAATCAACTACAGTAAAAACACTCAAAAACATTCAAACACATGGAGGTTAAATCTCTAGGACACAGCAAAAGCAGTCCTAAGAAGGAAGGATCATAGCATTACATAGCCTATCTCAAAAAAAAAGAGAGATAAATTAAAAATTTAACAAAAGAAGAACAAGAAAAGCCCAGTGTAAGTACAAGGAAGGAATTAATAAAGATCAGAGCAGAAATAAATGACAAGAGACTAAAAAACAACAACAACACCACAAAAAAAACCACAATACAAAAGATTGATGAAACCAAGACCTGGTTCTTTAAATAGATAAACAAGATTGATGAATCTTTAGCCAGTCTCATCAAGAAATAAAGAAAGATGACCCAAATAATTAAAATCAGAAATGAAAGTGGTGAAATAACTGACACCACAGAAATACAAAGGATTGTAAGAAAGTGCTATGAGCAACTACATGCCAAAAAGATGGACAATGTGGATGAAATGGACAAATTCCTAGAAAAATGCTATCTTCTAAAAATCAGGAAGAATAAAAAAAACCTGAATAGGCCAATAACACTTGATGAAATAGAAGCAGTAATAAAAAAACTAGCAGCAAACAAATACCCTGGTCCAGTCAGCTTCACAGGGGAGTTTTACCAAACATTCAAAGAATTAACACCTATTCTCTTCAAACTATTCTAAAAAATTCAAGAGGAAGGAACACTTCCCAGCTCTTTTTATGAGGCCAGCATTATCCTAAATCCAAAACTAGATAAAGACACTACAAAGAAAGAGAATTACAGGCCAATAACCCTGATGAACATAGATTCTAAAATCCTCACCAAAATATTAGCAAATCAGATCCAGCAATATATTAAAAAGATCATACACCATGAACAAGTGGAATTGATTTCAGGAATGCAAGGTTGGTACAATATTTGCACACCAACAAATGTGATGCATCATATAAACAAACTGAAAGACAAAAATCACATGATCATATCAATAGATGCAGAAAAAGCATTTGACAAAATCCAACACCCATTTTTGATAAAAACTCTCAATAAAGTGGGAATGGAGGGATTACACCTCAATATGATAAAGGCCAAATATGACAAACCTACAGCGAACATCATATTCAGTGGGCAAAAACTAAAACCATTTCCCCTCAGAACAGGAACAAGAGAGGGATGTCCACTTTCACCACTCTTATTCAACATAGTACTGGAAGTCCTAGCTATAGCGATCAGACAAAAAGAAGAAATAAAAGAGCCCTAACCAGTTTGGCTCAGTGGATAGAGCGTCGGCCTGTGGACTGAAAGGTCCCAGGTTCGATTCCGGTCAAGGGCATGTACCTTGGTTGCGGGCACATCCCCAGTAGAAGGTGTGCAGGAGGCAGCTGATCGCGATGTTTCTCTCTCATCGATGTTTCTAACTCTCTATCCCTCTCCCTTCCTCTCTGTAAAAAAATCAATAAAATACATATTTAAAAAGAAATAAAAAATAAAAATAAATGAATTTGGCAACGTAGCAGGATACAAAATTAACAACCAGAAATCAACGGCATTTTTATACACCAATAATGAGTTATCTGAAAGAGAAACTAAATAAAGAATCCTGCCCTAGCCAGTTTGGCTTAGTGGACAGAGCGTTGGCCTATGGACTAAAGGGTTCTGGGTTCAATTCCAGTCAAGGGCACATGCCCAGGCTGTGGGCTTGATCCCCAGTGTGGGGCATGCAGGAGGCAGTCAATCAATGATTCTCTCTCATCACTGATGTTTCTCTCTCTCTCTCTCTCCCCCTCTATGAAATCAATAAAAAAATATATTTTTTAAAATAATAAATAAACAATCCCATTTACCATCACAACATAAAAATTAAGATACCTACGAATAAACTTAACCAAGAAGGTAAAAAAAAGACTTGTATTCGGAATACTACAGGACGTTGAAAAAAGAGATGGAGGAAGAAATAAACAAGTGGAAGATTATACGGTGTTCATGGATTGGTAGAATTAAAATCATTAAAATGCCCAGACTATCCAAAGCAACCTATAAATTCAATGCAATCCCTATTAAATTAACAATGACATATTTCACAGATCTAGACCAAATACTCCAAAAATTTATATGAAACCAAAAAAGACCTCGAATAGCTGCAGCAATCTTGAGAAAGAATGACAAAGTTGGAGGGATCACAATACCGGATATCAAGTTGTACTACAAAACCGCTGTCATCAAAAATTGACCCAAGCCATTACGCTCACTTAATATTTAACAAAGGAGGCAAGAACATACAATGGAGTCATCAAGAGAGTCTATTCAATAAATGGTGTTGGGAAAATTGGACAAATACATGCAAAAAAAAAGAAAGAAAGAAAGAAAGAAACTAGACCACCAACTTACACCATACACAAGAATAAACTCAAAATAGGTAAAAGACTTAAATGTAAGACGTGAAACCATAAAAATCCTAGAAGAAACCATAGGCAGCAAAATCTCAGACATCTCTCTTACCAATATATTTACAGATACATCTCCCAGGGCAAAGGAAACTAAAGAGAAAATAAACAAAGGGACTACAGCAAAAGAAAAAGCCTCTGCACAGCAAAAGAAACCAGCAACAAAACGAAAAGGGAGCCCACTGTATGGGAGAACATATTTGGCAATGATACATCTGATAAAGGGTTAAATATCCAAACTATATAAAGAACTCATACAAATTAACAAAAGACAATCCAATTAAAAATGGGCAAAGGACCTAAAAAGACACTTCTCCAAGATGGACATACAGATGGTCAAGAGACAAATGAAAAAATGCTCAACATCACTGATCATCAAAGAAATGCAAATTAAAATGACTATGCATATTACCTCACACCTGCCAGAATGGCTGCCATCAATAAATCAACAAATGACAAGTGTTGGCCATGATGTGGAGAAAAGGGATCCTTAGTACACTGCTGGTGGGAATGCAGACTGGTGCAGCCATTATGGTACATTGTTTAATCCAGAGTTCCTGCATTACTTGGCCACTCTATTATGGAACACATTTTGAAGAGCAGTGATTTAATCGACTCACTTTCCATTCTTTTTTCCTGTGTTGAAATGCTGACTCTGAAATCTTAAAAGTTTACTGCTGACAAGCAAAATCATTTACATCAATATATATGAGCTAAAAACAAAAACAACCACTTGGTGTTTCTTTGCCACATGCAAATTTTTTCTATCTTTTGAGATTTATGCAAGGCAGCATGTTAGAAACTGTGTATGTGCGTGTGTGTGTGTGTTGGGAGGATTACAGACAACCCATGAACCAGATCATGGTTAGATTCCCGATCAGGGCACACGTGTGTTGCAGGCCTGACCCCCAGTGGGGGGTGCAGTAGGCAGCAGATCGATGAGTCTATCACTGATGTTTCTGTCTCTCTCTCAAACTAATAAAAAAATATTTTTTTAAAAAATAAATGGAAAAAATATGCTTGGGTGTGAATTAAAAAAAAAAAAAGTAAATTTGAAATCTGTCCTGTATTACTGTTCACATATGGCAGTGCTTATATTTTTGCCTCAGGGCTTTGCACTTATTGTCCCATTTGCCTGATAGCTCTGTCTCTGGAGAGCTGCACGGCTCACTGCCCACTTCATTCAGGTCTCTTTTCAAATGTCATCTCTTTTCAGAGATGCCTTCCTGGACCATCCTCTCTAAGAGAGCACCCACCAATCTCCATTCTCTTACTCTATTTTTCTAAGTAAATTTATCAGGCACATTAATTTGCTTTCTTGTTTACTGTGCCTCTCCTTCTATGAGTAGGAACTTTGTGTTTTGTTCACTGCATTCTCTCTAGTGCTTTACAACAATGATGAGCACCTACTACATACTGGTTGTTCTATTTTCAAAAGCTACATGCCCTTGATTGATTTTTCCACCAAAAGCATAACGATTTTCACATTTATTCTGGTCAACTGTGCAAACAGGAAGTGGAGAAAACTGATTCTAAGGCCATGTGATAGAATAACCCTAAAATTACCAAGTTGAGGTGCTAGGATAAAACTATTTTTTAAATTTTTTAAAAAAGCATGTTGGGGAAAAAAGTGTATGTGTATGGGGAGGATGATGTTTCATAAATATGCATGCTTTGAAAGTTAAAATACTACATAGATCCTAGAATTTTAATGTTAGATAAGGGACTAAATATTTGTCAACAAACCCTTTTTATATCTCCTTAGTAAGAATGTCTATAAGCCCTAACTGGTTTGTCTCAGTGGATAGAGCAGCGGCCTGGGGACTGAAGGGTCCCAGGTTTAATTCCGGTCAAGGGCATGTACCTTGGTTGTGGGCACATCCCCAGTATGGGGCGTGCAGGAGGCAGCTGATCGATATTTCTAACTATCCCTCTCCCTTCCTCTCTGTAAAAAAATCAATAAATTAAAAAAAAAAAAGAATGTCTATAAAACCAAAATGTAAGCTTAGCCCTGATTTGGGAAAGCATGACAAACCAGGTAATTTTAGAGAATATACTCCACAGGTATTCACAATATATCAGCAAGATCCAAGTCTAATTAAGTTCTTATTTGACCACAGATGAAGGTACTTTGACACTTTAAAATATTAAATTTTCGATTTGAAGAGAAACCAGTTATATATATATTATATATTAAATATTAAATATATAAATGTAAAGTGTTATTAATTTTAAAATAAAGACTCAAACTAGAAATAGAAAATTCATTATTTTGTCTTTAAATGAGGGATGATACTTTACTTTCATCACAAAGCTATATTTGGAAATTGCTACCAATACACACACAGAGAAAAAATAAAAAACATGTACCACAACAAATCAATTATGACAGATATATCTAAATTCTAAGCTGGATCTAAGTCTTGCCTCTTCCCACAGGCCCTCAGTTATAGATGAAGACTTCTGGAATAAAAGCTATGCTTTCCAATGCCATCTCAGACATCTATGACGTAACTAATTCAAGACGTGTACCTTTTCCTTAGATACTTCCTCCACATTAGAGAACCATTCCTAATGCCTTACATCTGGAGAAAGGAAAAAGAGATCCAATGTATGAAAACTATCTGGCACACATACATCAAGAACATGACCCAATCCTAGCCGGTTTGGCTCAGTAGATAGTGTCAGCCTGCAGACTGGAGTCTCAGGTTCGATTCTAGTCAAGGGCACCTGCCTGGGTTGCAGCTCAATCCCCCACAGGGGGTGTGCAGGAGGCAGTCAATCAATAATTCTCTCTAATCATTGATGTTTCTACCTCCCTCTCTCTCCCTCTCCCTTCCTCTCTGAAATCAGTAAAAATACATTTAAAAAAACACAACATAACCCAACCTCTCTCCACCCTTTGCTTTCTGCTCACAGAACCATACACCTTAGCATCAAATCCAAAGTCTTTAAATTGCCTACAAAGCCCTATGTGACCTGGCCCCTGGATACCTCTCCCTTCTTCACACACTACTCTAGCAAGCTGCATTTTCCTCAGATATTCCATTATTCCAAGTTTGTTCATGTCCTTCAGCTCTTGTACTTTCTATACCCTCTGCCTGGAATGTTCTGTCCCCTCACCTTTCCATGGCTGGTTTCTGCTTAAATGTCACCTCCTCTAAGAAGCCTTCTTCATCAAATCACCTGTTACTTCCTGTTACTTGTCCCTATCTGAAACTATCTAATTCATTTATGTGTATTGTTGTCCCCCCCATCCCTGAACATAAGCTACCCAAGGGACGGAATCTTGTCCATTTTTGCTTTTTCACTGTATTCCCAGAGATGAACGGGCAAATAATATTCATAAATATGCATGCTACAATCTCTGAATAATAATTGTGCATCTGGCGGCTGGCAAGCACTGGCCACTTGGACACAGCAGTGAACGAGACAGGCAAAAGCAAGACCCTTGCTCTCAAAGTTTACATTTTAGCAGTCAAGAAAGACAATAAACAAGTAAACTATTAAGGGATTATAGATGACAATCGATGCATGAAGTATATAAAAACTAGTGCGAAGGGATGAAGAGTTGAGGAGAGGTGCGTCAAAGAAGGTCTAAGGTGAGTAAAACCTGAAGGATAGGGAGCCAGCCTTGCAAAGGTCTGATGTTGGTCATTTCCACGCAAATGAAAGGCATGTCCAAATGCTTTATAGTGGGCATGAGCTTGGAACATTTAAGAAAAAAGAAAGGCAGGTCAGTATGTCCACCGTGGCTAAAGAGGAAAGATAGGTGGGGAGGCAGACAATGGTCACCTGAAATGGGACTGTAAAGCGCGGTAATATCTCAGTGGATCCTCACAGCCACTCTACCAGATACACTAAGTTTTCAACCCCATTTTGCAGATAAGGAAACGGAGACTCAGACAGGTGAAGTGAATAGCCCTAGGCTACGCTCCTAGGGAGAGGCTAAATCTTAGAACGAACCCAGGCGTTCTAATTCCAAAGCCCCTGCTCCGAATTACCAAACCATACAGCATTTCCCCCAAGGGGGTATCCTATATTACAGGGCATGTACATGGACTAGAATTTAATCCTGACAAACAACTCAGCAAAGTCACCATGCCCATTTTACAGCCGGAGAGAATGAAGCACACTGCTTAAGAAGGTAAGTCCAGGAAAGGGGCGGTCGGCATCCTCCGCGGTGAACCCAGACAGGCCTTGCCGCGCCACTCCACCCACGTTGCGGGTGACCGGGTCCCAAGAACGGACGCGCGGCCATGGCCAATGAAAGGCGGCCTTCTCGAGCGACACGCGGCGGCACAGCCAATCAGAACGGCGCTAAAGGGGAAGGGGCGGGCGCTCGGACGCGTTAGGCCGCGCCGCGGCTGCCCTCGACCCGCTACAGGCCGGGCGAGCCTCAGACCTGAGACACCGCGAGACGAGGCCAGGCCGGTGAGCGAAAGCTAAGACCTCGTTCCAGGGCTGTGCCCGACACACAGGCCCACATTCCGCTTTCTCCCAGAGGCGCGGTCCTTGCTCCCCAGCGCTCGGGAATGCAGGGAGTGCCTCAGCCCTTCCCCAGCGGGATTCCCAGAGGCCACCCTGCCAGGCCGTGCACACCCCGGCCTTACCTGGTGGGAATATGGGAACAGAGAAGAAAATCTCGGCCGCGGACTGCAGCCGTACTACCCACTCCTGCCGCCGTTCCACCTCACATTCAAACCCGGCAAAATGGCGCGGCGGCGAGGCTGTGGTCTGGGCGCATGCGTGAACAGAGCAGAGGCAGGGGGCGAGGCCAAGGGCGGGGCCCCACCCAAATTCGAAGGGCGGGGCCCCACCCAAATTCGAAGGGCGGGGCCCCACCCAAATTCGAAGGACCAATCTCTGATTTGCATGCCCCGACTCTGTGTTTGCGCTGACGTCGCAAGCGACAGTGCCATTTGGTTCAGCAGGTTCTAACAGGCTTCACAATCCCCATTTTCCTGAAATAAGCACAGATTCAGAGTGGCTGCTGGATTGTGACCTATTTTGATGTCAGGGCTTGATGTCAAGCACGTAGTAAGTCTTGAACGAACTGCCCAAAGTCATGTCCATAGCAACTCAGACAAGTTTGTAATGTTAGAGGGAGAAACAGAATAAACAAATAATTTTATATCGTTATAAGTGCTATGAGGATAAAATTAAAACCAGGATTATATGACAGGCAGTGACTTGGAAGGTCAATGGGAGGGTCCTAGAAGGACTCTGAACAGGTGAAAATCGGCCTGAGTTTCAACAAGGAGACAGGTGCGTGTAAATCAGCCTGGAGAGCATTTCAGGCAGAAGGGATGTCTGTAGCAAAGGCTCTGAGTCAGGAATAAGACTGGGGCTTAATGAAGGGGAGCCTGTTAAAAGATGAAATTAGGCAGCCTGGGCCAGACGATGTAAGCCTCATAAGCCAGTGTTTGGACTATGTCTTAAGTGCATGATCACCAACTTTATATTTTAAAAGGCCCACCAGTTGCTGCTTGGAAAATAAACTGTATGGTGGGGAGAACATGAAGCAGGGAGACCAGTGAGAAGGCTGCTGGAGATATCCAGGAAGATGTTATGGCCTGAACTAGGGTGTGTAGCATGAATATGGAGAGAAGTGGACAGCTTCAGGATATATCTTGGAGGCACAGAAGGGGATTTTTTACTCTTGGACCTCACCAGTGCTCATTTTCTCATTTCTTTGGACCCCCATACTAGAATTTTTGGCCCTTTTTTCTTTTTTACCCTTTTTATTGAATTTATTGAGGTGAGATGGGCTAACAAAATTATACAGGTTTCAGGTGCACAGTTCTACAACACATCATCTGTACACTGTTTGGCCCCTTTTTTGTGTCTCTATTTTTTGCATAATTCACTTCTTTCCATTAGTGCAAGGGAATTCTCTCCTTTTATGTTTACTTTGATTTCTGCTAGTTGGCTGGAACAGAGGGAAACCATTTTCTTTTTTTACCTCTGCAGTTGTTTTTATTTTGTATATCACCTTTCAATCCTTGCTCAGTTAATAGCTAACTTTTTTGGTATAATTATGATAATGTCAGTGCTTAACAGAACATTTCTACATGACAAACATTCTTCTTACATTCATTTCTCTTTTTTTTAATAAATCTTTATTGTTCAGATTATTACAGGTGTTCCTCTTCCCCCCCACCCCGCCGCCATAGCTCCCCTCCACCTGATTCCCCACCCCACCCCATGCCTTTACCCCCCGCAACTATCTTCATCCATAGGAGTAAGATTTTTGTCCAATCTCTTCCCGCACCCTCACACCCGCTTTCCCCTGAGAATTGTCAGTCCACTCCCTTTCTATGTCCCTGATTCTATTATATTCACCAGTCCATTCTGTTCTTCAGATTTTTTATTCACTTGATTTTTAGATTCACTTGTTGGTAGGTATGTATTTGATGTCATTTTGTTGTTCATAATTTTTATCTTTACCTTTTTCTTCTTCCTCCTCTTCTTAAAGAATACCCTTCAGCATTTCATGTAATCCTGGTTTGGTGGTGATGAACTCTTTTAGCTTTTTCTTGTCTGTGAAGCTCTTTATGTGACCTTCAACTCTGAATGATAGCTTTGCTGGGTAGAGTAATCTTGGTTGTAGGTTCTTGCTGTTCATCACTTTGAATATTTCTTGCCACTCCCTTCTAGCCTGCATAGTTTCTGTTGAGAAATCAGCTGACAGTCGTATGGGTACTCCCTAGTAGGTAACTAACCGTTTTTCTCTTGCTGCTTTCAAGATTCTCTCTGTCTTTTGCCCTTGGCATTTTAATTATGATGTGTCTTGGTGTGGTCCTCTTTGGATTCCTCTTGTATGGGGTTCTGTGCGCTTCCTGGACTTGTAAGTCTATTTCTTTCACCAGGTAGGGAAAGTTTTCTGTCATTATTTCTCCTAATAGGTTTTCAATATTTTGCTCTCTTCTTCTGGCACCCCAAAAATTCGGTTGTTGGTACGCTTAAAGTTGTCCCAGAGGCTCCTTACACTATCTTCATATTTTTGGATTCGTTTTTCTTTTTGTTTTTTTGGTTGGGTGTTTTTTGTTTCCTCATATTTCAGATCTTTGGTTTGATTCTTGGGGTACGTTGATCTACAGTTGAGTTTCTGTATATTCTTTATTTTAGACAGTGTATGCTTCATTTCTGACTGGTCCTTTTGCATTTTTTGACATTCTAATTAAGATCCTTAAAGGTCTCATCAAGTTTCTCAGTGGTTTTTAGAAGATTCTTGAGTAACCTTATAAATGTGGTTTTGAACTCTGTGTCATCCAGTAGTTTGCTTTCCTCCGTTTCTTTCATTCCTGACATGTTTGTCTCCACATTTTGGCTGCTTCCCTGTGTTGATGGAGTGGCTTTGTGTGGTAGGTGACCTATAGGGGGCAGTAGCTCAGCCTCCCCAATCACCTGAAGTGGTCGCTCCTGGTACACCCCTTTGTGGGCTGAGTGCAAAGTCTTGGTGTAGTTAAGCCTTGATTGCTGTTGGTACACTTGGGAGGAAGTGACCTCCAGGCCAATTGGCTGTGAGGACTCGCTGTGTCGATAATGGAAGAACTGCTGCGCTGGAGACACGCTTATGGGGCAGGACTTGTTTCAGTGGGGCTTTGGTGCTCGCTGAGTCTGCCTCTTGAATGTGTCACTTATGGATGTGAGGAGTTGAAATCTGGTGTCTCACACTGACCACTAGGTACACTGGCTTCTGGATCTCCAATGGGGTGCAGGTCAGCAACTGTCTGAGTCCACCCAGCAGAAGCTACAGCGAGAGCTACAGTTTTCTCCTCTTTGCTTGGGGTTTGGAACTTTTGGAGCTGTCTGACCCGGGCTGCAAGTTTGCTAGGTTAAGCTGCGATAGGGCAGGCCTTTCTTATGCTAAAGCTGCTGCTTGGATCTTGCGTGGGTTTGTAGGTTGTGCGGGGCAGGGTCTCGGCGTCACTAGGCTAGGGCGTGGCAAACAGTGATGGCTGCTAGTTAGCCGGCTCTGCATCTCCGACGGCATCCCTGAGTCCTGTGCCCTAGCACAGTAAACAATTATTCCTGCATGCAGCTCTGCAAGCAAGCCCCCCTCACTTTCCGACCTGATGGCAGACAGTCCAGCTTCTCCCCGTAGGAGTTTGGGTCCCCCGCGTCTCCCCAGAAACTGGATTTCAGAGTAATCAGGGCCTTGTCTCCCTTTGGGTTGAAAAAAGCAACGCCTGCCTCCAGCCCAGATTGCGCGCCTCCGTACCTCAGCTTTTCAGCGCTCATGCACGTCTCAATGCTCTTTTCTCTTTCCTTCTAATTGTAGAACTTCCACTCAGCCAGCTTTCCCGTGGTTCTGGGTGATAGACATTTTGTCTTTTAGTTGTAGTTTTGAAATTGTTGTGCGAGGCAGCAGTTTAGGTGTTTACCTATGCCGCCATTTTGGATTCTCTGGGAAACCATTTTCTATACAGGATTAGATGGGTTGGAGAGCACTGCTCTAGTTTTGGAATTAATTTGTTCCTTTTAAAGTTCATTGAGCTCTGCCCTAAAAGATGATCAAACTTTAACATGGCTTCTAGTAACATAAGGCCATTTCCGTAGGACCGTGGTCGGCAAACTGTGTCTCGCAAACCACATGTGGCTCTTTGGCCCCTTGAGTGTGGCTCTTCCACAAAATACCACGGCCTGGGCGAGTCTATTTTGAAGAAGTGGCATTAGAAGTTTAAATTTAAAAAATTTGGTTTCAATCGTTGAACTGTTGATATTTGGCTCTGTTGACTAATGAGTTTGCCAACCACTGACCTAGGACAAGTGAAGCACAGGTTGTTCAATGCTGCCAGGAGAATTTACTGTTTTTCTAGCCAACACCTGAGGATAGGCCCCAACTACCCTTTCTTAGAGCATTTGATTAAAAGGACTTACAAATGTAAACTTTTCCTGTGTTCCTTTGCGAATGTATATGTATCTTCCATAATTCAGGAGTGTCCTTCTTAAGGGCCTGGAAGCCAATCCTTTGAAATCTAATCATCAGGAAGGTAGCTCCTCTGAAGCCTAACTTAGGAAAATGCTAGCCAGCAGACACAGCTGGCCTAGTCACTTTTTTTTTTAAGGGAGCAGGCTCTTCATTTGTCGATCATCCTCACCTGAGGCTTTCCCTTTGCTTTTTAGAGGGAGTGGAAGGGAGGGGGAGAAACATGGTTGTGAGAGAGACATATCTATTGGTTGCCTGCTGTACGTGCCCCGACCAGGTACAGGGGGTCAAGTCTGCAACCCTTCAGTCCACAGCACAAAGCTCTGTCCACTGAGCCAAACTGGCTAGGGCTAGTCTAATCACTTATATGTTGATTAGCGCTTTGTAACTTTCGACTTGAGCCCCTGCTCACTCCCTTATTCCCTCATTCTCCCTTTAAAATGTCCAATTAGCTCTGTACATGTCAGAATGGAGCTCAGCTTTCTCAGTAGTTACTGAAGAAAATCTGTTTTCACAGTCTTATCAATCTTTGGCTGTGCTTATCTTTGACAGCACTCTGTCACATGTAAAAGCAATTCCTATGGATAAAATGTAAAAAAGTTGTTGTTCTTGAATGAAAAGGTTATGAACATAAGTTTTGGTAAAAGTACTAATCTCATTATAGCCACAAACCCTACAAGATTTGACCTCTTCCAACCTGTCTGACCTCATCACCTTCCTTCTTCCTCCCCGTTACCCTCTCTCAGCTCAGCCACTCTTTCTTCCTTTCTGTTCTTCCAAGCTCCAAGCTTATATACATCTTAAAGCATTCATACTTGCTCTTCCCTCTGCCAAAAATGCTCTTTTTCTAGATCCCTGAATGACTGACTCCCTCTGTACATTCAGATTCCAGTTCAAATGTCACCTCCTCAAAGAGGCCTTCCACCTGTCTGAAATTATCCACTCTCCACCACCCAATAACATGACATTTAGGGTTGCCAGACTTAGAAAATGAAATACAGGACACCCAGTTCAAAGTAAATTTCAGAAAAACAATGCATAATTTTTTAGTATAAATGTTGTATGGAACATATTTATACTAAAATAACCATACATGGTTTACCTAAAATTCACATTGAATGAAGTGTCTTGCATTGTATCTGGCATCCCTAGCTCCATTTTATCATTCTGTTTTCTTTTTTTAATTTGAGATAAATAGAAAAAACAAACAAATATTGATTTGTTGTTCCACTTATTTACGCATTCATTAATTGACTCTTGTATGTGCCCTAATGAAGGTCGAACCCACAATCTTGGTGTATTAGGATGATGCTTTAACCAACTGAGCTATCTGGCCAGGGCTCATTCTGTTTTCTTCATTTGATTGTCTTTGTTAATTCTTTTTCCTCCAGCTGACTAAGGACTCTATTAGGACCAAAGATTTTATCTTATCTACCACTGTACCCCAGCACCTAGCACACAGTAGCTCCTCAATAAATAGTTGTTGAATGTTGAATGAAATGCCCTATATAAGTAGACAAAGCCTGTTGAGAAAGGTATGTTATTAGAACATTGGTGGAAAAAAGATGTATTTTTACCAATGCAGCAATAGTACAAGTAATCACCTTCATTAAACTAATCTGCTCTCCTGGACTTGGACATTTTCCTCTGGTCCTGGTGAGAATGATGAACCTGATGACTTAACAGTTCCATCTTTGAGAGCTCATCAGGAGGCTGGCTGGCACCCTGCATCAGTGTAGTATCTCTGCCAGTTTCTGCAGGAAGCCCTTGAGCTGTGCCAAGTTTATCATGTCTATAGACATAGCTCTAGGGGTACTCTCTCTGCTCACCCTTTGCAACCACAAGAAGAGTGAGTCGTGATCTTTTTGCTGGTGGAGGGCCTTGCTTTCAATTTGTAAAAAATGCAACATATCTGAAGAACAATAAAGTAAAGCACAATGAAACAAGATCTGTCTGTATTCGTGTAGTTTTCTTTCTTGCCAAACCCCGATAAAACCCACCTGTCTAGTGTTGACCCTCTGAAAAGATGAGTTATCTATGATGTGTTCCACAAAGAAGATGATTTTATCTTTTATTGGGATTCAAAGGGCATGGACACTTCTGGCTGTGTTTGGAAAGAGCAAGTCTCTTTTTTGTTTAATATCATTGGGATGCCGAAGAGTATTGATAGCTGAAATTGAGAGGTGTCAGGTTGTGGTTTCTTACCTTTTTTAAAATGGAGGCAATTTTCTTTCTTCGTAAACATGCATGCACATGATAAATACTTCACACAGTAAAAACAACAAATAGCATTTGGTCTTTCACTAATCAGGACATTAGCTGTAGGTGATATATCAAACTTATGGCTTCTATGTCTTATTTTTAAAATGTTCTTTTTTTTTTAATTCTTTACAGGTTTCAATGGATTTTTAAAAATATATATTTTATTGATTTTTTACAGAGAGAAAGGGAGAGGAATAGAGAGTTAGAAACATCGATGAGAGAGAAACATCGATCAGCTACCTCCTGGACACTCCCTATTGGGTATGTCCCTGCAACGAAGGTACATGCCCTTGACCAGAATCAAACCTGGGACCCTTGAGTCCACAGGCCGACGCTCTATCCACTGAGCCAAACCAGTTAGGGCTAAAATGTTATTTATCTGATGTTCTCTGAGAGGCATGTGGGTCTGGCATCAGGATTCTGGCTTTGTCATTGTTTTTGTTTTAATTTTTTTATTGATTTGAGAGAAGGGGGGAGGGACATCAATTTGTTGCTACACTTATTTATGCATTCATTGGTTGCTTCTTGTACGTGCTCTGACCAAAATCAAACATGCAACATTGATGTATGGAGACAGTGCTCTAACCAACTGAGCTACTTGGCCAGGGCGGGTTTCTATTTTGAAGTTATTAGGTATTTAAAGGTTCATACCATTTCATTTTTTAAAATTATTTTGTTAATCCTCACTCGAGGATATTTTTTCTTAAAAATATAAAAATGTGTGTGTGTGTGTGTGTGTGTGTGTGTATATATATATATATATATATATATATATGTATGTATATATTTAGCGCCCCTAGCTGGTTTGGTTCAGTGGATAGAGCATTAGCCTGTGGACTGAAAGGTCCCAGGTTTGGTTTCATTCAAGGGCACATACCTGGTTTGCAGGGTCCTCCTCCGCCCGAGCTCTGGTCAGGATGCATACATGAGGGAACCAATTGATGTGTTTCTCTCTCATCAATATTTCTCTCCGTCTTTCCCTCTCTCTCAAATAAAATCAATGGTCCCTAGCTGGTTTGGCTTAGTGGATAGAGAATCAACCTGTGGACAGAAGGGTCCCAGGTTCAATTCTGATCAAGGGCACATGCCCAGGTCGCGGATTCAATCCCCAGTAGGGGGTGTGCAGGAGGCAGCCAATCAATGATTCTCTCTCAGCATTGATGTTTTCTTTCTCTCCCTCTCCCTTCCTCTCTGAAATCAATAAAAAATTTTTATATTAAAAAATAAAATAAAAAGGGGCTTAATGGTTTCTTATTTTAAAAAATCAATGGAAAAATATCCTCGAGTGAGAATTTTTTTAAAAAAATCTGTAAAAAATGTATTTTGTCCTAGCCAGTTTGGCTCAGCGGATAGAGTGTCAGCCTACAGACTAAAGGGTCTTGGGTTTGATTCCGGTCAAGGCCATGCACCTCGGTTGCAGGCTCCCAGCCTTGGGGGCATGTGGGAGGCAACCAATCGGGGGGGGGGGGGTGCAGAATAGTTGACAGGTGGAGGTGGACCTCAGGGAGCCTCAGCTTAACCACTGATCTGCCCCCAGATCTAAGCTAGACGAAACCAACCCTACACAGTTGGGTCCCTCCCATGAATACAGAGGTCTAGCAGATGCAGACACAAACAGAAAACAGAGTGGTAACTATACACAGGAAGCCCAAGGTGAGTTACACACAGTCTGACAACAACCTGTATCTGAAGCCCACCCAGAACCGGTATATTCCTTCAAATGATAAATTTCCAATAGATAATGTATGTATTAGTCTATGAAATAATGTATAATCAATACATTTGTAAGTACTACTAGCAAACTCAGTCTAGAAAAATTTAATTTTAGTGTTTCAATGATAGAGTGTTGTGTAAAACCTGTAGTGACATATTAGAACCCTCTTAAATTTAATCGTTACCAAGTGAGATTTTGGCAAACTCTTTTTAGTACAAACTATAATTACTAACAAGTATACAATGAATGTTCCAACATGCTTTCTCAGTATAAAGCAGTATATTATAATATTTCACAGAAGATACCAGCATTTCCCCATTAAGATTACCTGTGTATTTATTTAAATACTAGAGGCCTGATGCACAAACTCATGCACCAGTGGGATCTGTTGGCCTGGCCTGCGGGATGGGGCCGAAACTGGCTCTCTGACATCCCTTGAGGGGTCCTGGATTGTGAGAGGGACCCCCACCAGTGCACGATCAGGGCCGGGGAGGGATGCAGGAGGTTGACCAGCTGGGGAGGGACCACGGGGCTCCAGGCATATCCAGCTTGTCTTGCCCAGTCCCAATTGGCCAGACCCCAACAGCAAGCTAACCTACCAGTCAGAGCTCTGCCCCCCTGTGGTCAGTACATGTCATAGCAAGCAGTTGGGCAGCCTTAGCATATCATTAGCATATTACGCTTTGATTGGTTGAACAGCCCACTGGTTGACTGGACACTTAGCATATTAGGCTTTTATTATATAGGATTATATAGGATGAAAACTCATCCAAACTGGTAATGCATGCATTAGTTTTTGACATAGTGTAAAATCAATATATTTGTAAATGGTACTAGCAAACTCTTTGTAGAAGAGTCTAGTAGTAGTGTTGTAATTAGCTGCACATTGTGTAAAACCTGTAGTGAACCATCTGAATTCTCTTAAAATTAATTTGAACCTAGCAGGATTTTTGAAAACTGTATTTAGCACAGATTAATATCACCAAATGAAAGTCTTATTATGTAATGAATGTTCCTGCATGTTGCCCCAGTAAATATCATTGTGCTATAATATTTTACAGAAATTACCACTATTCCACACTCAAGTTGACCTTCGTATTTGTTGAAAGAGTGAAATATATTTTCCATAGGTTATGCATGTTTTAGTTTGTGCCATAACATATAATCAGTACAGCAAACTATAATGAGGTGTCACCTCACCCCTGCAAGAATGGCTACAATCAATAAATTAGCAAATAACAAATGCTGGCCAGGGTGTGGAGAAAAGGGACCCTAGTGCACTGTTGGTGGGAATGCAGACTGATGCAGTCACTGTGGAAAACAGCATGGAGTTTTTTTTTTTAATTAAAAATGGAACTGCCATTAAGAATACCAAAACACCAATCAGAAAGCAGAAAGGATATATGTACCCCTATGTTCATAGCCACATTATTTGTAAGAGCTAAGGTCTGGAAACAGCCCATGTGCCCATCAGTAGATGAGTAGATAAAAAAGCTATGGTACATTTAACAATGGAATACTGTGGAACTGTAAATAAGGATATACTACACTTTGAGACAGCATGGAAGGACCTGGAGGTGATTATCCTAAGTGAAATAAGCCAGTCAGAGAAAGTTATAAAAAGAAAGACATATCACATGATCTCACTTATGTGAGGAATCTAATGGGCAAAATAAACTGATGAACAAAATAGTTCCTTAGATAAGGATGCATGGAACAGACTGACAGATCTCAGATGAAAGGGAGGTAAGAGGGAAGGAAGAGATTAACCATAGAATTTATATGCATAGCCCATTGACACAGGAAATAGTAAGGTGAAGGGTGGGACAGGAGCCAGGTGGTTGGCAGCAAAGTGGGGAAAATAGGGGACATCTGTCATACTCCCAACAATTAAAATTAAAAAAATTAAAACAATTTACCAAAAGCATTTAAAAAGAGGCAAAAGATACTTAAAGTAGAACTGCTTTATTATCCAAAGATTCCTCTTCTGGGAATATATCTGAAGAAATCCAAAACACTTAATTCCAAAGAATATATGCACTTCTCTGTTCATTGCAGCATTATTTATGAGACCTGATATATAAAAACAACTCAAGTGCCCATTAATAAATGGACAAAAAACAGTGGTACATATACACAATGAGATACTACTCAGCCATACAAAAGAATAAAATCTCATTTTTTGTGACAGCATGGATGGGCCTGGAGAGTATTATGCAAAGCAAAATAAACCAGCCAGACAAAGACAAGTACCATATGATTTCACTTACAAGTGGAATCCAATGAACAAAAAAAAAAAACAAATCCAGAGAACAGACTGACAGCTATCAGAGGGGAGGGATTTTGAGGTGCTGGATTTTAAAAAAATGTGACAGGTTTAAGAAAAACACACACTCACAGACACAGACAACTGTATGGTGATTACGGAGGGAAAGGAGAGGATGGCACACAGAAGACGGTAAGCAGGGATAAATGGAGGGCATGGGGAGACTGGACTTTGCAGCACGCAGATGATGTGTTGTAGAGTTGTGCACCTGAAAGCTCTGTTTTTTTTTTTGAAGGACTTAAAAAATATTTTTATATTGATAATCTGTGTCTTTCTACCCTAAGATAATACATCATTATTGATTACATACAGGATGAGGTGAGGTATTTGTAAAATAGCTGGTAAAAAATATTATACAGTATTCTACATGAGATGGAATCTTAAGTCTTCTTAAGTGTTCAATTCATCACCTAAATTAAACTGCCCTAAACAAACTTACAGTTGTCTCCTCAAACCATGTTAAAAAAGGAAGGATCTTACATTCCCAAACATTATTCAGTGGTTACCAGGCAAAAAGAGTTACATGATGAAGTAGCTTTTGAATAATGTCTGCCTGAATCACCTTTCTTTGTGTGCCTCCTACACATAAAGCCAGCTCTGCAGTGGAACCTTGGAGTTATAGCAGGTGTCGGCTCCGCCCTGTGTGACTGTCCTATCGCCCTGTTCATTATCTTTCCCGCGTGAAGCTCAGCCTGTCTCTGTAACTCATCAGTAGAAGACACACCAGTAAAGCCACTGTCGGGATCTGCTGCAAGGCGCTCGTGTGCCCTAAACCAAATCTGCTCATGTTTGTTTCAAGTTTTTACTTTTTGTGGTTGTTTAAAGTTTTTTTCAATTGTTAAAATATGTTTTATTCAGGTGTAGATGAATTTCATTTGTTCGCTGTTCAACAAAAGTAACCTGAATTAGGTCGTCTTTGTTTTTGAAAATCTCACATTCTCAATAATATCTGTGTTGTTTATATATGTGCTTCATAGTTGCTGAGACAGATCAGTATCAGGGGAACTTGGAGGATTTGCCTTTCCGGGATTTGTCGATATATTACAACCAAATTCTTAATGCTAACTTTAGCACCTTTTATTTATTGGTTTTTTTCAGGCATAAAAAATGTAAAGCCTTTTAATTGAATCATGCCACCTATATGCCTATATTATTGATCCTATGTGTAAAAAAAAATGTACAGCTTTTTTGGGGTTTGGAGGGGCCGGGATATTTTTTTATTTTCTGTTACAGTTTTTGTGCATAGACTTTCACAATAGCTCCAAGGCAGGGACAGCGGGTTTGGGGTTTGGGGGGCAGTTTTTGGAACGTAAATGTAGGACTTTTAAAAAAAGGTGTGCACAGCCTCTGATAAATTTATAACCTAATCATGACTTGTTCCAGTTCTCATCTCTGAACCCTTCTCTCAGCCTCCTCTTCTTGGTCCTCTTCCTTCCTGTGTATTTCTCTGTGTCTGCAACACAACGAGCATACAGACTTGAACACCCTCTGGTGTTCTTCCGAGAACTGTGAAGTCCATGTCCATCCAGATGTAACCAAAAAAGAAGTCACCCCACCTGTCTAGAAAACTGTCGCTCTCCTCCGCAACCTCAGACTCCAACAGTTTCCAAATACAACAGCTTTCTTTCCTTGAGTTTCTGTGACGGAAATGTTTTAAAGGAGAATTTTACAGCAGGCTTCTGGTTATCCTAGAAGTCCAGTACTGTAGCGATTTCTTTTTCTCGGTTGTTGAAAGCTCTGTGATTTTATTGACCAGTGTCACTCCAATAAATTCAATACAAATTTTTTAAAATTCCCAGGTGTTCTAGGAGCACAAGATTGCTGACAGCTGCCACTGTGATAGGTGTGGAGAGAAGCTTAGCTAGCCAGGCCTCCCCTCTGAACACCTGCACAAAAAGGGGGTCAGAACTCAAAAAGGACCGGGATTCCTCCCTGCTGATCAAATCTTGTATAAGTAAACCATTCATTCACTCGTGCAGTCACCCAGCCACACACTAATTCAGGACCTGAATGTGCAGACACTGGGCTAGTCAACCATGACTTTGACCACAAAGAGGGTGGATAAGGCTCCATCTCTCAGGGAGCAGACATTCTGGTGGAGAGAAGCATATGACAAACACACAAATGAATTATATTAACTCCATTTGCTGAAGAGGGTTAGGAGTTGCAGAACACTTTAGAAGATTGAAAAAACCACACTCTGTTGCAAACATAGGAATATTCCTGTGGGTTTAGTGTATAAATGGAGTGTTTAAAGCACTCCACAGCCCTTTGCCCTTTGCCCATCCTCGGTGGGGTAGCATCTGGCCCTGCTCAAGCTCCAGTGTGGCCTCAGTTGGAGCACAGATGCTCTGCACCTCAGTTTCCCCCTCCAGCCCTAAACCATTCTAAGTGCCTTTAGGCTGGGAGCCCAGGACCCTCTTCTTGAGTTTGGCATTTTTGGCTGACACTGGCCATCACCATGGGAGATAGCCAGAAGGACTCCTTCTTCTTCTCAGCAGGCCCCCACTCTGGGTTCCACTCCTGAGCCTCTCTGGCAAGAGCTCTGTTTATAGAAACTAAATCACCTGCTTAATAAACTCAGTTTATTAAAACTAAATCACCCTCCTGAATAGAATTCTTGACCTGCCCATGGTTGCTGCCCAAACCACATCTCTGAGGCAAATAGGCCAAGGTTTATTGCTCCCATTTTCCAGATAAGGAAAACTGAGATTTAAAGGAACAACCAGCAGAGACACTCATTTCCAAGGTCTCCTCCTCCTAGAAGCCCTCCCCACCACCTGGGTCTCCTTGGTCCTCCCCCAGACCCTGCACTAAGGCTCATTGGGCACCGGTGGTACAGTGGGATGCACTATGGGACCCCTTCTGCACACTCAAGTTGACCTAGGCTTCTGTGCCCAAGGCACTAGGACCCCAGGCCCCCCTGCCTCTGGAGATAGGCCCTCCAGGGCTGTATGCAGGGGATAAGCCAGGCTATTTTTATCACTTCCTTCCTCCCTCTTAAGCAGTGGCCACCATCAGCTGATTTACATAGAACTGCCACCTCAGCCTCAACCAGGACAGTTCAGGTTACAGAAAGGGGAACTGGACTGCAGGCCTGGAAGGTAAGAAGCCCTCCTTATTACCCAGCACTGCCTCCCACACCAGGGGTTCCTCCCAGGTGGTGAGGAGGCGGGCTGTCAAATCTTACTTCTATGCCCACTTTTGTGCTCCCTTCTAGAAGACAGGGTTTGGTGGGGGCCTTCACTCTGAGTCACCTGTTCATTGGCTAAGTCAAGATTATTGGTTTATTCAATGAATAGTCATTGAAAGTCTGCCATGTGCCAGGCCCTGGGGGTTGGAAAGAGCTTGCCTTAGAAAGGGGGAAACAGTTGTGGAGGCAAGGCAGTGAATCAGGTAGAAAACCTGGGCTCATGAGACCTGAGACCTGAGTTTGAGTCTGGTTTCTGATACAGGCTACTGTGTGACCCTGCACAAATTACTCTGTCTCTGGGCCTCAGTTGCCCAAGCCTGGATGAGGGGCTTTTAGAGGGAGCTCCTTCTGGGTTCCCTTCCCGCCCCTACCTCAGTATCCTTGTGCTGGTTTCTACATCGAGTACCACATAAGAGTTCACTTCATCATGGCAAGCTGTTTGGAATTGATGGGATGAGGTGTGGTCTGTGAAGGCCACACCTTTGGCCTAACCCCAGGCTTAGGCAGGGAGGCTGGGAGCAGCCTTTCCCAGCCCTATGGGTCAAGGACCAGTACTGTAAACCATGGAGCAGGGACCTGCTCCCCCCACTTCCTGAAGTCCTGTCCTCTTCCAAAGTTACCCCTGCTCCCTCCCCTACTGTCTTGCCTTCTGAGTGTTCAGTGAAGGTCAGCCAGGCCTAAGTTGGGCACAGTTCACTTCCTTCCATCTTCACAGCTGCAGTTTCACGGGTCAGATACCATTGTTCCTATGGTACCCGCTGGTTCTTGGGATGGGGTGCAGGCTACCAATCCCTCCCTCACCTCACAGCCACTCTCCCCACAGCCAGCCTGCACAATGCCTGCCTGGGGGGCCCTGTTCCTGCTCTGGGCTACTGCAGAAGCCACAAAGGACTGCCCTGCACCATGCACCTGCCAGGCCCTGGAAACCATGGGGCTGTGGGTGGACTGCAGGGGCCAAGGGCTGACATCCTTGCCTGCCCTGCCAGCCCACACCCGCCACCTCCTGCTGGCAAATAATAGCCTTCGTTCTGTGCCTCCCGGCGCCTTCGACCACCTGGTCCAGCTACAGACACTCGATGTGACACAGAACCCCTGGCACTGTGACTGCAGCCTCACCTACCTGCACCTCTGGCTGGAGGACCACACACCAGAGGCCCTGCTGGATGTCCGCTGTGCCAGCCCCAGCTTTGCCACCCTCCACCCACTGGGCCAGCTCACAGGCTATGAGCTGGGCAACTGCGGCTGGCAGCTACAGAAACCTTGGGCCTATCCATGGGTCTGGTGGGATGTGGCGCTGGTTGTTGTGGTCATAATGGGCCTGGCTCTCTTGGCAGGTATACTGTGCACTGCCAGAGAGCCCCTGCTCCTAGAATCGTTCTTCAGGCCAAGTGGCCAGGCCTGAGCCCCTGTCCAGATGCCACCAGCCCTGATTAGCCAGTACCACCAGTAACTTGAAATAAACTGGCTGCTCAGCCATTTTATCCAAGCTCAGATATTTTATTTTTTCCTTTCAGTACCTTCTGGAAACCTGGGTTCATTTTTTTATTATCAGATATCAATTGGTGCTTTTCTGTCCCCCAAGTTCCTAGTAAAATGGGCTGTCCCACTTCCAACCAGCCACCTCCAATTCCACAATTTGAACATCCAGAGCCTTTCTCCAGTGCCTGCAGGTCCCGGGACACCAGTTCCACACCCTCCCTTCTCTAGTAGTACCAGCTTCCCACATGGACCATCCTAGGCAGCACAGGCCAATTGCACATAAAATTCCAAAAATAATCCCAAAACCATAAACAAGTTTATCTTACAACACAGCAGTGAACAGACAGGAAATACTGACAAGGGCATGGTCATCTCTGCAACAGACATAAAAGGCGCTTCACCATTCCCAAACAGCCCTGGCATCTGGCCCTGAGGCCATCTGGACTCACTTGGCCCCATCTCCCGCACTAGTTTCTCTCTCCTTTATTTCCCCTCTACCCTCTTCAGAAACAAAACATTAGATTACTCCATTTCTCATGGAAAAAAACTCCCCGCCAAGTGCTGACATCAGACACCTGCAAACTCTGGGGTCCCACTTCTACCCCATTCAACAGATTCTTCAAACAAGAAGCTTCTCTCCCTCAGAGGAATTCTGGTGCCGAGCAGTTAAATTAAACTTTTCCCCACTGTACAAGCTAACATTTAGATTTGTGACTGGTCAAACCAAATCAAATATAATTACACCAAGGTCCCTCCCTCAAGGAGTTCCATGTGGTGGTCCCATAACTCAGAAGGTGCCACTAGGAAATCCAGTGAGCACAGTGTGCCACTGAAGGGCACTGGTCCACAGAGGTGAGGCTGGAATAGGACCCCCAAACTGAGGATGCAGGATGGACAGTAGGGAGTTGTGGAGGCTGTGGCAAATCAGAGAGCCCATGTTCCATCCAAAGAGGTCCAGCTAAAGGCTTCCATGTGGAGATGTGGACCTAGGTGCCCTGTATTCCATTCTTCTAGAGAGATTGGAAATCTAGGTTTTTATGTGGAATCTCTGAATTTGTCAACTTTTGGCAACTAAATGAAAAATTTAATTGTTATATCAATAGGGCAAATATAACACATAGTCTCAATTCGATGGAGCCCACAGCTGAGAGTCTGTAATTTGTCTGCATTAGGAATCTGCTGAAGCACTGCTGCCTAATGACGACAATGGTAAAAGATGGCATCGACTTATTGGGGACATTGTATGTGCAAGGCCCTATGTGAAGCACTTCACAGTGCACCCTGAAAAAGCCCTGAGGAAGATACTGTTCTCCCTGCAATGTATGGAGGAAAACACAGTTCCAGGGGCCCCAGCAGTCACTTCATAGGCATGATCCCAGACAGGTCCCCTTCCACATCTGAAAGGTGCTCCTTTAGAAACGTCCCGGGCCCCCTGGGACTAAGACTCTTCCGCATCCTAGTCCCCACATGAAATGTCCATAAATTCTGCCACTTCTCCTTCCTGGGGTCAACGTGTGCAGCCACAGGTCTAGTGTAATGATTATTATAGGCCTTGATCCTGTTGACTGAGTGGCTTGGTCCAGTGAGAACCTGTTAGGAGCCTGGGAAGCCCAGTGTCATCAATGCAGGTGATGATTCCTCTGAGGGTGGAAGGAGTGAAGGGAACTTCAGTGGCCAAGCAGGAATTTCCCAGGTGAATAAAGAATGGACACAAGAGCCCTAGGAAAACAGGCCCACTGGGACGTGTATTTACCATTTCCATCATTCCCACATTCTCTATTTCAGGCCAGCAAGGCTTCCACCACAGAACCACCCACTCCGCAGTCACCAACCCCATCATCAATGTCTCCCACCACCCACTGTCCCCTTTAGGACCACAGTCAGCCACAGAGCCAGCTCTCCATGACCACTGACACAGTCTCCCCTCCCTACTGGCCAACCCCATACGGAGTAACACTGGGATGTCACATTAACACCACCCTTAGTACCCATCACGGCCTGCACACCAGCATCACATCTGCCACCCCTCCATTCTCTCCATCATAGCCACAGACATTAGCCCCATGAGTCGACACTGTTCCCCACTGCCATTCCCCCATTTCTGCTGTCACCACTAGCACCAAACAACCATGGACCTTACCCCATTATAAGCAAAATGCCAGCTCTGTCATTTGCACCAACCTATCCAAGCAGTTATCTTGATGTCATCCTCATAATAATTTCCTTCATGAATATTTTCAAAATCCAACTACACATGGAGAATTTGTCAAGGTCATTTTTACTAGCTGTTATGACAACCACCACACCTTGCTTACCCCAGTTAAGATTTGCTCCCCCCTCATACTTTGGTATGATCAGCTGTTCACCAGGAGGCCTTCCATAGGACTCCTGGCTCCTGCTGAGCCTGTTTTCTTGGGTCTGCTCAGAGCCCTCTGCCAGCCTCCTGCCTTCTTCTGTCCCTGGGTAAGCAGGGACAGCAAAGAGGAATGTACAGATGCTCAAAGCCAGGCCTAGAAATGTATAGATGATTTTCAGAATAAATAATTGTTTCAAACCCCAGTCACTGGCACCACCTCATTACTGCAGGAGAAGCCAGGAAACATAGACTTCCACGGTGCCCAGTAACAGGCAGCGAGTGGGCATCTAGCAACTGTCAGTCCCATGTAGTCTAAGGTAATAAGTGCCTGGTCAGAAACAGGACACGCTATGGAAAGGGCATTTGTGAAGTGATGGGCACTCTTAGGGGGCACATGCTGAGTCGTGGCCCTGAGATACAGCCAGACACAGCTCCTAACACAGTGCCCATCTCGTGTTTTTTTTGCACATATAATTACACACACACACACACACACACACACACACACACACACACACACGGTCTTCCAAGGACTCGATGCCGACCCAGACAGGATCCCCACAACTCCTGATGTTTGGGATGTTGCATTATTCCCAAGTGTCAGGAGACGTAGGGCATGCACTTCAGCCCGTGTGTGTGCCTGAGACGGCAAAGAGCAGAAGATGGAAGGCTCTGTCCTGGCTCAACTCTGCCCAAGTTGGGGAACAGTGAGTCTGTGGCCTGGGGAACCTTCCAAGAACAAATCTAACTTGACAGACACCCCAACCTCTGATTGTCAACTTCCTAAATGGTTTTGGAATTGAATCCTCATTTTAAATCACTCTGGATAATAAGCAGTGATGACATACACTTCAGGCTTAAAGAAATATCTCAAAGTCTTGGTTAAGTTTTTTTATATAGGTCTCTAATAAAGTGAGTAAAACAAAGAGAGCAGAACTAAACTATATTATTTTCTTAATTACAAATTTTAAAATGGTACACCCCTCTACTACTTCTATTGACCACTGATATCACTTTGATGTGGATCTTTCCAGACATATTCTATGTACTTATAAATATGTATATGTACCCACCAAAAATATTGCTGTCTTATGGCAGGTTTCTACAGAAATAACATACTTATGTGTTCTTCTGGCTTTTTTTTTTTTTTTTCATGATCATGTAATTTAGAGAACTATCTGTCCATATCAGCCACCTCTCAACCTCCCTCCCTCTTTTTAACACAGAATTAGCACAGTATTTCATAGTTTCAGGTTCTACAGTTTATTTAACCTTTGTTGACAGAGATGTAATTGCTCCAATACTCCCCTGAAGGGAACAACATATGTGGAAATTTTGTTAGACCACTAGTCCTCAAAGTGGGGTTCCAGGAACCTGGGGTTCCCTGTAAACTTGTCTACAAGTTTAAAACTATTTTCATAGGATGGGAGGCAAGGTGGTTGCCCCATAAAGGGGGGCTTTGTGCCTTTCTCCCAGCCATGGACTGGATTTACAGCTAAAATGCTGTGCGGTTGGCTTGAAAAAAGAAGAGAAGTGCAGTTAATTTGACATATTTTGTGTAAGGAGCACTGAAGAAACAACGTAGAAACTGGTAAGAGAGGGGGAGCTGTGGAAAGGGGGACACCCCTGGAGCCGGTGCTGGGCTGAGAGGCTTGGGTGAAATTGGGTGCGAAGTTTTCTCCCGTTGGAGTCATGTGGATTGATCCATCCTATGGAGTTGGCAGTAGGGATTTCTGAGCAACACGGAGGAGAGTTGGGAGCGTGAGCAACGCAGGGATTCTCAGCTCCAGCTTTACTGAGATCAGTTGTGCAGAGAGATTGGAGTCCTGCCTCGGGCTGACTTTGCAACCGCTTCTGCTTGAATCTATGGCATAAGGGTGCTGGGTACTCATCGAGCAAGGGTTTTTGTTTGTCTCTTTGTTTACAGCATCCCCCAATAGCCCCCAGGAAGGCTTACGTTGGAGAGAGGGACTAGGGAGAGCTGGGCTTTGTGACTGCACTGTGGGGAGGCTGAATCCAGCGACCTGTGAGTTCAGGCAGCCAAGTCACTCGAAGGAGGGGTGGAGCTCGGCTCCCCCTGCTGCATTCTGGGAACACCCCCCCACCCCCCACCCCCCACCCCCAACAGGAAAGAGTTTAGATGAACTCTCTGAAGCCCTGGATAACCCTCGCTGGGTGCAGTCAGTGAGGGTCAGGAAAACAACTCAAAGCAGGTCTTAAGAGTAAGACCCTCAGAGACTATTGCCTAGGACTATGAGTAAATGCTTAGCCCCCTCCTGTGGGCTGGGCAGGAAACATTCTCAACCAGAATCCCTTTTGATCACTGAGCCCAGGGCAGCTGAAACTTTTGCAGAAAAGGCGGCAGGCTATATTCAACCTGAACCTTAGCGGGGACTAGAGTTGGACAGTGCGGTAGAGTCTGAGTTTGTCTTTGAAGCAAAGATTAATTACCCCTCACTGAGCGCCTGACAGGGTAATCTCTAAGAGGGGGCCCACTAGCCCTACCTAAGCTAGCCGGGCTCCACCCAAAAGACTCTCTTCAGAAGACACTGGAGAAGCCCAGGCAACCTCATGGGGGAGGCAGAGTAGCTAACAAGTAGAGGCCGTCCTCAGAGAGCCTCAGGCCAACCACAGCTACAATAGGACACCAAGAGCCAAACTTAGTTCCAGACATGAGCTAACAAAACAACAACAACAAGCCTCCCAGGAGGCCTGGGATCAGTGAGCCTCAAGACTTCAGAATCTGTCTAGATGATCTTTACTTGGCTGGCTTTTTTTCTTTTTCTCTTTTTCAATATTTTCTTCTATATTGCTTTGATATTATTATTGTTAATATTTTTTCTCTTTTCTCCCTTGTTTCTTTTATACCTCTTATTGGCCTTCTTAAATTTCTTACTTTTTCTCTTCCATTCTTTTTTTTCACTTTAACTTTTTCTCTCTTCATTTTACCTTTGCATAACTTCTTCCTTCCTTCCTTCCTTCCTTCCTTCCTTCCTTCCTTCCTTCCTTCCCTCCCTCCTTCCTTCCTTCCTTCCTTCCTTCCTTCCTTCCCTCCCTCCCTCCCTCCCTCCCTCCCTCCCTCCCTCCCTCCCTCCCTCCTTCCTTCCTTCCTTCCTTCCTTCCTTCCTTCCTTCCTTCCCTCCTTCCTTCCTTCCTTCCTTCCTTCCTTCCTTCCTTCCTTCCTTCCTTCCTTCCTTCCTTCCCTCCCTCCCTCCCTCCTTCCTTTCTTCCTCCCTCCCTCCCTCCCTCCCTCCCTCCCTTCCTTCCTTCCTTCCTTCCTTCCTTCCTTCCTTCCTTCCTTCCTTCCTTCCTTCCTCCCTTCCTCTGTCTTCTTGTCTTTTTTTTAATCGCTTTCCTTTCCTTACTCTCTACTCTTGTGTTTTGCTCTGTCTTATTTCTTTTCAGAATATTTTTTCTGCCCCTTTTCTCGTCCAATATTTTCATTTTACTTTTAGTAATATTATCTTTTTTCTCTTTCTGTTTTGTTTATTATTCATGTTCTCTTTTCTTTTGTGGTTGTTTTTGCTGTTGTTGTCAGGATCTTTTGTATGTTCCTGTTTGTTTGATTTGGTTTGGTTATGCCCTGTCAGCACCTTGCATGACATGGTTAATCCTTACAGCCAGCCAGCCTGAGAGGAGAGCCCACCCATGAATGGGACAACAATAATCAAGACCCAACTATAACAGGAGAGCACACAGCTCAGTAGTACAAGGAGACCACACCACTGGGACCCCTAGGACATTTAATACAAAAGCCTACCCCATGAAGACTGGAAGTCAGAGCAAGTATATCTTGTGATACAAACACAAAGAGAAAACTATAATGGGGAGACAAAGAAACAACCCCCAAATTAAAGAAAAGGAGAATTGCCACAAAAAAACCTAGGATGTAAGCAAGTTGTCAAACATAGAGTCCAGAGTTATAGTTATAAAGATGCTCAAGGGACTTAGTGAGAACTGCAAGGAACTCAATGGGAACTACAAAAAACTTAGTGGGAACTACATAAAAATGAGAAAAAGACATAGAAATTATGAATAAGAACCAGGCAGAAATGAAGAATACTATACATGACATCAAGAAGGCACGAGAATAAATTAAAAGAAGGCAGAGAATTGAATATGTGAATTAGAAGACAAGGTGAAAACAACATACAACTCAATCACAGCAGCAAAAAGAAAAATACTTAAAAAGCCTAAGGACAGTTTAAGGGAACTTTGGGACAATATAAAAACAGAACATCTACATCATAGGGGTACCAGAAGAACAAGCAAGTGATCAAGGGATAGAGAACCTGTATGAAGAAATAATGACACCAGGGAGAGGTCAATGAGGGGGGGTGGGGGGGAGGAGACATAGGTAATACATTCAACAATAAAGAATTCAAATAAAAAAATAATGACAGAAACCTTCCCTAAGCTGGTAAATGAAAATACCATACAAGTTCAGGAAGCACAGAGGGTACCAATCAAGATGAACCCAAAGAGACTCACACCAAGACACATCATAATTAAAATAGCAAACATTGCCCAGCTGGCATGGCTCAGTGGATGAATGTCAATCTATGAACCAGAAGGTCACGGTTCAATTCCTTGTCAGGTCACATGGCCGGGTTGTGGGCTAAATCCCCAGTATGGAGTATGCAGGAGGCAGCCAATCAATAATTCTCTCTCATCATTGATGTTTTTCTCTCTCCCTCTCCTTTCCTCTCTGAAATCAATAAAAACATATTTTAAAAATAGCAAATGTTAAAGACAAAGAGAGAATCTTAAGTATGGCAAAGGGGGGCAGTCAGTGACCTAAAAGGGAGATCCCATAAGGCTCTCAGTAGATTTCTCATCAGAAACACTACAAGCCAGAAGAGAATGGCATGACACATTTAAAGTAATGAAAAGCAAGGATCTAGAACCAAGACTACTCTATCAAGCAGGCTATCACTCAAAAGTTAAGGTGAAATAAGAGCTTCCCAGACCAAAAAAAGGCTAAAGGAATTTATTGCCACCAAACCTACAATGCAAGAAATGTTAAAGGAATGGCTGGAATAAGAGGAAGAAAAAAAGAGAGAGGAACATAGCCGTAATGAATAAAAATAGCAATAAGTAAGTACATATCAACAATAACCTTAAATGTAAATGGCTCAAATACTCCAATCAAAAGACATAGGGTAGGCCTGACTGGTTTGGCTCAGTGGATAGAGTGTCGGCCTGCGGACTGAAGGGTCCCAGGTTTGATTCCGGTCAAGGGCATGTACTTTGGTTGCAGGCACATCCCCAGTAGGAGGTGTGCAGGAGGCAGCTGATGATGTTTCTCTCTCACTGATGTTTCTAACTCTCTATCCCTCTCCCTTCCTCTCTGTAAAAATAAAAAGTATATATATTTAAAAAAAAGACATAGGGTAGCTGAATGGATAAAAAAAGTATGACCCATATATATGCTGTCTATAAGAGACCCACCTCAGAACAAAATACTCACAAAGGATGAAAGTGAAAAGATGGAATATTTTTCCATGCAAATGAAAAAAACATAAAACAATGGGTAGCAATACTTATACCTGACAAAATAGACTTCAAAGCAAAGGCCACTACATAATACTAAAGGGATTCACCCAACAAAAGGATATAACTCTGGTAAACATATGTGCACTTAATATAAGAGCACTTAAATATATTTAAAAGTTCTTGAGGACTTAATTAAAAAAAATATTTTTAGGAGGGAATCCTAGATGGTGGCGTAGGTAAACACCTAAACTGCTGCCTCGCACAACAATTTCAAAACTACAACTAAAAGACAAAACGTCTATCACCCAGAACCACAGGAAAGCTGGCTGAGTGGAAGTTCTACAACTAGAAGGAAAGAGAAAAGAGCATTGAGACGTGCACAAGCGCTGAAAAGCTGAGGTACGGAGGCGCATGATCCGGGCTGGGGGCAGGCATTGCTTTTTTCAACCTGAAGGGAGACAAGCCCCCGATTACTCTGAAATCCAGTCTCTGGGGAGACACGGGGGACCCAAACTCCTACGGGGAGAAGCTGGACTGTCTGCCAGTGAGGGTGGCTTGCTTGCAGAGCTGCATGCAGGAATAATTGTTTACTGCACTGGGGAATGGGACTCGGGGATGCTGTCGGGGACGCATAGCCGGCTAACTAGCAGCCATTGCTATTTGCCACACCCTAGCCTAGTGACACCCTGAGGCCCCACCCTGCACAACCTACAAACCCACCCAAGCTCCAAGCAGCGGATTTAGCATAAGAAAGGCCTGCCCTATGGCAGCTTAACCTAGCAAACTTGCAGCCCGGGTCAGACAGCTCCAAAACCTCCAAACCCCAAGCAAAGAGGAGAAAACTGTAGCTCTCACTGTAGCTCCTGCTGGGTGGCCTCAGACAGTAGCTGACCTGCACCCCATTGGAGATCCAGAAGCCAGTGAACCTAGTGGTCAGTGTGAGACACCAGATTTCAACTCCTCACATCCATAAGTGACACATTCAAGAGGCAGACTCAGCCAGCACCAAAGCTCCACTGAAACAAGTCCTGCGTGTCTTCAGCGCAGCAGTTCTTTCATTATAGACACAGTGAGTGCTCACAGCTAATTGGCCTGGAGGTCAATTCCTCCCAGTGTACCAACAGCAATTAAGGCTTAACTACACCAAGACTTTGCACTCAGCCCACAAAGGGGTGTACCAAGAGCATCCACCTCAAGTGATTGAGGAGGCTGAGTTACTGCCCCCTATAGATCACCTACCACACAAAGCTACTCCATCAACACAGGGAAGCAGCCAAAATGTGGAGACAAAGAAATATGTCACGAATGAAAGAAACGGAGGAAAGCAAACTACAGGATGACATAGAGTTCAGAACCACATTTATAAGGTTACTCAAGAATCTTCTAAAAACCGCCGAGAAACTTGATGACACTTCTAAGGAGCTTAGTGAGACCTTAAAGGACCTTAATGAGAATGCCAAAAAAATGGAAAAGTATCAGTCAGAAATGAAGCATACACTGTCTAAAATAAAGAATATACAGAAACTCAACTGTAGATCAACATACCCCAAGAATCAAACCAAAGATCTGAAATATGTGGAAACAAAAAACATCCAACCAGAAAAACAAAAAGAAAAAAGAATCCAAAAATATGAAGATAGTGTAAGGAGCCTCTGGGACAACTTTAAGTGAACCAACATCCGAATTTTTGGGGTGCCAGAAGAAGGGAAAGAGCAAAATATTGAAAACCTATTAGAAGAAATAATAACAGAAAACTTTCCCTACCTGGTGAAAGAAATAGACTTACAAGTTCAGGAAGCACACAGAACCCCATACAAGAGGAATCCAAAGAGGACCACACCAAGACACATCATAATTAAAATGCCAAGGGCAAAAGACAAAGAGAGAATATTAAAAGCAGCAAGAGAAAAACAGTTAATTACCTACAAGGGAGCACCCATACGACTGTCAGCTTATTTCTCAACAGAAACTATGCAGGCCAGAAGGGAGTGGCAAGAAATATTCAAAGTGATGAACAGCAAGAACCTACAACCAAGATTACTCTACCCAGCAAAGCTATCATTCAGAATTGAAGGGCAGATAAAGAGCTTCACAGACAAGAAAAAGCTAAAGGAGTTCATCGCCACCAAACCAGGATTACATGAAATGCTGCAAGGTATTCTTTAAGAAGAGGAAGAAGAAAAAGGTAAAGATAAAAATTATGAACAACAAGAGGACATCAAATACATACCTACCAACAAGTGAATCTAAAAATCAAGTGAATAAAAAATCTGAAGAACAGAATGGACTGGTGAATATAATAGAATCAGGGACATAGAAAGGGAGTGGACTGACGATTCTCAGGGGAAGCGGGTGTGAGGGGTGCGGGAAGAGATTGGACAAAAATCTTACTCCTGTGGATGAAGACAGTGGCAGGGGGTAAGGGCATGGGGTGGGGTGGGGAATCAGGTGGAGGGGAGCTATGGGGAAAAAAAAGAGGAACACCTGTAATAATCTGAACAATAAAGATTTATTTAGAAAAAATATTTTTATTGATTTCAGAGAGGAGGGAGAGGAAAAGAGAGATAGAAACATCAATGATGAGAGAGAATCATTGATCAGCTGCCTCCTGCATGCCCCCCACTGGGGATCAAGCCCGCAACCTGGGCATATGTGCTGACCAGGAATCAAGACGTGACCTCCTGGTTCATAGGTCAATGCTCAACCACTGAGCCACCTGGCTGGGCTTGAGGACTTTAAGGGAGAGATCAACAATAATATGATCATAATAGGGGATTTAACACTCCATTGACATCACTGGATGGATGTTTCAGACAAAAAATCAACAAAGAAAGAGTGACCTTAAACAGCACACTAGAGGAGGTAGATTTAATTGACATTTACACAACATTTCCTACCAAAGCTGCAGAATATACATTCTTCTCAAGTGCATATGGGACATTTTCAAAGACAGACCACAGGTTGGGGCACAAAATGAGTCTATAAATTCAAGAAGATTGAAATCACACCAATCATCTTCTCAGATCACAATGCCATACAACTAGAAATCAAGTACAATAAAAAAAAAAAACAACAACACTCAAAAACATTCAAACACATGGAGGCTAAATTGCATCTTATTAAACAATGAATGATTACAAATGAAATCAAGGAACAAATCAAAAACTTTTTAGAAACAAAGGAAAATGAACACAAAACAACCCCAAATCTATGGGACATAGTGAAATCAGTCCTGAGAGAGAATTTCATAGCATTACAGGCCTACTTCAAGAAGCAAAAAAAAACCCCAACAAACTCTAACCCTACAACTAACAAAAAACTCTAACCCCACAACTAAAAGAATTAAAAAGAGAACAAGAAAAGCCAAGAATAACTATAAGGAAGGAAATAAAAAAAGATCAGAGTGGAAATAAATGACATACAGAGTAAAAAATAATACAACATAGAGCTGTTTTTTTGAAGAAGCTAAAAAATATTGATAAACCTTTAACCAGACTCATCAAGAAACAAAGATAGAGGCCTGTATTGCTATGAGTTTCCTTCTTAGGACTATTTTCACTGTTTCCCATAGCCTTTGGGTGATTGTATTTTCATTTATCCCAAGTTATTTTTAAATTTCTCCTAGATTTTGTTGTTAATCTAATTATTGTTTAGTACACTATTTAGTGTTTGTGTGTTTTTATGTTTTCTCTTATAATTGATTTCTAGTTTTATACTATTATGGTCAGAGAAAATGTTTGGTATGATTTAAATCTTTCTAAATTTATTGAGACTTCTTTTGAAGCCTAACATGTTGTCTATCCTGGAAAATGTTCCATGTGCACTTAAAAAGAATGAATAGTCTACTGCTTTGAGATGAAATATTCTAAAACTATAAATTAAATCCATCTGGACTAATGTGTCATTTAAGTTTGAATTTTTATTGTTGATTTTCTGTTAGACAGATTTATGCATTAATGGCAATTTTGTGTTAGGTTCGACTTTATTACTTTCTATTTATTTCTGTCAATATTTGCTTTATATATCTAGGTGTCCTATGTTTGGGTGCATAAATGTTTACAAGGGTTATAGGCTCTTGCTGGATTGATCAGTCTATTATTATTAAATGTTTTTCTTTGTGTTTTATTGTAGCCTTTGTTTTCAATTCTATTTTATCTGATATCAGTGTTGCTACCACCAGTTTTTTGTTTCTATTTGCATCAAATATCTTTCCATCCCTTTACTTTCAGTTTGTGTTTGTGTTTCAACCTGAAGTGGGTGTCTTATAGACAGCATATGTATGGATCTTGTGTTTTTACCCATTTCACAACTCTATATCTTTTGATTGGGACACTTAACCCATCTACATTGAAAGTGATTATTGATAGGAATGTAGTTATTGCCATTTTTATTCATTTTTAGTTTTTTCTTCTTCTTCTTAAATCCCTTTAGCATTTCTTATAATATTGGCTTGTAGTGATAAACTTCTTTAGCTTTTTCTTGTCTGGGAAGCTCTTTATCTCTCTAACTTTAAATGATAGTCTTTCTGGGTAGAGAAGTCTTGATTTTAGGTCTTTACTCTTCATCACTTTGAATATTTTGTGCCAATCCCTTCTGGCCTGAATAGTTTCTGTTGAGAAATCTGGTGACAGTCTTATGGGAGCTCCCTTGTAGGTAAATGTCTTTCTCTTGCTACTTTTAAAATTCTCTCTTTGCCTTTGCCATTTTAATTGTGTCTTGGTGTCAACCTCTTTGGGCTCATCTTGATTTGGACTCTCTGTGTTTACTGGACTTGTAGTTCTATTTTCTTCAACAGGTTAGAGAAGTTTTTAGTCATTATTTGCTCAAACAGGTTCTCAATATTTTGCTCTCTCTCTTCTTCTGGAACATCTATGATGCAAATGGTGTTACATTTGATGTTACACCAGAAGCCCTTTAACCTATTTCCATTTTCTTTTTCTTTTTTTAAGGTATATTTTTATTGATTTCAGAAGGTAAGGGAGAGGGAGAAAGACATAAAAGCATCAATGATGAGAATCATTGATTGGCTGCCTCCTGCATGCTCCATGCTGGGATCAAGCCCACAACTTGGGCATGTGCCCTGATTGGGAATTCCATCCTGACCTCCTGGTTTATAGGTTGACACTCAACCACTGAGCCACACTGGCTGGGCTCATTTTTTTTTCTTTTTGCTATTCTGATTGAGAATTTTTTACCTTACCTTCCAAATAGCTGATTCAATCCTCTGCTTTATCTAATCTGCTGTTGATTTAATCCTATATAATAAAGAGGCAATATGCAAATTGACCATCACTCCAACACACAAGATGGCTGCCCCCATGTGGTCAAAGATGGCTGCCCCATGTGAACACAAGATGGCTGCCACAAGATGGCCAGCAGGGGAGGGCAGTTGTGGGCGATCAGGCCAGCAGGGAAAGGCAGTTGTGGGCGATCAGGCCAGCAGGGAAGGGCAGATGGAAGGGACCAGGCCTGCAGGGGAGGGCAGTTAGGGGGGACCAGCCCTGCAGGGGAGGGCAGTTGGGGGGGACCCAGGCCAGCAGGGGAGGGCAGTTGGGGGCAATTGGGCTGGCAGGGGAGCAGTTAGGCATTGATCAGGCTGGCAGGGGAGTGGTTAGGGAGTGATCAGGCTGGCAGGCAGAAGCGGTTAGGAACAATCAGGCAGGCAGGTAGATGAGCAGTTGGGAGTCAGCAGTCCTGGATTGTGAGAGGGATGTTCAACTGCCAATGGGATCAGGCCGGTGGGATCAGGCCTAAATGGGCAGTCAGATATCCCTCGAGGGGTCCCAGATTGGAGAGGGTGCAGACTGGGCTGAGGGACACACACACACACACACACACACACACATATACACACACACACACACACACACACCTGTGCATGAATTTCATGCACTGAGCCTCTATAATAATATATTTTTTATTTCAGTTATTATATTCTTAATTTCTGAATAGCTTTAAAAAATAGTTTCCATGTCCTGTTTATGCTTACTATCTCTTTGTTAAAATTCTCATTAGTCCTAGCTCTAAGCCTAAAACCTAATCCTAATCCTAGCCCTAGTTCTAGCTCTAACTCTAACACTAGCCCAATCATAATGATAGCCATATTCCTAACTGTAAATCTAATCCTAAACCTACCCATATCCTTAGCCATAAACCTAAACCTAATGCTAGTGCTATGCCTAGCCCTAACTTTAAACCTAACCCTAGACCTAACAGTATCTCTAGTCCTAACTATAATACTCAACCTAAACCAAAACCTAGCCTCAGCTCTAGCCAATGAACTAACCCTAGCTCTAATCCTAAGCTTAATCCTAAACCTAGCTCTAACCCACATTTTAACTTAATTGGTTGTTTTAATTCCATTTTCACATCTGCTAAAGCAAAAATCCCATTGGTCCTGAAGCTATCATGGCCATCCTTGTTTCATAAGCTCTATCCCACAATGCTTGTACAGAGAAAGAGACCCTGCCCCTTTGTTTATGGAAACTATTAATAGAGTTCACATATAGAGATAAGAAGAAAGAAGTAACCAGAGGAAGAGACAGTTGGAGGGATTTTTAGGATTAAACACAACTACAGAGATTCACTCTACAGTCAAGTAGGGTTGTAGATACAGTTACAACTTTGTTTATATATTACATATATATTCAATTGGCAAATATCAGAATTTTAAAAATATTTGCACACTTTGGAGAAATATGTATTAGAAATATGAGCATAAAATTAATGGGCCCATAATGTCTCATTCGAAGTCTACTAGAAAAATATCTTGGTAAAACAAAAAATATCAAGTAAAAGGACTACTGACAATTATTGCATGCAATATATTCTTTTTACAATTTCTTCAGAGTATCTGTTCCCATATTACAAGGTATTTGTCTTTTTATTCTGCCTTTAAAAAAAGAGGGGGGGCGGAGAGAAACTGAGAAGGCTAACCCCTATTTTGTAAAACTACTGTTTGGAATTCTCTGCTGTTTTTTGTTTGTTTGTTTTTTGATGGCCTCTTATTCTAGAAAAATAACTTTGCTTTCTAGCCTGCTTTAGTCTGCTTGAATAATGAGGAAGAAAAACTTAGCTATCTGACCTTGTAGGACAGAGATTAGATATGCCCATAATTTCAATGCCACGCCAGGTGCATTTTTTAATTGGATATAACTGTGTTGTTTTCAAGGCCAGCAGCGAGATAACCACTAAGCGCACATAGGGCTGGCTCTTTAATAAAAAGGGAAGTTCTTCTTGCAGCCTTGCTTAGAATTTGAATTCATTTTCTCTAAGCCCACCGGTGAATAAAGTGTGACTCCAAACTCTCTGAGCATTGCTTGATATTTTTTGGTTCTCTGTAACATTATTGGTTCCCTGAGATTTTGGGAAAACCAACTCATGCTTAGCTTTTTAGCCTCTGGTGAGTGGACTGGGTTTGGGACCTGGGGGCACTGGACAGGCCTCCGGGAGGCGCAGCTCTGCTGAATTAGCAGGATTAAACCGGGGGACTCTGGGCGCTTCCGGACCTCAGCCCAGGAACTGGCTGGCATCTGGAGAGAGCAGACAGACACTTCTGGATCTGTAGACAGAATCAGTAAGGTAGGGGACCCATCAGTTCAGCCCACTCCAAGTGATCACCTCCCCAGAAGCCATATGGCTTCCTCAGGCAAATTAATCAGGAATCAGGAATTGGGTGGATGGTTTAAACTTTGAGTGAATGTCTGGTGAAAGTGTGTGAGTGTGGAGGGAGAGGGCCTGCCCTCTCCTTTCCTTTGTGTGGCTTCACGACTTCAGTTACAGAGTCTGAGTGGGCCCCAACCTGCGGTTCCACGATTTGTCATATGGCATAACGGTCACTCACCCCCACGTGGAGGTGACCAGGCCCGGGGTTTAGATGGGTGTACCTTAGCTAAGACAAATCTAAGCTCCCAAGGGACAAAGCCAGGCGGGCATCTGAGTGAGGATCTGTGAAAATAGGTCACCCCCTCCCTTGTCTGTCTTGCGCCACCGATCATCATGGGGTCAGGACAGAGTAAACCCACTGTTCTCAATTGCATGTTGAAAATTTTTAAAAAGGGATTTGATGGGGATTATGAGATTAAGATGAATTCTGAAACACAGGAAATTCTGTCAAGTGGAATGGCCAGACTTCGGGGTTGGCTGGCCCTCGGAAGGCTCTTTAGATGAAGGATTGGTCAGGAGGTCTGGAATGTAGTCACAGGAGACGCTGGACACCCAGATCAGTTTCCCTACATAGACAGCTGGTTAGAAATTGCTCAAATTTTGCCGCCTTGGGTTCGGTTCTGCGTGTGTAAGAAGGGACAGAGTAAGGTTTTAGTAGCAGGAGTGAAGAGGCAGAGCAGGAGCAGGCTAAGGAGAGGCAGGCAGGGCAGGAGCAGGCTAAGGAAAAGCAGGCAGGAGAGGAGAAGCAGGTCCCTCAGAAGGAAGTTCAAACCCCTATTTTACAGGACCCCCTCCCCCCGTGAGGAAGTCCCACCAGTGTTACCACCTCCATATGAGCCACAGGTAGCACAAGTATCCCACCACCCTACCCCCCTGTCCCCCCGCTAGCCTGGAAGGTCCGGAAAGTCTGGGAACACTGCCTCCCTCCATCTCCCCTCAACCAGGCTCTCCAGAACTGGTTGGGCGGCCCTTGCGTTCAGCTGATCAAGGGCCCAAACAACAGCCAGCATGTCAGATGCCTCTCAGGGAGATTCAGGGTGCCCAAGTGCTTGGTGAAGATGGAACCTTACAGGAAGGAAGGCTGGTCTATTATTATCAGCCCTTTACCACAAGTGACATTCTGAATTGGAAGCAACACACCCCAGCTTATTCTGAAAAACCTCAGGCCATGGAAGATCTAGAAATGATCTTCCAGACCCAGAAGCCCAACTGGGTGGAGTGCAAACAGCTCCTTTTTGCATTCTTTAACACTGAGGAGCGCATGAGAGTAATGACAGAGGCTCGGAAGTGATTCCAGACCCAGGCCCCGGCAGGGACCTTAGACACAGACAGATGGGCAAGGGAGGTCCTCCCCGATGAGGAACCTAATTGGTCCCCGAATTCAGATGATGGAAAGACCAGGCTAGAAAGATATCGGCTGGCTTTCCTCCAGGGGGTCAGGGCCGGAGCCAAGAAGCCCACCAATATGGCTAAAATCTCTGAGGTTTTCCAGAAGCCTGATGAAAGTCCAGCAGCTTTCTATGAGAGACTGTGTGAGGCAACCGGATCTACACTCCCTTTAACCCTGAGTCCCCGGACACTCAAATTATGGTAAACGCTGCTTTTGTAGGCCAAGCCCAGCCTGGTATCAGGAGAAAATTACAGAAGCTGGAAGGGTTTGCAGGAAAAAATGCTAGTGAACTGCTAGAGATAGCCAACAAGGTTTTCATCAACGGAGACGGCAGCAAAAAAGGAGGAAGAAAAGAGAATACAAAGAAGGGCCAATGTGATAGCAGCAACTTTCAGAGTTTCGGGCCCCCATATAGCCCAAAAAGGGAAGCAAGAAGACAGATCAGGATGGAAAGGAAGAGCAAGACTGAGATGGGACCAGTGTGCCTTTTGTAAGGAAACAGGGCACTGGAAAAATAAATGTCCCAAATGGCAGAGCAAGAAAATAGAGTCCCCTTTTCCACCCAGTTGCTATCAATCAGAACCACCTGAGGAGAAACCAAGATGGCGGCATAGGTAAATACCTAAACTGCTGCCTCGTACAACAATTTCAAAACTGCAACCAAAAGACAAAATGTCTATCACCCAGAACCATGGGAAAGCTGGCTGAGTGGAAGTTCTACAACTAGAAGGAAAGAGAAAAGAGCATTGAGCCATGCACAAGCGCTGAAAAGCTGAGGTATGGAGGCGCACAAATCGGGCTGGCAGCAGGCGACTGGGTGCGCTGCTTTTTTCAATCTGAAGGGAAACAAGCTCCCTATTACTCTGGACTCCAGTTTCTGGGGAGACGCTGGGGACCCAAACTCCTACGAGGAGAAGCTGGACTGTCTGCCATCGGGTCGGAAGGTGAGGGTGACTTTCTTGCAGAGGTGTGCCCAGCAATCATTGTTTACTGTGCTGGGGCGCGGGGCACAGGGACTTGGTAATGCAGAAACACAGAGACAGCTGACTGGCAGCCATTGCTGTTTGCCACGCCCTAGCCTAGTGACTCCCTGAGTCTCCCTGAGACCCTGCCCCACACAATCTACAAACCCACCCAAGCTCCACACAGCAGCTTTTGCATATAAATGGCCTGCCCTATCACAGCTTAACCTAACAAACTGCAGCTCTGGTCAGACAGCTCCAAACCCCAAGCAAAGAGGAGAAAACTCTAGTTCTCTTTGTAGCTCCTGCTGGGTGGCCTCAGAGTGCTGGCTGGCCTGCACTCCATTGAAAGTTATCATTCAGAAGCTAGTGTATCTAGTGGTCAGTGTGAGATGACACCAGATTTCAACTACTCACATCCATAAGTGACACATTCAAGGAGCAGACTCAGTGAGCACCAAAGCCCCACTAAAACAAGTCCTGCCCCATAAGCATGTCTCCAGCACAGCAGTTCTTCCATTATAGAGACAGCAGGTCCTCACAGCCAATTAGCCTGGAGGTCAATTCCTCCCAGTGACACCAACAACAATCAAGACTTAACTACAACAGGGCTGTACACACAGTCCACAAAGGGGTGCACCAAGAGTGTCCACCTCAGGTAACTGGGAGGCCGACCCACTGGGCCATATAGGACACCTAGCACACAAAGCCACCTTACCAACTCAGGGAAGCAGCAAAAATGTGGAGACAAAGAAACAGATCACAAACAAAAGAAATGGAGGAAACAAACGACTGGATATAGAGTTCAAAACCACAATTGTAAGGTTTTTCAAGAATTTCCTAGGAAAGGCTGATAAATTTAATGAGACCTTCGCGGATATGAAAAAGGACCAACTAGAAATTAAACATACACTGACTGAAATAAAAAATATTATACAGAGACCCAACAGCAGACTAGAGGACTGCAAGAATCAAGTCAAAGATTTGAAAAACAAAGAAGCAAAAAACACTCAGCCAGGAAAGCAAAAAGAAAAAAGAATCCAAAAGTTTGAAGATAGTGTAAGGAGCCTCTAGGACAACTTCAAGCGTACCAACATCCGAATTATGGGGGTGCCAGAAGAAGGGAGAGAGCAAGATACTGAAAACCCATTTGAAGAAGTAATGACTGAAAACTTCCCCCACCTGGTGAAAGAAATAGACTTACAAGTCCAGGAAGTGCAGAGAACCCCAAACAAGAGGAATCCAAAGAGGACCACAACAAGACACATCATAATTAAAATGCCAAGGGCAAAAGACAAAGAGAAAATATTAAAAGCAGCAAGAGAAAAACAGTTTATTACCTACAAGGGAGCACCCATAGGATTATCAACTGATTTCTCAACAGAAACTATGCAGGCCAGACGGGATTGGCAAGAAATACTCAAAGTGATGAATAGCAAGAACCAAAGTGATGAATAGCAACAACCAAGATTACTCTACCCAGCAAAGTTATCATTCAGAATTTAAGGTCAGATAAAGAGCTTCACAGATAAGAAAAAGCTAAAAGAGTTCACCACCACCAAACCAGTATTATATGAAATGCTGAAAGGTATTCTTTAAGAAGAGGAAGAAGAAGAAAAAAGTAAAGATAAAAATTATGAACAACAAATACATATCTATCAACAAGTGAATCTAAAAATCAAATGAACTAATAATCTGAGGAACAGAATAAACCGGTGAATATAATAGAATCAGGGGCATAGAATGGGAATGGATTGATAATTCTCAGGGGGAATGGGGTATGGGAGTATGGGAAGAGACTGGACAAAAAGCGTACACCTATGGATGAGGACAGTGGGGGGTAGGTAAGGGCAAAAGGGGTGGGAACCTGGTGGAGGGGAGCTGTGGAGGGAAAAAGGAGAAACAATTGTAATAATCTGAACAATTAAGATTAAATTAAAAAAAAAAAAGAACCACCTGAAGCAGACCTTATTGGGCTGGCAGCAGCTGACTCTGACTAGAACAGACTGGGCTCTTTTCAGCTGGGCACCCAAGAGGCCATGGTCAGAATGAAAATTGGGGGCCAGACTGTGGACTTTATGGTTGATACGGGAGCGGAGCACTAAGTAGTCACACAGAAAGTAGCACCTCTCTCAGGAAAGGAGATCACCATTATTGGAGCTACTGGGGACCAGACCTGTAGACCATTCTGCTGGCCTCGCCAATGCCAACTTGGCGGCCACCGAGTAATTCATGAATTCCTGTACTTGCCAGACTGTCCAGTATCTCTTATGGGTAGAGACCTTTTAGCCAAAATGGGGGCAGAAATCACCTTTGCTCCAAATGGCTCAGCACAGCTTCACCTAAGTGAGGAGACTTCTCCAATGATCCTGTCCTTAGCAGTGCCTCAGGAGGAAGAATGGAGACTTTATGCCCCTCAGTGAAAGGCCTCACCTTTAGAGCCTGAATTAGAGAGAGAATACCCCCTGGTTTGGGCAGAAGGAAATTCGCTTGGCCTGGCCAAAGACCATGCCCCGATACAAATTGACTTAAAGCCTGGGGCACAGCCTATCAAAATCCACCAATATCCAATTCCATGGGAGGCACGCCTAGGTGACAGGTCCACTTAGACCGGCTACTTCAGTGGGGACTCCTTAAAAGTTGCCAGTCACCATGGAATACTCCCCTCTTGCCTGTCAAAAAGTCTGGGACTAATGACTACTGCCTGGTACAGGATTTATGGGCTGTTAATGAGGCTGTTCAAAGAAGCAGATAAGCCCCTAAAGAATCGGGACTTAGTATTGTTCACAGATGGCAGTAGCTTCTTAGATAAAGCAAAAAGACAAGCCAGGTATGCAGTGGTATCAGACTTTGAGACGATTGAAGCACAGGCCCTGCCTGAAGGATGGTCAGCGCAGAGGGCAGAACTTTGGGCCCTCGCCAGAGCCTTAGAACTCAGTAAGGATAAGCATGCCAACATCTACACTGATTCACGCTATGCCTTCGCTACCCTGCATATTCATGGGGCTATATACAAGGAAAGGGGGCTTCTGATGGCAGGAGGAAAAGGAATCAAAAATCAAAATGAGATTTTAAAGTTACTAAAAGCAGTTTGGGAGCCTAAAGAAATAGCTGTCATTCATTGAAAAGGTCACCAAAAAGGGAAAGACCCAGTGTCAGAAGGAAACCAGCGTGCTGACGCCGCAGCAAAGCAGGCTGCAAAAGGACAAGCAGCACCAGCACGGATCATGTTGGCCCCGAATTACCTGAACCTCCAAAGTACACTCCGCAGGAGGAGGAATGGGCTCAGCAAGAAGGGGACAGAACAGTTAGCCCATAAGGTAGTCCTCCAGCAGCATGAACTTACTCATTTAGGAAAGACTGCTCTAGAAGCTTTGTTAGGCAGATACTACCTAATTGCCCGTCTTCCCTCCTTGTGCGCCTCAGTTTCTCAGCATTGCCTACTCTGTGCGCAGAACAAAGCCAAACAGGGTCCTGTGGGACTGATAGGAGTTCAGCGCTGCGGGCAAGCTCCTTTTGAGGACTTAGAAGTAGATTTTACAGAAGTAGGGCCTAGCAGAGGAAATAAATACCTACTAGTCTTTGTTTGCACTTTTTCAGGCTGGGTTGAGGCATATCCCATTCACACAGAAAAGGTGAGAGAAGTCACTAAGGCATTGCTAAAGAACATAATTCCGCGGTATGGAATGCCTCTGACCATAGGGTCTGATAATGGCCCAGCCTTTGTAGCAGAAATAGTACAACAGGTAGCTAAGGCTTTAGGAATTAGATGGAACCTACATACAGCTTACAGGCCTCAGAGTTCAGGGAAAGTAGAGTGCATGAACCGGACTCTAAAGCAGGCTATGGCTAAGCTATGCCAAGAGACAACCCTACCCTGGACAGATATCTTGCCTCTTGTACTCTTGTGGGTATGCTGTGCCCCAAAGGCCAGGGTAGGTTTCTCTCCCTTTGAAATTCTATATGGTACACTCTCTCCCTTAATTCGGCCAAAGAGAGATTTGGGGGAAATAGGAAACTTAGAAATCCAGAAGCAACTACAAGGACTTGGAAAAACTGTCTTTGAGGTCCACAGACGGGTTACTGACTGACTACCCATCTCTCTAGGAACAGCTGTACATCCTTATAAAACTGGAGACCAGGTTTGGGTAAAAGACTGGAAAAAAGAGCCCCTTAAGCCAATTTGGAAGGGACCCTATCCAGTCATACTAACCACTCCCACAGCTCTCAAGGTTGCAGGACTGAACAACTGGATTCACCACTCTTGGGTGAAAGCAGCCCACGAGCCGAGCGACGCCCAGCCTGAGTGGAAGGTGACCTCTGACCAGAAACACCCGCGGATCACCCTCAAGAAAACAACAGACCTGGCTGATCAACCTGCTCCAAGAAATTCAGAAATGCCCTGCTGAATTCTTCCTTACACTAATCTTTCTTATCTTCTCTTAAAGGCAAAATGCTCTGGTATTTCTGGATAATCATTGTTTTTGTCTTTCTAATAATTCTCACTTTGTCTTTTTATGAGTGCCACCAGAACCCGAGGCTAGTCCCAGGAGGAGAACTCTTCTGCCCTTACTGGAACACAGAAACACCATAAAATTACCGCTTCCTACACAACAAAGGAACAAGATGAAGCTAAGGCTAATTCTTTTACTGTTATTGAACTCTCTTAATCTGGACCACTCTCAGGTCTACAATCTGCCTCTTGAGAGCCTCTCAAGTCCTCACTATCTCTACAGAATGCTTAATCTCACCCTCACCCTCTTAAAAGAGCAGTCTAGCTAATCCCTCTCCTTGTAATGCTCGGCATTACAGCAGGGGTAGCACTGGAATAGGGGGACTGGCAACTTCCCTCTCCTACTATCAGAGCCTATCCAAAGACCTTGCTAACAGTTTAGAAGAAATAGCTCAAAGTATTGTTGCAGTACAGGATCAGATTGATTCACTGGCAGCGTTACTCTCCAGAATCGAAGAAGACTAGACCTTCTCACAGTGGAGAAAGGGGGGCTGTGCCTGTTCTTTGAGGAAGAATGCTATTTTTATGCTAACTAGTCTGGTATTGTAAGGGATGGAGCCAAGAAACTAGCTGATCGAGCTTCAAAAATAAGGCAGGAGTTATCTGAGGCCTGGGCTGCATGGGGGTGGGGGGTCTGGAAATGGCTCCTTTCATTGACAGGACCACTGTTAATGCTACTCATAGCCATAATCCTAGGACCATGTATGCTAAATCTGTTAACTCGCTTTATCTCATCCCATCTAGATGCCTTTAAACTTCAAATGGTCCTACAAGCCAGAAGAATTCCCTACAAACTGTGTTGTTTTCAAGGCCAGCAGTGAGATAACCACTAAGCGCACGTAGGACTGGCTCTTTAATAAAAAGTGAAGTTCTGCTTGTAGCCTTGCTTAGAATTTGAATTCATTTTCTCTAAGCCCACTGGTGAATAAAGTGTGACTCCAAACTCTCCGAGCATTGTTTGATTATTCCGGTTCTCTGTAACAAAACCAAGATGGCAGCATAGGTAAACACCTAAACTGCTGCCTCGCACAACAGTATCAAAACTACAACTGAAAGACAAAACGGACATCATCCAGAACCACAGGAAAGATGGCTGAGTGGAAATTCTACAACTAGAAGGAAAGAGAAAAGTATATTGAGACTCAGAGGAGCTGCAAAAGGCTGAGGTAGGGAGATGCCAGCACGGAGAGGTCTGGTGGCTGAGTGCGTGGCTGGCTTTCTTAAGTGGGAGGGAGATGGAAGCCCCTGACTGCGCTGAACTCCAGTTCCGGGCAAGACTCTGGGAACCCAGACTCATTCGGGGAGAAACTGGACTATCTGGCAGCAGGCGAAACTTGAGGGTGGCTTTCTCTCAGAGGTGCTTGCAGCGATTACCGAGGGACACTGAGACCCAGGGGCCTCATAGGACAGGGCTGACGGGAAGCCAAGACTGTCTGCTCCACCCTGAAACTCCGCCCCATCCAAGCTGAGCACAGAGGCTTCTGCAATTTCACAAGTCTTGTCTCATAAGGGTGTCTCCAGCACAGAAGTTCTCCCAGTGTAGACACAGCTGGTCATCACAGCCAATTGGCCTGGAGGTCAAGTCCTCCCAGTGATACCAACAACAATCAAGACTTAACTACAACAAGGCTGTGCACACAGTCCAAAAAGGGATGCACCAAGAGTGTCCACCTCAGGTAACTGGAGAGGCTGAGCCACTTGGCCCTATAGGACACCTAGCACACAAAGCTACTCTGCCAATTCAGGGAAGCAGCAAAAATGCGGAGACAAAGAAACAGATCACAAACGAAAGAAATGGAGGAGAGCAAATGACTGGATATAGAGTTCAAAACCACGGTTATAAGGTTTTTCAAGAATTTCCTAGAAAAGGCCGATAAATTTAGCGAGACCCTTGAGGATATGAAAAAGGACCAACTAGAAATTAAACATACACTGACTGAAATAAAAAAATATTATACAGAGACCTAACAGCAGACTAGACGACTGCAAGAATCAAGTCAAAGATTTGAAATACAAAGAAGCAAAAAACACTCAGCCAGGAAAGCAAAAAGAAAAAAGAATCCAAAAGTTTGAAGATAGTGTAAGGAGCCTCTGGGACAACTTCAAGCGTACCAACATCCGAATTATGGGGGTGCCAGAAGAAGAGAGAGAGCAAGATACTGAAAAACCTATTTGAAGAAATAATGACCAAACACTTTCCCCACCTGGTGAAAGAAATAGACTTACAAGTCCAGGAAACGCACAGAACCCCAAACAAAAGGAATCCAAAGAGGACCACACCAAGACACATCATAATTAAAATGCCAAGGGCAAAACACAAAGAGAGAATATTAAAAGCAGCAAGAGAAAAACAGTTAATTACCTACAAGGGAGCACCCATAGGATTATCAGCTGATTTCTCAACAGAAACTATGCAGGCCAGACGGGAGTGGCAAGAAATATTCAAAGTGATGAATAGCAAGAACCTACAACCAAGATTACTCTACCCAGAAAAGCTATCATTCAGAATTGAAGGGCAGATAAAGAGCTTCACAGATAAGAAAAAGCTAAAGGAGTTCACCACCAACAAACCAGTATTATATGAAATGCTGAAAGGTATTCTTTAAGAAGAGGAAGAAGAAGAAAAAAGTAAAGATAAAAATTATGAACAACAAATACATATCTATCAACAAGTGAATCTAAAAATCAAGTAAACTAAAAATCTGAGGAACAGAATAGACTGGTGAATATAATAGAATGAGGGGCATAGAAAGGGAGTGGATAATTCTCGGGGGGAAAGGGGTGTGGGGTGTGCAGGAAGAGACTGTACAAAAAGCATACACCTATGGATTAGGATAGTGGGGGTTAGGTAAGGGCAGAGGGTGGGATGGGAACTGGGTGGAGAGGAGCTATGGGGGGGGGGTGGGAAAGAGGAACAATTGTAATAATCTGAACAATAAAGATTTATTAAATAAAAAAATTAGAAAAGGGAAAATAGATTTAAATAAATACAAAAAAGGGAGACCAATTCAGCAAGATTTTCTTCCTAATATTTTATAATCATCACTAGGACTTACTATGACCATTGTTGAGTATGATGTGGTAGCATAGAATGTGATGATTCGATGAGTCTGGCACTTCCAGTTTTGTATATACTTCTGTGGAATACTCACTCAACATGCATCTAGAATGCAAATTGAAGTTATTCTCTGCAAGAAGTTTCCACTGCTTCCAATCTGGTATGGGTGCAGAAAGACACTATAAACTTGGTTAGGCATTCTGACTTTCTCACACAGTGTTTCAAGTAAATGAGGCATAGCAAATCTCTGAAAAATTGCTGCAAATACTGAGAAAAAAGGCAAACAGAACTAATCATAGTTAAAAAGCCATTATGAGTTTTTAAATATGATTTTATTTTATGAATTAAGAGTCATATTCAGCTTAAAAATCTAAGAGGCATTTTTTTCCATAATACAAACAAAAGAAATTGAAGAGAGAAAATGAGGAGTCTCGAGATAACTTATAATTTATTTGTACAAAAATATTAAAAATTATGGGCAATATGTTCATATATACAAAAATGACAGAATAAGGGAAAGAGCAAAATTCAGACAATTTCCTGATTATTGACTCAGAGTTTCTACTAACAGTACCTTTTTCTCCCATATTACTTACGTTTTAAATGTTCCAAGGGGAAATCCGATGCAAAAATTTCAAGGTGTTATAGACTTCACCTTTAAATCAATTTATCGCATGCAGAGTTTAAAGTTTTGACTATCTGTTCTAGGACTGAGGACTAGAATAACAAATCATGGATCTGGATTAACATGTTCAAGATCTTTAGCATCCATTCCTATCACCTAACTAACTTCAGTTTTCTCTCCTGAACTTCAGAACTCCAACCAAAGAAACATGTGGAGGAGTTCTTCTCAAGCTCTTCTTTTTGCTTTGCTTTATTTATAGTTATAGGGTTGCACAGTTGGTGGTAAGAGCAGTGAAGAAGTCATGTTTGCCATTTCAAAACTTTTTGTTGTCATTCAGGTAAGGCATCTATTGTTTGGTGCTTTCAGTGCTTCCAGATGCCCTGCGGGGCTTGACAACAATCATTTAGGCAATAAATTGTTACATACAGAACAGGGATAATAAAATACTTTTGGGATATTCACGTGATGGCTACATCTTTCTGCTTTGGTCTTGCTCCAAAACCTGGTGTGTATTCCAAGATCGTAATACTTTGCTTTCACTATGGATTTGCATCTCAAACAAAAGACCTGTTTTGGGGGTGAAAGAATTATGCCATTCTTCTCCTAGAGCCCATGTTCTGACTTAATTACTACATGCTCAGTAGAGCCTAACATTTTTCTCTGAGGGGTGATTCTGATAGTCCTGGAGGCTCATCTTCCTGAGGTTTCTCATTTGGAAATGCTTGTGCCTAGTCCTGTAGCAAGGGGGTTGAGAGGATTTCTTCTAGGTGCCTCAGAGCTTGTGTGGAATGTCCCAGTGTAGGCAGACTGTAGAGTTGTCCCTTTCTCTTGTCTTCACATTGACATCATGTAGGCCCTGTAGCACCATTGCATGCAGTCTTGCAAAGGCAGTGCTGTTGTGTTAGTTGTGGGCTGGCCTTTCCTCCCACCTCCCTAACTCTGGGTATCAAGGGGAACTAAGAGTACATTAGAAGCCCCTTCCAATGTCAGTTCTATTTATAAGTGATTCAAAAACTGTAAAATATATCTTCTCACTATGTAGCCTGTACAATGATTGGCCTAATCCAGTGGTTGGCAAACTCATTAGTCAACAGAGCCACGGTTTGCCGACCACTGGCCTAATCAGTTTCTGGGGGAAAAACAAACAATGAGAAAAGCTGTTGTTGCTACAAATGATTGTATGCTATGGGGGAAATAAAATTGAGGAACATGATGGGAGCTGCTGAGAACTGTCAAAAGGTTGCTTTGGTCCAACTGAGGTGACAGGTGAGGCTTAGGATTGGGGCCTTGTGCCAAGGCATTCAGGTTTCCACTTCTGCTCTGCTCTGAGCGCTGAGCTATTCAGTTCTGAAACCAGTTCTAGAAGAAAAACAGTAACACAAGAACATTAAAATAAAAGATTCCAGTTCTATATCCATCCCACATACTGCCAGACAGAGGAAAATATATGTAAAGCCTTGTATCAGGAGTGTTTTATATATAGATTTAACTGGTCCTTTTTAACTGGAAGCAACTTAGGGCAACTGTGAACATTCGGCTAAGAGTGGATTCAACATTGATCCATTAGAATGATAGACAGATACACACTCCCATTACATCTTATCCCCAGTTCTTTCCTTATAATTGATGTCTTAATAGTTTCCCCTTTATCCATTCTATGGAACATGAATAGAGATCTGCCCCCTTCTCTATCTTAAATACTCTAAATTCAATACACAGGCAATCATCCCAACTTTTTCTCCTTTCTGCTGATGGCCGACAGATATATATTTTTTAAAAAACCAACTTCTGTGACTAAGATGCTTTTTCTTTAGAAGTGTGATGAAATGCATTCCTCTATTTTATGTGTTTACTTGAGGTACCTAAAAGCCTTCACACAGGGTGGAGACTATTGGGGTTAGCTATATTAGGTTTAAATCTAGGGCTAAGGTTAGAGTTAAGAATAGGATTAGATCTAGGGTTAGTGTTAGAGTAGGTTTAGGGTTATGGTTAAGGTTAAGTTTATGATTTGGTTTACAGTTAAGGCCAGGTCTAAGCTTAGGGTTAGGGTTAGCTTTTAGTTTAGGGATAGGTTTAGGGCCAGAGTTTAAGTTTAGCTATTGGTTTAAGGTTAGTTATAGGGTTAAATTTTGGTCTAGGGCTAGTGTCAGGGTTAGAGTTCGAGTTTGAGTTCGAGCTAGATTTAGGGTTAACTTCTGGCCTACGGGTAGTTTTAGTACTAAAGCTAGATCTAGGGTTAGAGTTAATGTTTGGTTTAGGGTTAGTGTTAGGGATAGAGTTATTGTTAGGATTAGGCTAAGGGTTAGTGTTAGGTTGAAGTTTAGACTTATAACAAGGTTAGGGTTATGTTTAGGGTTTAACTTTGTCTAGAGTTTGGTTTATTTTTAGGGTTAGGGTTAAGGCATGGGTTAGGTTTAGATTTAGGGTTAGAATTATAGTCAATAGTTTTAAGGTTAGAGGTATTGTTAGGGTGAGGGCTAGAATGAGGGGTTAGGGTTAGGTGTAGGACAAGGTCTAGGGTTAGGATTAGGATTAGGGTTGAGGGTAGGTCTATGGTTAGAGTTAGGGTTAAGGTTATCATTTGGTTTAGGGTAAAGACCAAATCTAGGTTTAGGGTTAAGTTTAAGGCTAAGGTTATGTTTAGGGTTAGGGCCAGGGCTAGTGCTAGGTTTAGGGTTAGGGCTAGGTTTGATCTAGTTTAGGATTAGGATTATTGTTAAGTTTAAGGCAGAAGCTAGGGTTAGAGTTTGGTTTAGAGTTAAGGTTACAGTTAAAATTAAGACTAGGTCTAGAGGTAGGCTAGCGGTAGGGTGAGAGTTAGGGTGAGGGCTGGGACTTGAGCTATGTTTAGTGTTAGGGTAAGGTTTAAAGTTAATGTTATGGTTAAGGTTAGGTTCAGGGTTAGGTATAATGTTAGATTTAGGGCTACTGCTAGGACCAGTTTAAGCTTTAAAGTTAGGTTTTGGGTTAAAGCTAGGGTTAGATTAGTTTTGGATCATGTTTAGGTTTAAGGCTAGAGCTATGGTTAGGCTTAGGGTTAGGGATAGGTGTTTTGGTCAGGTCTCAGTTTAGGTCTACATTTAAAGTTAGTATTAGCTTTAAGGTTAGGTTTAAGTTTAGGGCTAGTGTTAGGTTTAGGGTTAGGGCTAGAGATAGAAATACACTTAAGGTTAATATTAGTGAGAGATTTGATGCCAGAGCTAAGGCAAGGATTGAGGTTAGGCCTAGGGTTAGAGATAGTATTAGGGTTAGAGTTAGGGTTGGGGTTAGGGCTAGGGTTAGGATTATGATTAGGGTTAGGTTTAGGTATAAGGTTAGGTGTAGGACTAGTACTAGGGCTAATATAAGTGTTAGGTTTAGATTTAGGGATAGGTTAGGGCTAGGGCTAGCTTCAAGTTTAGGTTTAGTGTTATGGTTAGGGCTGGGTCTAGGAATAGAGTTAGGATAAGGTATATGGCTAGGGTTCAGTTCAGGATTAGCTTTACAGCTAGGATTAGGATTCGAGTCAGGAATAGGATATGATTAAGGCAAGGGCTAGCAATAGTGTTTGGGTTAGAGTTAGGGCTAAAGACTATGGTTAATTTTAGGGCTAGAGCTAGAGACAGGGTTAGGGCTAATGATAGGGATTTTATTTGGTCTAGGATTAGGGTTAGAAAAGGTGTTGGGTCTAAGGCTAGGGTTTCAGTTAGGGTTAGTTTAGGTTTAGGGTTAAAGCTAGCATTAGGGTTAGATTTAAGATTAGGTTTAGGGTTAAGGCTAGGGTTAGGATTAGGTTTAAAATTAGGTTTAGTTCTGGATGCATGGTTTGAGTTAGGTTTTTGGCTAGATTTAGGACTATGGTTAACTTTAGGGTGGGTTCAGTTTAGGGCTAGTGTTAGAGCTCGGTCTAGGGTTAGGGTTAGGTTTAGGGTTAGGTCTAGAGCTACTGTATGGTTAGGGTTAGGCTACAGTTAGGTTTATTGCTAAGGCTAGGTTCAGGGTTAGTGGTAAGGGTTAATTATAGGATTAGGACTGATGAAGTTAGTGTTAGGTTTAGGAAAATGTTTAGGACTTGGGCAAGTGCTAGGGTTAGTGTTAGGGTTAAGGATAAGTTTAGTATAGGTTTAGAATTAAGGTTAGCTTTAGGGCTAGTGCTAAGGCTAGGGCTTGTGCTACAATTAGGCTTGGATTAGGTCTATGGCTAGGATTAATGTTAGGGATAAGCTTAGAATCAGGTTTAGCATTAGGGCTAAATTTAAAGCAAGGTCTAGATTTTGGATTTGGGTTAAGGCTATTATTAGAGTTAGCATTAGGACTAGGGGATAGTTAGGGCTACAATTAAGAGCTATTGCTAGGGCTAGGTTCAGGAATATAGCTAGGTGTATGGTTAAGGTTAATTATAGGGATAGGGTTAGAACTAAGACTAAAGTTAGAACTAGGTTTAGAAAAGTGTTTAGGGCTAGGGCAAAGGTTAGGGTGTTAGGGTTAAGGATAAGTTTAGGGCTAGGTTTAGGGTTAGTATTAGTGTGGGTTTAGAATTAAGGTTAGAGTTAGGGCAAGTGCTAGGGCTAGTGTTAGGGTTAGACTTAGGGTTTGGGTTAGCATTAAAATTAGTGTTAGGACTATAGTTAGGCTTGGATTATGATTAGGTCTATGGCTAGGGTTAGTGATAGGGATAAATTAGAGGTAGGGTAGCATTAGAGTTAAATTTAAAGCACATTCTAAGGCTAAATTTAGGGTTAGGATTAATATTAGCACTAGGGTTAGATTTATGTTTGGGTCTAAGTTTAGGTTAATATTAAGTTTAGGGTGTTAAGGGTAGGCCTAGTTTAGGTTTGGTTTACAATTAGGTTTAGGTTTAGGACTAGGGTTATATTTAGGTTTAGGGTTAGGACTAGGGTTAGATTTAAGGTTAGGGATAGGGTTAGACCTAGGACAGAGCCTGGGTTAGGATTAGGGTTGGGTTTAGAGCTAGGGTTAGGACTGGGATTAGGTATAGTGTAAGGTTTAGGACTAAGTTTTGGGTTAGTGTTAGGATTAAGGCTAGGGCTAGGGTATGATTTAGTTTGGTTTAGAATTAGGGATAGAGATAAGGCTAGACTTCTGTATAGGGCTATGTTTATTACAAAGTACAAGAGGCCTGGTACATGAATTTGTAAACAGGTGGGGTCCAGTCGGCCCACCTGATGGGGGCCGATTGGTACCGGACTAGTGGGGGGGAAGGGACGTGGGAGGTTGGCCGCTGGCCCCATCCCCGATTGAGCCTGTTGGCTGGCCACAGTGGGTGTCATAACAACTGGTCAGTCTGGTGTTTGGTCGCTGGCTTTTTATATACATACTAGAGGCATAGTGCACAAATTCATACACAAGGTGGGGGCGGGGCTCAGCCAAGCCTGTACCCTTTCACAGTCCGGGAGCCACAGAGGATGCCTGACTACATTTAAAAAAATCACTCTGTACTTAATTTTCTTACTAACTCGTCCTTTTAAACTCCCCTCACTCTCACATTCTTTTTTTTAAATTTAATAAATCTTTATTGTTCAGATTATTAAAATTGTTCCTCTTTATTCCCCCCATAGCTCCCCTCCACCCAGTTCCCATCCCACCCTCTGCCCTACTGTCCTCATCCATAGGTGTATGATTTTTGTCCAGTCTCTTCCTGCACACCCCACACCCTTTCCCCCCCTGAGAACTGTCAGTTCACTCCCTTTCTATGCCCCTGATTCTATTATATTTACCAGTCTATTCTGTTCCTCAGATTTTTTATTCACTTGATTTTTAAATTCACTTGTTGATAGGTATGTATTTGTTGTTCATAATTTTTATCTTTACCTTTTTCTTCTTCTTCCTCTTCTTAAAGAATACCTTTCACCATGTCATATAATACTGGTTTGGTGTTGATGAACTCCTTTAGCTTTTTCTTATCTGTGAAGCTCTTTATCTGCCCTTCAATTCTGAATGATAGCTTTTCTGGGTAGAGTAATCTTGGTTGTAGGTTCTTGCTATTCATCACTTTGAATATTTCTTGCCACTCCCGTCTGGCCTGCATAGTTTCTGTTGAGAAATCAGCTGATAATCCTATGGGTGCTCCCTGGTAGGTAATTAACTGTTTTTCTCTTGCTACTTTTAATATTCTCTCTTTGGCTTTTGCTCTTGGTATTTTAATTATGATGTGTCTTGGTGTGGTCCTCTTTGGATTCCTTTTGTTTGGGGTTCTGTGCGTTTCCTGGACTTGTAAGTCTATTTCTTTCACCAGGTGGGGAAAGTGTTTGGTCATTATTTCTTCAAATAGGTTTTTCAGTATCTTGCTCTCTCTCTTCTTCTGGCACCCCCATAATTCGGATGTTGGTACGCTTGAAGTTGTCCCAGAGGCTCCTTACACTATCTTCAAACTTTTGGATTCTTTTTTCTTTTTGCTTTTCCGGTTGAGTGTTTTTTGCTTCTTTGTATTTCAAATCTTTGACTTGATTCTTGCAGTCCTCTAGTCTGCTGTTAGGTCTCTGTATAATATATTTTATTTCAGTCAGTGTATGTTTAATTTCTAGTTGGCCCTTTTTCATATCCTTGAGGGTCTCGCTAAATTTATCAACCTTTTCTAGGAAATTCTTGAAAAACCTTATAACCGTGGTTTTGAACTCTATATCCAGTCATTTGCTCTCCTCCATTTCTTTCATTTGTGATCTGTTTCTTTGTCTCCGCATTTTTGCTGCTTCCCTGAGTTGGCAGAGTACCTTTGTGTGCTAGGTGTCCTATAGGGCCCAGTGGCTCAGCCTCTCCAGTTACCTGAGGTGGACACTCTTGGTGCACCCCTTTGTGGACTGTGTGCACAGCCTTGTTGTAGTTAAGTCTTGATTGTTGTTGGTATCACTGGGAGGACTTGACCTCCAGGCCAATTGGCTGTGATGATCAGCTGTATCTACGCTGGGAGAACTACTGTGCTGGAGACCCCCTTATGAGACAAGACTTGTAAAATTGCAGAAGCCTCTGTACTCAGCTTGGATGGGGTGGAGTTTCAGGGCAGAGCAGACAGCCTTGGCCTCCCGTCAACCCTGCCCTATGAGGCTCCTGTGTCTCAGTGTCCCTCGGTAAGCACTGCAAGCACCTCTGAGAGAAAGCTGCCCTTGAGTTTCGTCTGCTGCCAGATAGTCCAGTTTCTCCCTGAATGAGTCTGGGTTCCCAGAGTCTCACCCGGAACTGGAGTTCAGTGTAATCGGGAGCTTTTGTCTCCCTCCCACTTTAGAAGGCCAGCCACGCACTCAGCCACCCGTGCATTCAGCAGTCAGTCCTCTCTGTGAGCGCGTGCCTCCAGACCTCTGCCTTCCGCAGCTCCCGAGTCTCAGTGCGCTTTCTCTTTTCCTGACAGTCCAGATTCCCCCCAAAATGAGTATGGTTTCCCAGCGTCTTGTCCGGGACTGGAGTTCAGTGCAGTCAGGAGATTCTGTCTCCCTCCCGCTCTAGAAAGCCAGCTGCACACTCAGCCACCCATACACACAGCCGCCCGTCCTCTCCGCGTGCGAGTCTCCGTACCTTGCCTTTTGCAGCTCCTCTGATTCTCAATGTGCTTTCCTCTTTACTTCCAGTTGTAGAATTTCCACTCAGGTAGCTTTCCTGTGGTTCTGGATGGTGTCCGTTTTGTCTTTTAGTTGTAGTTTTGAAATTGTTGTGTGAGACAGCAGTTTAGGTGTTTACCTATGCCACCATCTTGGTTTCTCCTCGCCTCACTCTCATATTCTGTTTCTTCTTTCTATTTAACTATTTTCCTGGCCTTGCCCCATTTTAGCATCCTTCTCTTTCCTGCTTTCTTTCCCTCCCTTCCTTTGAACCTCCTGAGGCCTCTTTCCCTCCCTCCCTCTTTCCTTCTCTCCTTTCATTCCCTGCCTCTGTCTCCTTCTTACTCTTTCTCCCCTCCCCCTATTCACCTTTCCCTTGAGAGCCTGAACCCTGACTCCCTTCCTCCTTCCCTATTATTACCGCCCCGCCCCCCACCATGTTCACTAGTTTCTCTTTTAAACCTTCCCCTTGCCTCTCTGGGACCTGCTTCCTGCCCCACCTGAGCTCACTTTGATATTATAGCTTCCGTTCGGGTGCGGGGGGCATTAACCCCCAGTCCAGGCCCCAGCCCTGGCCAGGCCTTCGCCGGCCCCCCTTCCCTGGCCTCCCTACCACTGTCCTCCTGCCCGGGATGCCCCAACTTCTAGTCAACAAAGTATACTTAACGCGCCACCTACCTAACCTTGGCCAGTATCTTTGGGGTCCAGCCTTCGGGGACGAAAGAAGTACCCTGCTTAGTATCTGATTCTGCCCCAGCTAAGCTGCACCTCCCCTCCAAGTGAGGGTGGCCGAGGCCTGTGCAGCCCAGGCGCTGCTGCAGTGGAGCAGGAGCGCCTTCACCCGGAAGACCTAGGACCGTCCTCCCCTCAGTCCCAACGGCCTGCGCTGGGGGCCATCTACCTCCTCCCACATCTGGGCGGGGCTCCCTGCTCTGCGCCACCTGAGCCCGCCCCTCACCAGGCACAGCTGCTCCGCCTCCCCCATAGTCACCACCCCCTCCTGCATGCAGCCCCGCAATTCCTTCCCTTTTCCATTCCTGCGTCCTTTTCTTAGTCCCTTTCTGTATTTCTGTTTCTCTTCTCAGCCTGTCTGCATGCAGGCTTGCCTTCCTCTCCCTCTCCTTTCTTATCCCCTCCTATTGTATCCTATCCTTCCTACCTTGGGCCTCGCAGCTGCCTGAGCAAGGGGCAGGGACACAGCCTGCTGAACGGTTGTTACATGATGGCATCCTGGACAATTTGCTTATTCCTCTATTATTAGTATAGATAGAAGCCCGATGCATGAAATTTGTGCACTGAGGGTGGTCCCTCAGCCAGGCGTGTACCCTCTCACAATCCGGGACCCCTTGGGGGATGTCCAACTGCTGGTTTAGGCCCAACCCCACAGGAATCTCTGCGGGATGGGACCTAAACTGGTAGTCGGACATCCCTCTCGCAATCCGGGAACGCTGGCTCCTAACCGCTCACCTGCCTGTCTGCCTGATCACCCCTAAACCGTTCTGCCTGCCTGCCTGATTGCCCTTAACCCCTCTGCCTGCCTGCCTGATTGGCCCTAACCACTCTGCCTGCCTGCCTGATGCCCCTAACTCCATGGTTGGCAAACTGTGGCTCGCGAGCCACATGTGGCTCTTTGCCCCCTTGAGTGTGGCTCTTCCACAAAGTACCATGGCCTGGGCAAGTCTATTTTGAAGAAGTGGAGTTAGAAGAAGTTCAAGTTTAAAAAATTTGGCTCTCAAAAGAAATTTCAATCATTGTACTGTTGCTATTTGGCTCTGTTGACTAATGAGTTTGCCGACCACTGCCCTGTTTGCCTGCCTGCCTAATAGCCCCTAACTGCTTGCCTGTACTGCTTGCCTGCCTGCCTAATCTCCCCTAGCCACTCACCTGCCTGCCTGATTGCCCCCTAACCACTCTGCCTGCCTGCCTGATTGCCACTAACCACTCGCCTGCCTTCCTGATCACCCCTAACCGCCTCTGCCCCCGCCATGGCGGCTTCATCTGGAAGGACATCTGCAATGACGTCTGGAAGGTCTTTCAGCTGTCTGGTCTAATTAGCATATTACACTTTTATTATTATAGATAGGGATAGTTTTAAGGCTAGGTCTACAGTTAGGGTTATGGTTACAAATAGGGTTCGTTATAAAGTTAAAGTTAGGTCTACTAGTAAGTCTAGAGTTAGGGTTATGTTTACAATTAGGTTTATGTTTAGGATTAGGATTAAAGATAGGGTTAGATTTTGGATTAGGGTGAGGTCTAGCTCTAGGGTTAGTGTTAGGTTTTGGGTTAGGTTTATGGCTAAGTTTAGGGTTATAGTTAAAGCTAAGACTAGGTTTAAGGTTAAGGCTAGAGGGAAGGGATAGGGCTAAGTTTAGGATTAGGTTTATAGTTAGGGTTATGTTTAAGAATAAGGTTAAGATTAGGGCTAGAATTAGTGTAAGGTTTTGAGTTAGGTTTAATGTTGGGGCTAGTTAAATGGTTAGAGTTATGGTTTGGTTAAGTTTGGGGCGAGAACTAAAGTGAATAATAGAGTTAGGGTTAAGTTTAAGGATAAGTTTATGGCTATAATAGGGTTAGGATTAGAATTAGGTTAACATTAAAGTTAGGCTTATTGTTAGGGCTCGTTTTGGGATAGTTATGAGTTAAAGTTAGATGATTGTTAGGGTTAGGGTTTAGGTTAGGGCTGGGGCTAAGTTTAGGTTTAGTGTTGGGGTTAATGTCAGGGCTAGGTCTAGTGTAAGGTTAGGGCAATGGGTAGGTTTTGAGCTAATGCTAGAGCTAGGGTTTGTTGTTTTTCTTAAAATATATTTTTATTAATTTGAGAGACGAAGGGAGAAAGAAAGATAAAAACATCAATGATGAAAGAGAATCATTGATTCGCTACCTCCTGCACACCCCACAGTGGGGACTGAGCCCGCAACCTGGGCATGTGCACTGACTGGGAATTGAATCATGACCTCCTGGTTCATAGGTCCACACACAATTGCTGAGCCATGTTGGCTGGGCTAGGGTTATAGTTTAGTAAGATGATAGTTAGGGTTAGGGTTAGAGTTAAGTTTAGAACTAGGGCTAAATTTAGGATTAGGTTTAACATTAGATCTATGTGTAGGGTTAGGGTTATTGTTAGGAATAGGTTTAGTGCAAGGGTTAGGGTTAGGATTAAAGTCAGATTAAGGGGCCACTTATTCTGCCCTCCCCAAATTCACTGAGACCCTTGTCCCCTCCTTAGTGTCTATTATGGGAGTTGATGGATTAGTCTCACAGCCATTAGCCACCTCACCTCTTCACTGAATCTTACTAAATACCCCCTTTATGCACTATTTTCTCATTCTACCTCGGTGCCCAACCAGGGCTACTGGGCAGCCCCTTATAAAGCCCAGTTGTCCTGAACCACAGTCATCTACCTCAGTTTCACTTCCATCCCACAAAGTCCAGCCATTACCTTAGACCACAAATGCCTTATCTCCTCTATGCTGTCCTCTTCTCTAGATAAGATATGCTCTCCTTTCTCAGGCTTGCTGGATACTTTCACCTCTGGGTTCCCAACTTTAGTCTTCTCGTAAAATCTGTCTAAGGCATGGAGAAGGGACCCCTCACTGAGCCTATTGATCTCAAGGCCAGTATTCTCACCCCTTCATGCTCTAAAAATTGCTCTCACTTTAGTGCCTCCTCACTCCTCCCCCCCAAAAAGCAACAACTTTATTATAAAACTGCAAATGCTTACTTAACAGTTCTGCTACTATTAGAAGCTGAACTCATTATCACCCAAACCTTAGCATGTTATCTCTAAGGAAAAATGTGGCAGTTTTAAATCTAAGTGGCTGGTGGCCTGGAAACTGCAGTCCTAGAACAGGCTGTGGGGCCTGCTCCACATCTGCCCCCCCACCCCGGCCCTGCCCCCCGCTCTGCCTTTCTCCAGACTCATATGGCTATACATAAATTTCCAAAGTCTTTGGTAACTTAAAAGCTTTGGAACATTGCTGGGTTAAATGATAAACATCTAAATATTTCAAAAAGTTTTAAGTTCACCTGATTTTAGATTTTGTCATAGAAAATCTATAAAGTAGATGTGGAACTGTTAATGTAATGTTGTGCTTTATTTCTTGAAAGTGAGTGTTCATAAATGTCAATCTAAGAAATGCTGGTTGTTTACTTTTTGGTTATCATTGTGAAAGGGTTAACTTGAAATGCAGGCAGATAGGGCAGGGGTCCAGTAGAAAACAAAGGCAGGTGGAACACAGGCAGGGCAGACACAGCAGTTTGAGCAGCCTAACCACAGAAACCAACCATGCTGAAATAATAAAATGTTTTTGGACACAAAGCGGGAGGCATGGGAAACCAAGGGAGGGCCTGCAACAACAAGTATATGAAAACATAGAAAGTTCAGCATAGGAATAAAACAAGAACACATGAAACAGGGAAAGTTCAGATCTGTTGCTGAGCAAGAACAATGAGGGACTCAATCAGGTGATGACACAGATAGACATAGAGCAGACTTGTAGGAAATATATACCCCTTGACTACAAGTTTTAAGGGGGGCAGCCCATTATTGCCCCCCTGACCCTGTGAGGGAAGTCTGAATCTGCTTATAATAAATTTTCCACACTTTTGCTTAAATCTTCTGGTCTGCAGAGCTCATTCTTCGGCATTGCAAGACATGACCCCGGGAAAAACTTCAACTCACCATTCTGGTTATTGATTGGAAAATTAAGGTTCCTAAGAATTCTAATTAAATTGGAAATAAATTGTATGGTTTTGGTAATAGAAGGCATGAGGCATGGACATGCATTTTGAAGGAAAAAGAAAGTGAGTTAAAGTTGTAAGAAGTTTGGTGAAAGTTATAGAAGATGTATAGAGAGAAATCCTATATAATAAACGGCTAATGTGCAAATTGTCCCCTCGGCCAGGAGTTTGATTGGGAGTTCGACCAGGAGCGGGCTGGCTGGGCCCCACCCATGCATGAATTCATGCACTAGGCCTCTAGTGTATAAATGACACAGGCCAGCAGTAGCTGGTTTGGCTCAGTGGATAGAGCGTCAGCCTGCAGATTGAAGGGTCCCAGGTTCGATTCTGGTCAAGGGCATGTACTTTGGTTGCAGGCACATCCCCAGTAGGGGGTGTGCAGGAGGCAGCTGATCATTGTTTCTCTCTCATCGATGTTTCTAACTCTCTATCCCTCTCCCTTCCTCTCTGTAAAAAATCAATAAAATGTGTTTTTTTAAAAATGACACAGGCCAGTAAGCCAGGACAATAATAATAGGGAAACTGAGAGTTAAACAGCAGTTTGCAACCATCTAGTAAATCCTATCTTCCTTAAACCAAGGACACTTAAGAGTAAATAATGTGCACTATTCCTCCCCAGCCAGAGGGAAAATAGCTTAAATCAACTACTTAGGGAGACAGCAGAAATCCCATTAGTTCCATCTGCTGACCACACTCAAGGACAAATTAAGTTAATAGAATAAAGCACATTTTGGTACATTAAAACAATTTGGTAAATTATATATTTTTCTTCTTCCCTGACCCCTCTAGAATTTGCAATTCTTAATGATTGATTCATGACACTATGTTTCTTTGCATGAATTCATTAAGACCAGTTTCCAATTGTGGTTTTATTAACCAATATTTGGACTGGGATGTCATGTATAAAAAAGATGTGCCTGGACTCTGGTACCACCAGAAAGCATTCTCAAAACTGATCAAAGCCAATCAAAAGCCACTTACAAGAGAAAAGCCTGGTACCCTGCTTGATCATGTGTCTTATGGCAGTCTTTGCAGGTAAGGAATGAAGGTTGCTTTCCTGAGAGATGGCAAGGAAAGTACCCCAAAACATCACTGGGGACCTCAACAACTTGTGGAATTCACCCAAGTCTACAGGTAGTGTAGGAAAACCTAATGGCAACTAGGTGGCTCAGTTTCTTTGCCCTGAACACTATACAGTGTTCCAGTCACTACACTCAAACTCCATCCATCCCCTATTAAAGCTCAACCATGAGATTCCAGCAAAGCAGGTTTTTAAAAGCCTGTATAATCAATTGTTATTCTTATTGTGTTCATGCAAACTATCAGGCCAAATTATAACTAGACTTAATACAGTGAATAAATTGGTCTTAATTTGGCTCTTTAATAAAAATAAAGGTGAGTGGATAAAAAAGGCTGTGGTACATTTATACCATGGAATATTATGCAGCAGTAAAAAAGAAGAATCTCTTACCCTTTGAGACAGCATGGAAGGACCTGGAGAATATTATGCTAAGCCAGTCAGAGAAACAAGTAAAACATATAAGTGGAACCTAAGTAAACAAGATAAATTGATGAAGAGATTGGATCCAGAGACATGGAAACACGGAATAAAGTGCGGAATCTCAAGGGAAGGTGAGGGAGGTGAGTGGGTGGGAGGTAATCAACCAAAGAATTTGTATGCACATATGCATAACCCATGGACACAAACAATAGGGTGGTTAAGGCCTGGGGTAGGGGATAGTCTGGAGGGGGTCAATGGGGGAAAAAAGGGGACATATGTATTATTTTCAACAACAAACATTTTTTTAAAGCATGATTTTAGGAGGGAAAATGTGTGTTTCAATAGATTCCATATATGCAGTTGTGGATGTTAGACTTTAGTTCAGTTTATGATCTTCAAAAGTTTTATTTTTAACTAGAAGCCTAATGCACAAAATTCGTGCACTTGGGGGGAGTCCCTCAGCCCAGCCTGCGCCCTCTTGCAGTCCGGGAGCCCTCGGGGGATGTCTGACTGATGGCTTAGGCCCACTCCCTGTGCTGCCTCAGAGGCAGGAGAGGCTGCAGCAGAGGCTCCTGCCACCACCGCTGTGCTTGCCAGCCATGAGCCCAGCTCAGGGCTTCTGGCTGAGTGGCGCTTCTGGCTGAGTGGCGCTCCCAGCACTGAACACCAAGGAGCAGCTCCTGCATTGAGCGTCTGCCCCGTGGTGGTCAGTGCGCGTCATAGTGACCAGTTGTTCCACCATTTGGTTGATTTGTATATTAGCCTTTATTAGATAGGATAGGATGTTGTTTTTATGTAAATCAGTCTGGCCTAGTCAGGGATGCTGCCAAAAATTAATAGAAAGGGTCACAAAGATTAGAGAAGGTCAATCAAATTCATGAGACGACTGGCTAAAGATATAAATTGGTATATCTGCTACTTCCCTTCACAGGATCATTAACATTACTATTCCTCATCCTCTTTTTTGGTCCATGAGGAATTCTGCATAATTTTTCACCTTTCCTTCAGGACAGCTTTCGAGCCTTCACCAACCAGTCTTTTGGGGAAATCATGCTGCTGCAACCTTTCGCTCCAAACATGAGGAATCTATACAGCGTTCCAGTGACTACACTCAAACTCCATCCATCCCCTTATGATCTTGATGACCCTCCTCTCCCTCAGCAGGAAGTAACTATGGAAGAAATGGCCTCCATACCTATTCCATAAAACGAAAAGGCTGGAATATTAGATTTGATCAAATAATAAGAAACGGTACCCTCTTCCCTAGGAAACTGACCTTTAGATCATTTTGCAACCGACATTTCTTTCCACTTAGACCACATTCCATTTGCTAAGACCAGTATCTTCCCACTCCAGACTTGGCCAGTATCTGGTCCCACTCAGAACTCCCCACTGAAAAAGCCTGCCTAGGGTCCTTTAAAATCTCTGACTTCCCGTCCCTGGGTGCTGGTGCCATTTTGGGGCTCAGCCCATCTGGTATCCAGATGACCTAATAAATGTATAATCCCTTAGCACTTCTGGCCTTGGGCATTCCTCCTTGGGGACCCTAACAGTAACCACTAATGTAAAAGTAGTGTGTGTCTCTCCAGTTTTTTTTTTTTATCCAATCCCAGAGATTTGCCCGCTTTGTCTTCTCCTACCCCCTTGCTCTACCACCAATGGATTTCATGTAACCATCCTTACTTCTCCCCCTTTTATTCTAATGTATAAAGTAAGCTGTAAACTGCCATTCTCCAGAGCATTTTCTTAATCCTTGGAGATTTTGCTTCCCCACAATGATCAATTTGGCTCAAATAAACTCATATAAGTTCTCTACAGGTTTGGACATTTTTTTAAAAATGTATTTTAATTTACTGCAGAGAGGAAGGAAGAGGGGGAGGGGGAAGGGAGGGGAAAGGGGAGGGGAGGGGGAGGTAGAAACATCAGTGGCGAGAATCATTGGTTGGCTGCCTCCTGCACGCCCCCTACTGGGGATCGAGCCTGCACCCGGACATGTGCCCTTGACCGGAATCCAACGGGCCCTTCAGTGGGCAGGCCGATGCTCTATCTAAGCTAGGGCAGGTTTGGACATTTCTTACGCTCCGTTACTAACGGTGACCCACCATAGCCATGGTCGCAGACTTAGTATACTAGACACACAGGTACCCTAACTTAAGGCAAAGGCCCAGTGACATTTCAGAGCCCCAGCAGCCCCGCGTTCAATAAATACACCGGCCCCCCTGCCGCCTACACACCTACGCGGAAAAGCCAGCTTCTCAGTCTCCTTCCTAAGTGCCAGACGTCACAATCCCACCTCCAACAACCCCTCCCCAACCCCGCCCCTGGACAGCAAAAGGAAAAAAGAGATTAGCAGAAAGCAGGTACAAAGGAGGAAAGCCCACGCTGATCAGTTACCCCCCCCCCCCCCCCCGTGATGACGCCGTTATCCGCCTGCGGCGCAGCCTGGAGACCTCGGTTCCGGAGTGCCACCGGATCTTGCGCTTCTCACGTATCTCGCTGGCATTGGGAAGGGGGAGGGGCACGGGAGGGTCAGGTGACTCATAAAGCTCCGCCCAGGGGTTCGTTGCCCATTGACCTGCCTTGCGCATGCGCCACTGAGGCGAGAGTTGGAGCATCGTGTAGTCCAGCAGCTGCTGGGATGGGGCTAAGCGTGCGCGCCGTTTTCTTTGACCTGGACAACACGCTCATCGACACGGCGGGGGCCAGTAGAAAAGGCATGTTGGAGGTAATTTCCCGGTACCCGCAGCCCTCCCCCGGTTCCCTTCCCTTAGTGTCCTCCCTCCTCCGCTTACCCGGCGCCCGCGGTGCGGGATCCCGCAGGGGACCCGGAACTCTGGCATCTGCTACTTTGAGACTCCTGTGCGGGAGCGGCAGGAAAGGATGGGTGGGCTGGGAGGCTGCCTGCCCTCAAGCCTGGAGGCTTGGGTTACCTGCCTGTCTACTCGCAGGCTCTTGAAATTCGTTCCAGCGCTTTGGGACGCAGAAAGATGTCATTAAAGCTGACACGATGGGAGAGTTGAACAAAAACGTAGGAAAACTGTCACCTGGCTTTCTTATTTATTTTTATTGATTTCAGAGGAAGGGAGAGAGAGATAGAAACATCAATGATGAGAATCATTGATCACTGCCGCCTGCACGCCCCACACTCGGGATCGAACCCACAACCCAGTCCTGTGTCCTGACTGGGAATCCAGCCGTGACTTTCTGGTTCATAGGTCGAAGCTCAACCATGAGCTAAACCAGCCAGCCCGGTTTCAGAGGATCTTTGAGGAGACCTAGGAAGTTACTCAACTATCAGTTGTGAACCTGGACTTAATCGATTCTAGAGAATTTTCACTGCCGAAATTCTTCTCCTGTGATCCCAGGGAGTGGTGGGGTAGGGAAGTGAAGGAATTGAATACAGTTTACATAAATGAGCAGTTTCCTGTTGTGAATAATTGGGGAATTCTTGAGATAGTATGCAGAACATAAGTTATGTTCCTCCCAAGGAGCAAGAAAACTGTGATATTGATTCACCAATTTCTGTTCCTCATTGGTTGAGGCCTGCTCCCAGGCAACACTTGGGCCTCAGCCTATGTGTATGGGTGCCCCTGAGGCCAAATAAAGCCCTAGGAAGAGAAGCCCAAGTACTTACCGTGTGAAGCCATTGATGTACATGGGAATAGTGTGTGACAAGGTGATTTGTGTAGCAGACTCATGGTCCTTTACAGACTGATTCCAAACAGCCTCTAGTCTCATCTCTTAGCATCCTCCCTCACATGACTTTCGTTTTGGCTGAACTAAGCTTCTTGCCTTTCCCAGTTTACAAAATTCCAAGCTCTGTGTCTTTGTTCATTCTTTTCCTTCTCTTTAGAATGATTTTTATGTCTTCCTATTCCCACCTTAGGGCGTGGTAACTGCTTTAAATATTACTTCCTCTGATAGGCCTTATCCAGCAATCCTGTGGAATGACTTGATCCTTTTTATTTCCACAGTTGACTTTCAAAAGATTGACGTAGCACTCAACCCAGTATTTGTGGTGGCTGCATACCTAATTTCCTCACCAGATAATGTCATGGAGACAAGAGACCCAGTCTCCAAGTGCCTAATACAATAGTGTAAAGGCAAGCATGTGGACTTTGGAAGTAGGCAAATGTGGGTTAAAATCTCAGCTTGTGCGAGTTATGTAACAATCTTGAACTCTATTTCCTCATCTCAACAAAGGAACTCTTAGAGAGTTAGAAAGGTAGAAATAATGTATGTAAGCACTGGATATAGTGCTTGCCATATTAGGGTCTTAGTAAATGTTAGGAGACAGGCCAAATGAATAAGAACCTCTTATCTAATAAAGAGGGAATATGCTAATTGACTATCACACCCTCACAAAGATGGCGGCACCCACAGGCAATAAGGAGGGAATATACTAATTGACTGCCACGCCCTCAAAGATGGTGGCACCCAGTCCCCTCAGCCCTGCTGGGGCAGCAGGCACACAGCACGGCCAGGCCTACCCCCAGGTGGGTCCGGCCGCTCCGCGCCTGCCTCTGGAGTCCCCCAGTCCCCTCAGCCCCCCTGACGCCCAGGGCCAGCCTGAAGTGCAGGCAAGCTGCCAATGGCAGCTGCCCAGCCACCCAGGGCTGCCCAGCCACCCAGGGTAGCAAAGAGTGATTCAAAACTACTTAAAAATTTTAAAATCTAGAAACCTAGGTTTGGAAGAAGCACTGGATCATTAAACTGCTGAAATCACAGAACATGCTTGATTCCATTAGAGCTACATACACATTTTTAAAAGTACAGAATTAGCCCAGCAGGTGTGGCTTAGTGGTTGAGCATTGACCTATGAACCAGAAGGTCAAGGTTGGATTCCCAGTCAGGGCACATGCCAAGGTTTCAGCCTTGATTTCCCAGTAGGGGGCGTGCAGGAGGCAGCCAATCAGTGATTCTATCATCATTGATGTTTTATTCCTTTCTCCCTCTCCCTTCCTCTCTATAATTGATTTAAAAAAAATTTTTTTAAAGAAAAGGTGAGGTGAACTAGTGTTATTTCTGGAAAGAGTCTAAACAATAGTTAGAAATTTAAAATACTTTACTAACTATAAGCACAAGTTCATGTGTTTATGACCAGAATGAAATGTTGTGGACTTAAACTGCTAAAAGAAGGAGTTTTATTAGTTGTATATGAGGAATGTTTATAGAATAGAAATTGGTTAAATATATATATATATATATATATATATATATATATATATATATATATGCTGTCTAGAGAGGTTGGGAGATCTTTATTCTGGCATTCTTTAAAAATAAGACTGATTCCCAATGGAAATGGTATGATAATAGATCTACCTTATGACAGCTCTCTTGGAGTGGAGCCCTGGCCAGGTGGCTCAGTAGGCTAGAGTGTCGTCCAGTGCACTCAGGTGGGGTTGTGGGTTTGGTTCCCAGTCAGGGTGCACATGCCTGGGTTGCAGGTTTGATCCCCAGTCAGGGTGCATGCAGGGGGTGGCCGATGAATGTTTCTCACATTGTAGATTCTCCCTCCCTCTCTCTTTTCCTCTCTCTAAAAATCAGTGAAAACATATCCTCTAAAATAACATCCTATAAAAATAATAATAATAAATACTATTGGGGGGAAAAGAGTGGAGTTAGAATCTTTTTGTTATGGGTTTATAAGATCACCTCTCATGGCATAACTATTAAAGACATAAAGTGTGTTAATGGAGCTGTTTTCCTTTACTTAGGTGATAAAGCTCTTACAATCAAAATACCATTACAAAGAAGAGGCTGAAATAATTTGTGACAAAGTTCAAGTTAAACTCAGCAAGGAATGTGTTCGTCCTTCCAATATATGCATTACTGATCAAAGGACTTCACACTGGGAGGAAGCAATTCAGGAAACAAAGGGTGGTGCAGCCAATAGGAAATTGGCTGAAGAATGTTATTTTCTGTGGAAATCCACGCGTTTACAGCATTTGACACTAGCAGAAGATGTCAAAGCCATGCTCACTGAACTTCGAAAGGATGTCTGCCTACTTTTATTAACAAATGGAGATAGACAGACCCAGAGGGAGAAGATCGAGGCTTGTGCCTGTCAGTCCTATTTTGACGCCATCGTCATAGGCGGAGAACAGAAAGAAGAGAAACCAGCACCTTCCATATTTTATTACTGCTGTGATCTCCTTGGAGTAGAGCCTGGGGACTGTGTGATGGTTGGTGACACACTAGAAACCGATATACAAGGAGGCCTCAATGCCGGGCTGAAAGCAACAGTGTGGATAAATAAAAATGGAATAATGCCACTGAAGTCATCGCCTATGCCACATTATATAGTTTCTTCTGTGCTAGAGTTACCTGCTCTCTTACAAAATATAGACTGCAAAGTCAGTATGTCAGTTTAAAGCAAATAAAAAGACATGGTCTATCTGGAAACCTAGAATAAATTAGTACAAGTTACTTTTAGTAGTGTGATTGAGAAAACTTGAATAAATATATTATTTGTTAATCTCTTACTTGAGGTTTTTAAAAATTTGTTTTATTAATCTTTTAGCATCTTGGATCCAATGAGATACCAAGCAGGATAGCTTATATATGGGTAGACAAATACAGGTTTTATGTACTGACTTTAAAAATAAATATTTTTTTAAAATAGACATTCTAGCCCTAGCCAGTTTGGCTCAGTAGATAGAGCGTTGGCCTGGGGACTAAAGGATCCCAGGTTTGGTTCTGGTCAAGAACATATGCCTGGGTTGCGGGCTCGATCCCCAGTAGGGGGCATGCTGGAGGCAGCCAATCAATGACTCTCTCTGATCATTGAGATCTATATCTCTCTCTCCTCTCTGAAATCAATGTATATTTAAAAAAACTTTAAAACTTAAAAAAAATACATATTTTAAAACATGTAATAGAACAACTGGATCTGGTTAATATGAAATAAGTACTAGGTCACATGCAAATCAAGGCATTTCATATGAGATTATTTTGTATATTTTTGAAAATATATATGCCATTTTTTTTTGCCTACGTAAATGTATCCTTTCTTTTATTAATCTAATTTTTCTACATTACGTTTTCTGAGGGGCCTCCAATTTCCCTATGCTATAAATATGACAAATAGATTCCTCCAATAGAAAAAGCTGTTAAACCTGATTAGCGTTTCTCATCATTGATGCTTCTCTCTCCCTCTTCCTTCCTCTCTGAAATCAATAAAACTACATTTTTTAAAAAAGTTGTAAAAAATTCAGCATGTGGTACTCCTATTATCACACCTTTCCAGAGTGAGCTTGTAGTTTCCTATTAGTCTTACAGCTTATGGAAGTATTTTTACTATCTTCTCCCGGCACACAATGGAGTTGAGGGAACTAGACTGTCTTGAAGATAACTGCAATCCATAAAAGTCATTTTCCTTTTGTGGATACATCAGAAGGGAATTGTCTTGGCACAGCCTCACCAGGCACCTTCACCCCCACCTCCCTATCTGTTCTCTATTCTGAATAGTTCCATGCATATGGCAAAAACTAATAGAAAATTAGGTTTGTCTATAAATCATTTCAGGGTGCAATTTTAATATTAGACTTGCTCTTCTTGGTGTTACCATCCTTTTAAGTCTCCTGTTTTTCAAATTTTAGAAATTATATTATTCACAAATTTCTGTCCAATTCAGGGTTCACTTTGAGCTTACTAATTAATGACACAATTGCAAAGCATCTTGTAACTAGAAAGATTTCTCTAGATAGTCTATTTCACCAACTTAGAGTAAAATGATTAAGGAAATAAGAAATAATGACAGGTTATTTTTTGGTAGTTTTTTTGTAACTTTTGTATAAAATACTACTAAAGTAAGATAATAGACTCTGTTAGGATTACTTAGATTCTAAAATATGCCTCTCCATGGATTGTCTGCCATGTGCAAAAGCCCTGTTGTGTTTACTTCTCTTGATTTTTTAAAAACTATATTTTTATTGATTGCAGAGAGGGAGAGAAAGATAGAAACATCAGTGATGAGAGAGAATCATTGATCAGCTACTTCCTGCATGCCCCACAGTGGGGACTGAGCCTGCAACCCGGGCATATGCCCTGACTGGGAATCTAACGACCTTCTGGTTCATGGTCGACGCTCAACCACTGAGCCATGCCAGCTGGGCTACTTCTCTTGATTTTTAAAAATGTGACTGTGCCATTGACTGTCCCAGGATGCTGTTGCTATAAAGCTGAACATTCATTGCCCTGGACAGTGTGGCTTGGTTGTTTGGAGCATTATCCCTTACGAAAGTCGTGGATTTAATTACTGGTCAGGGCTCATACCCAGGTTGTGGGTTCCATCCTTAGTCTGGTACGTACAGGAGGCAACCTGTCGCTTTTCTCATCTCTCTCCCTTCTTCCCTCTCTCTCGCTCTTCCTTCTCTCTCTAAAATCAATAAAAACATATCACCAGGTGAGGTAGAAATAAAAATAAGCCTTTTAAATAAATAAAACTGAACATTTGTGAACAGAGTATGTTTGTGTGTAGTTCCAGGTATGGTGCCCATGTGACTGACCGAAATTATATTTTAGCTATTTAAAAACTTAACAGTGCCTGATTGGTGGTGGTGCTCTTATATCAATTAGGGGCAGAGCTGTTTCATGCCTGAAGCACATAAAATGATAATTGCTAGGTCTTGGAGGGGAAAAGATCAGAAACATTGGTCTCATAGTAAGTAGATTATTAGTATTAACTGAGGCTTAGGAGGGGGTGTAGTTTTAAAGTTTGTGGAGATGTGATTAGTAACTTCCAGATAACAGTAAGTAGGTAGTTCTAGCACAACTCCATTAGGAGTGAATATGTCACCTAACAGTTTTTGTGACAATTGTGCAATAGGACATGGATATATGTCATTCTGCACATACTACTAAAACTGGGTGCTATGAGAATAATAAGTGGGTCACTATTGGCTTCCAGAAAATTGGGTAGGGTTCTAGTATGATAATATTGGAATTATTTCAGAGGGCAGTTACTGTGAATCATGTATTCTCAGGAGCCAGAATATATTCAAATTCTGAGTCTCTGCCCTTTAACTGTCAATGTGGTCTTAGAAGCATTTAACCTGCCTGTTTTTCGTCTGAAAAGTGAGTTTTAATAATAGTGCATATAAGTTGTTGGAAAAAAATAAAACATGAGAAACACTTAAAATGGGGCCTGGCACAGTTGTAGCTAATAATATAATATATAATAATAATAATATATAAGCATTTTATCTTTTTTGTGGTTCAAAAAAACTAAAAATAAAAACTTAATGGGGGATCTTGACAGAAAAATAATTATGTGCACAATTTCTCTAATAGATACTGAGGGTTTGTCCTTTTAGCTATCCCACAGATGAAGGCAGTGTCATAGCCATAACACTAACTGGAAAAAAGGTTAATCACACGTAGATTGTCACAGTGACATATCTCAACAAGATAGCTTCTAGAATGTTAAGTGAGCAGTTCTTCAACAAAAGTGAGGTGGGGATAGAAATGGAAATAACTGAGTTTCCTTGTCTTCATAGTTTGTATTCTATACAGTGAAGGAATGCAATATTATTTTCCAATTATGCCCATTTTAGAGAAGGACTTCATAGCTTTCTGCCTTCTGAGTGGAATATTACAGAAGATATTAAGAAATCTTGAGCCTGGCCAGCGTAGCTCAGTGGTTGAGGGTCTACCTATGAACCAGGAGGTCATGATTCAATTTCTGGTCAGGCACATAATCAATAAAAATACATTTTATTCCTTTTTTATGATGCCAATTTTAATTAGTTTTAAGATGTCGCATTTTCCACTTAACAATTCAGTGTTATAAAGTGCATTATTTACTTTCCCTGTGCACATAGTCCATATTAAGTATCAAGAATGCCCAGTTATGCCGAAACCAGTTTGGCTCAGTGGATAGAGCGTCAGCCTGCAGACTGAAAGGTCCCAGGTTCGATTCTGGTCGAGGGCATGTACCTTGGTTGCAGGCACATCCCCAATGGGGGGTGTGCAGGAGGCAGCTGGTCAATGTTTCTCTCTCATTGATGTTTCTAACTCTCTATCCCTCTCCCTTCCTCTCTGTAAAAAACAAAACAAAACAAAAAACAATGCCCAGTTATTTACTATGCAGCAGCTCAACTTTTAAAATTACCATGGAATTTGCTACGAATTTGCATCCTTCAATATTTGGTATGGAAAAAATGCTAAACCTGTGCTCAAAGGTGGCTTAATAAACCTCTTCAATGGTGGGCCCAGAGGAGGCACCACCAGATGGAGGTGCTCTACCACCAGGAAAGCCCCCAAGCATTCCTCCTGGCATGCCTCCCTGCACCCTGGTACAACTTGATAATGATGAGGTTGCAGACCTTTTCCAACTCTTTCTACTGATGTTCACGTTCTTCCTTTTCCACAGTCTGGTTCTAATCAAGCCAATGATGATTTCATTGCACTTGTCAAGAATCTTGTTTGTCCTCATCATTGATCTTACCTTGAAGTTTTTCATCTTTAATAGTTGCTTTCATGTTGAATGCATAGGATTCAAATGACTTCTTGGAAGACACCTGGTCCCACTGCTTCTCATGTTTAGCTTTGAACTTCTCAGCTTCCTGGACCATGCACTCAAAGTCTTCCTTGTTCACACGACCCTTGTCGTTAGTGATGGTAATCTTGTTCTCTTTTCCTGTACTCTTATCCACAGCAGAGACATTGAGGATGCCATTAGCATCAATATCAAAAGGGACTTTAATCTGAGGAACACCATAAGGTACAGGAGGGACCCCCGTGAGTTCAAACTTGCCAAGCAGGTTGTTATCCTGGATCATGGGCACACTCACCTTCATAAACCTGAATGAGCACACCAGGCTGATTGTTGGAGTAGGTGGTGAAGGGCTGTGTCTGCTTGGCAGGAATGGTAGTATTGTGCTTGAAGAAGACAGTCATGACTCCACCAGCCATCTCAATGCCAAGGGAAAGAGGAGTGACATCCAACAGCAGCAAATCTTGAATATTTTTGGACTTGTCTCCAGAGAGAATGGCTAACTGGACAGCTGCACCATAAGCAACAGCCTCATCAGGGTTGATGCTCTTATTCAACTCTTTTCCACTGAAGAAGTCCTGTCAGTGTTTCTGAATCTTGGGGAAAGGGATAGAACCACCCTCCAGGACAATATCATGGATCTGGGACTGACCAAGTTTGGCATCCCAAAGGGCTTTCTTTACAGGGTTCAGGATGCCAGGAAAAGGTCAGCATTTAATTCTTCAAATCAAGCATGGGTAATAGAGGTATAGAAGTTGATTCCTTCATAAAGTGAATCAATCTCAATACTGGCCTGGGTGCTGGAAGAGAAAGTAAACTTAGCATTTCACAAGCAGTATGAAGGCAATGGACAGCCCTCTTGTTCTCACTGATATCCTTCTTAGGCTTGCGTTTGAACTCTTCAATGAAATGAACTCTGCAGAAGTCCATTTGGTTGTCAAAGTCTTCTCCACCTAAGTGGGTGTCCCCAGCTTTAGATTTGACCTCAAAGATTCCATATTCAATTATGGGAATTGACACATCAAAAGTGCCACCTCCAAGTCAAAGATCAGCACGTTTCTTTCAGCTCCAATGTTTTTGTCTAAGCTGTAAGCAATAGCAGCGGCAGTTGGCTCATTGATGATTCTAAGTACGTTGAGACCAGCAATAGTTCCAGCATCTTTGGTAACCAGACACTGAGAATCACTGAAGTAAGAAGGTACTGTGACATCGGCATTGGTAACAGTCTTCCCAAGGTAGGCTTCTGCAATTTCCTTCATCTTCATCAAAACCATAGATGACACCTCTTCTGGATAGAAACTTTTTGTCTTTTCCTTGTATTCTGTTTGGACATTGGGCCTGCCAGCATCATTCACCACCATGAAAGGCCAGTGCTTCATATCAGATTGAATAACAACACTTGGCATCAAAAGCTTGGTTGGTAGGAATCATTGCTACTTGATTCTTTGCAGCATCACTGATCAATTGTTCGGTAACAGTATAGGCAACATAACTTGGGGGTGATTTGGTTTCCATGATTGTTGGCAATTTCCACTTTTCCATGCTGGAAGACACCCACACAAGAGTAGGTAGTGCCAACTGCAAGTCCTTTAGACATGGTTGCTGGTAGCTACGCATGGCTTTACAGACCAGTCCGAACAACTGCCCTCGCATTCAATGAGCAATAAAAGTATATTTTAAAAAATAAACAAAACAAAGTCTAAAAAATACAAAAGATCAATGAAATAAAATGTTGGTTTTTTGAAATGATAAAATTGATACACCTTTACTAATACTCATAAAGTAAATAATAATAACAACAACAACAGAAATACACTTACTCAAGCAGGAAACTCCCTGTAACCTCCGAAACATCGCTGCTGTGGTATTAGCACCAGTACAAGAGTTTGTAGGACATGTTCAGCATTAAGCCTCACAGTTAGCCGCCTGAGGGTTGAGCCCGCCTACAAATGGGACAACAGCAATTAAAACCCAATTACAAGAGGAAGGCTCACATAAGCCACACAAGGAACATTTCTAGAGCACACAGCTCTGGAGATCAAGGAGACAGCACCATGGGGTCCCACAGGACACCTACTATAAAAGACCAGCCCACCAAGACTGGGAGTCATGGCAGATCTACCTAATAAATAGAAACAAGCACATTGATTTCAGAGAGGAAGGGAGAGGGAGAGATAGAAACATCAATTGATTGAGAATCATTGATTGGCTGCCTCCTGCACACCCGTGCTGGGGATAGAGTCTGCCACTCAGACATGTGCCCTTGACTGGAATCAAACCCTGGGACCCTTCAGTCTGCAGGCTGATACTTTATCCACTGAGCCAAACTAGCTAGGGCTCAGCTGATTTTTTAACAGAAAGACTACAAGCCAGAAGGGAATGGCATGAAGTATTCAGAGTAATGAAGAAAATCAAGGATCTAAAACCAAGACTACTTTATCCAGCAAGACTATCAAGCTATCATTTAAAATTGAAGGTGAAGTAAAGAGCTTCTCAGATTTAAAACACACACACACACACATACACACACACACTAGTGTGGTGAAGGCCTGGAGTGTGTGGTGGGTGCAGGCTAGAAAGGGTCATGGGAGAAAAAAGAGGGGACATCTGTAATGCTTTCAACAATGAAGATAAAAAAGAATAATAAAAATAAATACATAGTTTTTTTAAAAAAATAATTAAAATGGCAACAAATAAGTACCTAACAATAATAATCTTAAATGCAAATGAGTTAAATGTTCCAATCAAAAGACATAGGACAGCTGAATGGATAAGAAGCCATGACCCACATATATGCTATCTACAAGAGACTCATCTCAGAACAAAAGACTCACACAGATTAAAAGTGAAGGGATGGAAAAAATATTCCATGCAAATGGAAATGAAAATAAGCTAGAGTAGCAGTACTTATATCTGACAAAACAGAACTCAAAACAAAGGCCATAAAAGAAACAAGAAAGTCACTAAATAATACTAAAGGAATAGATCCAACAAGAGGATATAACCTTGCTAAACATATATGCACCCAATATTGGAGAGCCTAAATATATATATTTTTAAAAACTATTGGAGGACTTTAAAAGAGAGATCAGCAGCAACATAGGCATAGTAGGGGACTTTAACACTCCACTGACATCACTGGATAGGTTTTCCAGACAAAAATTCAACACAGAAACAGCAACCTTAAATGACACACTAGATCAGATGGATTTAATTTATATTTACAGAGCATTTCATCCCAAAGCTGCAGAATATACATTCTTCTCAAGTGCACATGGAACGTTCTCAAAGATAGACCACATCTTGGAACACACAATAAAACTTAACAAATTCTAAAAGATTGAAATCATATCAAGCATCTTCTTGGACCACAATGGCATGAAACCAAAAATCAATTACAATAAAAACACTAAAAAACATTCAAACACATGGAAGCTAAATAGTATGTTATGAAACTATGAATGGGTTACCAAAGAGATCAAGGAAGAAGTAAAAAACTTCCTGGGAACAAATGAAAATGAACACACAAGAAACCCAAATCTGTAAGACACAGTGAAAGTAGTTCTGAGAAGGAAGTTCATAGCATTACATGCATACCTCAAGAAACAAGAAACAGCTCAAATAAACAATCTAACCCTACAACTAAAAGAATTAGAAAAAATACAAGAAAAGCACAAAGTAGAAAGAAGGAAATAATAAAGATCAGAGCAGAAATAAATGACATAGATACTAAAAAAATAACAATACAAAAGATCAATGAAAATAAGAGCTTGATGAACCTTTAGCCAGACTCACCAAGAGAGAGGACACAGATTAATAAAATTAGAAATGAAAGAGTTGAAGTAACCATTGACATCACAGAAATAGAAAGAAATATAGGAAAATACTATGCCAATAAATTGGACAACGTGGGTGAAATGGACAAATTCCTAGAAATGTACAATTTTCTAATTTCTGAACCAGGAAGAATCAGAAAACCTGAATAGATAAATAAAAATGAATGAAATTAAAACAGTAATCAAAGCACGCCTAGCAAACAAAGTCCTTGACCAGATGGCTTCACAAATCTTAACAAACATTCAATGAAAAACTAAAACCTATTCTCCTCAAACTATGCCACAAAATTCAAGAGGAAGGAGACTTCCAAACTCTTTTAACACGTCAGCATTATCCCAATTAAAAAACCAGCCCTGACCAGTTTGGCTCAGTGGACAGAGAGTCGGGCCGTGGACTGAAAGGTCCCGGGTTCGATTCCAGTTGAGGGCATGTACCTTGGTTGCAGGCTTGATCCCCAGTAGAGGGCGTGCTGGGCAGCTGATAGATGTTTCTTTCTCATCGATGTTTCTAAATCTCTATTCCTCTCCCTTACTCTCTGTAAAAAGTCCATAATAAAAACAAAACAAAACAGATAAACACAAAACAAAGAAAGAAACTTATAGGGCAATATCAATAAAATATTAGCAAATCGGATCCATTAATACATTACAAAGATCATACACCAGGACAAGGTTGGATTTATTGTGGGGATGCAAAGTTGGTTCATTATTCACAAGTCAATAAATGTGATACATCACATAAACAAATGACAGCTAAAAAATCACACGATCCTATCAATAGATGCAGAAAAAGCATTCAACAAAATCCAGCACCCATCTATATACTGGTATATAAAAGGTTAATATGCAAAGTGTCTCCTTGGGAGTTTGACTGGGAGACTGGGAGTTCAATCACTCACTATGATGTGTGCTAACCACCAGGGGTGGTGCTGAATGAAGGGAGGCCCCAGCCAGCAGCCGGAAAGCCCTGATTGGCCCTGATCACCAGCCAGGCCTAGGGACCCTACCGTGCATGAATTTAGTGTACCGGGCCTCTAGTTTATGATAAAAACTGTCAATAAAGTGGGAATAGAAGAAAATTCCAAAGTGGGAACAACCTACAGCCAACATCATACTCAATGTGCAAAATCTAAAATGTTTCCCTTAAGATCAGGAAGAAGACAGGGTTGTCTGCTTTCACCACTCTTATTCAACATAGTGCTGGAAGTCAAAGCCACAGTGATCAGACAAGAAGAAATAAAAGACATTCAAATTGAAAAAGAGAAAGTAAAATTCTCCTTATTCACATGACATATTGTATATAGAAAAACCTAAAGAACCCACCAAAAAATGACTAGATTTAATAAATGAATTTGGTAAAGTAGAAGGATACAAAATTAATATCCAGAAATAGGTGTTATTTTTATACACCAATAATGAACTCTCAGAAAGAGAAACTGAAAAAAAATTCCGTTTATTATTGCAACATAATAAATAAGGTACCTAGGAATAAACATAATCAAGGGGTCACTGAAAAAAAAAACAGTGAATGACACAAACAAGTAGAAGTACATACTATGTACTGTTACTTGGACTGAAAGAATTAACATCATTAAAATTTCCATACTACACAAAGCAATGTATAAATTCCACCCAATCCTACGGAATTTATACTAATGGCATATTTTTACGGATACAGGACAAATATTTCAAAAATTTATATGGGACCAAAATAGATCCCAAATAGCTACAGCAATCTTTAGAAAGAAGAACAAAGTTGAAGGGATCACAATACTGGATATCAAACTATACTACAAAGCAATTGTAACCAAAATAGCCTAGCACTGGCACAAGAATAGGCATATAGATCAATGGAACAGAACAGATAACCCAGCTATCAACCCACACCTTTATGGTCAATTAATATTTGACAAAGGAGGCAAGAGCATGCAATGGAGTCAAGGTAGTATCTTCAATAAAAAGTGTTGGGGAAACTGGATAGCAACATACAAAAAAAAAAATGCAACTAGTATCAACTTGCACAATACACCAGAGTAAAAAAGGATAAATGATTTTAATGTAAGTCATGAAACCATAAAAATCCTACAAGAAACATAGGCAGTAAAATCTCAGATTTCTCTTGGAGCTATATTTTTGCCTATATATCTCCAAGGGAAAGGGAAATACAGGAAAAGATAAACATATGGGACTACATCAGACTAAAAAGCTTCTGCAGAGCAAATGAAACCACAAAATGAAAAGAGGACCCATTATCTGAGAGAACATATGTGCCAATGATTCATCAGATAAGAAGTTAATATCCAAAATATAAAAAGAACTTATACAACTCAACACCAGGAAGACAAACAACCAATTTAAAAATTGGTGAAGGACTTGAATAGACACTTCTCCAAATAGGACATACAAATGGCCAATAAACATATGAAAACATGCAAAAGGTCACTGATCATCAGAGAGATACAAATAGAAACTACCATGAAGTATCACCTCACACCAGTCAGAATGACAATTATCAATAAATCAACAAAAAACAGAGGCATGGATACATGGAACAGACTGATGGATCTCTTAGGGGAGGAGTGTGAGGAGGATGGAAAGAGGTCAACCATGGTCACAGACAATAACCCATATGCATAACCCATGGTCACAGACAATAAAGTGGTGCAGGGTGGAGGGAGGCAAAGGTGGGGGAATTGGGGACATCTGTAATGCAGTCAATAATTTTTAAAAAGTCTAACTGGGCAGGTCATGGTGGGTAGTCAAGACCCAAGCCTATAACCTCTTTAGTAGAAGGTTTATCTTTGCCTCAAGTAAGCCCTGTCCATTTATTCTGTGTATCTAGGTTAAAACCCCCTTCAGACTATTTTGAAGGGATAATTGATACCATAGACAGTCAGTCAGAGCTCCAGGGAATCTCTGCCATTGGCCAAGAAGGCACTGGGAGAGGTTTATAGTACACTGGGTGTGCCAAAACCTAGAAAGATGAATGGACAGGAATTCAACCCTTGGAAAGCTAGAAAGATGAGTGTGTAGGGTCCCAAGCACATTGAAAGCTAGAAAGATGAATGGACATGACCGGAGAGCACCAAAAGCTAGCAAGATAATTGGATAGGAAAAAAAAGCCCCCTCCTCCATATCCCTATAAAAACTTTGGCCACTGCATGGGAGAACATATTTGCTAATGTTGTGTCTGATAAGGGTTTAATCTCCAAAAGTTATAGGGAACTCATACAACTTAACAAAAGAAAGATAAAAACAATCCAATCAAAAAATGGGCAAAGGACCTAAATAGACACCTTTTGAAAGTGGATACACAGAAGGCCAAGACACATATGAAAATATGCTCAAAGTTACTAATCATCTGAGAGATGGAAATCAAAATGACAATGAGGTACCATCTCACATCTGTCAGGATGGCTATCATCAACAAATCAGCCCTAACCGGTTTGGCTCAGTGGATAGAGCATCAGCCTGCAGACTGAAGGGTCCCAGGTTCGATTCTGGTCAAGGGCATGTACCTTGGTTGAGGGCACATCCCCAGTAGGAGGTGTGCAGGAGGCAGCTGATCAATGTCTCTCTCTCATCGATGTTTCTACCTCTCTATCCCTCTGCCTTCCTCTCTGTAAAAAATCAATAAAATATATTAAACAACAACAACAAACCCCCCCACAAATCAACCAATAAATTCTGGCAAGGATGTGGAGAAAAAGGAACCCTCATTCACTACTGGTAGGAATGCAGACTGTGCAGCCTCTGTGGAAAACAGTATGGAGTTTCCTCAAAAGATTAAAAATGGAACTCCCATTTGACCTAGTATTCCCACTTCTAGGGATATATCCCAAGAAATCAGAAACACCAATCAGAAAGACTGTATGCACCCCTATCTATGTTCATAGCAGCACAATTTGCAATAGCTAAGATTTGGAAACAGCCTAAGTGCCCATCAGCAAATGAATGGATTAGAAATATGTGGTATATCTACACAATGGAATATTATCCTATCTAATAAAAGAGTAATATGCAAATTCACCATCACTCCGCTACACCAACCAGCTATGCCCACCAGCCGATCAGGAGTTAGTATGCAAATTAATCCAACCAAGATGGCTGCGACCATGGAGCGAGCAGGAGGCTTGGGTTTCCCTGGCAACGGAGGAAGCCAAGATTTCCGCAGACCCTGGCTGGCCCAGGCCTCCACTCAAAGCTACAAAGTTTCAATTATAGAAGATAAATAAATCCCAAGAAAAATGGCGGCAGCCACAGAGCTGGAGAGAGCAGGAGGCTTGAGTTGCCCCCGGCGATGGAGGAAGCCAAACTTCTGCAGCCCTGGCCTGCCTTGGTATCCACTCAAGGCTACAAAGTTTCAATTACAGAAGATACATAAATCCCAACAAAAGTGGCTGTGGCCACTGAGCAAGCAGGAGGCTTGGCTCCGCTCAAGGCTACAAAGTTTCAATTGTAGAAGATAAATAAATCCCAGATACCGGAGTCTCCGCTTGGGTCTCTGGGGGGCATGGCCAGCCTGCAAACCACTAGAGGCCCCTTACCCAGGCCGCCCCACACCCCAAGGGAACCCCCACTCTAATCCGGGACACCCATCAGAGCCAACCAGCTGGCCCCCACCCATGCACCAGGTCTCTATCCTATCTAATAAAATACTAATATGCAAATTGACCATCACTCCACCACACAAGATTGCTGCCCCCATGTGGTCAAAGATGGCTGCCCCCATGTGGACACAAGATGGCCACCACAAGATGGCCAGCAGGGGAGGGCAGTTGGGAGGGACCAGGCCTGCAAGGGAGGGCAGTTGGGGGTGATCAAGCTGCAGGGGAGGGCAGTTAGGGGTGACCGGGCCTGCAGGGAAGGGCAGTTGGGGGAGACCAGGCCTTCAGGGGAGGGCAGTTAGGGGTGACCAGGCCTGCAGGGGAGGGCAGTTAGGGGTGACCAGGCCTGCAGGGGAGGGCAGTTAGGGGCGAACAGGCTGGCAGGGGAGCAGTTAGGCATTAATCAGGCTGGCAGGGGAGTGGTTAGGGGGTGATCAGCCTGGCAGGCAGAAGTGGTTAGGGACAATCAGGAAGGCAGGCAGGCAAGCAGTTGGGAGCCAGCCTGGATTGTGAGAGGTATGTCCGACTGCCCGTTAAATGGGCAGTTGGACATCCCTCGAGGGGTCCCAGATTGGAGAGGGTGCAGGCTGGGCTGAGGGACACATACCCCCATGCACAAATTTCGTGCATTGGGCTGCTAGTCCTATATAATAAAAGCCTAATATGCAAATTGGCCAAACGGCAAAACAACCAGTGGAACAACTGGTCGCTATGACGTGCACTTACCACCAGGGGCAGATGCTTAATGCAAAAACTGTCTCCAGCCCCCAGGCCAGCCAAGGTTGGTGCCAGCCAGGGCCCCCCAATCACCCTACTGGTTGCCTGCAGTGGGGGGCGGCCCCTCCCCCAATCGCCCTGCTGGTCACCCCACAGATTGGCTCTGATCTCTGGCCAGGCCTAGGAACCCTACCCATGAATGAATTTCATGCATTGGGCCTCTAGTGCTGCTATAATAAAGAAAAGAACTCTTACCATTTGCAACAGCATGGATGGACCTGGAAAGCACTATGCTAAGCGAAATAAGCCATTAGCCATTTGGAGAAAGAAACATATCATATGATCTCACTCATTTGTGGAACATAGTGGACAACATAAACTGTTGAATAAAATATATCCAGCTGAAACCGGTTTGGCTCAGTGGATAGAGCGTCGGCCTGTGGACTGAGGGGTCCCAGGTTCGATTCCAGTTAAGGGCATGTACCTGGGTTGCGGGCACATCCCCAGTGGCGGGGGGGGGCGGTGCAGGAGGCAGCTGATAGATGTTTCTCTCTCATCGATGTTTCTAGCTCTCTATCCCTCTTCCTTCCTCTCTGTAAAAAAAATCAATAAAATATATTTAAAATATATATATATCCAGATACATAGAAGCATCAAATAGACTGTCCAACCTCAGAGGGAAGGCAGGAGAGGCTGGGAGGGGGTGGATAAGAGATCAACCAAAGGATTTGTATGCATGCGTATAAGTATAAACAATGGACACAGAGAGAAGGGAGGCAAGGGCATCTGCTGGAGGGTGGGAGTGGCTGGGGTGAGGTCAATGGGGGAAAAAAGACACATATGTAATACTTTCAACAATAAAGAAGTTAGAAAGAAAAAAAAGAACTTTTGGCTTGAGCAGGCAGGGGAAAGGGGCTTTGAGACAGAAGTCCAGCATTCTCCCAGGTCCTGTGGCACCTGAATAAAACCTCTTTCTGTGCGCATCAGAACCTGCCCAAGGAGTTTGACTTTGACTTTCATTGGAGCAGGCAGCAGAACCTGTGGGCGTTTTATGTTTGTGTGTGTGTGTGTGTGTGTTTGTTACAGCTTTTGTCGGTTCTGCTGGGACAGCGTGGACCTTGGTAAGTCCGGAGGGCCTGGACTGGGGTCCCAGCTTCATGTAGTAGGATCCTGGAGTGAGACTGTGGAGATTTCCCAGCAGCCATGGAGAGCATTTATCAAAGAACTTTCCTACACTCCTTTGAGTCTCAAGGTGTCAGCTGCCTGAAACACGGGCTGGTGAAAGGAAATAGGTTTCTGGGGAGCAGACAGACTTCAAGACTGGGTAAGTTGAACTGGCATGCCCACAGGGGGTCCTCTACCCCTGCCACTTGGGTTTTGTATGACTTGGGTCCAGTTAGGATCATTTGTGGTACTGGTTGGCAGGCTATTCCTGCAGCTTGGGCTTTGTGCCACTTGGATCCAGATAGGACCACTTGTGGTATCCGTTGGCAGGAGATAAGATGCTAAGACTTGCTTGTGAACACTTGTTTAAAATAATGGAATATGGATTCAAGTTTTGTTTATGTTTCCACTTTGTCTGGGGTCTCTTGCTATGGGTATGGCTTTCGGTTTGTACTTTTGTGCCATCAGGGTTTGTTCTGTTTATGCTCCTGAAGGGAACCCACTAGGCTGAATTTTAGCAGATTGGTCCATGGACAGCTATGATCCAATGAGTAAGAAGAAATTGGTTTTCTACTGTAACACTGCATGGTCTATGTAGACTATGGTGGGAAATGGCCCTTTAATGGTTCCCTAAGCTATTACACCATCACACCATTGGAATTATTTTGCCAATGGTCAAGGAAATGGGACAAAACCCCTATGTCCAGGTGTTTATGTCTTTACACAATAAGGATTTGGCAAAGAAAGGGAACAACCTAATGATGCAGAGAAGGAAATTGGCTTCAAAACCCCTCCCTGACAGTAAGACACAGGAAGAAAAGGAAAATGAGGAAACAAGTCTCTTTAATGCCCTGAATCCAGGGGACCCAGGATTAGCAGCAGGAAGATTTCCCTTGTCAACACCCCTGCTGCTAGGTACCCCTGAAATAGGGCCCAGAGGGGTGACAGCCCCATTCCCATATGATGAAGAAATGGCCTCCCCCTTGAAGACCCAGCAGGGCACCCAATTTGGCCAGGGAGCATCCCTCTCTGGAGCAGGACAGTTCCATTTGAGATGATATCCTTTAGGTTGAATAAACCAGGAAGGCCAGCCTACTGGCTATTATTGGGCTCATACTTCATTTTCCACTTCAGATTTACTGAATTGGAAGAATTCCAACCCTCATAAAGGGAGAGTCCTCAGAAAGTGGCAGATGTTATTGCCTCCATTTTTGACACTCACCATCCAAACATTCTGCTAATGTCAGATGAAAGATGGCTAGATATAAATAAGACTAACTAAGAACCTCATTACCTCCATCAAAAGAATTCGAATGGGACCCCAATCCAGGCGGGGCAATTCCCTTGACAGAGCCCACCTGGACCCAAACAGTGGGGACTTAGTCTTGCTAGATTCTCGAACATTTTAGGAGGTTTATATTGGAAGGGCTTAAGAAAGGGGTGCCAAACAAAGCACCTGAATATGATACAGGCCATTCAACAGAAACCAAACAAAGATTTTTCTGATTTTTAGAAAGAATCTATCAGGCCTATCGAAAGCCCACTGATGCTGACCCATAGGCACCAGAAAATGTCCAGATGGTAAACGTGACTTTTATTGGGCAAAGTGACCGGAATATCAGAAGGAAACTAACGTTTAGATGGGGCATTGGGAATGAATCCCTCCCAGCTGGTGGACATAGCCTTTAACAAGGAAACCAGGCCCAGGAAACAAGAAAATTAAAGCAGGTCGCTGTTTTCTTAGAAACAGTGCAGGGAAACCAGAAGAAAAGGCCAGGGCCTGAAAGGAAAAGGGGAAGACTCAGCAGGCACATGTTGCAAAAACAAAGACCATTGGGGAAAGAACTGCTGGAACAATAAAAATAAAAAGGATAGAAACCCTGATGAGAAATGTTACAAAGGAAAAATGAATCTGGAGGCCCAGGGACTCCCCTAGACTCTTCCCAACCTATTACTAGTTCCCCACAGGAGTCTCAGGTACAATTGACAGTGAGGAACAAGCTAATTGACTTCCACACAGACACAGGAGCTACAGACTCAATGCTAAATACAAAGCTAACAACAACAACAACAAAAAATCAGCAGTGGTATCTGTTACTGGAGTGATCGGGCAATTATAAAAACAGGCATTCCTTCTACCTCTAGAATGCCAGCTTGGGGATCAAAAATGTACGCACAGTTTTCTGTGCATGCCATACTGCCCCCTTCCATTGTTGGGCTGAGATTTACTTTGTAAGTTGCATGCACAAACAACTTTTTCCCCTTAGAATCAGCAATTATGTTTAGAAGTCCTGCTGAAACATGCTCTCCAGCCCGAGGTGCTCCTGTCTTGCCTAGAAAGGCCCAGAAAGAAACTCTTCCCATCCAAGATCTATGATCAGATTGATGGAGCCGTTTGAGCTGATGGAACCCTAGGTAGGAAGGTTAACATTCAACCCATAAATATTAACCTAAAAGAAGGGGCACAGATCCCATCAAAGAAAAAACACCCCCTTAAAAATGAAACTTTAAGGGAATTCAACCATTATCACAGAAATTCTTAGGGTCAGGCACTTCAGAAATCTCCCAGAAAACAGGACAGGCATGACAGATTCATGGAAAAAACTTATGTTTTTGTTGTTGAGTTGTGAGTTCTTTATATATTTTGGATATTATTGGAAGTATCATTGGCAAATATCTTCTCCCATTCAGGTGGTTGCCTTTTTGTTTTCTTGATGGTTTCCTTTGCTGTGCAGAAGGTTTTTAGTTTCAGGTAGCCCTATTTTTTTTATTTTTGTTTTTGTTTTTCTTGCATTTTGAGTCAAATTCACAAAAACACCACTGAGACTAAAGTCTAGAAGCTTAGTACTTATGTTTTCATCTATGAATTTTAATATTTTGGAGCTTACATTCAAGTTTTTAATTTATTTTGAGTTAATTTTTTGAATATGTTATAAGATAGTGGTCTAGTTTTATTCTTTTGTATGTAGCATTCTTTAAAAAAACATTTTTTACTGATATCAGAGAGGAAGAGAGAGGGAAAGAGAGATAGAAACATCAATTGATTGGCTGCCTCCTGCATGCCCCCCACCGGGGATCGAACCCACAACCTGGGCATGTGTCCTTGACTGGAATCGAACCAGGGACCCTTCAGCCCACAAGCCGACACTCTGTCCACTAAGCCAAACCAGTTAGGGCTGTATGTAGCATTCTAGTTTTTCCAACACCATTTATTGAAGAGAATTTTCTTTCTCCATTGTATGTTCTGGGCTCCTTTGTCATAAATTTGTTGTCCATATGTCTATCAGTTTAGTTCAGGGTTCTCAATTCTGTTTCATTGGTCTTTGTGTCTATTTCTTTGCCAATACTATATTGTTTTGATTACTTTGGAACAAAGTTTGAAATTGGGGAGAGTGATGCCTCTGGCTTTTTCTTTTTGTCTCAGAATTTTTTTTGCCTATGTGGGGTCCTTTGCGCTACCTTACAAATTTTAGGAATTTTTGTTCTACTTCTGTGAAAAATGTTATTGTCCTTTAGGCAAGTCATTACTTCTTAATGGTCTCCTTACTTCTGCCTCTGTCTTCTTTCTCCTACTGTCAACAGATGGTCATTGGTGCCAACTCAATGCCAATAGGAATCCCAATTTGGAGAGTAGTGAAGAAAACAGCTCAATTGTGATACAGCACAGCTATGAGAACAGCATGGCTGTGGAACAGCTCAATAGTGTTACAGCTTAACTATGAAGCAGCATGACTGTGGAACAGCACTGTTGTATGGCAGCCTTCGTGCAAGTGGCCCTAAGGCAAGGTTCCCACTCTCTGGCTAGACAGCTCTGCTCTGCTTTCTTCGCTCCACACCAGACTGTTCCATTGTGCGCTGCTCTGCTCCACCTGCTCTTCTCTGCTTGAAGACAGTCTTCAGTCTCTGGTGCAAAGGGAAAATATACTCTGAGCCAGAAGGAGAGCTGCCTTATCTATATATATATAAAAGCTGAGCGACCAGAATGATGGTATGACAGGTAGCTATGATGTGCACTGTGGCAGCCAACTAGCAATGAGGGCCCCAATCAGTGCCCCCCCCCACCTCCTGCGGCCCCTCCTCCCTGCTGGCTCGGGCCCTATCAGGTCCCAGCCAACCTCCTGTTCCTCTCTCCACCCCCCACCCACCCCGCTGGCCCGGGCCCTATCAGGTCTTGATCGGGGGTGGGCCAGCAGCCAACTTCTGCTCCCCCCTTCCCTCCGCCATTGCGGCCCCCATCCGCCCCCATCGGGGCAGGGCAGCTGGACCCCACCTGTGCACGAATTCATGTATCAGGCCTCTAGTATAGAAATAAGACCCTACCCTTGGTCTGATTGTTCTATCCTCACACAAATGAGGACTCGTAAATCCTCTTGGCTCCATTGGTCCAGAAACCACTGTCCTGATTGGTTAGAATGGAGCAGCTCTGATTGTTTGAATGGAGTAGCATCTGGAGAAGATGCACACCTCTGACTAGACAGGGAAAATATCAGTCCTGTTGACTGAAATACAGTTCCAGGACCTCCTTTGTAAGGGTTGGCTTTGATGGCAGGAACACAGTGCAGTCAGGCCAGTTCAGTGCCGGAGGCAAGCAGCTAGGAGTAGGAGGCAGGCAGCTTAGTGCAGGCTTCTTGCTGAAGCTTGGCTTATGAGAGACCCCTGTTCAGAAATAGCTGTTACACTCTGTTTTTAATTTGAGCCAAGTTAGCCACCAGGGGTCCTTATTAGTAGACTAGAGGCCTGATGCACGAAGATTCATGCAAGAATGGGCCTTCCTTCCCCTGGCAGCCGGCACCACCTTCACTCTGGGCGGAGCTGCCTTTCTACTTTTTCTCTGGCCGGGAGCCGCCTTTCTACCTTCCTACGCTGCCCAGAGGCCCGGAGCTGCTGTGGTGGTGTGGAACGCCTGCGTCATCACCATGGCGACGATGCAAGCGTCCCCTCACGCCCCTGGCTGCTCAGCATGTATGCAAATTAAACCGCCATCTTTTTATTAATTTGCATATTCACTCCTGATTGGCTGATGGGCATCGCAAAGGTATGGTCAATTTGCATCTTTCTCTTTTATTAATGTAGATATCTTCTTTCTCAGGCTGGACACTACTCATGTTCACACAGAAGCCAGAGTGATTTTGTTATATCAGACCATAAGTTCCCTTTGCTCAATACTCTCGAGTAGAAACCATGCCTTTACAAGGGGCAACAGGGCCCTACATACCTTTCAGTCCATCTCTAACTTCTGTGTGACCTCACATACCATACTTCCCACGCTTACTCTTCCTATCACATTGAAACATCCTGGGCATCCTCTAGCCTCAGGGCCTCAGCACACTGCTCCCATAGATGTCTGCCTGTCTCTTTCCCTTGCTTCCTTTTGGCCTTCACTTAAAATGTCACCTCCCCACTGACCTTCCCTGGCCAACCTCCTGTTCTCTGTCCCTGTCGCTTATATCGCTTCACTTCAGCATTTGTAACTACCTAACATTTATAATATTTAAGTTTTTAAATTGTTTTCCAGCTGTAAATTCCAAAGGGGCAGGGATTTTTTTGTTGTTACCCCTGTCCCCCCACCCCCAATTGTGACTGCTGTATTCTCGGCCTCTCGGACAATTTCTGGCAATGAGTGGATACTTAATAAAAATTTCTTGATTGTATAAATGATGGAAAGATAGTAACCAGAGGCTTTATGTTTCTCAGTTTCCTCGATTATGAATTTGAGTTATTACTATTGCCTAGTCGGCCTCCAGTTTTTCCAGAAGAGGATGCTAGACCAAGAACCAAATCCCACAGGGATCAGCGAGGTCGGCGAGTGGCTCACACCTGAGGCTTATACTTTCCAGAAATACCCAGAGGCAGTGGAGGAGCCTTGGTTTACACTGGCAGCAACACACACCATAGCACACTCCATACCCGGCCCCCGGGGACTAATGGTCCCGCCCCGCCCGGCCCCGCCCGGCCCCGCCCCGCGCACTTCCGGTCCCGCCCCGCCTAGCCGGCTCCCCGCTCCCGCCCCCCGCTCCCTGCTCCGCCCGGCTCCTGGTTTGGCCTGCGGTCCCGGCGCAGAGGACCAGGGGGCGGCGCCTGGTGGCTCAGAGAAGCGCAGCATCTGGACCTTCTGACACAAAGAGCGGCGGGCGGACGCGGGTGGGAGCGCGGGCCTGCCCAGTGCCCTTGGGCCGCGTCCCTGGCACCCGCGCGCGGGCGGAGACGGTGGATCCCCCGCTGCCCAGGTGAGCGGGGTCGGGCGGCCTGCGGAGCGCACGTGCGGGCCGGGACCGGGGTGTGGGCAGGGACCGGGGTGCGGGCTGCGGGCTGGGACCGGGCGCTCCTCTGTGGGGGCCGCGGAGCCTGGAAGTCAGCAGATGGGACGAAAGTGTAGGTGCCCGCGACTCTGGACGGAGCGGAGACGGGGTGAAAACCTGTGGTTCTCCTGCCCTCCCGTCCCTCACCTCGGCCCCTCGGGGGCTGTCGCTGCGTGGGGCCCGCGTCTTCCCCTCGCTCCGGCTGCAGGGGCTACAGGTTCAGTAAGTGTGACCGGGAGTCCCGCTTTTCCCGTCACCGTAGAGGGCTGGGGGTGGGTCACTTTAAAATAACGTACCCTGCGGGAGGCCGGCTGCTTGACCAGTCTTTCTGAACCAGATCCTACAATACGGCTGTTTCTGAGGTGTCGGTGCCCCTTTGAGCAGAGTTTACAGTGTCCCTGCTCCTTTGCTGAAGTGGACATTCAACTCCCGGTGCGCGATCCGGGATGGGGCGAAGCCAGTGTTTTCATTGGGAGCGTGGAGGTGAGCCGTTTGGGGAGAGATTGTGGAGAGCCGTGGCCTAGGTGGGTGTCGGCAGCCTCTTTGCTCCCCAGATGCGCCGCTGCCGGTGACCAGGTCCTCCTTTGCCAATCCTACCCCTGCCAACTCCAATCCTTCAGGCTCCCCGGGTCACCTGCAAAACTCGAGGGCCCCAATCCTCAGACAAGTCGAATTATTCGATAGAATCATCTCCTGTAAATAAGATTGCATTCCACTATACTACTAGAACAACTTTTTAGGATGTACCTGTTTCCTTTTCTTGTATTAGGATTTTGCACTTTGAAAAACTATTTGAAATAAGCCACTCTCTGGGGCAGAAAAGTGCGTTTTATCTATTGTACTAGTTGTTTGGCAGAATCGCCCCTTTCCTCACCACAAAGGCCGTGTAGGAATCTTTTTAATCTCTTTAGATGTTTCACTCTTATAAATATGCCCCGGGGCCTTGTTAGGAGCTCCCTGTAGGTCTGTGTGTTTGCACAGGATGAAAGTGAACTAGGGTCATTTGGTTCCCTTTTGCTCTAGGAGACTTAGGCCAAGCTATGGAACAGGGAGGCAGGGGAGGGAGGTCTGCGGGAGAACTATGATGGCTTGGAGAAGGCTCAGAGGCCCCACCACCAACACTGTTAACAGGAGGGAAGGATATGAGTTGATGGTAATTGATGGTGACTTTCTTCTTAGAGGCTTTTGCTGTGGATTCCAGGTTTTTCACATTGGACTTAGAATACTTTTAAAAGAAGAAGATTAAAAAAAATTAATGATAGTTAAAACTGGGCAATTAAAAACAGCACTATCAGCAGCCTAACAGTTTTAATAGCTTTGTGCAAGAGTATATATATATGTGTGTGTGTGTGTATATATATATATATATATATATATACACATATATTTAAAAGTATGTGTATATTAAAAGAGAAATGCTAAGGCAGTTAGAGCAGCAGGCTACCACCGTGGTGCCCCTGTTGTTTGTTTGACAAATCATTTAGTGGTTTAAAATATTAGAGATTTAACTGGTCTCTATTGGCAAACCAAAGCTGTTTTACCACAAAGGTGTATGTGTTTAATTATAGTTCATATTCAATAAAAATTAGAGGATAATCATTTTTGCAGAATGAGAAAATAACCTTTTCCAAAGACCTCAAACTTCAGATAACATTTAATACCATCAAATTAGAAAGAGAACACTTTATGGAGGAAAAGTTAGGCTTTACATTTTTTTAAAATGAGGAGTTTATAAACTTCGATAGAATACTGTTTTCCCTAAATCATTTCCCTTGTGGTGAACTGACACAATCATTTGCTAACAGCATTTGTACGTCCCTAGTGTTAGTGCATCCTTTGTTCTGAGTCCTTAAGACTGCTTGGTGGTGGACAATAGAGTAACAAAAGAATTGCAAAGTATATTAACCATAAGTATTCAAGGTATTTAGATCTTGCCCTTTTATGGTGATTGACTTTGTATACTAGTTTTTTATTTTATTTTTTCTTTGAAGATGAAACATGTGACATTTGAGACTTGGGGCATCTGAGAGGTCCCTCTGACTACATTCTTTCTACTTTGGACACTTAGGTTTGGGTTTTGCCATAAACAGGTGGTTACTAGTTATCATTTCTTCCCTGGCTCAAGAAGGTCTAGAAAAAGGAGCCAAAACACAGTGTCCTGGCCTCACTCCTGACTAGAGGGAATGGCGCCCTCCAGCCTGGAAAGGCATTTCCAGTGACATGGCCCCGTCCTTGTTCTCCAATTCCATAGTCATTCCGTAAAGGTTGCATGGCAGTGGCCATAATTGCACTCTAGATTTGGGTTTAGCTTAGTCCTTGGTTTCAAGTACAAATTAGGAATTCAGGCTCAAGGCCAGAGATTTTGTTAATCACAAGCAAGAGGCCAAAACTTTGGGTCAGACTACCGGGAGCTATTTGGAGGGTGGGGTTAGCAGAAGGTTTTTGCTTCCCCATCTTTGGGATAAAGTTGAGCCTCCTGGTGAGAGCTCCCCACCAAAGGATTCTGTTGTCTGAACCATGGGCAGAGATGTCTTATGGAGCATGTTCTCTATTTTTATCTTCTTTTCACAAAAGTTGGAGCATGCCTCTGGTGCTGCCTATTTTTTGTCTCTGTCAGTCCTGGATTGTCCTCGGGCTTAATCACAAGGAACAACAACAGCCTGTAATTATTGGAATCGAGAGTCTGGGTCAGTGGTCGGCAAACTCATTAGTCAACAGAACGGCAAACCACGACTCGTGAGCCGCATGTGGCTCGTGAGCCGAAGTTTGTTGACAACCACTCTAGGGTTTAGGGATTAAATGACCTCTAGCTTCTCAGTCTAATTCATTGTCTGCTTTCAGTTGAAATAATTTGTCAAAAAAACCAAAGTCCTCCAGGTAATTCTGATGCACTCAAATTTGAGAAGCTTTGGCATATCCCAGTTTTTGCACATTGACTGTTATTTTGTATTTCATTAGGCAAAACTGACAAATCTTTTTGTGTTATGAGAAATACACTTTTAATTCAGTTAACTTATTTGCGATCTGCTTTTACTAAGTTAAGATTTTGGTGTGTTGGAGTTTCTCAGAGTGGTCATCATTTTTTGTTATTGTTAAAGATCTGAAAGGAAATCATTCTCCACAGTTTCTAGATTTTCAGGGTTCCAGTAAGGAATTTTACATTTGTGGATGTCCATCAGTTAGTATGTTTTTAGCTGCCAGTAATGGAATACCTAATTTCAGATTAAACAAATAGAGGTCCTGGACCACGCTTCAGGATGGATTGTTTCCTTGGCTGACCCAGCGGTTGGGGGGCTGAAATTGTTCCTCTTCTGCATACTGTCAGATTGGTGGCAGCTGTCTCACTCACAGGTGGAATGAGAGGGAGGTTTGGCTTTCGTAGCTCTCCCTTTAAAAAAACACATTTTTCAAGTATAGTTAACATACAGTATTATATTAGTGTCAGGTGTACAGCATAGTGATTAAATATTTTACATGACTATTGGGAAAGTGATCTCCTCAATAAGTCTTGTACCCATCTGACACTATTGCAATATTATTGACTATATTCCTTATGCTGTACTTTACATCCATGTGACTATTTTCATAAGTGGCAATTTGTACCTCTTGATCCTTTTCACCTTTTCACTTATTCCCTCCTCAACTTCTCATCCATCTGGTGACCATCAGTTTGTTCTCTGTACCTATGAGTTTATTTCTGTTTTGTTCATTTTTTTATTTTTCAGATTCCTGATATAAGTGAAATGATATGGTATTTGTCTTTATCTTATTTCACTTAGCATAATACCCTCTGGTTCCATCCATGTTATTGCAAATGGTAAAATTTCATTCCTTTTATGGCTGAGTAATATTCCATTGTATGTGTGCCTCATGTCATCTTTATCAATTCATCTATTGATTGACATTTAGGTTGCTTCCATATCTTGGTTATCTCTATATATAAAGGGCTAATATGCTAAGTGTCCCCTCAGAAGTTTGACAGGGAGAACAGGAGTTTGATTGCTCGCTATGACATGCGCTGACCACCAGGGGGTGGCACGGAACATGGTGGGTGACCAGTGGAGGTGGTGGTGGGGCACTGAGGGAGTGAGGTAAGGAGGAGCAGGTGAGGCAGGGAGGCGGGGAACCTAATCAGCCCTGATCGCTGTCCGGGCCTAGGGACCCTACCTGTGCCCAAATTTCATGCACCAGACCTCTAGTTATGAATAAGGCTGCAATGAACATAAGGGTGCATATATCTTTTTGAATTAATGTTTTGGTTTTCTTCAGGTTAATACCCAGAAGTGGAATTTCAGGGTCATATGGTAGTTCTATTTTTAATTTTTTTGAGGAACCTCCATACTATATTCCATAGCAGATACACCAGTCTGCATTCCCACCAACAGTGCATGAGGGTACTTTTTTCTATATATCCTCACCAGCACTTTTTGTTTATTGATTTATTGATAATAGCCATTCTGACAGGTGTGAGGTGATAGCTCATTGTGGTTTTAATTTGCATTTCTCTGATGGTTAGTGACATTGAGCATCTTTTCATATGTGTTGGCCATCTGTATGTCCTCTTTGGAGAAGTGTTTATTCAGTCCTCTGCCCATTTTGTAATTGGATTGTTTATTTGGTGTTAAGATGTATGAGTTCTTTATAAATTTTGGATATTAACCCCTTAGTGAATATATTCTTCCATTCAGTAGGTTTTCTATTTACTTATTTATTTATTTATTTATTTATTTTTGTTTTCTTTTTCTTTTGATGATAGTTTCCTTTGCTGTGCAAAAAACATTTTAGTTTGATGTACTCCCATTTTTAAATTTTTCGTTTCTTTCCCTTGCCCAAGGAGACATATCCAAAAATATTACAAAGAGTAATGTCAAAAAGTTTACTGCCTATGTTTTCTTCTAGAAGTTTTATAGTTTTACGTCTTCCATTTAAGTCTTTTATTTATTATGAGTTTATTTTTGTATATGGAGTGGTCTAGTATCATTTTGCATGTCTGTCTAGTTTTCCTAACACCTTTTATTGAAGAGTCTGTCTTCATCCCATTGTATAGTCTTGCTTCCTCTGTCAAAGATTAATTGTGTATATAGGCATGGATTTATTTCTAGGCTCTCTGTTTCATTCCATTGATCTAGATATCTGTTTTTGATTATCATAGCCTTTGATTATCATAGGTGTAATTTGATATAAGATAATATGATAAATTAACTTTGTTCTTTTCCCCCCCCAATATTGCTTTTGATATTTGGGGTCTTTTGTGGATCTATATGAATTTTAAGATTATTTTTTCTAGTCCTGTGAAATATACCATACAGTATTATATTATACTAGAGGCCCAGTGCACGAAATTCATGCATGGGTGGCGGAGTGGGGGGGGTGTCCCTCAGCCCAGCCTGCACCCTCTCCAGTCTGGAACCCCTTGAGGGATGTCCGACTGCCTGTTTAGGCCCGATCCCAGTGGGTGGTCGGACATCCCTCTCACAATCCAGGACTGTTGGCTCCCAACTGCTCGCCTGCTTGCCTTCCTGATTGACCCTAACTGCTTCTGCCTGCCAGCCTGATCACCCCCTAACCACTCCCCTGCCAGCCTGATTGATGCCTAACTGCTCCCCTGTCAGCCTGATTGCCCCTAACTGCCCTACTCTGCAGGCCTGGTCACCCCTAACTGCCCTCCCCTGCAGGCCGGGTCCCCCCCAACTGCCCTCTCCTGCAGGCCTGGTCCCCCCAACTTCCCTCCTCTGCTGGCCTGGTCCCTCCCAACTGCCCTCCCCTGCTGGTCATCTTGTGGTGGCCATCTTTTGTCCACATGGGGGTAGCCATCGGTGCCGCACCAGCACAGCCAAGGGTTCGGCGAACCTGAGGGAGGGCTGGTGAAGGATGAAGAAAAAGACAGACAAGAGAATAAGCTGGGTCTAGGTGGATCTTCTGTGCCTTGCTGAGGCCACAGAACAGATCCAGACTGCAAAGGTGATGCTTTATTTTAGTCAGGGGTAAACAAGGTAATTTATAATGTTCTTATAAGTTTCACTTGTTTTGGCAGCACTTGCTGCACCTCCCACAGCCCATTAGCTACCCAGGAAAGATCCAGGGAGCAGTCACAAGACCAAGCTTAATTATGCTTAGAGGACTGTGCCCTCCAAGCTGGGACTTGTTTCCAATTTTGCCAGCAGGTCAGTCTGAGGCTTAATCCTATAACTGCTCCCTACAGCCATCTTTGATCACATGGGGGCAGCCATCTTGTGTTTTGGAGTGATGGTCAATTTGCATATTACTCTTTTATTAGGATTGGCATTTTGGTACATTTTGCATTGAATATGTAGATTGCGTTGGGTAGTATAGACATTCAGGTGATGTTAATTCTTCCTTTGCATGAGTATGGAATATCTTTCCATTTATTTGTATCTTCAGTTTCTTTCTTCAGTGTTTTATAGTTTTTTGAGTACAGGTCTTTTACCTCCTTTGTTAGATTTATTCTTTTTTTAAAATATATATTTTTATTGATTTCAGAGAGAAAGGGAGAGGGAGAGATAGAAACAATGATGAGAGAGAATCATTGATTGGCTGCCTCATGCACACCCCCTACTGGGGATCAAGCCCACAACCTGGGCGTGTGCCTTTGACAGCATTCAAACCCAGGACCCTTCAGTCTGCAGGCCGACACTCTACCCACTGAGCCAAATCGGCTAGGGCAGATTTATTCTTTTTCATGCAATTGTAAATGGGGTTGTTTTCTTAATTTCTCTTCCTAATAGTTCATTATTGGTGTATAAAAATGAAACTAATTTCTGAATATTAATTTTCTGTCATGCAACTTTACTGAATTCATTAATTCTGGCATGTGTATTTTTGTGGAATATTTAAGGTTTCTATATATGGTATGTTATCTGCAAATAGTAAGTTTTACTTCTTTCAAATTTGGATGCCTCTGCTTTTTTAAAAAAATGTGATTGCAGTGGCTACGACTTTCAATACTATGTTGAATAAAATTGGTAAAAGGAATTCTGGTCTTGTTTCTTCTTTTATCTTGGCAAGTCCCAAGACTGCAGACTTCTTTGTTCAGTGTATAAGATAAACTGTCCCTCTGCTTTCCCCCTCCCCCTCCTGCCCTAGCAGCTCTCTTGCCTGCCTAACATTCTCCACTCAAGTGATACCATCCAAATGCTTTTGGGGTTTTTGTTATTTGTCCCCCAGACATCATCTGTCCTTGAGTTCAGCTGGCACAAATGGCATTAATTGGGTTTTTGTTCCCTATTTTCCCAGGCCAGGGTGATTCAAGCTATGTATTTTCTGATTAAGGAGGACGGTATAAACCATTTGTTCTCAAGTGTCCTTGGTTGGGGAAGATAACGTCTTGCAATTCACAAGCTGACTGCAAGCTGCCCAAACTGTTTGGCCTCGTTTAATTTTCTTGTCTCAGTTTCCCCATTCCACGTGGCCAGGAATTTCCCTAGTTTCTTACTATCCTGCCACAGATTAGAGAGTAGTATTGCATCAGTGCCATATTTTGATCATTGTACTCTGACTGTGTCCTTGAATTTAGTAAATACATATTGAAGTATTTAGGGATAAGAGGGCACAAAGTCTGAAACAATCTGAAACTGAGGGAAAGAAGGGGAGAGAAAGAGGAGAGAAAATGATAAAATAGACATGGTAAGTGGGTCAAAATGAAAACAGTTATTTGGAGAAACTAGCTGGGTAATTCAGGAATCCTTCATACTGTTCTTACAACTTTTCTATAAATTTGAAATTTTTCAGAATAAAAATTTACAAAAACATATGTCTGCCCTATATTCACTGCAATCTAAATACCTCCTACCAATAAAAAAAGCTCACTGTATTTTATCAATTCTAAGCTGCATCTTTTTTTGTCATCTTACAAACATCTTCAAATTTGGGATACATTTTTAAATTAGTGCTCTCTTAGCATTGTGTCAGATTTTGACAGCATTTTTTCTTTTTTAGCCATTTGTTTTAGTATCAGTGACATCTTGGATTTATGAAATGTGGTATTTTCTTTGGCTTTGTTGTCCGAAGAGGTGGTGGTGGTGGTGGGGCAGACAGTTCTTTGAGTAGCTTCATCTATAAAAATTTTCAGCCCTCATGCTCACATCTAAGCTACAGACCAGATATCCAGCTCCCTTTGCTCATCCCCACTGCCATGCTTCATAGATATCTCACAATGAACGTATTTTAGACTGAATTTCTATTTTTACCTCCATCAACCCCAAAATGCTGTTCCTCTGTGTTTCCTGTCTCAGGTGAAACATGATTTTTAGCCAGTGACAATTCCAGAATGTCCTTGTGGAAGGAGTGTAGGAAACTGTGCATGTGTTCATAAGGGAGATGGGGTGGTGTTACAGGACTAATGAGGTCTGTCGAAGTCCAATAAGACATGAACAGGAGTTTGCAGCAAAGAAAGTAAGGGTTTATTGTTAGGAAGTGGTCCTTGCTTGGAGACACAGGTAGGCTAATGCTAAAGGCCTGGGTCTTTGATGTCTTCCAGAGGATGGGTTATATAGGGGAAAAAAACAGCATCACTTCATCTGGTTTCTTCACTTTTGATATTTGTAGGGACCACCAGGAACAGGCATGTTTTATAGAACTTGTGGTGGTCTGATTCTCCTGGGCTCACCAGTCACTGCAGTGTTTGAAACTTCTGTTGTAGTGTATAAAGTCTCATTAGATCTTGAACACCACTCTGTCAGATTGGAAATGGTTCTTTTCTAAGTGTTTTTAGTATTCTCTAGTCCCATTTGACTCAGAGGAAACTTTGCATCAGCCCAGGATTGTAATATATTATTATAGTTTATTTTGTTAGGCATGGACTTCAACTAACTATAATAGCAAAATACAGCGATTTCCCCATGGCCTACTTTCTTGGACTGCCTTATTTTTTCTACATTTAAGTTGATTAATTCTAGGCATTCTGAATGTGCTTTTAAGGACCATTGAGTTCTTGGTGTTGACACTGACCTTCACATGGGCTCATCCTTTAGAAGTAGAAAACACAAATATTCAGTACCTTTTAAGAACCTATGGACTTTTAAATATATAGTGAGAGTTAAGAAGACTAACAGTGTGTGATGTGCCTTTAAGCTCCTGTTTGCATGTCTGGAATTCAGATGAAATTTGGGATAATAATGAGAAAGGAGTGAATTGTTCTTAAAGTTTTCTAAATATATTTTATAGGCTGTGCCACTTTATTCTTTCTTTCTTTTTAAATATATTTTTATTGATTTCAGAGAGGAAGGGAGAGGGAGAGACAGAAACATCAATGATGAGAGAGAATCCTTGATCAGCTAGCTGCCTCCTGCCCGTCCCCTACTGGGGATTGAGCTCGCAACCCAGGCAAGTGCCCTGACCAGGAATTGAACTGCAACCTCCTGGTTCATGGGTCGATGCTCAACCACTGAGCCAAGCCAACTGGGCTTTTCTTACTTTCTTTAAAGCCAACCTGAAACAAACCTGACACCATGGTTCTGGCAAACAGAGTGTCTTGTTATTTTCCAAATAGGTGGATAGAAATGGATTGAGATATGGCATATTTGGTTGAAGTTTTGCTTTTTAACTTTGGGTACTACTCAAGTTAATTGCTTTTTCCCTTACAATTATATTTACTAATATAAAATTCTTATGTAACATTAGGCCTTTCTGGATTACTGTAGTTTAGAGCTACAAGAGACATTTTCTCATATTCTGCTGTGTGGAACGTAAGTGGCTCCATATTAAAGTGAATTCACCATCTTGACATCTGGAAAACCCGGACCTTTGACCCTGACCTTTCTTCCCCTGGTGAGCTCTGGAATACGATCAGCCCAAGGCTAATCACAGGATTCCCATTAGTTCTCTCTCGTTGGGGCGCAAGTCACCTGCAAGTTCTGGCACTAGAGTCTTATTGTTCCTGATCCTTTTGATCATTCACACCTTTTTATAGCTTAGGAGATTCAAGCACAGAACTTGAGGGAAGAAAGGCCTGGAGGATATCCTGTCCCCATGGGTGCTGCCCAGAGCAAGCCTTGTATGTACCTTGCTTTAATAAACGCTTAATGTCCTGAAGTTGTTTGCCTCTCTCCAGTCTCTCATCCCCTGGACATTTTATGTAACATTTGGATTCAGTTATTCATGGGAAACAAAAAACCCAAAACTATTTGTAACAAATAATCCTAAATTTTATATGAAACCATAAAAGACAATGAATAGCCACAGCAATCTTTTAAAATATATTTTATTGATTTTGTACAGAGAGGAAGGGAGAGGGATAGAGAGTTAGAAACATCCATCAGCTGCCTCCTGCACACCCCCTACTGGGGATGTGCCTGCAACCAAGGTATATGCCCTTGACCGGAATCGAACCTGGGACCCTTCAGTCCGCAGGCTAACGCTCTATCCACTGAACCAAACTGGCTACGGCTACAAAATATTTTTAATTAAAAATTTTTTATTGATTTCAGAGAGGAAAGGAGAGGGAGAAATAGAAACATCAATGATGAGAGAGAATCATTGATCAGCTGCCTCCTGCATGCCCCAAACTGGGGATCGAGCCCACAACCTGGGCAAATGCCCTGACTGGGAATTGAACCGTGACCTCCTGGTCCATAGGTCGATGCTCAACCACTGAGCCATGGTGGCTGGGCTTTTTTTTTTTTTGTAAATCCTAACTTGAGGGTATGTCTACTGATTTTAAAGAGAAGAAGGGAGAAAGAGAGAGAGAGAGAGATCAATCAGTTGTCTCCCATACATGGCCTGACTGGGGATCGAACCCACAACCTAGGTATGTACACTAGGACTGGGAATTAAACCCAGGACCTTTTGGTGTACAGGATGATGCTTCAGCCACGTGAGCCACACAGGCCATGGCACCACAGCAATTATGAGAAAGAAGAACAAATTTGGAGGTATCATGCTACCTGTTATCAACCTGTACTACAAGGCTATAGTAATCAAAGCAGCATGGTAATGGCATAAGCAGACACATAGATCAATGGACTAGAATAGAGAGCTCAGAAATAAATCCATACCTATGTTGTCAATTAATCTATGACAAAGAAGGCAAGAATATACAGTGGGGTAAAGATAGTCTGTTCAATAAATGGTACTGGGGAAACTGGGGAGATACATGCAAAAAAAATGAAACTACATCACTTTTTTACCCCATATATAAGAATAAGCTCAAAATGGATTAAACACTTAAATGTAAGACTTAATACCATAAAAATTCTAGAAGAAAACATAGGAAGTAACATCTCAGACATCTCTCTTAGTAATATTCTTTTCTGATATATCTCCTTGGGCAAGGGAAACAAAATAAAAAGTTAATGGGACTCTAACAAAGTAAGAAGTTTTAGCTCAGCAAAGGAAACCATAAGAAAATAAAAAGAAAAGACAACCTACTGAATGGAGGAAGATATTTGCCAATGATACATCAGATAACAGGCGAATTTCCAAAATTTATAAAGAACTCATACATCTTAGTGCATGTGCATGCGCGCACACACACAAATAATCCAATTATAAAGTGGGCAGAGGACCCAAATGGACACCTCTCCAAAGAAGACATACAGATGGCCAACAGACGCATGAAAAGATGCTTAATGTTGCTAATCATCAGAGAAGAGCAAATTAAAACTCCAATAAAATATCACCTCACACCTGTCAGAATGGCTGTAATCAATAAATCTACAAACAAATGTTGGTGAAGATATGGAGAAAAGGGAACCCTTGTGTACTGTTGGTGGGATTATAAATTGGTGCAGCCACAGCCACAGGCTAGAAACACCATGTGTTAGCTTTTTTGTGTTCTGTATCTGTTGGGGTAAGTGCTGTTTGAGAAATTTGCCTGTTAACTCCATCCGCCTTTGCTCTTCGCTCAGTGACCCCATGTCTTCTTGGAATTTAAGCACCTTTTCTCCTGTAAATGAGCAAAGCCCAGTCACCAGCCATATGTTTCCATGGTCACCTGGTGACACTGGAACACTGCATGCTAGCTTTTCAAAAACCATCAGGTATTTCTCTTGGATAGTATGGAATTACATAGTCACCCTCTCCCCACTTAAGGGAATTTCAGGTTTTAAAAAGGAGGCTGTGAATACTTGAGTTCACAGACCTCCTGAAATCATTTGAGGGCAACTTGACTGGCTTTGATGGTGCCTTGTTTAGGTCCTCAGGTCAGGAACAATGCATCCTTTCAGTGGTTTTCTCTGTATACACATGTATGCAGACTAGGGGAGGGCACTTTCATACATGAAGAAAGGTCACCTTCTCAGTGAGGCCTTTCCAGTTCACCCTATTTAAAATTATAAACTGTTGCCCTAGCCAGTTTGGTTCGATTCCGGTCAAGGGCATGTACTTCAGTTGCCGGCTCCTCCCCAGCCCTGGCCCTGGTTGGGGCAAATGCAGGAGGCAACCAGTCGATGTGTTTCTCACCTCGATGTTTCTGTTTTCCCTCTCTCTTCCACTCTATCTAAAAAAATGGAAAGCCCCCTAGCTGGTTTGGCTCAATGGGTAGCAGGTCGGCCTGTGGCCTGAAAGGGTCCCAGGTTTGATTCTGGTCACGGGCACTTGCCTGATTGTGGGCTCGATCCCCAGTAGGGGGCATGCAGGAGGCAACTGATCAATGATTCTCTCCCATCATTGATATTTCTACCTCTCTCTTCCTCTCTGAAATGAATAAAAATATATTTTTTTAAATCAGTGGAAAAATATCCTCGGGTGAGGATTAAAAAATATTATAAACCATCTCTACCACCTCGCCCTGTTTTATTTTTCTCCATACCACTTCTCACTATCTGAAATATAATTTGTGTTTTTATTGTATTTGTCTATCTCCACTAGAATGTAAGTTCTATAAGGTGAGAGATTTGTCTGCATTGTTTGTTGTAGTACCACAACAAACAATGGGCCTAGAATGTGCGAGGCACATAGTGGGTGCTCAGGAAATATTTGTTGAATGAATAAATGTATAATATTTTGAAACTTGCTTTTCTTTCTTTTTAAAAATAAGCTCTTTCTGAGATCCTCCTGTGACATTTGAAGATACACCAGACACTTCCTCCCTTTAACGGACTGTGTTGTAACCTAATCCTGATCTTCCTTCTGTTCCTCCAGCCACACAGAGCACATTATGGGTGGTTTTATGGCAGTGAACATGCAATGGGGCCTGGGCTCCTTAGGATGGAGTAGTCCCATTCATATCAGCGAGGCTCTCTAGGTGTGCACATCCCTCACCTGACACTGGCCCTGTGTTTTCAGGCTTTGTGGGAGACATTATATGGTAATTCCCTATATTGAAAAAGGTTGTACATATCTCTTGACAGATAGAACCTTGCAGGTAATTACTAAAAAAGTAACAGTGTTAAAAACATGTAAAACCCTGGAGAAGACCTTGGCAGAAAAACAGCCTCTTTGGGAAAAACAAAAGATGCAAGCTTGTGTCTCGCCTCTGTGGCTTAATATTAGAAAATGAACAAACAACTTTCTAGGTGTCTACTGCTATGTGTATGAAATGGGAATGTGGGAGGATAATAACAAGCTAGGGAAATTCCTAGGCAAGCTGAATGGGGAAACTGAGACAAGAAAATTAAACAGGCCAAACAATTTGGAGAGCTTGCAGCCAGTTTATGAATAGCAGGACCTTATCTTCCCCAACCAAGGACACTTGAGAACAAATGGTTCATACCTCTCCTCCCTAACCAGAAAATACATAGCTTAAATCACCCTGGCCCGGGAAAATAGAGAACAAAGACCCAATTTGTATCAGTCAGACCCAAGGACAGATAAAGTTGGGGAAAAAAACAAAAGCCTCATTAAAGCCAGACAGAACTAAGATAAAAGTAAAACAATAAAACAGAGCAAAGAAAAATCCAAAACTCCCCAATACACTAATTTTAATGCATAAGCATATTAAAAATGCACCTGGAAAGTTGATGAATATTCTACTGAAACCCTCCCCTAAGATTCTACCTACAGAAATAGAAAGGATAAAATACCCTCAGGACAAAGACTCAATGTGGGCTCATTCTAGAGCAGGGCATGAACTTTTTATTTCTTCCTAAATTCTAAGGGTCCTCGTGAGACTTGCAACCAGGGAAGCAGTGGGCAGCAACAGCTCTACCCAGACTTACCCCCTGATCCTGTCTTCAAGGCCCCCTTTTCTCTGACTTCCCAGTGAGCTAAAGCAGCCCTGCCTTGGCTCAGTTCTTTCCTGTAATATTTCTAGGGAGCCAAAGCAGAGCACCCCCTAAGCTCTCTCCTGTTGTTTCTTCTACCCTAATTCCTTCCTTTGTTCCACTGTCCCCAGCTTTAGTAAATGTACTCTCAAACTATCTGGACTCATATTATGGAATCTTTCCTACATGATGTCAAGGATCCACACACTACAGACCAGCCCGAGGCAGACCCTCTGCAGGTTGGTCCCTGTCCATTAACAGGGACCCAGGCTAAATCCCCTTTTTACTGCATTTTGTTGGCAGTGCTCCAGAAACACCTATGCTTGAGTACTGTATCCCTGTGGCTGCATAGTTTTGGTTAGCCATAAACACACTTCTGAAGGGAACCAGGGATTCTTCTCAATAACCACATTGGTGCTGAGGAGTAGAGAATTTAAAAATCGAAGAGGAAATAAGGTGACTCTGCTTTAGGGAAAATTGAATGTTAAATGAGTTTCAGTGCTTGACAAAAAAAAAAAAGCATCAGTGCTAACTACCTTGGACAGCTTCTTGAAGAAGACTTGACCACTGAAAAAAATCCTTATAAGTTTTCTCAAAATTGATTTGAGAGAGAGGAAGGGGAAGAAGAAAGAGAGAGAGAGAGGAACATTGATGCAAGAGAGAAACATTGATCAGTTGCATCCCACACACTGATTGGGGATCGAACCCACAACCAAAGCATATGCCCTGACCAGGAATCGAACCTGCCACAGGACAACACTCCAACAGAGCTACAACAATACAATATCCAGGCCAAAAAATCCTTATAAGTTTCCAGGAGATAAAAATGTATGAAATGAATGTTTACATTAGTTATTATAATCAGCATATTCATTCATTCATTCATTCATTCATTCATTCATTCATATTTTTTGTTGACACTATTACAGATGTTCTCTATTTCCTCCCCTTGCCCATCTCCACCCAGCCCCCACCACTCCCTTCCCCTGGCCTTCACCATTCTGTTGTATGTGTCCATGGGATATGTATATATGTTCTTTGGCTACTCTCTTCATCTTCTTTTATCGAGTTTTCCCTAGCCCCTCACCTCTGACCTCTGTCAATTGTTCCATGTATCCATGCTTCTACTTCTATTTTGTTCATCAGTTTATTTTGTTCATTAGATTTCACATATAAGTGAGATCATATGGTATTTGTCTTTCGCTGACTGGCTTATTTCACTTAGCATAATAATCTCCAGGTCCATGCATGATGTTGCAAAGGGTAAGAGTTCCTTCTTTTTACATCCACTTAGTATTCCATTGTGTAAAGATACCAGTTTTCTTTATCTACTCATGTACTGATGGGAAATTGGGCTGTTTCCAGATCTGGGCTATTGTAAATAATGCTGCTATGAACATAGGGGTGCATATATTTTTTTCTGATTGGTGTTTTGGGATTCTTAGCTGTATTCCCAGAAGTGGGATCCCTAGGTCAAAAGGCAGTTAGTTCTATTTTTAATTTTTTGGGAAAACTCCACACTGTTCTCCAGAGCATTATACCAGTGGTATACCAAGGTCCTTTTTCTCCACAGCCTGGCCAGCACTTGTTTGTTGATTGATTGATGGTAGACATTCTGGCAGGTGTGAGGTGATACTTCATTGTAGTTTTAATTTGCATCTCTCTGATGATTACTGACATTAAGCATTTTTTCATATGTCTCTTGGCCATTTATATGTCCTTTTAAGAGAAGTATCTATTCAGGTCCTTTCCCCATTTTTTAATTGGATTGTTTGTCTTCCTTTTGTTGAGTTGTACTTTGTATATTTTGGAAATTAACCCCTTATCAGATATGTCATTGGCAAATATGTTCTCCTATATAGTGGGTTCCCTTTTCATTTTGTTCAGTGTTTCTTTGCCTGTGCCAAAGTTTTTTTATTTAGATGTAGTCCCAGTTGTTTATTTTTTTGTTTGGTTCCCTTGTCCTAGGAGATATATCAGAAAAAATACTGTTATAAGAGATGTCTGAGATTTTATTGCCTATATTTTCTTCTAGGATTTTGATGGTTTTGCAACTTACATTTAAGTCTTCTATCATTTTGAGTTTATTTCTGTGTATGATGTAAGTTTGTGGTCTAGTTTCATTTTCTTTTTTACAGGTATCTAACTTTTTCAACACCATTTAGATTGAATTTACTCCATTGTACGCTTTTGCCTCCTTTGTTGAATATTAAGTGACCATAAAGGCATGGGTGGATTTCTGGGCTCTCTGTTCTGTTCCATTGATCTATATGCCAGTTTTTTGTTTTTTTCCAGTACTAGGCTGTTTTGATTACAATTGCTTTGTAGTACAGTTTGATATTCGGTATTGTGATCCCTCCAACTTTGTTCTTCTTCCTCAAGATGTTGAGGCTATTCCAGGTCTTTTTTGGTTCCATATAAGTTTTTGGAATATTTGTTCTAGATCTGTGAAATATGCCCTTGGTATTTTAATAGGAATTGTGTTGAATCTGTAGATTGCTTTGGGTAGTATGGACATTCTAATGATGTTATCACCCCAATAAATTTAATAAAAAGTAATGATGTTAATTCTTTCAATCCACCAACACACTGTGCTCCCATTTTTTAAAAATATATTTTATTGATTTTTTTATAGAGAGGAAGGGAGAGGGAGAGAGAGTTAGAAACATCGATGAGAGAGAAACATCAATCAGCTGCCTCCTGCACACCCACTACTGAGGATGTGCCTGCAACCAAGGTACATGCCCTTGACCGGAACCGAACCTGGGACCCTTGAGTCTGCAGGCCGACGCTCTACCCACTGAGCCAAACCAGTTAGGGCTCCCATTTGTTTTTATCTTCCTCTATTTCTTTCCTCAATATGCTATAGTTTTTGGAGGACAGGTCTTTTACCTCCTTGGTTAAGTCTATTCCTAGATAACTTAATGTTTGTTGTTTCAAAATAGTAAGTAGATTGTTGTTTTTAAAAATATATATTTTATTGATTTTTTTACAGAGAGGAAGGGGTAGGGATAGAGAGTCAGAAACATCAATGGGAGAGAAACATCAATCAGCTGCCTCCTGCACACCTCCTGCTGGTGATGTGCCTGCAACCAAGGTACATGCCCTTGACCGGAATCGAACCCGGGACCCTTCAGTCCGCAGGCCAATGCTCTATCCACTGAGCCAAATCAGTCAGGACGAGATTGTTTTCTCAGTTTCTCTTTCTGATAGTTCATTAATGTTGTGTAAAAATACCACTAATTTCTGGATATTAATTGTATATCCTGCTACTTTGCCAAATTCATTTCTTTTTATTTTATTTTATGTATTTTTTAAAATGTAAATACTTTATTATTGAAAGTATTTCCCCTTATTTTCCCTCATTGACCCTTCCAGCCCACTTCTGCCCCACACCCCAGGCCTTCACCACATTATTGTCTGTGTCCATGGGTTATGCATATACTAGTATATGCATACAAGTTCTTTGGCTGATCTCTTCCCACCCACCACCTTCCCTCTGAAATTCGACAGTCTGTTCCATGCTTCTATATCTCTAGATCTGTTTTATTCATCAGTTTATTTTGTTCATTAGGTTCCACATATGAATGAGATAATGCGATACTTATCTTTCTCTGGCTGGCTTATTTCGCTTAGCATAATACTCTCTCCAGGTCCCTCCATTCTGTCTCAAAGGTTAAGAGATCCTTCTTTTTTTACAGATGCATAGTATTCCATTGTGTAAATATACCACATCTTTGTTATCCACTCTTCTACTGATGGGCACTTAGGCTGTTTCCAGATCTTAGCTATTGTAAATAACACTCCTGTGGACATAGGGGTGCATATATACTTTCTGGTTAGTGTTTTAGGCTTCTTAGGATATATTCCTAAAAGTGGGATTACTGGTCAAATGGCAGTTCCATTTTTAATTTTTGAGGAAACTCCATATTGTTTTCCATAGTGGCTGCAGGACCAATCTGCATTCCACCAGTAGTGTACTATTCCCTTTTCTCCACATCCTCACCAGCACCTTTATGGAGGGCATTTGGTCATATCCATCAAAATGTAAATGTAGCCCAGTCAGTGAGGCTCAGTAGTTGAGTGTCGATGCATGAACCAAGAGCTCACTGGTTCGATTCCCAGTCAGGGTACATATCCAGATTGCAGGCTCAGTCCCCAAAGGGGGCATGCAGGAGGCAGCCAATTGATGTTTCTCTTTCAATGATGTTTCTATCTTTCTATCCCTCTCCATTCCTCTTTCTCTAAAATCAGTAAAAACATTTTAATAAAAAATTATGAGTATAGGAGAATCCAAGATGGTGGCGTAGGTAAACACCTAAACTGCTGCCTCGCACAACAATTTCAAAACTACAACTAAAAGACAAAACGTCTATCACCCAGAACCACGGGAAAGCTGGCTGAGTGGAAGTTCTACAACTAGAAGGAAAGAGAAAAGAGCATCGAGACGTGCACAAGTGATGAAAAGCTGAGGTACGGAGGCGCGGGATCTGGGCTGGTGGCAGGCGTTGCTTTTTTCAACCCAAAGGGAGACAAGCCCCTGATTACTCTGAAATCCAGTTTCTGGGGAGACGCGGGGGACCCAAACTCCTACGGGGAGAAGCTGGATTGTCTGCCACCGGGTCGGAAAGTGAGGGGGGCCTGCTTGCAGAGCTGTGCGCAAGAATTGTTTACTGCGCTGGGGCACGGGATGCAGTCGGAGACACAGATCCGGCTAACTAGCAGCCATCGCTGTTTGCCACGCCGTAGCCTAGTGACGCCCTGAGACCCCGCCCCACACAACCTACAAACCCACCCAAGCTCCAAGCAGCAGCGTTAGCATAAGAAAGGCCTGCCCTATCGCAGCTTAACCTAGCAAACTTGCAGCCTGGGTCAGACAGCTCCAAAACCTCCAAACCCCAAGCAAAGAGGAGAAAACTGTAGCTCTCGCTGTAGCTCCTGCTGGGTGGACTCAGACAATAGCTGACCTGCACCCCATTGGAGATCCAGAAGCCAGTATACCTAGTGGTCAGTGTGAGACACCAGATTTCAACTCCTCACATCCATAAGTGACACATTCAAGAGGCAGACTCAGCGAGCACCAAAGCCCCACTGAAACAAGTCCTGCACCATAAGCATGTCTCCAGCACAGCAGTTCTTATAGACACAGTGAGTCCTCACAGCCGATTGGCCTGGAGGTCAATTCCTTCCAGCATACCAACAGCAATTAAGGCTTAACTACACCAAGACTTTGCACTCAGCCCACAAAGGGGTGTACCAAGAGCATCCACATCAGGTGATTGGGGAGGCTGAGCTACTGCTCCCTATAGGTCACCTACCACACAAAGCCACTTCATCAACACAGGGAAGCAGCCAAAATGCGGAAACAAAGAAACATGTCAGGAATGAAAGAAACGGAGGAAAGCAAACTACTGGATGACATAGAGTTCAGAACCACATTTATAAGGTTACTCAAGAATCTTCTAAAAACCGCCGAGAAACTTGATGACACTTCTGAGGAGCTTAGTGAGACCTTCAAGGACCTTAATGAGAATGCCAAAAAAAAGGAAAAGGACCAGTCAGAAATGAAGCATACACTGTCTAAAATAAAGAATATACAGAAACTCAACTGTAGATCAACGTACCCCAAGAATCAAACCAAAGATCTGAAATATGAGGAAACAAAAAACACCCAACCAGAAAAACAAAAAAAAAAAGAATCCAAAAATATGAAGATAGTGTAAGGAGCCTCTGGGACAACTTCAAGCGTACCAACATCCGAATTTTTGGGGTGCCAGAAGAAGAGAGAGAGCAAAATACTGAAAACCTATTCGAAGAAATAATGACAGAAAACTTTCCCTACCTGGTGAAAGAAATAGACTTACAAGTTCAGGAAGCGCACAGAACCCCAAACAAAAGTAATCCAAAGAGGACCACACCAAGACACATCATAGTTAAAATGTCAAGGGCAAAAGACAAAGAGCGAATCTTGAAAGCAGCAAGAGATAAATGGTTAGTTACCTACAAGGGAGTACCCATACGACTGTTAGCTGATTTCTCAGCAGAAACTATGCAGGCCAGAAGGAAGTGGCAAGAAATATTCAAAGTGATGAACAGCAAGAACCTACAACCAAGATTACTCTACCCAGCAAAGCTATCATTCAGAGTTGAAGGTCAGATAAAGAGCTTCACAGACAAGAAAAAGCTAAAGGAGTTCATCACCGCCAAATCAGTATTATATGAAATGCTAAAAGGTATTCTTTAAGAAGAGGAAGAAGAAGAAAAAGGTAAAGATAAAAATTATGAACAATAAAATGACATCAAATACATACCTACCAACAAGTGAATCTAAAAATCAAGTAAATAAAAAATCTGAAGAACAGAATGGACTGGTGAATATAATAGAATCAGGGACATAGAAAGGGAGTGGACTGACGATTCTCAGGGGAAGCAGGTGTGAGGGGTGCGGGAAGAGATTGGACAAAAATCTTACTCCTATGGATGAAGACAGTGGCAGGGGGTAAGGGCATGGGGTAGGGTGGGGTGAGGAATCAGGTGGAGGGGAGCTATAGGGGGAAAACAAAAAGAGGAACACCTGTAATCTGAACAATATTTAAAAAAAAAATAAATAAAAACAAAAAAGCTTAAAAAATTATGAGTATACTGATAGATCGTTTGTTTTAATATTTATCAATTCTAGTAATACATCTTTCAGATATGCTAGGAGATTTGCTCAATGATTTATGTACAAAAGTATTCACTGTAGCATTATTTCTAATAGCAAAGGATTAGAAATAACCTATGTTCATCAATAGGAAGTTGCGTGATACATGCAGGTGTAGAAAAGAATGAGTAAGCTCTTCCTATATTAGAATGATAATTTATACTTGCATTTTAATATATTTTTGAATACACATGAGGAATACTATCGAAGCTGTGTTATTCAGTGATGAGAATTTCAGGTAAGGCTTTTATTTATTAGGTCATTTGATTAGACCATCTCTCATTGTGGGGCATGGAGTGAAACATTCAGTTTTTCTACAGTGGCTTGAAGCACAGATTCATGTGGTTCATAAGAATTTGAAATTTGGAAAGTAGATTAAAATGGTCTCAGATTAGTATTGCCCCAGATAGCTACTGGCAGAAGCAAATTGAAAATCTTCTCCAACAGAAAATTTTATTATTTTATGCATCAAAAATTAATACCCCAAGTAGTTTTTCATTTACAATGTTCACAAATAGTCAAATATAACCTAACCAGTCACACAAAGAACCAAGTATCATGAGCCAGGACTGGTAGAAACAAACAAAAACAGAAACAGCTACAAAAACATGAGATATTAGAATTATCAGGCAGAGACTTTAAAATAACTACTCATGATTATAATGAAAGAAATAAAAGTGAAACTTGGAAATTTCAGCATGAAATTATTTAGTAAAAAAAAATTATAAGTAACATATAGCACATTAGAAAAGAAATCCTAGAACTCAAATATACAGTGACTAAAATTAAGACATCAGTGGGCATGCTTAATGGCAGTTAAGACAGAGCTGAAGAATTAATAAACTCAAAGCTGGGTAAATAAAAATTATACAGAATGCAGCATATAGAAATAAAATGTGAAAGAGAGATGAGGCAACATAATGGCTAGAGTAAGAAAGGCCACTACATTTTAATTTGGTTCTTAGCAGGCTTAGCAGGAAAGAGTAAATGGAGCAGAGGCAATAATTAAAGAAATAATGACAGAGAATTTTCCAGAACTAAATGGTACATCAGCTCATAGAGTTAAGAAATTAGTGATTCTCAGGGAGGATAAATAGAAAGTATATCACAGTGAAATGATAGAAAACAAACTAAAATAGAGATTATTAAAAGCAGCCAGAAAAAAGAAAAATATCTTTAGAGACGACAGGTAGACTGACAATTGACTTTTCAATGAAATAACTGAAAAGAAGATAGGTGATCTTCAATGTGTTACAAGAAATCTTTTTATTTTTTTAAGAAGAAATCTATATACTATATATCCAATGGAAATATCTTTTAAGCATGCAGGTGAGTGTTCTGGACAAAATGGTAGCATAGTAAACGCAGTACTCACATCCTCCCACAAACACATCACAATTGCAACTAAACTACAGAAGAGCCATCATTCAGAACCCCTTAAATGTAGATGAACAGAAGTCCTATAACTAAGAATATATAGAAGAAGCCACATGTCAAGACTGTAGGAGGGGCAGAGATTTGGAACGGGCTCTCATCATTGATGTTTCTCTCTCTCCCCCTTTCCCTTCCTCTCTGAAATCAGTAAAAATGTATACTTAAAAAAATATTTTTAAAAAATGATAAAGACAAAACCCAAAATCTGATCATCAGAGTAGAAAGCAGGTTTGCTACAAAGGACACACATTTGTCTTTAGCACTTTTGGCTGCAGAAGTCACATGAGTAATACATTGCTTCCAAGTGCTGAAGAAAAATAACTTTAAAACAACTCGTACAAATGGCTCGGTCCTTGAGTACTTGATTCTTTGCCAATTCTTGATCTCTGCCTGTAAGAGGGAATTCACACTCAGTTCCCTAGGCTTCTCTGCAGAGGGTCTCTCATCTTGCCCCACCCACACTCTGCTTTCAGTTCTCAGGTTGGAAGTCTTGTTCTCAAATTATTTGCAGTTTTTGGTGTGGCTTTCCAGGCATTATGCATGAACCTCAAACACCAAGGAAAATCTCCCTGTTGGTCTCTTCCACTCTGTTCTTTCTTACTTGAAGCAGGGAGTACAGGCTATCCTCCTGCTGCCTGAGTGCCATATCTAATCCAAGATGTGACATTGCCCGATCAAAGGTCATCATTTCCTACTATGTTGTCTTCTACAAGGTTTGTAGTTTTAGATCCTACATTTGGGTCTTCAATCTATTTTTGAGTCAATTTTTGCATATGATGGGAAGTAGGTAGGGTTTCAACTTCATTCTTTTGCATACGGCTAGTCAGATGTCCCAGTACCTTACATTGAAAAGACTGTTCTTTCTCCATTGAATTGTTTTGGCCCCTTATCAAAATCAATTGACTATAAATGTGAGATCTTATTTCTGGATTTTCACTACTATTCTTGGGTCTATATGTTTGTCTGTATGCCAGTACCATACTGTTTTGGCTTATATGTTTGTAGTAAGTTTTGAAATTGGGGATGTGAATCTTCCAACTCTTCTCTTCTTTTCCATGATGGTTTTAGCTATTCTGGTCTTGAATTTCCATATTAATTTTAAGATCAGCTTGTCAATTTCTTTGAAGACATCAGCTGGAATTTTGGCAGGGGTTGCATTGAATCTGTAGGCCAGTTTAGGGAGTATTGCCATCTTAACAATATTAAGATTTGGGCTTTTATATTAGTTTCCCAGGGCTGCTGTAACAAATGGCCACAAACTGTGTGGCTTAAAACAATAGACATTTAGTCTCTTACGGTTTTGGAGGCTAGGAGTCCAAAATGTCAACAGAATCACTCTCTCTCCATACATTCTAGGAAAGAATTCAATCTTTGTCTCTTTCAGCATCTGGTGGCCCCAGGCATTCTGTAGTTTATGACTGCATCACTTCAGTCTCTGCCTCTGTGGTCACATCACCTCCACTTCTTTCAAATTTCTTGCCTCTCCCTTATAAGGACACATTTGATTGTATTAATCCTACCTGGATAATCCAGGATAAACTTCTCCTCTTAAGAACCTTAACATAAGAGGTAATGTGCACAGGTTCTGGGGATTAGGAAGGAAATATATTTTTAGGGGACTATTTTTCATCCTACCACAGATTATTTTTCTATTTATTCACTTCTTTAATTTCTTTCAACTACAGGTATTTTTTTAAAGATTGATTTCAGAGAGGAAGGGAGAGGGATATAGAAACATCAATGATGAGAGAGATTCATTGGTCGGCTGCCTCCTTCATGCCCCACACTGGGGATGGAGTCTGAAACTCAGGCATGTGCCCTGACTGGGAATCAAACCATGACCTCCTGGTTCATAGGTGGATGCTCAACCACTGAGCCACGCACCAGGCTACAGGTGTATTTTTGTTGTTGTTTTTTCAGAGTATATGTTTTGTATTTCTTTGGTTAAATTTATAACCAAGTATTTTTTTATGTTATTAGAAATGGAGTTTTTTTCTTAATGTAAATTTTGAGTTATTGATTACATGGGTATAGAAATAAATTGATTATTGATCTTATAGTCTGCAGCCTTGCTGAGATTTTTTTAATTAGTTCTCATGGTTTTATTAATGAATCCCTTGGGATTTTCTATATGCAAGATCATGCCATCTGCAAATAAAGATAATTTTACTTCTTCCTTTCCAATCTGGATGCCATTTTTTTTCTTGCCTAATTGCCTTGGCTGGACTACCCAGTATGATTCTGAATAGAAGTGGTAAGAGTGGACATTATTGTCTTCTTCCTGATATTAGGGGATAAAATATTCAGTTTTGGCTAAAGGCTGGGAGGTGGATATAACCTCTTCTGACCTGGACCTATTGAACTGAGGACCTGAGGAAACTGAAGAGACTGAAGATTGGTAGCACCTGTATAACAGCTGGCACAATAACACTGGACTTGAACCTTACTGGCAGCAAGTTGGTGGAAAGATCCCTCCCATGGATGGGACATCAACAATCAAATACCATTTACAACAGGAAAGCCCAAATAATGCACACAAGGGGGCATTCCTAGAGCATTCAGCTCAGGTGAACAAAGAGACTGCTCCACTGACCCCTCAATACACTTTTTTCATAAGGCCATCCCACAAAGACTGGGAGGCATAACATTTATATATAATATATAGAAGTATATACAGAGAGACAGCTAAAGTGGGGAGACAAAGAAATAACTGCAAATGAAGGAAAAGAAGGAATCTCCAGAAAAAGAACTAAATGAAATGGAGGTAAACAAAAAGACTTAGAGTTCGAAGCAATGGTTATAAAGATGCTTAAGGAAATTACTGCAAATTATAACAGCATGTTCAACATAGTACTGGAAGTCCTAGCCATAGCAATCAGACAAGAAGAAACAGTAAAGGAGGAAGTAAAATTCTCATTATTCGTGGATGACACAGAACACCCTAAAGACTCCACCTCAAAACTACTAGATTTAGTAAATGGCCCAACCGGTTTAGCTCAGTAGTTGAGTGTTGACCCATGAACCAAGAGGTTACCAGTTCCATTCCCGGCCAGGGCACATGCCTGGGTTGCAGGCTCAATCTCCAGTAGGGGGCATGCAGGAGGTAGCAAATCAATGTGTTTCTCTCTCATCAATGTTTCTATCTCTCTATCCCTCTCCCTTCCTCTCTCTCTAAAATCATTAAAAACATTTAAAAAATAAAAAATAATAAATGAATTTAGCAAAGTAGTGGGATACAAAATTAACATCCAGAAATCGATAGCATTTTTATACACCAATAATGAACTCTCATAAAGAGAAACTAAAAAAAAATCCTATTTAATATTGTAACAACAACAACAACAAATAAGAGACTTAGGAGTAAACCTAACCAAGGAGGTAGAAGACTACAGGATGTTGAAAAAAAGAGATACAAGAAGATATAAACAAGTAGAAGCATATACCAGGTTCATGGATTGGAAAAATTAACACCATTAAAATGTCCATGCTGAACAAAGCAATCTATAGATTCAATGCAGTTCCTATTAAAATGCCAAAGGCATATTTCACAGTCTGGAAAAAATACTCCAAGAATTTATATGGAGCCAAAAAGGCCCCAGATAGCCTCAGCAATCTTGAGAAAGAAGAACAAAGTTGAAGGGATCACAATACCAGATAAGTTATATTACAAAGCCATTGTAATCAAAACAACCTGATACTGGCACAACAACAGACATATAGATCAGTGGAGCAGAACAGAGAACTCAGAAGTCAACCCAAGCCATTATACTCAATATTTGACAAAGGAGGCAAGGGCATACAATGAGGTAAAGACAGTCTCTTCTATAAATGGTGTTGGGGAAATTAGACAGGTACATGCAAAAAGTGAAACTAGACCACTGACTTACATCCTACACAAGAATGTACTCAAAATGGATAAAAGAATTAAATGTAAGCCATGAAACCATAAAAATTCTAGAAGAAAACAAAATCTCAGACATCTCACATATCAGAATTTCCACTGATACATTTCCTAGGGCAAAGGAAATTAAGGAAAAAATAAACAAATAGGACTATATCAAAATAAAAAGCTTCTTCACAGCAATTGAAACAGCATAAAAATGAAAACAGAATCTACTGTATGAGAGCATATTTGCCAATGATACATGTGATAAGGGGTTAATTTCCAAAATTATATGAAGTACTAATACAACTCAACACAAAGAAGACAAACAGTCCAATTAAAAAATGGGACATACAAATGGCCAAGATACATATGAAAAATGCTCTATATCATTAATCATCAGAGAGATGCAAATTAAAACTACAATGAGGTATCACCTCACACCTGCCAGAATGGCTACTATCGATCAATCAATAAACAACAAGTGCTGGCCAGGCTGTGGAGAAAAATGACCCAGTACACTGCTGGTGGGAAAGCAGACTGGTGCAGCCACTCTGGAAAATAGTACGGAGTTTTCTCAAAACATTAAAAATGGAGCTGTCATTTGATCCAGTGATTCTACTTCTCAGAGTATATCTTAAGAATCCCATAGGGATGCAAACTGTAAATGCACCCCTGTGTTCATAGCAGCACAATTTACAATAGCCCAGATCTGGAAACAGCCCAAGTGCCCGTCAGTAGATGAGTAGATAACAAAGCTGTGGTACATTTACACCATGGAATATTATGTAGCTGTAAAAAAGAAGGATCTCTTATCCTTTGAGACAGCATGGAGGGACCTGGAGATCATTATGCTGAGCAAAATAAGCCAATCAGAGAAAGACAAATATCACATGATCTCACTTATATGTGTAATCTTATCAATGAAATAAACTGACAAAATAGAACCTGTGGCATGGAAACATGGAACAGAATGAAGAGTCTCAGAGGGAAGAGAGAAGGGGGAGTGGAAGAGATTAATTAAAGAACATATATATATATATATATATATATATATATATATATATATGCATTGCCCATGGACAGAGACAGTAGGGTGGTGAAGGACTGGGGTGAAGTCAGAACCTAGTGGAGGGTGCAACCGGAAAAAAAGGCAACATCTGTAATACTCTACAATAAAGAAAATAATAGAAAAAAAAGAATTTCTGAAAAAAAATATGTATTTTGACATATAATAGGAATTTATAAGGTTATCTGTATATAGTTTACTAGTACTAGGTGTACTGGTTAATAATGGCGGATTTTGTAATCAAAGAAAACACGATAATCTCAAGAAAAACATCAAAAGTACTTTATTCAAAGTAATGTCCATCACTAGCTACACATTTCCCCCATCCTTCAGGTAATTTGTGGATACCGTCCCAATAGAACGTTTCTTGTTTTGAGGCAAACCATTCAGAGACCCAATTTTCTACTTCGTACATTTTGAAGTGCTGCTCAGAAAGTGCGTGTGCCATCATCGATCAGAACAAGTGGTAATCTGAAGGAGCAAGGTCTGGTGAATATGGCAGGTGGGTTAATACTTCCCAGGTAAGATCTTTTAACGTGTCTTTAACTGGTTTTGAAGTGTGTGATGGTGCGTTATCATGAAGCAACATTACTATGCTGTGTCTTCTGGCACATTCTGGTCATTTCACAATCAAAGCATGGTTCAAATTGATTATTTGTTGCCGGTAGCGATCAGTATTAACGGTTTCACCTGGTTTTAGAACCTCATAATATACCACACCTTCCTGATCCCACCAAATGCAGAGCATTGTTGTCTTTCCAAAGCGATTTGGCCTTGCAGTCAATGTTGATGGTTAACCTGGATCAACCCATGATTTTGTGCATTTGGGATTCTCAAAATAAATCCACTTTTCATTGCCAGTCACAATTTGATGCAAAAAAGACTTTCTTTCATGCCATTGAAGCAACATTTTACTGATGACTTTTTGGTTTTCCATTTGTCTTTCGTTCAGTTGATGTGGCACCCATTATCCTTCCTTTAAAACCTTTCCCATTATTTGTAAATGATCAGAAATTGTTTGCTGAGCAATGTTTAATCTTTCTGCAAGTTGTTTTTGAGTTTGACAAATGTCTTCATCCAATAATGCTTGTAATTGTTGGTTTGAAACTTTTTCATTTTTAATAAATCTTTATTGTTCAGATTATGACAATTGTTCCTCTTTTCCCCCCCATAGCTCCCCTCCACCCAGTTCCCACCCCACCCTCTGCCCTTACCCCCCTCACTGTCCTCATCCATAGGTGTATAATTTTTGTCCAGCCTCTTCCCGTACCCCCCACACCCCTTTTCCCCCAAGGATTGTCAGTCCACTCCCTTTCTATGCCCCTGATTCTATTATATTCACCAGTTTATTCTGTTCATCAGATTTTTAATTCACTTGATTTTTAGATTCACTTGTTGATAGATATGTATTTGTTGTTCATAATTTTTATCTTTACTTTTTTCTTCTTCTTCCTCTTCTTAAAGAATACCTTTCAGCATTTCATATAATACTGATTTGGCAGTGATGAACTCCTTTAGCTTTTTCTTATATGTGAAGCTCTTTATCTGCCCTTCAATTCTGAATGATAGCTTTGCTGGGTAGAATAATCTTGGTTGTAGGTTCTTGCTATTCATCACTTTGAATATTTCTTGCCACTCCCTTCTGGCCTGCATAGTTTCTGTTGAGGAATCAGCTGACAATCATATGGGTGCTCCCTTGTAGGTAACTAATTGTTTTTCTCTTGCTGCTTTTAATATTCTCTCCTTGTCTTTTGCTCATAGCATTTTAATTATGATGTGTCTTGGTGTGATCCTCTTTGAATTTCTTTTGTTTGGGGGTTCCTGGACTTGTAAGTCTATTTCTTTCACCAGGTGGGAGTAGTTTTCTGTCATTATTTCTTTAAATAGGTTTTCAGTATCTTGTTCTCTCTCTTCTTCTGGCACCCCCATAATTCTGATGTTGGTACACTTGAAGTTGTCCCAGAGGCTCCTTACACTATCCTCATATTTTTGGATTCTTTTTGCTTTTCTGGTTGAGTTTTTTTTTTTTTTTTTGATTCTTTGTATTTCAAATCTTTGACTTGATTCTTGCGGTCCTCTAGTCTGCTGTTAGGTCTCTTTTTAATATTATTTTTTATTTCAGTCAGAGCATGCTTAATTTCTAGCTGGTCCTTTTTCGTATCCTCGAGGGTCTCGCTAAATTTATTGGCCTTTTTTAGAAAATCTTGAACAACCTTATAAACATGGCTTTCAACTCTATATCCAGTTGTTTGCTTTCCTCCATTTCTTTCATTTGTGACCTGTTTCTTTGTCTCCACGTTTTGGCTGCTTCCCTGAGTTGATAGAGTGGCTTTGTGTGCTAGGTGTCCTATAGGGCCAAGTGGCTCAGCCTCTCCAGTTACCTGAGGTGGACACTCTTGGTGCATCCCTTTTTGGACTGTGTGCACAGTCTTGTTGTAGTTAAGCCTTGATTGTTGCAGGTATCACTGGAAGGAATTGACCTCCAGGCCAGTTGGCTACGAGGATCAGCTGTGTCTACAATGGGAGAACTTCTGTATTGGAGACACCCTTATGAGACAAGAGTGTGTCCCTTATAGATCTGAGGATTTGTAATCTGGATGGTCCCACTTTGACTCCTGGGTACACTGGCTCTTGGATCTCCAAGCATGTGCTAATTTAGCCTTGCCTGAGGCCACCCAGCAGGAGCTATGGAGAGATCTGCAGGTTCCTCTTCTTTGGGTTTTGGAGGTGCCCAGATGAGGCCCAGCTGTGAAGCAATGCAAGCTGCTGCACCTTGGGCCTTCTTTTGGATGTTCTGGGTCTCACTGACTCAGCTGCAGTTTTTTAGGTAAGATTAGAATTCAAAGGACCAGGCCATTCATATGCAAAAGCCTCTGCGCTCAGCTTGGATGGGGCGGAGTCTCAGGGCGGAGCACACAGCAACGGCTTCCTGTCAGCCCTGTCCTAAGAGGCCCCTGGGTCTCAGTGTCCTGCGGTAATCGCTGCAAGCACCTCTGAGAGAAAGCCACCCTCAAGTTTTGCCCGCTGCCAGACAATCCAATTTTTCCCCCGTATGAGTCTGGGTCCCCAGAGTCTCGCCCGGAACTGGAGTTCAGAGCCATCGGGAGCTTTTGTCTCCCTTCCGATTGAGAAAGCCAGCCGCATACTCAGTTGTCAGCCCTCCCTGCACACGCGTGCCTCCGTACCTTTGCCTTCCACAGCTCCTGTGAGTCTCAGTGTGCTTTTCTCTTTCCTTCTAGTTGTAGAATTTCCACTCAGTCAGCCTTCCTGTGGTTCTGGATGATGTCCGTTTTGGCTTTTAGTTGTAGTTTTGAAATTGTTGTGTGAGGCAGCAGTTTAGGTGTTTACCTATGCCGCCATCTTGGTTTCTCTAATTCGATCTTCAAACTTTTTCAGTTGACCTGGACATTCTTTTTTTTTTTTTAACAGTGATATATACACTTTTATTTACTTTGTTGAGTAAGAGGGTCATAAAAAAATTATTGCTAAAGTAGATATCAGACAAACAGAAAGGTGCTTTAAGAGTCCAGTTACCTTGGAGTTTATTTAAACTAAGAGGAAAAGGTCAAAATGTTTTCATGCAATACATACTTGATTCTTTAAATAACAGTTGTGACAAATAACAGAAAGAATTAAGGAATGCTATACTTGTGATCCATACAAAACACCACCAACATTTTGGGTTGTACATAATTTAAAGAAATGTTTCAAACACTTTCTGAAATACTGTTGTAGCCAGTACATAGAAGCATGCCTTACGTGGGCATAGGAATGCAGTTTAGAAAAGAAATTTTTTAAAAAATCACACTGAAACTATTCAATTTCTTTAAAATCACTGAACAAGAAAAACAACATTGAACCGCCATGTTGATTTTACACAACTTCTATACAGTACCTTGACTTAAATCCAAGAGCAAAATGTAAGACTCTCCTCCTCTATTTTTGGTAAACAACAGCATGGTAAGCTTAGATGACTTTTCCCCCTGGATTTTACCTGGGAGTGGCCTTTAAAATTTTTTTTTATTTAAAAGAGGGCAGGTTTGGCACTTTTATACTTATGTCACCAATGTTAATATTTCTTGGGATCTCAGGAAGATTCATATTCTTTACAGCTGAAACAGCACGGGCTGGAGCTCCTGCTAAGCCAGCCTCAGATTTCTCCAGTTTATTTTGTGCGTTAGTTTGTGTAACGATCTCATTCATGTTGGTCTCCAATACCATTCCCCCCCATCACCATTTCTGCAAGAATATTGTGAACCTTGTCTACATGGAAAATTAAATCCAGTTCACAGACATTTTCAAAACACTTGTCTAATGTTTCCACAAATACTTGAATTAGATCTAAAATGCCAAGTTCACTTTCTGAAGAATCCACACAGAAGACAAAATATAACGTTGCATAATGTCTATAAATTAGTTTGTTGTCAGATCCTCCAATTAATAATCCTCCTTCTAAGAAATTACAAACATTTTCATCTCTTAGATACCAAATGGAATGTCTCCCTGATGATTTGCTGTTGTGTATCTTCACTGTAAGGCTGGTAGAACTTGGAGAGCCACGGCTTTCCGTGGTTGTTGAAGATGAGGATCACCTTGATCATGGCTGAGCCAGGTGGACCGGGTGGGCTCTGGGGGCCAGGGTGGGGGCTGGCGCGCGAGCCTCACCTCAGGATCTTGCCAGCGAACCTTCCCAACCTGCCCCCTCCCACACGCCCTCGAGCTGCAGGGTGGGCCCTGGGTGGACCTGGACGATCTTTGTCTTTCACATTGAAATCATCACTTTTAAATCATTTAAACCAGCATTTACAAGTATCTTGAAATGGAGCATGTTTACCATAAGCTTCCTGAAGTATAAGATAACTTTTTATTCAAAATCAAGTAATGAATTATAACTTCCCTCAAATGCTCTTTTTTTGGCATGAAATTCAACATTTTTAAAAATATATATTTTATTGATTCTTTACAGAGAGGAAGGGAGAGGGATAGAGAGTTAGAAACATTGATGAGAGAGAAACATTGATCAGCTGCATCCTGCACACCCGCTACTGGGTATGTGCCTGCAACCAAGGTACATGCCCTTGACCAGGATCAAACCTGGGACCCTTGAGTCCGCAGGCTGATGCTCAATCCATTGAGCCAAACCAGTTAGGGTGAAATTCGACATTTTTAAGTGTAAAAATATCTATGATGTTAACATCTGCAGCAAATTTGACATGAAGTTTTGAAGCTTGCTGTCAATACAACAAAATAGCATACATATCAAATTGCATATATATCAACATATGTGTAACTCCATCTAGTGAAAAAAATCCACATTATTAACTGGTACACCTAGTATTTTGAAATCCACAAACACCTACCTTGTTTATAGGTGATTACAGATATGTGTATAGCCTCAGACACATATGCCTGTATAACAGTGTTTATTTAGTAATTGCTATATGTCAGACACTGGTCTCAGTACTACATTTAACACATTAAAATCTATAATAATAAAAGTGTAACATGCTAATTAGACCGGACAGCCGAATGACCTTCCAGACGTCATTACAGACGTCCTTCCGGATGAAGCCCTGGTGGCGGGGGCCGAGGCAGAGGTGGTTAGGGGCGATCATGGGCAATCAGTCAGGCAGGCGAGCAGTAGGTAAGGGGCAATCAGGCAGGCAGGCAAGTGGTTAGGGGCATCAGGCAGGCAGGCAGGCAGAGGGGTTAGGGGTGATCAGGCAGGCAGAGTGGTTAAGGGTGATCATGCAGATAGGCAGGTGAGCGGTTAGGAGCCAGCGGTCCCGGGTTGCAAGAGGGATGTCTGACTGCTGGTTTAGGCCCAATCCCTGCATGATCAGGATCGGGCCTAAACCAGCATTCGGACATCCCCCAAGGGGACCTGGATTGAGAGAGGGTGCAGGCCAGGCTGAGGGACCACTGGCCAATTTCGTGCACCGGGCCTCTAGTGTCTAATAATAGCTTCTTTAATTCTTACAATGTCCTAATGAGGTACCCAGGAACAGAGAGTTGAAGTAACTTGTCCAAGATCCCAGAGCTAGAAAGTGTCCATATTTAATAAAACTGGAGACTCTGACCCTAGAATCTGCCATCAGTATGTACCACAATGTCTTCTTTAGGAGACCCTAGAAAAGTAGGTTTTCTAGGACAGTTTTAGAATTTGATATTCTTACAGTTTTCCATCTAAATATCTACCAATTAAATGAGGTATCAGTTTATGTTTATATTGTTGAAACTGGAAAATCTCTTTCATTAAAAAAAAACAAACTTTCAAACCTGATTGCTGATATTTAGAGCCTACATAGGCAAAGTAAATAAATAGTATACATTTTGAAAAACAAGAAGAAAACCTGAAAATGTAATGCAGAAACTAATCCAAAAGCTTAGAATGTTCAGCTTAAGTAGGAAGGTTAATTACTAACTGCAAGGCTATTTAAAGAGGCATCGAGGTCTGCTGTGCTGGAACCCAAGGACTGGCTTCAATATTTAATAGGGTTGTAACATCTTTCCAGATAAAGAATGAACCTAATTAGAATGGCTACCCTTGGTCCTATTCAGTATGTGTGAGCAGTTTTTTATGGAGGGTCTTTTTGGGAACTGTTTCTCATTACAATATTCCGGGTCTGCAAACATCAGCATACCTAGCTGCTCTGAGAGACCACAGTTCTCGTCCCTATCCTCAATATACAGTATGTTTCTAGGGGCACAGATTAAATTCCCCCATCATTGTGCATGAGTTAAATGCAAACCAACACCTTGCTTCGTCAGCCTATCGAGGACTGTGTTGTGCAGAATGCTGGCAAGAAGCATCTGTCTCTGGGCCAGTGTCAAATTTGTTTAGGGCAGGCAGGTTTTTTCCTCAGGATGACAACAGGGTTTTGCTTCACCTTTTAAAAAAAATGTTGGTTTTTATTGATTTTTTAGAAAGAGAGAAAGAGAAAGGGAGAGAGTGAGGGGAGGGGGGAGAGAGAGAGAGAGAGAGAGAGAGAGAGAGAGAGAGAGAGAGAGAGAGAGAGAGAGAGAAACATCAACAAGAGAGAAACATTGATGGATTGTCTCCTCACCCCCTCTACTGGGGGTTGAGCCCGTAACCCAGGCATGTGCCCTAACTGGGACTTGAACTAGCAACCTCATGGTGCACGGGACTAGGCTCAACCAACTGAGCCACACCAGCCAGGGCTGTGCTTGCATTTTATTTATTTATTTTTAAATATATTTTATTGATTTTTAACAGAGAGGAAGGGAGAGGGATAGAGAGTCAGAAACATTGATGAGAGAGAAACATTCATCAGCTGCCTCCTGGGGCTGTGACTACTGGGGCTGTGCCTGCAACCAAGGTACATGCCCTTGACCAGAATCGAACCTGGGACCTTTCAGTCCGCAGGCTGATGCTCTATCCACTGAGCCAAACCGGTTAGGGCTGTGCTTGCATTTTAAATTAAGCTTTATAGCAATAGAATTATTGAGATTCTACTGAATCCAATTTCAAAAGAATAAAACTTCTCTAGCCAGATTGGCTTAGTGGATAGAGCATCAGCCCATGGACTGAAGGGTCTCGGGTTTGATTCCAGTCAAGGGCACATACCTCAGTTGCAGGCTTGATCCCTGGCCCTAGGTGGGGCACATTTGGGAGGCAACCAATCTGTGTCCCTCTCACACTGGTGTTTCTCTCTGTCTCTCCCCCTCCTTCTACTCTCTAAAAATCATTGGGAAAAATATCCTTGAGTGAGGATTAACAACAACAACACAAAGAATAAAAACAAGTGTTTCTCTTTATCTGTATGTTTTCCACAGTTCTGCATTCAGCCACTGAATTTGTCCTGGTTTTTGGATGGTTTTGATGTGTAAACATTTTGTGCATGTGTGGAATCTGGAGAATTAAGTAATTCCGTTTGTAAGAAGAAGAAACTGAAGAGGCCCTTGAACCCCCAGGAACATTTTAACTACTTTGCTGTGAGGCCTGCATTCAACCCCAGACCCCACCTGAGAGTTTAGGGAAGGCACTCCCTGTGTTTCTTTTCTCCTTGCCAGGGGCCTGTGGAAGGTTCATAGGGGAAGGGGTGTTCTGGCCTCTGCTCTCACACATGGACCTGAGGGACTCTAAACAACCTTCCTGTGGTTACTGCACCATAGGTTCCCAGCAGGGGGCAGGATTAAGACAGCTTGTTTTTCTTACCTTACTTAGTGGCCAGTACTTTAGGTTGATTGCCTTTCCAGAGAGGGAGGGAGAAGCAGTTTTTCAGTGAGACATTTGTAGAATTAGGATTTGAGCAGGAGGAAGACTGGGAACCTGGGGTCCTCTGTGTGAGAAAGTAGTTCTGATGTTATTGGTACTATAATGAGCTCTTAAGAATAAGTAGCAGTTTCTCTATATCCAGCCCTGGCATTTTCTATAACTGTTCCTTCAACAGCCCAGTGAAGAAGGTGTTTTTGATCCAATTGAAGCATCAAGTGGGGCTGGTGTCAGACTACCTTGCAGTTGAGGGTATGGGGAAAGGGCACTAGATCACCTTAGTTGTGAAGGCAGCATTGCCCACCTCTTCGGTTACTTAGAGCCATCTTTGCAGAAGTCAGACAGATTCTGATTCTTTAAAACATTTGCACAAAGTCGTTGGCCCATTTCCATTTACCTCGGTGGCAGGTATGTGCCGTTCTCTGGACACCTTACCCTGCAGTGTTGTGGCTGACATTAACATGCAGGGAAATCAGTTGCCTGGAGGCTCATAGGTTCAGATTTGGGGGCTCAGCATTGCTTTATGGGAATTGACTACAACCCAGTTCATTTCAGTGTCCATTTTGATAACTTATGTTAAATACCCACCTGACATCAAAAGGCAAAGCTCACATGATTTGATCAAATACTGAAATTCAGTATGACGGATTGTGCAGCAGCAGGCAGCTGTGTCCTGATAGCCCCTACCTAGTGAGTGTCTTCTGTCACCACCGTTTGTGTCTGAGTCTGCAGCATGCAACTTGTCCCTCTTCCCTGCCCAGCTCTGTGACCACCCTGTCAGCCACCACAGGTAGAGAGGCCAAGGGAACATGACTGTCCTGCTGGAGACACCTCATGCTCTGTTTACCACCTGCACCAGGTCCAGGCCCAGAGGAAACTTGGACAACTGAGAGAACTAGGAAAACAAATTTCGGTCAACTCATTTTGTGGGAGAATAAAAATATGCCCGTAGTATTTTTATAAGAGGAAGGTCACTGTGATCAAGAAATAAGACAGCAGCAGTAGATGCTCAAACCTGGGATTACAGACCTGCTTCCTGTTGTATGTCACCAGCTCTGGAGCAAGGCCTGTTCAGAATGTCATAGGCAAGAACAAAAGCATGTGCATGTCCACATGCACTCCTTAAGGTTTAGCTTCTCTTTGAGTGGGGGTGGGGAACCTTTCTTCTGCCAAGGGCCACTTGGATATTTGTAACATCCTTCTCAGGCCATACAAAATGATCAACTTAAAAATTAGCCTGCTATATTTGGTCAAACATTTAATTAACTCACCCCTCATGCCTTGGCAGGGCCAGACCAAATGATTTCGTGGTCCTCATACTGCCTGCGGGCCAGACATTCCCCACCCCTGCCTTAGAGGAAGAAAAGCAAATGAAAACACAGTGATCCTTCCACGTAGAGAACAGTGATCTGAGTTGGAATGGCCACATTGATTCCCTTGCTGTTTACTCCTGTTTGGATGGTGTCATGTTAATCTTTCAGGTGATACCAGGATTTGGACTGGCCAGAGCTCACCTGAGTGCAAAGGCCAGTCACCAGTGTCTCAACTCCTGGTGTCTTTCACTCAGATAACCCCAGGACCTGACGCAGGACTTCACTATTAGTGGGGCAGAGATAGGCCAGTTCCCAGAGAGAGGCAGGAGGGTTGGGAGAGAAACAAAGGGAGGGAGAAGTGGGGGAGATGAGAGACAAAAAGGGAGGCAGAAAGCACAACACAACTGGAAGTGGTGGACTTATTTGGACTCCTTTCTGGAGCTCTTTATGGATGCCTGTGAAATCCTTCTCTGGCCATCAATGGGACAGAGCATCCTGAGGCAACAATGTTTCTCCTGAACAGTCCCTCTTTGCAGGTCCCCCACACCCTGAATTCTGCCCCCTTGCACAGCTCAGAACTGTTACCTCATATGCTCCCTTCCCCCCACCCTCTTTGAGGCTTCCCAGGAGCTTGGTGCTGCCTGACTGCCACACTGGCATGTTGTATGGGCATAACATTTACATTCTTGTGCCAATTTTGGCTTTCTAGAGGTTAATGTTTTCTTAGTTTTTACTTATTTACTTCTTAATGTATTTATTCTTTTCCAAATGTTCCATCAGTTCTGTCAGAAACCTAACCATGTTATTTTTCCATATGGTGACAAGAACACAAGATCTCTTGGTTCCCTAGTTGTCTGTTTTGTGTGGGTTGCTCTCTGGTCCTGCTCAGGGCTGCCCTCTGTGGACAAAAAAAGGGGGGTGAGTGTCTGTGGAAAGTAACCTCACAGGGTGTTGTGATCATAAATTCCTAACTGGGTAGGTCATGGTTAGTAGTCACATCCCAGACATGTAACTTCGTTATTAAAAGGCTTATCTTTGCCTTAAGCAATCCCTGTCCATTTTTTCTGTGCATCTATCAGGGGTGGGGAACCTTTTTTCTGTCAAGGGCCATTTGGATATTTATAACATTATTATTCACTTAATATAATTCACTTAAAATGAATTTATGTTGGTATGAAAAAAAGCTCCTAGATTTATTGCATTTTATGTCCTGCCTACGGTTTCCTTGGCAGGGTCAGACCAAATGATTTCGTGGGCCTTATGCAGTCTGGGTTGGACATTCCCCACCGCTGACTCTGTTAACACACCTTTGAAATGCTCTCTCAGATCCCTCAGGAGAGCACATTTATCTTAACTGCCTTGTAATTCTATCCCTGGCATTGCTTCCTCCCACCTTCATGTAATCTTCCTTACATTCCTTCTTTAATCAAATGCACAAAAGGAAGCTGCAGAACTGTTAATTCTCTGGAGCTTTGAAATCTTTTTTTATTTTATTGATTTTTTATAGAGAGAAAGGGAGAGGGATAGAGAGCTACAAACATCGATGAGAGAAACATCAATCAGCTGCCTCCTGCATACCTCCCACTGGGGATGTGCCCACAACCAAGGTACATGCCCTTGACCGGAATCAAACCTGGGACCTTTCAGTCCACAAGCCGACGCTCTAGCCACTGAGCTAAACCGGTTAGGGCTGGAGCTTTGAAATCTTGCTCCCTGGTGTATATTGTCAGTTTGGCTCAAATAAACGCTTATAAAATTCTCCACAGGTTTGGTTGTTTCTTACATCGGCCTAGAACAGTCTCCACTGCTTGCATGTGACCCAGATCCTAGATCCTGTGTCTTCCTCTTTCTTGGATAATCCCCCAATTTGCAGTACAAATTCTGGTAGCTTCCAGATTAGGTTGAAAGGGTTCTTCCCAGAGGATGTGTGTCAAAGGCAGTCCTCATACTCTCAATCTTGCTGTTGAGAGTCCATGCTGTGCCACTTCCGCACCCCCCTCCCCCCAGGCATTGTCAGTGGGGGACTGCCCCTTTCTCTTTAGACACTTTCCCGACTTGTTTGTTCTAAAATTTCATGAGGATATACTTGGTATGGGTATATTTTTTCTTTTCTTTTTTTAGACATTCAATTATTTTTATTTAAAATATTTTTATCCAGCAACATTTTTATTAGAAGTGTATTTACAGTTACAAGGGGAGATGAACCTGATATTAGGAAAGGTTGGTAACTCACAGATGGGTTGATTAGGTCCTTTAACAAAAGAGTTCATGTAATTATTTGCAAGCTATTTGTTGTATAACATGAGGGCTGCGGTCAGTCCCAGGTGGAGGGTTACCACTGCATGCTTCCTGCCTAGTCTGTGAAGACAGTATGGAACATATCACTAAACTTGAGTCTTGCTGTGTAGCACACAGATTGTACACACTGTGCAGAAAGAAAATGGTGATTTTTAAAAAATGAAATTGTGTTGCATTATATTAAAAACTCTTGCAACCCTAAAACATTTTTGGGCTCATCAGAGTTTTAGAATAAAATTAATATGTAAAACTTGAACTGATTTGGAAACCTCCAGTGGGAATTGTAAGACTTTGCTGGTTTTTTCTTTTTTTAAAATCTTTATTGTTCAGATTATTACAATTGTTTCTCCTTTTTCCCCCCACAGCTCTCCTCCACCTGGTTCCCACCCCACCCTCTGCCCTTACCTCCCCGCCACTGTCCTCATCCATAGGTGTATGATTTTTATCCAGTCTCTACCTGTACCCTCCACACATCTTGCCCCCTGAGAATTATCAATCCACTCCCATTATATGCCCCTGATTCTATTATATTCACCAGTTTATTCTGTTCATCAGGTTTTTAATTCACTTGATTTTTAGGTTCACTTGTTGATAGATATGTATTTGTTGTTCATAATTTTTATCTTTACTTTTTTCTTCTTCTTCCTCTTCTTAAAGAATACCTTTTAGCATTTCATATAATACTGATTTGGCAGTGATGAACTCCTTTAGCTCTTTCTTGTCTGTGAAGCTCTTTATCTGACCTTCAACTCTGAATGATAGCTTTGCTGGGTAGAGTAATCTTGGTTGTAGGTTCTTGCTGTTCATCACTTTGAATATTTCTTGCCACTCCCTTCTGGCCTGGATAGTTTCTGTTGAGAAATCAGCTGACAGTCGTATGGGTACTCCCTTGTAGGTAATTAACTGTTTTTCTCTTGCTGCTTTTAATATTCTCTCTTTGTCTTTCTCTTTGTCTTTTGTGCTTGGCATTTTAATTATGATGTGTCTTGGTGTGGTCCTCTTTGGATTCCTTTTGTTTGGGGTTCTGTGCGTTTCCTGGACTTGTAAGTCTATTTCTTTCACCAGGTAGGGAAAGTTTTCTGACATTATTTCTTCAAATAGGTTTTCAGTATTTTGCTCTCTCCCTTCTTCTGGCACCCCAAAAATTCGGATGTTGGTTCGCTTGAAGTTGTCCCAGAGGCTCCTTACACTATATTCATATTTTTGGATTCTTTTTTCTTTTTGTTTTTCTGGTTGGATGTTTTTTGTTTCCACATATTTCAGATCTTTGGTTTGATTCTTGGGGTACGTTGATCTACAGTTGAGTTTCTGTATATTCTTTATTTTAGACAGTGTATGCTTCATTTCTGACTGGTCCTTTTCCATTTTTTTGGCATTCTCATTAAGGTCCTTGAAGGTCTCACTAAGCTCCTCAGAAGTGTCATCAAGTTTCTCAGCAGTTTTTAGAAGGTTCTTGAGTAACCTTATACATGTGGTTCTGAACTCTACGTCATCCAGTAGTTTGCTTTCCTCCATTTCTTTCCTTCGTGACATGTTTCTTTGTTTCTGCATTTTGGCTGCTTCCCTGTGTTGATGGAGTGGCTTTGTGTGGTAGGTGACCTATAGGGGGCAGTAGCTCAGCCTCCTCAATCACATGAGGTGGACACTCTTGGTACACCCCTTTGTGGGCTGAGTGCAAAGTCTTGGTGTAGTTAAGCCTTAATTGCTGTTGGTACACTGGGAGGAATTGACCTCCAGGCCAATTAGCTGTGAGCACTCACTGTGTCTATAATGAAAGAACTGCTGCGCTGAAGACACGCTTATGGGGCAGGACTTGTTTCAGTGGGGCTTTGGTGCTCACTGAGTCTGCCTCTTGAATGTGTCACTTATGGATGTGAGGAGTTCAAATCTGGTGTCTCACACTGACCACTCGGTACACTGGCTTCTGGATCTCCAATGGGGTGCAGGTCAGCTACTGTCTGAGGCCACTCAGCAGGAGCTACAGTGAGAGCTGCAGTTTTCTCCTCTTTGCTTGGGGTTTGGAGGTTTTGGAGCTGTCTGACCCAGGCTGCAAGTTTGCTAGGTTAAGCTGCAATAGGGCAGGCCTTTCTTATGCTAAAGCCGCTGCTTGGAGCTTGGGTGAGTTTATAGGTTGTGCAGGGCGGGGCCTCAGGGTGTCACCAGGTTAGGGCGTGGCAAACAGCAATGGCTGCTAGTTAGCCGGCTCTGCGTCCCCAACGGCATCCGTGAGTCCCGTGCCCCAGTGCAGTAAACAATTATTCCTGCGCGCAGCTCTGCAAGCAAGCCACCCTCACTGGCAGACAGTCCAGCTTCTCCCCGTAGGAGTTTGGGTACCCCGTGTCTCCCCAGAGACTGGATTTCAGAGTAATCGGGGGCTTGTCTCTGTTCGGGTTGAAAAAAGCAACGCACCCAGTCGCCCGCAGCCAGCCCGGATCACGCGCCTCCGTACCTCAGCTTTTCAGCGCTGGTGCACGTCTCAATGCTCTTTTCTCTTTCCTTCTAGTTGTAGAACTTCCACTCAGCCAGCTTTCCCGTGGTTCTGGGTGATAGACGTTTTGTCATTTAGTTGCAGTTTAAATTGTTGTGGGAGGCAGCAGTTTAGGTGTTTACCTACGCCGCCATCTTGGATTCTCCTATTTTCCGAACTTTAGCAAATGAACTCCTCTAATACAATATCATTAAGTCAAAAAGTCACTGGCAAGTTATTTGGTGATATCCAAATCCTACAAAAGTTTCTCTTTGTAAATTTTAGAATATCCTACTTTTATAAACCCATTATTCTGTCATTGGAAAAATATTGAAAGTCCAAGGAATTTCTATTACTCTAATTTTAAGAAGTCAAAATAGGGGAGGCAAGATGGCAACCAGCAGGAAGGTAGGGAGGGAGAGTATGTGAGAGAGTGACAGCACGGTAGAGGTGTGTGTGGATGTGTGTGGGTGTGTGTGTGAGTGAAATAGGGACTGTTAGACCATGCAGTTCTTCCAGGGGGTTGCCAATCTGGGCAATCTTAGACAGCAAAACCCCGCGGCTGCCACAAACCTTCTGGGGAGGACACCAGCGGCACGGAGACCATGCCATCTTGAAGAGCAGAACTGCTTGAGACTAGGATCCTAGCCTCGCCACCACCCAGTCTGGTCTCGGAAGCAAACCAGGACCCTACAGCCACGCTGGTAGAAGACCTGCCACCACAGCTGCAGACCCAGGGACACCAGGACTCCAGGCACCCAGCAGCAGATTTCTGTGAGTCACAAAGCCAGTCTCCCACCGCCCCCATGGCAGTGACATAGAAACTACCAGACCCCAGCTGCACCATAAGGCTTTCTGCACACACAAAGCAGTGGCGACTCTGCCTGACTTTGAGCCTTGGTGTCAGACACAGGAAGTTTGTTTCCCGTGACTAGTCTCCGCGCCCAGGCAGGGAGACTGAGCGGAATTCCAGCCTAGCCGATCATCCCTAGGGAGGTAGTTTCTGCAACCAGATCCCCTGCCCATGCAGGGCAGAGAGACAGCGCTGAACTTGAGCCCGGACTTGCGAACTCAGGGAATTTGCGTCCCGCGATTCGTCTCCATGCCCAGGCAGGGAGGCAGTCCTGAATTTGAGCATAAGCGCACTACCTTTGGGAGATTGTTTTCTGTGACCAGATCCTATGCCCATGCAGGGAGACAGCGCTAAATTTTTGCCTGGGGGTGCAAACCCAGGGAGTTTGTTTCCCATGACCAGACCCTGCACCTTAGCAGAGAGGCTGCGGTGAATTTGAACTTGGATGTGCAGTCTCGGGGAATTTGTTCCCCACGACCAGACCCTGTGCCCACACAGGAAGGCAGCGCTGAATTTGAGCCTGGGTACATGGACACAGGGAGTTTGTTTTCCACAGTGCACATCCACATGACCAGACCCACACCCACACTTAAGTGACAGTGCCACCTGACTTTGATTTAGGGCAAGTGCATACAGAGGCTGTTTAACGCAGGGTAGAAGTGGACCTCCTGCCAACACAGTGTGACTGAGCAACCCAGTCTCCCAGGCAGATTGGGGACCCTGAATCTCCACACAAGAGGCAGCATTGACCATCAGTGACTAGACTCTGTTCCTCATTACGTGTACCTGAGATCCCTGATTCCCAGTACATTCACACTAAGAGCCAGTGACTCCAATTCTTGGCGCATGTGCACACAGGGACCTGATTCTCAGTGTGAGGTAGCACCAAGAAACAGAGACTCTGATACTCGATTCTCAGCATGGACACAGGAAGCCTCTGACTCCTGACACACAATAGGGGACTTTGATTTTTGGCACATGCCAGTGGGTTCTCTGTTTCAATGTGGCACAGGTAGGGTCCCTGATTCTAGGTGCACACATGAGGCCACACTAAGCACCTGTGACTGATCCAGGGCGAGCGTGGTTCCCACCAACCCACAGCAACCGCATGTCTTGGTATCAGAGCTCTTCACTGACACATGGGGGGGGGGGTGCAAAACTCCCACTGCACATGGTCCAGGCCCCCGCAACTTGGCATCTGAACCTTCTGGTGATGCTCAGAATGGGGAGACAACAAAGCAATCCCCAGAGGAAAGAAAAGGAGGAATCACCAAGTGAGGAAATAAGTGAAATGGAAGCATGCAACATGACAGAAAAAGAATTCAGAGTAATGGTCATATAGTTCATACACCAGATGGACGAGAAAATCAACAACCTATGCAAAAATCAGGAAGAAATGAAAAATGATATAGCTACAATCAAAAACACCTAGGAAGGCTTCAACAGTAGACTAGAAGAAGCAGAGGACTGAATCAGCGAGTTAGAAGATCAGGTACAGAAATGAGCTCAATCTGAACAACTAGAGAAAAAAATTAAAAAGCAGAAGGAGATCCTAAGGGAGCTTTGGGACAATGCAAAATGAAATAACATACCTATAATAGGGTGCCAGAAGGACAAGAAGAGCAGCAAGGATTAGAAAATTTATTTGAAGAAATAATGACAGAAAACTTCCCTGATATGGGGAAGAAAAAAGTTACTCATGTACAAAGAGTCCCAAGCAAGATGAATCCCAAAAGACCCACACCAAGCCACGCTATAATTACAATGGCAAATGTTATCAACAAAGAGAACCTTAAAGGCTGCAAGAGAGAGACAGAAAGTTACCTACAAAGGATCCCCCATCAGATTATCAAATGATTTCTCAACAGAAACACATCAAGCCAGAAGGGAACGGAAGGAGATATACAAAGTGATGCAAAGCAAGGGACTGAATCCAAGAATACTATATCCAGCAAGACTATCAATCAAAATTGAAGGGGAAATCAGGAGCTTCAGAGACAAAAAAGGCTAAGGGAGTTTATCATTACCAAACCATCAATACAGGAAATGCTAAAAGGAATGCTGTAAAAAAGAAGAAACTAAAAGGTAAGAAGGAACAGAGCCTCAAAAAATAAAAATGGCTACAAACAAGTACCTTTCAATAATAACTTTAAATGTAAATGGACTAAATGCTCCAATCAAAAGACATCGAGTGGCTGAATGGATAAAAAAACATGACCCATATATATGCTGTCTACAAGAGACCCACCTCAGAACAAGGGACTCACACAGACTGAAAGTGAAGGGATGGAAAAATATTTTTCAGGCAAATGGAAATGAAAAAAAAGCTGGGGTAGCAATACTTATATCTGACAAAATAGACCTCAAAGTGAAGGCCATAACAAGAGATAAGGAAGGCCACTTCATAATACTAAAGCAATCGATACAACAAGAGGATATAACCCTGGTAAACATATATGCACCCAATGCAGGAGCACCCAAATACATAAAAAATCTCCTGGAAGATATCAAGAGAGAGATAGACAAAAATACAATCATAGTAGGGGACTTTCATACACCAGACATCACTGGATAAATCCTCTAGACAAAAAATCAGCAAAGAAACAACAATCCTAAATGTCTCACTAGATCAGATGGACTTAATTGACATCTTCAGAACATTTTACCCCAAAGCTGTGGAATATACGTGCTTCTCAAGTGTACATGGGACATTTTCAAAAATAGACCACATACTGGGTCACAAGCAAAGTCTCCCCAAATTCAAGAAGATTGAAATCCTACCAAGCATCTTTTCAGACCACAATGGCATACTATTAGAAATAAACTACAATAAAAACAATCCAAAACACTCAAACACTTGGAAACTGAATAGCATATTATTAAATATTGATTGGGTTACCAATGAGATCAAAGAAGAAATTAAAAAACATTCTGGAAACTAATGACAATAAAAACACAACAATCCAAAACCTATGGGACACAATGAAAGCAGTCCTGAGAGAGAAGTTTATAGCTCTACAGGCCTACCTCAAAAAACAAGAAAAAATGGTAATAAATCATCTAATGCTACAACTCAAAGAATTAGAAAGAGAGCAACAACAAAAGCGCAGAGTGAGCAGAAGGAAGGAGATAATAAAGATTAGAGCAGAAATAAATGACATAGAGACCAAACACACACACACACACACACACACACACACACAAAAGATCAATGAAACCAAGAGGTGGTTCTTTGAAAGGATAAACAGGATTGATGAACCACTAGCCAGGCTCACCAAGAAACAAAGAGAGAGGACTCAAATAAAATCAGAAATGATAGAGGCAAAATAACAACAGACCCCACAGAAGTACAAAGGATTATTAAAAAATATTATGAACAACTCTATTCCAACAAACTAGACAATCTGGAGGAAATGGACATATTCCTAGAAAAATACAACCTTCCAAAACTCAATCAGGAAGATTCTGAAAATCTCAATAGGCCAATAACTATGGAAGAAATTGAAGTAGTCATTTAAAAGCTTCCAGCAAACAAAAGCCCAGGCCCAGATGGCTTCACAGTAGAGTTATACCAAAAATTCAAGGAAGAGCAAAAACCTATCATCCTCAGACTATTCCAAAAAATTCAAGAGGAAGGAACACTTCCAAACTCATTCTATGAAGCCAGCATCACCCTAATACCAAAACCAGATAAAGACAACACAATGAAAGAGAATTACAGGCCAATATCCCTCATGAACATAGATGCCAAAATCCTCAACAAAATTCTAGCAAATCTGATCCAGCAGTACATCAGACTGATCATACACCATGACCAAGCAGGATTTATACCAGGGATGCAAGGATGGTATAATATCCGCAAATCAATAAACGTGATACATCACATAAACAAATTGAGAGATAAAAATCACATAGTCATATCAAATGCAGAAAAAGGATTTGGCAAAATCCAACACCCTTTCTTGATAAAAACTCTCAGCCAGGTGGGAATAGAAGGATCATACCTCAGCATCATAAAAGCCATATATGATAAACCCATAGCCAGCATCACACTCAGTGGACAAAAACTAAAACCATTTCCCCTAAGAACAGGGAAAAAACAGGGATGCCCTCTCTCACCACTCCTGTTCGACATAGTACTAGGAGTACTAGCCATTGCTATCAGACAAGAAGAATAAATAAAAGGCATCCAAATTGGAAAAGAAGAAGTAAAACTGTCCTTATTCACAGATGACATGATACTGTACATAAAAAACCCTAAGGACTCTATCAAAAAATTATTAGACTCAATAAATGAATTTGGCAATATAGTAGGCTACAAAATTAATGCCAAGAAATCTATGGCTTTTCAATACACCAATAGTGAACTTACAGAAAGAGAGACTAAAAAAGCAATCCCACTTACCATCATACCAAAAAAATTAAGATAACTAGGAATAAACTTAACTAAAGAGGTAAAAGACCTATATGCAAAAAACTACAGGACACTGAAAAAAGAGATAGAGGAAGATATAAACAGATGGAAGAACATACCGTGTTCATGGATTGGTAGAGTCAACATCATCAAAATGTCCATACTACCCAAAGCAATCTATAGATTCAGTGCAATCCCCATTAAAATACCAAAGGCATATTTCACAGAACTAGAATGATCTCTCCAAAAATTAATCTGAAATAAAAAAAAGACCCCGAATAGCTGCAGCAATCCTGAGAAAGTAGGTGGGATCTCAATACCTGATATCAAGCTGTATTGCAAAGCCACTATTCTCAAAACAGCCTGGTACTGGCACAAGAATAGACATATAGATCAATGAAATAGAATAGAGAGCCCAGAAATCAACCCAAACCACCATGCCCAATTAATATTTGACATAGGAGGCATGAACATACAATGGAATCAAGACAGTCTCTTCAATAAATGGTTTTGGGAAAATTGGACAGATACATGCAAAAAAGTGAAACTACACCACCAACTTACACCATACACAAAAATAAACTCAAAATGGATAAAGGACTTAAACATAAGATGGGAAACCATAAAAATACTAGAGGATTCCACAGGCAGCAAAATTTCAGACGTATGCTGAAGAACTTCACTGATACTGCTCCTAGGGCAATGGAAAATAAACAAATGGGACTACATCAAAATAAAAAGCTTTTGCACAGCAAAAGAAACCATCAACAAAACAACAAGAAAGACCACTACATGGGAGAACATATTTGCCAATGACATGAACGATAAGGGTTTAATCTTCAACATTTACAGGGAACTCAAACAGCTCAACAAAAAGATGATATACAATCCAATCAAGAAATGGGCTACGGACCTAAATAGAAACTTTTCGAAAGAAGACAGAAGAAAGGCCCAGAGACATATGAAAACCTGCTCAAAATCACTAATCATCAGAGAGATGCAAATCAAAACAACACTGCGGTACCATCTCACACCTGTCAGAATGGCTATCATCAACAAATCAATAAATGACAAATGTTGGTGAGGGTGCGGAGACAAAGGAACCCTTTTGCACTGCTGGTGGGAATGCAGACTGGTGCAGCCACTCTGGAGAACAGTATGGAGTTTCCTCAAAAAACTAAAAATGGAACTCCCTTTTGACCCAGTAATACCACTTCTAGGAATATATCCCAAGAAACTAGAAACATCAATCAGAAAGGATATATACACCCTTCTGTTCATAGCAGCACAATTTACCATAGCTAAGATTTAGAAACAGCCTAAGTGCCCATCAGCAGCTGAGTGGATTAAAAAACTATGGTACATCTACACAATGGAATACTACCCTGCACTAAAAAAGAAGGAATTCCTGCCATTTGCAACAACATGGATGGAACTGGAGAGCATTATCCTAAGTGAAATAAGCCAGTCAGAGAAACCTAAGTATCACATGATCTCACTCATTTGTGGAATATAATGAACAACATAAACTGATGAAAAAAAAAAACAGTTCCAGAGACAGAGAAACATCAATCAGACCATCAAACCTTGGAGGGAAGGTAGGGGAGGGTGGGGGTAAAAGGGAGAGATCAACCAAAGGACTTGTATGTATGCATATGGGCATAACCAATGGACACAGACAACAGGGCGGTGAGGGCATGAGTGGGGGAGATGGGGGGGAGGTAATGGGGAAATAAGGACACCTATGTAACACCTTAATCAATAAAGAAATTATAAAAAAAAGTCAAAATAACAAAACTAATGCATTTTTCAAGGTTAATATAATTCAAATACAGTGGTACTGAGGACAACACATAATTTAATGAAACCAAATCTATTTGAGGAAAGGCAAGTCATAAAGTTAAACAAAGGTAAAATTACTATTAGAATCAGTTGCATATGATTAGTTAAGAGGACTTATTTGAAGATTTTCACTGGGAAAAATCTTGAACCCCTTTCTTTTTCTGTATCTTAAATACTGGATTATGTTCTATTTACTCAATAATTAGTCTTGTTTCTACAGAGATCTTGTTAATTTTTATACCTGCCAATATGTTCACTTGCTATAATAAGCCTTTGAATTTGAGCTGTACCTTCATAAATCTGATAGATCTTGGCATCCCTCATTAGTTTTTCTACCGGATATTCTGTGTTAAATCCATTGCCTCCAAAAATCTGCACAGCATCAGTAGCTAACTGATTTGCGATATCTCCAGCATATGCCTTTGCAATAGCCACATAATAGGTATTTCGGCAACCAGAATCAACCTCCCAACCGGCTCTCTGATAACCTAATCTAGCTAGGTCAACTTTCATTGCCATTTCAGCCGGCAAAAATGATACTCCTTGGTACTCTAAAAGCAGCTTTCCAAAAGTTTTCCTCTCCAGGGCATACTTGGTAGCTTCATCTAAAGCTCTTTGTGCTAGTCCTACAGCACCAGCTGCTACTGGAGGTCTGGTTTTATCAAGAGCTCCCATTGCAATTTTGAAACCAGCTCCCTCACCAATTAAAACATTTTCTTTAGGCACTTTTACATCTTCAAATACAATTCTTCTTGTATTTGAACATCGCTGGCCCATATTTAATTCCTTTCTTCCAATCTGTATTCCTGGAGTGTCTGCTTCCACAGTAAATCCAGTAAAGGCTTTACTAGCAGAAGCCTTAGGATCCAGATCAGAACAAGCCAATAAAAAATACCAATTAGCTTTTCCTCCATTGGTTATCCACATCTTCTGACCATTAATAATATACTCACTTCCTTTCTTTTCTGCTTTGGTCTTTATACCGGCTACATCAGAGCCCGCTCCAGGTTCTGTTACACAGTAGGCACACATTAATGGCTCTTCAGTCATCCTCCCCAAATACTTCTTTTGTTGTTGATCGTTTCCAGCAATAATAACAGGCATTTGCCCCAAAGAATTTCCTTCAATAGCAATCTGAACTCCTGTACATCCATAAGCCAATTCTTCAGTAATTAAACAGGAATCAAAAGTTCCAAGTCCAAGACCTCCACAACTTTCTGGAATGTGTGTATTCATTGAACCAAGTTCCCAGGCTCTTTTAATGAGGGGAACAGGATACTTGCCAGTTCTATTATATTCTGCAGCAACTGGGATTATTTCCTCCCTGGTAAATTTATGAGCAGTAGCTTGACATTCTTTCTGCTGTTCAGTGAACTCAAAACTAAATCCAAATCCTTGTTCACGTTTTAGGGCAGCTTTTGTATGTTGTGATCTCCAGTCAAAGTGAGAAAGACTTCTCAGGTCCCCGCAGCTGAGCCTAAACATCACTGCCTTGACGACTCGCGGAATGAGCCGAGACTTGTACCACAGTTTTTAACCCACTCACCTGCTGAGGGGCACCTAGGCTGTTTCCAAATCTTAGCTATGGTGAATTGTGCTGCTATGAGCATAGGGGTGCATATATCCTTTCTGATTGGTGTTTCTGATTTCTTGGGATATATTCTAAAAGTGGGATTACTGGGCCAAATGGGAGTTCCATTTTTAGTTTTTTGAGGAAACTCCGTACTCTTTTTCCACAGTGGCTGCACCAGTCTGCATTCCCACCAGCAGTGCAGAAGGGTTCCTTTTTCTCCGCATCCTCGCCAGTGGTTAGTTTTTTCTTGTCCCATTTGGTGGACTTTGTCATCTGTCTGCTTGGAAAAGTTTTTTATTATTCTAGTAATCCCCCTTCCCTTCAACTGGTTTCTTTACTTTGTTCATAGAGGATGCCTGGAGATTTGGGATTGATTTTTTCTTTTAAGGAAAATTCAGATTAAAGTGCCCTAAAACAGAACCAGGAAATTTCAGAAAGCAAGCCATCAAATTTAGAGCTCTTTTTTTTAAGCACTTTAAAAATTAATTATTTTAAAAAGTTTAATTGTGGGGCAAAAACATAAAATTTACCCTCTTAACCATTTTTAAATCTACCATTCAGCAGTATTAACTATATGTACATTGTTATGCAACAGATCTCTGGAACTTTTTCATTCTGCAAAACTGGCCAGTGTTAGAGCGTCAGCCCTCACACCAAAGGGTCACGGGTTCAATTCCCAGTCAAGGGCACATACCTGGATTGTAGGTTCGTGTGCCCCCAGTTGGGGCTTATTTGAGAGGCAAACAATCGAAGATGTCTCTCTCTCTCATCAATGTTTCTCTTCCCCTCCCTGCCACTCTCCCTCTGAAAAGCAATGGAAAAAATATCCTTGTGTGAGGATTAACCAAAAAACCCCACTCAAACAAAAAAACTGAAACTCTATACCCATTGAACAAGTCCTTCCATTCCTCCCCCCACCACCATTGTACTTTCTGGCTCCATGATGTTGACAACTTTGAATAGTGCATTTAAATGGAATCATACAGTATTTGTTCTTTTGTGACTGGCTTATTTCACTTAAAGTAATGTCCTCAAGGTTCATCTATTATATAGCATGTGACAAGATTTCCTGCCTTTTAAAGACTGAATAACATTCCAGTATACATATATATCTCCTATATAATAAAGAGCCAATATGCTAATTAGACTGAACAGCAGAATGACTGTCCGGACGACCTTCTGAACAAAGCTGGGGCTGTGAGGGCTGGCCGAGTTCATTGGGCCTCTACAGTGGTCGGCAAACTGTGGCTCGCGAGCCACATGCAGCTCTTTGGCCCCTTGAGTGTGGCTCTTCCACAAAATACCACGGCCTCGGCGAGTCTATTTTGAAGAAGTGGTGTTAGAAGAAGTTTAAGTTTAAAAAATTTGGCTCTCAAAAGAAATTTCAATCGTTGTACTGTTGATATTGGCTCTGTTGACTAATGAGTTTGCCGACCACTGGACTAGTATAATAATAAAAACATAATATGCTAATTAGAGTGGATGTCCTTCCGGACAACATTCCGATGAAGCCGGAGCTGCTGCTGCAAGGGCTGGGGCTGCTGCTGCGAGGGCTGGGGCGGCAGCCGGGGATACCGCCTCGGCCCTTGGAGCCCCTTGCACACCTCTAGTATGTATATAATTTTCTCTATTTATTAATTTGTCAGTGGACATTTGGGCTGCCTCTACCTTTGGCTATTGTGAATAATGCTACAATGAACATGACAGTGCAAATATCTCTTTCTGATCCCTCTTTTAGGATAAATACCCAGAAATGTGATTTTTAGTTTGTTTTTTGAGGAGCCTCTTTACTGTTTTCCATAACACTTGCACTAGTTTATATTTCCAGCAACAGCATATAAAGGTTCCAATTTATTCTTTTTAACATTTATTTATTTATTTTAATCCTCACCTTGTGGATATGTTCATTTATTTTTAGAGAGTGGAAAGGGCTGGGGAGGGGGGGAGAAACATCAGTGTGGGAGAGAAACATCGATTGGCTGCCTCATCATATATGCCCTGAACCCTGGAGATAGAACCCACATGCTAGGCATGTGCCCTGATGGGGAGTCGAGCCCACAACCCTTCGGTGTACTGGCTTGCTAGCACCCCTTTGCTTCCACCTCAAACAGGAGGGGATAAAAAAATTCAGCCCCACTTGGCACTCCAATCTTTCATTGCGGCTGGCCCCCACTGTGCAGGGCCTCCGTCCAGGCGCCAACCAGGCCAAATCTCCTTGTCCTCACGCTGCACACTCAGCCACAGGGGTGCAGATTTCCAGCCTCGATGTGGCTTTTTCTGTAACTTGTTAGCTATAAAGCTTCTCTCCAACTAGTCTTCAGTTGTTTTTTTCAGGGTGGTTTTTCTATAATTTAGTTGTAATTTCAGTTTAATCCTGGAAGGAGGTTAGGGTAGCTTCTACCTATTCTACCACCATCTTGAATCTCTCCCTTTTATTAACTCTTGTACACACCTTCCCATCAACCATTTAAAAATTTCATCTATTTGTGTGCTATAAATAGGAAGAGATGTTGCTTTATTGTTTCATGTTTTCTTGCTTTATTTAATGAGTTTGCTTGGCTTTCTACTTTTTTTACTTATCATATTACTTCTTTCAGAATTATCCCTTAGGTCCTATTGCTATTTTTGTGGATGAAAATGCTCAAATAATAATAATTTTGTATGGTTCATCCTAATATATTTAGGAGCTTAGTGTTCTTCATAATATTTTTTGGTTATAAAGTGTTGTGCTTGGATACAATAATTTTTTTTAAATAAATCTTTATTGTTCAGATTATTACAGGTGTTCCTCTTTTTTTTTTCCCCCATAGCTCCCCTCCACCTGATTCCCCACCCCACCCCATGCTCTTACCTCCCGCCACTGTCTTCATCCATAGGAGTAAGATTTTTGTCCAATCTCTTCCCGCACCCTCACACCCGCTTCCCCTGAGAATCGTCAGTCCACTCCCTTTCTATGTCCCTGATTCTATTATATTCACCAGTCCATTCTGTTCTTCAGATTTTTTATTCACTTGATTTTTAGATTCACTTGTTGGTAGGTATGTATTTGATGTCATTTTGTTGTTCATAATTTTTATCTTTACCTTTTTCTTCTTCTTCCTCTTCTTAAAGAATACCCTTCAGCATTTCATGTAATCCTGGTTTGGTGGTGATGAACTCCTTTAGCTTTTTCTTGTCTGTGAAGCTCTTTATGTGACCTTCAACTCTGAATGATAGCTTTGCTGGGTAGAGTAATCTTGGTTGTAGGTTCTTGCTGTTCATCACTTTGAATATTTCTTGCCACTCCCTTCTGGCCTGCATAGTTTCTGTTGAGAAATCAGCTGACAGTCGTATGGGTACTCCCTTGTAGGTAATTAACTGTTTTTCTCTTGCTACTCTCTTTGTCTTTTGCCCTTGGCATTTTAATTATGATGTGTCTTGGTGTGGCCCTCTTTGGATTCCTCTTGTATGGGGTTCTGTGTGCTTCCTGGACTTGTAAGTCTATTTCTTTCACCAGGTAGGGAAAGTTTTCTCTCATTATTTCTCTTAATAGGTTTTCAATATTTTCCTCTCTCCCTTCTTCTGGCACCCCAAAAATTCGGATGTTGGTTCGCTTAAAGTTGTCCCAGAGGCTCCTTACACTATCTTCATATTTTTGGATTCTTTTTTCTTTTTGTTTTTCTGGTTGGATGTTTTTTGTTTCCACATATTTCAGATCTTTGGTTTGATTCTTGGGGTACGTTGATCTACAGTTGAGTTTCTGTATATTCTTTATTTCAGACAGTGTATGCTTCATTTCTGACCGATCCTTTTCCATTTTTTTGGCATTCTCATTAAGCTCCTTGAAGGTCTCATCAAGTTTCTCAGCGGTTTTAAGAAGATTCTTGAGTAACCTTATAAATGTGGTTCTGAACTCTATGTCATCCAATAGTTTGCTTTCCTCCATTTCTTTCATTCGTGACATGTTTCTTTGTCTCCACATTTTGGCTGCTTCCCTGTGTTGATGGAGTAGCTTTGTGTGGTAGGTGATCTATAGGGGGCAGTAGCTCAGCCTCCTCAATCACATGAGGTGGATGCTCTTGGTATACCCCTTTGTGGGCTGAGTGCAAAGTCTTGGTGTAGTTAAGCCTTAATTGCTGTTGGTACACTGGGAGGAATTGACCTCCAGGCCTATTAGCTGTGAGGACTCGCTGTGTCTATAATGGAAGAACTGCTGCGCTGAAGACACGCTTATGGGGCAGGACTTGTTTCAGTGGGGCTTTGGTGCTCACTGAGTCTGCCTCTTGAATGTGTCACTTATGGATGTGAGGAGTTGAAATCTGGTGTCTCACACTGACCACTAGGTACACTGGCTTCTGGATCTCCAATGGGGTGCAGGTCAGCTACTGTCTGAGGCCACCCAGCAGGAGCTACAGCGAGAGCTACAGTTTTCTCCTCTTTGCTTGGGGTTTGGAGGTTTTGGAGCTGTCTGACCCGTGCTGCAAGTTTGCTAGGTTAAGCTGCGATAGGGCAGGCCTTTCTTATGCTAAAGCCGCTGCTTGGAGCTTGGGTGGGCTTATAGGTTGTGCAGGGCGGTGTCTCAGGGTGTTACTAGGCTAGGGCGTGGCAAATAGTAATGGCTGCTAGTTAGCTGGCTCTGCGTCCCTGACGGCATCCCTGAGTCCCGTGCCCCAGTGCAGTAAACAATTATTCCTGTGCGCAGCTCTGCAAGCAAGCCACCCTCACTGGCAGACAGTCCAGCTTCTCCCCGTAGGAGTTTGGGTCCCCCGTGTCCAACCAGAGACTGGATTTCAGAGTAATCAGGGCCTTATCTCCCTTCGGGTTGAAAAAAGCAATGCCTGCTGCCAGCCTGGATCACACGCCTCCCCACCTCAGCTTTTCAGCGCTCGTGCACGTCTCAATGCTCTTTTCTCTTTCCTTCTAGTTGTAGAACTTCCACTCAGCCAGCTTTCCCGTGGTTCTGGGTGACAGACGTTTTGTCTTTTAGTTGTAGCTTTGAAATTGTGCGAGGCAGCAGTTTAGGTGTTTACCTATGCCGCCATCTTGGATTCTCCTCCTGGATACAATAATTTAAAAAAAATATTTTTATTGACTTCAGAGAGGGAGAGAGAGATAGAAACATCAATGATGAGAGAGAATCATTGATCTGCTGCCTCCTGCATGCTCCTACTGGGGATTGGCTCCGCAACCCGGGCATGTGCCCTGACCAGAAATTGAAAAGGGACCTCCTGGTCATAGGTCGATCTCAATCACTCAGCCATGCTGGCGGGGGTACAATAATTTTTTAGAAATGTAAAAATATATAAATTAGGAAAATATATAATAGTACAAAATCATCCCTTACTATTTCGGTGGTTTTTTTTCTTTTTTGAATATAGGGTTTGGCAAAAGTAGGTTTATAGGTATGAGTATGGGAAACACAGAGTTTATTCTTGTATATATTTTTTTATTATTGTATTATTTTCCATATAAACAACTGTACCAGTAAACCTATTTTTGCCTCACTCTGTATATTTTCCTCAGGAAGTTGCAGAGTTTTTGATAGAACTGTTATGAGCCATAAGTGAATTATATGTTTAGTGACCAGAATATATTAGCTCTAATGATTATAAGTAGTAGTTATCCTTTCTTGATGTTTTATTAACTATATTTTCTGTGCTATTAAATATTTTTTAGAAATGGATTTTCAAGACTAGTTCTTATTTTGCCATGTACATACATTATAACTTAGCAAACTTCTTTTGCTGGTTGCTTTAGGTTATTTTCTGTCCTTATATTAGTAGTAGTCTGATGAAATATCTTTGTGTGTAGCATTGTTTCTTTTAGTATAAAGAAATTTTTAAAAGGGATTATGAAATTCCTTTATTTGAAATAACTAGGTCAGACAATCAAAATATTTTAAAATTTCTTGATATATAGACCAAGTAGCCTCCCTAGACATTTACTAACTGTCCTGGAGGAATGTGTGAGACTCCGCTTGTTTGACAGCCTCAGTTAGCAATGACATTTTCATTCTTGATAATTTGACAGTCGCAAATAGTATCTCTTTGTTTTAATAATTTGAACATTTTTAGGTGTTATTAACCATATATTTTTCTCCTTTAATGATTTGTCTACTTAAATTCTCTCTTTTTATTGGAGTTTCCATTTTTCTTATATTTGTAAGGGGGAAAAATCATACTTGAAATGTGTAGACAACAATTAGAACGTATATTAATGATTTTTTTAGGTGGTGAAATTTTGGATGATTTTAGGTATCTTCATATTCATCTTTTTTCCTGATTATTCTGTAATAGATTTTTTGTGGGTTTTTTTTTTGACAGAACAAAAATTTCTACTCAGAAGGAGGACTGGTTCTCTAGTGACATGTTTTTGGCCTCTTCTACAAAGGTGCAAGCGATGCCTCCCAGCCCCACGTAAACCTGAGAGGCTCTGAGTGACCTTTGCTTACACACCCCGCTTCTACCCTGAGCCTGGGCCACACTGTCTGGGAGCAAAGCAGTGAGAAAATGTGTGAGGTATGGCAGTAACAGTATACCATTGTTTTTGTGTTTTCGCATGTCATGTCCAGCCTGCTATGGGATGGATGAAGAAGAAGAGGACCACTATGTTTCACAGCTCAGGGAAGTCTACAGCAGCTGTGACACCACAGGGACAGGCTTTCTGGATCGGGAGGAGCTGACCCAACTCTGTCTTAAGCTTCATCTGGAAAAGCAGCTTCCCATCCTTCTGCAAACACTTCTTGGAAATGATCACTTTGCCAGGGTGGGTATTTTACTTTATTCTCATAAAGAAAAGCACAGAATACTTTTGTTGGCGATTATTGGCATTTGATAAATATCAGCTGAATCAAGATACTAGTGAAAGGAAAGTTACACAGCTTGAAATTCATCTTGCAGTTGGACAAAATTTCAATCTATTAAGGAGCAAATGATACTTATGTTCAGAGGTATCCTGTGATTTCATATAAGCAAGAAAGAAAATGAACTCAGAGAGTTCTTTTTTCTAGGAAATTGAAGGTCATCTAAATGGTGATCCAAAGCCTAGATAAAAACTTTCCTGATAGAAATATTCTCCTTGATCCAACCTCTTGAATGTGTCCAGATGCTAACATGTTAGTGCTAAAAACAGTGCCTGTTATCCCAAGGTATTTTATTTTTTGATGCAATTATAAATGGGATTGCTTTTTCTTAGTTTCCCCCCTTTAAAAAAATATATTTTTATTGATTTCAGAGAGAAAGGGAGAGGGAGAGAGAGAAACGTCAATGATGATAGAGAATCATTGATCAGCTGCCTCTTACATGCCCCTTAATGGGGATTGAGCCTGCAACTTGGATATGTGCCTTTGACCGGAATCTAACCCGGGACCCTCCTTCAGTCTGCAGGCTTACGCTCTACCCATTGAGCCAAACCAGCTAGGCTTAGTTTCCCTTTTTGATAGTTCATTATAGGTATATAGAAATGCAACTGATTTCTGGATATTAATTTTGTATCCTGCTATTTTACTGAATTCAATGATCAGTTGTAGTAGTTTTTTTGGTGGAATTTTTAGGGTTCTCTATATACAATATCATGTCATCTGCAAATAATGACAGTTTTACTTCTTCCTTTCTAATTTGGTTACCTTTTATTTCTTCTTCTTGTCTGATGGTTGTGGCTAGAACTTCCAGTACTATGTTGAATAAGAGTGGTGAAAGCGGACATCTCTGTCCTGTTCCTGATATTAAGGGAAATGCTTTTAGTTTTTGCCCATTGAGGATATCTTCCTTGATCCACTAGTTGTTTAGTAGCATGTTTAGTCTCTACATATTTGTGTTTTTTCTAGTTTTATTTCTGTAATTTTTTTTTAGTTTCATGTCATATGGTCAAAAATATGCTTCATATGATTTACGTCTTGTTGAGTTTATTGAGGTTTGTTTTGTGGCTTAACATTTGATCTGTCCTGAGTAATGTTCCATGTGCACATGAAAAAGTATATTATTTTGAAGTTTTTGGATGAGATGTTCTATAACTTTTTATTAAGTTAATCTTGTCTAATGTGACATTTATGACCACTTATTAATTTTCTGTCTGGATGATCAATTCATTGATGTGAGTGGGACATTAAAATTTCCTATTCTTATTGAATTACCATGAATTTCTCCCTTTATATCCATTATTATTTGCTTTTTATATTTAGGTTCTTCTATATTTGGTGTATAGTTACTTATAATTGTTTATATCCTGTTCTTGTATTAACCCCTTTCTCATTATGTAATTGCCTTCTTTGTCTTTTTTTTAACATTCTTTGTTTCAAAGTATATTTTGTCTGATATGAGTATTGCTACCCCAGCTTTCTTTTCATTTCTATTTACATGGAATATCTTTTCCTATCCTTGCACTTTCAGTCTCTGTGTCTTTCAATTTGAAGCAGCATATAGATGGGCCATGTATTTTAATCCATTCAGCCATCCTATCTGTCTTTTTTTATTGGAACATTTAATCCATTTACATTTAAAATGGATTTCCTTGTGGTCTGCTGGTTTTCTTTAGTGTTTGTTTGGGGACCTTTGTCTTTATTCTTTGTGTATATCCTTTGTAGGTTTCTGGTTTTTAGTTACCATGAGGTTCTATATCTATGGCAGTCTATTTTAAGCTGATAGTCATTTAAGTTTGACTATATCTAAAAGGATTACATTTTTTCTCCCCACCCCCCTACACTTAGTTTTTGGTGAATTTCACTGTATTTATTAAATACTAGAGGTCCAGTACATGGATTCATGCACGTGTGGGGTCTAGCCACCCGCCCGCTGATTGGGCTGGGCTGGCAGGGGGAGAGGAGCTGCGGGTGGTTGGTGAGCTGGTCCAATTGGGGGAGGGGTCATGTGGGGGGAGGAGCCATGGGTCATTAGGCCAACCCCGCCCCTTGGTCGAACTCCCAGTCAAACTCCCAGTCGAGGGGACAATTTGCATATTAGCCTTTTATTATATAGAATTTGCCTTTATTTGTGAGATTTTTTTTCTATCTAATATTTTCTTATTTCTGTTTATGACCTTTCCTTTTGTTTATTGGAGGCCCTTTAGCATCTCTTGTAAAGCTAGTTTAATGGTGATGGACTCCTTAATTTTCTGCTTGTCCGGTAAACTCTTTTCTCTCCTTCAGTTCTGAATGATAACTTTTCTGAGTAAATTATTCTAGGTTGTAGGTTCCTTTCTTTCATCACTTTAAAGATGTTCTGCCATTCCCTTCTGGCATATAAAGTTGCTGCTAAGAAATCAGCTGATACCCTTTCTTTGTAACTAGTTGTTTTCTTCTTGCTGCCTTCAAGATTGGCTCTTTAACTTTTGCCATTTTAATTATAATATGTCTTGGACTCTTTTAGTTCATCTTGGTTGGAATTCTTTGTGTTTTTTGGACCTATATGTCTCTTTCCTTTCACAGGTCAGGAAAGTTTTCAGCCATTATTGTTTCCAATGAAGTTTTTGTTTCTTTCTGACTTCTCCTTCTTGGACCCCTATAATGTGAATGTTAGTGTGCTTGCTATTGTCCTAAAGGCCCTGTAAATTATCCTCAATTAATTTTTGTTGTTGTTGCTGTTCTAATTGGTTCATTTCTATTAGTCTAAGGTCACTGATCTTTTCTTCTTTGTTAGCTAAGCTACTATTGATTACTTCTAGTGTATCATTATATTCTTCAACTCTCTTGGTTTCTTATTATACTTTCTAACTCTTTGTTGAACTTCTCCCTAAATTTCTCTATTTCACTCTCAAGTTTGGTGTGTATCCTTATGACTTTTCTTTTAATTTTTTATCAAATTGCTTATCTCTGTTTCATTAGTTTTATTTTCTGGTTGATTTTTCTTGTTCCTTCATGTGAGAGGTATTCTTCTTTTCATTTTGTTCACCTTTCTTTGTTTATATGAATTAGACAAAATATTTCTCTCTCCCAATCTTGAAAAAAGTGACCTTGTGTGTGCTGAGTGGTTTTGAGAGGACATTTGGAGCCAAGCACGTGCCTATGGCATCTGGGGCACTGGCCTACAAAGCTGTAGTATGTCTGCAAGGGTAGGCCAGGTTCATGTAGGGATGTCTTGTTGATCCTGTTTGCTTCCTTTGTTTGGAACCAAATTGAACTTCCAGCAGTGTGGCTGGGAATATGCTATGGCAATCTTGCAGGTAAGCCAGAGCACTTGGGTAGAGCCCTTGGAGGTGGACAGGGACATAAACAATGGATGCTCACTGGTACCTTCACTCCTGGAGAATTCCTGCAGCTACTTGGGGGCTCCCATGGTTTTCTAGCCTTCTCTACTCATTCTCTTTCTCTCATTTATTCATAAGCTATCTAATCAGTCCCCAGTTGTCTCTCAGGAATTATTGCTCTCTAAATAGGTATATATTTCAGTGTGCTTTCAGCGTCTTCCTGTGTTATTACCATTGTGGGAACCCCTTTCATGTCCCGCGTGGTTCAGGGTCCCGGTTCAGGGTTCGGGTTCTGGAGAAGGTCGTACACAAATGAAAAGAGACTAGAAAAGTATTAATTTGGGAATATTGGGGGCCAGGCGGGAGCCCACCTCTAGTGGGAGGACTACCACCTGCTCTGGCCTTGCTATCCCTTTTATTGAGACTATGGGATACACCCACAACCTTTAGGCAGGAAATTCCAATAACAAATTTACATGAGACAAACAGAAGTGGAGGCTGCTTCCCCTAACAATGTTTCAACTAAACAGTAAGTAATTAGCTTCGACGTTTCAGAGTAATTAAGGTTGATGGCCTTCCGGATTTCCTTTCTACATCTCTCTATTAGTGGGACAAAGATTGGTTTCCGGCATACCATCTTGGACCTCCTCCTTTTAAAAAATCTTAGGTAAATTTTTGGGGGGGAAATAAATGTTCTCCATGCAAACAGGCAACAATAAGATGTTTCTATCTGGGGAAATAAAACAAACAAAAGGCTGATGCATTATATATTTGTTCTGTTGAAAGTAACTTTGACCTCTTTTCTTAAATTCACCCAGGTTAACTTTGAGGACTTTAAGGAAGGTTTTGTGGCAGTGTTATCATCAAATGCTGGTGTTGGCTCCTCAGATGAAGACAGTAGTTCTTTGGAATCAGGTAAGAGGATTTCCTCCTCTCACCTATGGTTTCTTTTCATTATGTATAACATTTTAGGATATAATATCCTGACTGAAGAATCTAGTAGGTTGAGACTAAATTCTAACCCTGCTCTATCACTGCTGAGCGATGACAACTGGGACAAAACATTTATGTTTTTTTTCTTCTATTTCCTTATTTGTAAAATAGTATTTTAAGATAGAAATCCTGTTATTTTCCTTTATATTGTGCATAATACTCTGAATACTGCTGACACTCTGGTCACCAGTGTGTGGTAGTTTTTCCCATGCTGGCAAGTCTCTGACACCATTTGGGTGCTCTACAATTAATCAATTCTGACATGATCTGCCTAGAGATAGTGTGAGAACTGACAGGGTAAGGGCTCAGTCCCATTAATTCTTCACTTCAGATGCTGGTTGCAAGTCCAGGTTGTCACCTATGCTTCTGACCAATAGCTATGAGTCAGAGGTTCTCAAAACCTACTCCTTTGATTCGATTAATTTGCTAGGGCAGCTCACAGAACTCAAAGTTTTACTCACTAGATCACTGGTTTATTAAAAAAGTATATAACTCAGGCCCAGCCGGTGTGGCTCAATGGTTGAGCATTGACCTATGAACCAGGAGGTCAGGGTTCAATTCCCGGTCAGGGCACATGCCCGGGTTGCTAGCTCAATCCCCAGTAGGGGGCGTGCAGAAGGCAGCCAATCAGTGGTTTTCTGTCATCATTGATGTTTCTATCTCTCTCTCCTCTGTTCCTCTCTCTGAAATCAATAAAAACTTTTTTTTAAAAAAGTATATAAGTCAGGAATAGCCTGATAGAAGAGATGCATAAAACAAGGCGTGGGAAAAGGCCTGGAGTTTCCAGGTCCTCTCTAGGTATGCCAGTCTCCAAATGATCACCAACCCAGAAGTTCTCCAAACCCCATCCTGCTGGCATGAGCGGGGGAAGGTATCTCAGGGAGGGCATACAGCAATTTAATTGAGGAAAACTTTGAAATCTAAAAGAAATTACAAAACAAAACTGTCACCAATGAAAAAAAGCACAAGTAGTATGCCCTCCCTGAGACACCTTCTCCCTCTCATGCCAGCAGATGGGGCTCATGCCAGTGCCCACCTCTAAGCACCCATCCATGGAGGCAGGTGCCCACTGCTCGAAGGCCTGATCAAGCAAGCAATGGTGGTCCTGGAGAGTTAGAAAAGCGTGGTGCCCTCCAGGATTGTATTCATTTCAGCTTTCCATCCCTGGTTCACTTTCTCTGTCTCAGGCTCCTTTTGTCAAATGTGATTTAGGTCTCTGCCTCTTCAGTGTCTCATTTATTACCACCCGCTGCTCCATTCATAGCATCACTCTCTTCCTGTTTTCTAATCTGTTTGCCAGTCTTTCCTATAATCTCCAACCATGATCAGAAAAATGTGCTTTTGATACTCCAGGAAGGAGAGTGTCATTATGGATTCAAATCCTTGGGATTGTGAAGGACATTCCTGCTTCCCTATCATCCTATTCTTTTCTTTTTTTTCTTTTTTAATTTCTTTATTGATTAAGGTGTTACATATGTGTCCTTATTCCCCCATTACCCTCCCCATCCCCCTCACTCATGCCCTCAACCCCCTGTTGTCTGTGTCCATTGGTTAGGCTTATATGCATGCATACAAGCCTTTGACCTTTTTTTCCTTTTTTAAAATTTAATAAATCTTTATTGTTCAGATTATTACAATTGTTCCTCTTTTCCCCCCACTAGATCCCCTCCACCCGATTCCCCCCCCCACCCTCTGCCCTTACCTCCTCCCCACTGTCCTCATCCATAGCTGTACGATTTTAGTCCAGTCTCTTCCCACACTCCCCACAAATCTTCCCCCCTGAGAACTGTCAGTTCACTCCCTTTCTATGCCCCTGATTCTATTATATTCACCAGTTTATTCTGTTCATCAGATTTTTTTATTTACTTGATTTTTAGATTCACTTGTTGATAGATATGTGTTTGTTGTTCATAGTTTTTATCTTTACCTTGTTCTTCTTCCTTCTCTTCTTAAAGAATACCTTTCAGCATTTCCTATAATACTGATTTGGCAGTGATGAACTCCTTTAGCTTTTTCTTGTCTGTGAAGCTCTTTATCTGCCCTTCAATTCTGAATGATAGCTTTGCTGAGTAGAGTAATCTTGGTTGTGGGTTCTTGCTATTCATCACTTTGAATATTTCTTGCCACTCCTGTCTGGCCTGCATAGTTTCTGTTGAGAAATCAGCTGACAATCGTATGGGTGCTCCCTTGTAGGTAACTGTTTTTCTCTTGCTGCTTTTAATATTCTCTCTTAGTCTTTTGCTCTTGGCATTTTAATTATGATGTGTCTTGGTGGGTCCTCTTTGGATTCCTTTTGTTTGGGGTTCTCTGCGCTTCTTGGACTTATAAGTCTGTTTCTTTCACCAGGTGGGGGAAGTTTTCTGTCATTTCTTCAAATAGGTTTTCAGTATCTTGTTCTCTCTCTTCTTCTGGCACCCCCATAATTCTGATGTTGGTACGCTTGAAGCTGTCCCAGAGGCTCCTTACACTATCTTCATATTTTTGGATTCATTTTTCTTTTCCGGTTGGATGATTTTGCTTCTTGGTATTTCAAAACTTTGACTTGATTCTTGCGATCCTCTAGTCTGCTGTTAGATCTCTGTATATTACTCTTTATTTCAGTCAGTGTTAATTTCTAGCTGGTCCTTTTTTATATCCTCGAGGGTCTCGCTAAATTTATTGGCCTTTTCTAGAAAATTCTTGAAAAACCTTATATGAGCACCCATATGTGGTTTGGAACTCTATATCCAGTCGTTTACTTTCTTCCATTTCTTTCATTTGTGACCTGTTTCTTTGTCTCCGCATTTTGGCTGCTTCCCTGAGTTGATAGAGTGGCTTTGTGTGCTAGGTGTCCTATAGGGCCCAGTGGCTCAGCTTACCTGAGGTGGACACTCTTGGTACACCAAGAGTTACCTGAGGTGGACACTCTTGGTACACCCCTTTGGGGGCTGTGTGCACAGTCTTGTTGTAGTTAAGCCTTGATTGTTGTTGGTATCACTGGGAGGAATTGACCTCCAGGCCAGTTGGCTGTGAGGATCAGCTGTGTCTACGCTGGGAGAACTTCTGTGCTGGAGACACCCTTATGAGACAAGACTTGCAAAAGCCTCTGTGCTCAGCTTGGATGGGGTGGAGTCTCAGGGCGGAGCAGACAGCATTGGTTTCCCGTCAGCCCTGCCCTAATAGGCCCCTGTGTCTCAGTGTCCCGTGGTAATCACTGCAAGCACCTCTGAGAGAAAGCCACCCTCGAGTTCTGCCTACTGCCAGACAGTCCAGTTTCTCCCCGTATGAGTCTGGGTTCCCAGAGTCTTGCCCGGAACTGGAGTTCAGTGTAGTCGGGAGCTTTTGTCTCCCTTCTGGTTGAGAAAGCCAGCCGTGCATTCAGTTGGCAGTCCTCTTCGTGCACGTCTCAGTACCTCTGCCTCCTGCAGCTCCTCTGAGTCTCAGTGTGCTTCTCTTTCCTTCTAGTTGTAGAATTTCCACTCAGCCAGCCTTCCTGTGGTTCTGGATGATGTCTGTTTTGTCTTTTAGTTGTAGTTTTGAAATTCTTGTGTGAGGCAGCAGTTTAGGTGTTTACCTATGCCGCCATCTTGGTTTCTCCCATTTTACTCTTTTCATTAGAGGCCATTATTGAATATACTAGAGGCCCGATGCACGAAATTTGTGCAAGGGGCTCAGCCCTCGCAGCCCTGGCAGTTGCCTCAGCCCTTGCAGTCCCGGCTTCGTCTGGAAGGTCGTTTGGCTATCCGGTCCAATTAGCATATTATGCTTTTATTATTATAGATAACCATATGTACTTTACTTTTTAGATTTTGTTATTCTCTTCCTATAAATAAAAATGTACACTAGGAAGACACAACTGGATGGCTAGGGCTTGGGTCACCAGCAGGTATGCCAGAGCCATGAGGGGCCATACCTTGTGTGCTTGGACACTCTGGGGTCCTAGAGTGAAGTGAGCAGGGTGGAAGTGACCTCCCTGTCTCTAGAGTGGTATGTTCCTGGATTGTTGGAAAGCTTTTTTCTTTGTATAAAAAGCTAGATTTTGTATTAGTTTTTTATTACTTAAATAAAAGCAAAATATGGTAAAAAAAAAAAAATCTTAAAGCCTTAGCCAGTGTGGCTCAGTTGATTGATCATTGCCCTGTGCACCAGGGTTTCGCCAGTTCAATTCCCAGTCAGGGCACACACCCAGGTTGAGGGTTCGATCCCCAGTCAGGGTGTATGCAGGAGGCAGCCGATTGATGTTTCTCTCCCACAATGATGTTTCTCACTGTCTCTGTCCCTCCCTTCCTCCTTCCCTCCCTTCCTTCCCCTTCCTCTACCTCTGAAGAAAAAATGAAACCCTAAACAGCATGTAAAGTTTAGAGAGGAAAGTCCTTGTCTCCCAGCCTGGCTTTCTCAGTCCCCAGCCCCGGAGAATAGGATAACTGCTGTTAACTGTTTCCTCTATTCTACCAGGTGATTCTGTGAGCATAAAAGTGCATCCATCAGTGAGACATGCACTCTGTGTCCAAATCTGTGCCTTCTTAAAAGGCACCTCAGTAGCTTGCATGGGCCCAGAGGGTGCTTTAAAGGCCCACCCCTCCGAGCCTCCCATTTTCTTTCCAGCTGCCTCCCATGCTGTCCCACCAAAGTATGTGAGTGGCTCTAAGTGGTACGGCCGTAGGAGCCGACCTGAGCTGTGCGACTCTGCAACCAGAACCAAATGTTTACCAGAACAGCAAGCCAAGGCCTCTGTGAAAAGCCAGATTCGACGCTCTGCATCTCTGGAAAGTGTGGAGGTGAGTTGGGTCGCCCCTTCCCCACCCCATGCTGCCAAACATTGGGGAAATGGTGATTCACTTAGTCACTGCTTACTGTAGAAAGATGTGAAGGGGCAGACGGGCATTCCTGAGCATTTTGTCACCAAGAAGCAGAGTGCACTTTGGAGAATGACATTTCATCCTGAAGTGTCTTTAGGCCTACTTGTCTGCAGGGAATTCAGACATTGGGGTGGTAGAGAGAGTGTACACAAATCACTTGTTTCTCTCTTTCCCCTGCTCACCACCACCACCTTTCAAGAAGACTATTTTATGGTTTCACAGGAGTGAAGTGGTAATTGGCCAAGGATACCAAAAAGAAGGTGCCTTTCTGATGCAGCTGCAAAGTTAGGAATTTGGATGTATCAAGCCCACCATCCCACCTGCCTTGAGCACTTAGAATATCCCAGCCATGCATTTACACCTTGGCAAGTGTGTGCAGGCTCCTCTGGGGCCTTGGGAGCCGTCTCTACTCCCAGTCTCCCTGTGCTGTTCACTGCGGCTCAGGGATTGACCCAGGACTTGGGCTGCAGGAGCTTCATAGGCTTCATGTCCATAGGGCAGATCCACAGCCTGTGAGTTAATTGGACCTGTTTTCAAGGGTTCAAGAAGGTTCCTGGTTCCTGCTCTCTGTGTTGACACTTCTGTCAGATAGGGTGATATGGGGTCTTATCTTTAATAAGATGGCCCTGGACCCCCAGATTAATTTGTTTATATGCTCAACATTTATTGAGACAAAGAAGAAAACAAACAAATAGGTATTGAGATCCCCACCAACAAATCCCACACATCTGCCTTTTTATCCTATTTTTAACTTGGCCCTCATGGATGGAGGGCTGTGTTGGTGCCTCTTTGTAGTGCTGTTCTACTTCTCAAAACCACCTTTGATCTCTAGAACTAGAATATGGGACATTGCTTTTAGGGTTGTCAGTTGGGTTGAAAAATGGGACATCCCACTGCTCCTACATTCCTGCCCTCAGCTCAGTCCTGGCTCTGAGGAGTGCCGATTCTTGGTAACCGGCACTCATTCCAGAATCCATCATAGGACACACGGCACCTGTGAAAAGCAAACTTGGATGTTGTGGTCTGCTGCCTGGGTCACAAAACATGAGATGTTTGCTCGAGTCAGAAGTTTCTTGATGGGCCTTCCCCTTCAGGATGCAGCTCTTAAAGGGCACCAAGGTGTCAGTCAGGTGCTTGCTATGCACCATGCTGTCCATGGAGCTCTTGCAGGGACAGAAAGACCTGCTTTCCTCCGACTGTTTGCAGAAATGATATGGATGATGAGTTGAGGACCTTCAAACCTCAAGTTGAGATCCTGTCCTGCGATGCAATGTTAATCAAAGCTCCAGGGCTATTATTGAAGAGATGCTGGTTTGGGGAGCGTTTTTCTCTCCAGTTACGTAGGGCATGAGCTCTTTTGTTTTTGTTCTTAAAAATGTTTGATGTTGACATTATTCAGATGGCCCCCCTCCCCCAAGCCCCCATCCCTTGCCCTCCTCTCTCTCCCTTGGACTTCATCAAACTGTTGTCCATGCCCATAGGTTATGCATATATGTTCTCTAGCTAATTTCTTCACCTACTCTTTCCAGTCACTTCCAATCTCCCCCCTTCCCCCGCCAAGCACTGGCCAGTCTGTTCCACATGCCCATGCTTAACGGTTCCATTTTGTTCATCGTTTTATTTTGTTCATTAGATTCTGCATATTAGTTAGATTATATAGTATTTGTCTTTCTCTGACCGGCTTATTTTGCTTAGCATAATACTCTCCAGGTTAATCTATGCTGTCGCAAAGGTTAAGAGTTCTTTCTACCCATGAGGCATGTAACCTCAAGGTACTCTGCAGCCACCTTGCCTCTCCCCTTATTGTTCCATTCTGTAGACGTACCATACTTTTGTTACCCCTCATCTGCTGATGGGCACTTGGACTGTTTCCAGATCTTGGCTATTGTAAATAATACTGCTATGAACATAGGGGTGCATAAATTCTTTCTGACTTGTATTTCAGAATTCTTAGGATATATTCCCAGAAGTGGGATCCCTGAGTCAAAAGGCAGTTCCACTTTTAATTTTTTGAGGAAACTCCTTACTGTTTTCTACAGTTGGCTGCACCAGTCTGCATTCCAACCTACAGTGCACTAGAGTTTCCTTTTCTCCACATCCTCACCAGCACTTGTTGTTTGTTGATGGTGGCCATTCTGACAGGTGTGAGGTGATACCTCATTGTAGTTTTACTTTGCATCTCTCTGATGATTAACGTCCTTGAGCACTTTTTCATATGTCTATTGGTCATCTGTATATTCTCTTTGGAGAAGTGTCTATTCAGGTCCTTTGCCCATTTTTTAATTGAATTATTTTTCCTCATGGTGTTAAGTTGTCTCCCAGATAGAAGCCTCCCTTCGAATATAGTCCAAAATTCCCAGCTCTGCACGGATTCAGTGCCCTTGCACCACAGGTCAAAGCAGGAAGGGTTAGAAAAACAGCCCCACGCAGGACTCTGGTCTCAGTGAAACAGGTCGAAATTCCCAGCTCTCCTCTGCATTGTGGGCCAAAAATCCTCGACCTGCCCTGCTTTGCTACCCCCACTGGATGGAGCTGTCTGGGAGGCCCACAGGTGAGAGGAGGAGGCATTCCAACCCCTCACTGGAGTGGGGAGAATCCTTTCCCCTTTCCCCAAGCCAAACAGTTTAGTCACAAAATGGTGCTTTACACAGTGCCTTTCTAGAAAGTGGAGGGTCCCTCAGAGTCACTGCTGTGTGCAGTCCATAGGCCTCTCTGATAGACCCAACCACCGCAGCATAGTCTTTCCAGCAGTCAGAGCCCAAGCAAACTTCTCAGGCTGGGGCTGCTAACAATAGGCACCCTCCTTCATTGGGAAGATATTGTCCTAGTCCAGTGGTTGGCAAACTGTGGCTCGCGAACCACATGCGGCTCTTTGGCCCCTTGAATGTGGCTCTTCCACAAAATACCACGGTCTGGGCGAGTCTATTTTGAAGAAGTGGCGTTAGAAGAAGTTTAAGTTTAAAAAATTTGGCTCTCAAAAGAAATTTCAATCGTTGTACTGTTGATATTGGCTCTGTTGACTAATGAGTTTGCCAACCACTGTCCTAGTCTCCCAGGCAGACAGATTCCCTCTTTCTGGTGCTATGAGGGCTCTTCCAGTCTCTGCTGCTCTGGGTTTGGATCCTGCAGGGCATTGAGACCCCACACTCCCAAGGGGAGGGAGCTTTGTAACTGATATTGCTTGTCCTCTCAGCTGCACACCTGCTCCAGGGGGGCTCCTCCATGGGATATATGTCCAGTCAGCTATGCTTCTCTTGGTTTTTCAAGTTGATTGCACAGTATTTTAGCTGTAAATCCAGTCCCTGGCTGGGAGCAAGGGCGTGAAGCCTCAAGTTACTCTGCAGCCACCTTGCCTCTCCTTAGATAAGCACTTGATTGTGTTTTTATTGTGAACTACTGTCTGTGTGTGAGGACCACCTTGCAGGGGTTGGGATTTTATTTGGTGGTGCTGCATCTCACCAGGATGTTGTTCCTCTTCCTCAGTCATCCCTACCCATCCCCAAGATATACCATTTAATTACTCCTGGTGCTCTGCCCACTGCTACATCCTTTGGGGGATTCATGTCCTCTTTTTCTTTTTTGTGCAGAGTCTCAAGTCAGATGAAGAAGCTGAAAGTGCTAAAGGACCTCAGAATGAATTATTTGAAGCGAAAGGTAAAGCCTTGGCCTCATGCTTGGTGCTTTCACCAGTGCTCCCAAAGCTCCAGCAGCTGGGTCTTCGGACAGTGAGCCAGCCAAGTATAATTTTCTGGGAAACGTGTAGTGTGGTGTCCTTGGTGGGTCTCTTCTCCAAGGTGGTTCTAGCTATGAGGCTGCCACTGCATTCTCAGCATCACCTGAGGCTAGACCCTCAGGTGGAGACCGCTGACTAAGGAGTCAGTATGGTTTTATCCACACTTCATGGTCTGCAGGGACCTGCACCCCTTCCTGATGTGGATGACTAGCCTCTCCCTGCTGTGGATGAGTAGTCTTAGCACCTGTCAGGACCCCCGCCTGTGCCCCATATGGAGTGCTATACATGTCCTGGTTCTTGGGAGCCTTACGGTAGCAACCAGGAAGGAGCAGCAACTATACGTAAGCAAATTGGAGTACATCGGCCTGTGATGTGTCTCAGGGCAGAAATGTGACTTGGAGACAGGGGATCTCAGAATTGACATTGAATTTTGGCTGCAGAAATTAGCAGTTGGCACTGAGTACCTTCTAGATTGTGGTCCTCAAGCACAGGGCTGTTCAACATTTACCTCCACAGATTTCATGTGACCTGATCTGAACATCGCCTGTGCCACTGGATAAAGCAAATAGAGACCCTTCATGTTAGGAAGAGCATCCAAGCCATCATGTTTTAATTTTCTAGACTCAGAGCCTAAGGAAGGGATCTTGGGGCAGGTTATTCACAGAACGATTTGGTGCTTGCTCTCTATCCAGAGAGCAGGCTGGTTTCTTCCCAGCCTTGAATAGAAACCTTTCCATCTGGGTTAGAACACTCACGTCAAACCTCAAAGGATTTATTTACCTCCTGCCAGCCTTGAGAAATAAACCCCAGTATCAGAATTGCTTTTACATTTTTCTAGAAATTTTAGACATTTTAATGTGGAAGTGATCTGAGAGATAGCCCTTTTCTGCCTGGTTCTAGTCTTACATTTTCTTCAGCTGAAACGTATAGCAATATTTGTGAGCATGTAGGCCTGGCTTTCCTTGGGGAAAGTGTCTTTCTGGTTATTAGTTGGGTTACCAAAGTAATTAACATCAAGGGGGCTCATCTACCTGAAAGGTACTGACCACTGACATAGAACTCAAGTCTGAATTAGGTGTGGCCCTGTGTTGAACTCTTTCTGTGTTGGGCTGGATGTGGAGGTGAATGGCTGGTTAGAAGCATAGCTTATCTATGGCTAGCTTCTCATGGACACACTCAACTTATGGGCTCTTCCACAAATTGTTTCTCTGGCAAAACTTCAGAAACATTAGTAAGCCAACTAGCTAAAGTGATAAAGTTATGGAAACTGACCATCTGTCACCCAAACCTACTGATGAGTCTTTTTTTAAAAAGATTTTTAGAGAGGAAGGGAGAGGGGTAGAGGAAGAGAGAAACATCAGTGTGAAAGTGAAACATCTATCAGTTGCCTCCTGCATGCCCCTAACTGGGGATCAAGCTCGGTTGGGCATGTGCCCTGACTGAGGATTGAACTTGTAATCTTCTGGTGCATGGGACGACTCCCAACCAACTGAGTCACACAGGCCAGAGCCACTGATGAATCCTCGCATCTCAAAGGCACCTGCACCGCCTGATGTGAGATGATGTGGAGTGCACAGCCTAACTTGTGGAGTGTTTTTGCCAAGAAAAAGGAAAAAACTGAGCCTAAACCCAAATTACAAACTAGCCTTTGATGCTAAATTTATGTTTACAGGAAATATTAGGGATAGAGGCACAAGTTATATGATACCATGAGGAAGCAAACAGACAAATCCAGATGGGGGACATTCTGGTCCAGTTCTTAAACAAGGCAGTTCTAGGAATTGGGGGACAGGAGAGTAACTCATGGTTGAAAGACTTAAGATAAGTAGTAACCAAATGCACTGTTTGGTATCAATTCAAACAAACAAGTTAATTATAAGACTTTTTTTGAGACAGTTGGGAAATTACTGATTTTGTTAGGTTTAAAGTGGCATTGTGATTATGTAAAAAATGTTCATATACTTCAGAAATACTATGTATTAAATTAGATAGGGGTAAAAATGAGATCTGGGATTTATTTTCAAGCACTTCAGCAATAGCAAAAAGGGAATAGTTGAAGTCAGCATGCAAAGCCTTTATCATCACAGAGCCCCAGTGACAGGTGCACTGGGGTTCAGTGGACTGTGCTTTTTTTTAAAAAATATATTTTATTGATTATTTTTTTTACAAAGAGGAGGGGAGAGGGAGAGGAAAAAGGAGAGGGATAGAAAGTTACAAACATCAATGAGAGAGAAACATTGACCAGCTGTCTCGTACACACTCTCTACTGGGATATGCCTGCAACCAAGGTACATGCCCTTGACCGGAATCGAACCTGGGACCCTTCAGTCTGCAGGCCAACACTCTATCCACTGAACCAAACTGGTTAGGGCTGGACTGTGCTCTTTACTTTGGGTAGGTTTGAAAATTTTCTAAAAATTAATTTTTTAGAAACTTTTCATTGTAAATACAAATAATGCAGTCCCCTTTTATGTGCTTTCAATGGTGTGACTTTAGTAGGTTCCCTTCAGAAAAAGCTTTTCCCACGTGGAGCAGAGAGGTTTTATTATGAAAATTGCAAACACAGAATGAAGTTGAAAGAATTGTACTGTGAATGTCCATGGACCCACCACCTACATTCCACTTTTGTTGCTTTGCTGCTCAACTATGTCCATCTGATTTCAGAGTAACTTACTGGCAGGTGTTTTCCCCCTCAGGGCTTTCATCTGGAGCATCATGTTTACCTGTCACTCCCTCTGCTTCAGGCCAGTTGCCAATCTGGGGTTCTGAGGTCTTTGGGAATACCCAGAAGTCCTGCAGCCCCTTCTTTGACACCCCTGAGAGCCAGGTCCGGGCCATCTGGGAAGAACTGGGAGTTGGCAGCAGTGGCCACCTCGATGAGCAGGAGCTGGCTCTGGTCTGCCAGAGCATCGGGCTCCAAGGACTCAAGAAAGAGGTAAGAGGGGCTGGGACAGACCACTCTCCATCACTGCGATGGCCATGGTTGATGTTGGATCTGGAAAATCCTTTCACCCTGCAGATACTGATTCAATTGTATTAATTTCTGGTCTGAAATTCTTTGCTGACCCCAGTGCTTCTGCTGAAGGCTGCACCCTCGAGGGTCCATCTCTGACCAGGCATGACCTCAGCCTTGCCAACATCTAAGCCAGTGGTTCTCAACCTTTCTAACGTCGCGACCCTTTAATACAGTTCCTCATGTTGTGGTGACCCCCAACCATAAAATTATTTTCGTTGCTACTTCATAACTGTAATTTTGCTACTGTTATGAATTGTAGTGTAAATATCTGTGTTTTCCGATGGTCTTAGGCGACCCTGTTGCGACCCACAGATTGAGAACCACTGCTGTAGAGCCTAAGACCATCGGATGTGTAGATTTCATAAACCAGAGCCTGGGGAGGCCAGGTGTGACCTAATAGTTGTGTTTGGATGAGGACAAGCAAACTGCCCTGCTTGGAGAGGGAGGGTGAATGGGAGGGTGGATGGGTGGGCCTGGATGGTTGTAGCTGCTGGTGGGCAGAGCCTCTGAGCACAGGTGTGGTGGCTTTTGTTTAGGAACTAGAAGACCTGTTTAACAAACTGGATCAAGACCAAGATGGCAGAGTGAGTCTTGCGGAATTCCAGCTTGGCCTGTTCAATCATGGGCCTACTTCACTTCTGGAATCTTCCTCACCCATCAAACTGAGCAGGTCCTGGTCTCATTCCCAGGTAAAATGGGACAGTTAAGTCTTGAATCACAGCGTTAACTGCTGTCAACCTCCGGCCTTCAGCATTTTTTCACAGGCCTGACCATTCTGCCTGTGTTACCACAGTGAGCCCCAGCAGTTGGTCAGGGTGTGCACACACGTGTGTAAGTGGGAGGCAGTGTCACTTAGATTCTAGAACCACACAGATCTTGGCTTGCTTCTCCCTAGTTGTGTGTCAGTGGTGTTACCTTTGCTGAGCCTCAGGCTCCTCATCTGTGAAATGGGCACCCACACCATTGGGGTTTTATGAGAATTCCTTGGTAGTTCTTCACTGTGTCTCCTAGTGTGGGAAACACTGTTCCAATAAGAGAACCCCCTTTTCCCTCCTCCCGACCAGTGTCACTGAAGGATGCTGAATAACCCTAGGATTACTACCCTCCAAGTGCTCATTAACCTGTGTTCTCTGTCCTCACATACAGATACCAGGTGTCTGCAGTTGGAAGAGAGCAGATTTCAGGCAGTTGTGATTTTGTTTGGTGACTGTTGGCCTAGTACTTGGTTTTCTCAGCCCCAGGACAATAAGGCCGCCCTCTCCCACCACAGGCAGGCGCTCTGAGAGTCTTACTGATACTTCTTTGCTGACATGGCTGATTCTGTGGTTTGTAGGTGATGGTGCAAAACCAGTAACATTGTTCTCTGCCAGGCTGGGTAATTTGATCATCAGGTTTCTGAATCTGAAGTCGGGAAAAGCAGACAAAGAAGAAACTAGGAGTGTTGTCAGGCCACATAGGGTCAGAGACCACAAGGAAGTCCCACAAGTCACGCACAGAGCCTCTTGCCATGTCCTAAGATGGAGGCACAGCTAGAGAAGGGCCGGAGCCACAGGAGCAGGTGCCTGGCCGGCCGAGACCCCATCGCTGGTCAGATGCTGGTGGCCAAGCGAAACCTGGTTGTCCAGGAAGACTGTCCAAGCTGACATGGCTGTGGGGTGGAAGGTGTCGCATCCTGGGCACGAGAACTCTGTCTTCACATGGCAGTGCTTGGCTCTCAGATGTGTGCCACAGATGGAGATTTGCCTCAGCCCCAACCAGCCCGCATGGTGGTCCCTGTTCCCAAGCTCAGTCCTCAGAGAGGAAGCAGAGGGAGGGAGACTAGGGTGGTCTGGGTGCATTTGGGTATCTGAGTTTGTCTGTGGTGGCCATGCATTCTTGAGTTCCCTCTCCCCTTCTGTAAACAGGATACTTTGTAGGGCTGAAAAGTGCCCAGTGCAGTGTAGTGAGCACCCAGTCCTTAAGTAACTGGGAAGTGGTAGGGCCACAGTTGAGGGTAGACGAGGGCAGGCGGCTGCTGCATCCACAGGAAGGGCAGGCCACATAAAGGCCAGGGATTCCCCTGCTGAAGAAGTGAGTGCTGCTAGGGAGGTGGTGGGCTGTCAGGGGCTCGGCCAGGCCAAGGGAATGCCATCTGAGTAGGGGAGCGGCCATGGAAGCATTGGGGGAGAGTGCTTTAGGCAATGGGACAGGCTTGCAATGTTCAGGAAGAGCAAGGAAGCACTAGAGCCTATGAGAAGGGGATGAGAGAAGACTGGTGAGGACCGTGTCTCTACAGGCGTAGCAGGATCCCTGGTGGCTACAGGAAAGGGTGCTACTGCTCATTCCTGTGGCCTCAGACAGCAAATGCTTGTTTTCTGAAGGCAGAAAACAGCCTCCTGGCTGGGGCAAAAAGAGCAAGGAAAATAATCTTGCCTTGTGGATTCTTATAGCACCTAACCTTAGCAGGTCAGTTTTCTGGCCAAGAGTTTTTTTTTTTTATCCTCACCTGAGGATATGTTTATTGACGAGAGAGAGAGAGAGAGAGAGAGAGAGAGAGAGAGAGAGAGAGAGAGAGAGAGAGGCAGAGAGGCAGGTTTCCTCCTGTATGCGCCCTGACCAGGGTTAGAACCTGCAACCTAACGGGGAATCGAACCCACAACCTTTTGGTGCACAGGATGATGCTCCAATGAACTGAGCCACCCAGCCAGGGCTGGCCAAGATTTTTTTGCCTTCATCTTTTTTTTTTTTTTTTTAATATATTTTATTGATTTTTTTACAGAGAGGAAGGGAGAGAGATAGTTAGAAACATCGATGAGAGAGAAACATGGATCAGCTGCATCCTGCACCCTCCCCACTGGGGATATGCCCGCAACCAAGGTACATGCCCTTGACCGGAATTGAACCTGGGACCCTTGAGTCCGCAGGCCAACACTCTATCAACTGAGCCAAACCAGTTAGGGCTTGCCTTCATCTTAAAACTCCCTGAGACTGTTACTGAGGAAAAGCTCAGGCTGTCCCACCTCCTCTCTTTAACTTGTCTTGACTTTCTTTCCACAGACTGCACTTCCTAGAGCTGGCATGTGCCTTCTTGGGCTCTTCTTTTGTGAAGCCAGGCACACACCATTACTGAATCTGGGAGAGATGTGAGACTTCTTCATGTCTCCCACTAGGTGGTGCATGCTGACAGGCCGGGCCACTAGGGTGCTGGGACATGTTCCTTGCACAAGGCCTCAGTGGATGGTAGGAGAGGAGGTACCCAGGGTCCTTAAGAGAGAGTTGAACTGGGTGTAAGAAGTCCTGGGTTCAAATCCCCACTTTGCTACCTGCAATGCCATGTGATCTTGGGCACATTGAGCAATGGTGCCGTGCCTTTGTTTCCTTGTTTGTGAATGGTTCCTATCAAGCCTCAATGACACGGTGAAGAGCTGAGCCCAGGCTAGCGAGGTTGGGAAATGTTGAAGATGAACAGGAGGCCCGTGTGCTCACAGGCATCTTCCTGATTCCCACACAGGTCCTGGAGGAGGGTGGCTGCCACACCACCACGACATCCTCTCTCGTGTCCTTGTGCTCAGGCCCGCGTCTTTTCTGCAGCGTTGACAATGGCACTGGCTTCGCCTTTCCCGAGCAGCTCATTGCCCTGTGGGCCCAGGAGGGGATTCATAATGGCAAGGAAGTCTTGCAGGTATGGAACTGGTTACTCACAGCTTGCCACACTGGGAGGCATCCAGGCTGTGTGGGGCCAGGCAGGGGACCTCGGGGCCATCTGCCCACAGAGGCAGCTGGGCAGAGTACCACCCTGTAGACACAGGGTGTGGAGAACCCCATGTAGGGAAGGCAGGTCAGTTGGAAACACTTTTTTCTTTATTTTTTGCTGTTAAAATATAGGAAATTTTCACTTAAAAATAATAAATAAAAAGCAGAGGAAACATGAATCCATTTGAAGGAAGGTTTGAATATTTTAGGCATTTCCCTCAGCGCATTTCAGCCTTGGAGACATTCTATTTTTCTGGATGAAGGAGGTCAGTCCCACAGACAAGGTGGTGCAGATGTTCTCTTCCTTGTGGTGGAGATGTCTTAGTGAGCATCACTCTCCGAGGATCTGAACGTTTCCTCCCAGAGCTGCCTGCCCAGCTTGTTGAACTCTTTTCCCTGCATAGCCCCTACTCACCCCAGATCTTCCCCCACTGGGTCAGGCATGGGGAAACTCATCCCAAGCTCCCCCCTGCTCTTTCAGGGGCTGGTCCAGGAGACTGTCCTCAGATGAGTCCAGGCCTCTTCCTAGGGGCCAGGCACACCTCCCCGAGGGCCACAGGGTCAGACCCTGGAAAGAATGCTGGGGGAAGTGTGGTGAGCTAGACTGACTATTTTCATTTCCACATTTCACTTCCTGTTGTTAAAAAAGTTTCAACTCTATGGAAGTCTATAATATAGTAAAGCCTGCCTCCCCTGCTTTGCTCCCAGTCTCCAGGAGTGGTAACAGCTAATGATTTAGTGGGCATTCATTCTACAGAACTTTTCTCTGGCACAAAAAAGAAATATATATTTAAACATCCCAGTTAAGATTTTTTTGGTAAAATTGGTATTATATCCTGTATCTTGCTAATTTGTGTTATTTTTTCTTTATTGTTGTACATGTAGGTTTTTCCTGGTATAAATATGGGCATTTAAAATGCTTGTATATCCTCCTGCTTTAATGCTGGCATTTCTGTAGGATAGATTCCTGACCTTTTGATCGGTTCTGTCATATTGCCTCCAAAAATGCCCTTATTTTATTTATTTATTTATTTATTTATTTATTTATTTATTTATTTATTTATTTTGTTTTGTTTCATTTTTTGAATCCTATATGAGAGTATTTTGTTTTCTTTTATTATATTACTAGAGGCCCAGTGCACGAAATTCGTGCACGGGGGTGTGTGTCCCTCAGCCCAGCCTGTACTCTCTCCAATCTGGGACCCCTCGAGGGATGTCCGACTGCCCTCTCACAATCCAGGACTACTGGCTCCCAACTGTTCGCCTGCCTGCCTTCCTGATTGCCCCTAACCGCTTCTGTCTGCCAGCCTGATCACCTCCTAACCACTCCCCTGCCAGACTGATTGCCCCTAACTGCCCTCCCCTGCAGGCCTAGTCACCCCTAACTGCTCTCCCTGTAGTCCTGGGTCCCTCCCAACTGATCTTGTGATACAAAAATGACCTTATTAGCACAAACCAACAAATGTGAAGGAGCCCAAAGACAATCTTTAAGATAGTCTGCCTAGTTCCTTGGGCCAAATCCTCCTGGGCCTAAACTCAGCCTTTGCCAAGTCTGGCCACCCAGCAACCTTGGGCAGAGCCCAGATGGCAAGGCCAGACCTGGACAGCTGGCCCTCAAAACTATTCTGAAAACTAGAGGTTGAGCCTAGATCACAGAAATTGGCCCCCAGGAAGGCAAAGAGGAAAGGGGCTCAGGATTTTGAAATTCTCCCTGAAACCCTGTTCCTGAGTCCCAGTATTTGGAGGTGGCTGGCTGCCATCATAGTCTGACCAATGGAGAGTCTCAACCTTGCCTCTGACATTTCAGAATTTACTCTTTTTATTGCTTTCCTGGTATTAGATAGAGCATATTTCCCCTTCTAAAACTTTTTTTAAAATAGATTTTATTGATTTTTTTTTTTTTTTTTACAGAGAGTAAAGGAGAGGGATAGAGAGCTAGGAACATGGATGAGAGAAACATTGATCAGCTGCCTCCTGCACACCTCCTACTGGGGATGTGCCCACAACCAAGGTACATGCCCTTGACCGGAATCGAACCTGGGACCTTTCAGTCTGCAGGCCGACGCTCTATCCACTGAGCCAAACTGGTTAGGGCATAAAACTTTTTTAAAAAATTTATTTTATTGCTGAGAGTATTTCAGATGCACCCCATTTTCCCCACTTTGCCCCACTCCACCCATCTCCCACCCCACCCCACCCCAGGCCTTCACCTGTCTATTGTCTGTGTCCATGGGCTATGACTAATTTGTACTTCTAAATTCCTTCACCTTTTTACCCATCCCCCTAACACTCCTCCCATCTGGCAACCGGCAAAATGTTCTCTGTATCTATGAGTCTTTTTCTGTTCTGCTTATTTTTATTTTGACTTTTAGATTCAATTGCTGATAGATATGTATTTATTGCCATTTTGTTATTCATGTTTTTAATTTTTATTTCTTCTCTTCCTTCTCCTCTTACCCCTCCTCTTTAAGAAGACCCTTTAACATTTCATGTAATACCAGTTTGGTGGTGATAAACTCCTTTAGCTTTTTCTTATCTGGAAAGCTCTTTGTCTGACCTTCAACTCTGAATGATAGCTTTGCTGGGCAGAGTAATCTTGGTTGTAGGTCCTTGCTTTTTATCACTTGGAATATTTCTTGCCACTCCATTCTGTCCTACATAGTTTCTGTTGAGAAGGATGTCAGGTAGTGGGACTCTTGGTGCTCCAGGCTGTTGTCAGGGTTCTTTTCCATCCTTCTGCTTGCTTCTTGGCAGTGTTGGCGTCAGGTCAGGCTTCTCCATGCAGCTCACCAGACCCACAGGTCCTTACAGCAACTGACTTCACAGGGAAAAGGGCCTGTCTCCTCCATCCTCTGTCAATCCCCTTGAGTCCTCTGCTTGAGGTGTGGCCTCTTCTGTGTCAGTCACTTTGCCCAGAGAGGGAAACTCTGGCCTGGGTCACACCCACCGCTGAGGCAGGGACCATGAAGGGGGCAGAATTGGGCATTGACAGGGTCGGGGAGAGTTGTATGGGTGGGGGAGAGGCCTGTCCAAGAGGCAGGCTTTGCTGATGGAAAAGTGGTAGGTGCTGCCTATAGGACAGCATGGATCACGGCCTGGACTGTCCCTAAGAGAGCCAAGAAGTGTTTAGAGAAGCCACTAATCCTGTTCTGCCTGATGGGTCTTGCTTTATCCAGAGCCTCGACTTTAGTGTGGATGAGAAGGTGAACCTTTTGGAGCTGAGCTGGGCCCTTGAGAACGAGCTCATGATGATCCAGGGTGCCACTCAGCAGGCGGCCTTGTCCTGCTACCGCCAGGAGCTGAGATTCTGCCAGTAAGAGCCCCCATGTGCTTGGGGTGGGCCTGGGAGTCAGCTGGCTGGTCTGGTCTGGAGAGGGGAGTCCAAGAAAGTGGCACTCTGCCCTCGTCCACCCCAAATGCCCAGTTCCGGGAGTGGGGGGTTTGCACCATCTTTCCCACTGACTTTCCTCTAGCTGGCAGCCACAGTGGGACCAGGAAAAAGCTGAGCCGTGAGAGCAGGACGAGGGGTCCCTGTCCCTCAGGTTTTGTCCATGTATGTGGTTTCAGTGGGGCCTGAAAACCCAGTGAACTGCTCAGTGGTCGCTGCTGGGGCTTTTGTGGCCACAGAATTTAAGGGGCACTGGCCTTCTCTTCCACTTAGAAATCGATGTCAGTCATCTCTTAGCCCCTTCTATCAGTCCCACAGAGAAGGATTTGAACTTGACGTTCATCCTGCGTATCCTGGAGCTTTCGCAGCAGAGAGGTGGAAACCCTCCAGTCAGTAGGTTATGCTTCTGAGAACAGCCAGAGGCACTTGGGTTTGGGTGGCTGGAGAGGAAAAAGAAGTATTCTTTAAACATGGCCACCAAGTAACAGGCTAAGAATACATTCCACTTTAATTGGCATCAGCTTTGGGTTCGCTGAGTATTTAATTGGGGTGGGAGGGCGGGGGATGAGCTCTGTGCTCCTTCAGTGGGAGAAATAGTCACCAGAATAGTGAGTGCCAGGGGTGAATTGAGAGCCTCTGGGGGGTGGGGTGGGATGGGGTGAGTGGACAATCCAGGGCCACACACATAGATGGCCTTCTCTCTGGGGGACTTGCCTTGCACTCACTCAGATGCCAGGCTACCGGTGTCGGGGCTGTGGCTAGGCAGGGTATTGGTTGGCCTCCCTGCTCCCCTCATGTGTCCAACCCCAGATTAGGTGCTGAGGACACCTGGGGTTCAAGTCCCCACTGGAGAACTAGGGGGACTCAGATGAATTCTCACCATTCTGTGGCCTTCCGGAGGTGTGGCACACTGTAAGCCTTTAGGCTGGACTTCTTTGGTTGAGAAACCTTGTAGAAACTTTCCTTGGCAAGTCATTTAACCTCTCTCAGTATGCACATCTGCAAAATGGGCATAGTAATGGTACAAACCTCTTTAGGAGGTGGATGGTGGTGGCGTGAGGTTAGAGCACAGTGCTGGACCATGCTGTGCACTCAGCGAGTGCTGGCCCTTTTATCGTTCGTGTAGACGCAGAGCTCGCTGGGCCCAGAACATGTGTTCTATTAACGTTGTCTCTTTCCTGCGCAGGGGGCAAGTAGAGCAGATGGTGAGGGAACGAGACAAGGCAAGGCAAGATCTAGAGAAAGCGGAGAAGAGGAACCTGGAGTTTGTGAAGGAGATGGATGACTGCCACTCTGCCCTGGAGCAGCTTACAGAGAAGAAGATCAAGTAGGTCCTGCCATTGGTGCCCGAGCCCAGAGCTGTAGCTCCTTGCAGCAGGGCATCAGTTTCCCAGCCAGAGCTGAGGACGGGTTGTGGACCGGAGGGCTGCCACCAGCCAAGGCTGTGGTCATGGACATGGCAGAGCTGCGGCCCTCCTATTTTACCTGAGCCAGTAGAAATCTATAAGATGCCCTTCCTTGAAAGAAGAGAGGGGTGCATTTAAAAAGTAGCCTTACCAGCCAATCAATGATTCTTTCATCATTGATGTTATTATCTCTCCCTCTCTGTTCCTCTCTGAAAAACAATAAAAATATATTTAGCCCAGCTGGCGTGGTTCTGTGGTTGTGCGTCAGCCTAGGAACCAGGAGGCCACAGTTCAATTCCTGGTCAAGTGGCACATACCTGGGTTGCGGGCTCTATCCCCAGTTTGGGGTGTGCAGGAGGCAGCCAATCTATGATTCTCTCTCATCATTGATATTTCTATCTCTCCCTCTCCTTTTCTCTCTGAAATAAAAAAATATATATATATTTTAAAATTTTTAATTAAAAATATTTTTTAAAATCTCAAAAAATAAAATAAAATAAAGTGACCTTGCTCTTTATGATGGGTGCATGGTGGAGGCATCTAGCTGTGCTTGCCTGTGAGCTGCAGGGAAAATTCCTCTCTGTTTCCCTCTCTCTGCTCTGCTTCATTTATGGGGTCTGTCCCACTCAAGCCAGTTCTGTGTGTCATTAATCAGTAAGACAGACGGACATTTTGAGACAGGGCCAGTGGATGGCTTTGGAGCTTGTTGGCTCAGCAAGAAGGAGCCTGACATGGTGCAAGAAGCTCAGAGCTCAAAACCTGACTGTAGGCATTGCACTGGGCAGACCCCTGGTGAATGGTCTGCACTACTTGTGGGCCTGGCAGCTAGACAGATGGTACAGTTCACTTGCCACAGTCACACAACCAGTGTGGCCTGAGGTTTAAACCCCAGGTCCTCTCTCTTGGTCTTATGCTGTTTCTGAGAGAGCATAGGCAGAGGCCTGCTTTCTCCTGAGGGTGCAATGGACTCTTAAGCGAGAGGAGCCCTGAGGGGTAGAGAGCTCATCACTGTCCCAGGATGGGGTTGTCCATTCACATAACCAGAGTCCTACGTCAGCTCACAAGAGCCCCACCAGCTCCATCTACACAATCCATATACTCAGGGTTCTCAGGGACAGCCCTGGCTGCCCCTCCTAGAACTTCCACCTTTCCATATATCACAGTCTGTGGGGGAGCAGCCTCAAATCCACATCCACATGCTTCCTAATTTCAAAGGCCTGGGTTCTCTTTTCCTTCCTAGGGGTGGCTAGGGAAGGCCAAGTGAAGTAGGTTGAGATACTGGTCTGCTCACCAGTTGGAATCCTCACCTACCTCTGTGGGTGTTGAGAAGGTGTACGTGAGAGATTGCATCAAGGGATGTGAGAGTGTGTGAGAGTATGTATTGGTATGAGTGAGAGTGCATGGGTATGAGTGAGTATGCAAGTGTGGGTGTGAGCATACACATGTGCATACTCACTTCCACCAGCTCCTGTACTCTTAACAGGATAATAGTAATTTTCAGGAAAGCTAAAAATTTAATATCCTTTCTCCAAACTTTTAAAACTATTTCCAATCAAACTTTAGGAACTAAATAAATATGGTCTCCCTCACTATACCAGTAAAGTGGTGTCTGCAAGGCCAGGAGCCCCAGTGTGAAGAGATGGGCCATGGACCTCTTGACTTCTGCCTAGACACTGCCGTGGCCTTGCTGAGCCGCTCAGTGTGGAACATGTGTAGTGTTCATCACAAAGGAGCATGTAGTTAAGAAATAACTGGTTTTTGTTTCTGCTCTTGTCAACAGTCTCTGTTCAGCTGGTTCCCTTGCAATGTCTAGCCATAATCTTCCCCATTTACCATTTCTTGCTGAGCAAGTTCCTATGGGTGGAACTAGAAAATTCAAACCGTTGATTCTTATAGCTACAGATGTTTAACTTTGCTCATCTGAGCTATTATCCTTAGTTCCCTGACTTTGCAAAATAGGGTGTAAAGAACTAAAAGAATTTTCAAAGAAGCCTAGAGTGCAATAGCTAGCACATTCCCCCCTCTTTCTGTGCCTCTTCCAGCCTCCTAATGGCCCTTTTAACAAGATGCTGTCATCAGCCTCGTCACATATTTGGAAATCTTGGTATCTCACCTGAGCGTGTTCAGGACCTATTCTAGCCACCCCAGTTGTTGACACCAAGACCTTAGGTTGCTGGCTGTTTGGGACACAGGGGAGGCGAGGGGCCACAGGGCTTCCATAAGCTCTGCAGCAGCCCAGCTTCCACATAATGTTCTCTGTGCAGCATTGCCAGCTCCTCAGCCCCCAGTGTTGTTCAAGAAGAAAACGCCTTTTTAAACAATCGCATTCCAGCTCCCAGGAAGGGCACCCACCATCAGGCCCTGGTGTAGAATTTAAAGGAGGGCCCTGGCCTCACAGCACATGCCATCTAGCTGAGGAACAGGGACCCCATCTGTCAAGCAGGAACTACTGAGTCCAAGACCGTGCCAAGTGCTCGTGAAGGGGAATTCCAGGGAATGAAGAGGTCTTGTCAGCTGGAAAGGTGTCCCTGGAGAAGCAGTAAGCCCAATGTGATGTGCTGTTGTGTGCCTTACAGACACCTGGAGCAGGAGTACAGAGAAAGGCTGAATCTCCTGCGGTCTGAGGTGGAGATGGAGCGTGAGCTATTCTGGGAACAGGCCTGCAGGCAGAGAACCATGCTGGAGAGGGACCTTGAGCGCTTGCAGGCTGAGGAGACCAGCCTCCGAGAGAAGCTGACCCTGGCTCTGAAGGTAGGCAGGGAGGGGGAGGAAACAGAGGAGGGGAAGAGGGCCTCCACAGGTCACCCCACCCAGAAGGAAAAGACAGAAATGAGTTTACCTGACGGTCCCTCCTCCCACACCCCACATTTTCCTAGTCAAGGATTTCCCTACCACAGAGAGGCAAACTTCTAGGAGGATTCAACACCTCCTAGAAGTTTGCCTCTCTGTGGTAGGGAAATCCCTAGGGTTTCAAACTGAGGAACATTTGCCATGGAGATAGCACATTTCTCAGCCAGAGCAGAAAGGGTCCCGCTTCACCAGAATTGGCACTGCCCCTGCGTGCTCTCTGGTCACAGGGGCAGCAGGACAGGTGTGGGCCTGCAGGGCCCTTGCTCTGTTCTCTGGGTCTGTGGGCCAAGGTTAGGAAGGGTCAGCAGCCCTGGAGACCGGAGCACCTGTGAAGTCAGCAAACCTAAGCCCAGGTGCTGCGCGTGGGTGCGGCCTGGGGCACAGGTGGTTTCGGGGCTTTGGTGAGTATCCCTCGACTCACAACCATCCTGCATTTGGGTTCAGTGGAATGTCCCCTGCTCCTCCTGTGCTCCTGCCTTTCTCTTCTTCTCCCAACTCAGAGCCTGTGGGTTCTCTCCACATTGGCCTGCTTCCCTCAGGAGGAGAAGCCAGGCAGCCCAGGGGCCTCGATGGCAGTGAGCACAGCCCTTCCTTCTCTGCCTGTCTGGGCTCTCCACCGAGCTGTCCTCACCTCTCGTTACAGGCTGCCCGTATCTGACAGTGCTGCCTTCCTCCCCTGTGGACATCTGAGTGGTAGTGGTGCAGCTTCAAATCCCTCATTTAGGAAACAGCTCAGAAGGGCCTGCCACTAGCCTTTTCTTGTGATACACATGACCTCTGAGCATTTGGAATGGGAGGAGTAGAGGCCAAGGGAAAAACAGTGAGCATTGGTGAGGGCTTCGCAGGGTCTGTCCCAGGGTAGCTCTGCATTAGTCCCTGAGACAACTTCCTTTGCACGTAAGGCGTGAGTGCCAGGCGCCATGAGGTTTCTTCCCTGGTAATGAGTACTACTGGGAACAGGCCTCTCACTCAGAGAGAAGGGCAGACCTGCCCACAGCTCCCTCTTCCACTCCGAGCCTGGCAACCACTAGCCCGTGTCTTGTAGGAAAACAGCCGATTACAGAAGGAGATCATTGAAGTTGTGGAAAAACTTTCGGAATCAGAGAAGCTGGTCCTGAAACTGCAGACTGACCTGGAGTTTGTTTTGAAAGACAAGGCAAGTTCTTTTGCTGATTCTTAGTCTTGAGAGAAGAGCCTGGAGTGCTGGGTAAAAGGTATTAGGGTCTTAAAAAAGAATATCAAGGTCGCTGGGTTTAGTTTTTCCTGTTAAACTTTGGAGAGAAAATGAGCAAGGTGGATCCCCCCCGCCCCGCCCCTTTTCAGGCCAATGCAGGGATGTCAATATGCTCCAGTGATGACTTGCATGTGGGCCTTTTAATGGCATGACCAGGGCCAGCTGGCACCATCGACCCCAGTAACAGGCTCTCAGTGATGAGGGACATGGTGGAGAGGGTAGAGTTTGGTGCCCACCATGAGGTCTACCACCTCACCAGGCCCTGCCCATTACCTGGGGAGTAGGCGGGGAGAGGAGTTGTTGTACTGGGGAAGGATCCAGGCAGGGGGTGTCCCAGGTGGCCAAGGCTGGATCATCCTACTGCCTGAGACCTTTTAAGCAAGGGGAGGGAGGGAAGGAGGAGGAAGGGACTGGAGGGTGTACTGGAAGGTGCACCCTTGGGTAAAGAGCATGAGGGTGTGATAGCATGCACTCTGCCTGGCTTGAGGTCTTGTGTGTAATTGTCCTTTTCTGGTATGACCTTCAGTTGGAGCCACAGAGCACAGAACTCTTGGCCCAGGAAGAGCACTTCGAGGAGGTCCTGAAGGAGTACAAGCTCAAGTGCAGGGTATGTGCTCCCCTGGCCCCTTCACCGTCCTGAGCCTTAGCATGCCCTTTGTCTTGGATCAGGCTGTCACTTTTTTCTTTTGTGCACTGGGCCGTCACACACTCTTGCCCTCCTGCCCCCTTCACCCCTCCTATAGCAGGGGTGGTTCTAAGAGCTTGAGCCTTCAGAGATCTCCTGTGTCAGAAGGTGTGGTACTATCTCCCAGCTACTCTTGCAAAAAATGGGGTGATAGAGCCCATGAGACAGGCTGGCCCTGCAGGTCATCAGGGTCTGTCTGGCTCAGACCTGGGTGGTGGTATGCAGGCTTCATCCCTCCACCTCCTGCTTGGGAGTGGCCTGGCATTCTTGGCAGGGCACACTTCTGGCCTCCACATGAAGTGTTCCAGAAGGGGTGGCAGGAGTATCCTTCTCCTAGCAGAGCGGAAAGAGCCTCTGCTCCCGGCCTACATTTGGCTGACAGGGTCCTCCAATCCTTATGTTCTACTAGGAGGTGGAACAGGACTTGCCTGCACAGCCCCTGTGGTTAGCCCCACATGGGCTGGCCAAGTCATTAGATCAGCACCAGTTCTGAAGGCCCCTCTGTGTCTCCAGGCACCATGTAAGGCTTCATCGTGTTTTCTGTTGTTGAGTGTTTAGATTTCCTGGGCCAAATCTACCAATGTCAGTCCATTTAATTGGAGATACTGCAGTACAAAGCAGGGCAGAGATGGTGAACAATGTTAGCGGCACTGACCCCATTACACTCTTAAAATTATTGAAGACCCTCCCCCCCACCCCCCCCCGGCCAACAGATAAAACATAAACACACACACACACACACACACAAACACAAAATTGATTTCAGAGAGGAAGGGAGAGGGAGAGATAGAAACATCAGTGATGAGAGAGAATCATGCCCCCTACTGGGAATTGAGCTCTCAACCCAGGCATGTGCCCTGACCAGGAATCAAACAGTGATCTCCTGGTTCATAGGTTGATGCTCAACCATTGAGCCACACTGGCCGGGCATAATTCACTTATTCATGGTCTCTCTCCAAATTAAAGTAGAAACTGACTTTTGTTCCTGCTCACATTGCTTTGGCAATACCAGAGGATAAAGGTGAGGCACGCTGTTCTGGAGTGTGACATGATCTGCTGTTTCCTTCCCTGTGTTCTCACCTCTACTGCAAACCCTGAGTCCTTCTAAACAAGGGGAGGGAGGGAATCCTGTGTGTGGTCAGCGGTGTCACCCCCTCCTGAACCAGATTGCTGTGTGGAGGGTCAGGGTTGTGGGGCTGTCACGCAGGTGGGATGTGCCACACAACCTTCTGCTGGAATTGTAGTTACATGCTGTGTTTTTCCCCTCCCTTTAAGCTTGTTGCAAAGACTTAGAACCTATAAGTAACCATTAATTCATATGTTACTTCAGTGTAGTGATTTTCAACTTTTTCATCTCATGGTACACATAAACTACTAAAATTCTGTGGCACACCAAAAATATATTTTTGTCAATCTGACAAAAAAAATATGTATAATTTGATTCATTCACATCAGATAGCTATTGTTGTGTTGGCTATTGTCATTTTTTTTTTATTGGATAGTCCAAAGGAAAAGAGGTCAGTGCCCCTGACTAAATAGTTAGGTATTCATGTTTAAAAATTCTTGTAACACACCAGTTGAAAATCGCTGCTTTAATCCACTGGATTTATCTAACAAGTATAAACTCCGTCTTTCTTTAGCATGACTCTCTTACTGAAATAACTGCTACTCATTTCACATTTGGTTCTTGAGATTTTAGTTTTTGAAATATCAGCAGAAATATTTTACATTTTAGTACTAATCTGTTTAGAAATTTCCCTCTAATTTTTTTCATATTTTTTGCTATTTCAAACTAACATTTAGTTCTTTAAAGAACTTTTTATTTGAAAATAATTTCTAATACATAAAATTACAAAAGTAAAAGTAATGCAGTGAATACAGATTTCCTTTTTCCCAGATTCACCTGTTGTTTACCTTGTTTGCTCTGTCATTGTGTTCTTGCTCACTGTGTGCATGTGTGTGTGCGTGCACGCATGTGCACAAGCATGTGTGCATCATGAGGTGAATGTATCTACATTGTTATTTTCTGAACATCTGAGGGTAAGTTATATGCATCATGGCCCTCCACCCCTACACAGGTCAGTGTGCATTTCCTAAAAACAGGCTTAATCCTAAAACCTTGAAGTGTGCAGGTGCACTAGAGTTGATTGTTAAATGTTCAGGAATTTTGCTAGCTTCTTGTTAAAGCTTTGATAGCTTGAAATAGGCTATGGTGGGATCATAGAAATGTGCAAAAGCTACAAATATGGGATTTTCTTCCTGGAGAGCAAGCTTTCCAATACACTGCAGAATGAGAATATTCCTGGTAACTGTTTGACATCCTTTAATCTGAAACAGTCTGTCTTAGTCCAGTCAGGCTGCTACAACAAAAATACCGTAGAATAGGGTGGGGGCTGGGCTTATAAATAACATAAATTTAGCTCCCGCAGTTCTGGGGGGCTGGAAAGCCCAAAATCAAGTTGCAGACAGATTTGGTGTGTGGTGAGAGTTCTCCTCTGGGTTGCAGATAGCTGGCTGTTTTCTCAGTGTCCTCACATGGCAGAAGGGCATGAAGGAGCTCTCTGGGGTCTCTTAAAAGGCTCCATCTTCATGACCTAATCACCTCCCAAAGATCCCACCTCACATAGGATGTTAGCATTTAACATATGAATTTGGGAGGACACATTCAGGCTATTGCACATTTCTTTGTCTTTGACATGAATATTAATGAAGAATACAATCCCCCCTCCCTTTTAATAGAAACTTTTAAATTTGTGTTTTTCTTTCTTTTGTTAAAAATTGTTTTTGTTTTTTTAAGTTTGATTTTAAAGAGAGAGGAAGGGAGAGGGAGAGAGACAGAGACATCAATGATAGAGAAACATCAACATAGATTGGCTGACTCCTGCACACCCCCCACAGGGGATCTAGCCCGAAACCTGGGCATGTGACCTGACCAGGAATCGAACCTGCATCCTCCTGGTGCACTGAGCCACACCGGCTGGGGTTTTTCTGACACTTCCTTTGGATTAAGTTGAGGTTATACATTCTTAGCTGAACAGCATAGGTGATGTTAATTTCGTTCTCTTGGTGAAGGCATTACCTGATGTTTCCACTGTATAATTACTGGTAGTAACTAGTAAGCAGCAGTGGAGAGACACTTTAAGAACATGCAATATCCTGCTATTCATCTAAATTTTCATTGGATTTAATATCCATTGATATTTCTTGCCCACTCCAATCTTTACCATGATGATTACAAATTGACGATTTTCCAACTTCAGCACCCACTCCCCACATCTGTCAGTTGGCCCTTGGCATTCTATTGTAAGCCAGAGAAGTCTGATCTATCTATCTATCTATCTATCTGTCTGTCTGTCTATTGGCTTGGACTCATGAATTTCCACTTTCCCCCAGTAGTTAGTGATTCATTGCTATGTCTAATTATTTTGGAGCTCAAATTGTGTAAGATTTGGCCAATGGGAGTGACTTCCAGCTTGCAGCCACGTCCTTGGGACATGTCACCATCATTTGTTTTGTTTTATTGATTAGTTGCATACGCTCTAGCATCATAAGGTGCTGCAGACTCCTCTTGTACTTTACCTGCACTTGCCCTGGACCAGTCACTTCTCCTCGAGTTTGTTACTCGAGGTATCACAGACCTAGATCTGGGTGCTTGGTGTGCTGGCACAGGGGATAGAGTCTCTGCCTCTTGGCTGAGGACTTTTTTTATAGTCAGTCTCCAGCAGTAGAGGTAACCTTGAACCTTCCCTGATGTGCATCACCCAGTCTTTGCAAAGTCACTGCTTGGAGTTTCCTTTTATTTTTTAACCAGGACATTTATTAGCAAGGAAATCATGCCTTCCCTTGTTGTCAAATCCCCTTTCTATTTAACTATCACTTTAGCTTTTGGGTTTTTTTTTTTTTCTTTCAACTGTCAGCCTCAGTTCTCTTGGCAAAGCTGCCTTTGGTAAAAGGGAATGTAAAATGTTAGTCAGATCCTCCTTGGAGATTATTTGCAGTTAAATGTTTTCACTGTTGTCTTGAGTGGACACCATAATGGAGTAGCATGTTCTTGGTCAGAAACCCCAAATGCAGATTTTTCCCCTGTATTTCCACATACTGAATGTTTGTGTTCCCCTAAACTCATACATTGAACCCTATTCCCCCACTGTGATGATGTTAGGAGGTGGGGTCTTTGGTAGGCTGTGAGGGTGAGCCCAGTGAAGGGGATTAGTGCTCTAATAAAAGGGACTCATCACTTCTAGCCTCCAAATCCCTGAGAGCTTGCCCAGCCTAAGTGCCTCAGTTGGTTGAGTGTCATCCTGTGCACCAAAAGGTTGCCAGTCCGATTCCTGGTCAGGGCACATACATGGGTTGCAGGTCTGATTGGCAGTCTGGGCATGTACAGAAGTCAATCAATGTTTTTCTCTCACATAACACACTCTCTCTCTCTCTCTCTCTCTCTCTTCCTCTCTTTAAGCATGTCCTCAGGTAAGGATTAAAAAGGATGCCAAAATACTGAGAGAGAAATTTCTGTTGTTTTTAAGCCCCCAATGTGGTATTTTTGTTATAGCATCCCAAATGGATGGAGACATGCCCCAACCCCTAACACCTTTGCCTGTCTGTGGGCAGGTCTTCAGCCTCCCACCCCGTTATGTGTGGCTTACTTAGGCTCAGCTGGTTGCTCCAGGCACTGGGCTTAGCTGTTCCCTGGGTGGCCCAGTCTCCATGCCAGTGGTCACAGTATCTGGAAGAGGTGTCTGGCTCTGCCCCACAGGACCTGCAGGACAGCAACGACGAGCTGCAGGCTACGGTGGAGGGTCTGCGGGCACAGTTGCCCCAGAGTTGGCACGGCCAGCCCCATGCACAGCCCAATGGACGTCTGCTCTCTAGACGTGGCCAAGCAGGTAGGAGCCAAGTCTGGAGGTGGCAGTGATGTGCTCCTGCTGGGGATGGTGGGGGCAGTGGGCTTTTACCTACCTCTACTGCACAGGCTGCCTTTGGTTCCAGGGAGCACAGTGCTGGGCAGGCCAGCTTCATAGCACATCAGGCCCAGCCCAGCCTCCAGATGGTCACGTGCCCCTCCGACTGCCTCATGTGGGAGAAGGGCCAGTAACCCAAGGCTAGAGGTTGACACAACACCCAGAGCTCAGAGAGAGGACAAGGAGGCGAGGGCTTTACCATTTGAGTAGGATGCATGACCATAGGGTAGATGTATCCAAGTGACTCTCCAGTGTTGTGAGAGGTACCCAGGGGATCCAGGTGAGTGTTCAGCATGGGTCAGACACAGAGATGGTCATCTAGAAAAGGGAAGTGGGAGCTTTGGGGGTGAGCAGGCGGGTTGTCACAGGTCTGACAGCTCTTAGACAGGGAAGGCACTAAATCATGTAAATGGGTCAGGGACTCCCTGTATTCACAGGGGCCTCGTGTGGACTGAGGTGGACCTTACTTGGTGTTTACTGCCTGGATTATGTGGATAGCATCACCCTCGAGCTCTTGAAGCCAAATCCCAGGTTGGCTGCCTACTGCCAAGAAAGCCAAACTCATGAGACAGATGCTGGTGAAAAGGGAAAGAGGTTTATTCAAGTGTTGATCACCTGAGAAAATGGGGGAGGAGGAGGGTTGCGGCAAAGCCCACTCAGCCTCTCAGTGTCGGCAGAGTTTTATAGGGAGGGAGAGGGGAAGCAGAACAAAGTGACCAGGAGGCGGGGCTGTGGACATGCGGGCAGTGTCCTTGCTGGTCTCGATATGGATCATTGTTGTCAGCACACTGGAACTGCCAGTGCCAGCCAGAGTCCTGCAGTTGGACGATCTGTGTCAACCGAAGTCGTGGTCAAGGCCATTTCTCTACAAGCAGGAGCTGGGACTGCTGATGCCTGCAGTGTGCTTTTAAGGAAACTGTCAGTGTGTGAGCTCCTTTTATCAGTTTGTTTGCACATTTTATTCTACCGACATTTCATGGTTAGAGTAGATTAACGTTTTTATTCCCTGTTACACTCTGGAAGTGCCCCCACCTGCTCAACACAGAGCTGCATGTTGAAGCTGTAACTTGAGCAAGACCAGGCTTCATGCTTCCTAAACAAGCCATAGACTTGGGATGATCCGGGCTCTGAGAGGCCCTGAGGCCCTGTGTGTGGTTAAGTGTTTTTGGCTCCTTTTGAGATCAGGCTGGGGGTGTGGTGTTTCAGATGCCAGAGCTATCCTTGAGGTTTCTATGGTCTTTTTGGAGGACAGGGTGGTTATGGCTGGTTGCTACCCTTCCTGGCAATTGTACAGGGCGGGTGCCATGCAAATTCACATGATATACGTAGCTTCACGCCTGCTGCTGCCCATGAGAGTCAGGACCACAGGGACTGCCCCAGCAGCCTGATTGCTTCCATCGATCAAACCGCTTCGCAGAGAACATGCTCCCATTTGTAGCCCTGAGAGCACTCAGAGTTTCCCATATTGCTTGGGAAAAGCTTACTTAATAAAACAGAAGAAAGTGTGTGCTAAAGAGAGCCTGTATGGGAACCTCCATAGGAACCACGTGGGTTTTCTGTGCATGTGGGCCCAGCTTCCTTGGCCCCTAAAGAAACCCCTCACATGCATCTTCTTTAGTGGAATCTGATGGCTTCTGAGACCCATAGCCCTGACTGCTCTCAGCTGGGTGGGTGAAGGGTGTGGCCTGCTCATCGGGTGTTCTCAGATCCTGGGCCCGTTGTGATGTGCGGCCAGGTGGGCACTGGTGGAGCCTGAGCTCTACAGGGTGTCCGACTCTCATCAGGAGCCAGGTGTTCCTGAAGCTTAGGGCATGCAGAGTTGGGGTCCTATACCATTGTTGTCCTTGTCCAGGTCTCAGGCTGTGGCACCCCAAGCAGGCCCCCGCTTTGTGTATCACTGATAAAACTAAATCTCCAGCTGGGGCCTTTTTCTTCACACCTCCATCTGACTGTAGAAGTTCCATCGGCCTCCTCAAGGGAGGAGGGGTCTGTCTGCTACTGTAGGGAACAGTCGCAGTGGCGGCCATGTGGGTTATGGCGGCCGGGCCATCAGGGCATTCAGCTGGAGCCGCTCCTGGTGGTCCCATTTATCTGTGCCCATTGGCCAGACCCAGATGGCAGTTTCTGGCTGTCGGGGCATTGGAATGCCTTCTTTCCTGGGGTGCTTTCTCAGCCCATGTCTCTGAGTCGGTCACTTTTTTTCATGGAAAATGATTTGGGAAATGGGAGATGGTGAGGTTAGGGAATGTGTCTTTTCCTCTCGGTTTTCTGACCCCTGGACCAGCACAGATGAGACCCTGACACTGGCCAACTCCCACATTCTGAGGGAACCCTTTGGTGTATCCCCCACATACACAATGTTAGGAACGCCTGGTACCCTGGAGAGCTGGCAGAACTTGTGGGCCTCCAGGTGGCCCATTAAAATGAGCTGCCCAGATGTCTGACATTGTCAGTGAGGAGGATCTTCTGGAAGAACATGTCCCTTCCTGCCCCAGCTGGTTTGGCTCAGTGGATAGAGCATTAGCCTGTGGACCAAAGGGTCTCTGGTTCGATTCCAGTCAAGGGCACATGCCCTGATTGCAGGCTCGATCCCCAGTTGGGGGTGTACAGGAGGCAGCCGATCAATGATTCTCTCTTATCATTGATGTGTATCTCTCTGTCCCTCTCCCTTCCTCTCTGAAAGCAATCAATATATATTTTTTAAAAAGAAAAGAAAAAGAAAATGTTGCTTCCTGTGATCTCACAGAACCTTAACTCCACAAGCACTTCACTCCATTCCTGACTTATTTGTTGAAACCCCACATGACCTGTATGTGGGGCATGTATGGTGTACCTGCCTCATCACAAAGCACTGACTGTCACGGAGATTTGTCTGTTCTCCAGGTCATGCTTCTTTTCTGTCTTCACAGTTTTTCTGTGTACTGGGGCAGGGAATACAATTTAGGGTGCAATACCTATACCACGGGCAGCATCTTTTAGGGAATTAAAGGGCCTGACAAATCTTGCAGGGAGTCTCCTAAGTTATATCTTGGAGTAATCTGTGTTCTGGCAAAGACTCAAAATGTTGATTTCTCAGAGCTCCAACTTTGAGAATGGGGCATAACAGGCCGTTTGTGGAAACCCGCAAGGGCTTCCCCTCATCGCCAGTGGAAGGTGCCCGTGGAAGGCTGTGCGCTGCCCTGGGTGGTGGAGGAAATCTGGGATGAATACTCAGTGCCATCCAAATGTCGGATGGGCACCCAAGCAGAACATAAACAGAAATGGCCTTGTTTGCAGGCATCATCTCCTTCCTGGGCGATTCCACTCCTGTGAGTCTAGAAACGGAGATAATGATGGAGCAGGTGAAGGAACATTACCAAGACCTCAAGATCCAGCTGGAGACCAAGGTCAGGGGTGTTGGGGAGGCCACAGGGAGATTGAGGTACTTCCTGCTGCATGCCTAAAAGCTTTGCTCACTGTGCTACCTGCACATGTCTGCCCGTGGACCCCCTGCTCCGGAGTAAGCCTGCTCAGGGAAGGAAAGTGTGTGGGGAAAGGGAAATAAAGCCCTCTTTGGAGGGAGATGGGACATAAGGAATAACTAATCGTGGGAGGGAATGGGCTATGTGTGTCTGGAGTGTCACAAGGGCACTCCTGAGGCAGACCTCCCTGCTTGCTCTCTCCTTGAGGAATCACAGCTCCTGGCTCTGTTCTACGCTAAAATAACCCTGGGACTTACCTTGGTGGGGTACTTTGTGGCCTCATGGCCTGGCCAACTCTGTCTTCTCAGATGACCAGGTCTCCTGCTCTGTTATTAGATTGTGGTGGGTTTTGTTAAGGGACGGTGTCCATGACTTGTTATCGGGGGTCAGATGTCTGGATCTGAGTAGCGCGAGGCCGGGCCACCTCTGTTTTACAGTGATGCCTGTGGGTTCCCTGGAGGTATTAGCTGGTAGTTGCTATAGTAACTTTGCCCATGGCTGGATAGTATTCCTTCCCATTGGAGCCGCCAAGGAGTTCAGAACTGCCCTGCCAACCTCATGAAGGCTCCCTGTTCTCTGTGTTGTCACACCCTTAGCCCTCCTCATGCTTCCCGGCCAGGCACCTGGCCCAGCTGCCTCCAGCCTCCCTTCCCCACCTGCTGGATCTGCTTCGTGGGGCCAATGGAAGGTTACCGGGAAAAATAAAGGCTGTAGCTCCCTGGGCCCATGGGGAGCCTTAGGCATTGCTGGCGTGGCTGTCCCTTGCGCCTTATCAGGTCTAGGTTATCTGCTCTTGGTGCCACTTGGCAGCCTCCTACTTCTGTGTTGTATTGTCAGTGAGTCATTTTGGGGACCTCCTGGTCGACATTGCTCATATTTCTCGTCTCAGGTAAACTACTATGAAAGAGAAATTGAGATGATGAAAATGGACTTTGCAAATAAGAGAAAAGAAATGGAGCAGGCTTTCCAACGTGAGGTCAGTGTGCTGGAGGACCAGAAAGCCAACCTGGAGAAACTCCACGTGAAATCGCAGGAGGTCATCCAAGGCCTGCAGGACAAGCTGCAGAGGGCAAGCCGCGGCCCTGAGCTGGAGAGGACGTTAGAGCTGAAGAGGGCAGAGATGGAGCTGTGCTACACGCAGGCGCTGTCTGGCCTGGCTCAGCAGCTGGCCCGGGAGAAGGAGCAGCTGGAGATGGAGCTGCACCGGAGGCATCAGCAGGAGCTGCAGCAGTTCAGGTCCAGCTCCCTGTTCTTGCAGGACTTCATGTCTGGGGTTTCTTGCCAAGCATAAAAATGTAAAATTGGGTTATGCACACTGTGCAGAATGGCAGTACCTGTAAACCAGGTGGTTTTTCTCAGGGGCAGATGGGTGAGCACTGGCAGATCAGGTCATTGTATAAAGATTTTTGCTTCAGATTTGACATGTATTAACCAGAGCTTAGGCCATGAAACAATCTACTTTGTAGAATTTTATCTCAGTGTTTTTCACCTTCTGCCTCAGACTTGTCTGTTATAGCAAAGGCAATATGTTCGTCATCATTTAATATCTTGTTCTGATTTTCTAGGACATGGTGTTGTAGCACCTGGGGAAACGGATAAAAGATCTAGAAGCCCCAAAACAATGGGAAGAACCATTAATTTGGGTTAGTGAGGTTCTTGAAAAGGCTAAAATACATGTGCAAAGGAGAGAAAAGGCTTATTTGGAAAACTGGAATGTGGTCTTTCGTGTTACAGTGTAACTAGTAGTAACTAGTTATTGCAGGCTCAGTGCTGGTCAGCCATCCCTCCCTGCCCCATGTGTAGTCTTGGATCCTCCCAGCTCAGTAGAGGATGGCCACACCCCATACATGTTGGCGTAGAGCTGAGCGGACGACTCACAGATAAGGTGCCCACCACACACCTGCCCTCATGGGGGGCTCTGTGTGGACCTGTTTGGGTACTGATGTTGTTGCCGAGTGGACATGCCCCCAATCAGCACACTGAATGCAGGGTGTCAGGGCCCTTCCTGTGGAGTTCATGCCTCCCACTGGGTGAGGGGGGGAGGTGCTGGTCAGGGTGTGCCTGTGATCCCTTCCTCCCTCCACTCCAGACGACACCCTCAGGCCTGCAGGGACTGGCTGACACTCCTGGAGGGGTTAAGTCTTTTATTTTTAATGTTTTTGCTGATTTTTTAGAGAGAGAGGAAGGGAGATGGAGAAAATATCAATGATGAAAGAGAGTCACTGATCAGCTGCCTCATGCATGCCCCCTACTGGGGAACAAGCCAGTAACCTTAGCATGTGCCCTGACCAGGAATTGAACTGGTGAACTCTTAGTGCATGAGCCATACCAACCGGGCTGATAAGTCATGTGCTTCCCCGGATCTTTGTTATTTTCTCTGAAACCCAGGAGCTGTTCGATAAGGGACCAAGGCTCCTTCCAGAACCCCACCAGGCAGCAGAGGATCAGAGCAGGGTGGTGCCCTCCTGCCCATCCCTCCCATCTCGAGCCCGAGATGCCTTAGTTGGGAGGCGCTCCTGCTGCTCACCGTCCCTCTGAAGCCTGGAGGGAGAGCCCTGTTTGGCTCAGGCCTTCATTGGCAGAAGCAGAGAGCACACCTGACCCAGGCTTGGTGCCCTCATGCAGCCCTCACCTTGCTTTGGCGCCATTCTCCCAGGCTGCCAAGGCCTCAGGCTCAGCCTCTTACAGAGTTTCCAAGGGCAGTTTTGACTATGGGTTTCATCCACCTAAGACCAGGCCCGGCTGTCCTCAACTTCCTGTGACGAGAGACATCCCTGTGTCTGCTCTGTGCTATGGCCGCCTCCAGCCACACATGCTGTTGAGCATGGATGTGTGGCCTGTGCAACTAAGGGATAGAACTTTAATTGTTTATTTTTAATCAACTTGCATTTACCAGTGGGTGAATGGCATCTGAGTTAGCTTCTGCATATGGAACCCAACAGTAGTGAGGTAGTCCTCCTGCGGCCTCTCTAAGGAGAGTCCCAGGGCATGGGAAGCCCAGGAGCCCTGGAAGTGAGAGGGGATAAAGCCAGCCAAGCAGAAAGGAGGTCTGAGGCTAGAATAAGAAAAGCCTGTAACCTTTCTAACCAGGCGGGAAGTTCTGGGGCTTAGAACTGCAGCTGCAGGGCCTGTGACTCCTGTTTCTATAGTAAAGAGGCTGAAGTTGAGCTGAACCTAAAGCTCTCATGGATGGAAGCCCAGCTGGCCTCCCACTATAAGAACTCACACAATATCAGCAGAAGGAAGAGATGCTGCAGAAACATCTGCTGCACGTGAGAGAGATGACAGCAGTTTGACATGGAGAAGGAGCAGAGGGAAGAAAGGGAAAGGGAGATCCTCACACACTGTACACAGCAGCCACTCAGCTGCAGGAGTGGATGAGTGAAGAGTAGGCACAGCTTTGCAAGTCTTTTGCCCTTGAGGTTGGAGCTCACCTATAGGAAGCAGGTAGAAAGCCTTGCCTGGAAGCAGAGAGGCTGTAGGCCTTCTTGAAGGATGGGCCAGCAGTGTGAGGTGATGAGCAAGAGGGTACAGATGATCCCATGATCCTCAGTGCAGGCAGGAGGGAGCAGCCTTGCCATGGTGACCCCAGGCAGAGCCCAGCCCTTGCCCTGGGACCCAGAATGCCATCAAAGAGTCTCAGCTTTGGAGAGCGCAGTTGGAGTGTGCTCGACCCCGAGAAGGTGGCTACCGCTACCAAAGGGGAGGGGTCCTGGAGGACCTAGTGCCTTCTGCTGATGGCCCAGCTGGCCTGAGCCAACTTGAAGCCCAGGGAACAGAGGGTGGACTGAGCCCAAGGGATGGGCTGGGGGAACACTAAGAGGCAGTGGGCTGTTGTCAAGGAGCAAGCTGGGAACTTGAGCAGGGAGCCAACCCCTGCTGGGACCGTGGGGCAGGCCTCAGGGGAGCAGGCCTAGTGCAGTGAGACCACCCTGGAGTGGGGCTGCAGCACAGTGGGGAAAGGCCAGGAGGGGCACCTCGAGCCCCACCCAGGCTCACTGGCCTCTGGGTGGCCAGGGAGGAACAGCTCGATGCCCTGGGGGAGGCAGAGGCTGAAGTGGCTCTGGAAAGAGTAGAATGACATGAAAACCAAACTTCTGTGCCTGGAAGATGTTGTTTGGTCTCTTGAGGAAAAAGCAGAGTCAAGAGAAAACAACAGGTGCGGTGTCTCCCATTTTCAGAATGCCAGGTGACACCCTCTAACCTCGCTCACTAACTCCTCTCATGTGCCTTCCCCCTGACCAGCTCGCAGCGGTTGTTGAGGTGCTTGTGCAGTGGTCGTAAGCCCAGACTTGACCACAGGCACCCACAGGTCATCAGGCTCCCAGGAGTGGGCAGAGGGGGCAGAGATGAGCCTCTGGGCACCTCAGCTGGCTCTGGCGTCCCCTGCCCTTGTCCTTAGGAAGTTCTTGGTGGTGTCACAAGACAAGATACTGTGCTTGGAGACCCATTTCATCCTTAGTCACCTGAGCCCTCTTGCATCTGACTGAGCGGGATGCACCACTGCGCCCCGCCAGTGTGTGCACCAGGCATTGTCCTTGACTGCAGGTTTCAGTGCTGTTGGGGCAGCAACAGAGGAGGCCGTCCATCCAAGGAAAGTGCCCCTCTGCTGCTGTGTGCGGGCTTGCAACGACAGGGCTGGGCATGAGTGCTCCAATTGTCTCTGATACTGCTGCAGCCAGTGCCTTCAGGGGCACCCCAAGGTGGGGAGGTGGCCTGGAGATGTCCATCTGTTGGCATGGTACAGAGAGAGCCCAGATGTGCAGCCAGGTCCTCCTCCAGGCTCCCCTGAGGGACTCAGGCCGGCACATGCTCTTTCTCAGAAGCCTGGAGTTCTAGGTCTTTTCTGATGCTGCAGAGCATGGCTCTAGGTGCTCTTCTGGCTCCTGGGAGACAGGGCTGCCCTGGGAGATGTTGTGGGCACTTGCATGCCACAATGACTGTGTGACATGGTCACTGCTCTGCATGCAGAGCCATTGGGTCCCACCTGTGAGGTGCCTGCTTCATGTGGAGATGGAAGTTTCCAGGGGTATTGTGTCATTTGTCCAAGCGAGGGATTCTGGTTTACAGCAGACACGGGCTGTCGGAGCATGATCACAGGCGTGTGGTGAGATCTGCATTCCAGCTCAGGCTCCAGCTCCTCTAGCTGGGACCATGGACAAGTTGCTTTATTGAAAAAAATAAAAGATAATGTAGGATTTATGATAAACCAAAAAGAATAAATGTCAGTACACACCCAGCTTAACAAAGAAAATATTAGCATGCTAGAAGTCCCTGGGCACTCACTCCTCTGGGAGGTGCCTGTCCTGAAGGGGCTGTTCACGGCCATCTAGGCATTTCTTCATGCTCCTGCCTCTTATGTGGGTGTTCCTGAACAATGTGGGGCCTTGTTTGTGGTGGCCTGACTTCTAAATCTCCTTATCCATAGAGAGATGGTACTGTACCTCAAAAAGGGCATGGAGCCCTGGCCGGTGGTGCTCAGGGGTTAGAGCATAGGCCTGGGCATGGAAGAGACACAGGTTTGATTCCCACTCAAAGGCATGTAACTGGGTTGTGGGTTCGTTCCTCATCCCTGGTCGGGGTGTGTGAGGGAGGCAACCAATTGATGTGTCTCTCTTACATCAATGTTTCTCTCTCCCCCTCTCTCCTTTTCTCCCTTTCACTCTCTCTCTGAAAAGCAATGGGGAAAAAATCTTTGAGAATTAACAAAAAAAGCAGGGGGCAAGGAACATGAGATGAATATGTGAACATGAGCTTACCATTGCAGCTGTTTCATAGCAAGTCCCCCACAAACAGGTCAATCATGGGACCAGCGTGAGCACCTTGGGGACCTGCTCCATGCATGAGTCCACAGCCACATATCAGGGACTCGGGCAGAGAAGCAGCCCAGCGCCTGGAATCTTACTCTGCCGTCCCTTTCAAATGCTTCTCCGTGGACAGACACGCGGGCCCAGATTTGTGCTATTCGAATCCTCCACCCCAGCCCCCAGTGGTCCGCCACTCACTGACAAGTCCTGGCAGGCTGCCCTGTTCTCTTCCTGCTTCTCCTGACATGTGCATTCCCCAGCCTGTTGGCCCCACAGCTCGTCACAGTTCATCTCAGCAGGGTCTTCACTTATTTAACAGTGTTTCGGGGCACCTGCTATCTGCCAGCACAGTTAGGGATTACAGTTGGAAGCAAAACAGACGTTTGGAGCTTTCATCCCACTGGGAAGCACCACACTTCCTGCATGTCCCCGTGTTAAAGGGAAATGCGCCATCCTTCAAAGGATGAGGAAACAAAGGCCATGCCATTCAAAGCAGGTCCCTTTTTCAGGGGCACATGCATGTGTGGTGAAATCCTAAGAGAATATATAGAAATAATCACCCCAAATTCAAGCTGTGGGTTTCTTGTGAGGCTGGGGTTCAGGTCCGGGAAGACCATATGGCACAGACCCAGCCCCCATCAGGCCAAGGAGACATACTGTGTGGCTGATGGGGGAAGAGGCTTGTCTCAGGTTAGAGCAGCGGTTGCTAACCAGTGGTCCATCCACTGGTTGTCTGTGAGGTCCGAAAGGTTGGTGACTGCTGGGTTAGAGGGATCTGTAGCGTGAGGAGACAGTCTGTTCCGAGGAGAAGGTGGGTAGTTGCCTGCTCTAATGGGAATGGGGAGGGCTTCCTAAGAACAAGCTGCTGGGGGCCTGGACAGGGCACAGCAGTGGATGAGCGGGCAGAGGAGGTGGCTGCTGGAGCTGCCCGGCAGGAGGTGACAGTGGCTGGGCCATAGTGATGGCCGCAGAGGTGCAGGACGTTGACTGGCAGAAATTGGAGACTGAATTGATGGGTTATAGGTGAATGGGATATGGGCAGGGAGGTTGGAAATGGATCACAGAGTAATTAAAGAACTCCCAGGAAATGCCACCAGGGAGAAGAAAGGGGGGTGGAACTCCATAACTTTTGAGGAGCCTTTGGTACTGTCCCTTGTAGAGGGCGAGTTGGGTGAAGAGATGGGGATGGAGCCCAAAACCAAGGGGCTGGTGTCTTTTGGAGAAGGTTGCTGTAAGGAGGAAGGGACACCTGTGTCAGGAGCCACTGAGAGCCTGAAGGAGCAGGCACCCCCATATCCTTTATCCCAGGGCTGGGCCCCCAGCCTTGGCTCCTGCTCTGTGGGGGCAGGTCTGTCCCCAGCCTGTGGGCCCTTGGCCACAACTCCAGTGTGTGGTCTTATAGCCACTTCTAAATAAACCATCTCCCAAGCCACAGCAGCTACAGGACCCCAGCTGGGCGAAGGTCAGACATGCAGGATCTTAAAGAATACCGGGAGGATTTTGGCCTTTATCATAGAGAAAGCAAAGTCGAGAGAGTGACATGATTTGGGTCGTGAAAGAATCTCTGCCAGCAGTTTAGAGAACAGCAGGGATGGTTGTCACCCCTCTCCCCCCACCCCCTCTTTTGCACTACACATCTGTATGCACACCCTTTTTATATTTTCTGAATTTGAGATAATTGCAGACATTATTGCAGACACTTTATTGTTAAAGACTTCAGCATGTTATTTTGTAAGAACAGGGACATTCTCCTATATATCCATAATATCATGATCAGATATGGGAAATTTAACATAAATTCAATGCTATTTTTAATTTACACTCCATCTTCTATTATCCCGAATTGTTTCAATATGTTCTTTTAAAAAAAACTTTAAAAAATATTTTTATTGATTTTATAGAGGAAGGGAGAAAGAGATAGAAACATCAATGATGAGAAAGAATCATTCATTGGCTACCTCCCACCCACATGCCCCCTACTGGGGATTGAGCTGCAACCTGGACATGTACCCTTGACCAGAATCGAACCCAGGACCCTTCAGTCCACAGGCTGATGCTCTATCCACTGAGCCAAGTCGGCTACGGCTCAATATGTTCTTTATTGTTCTACACTCCAGATCCAATCAAGGATTCTGCTATGCATTTAGTTATCATAGCTCTTTAATTTCCTTTCATCTGTCAGTTTTTAAATTAATTTTCGTCAGTAAAAATCGATCATTTTAAGTGTATAAATCGGTGGTGTTAAACATTCACAGTGTTGCACAATCGTTACCACTATGCAGTTCCAAAACTTGCAAATAAAAATTCTGTGCCTGTTAAACAGTAATTTTAGCAGAAATATTGATAAGAAATGTTGGTCTGTAGTTTTCCTCGAGTGTCTTTGTCTGGCTTTGGTATTAGAATAATGCTGGCCTCCCAGAATGAGCCAGGAAGTATTTCCTCCTCTTCAGTATTTGGAAAGAGTTTGAGGATTGCTGTTAATTCTTTCAATTTTTGGTAAATCCACTAGAGAATCCATCTGCTTTCTGGGCTTTTCCTTGTTCCGAGGTGTTTGATGATGATTAAACGTCCTTAATAGTTATAGGTTTTTCAGATTTTCTTTTTTTCTCATGAGTCAGTTTTGGTAGATCGTGTATTTTTCTAGGCATTTGGACATTCACATTTTGAAAGACTCAACACCAGGTGTGTTGCAGAATGGCCCTGAATCTGGATGCCTGTTTTCCTCATGGCTCGATTCAGATGGAATATATTAGGTGAGATTACTGTTTGCTGATATTGCCTCCTCCTCAGCTGGTCCGTGGGAGGCTCCTATTTCTTTCTGTATCTCATACCTTCTTTAGAGGACCATGTTCTTTCTGATGTAAAGTCTATAGAAAAGTTCTTTTAGTGAGACTCTCCTGGGAATAAATTCCCTCAGTTTTTGTTTGTCTGAAAGTGTCTTAAATATTTGTCTATTTTTGAAAGACAGTATTCCTAGGAACACAAATCTAGGTTAACAGTTCAAGAGCTGTCTGCTGTACATGTTCAGTATCTTTGAGATTTCTTTGTTGACATTGAATAGTTTGTGCTGTGTCTAATTGTTGTCCTTTTGTATGTGTATTAGCTTCTGATTGCTGCTGTAACAGATCACCACAAAGTTAGTGGCTTAAAACAACACAATCTATGATTTTACAGTTTCAGAATCTCCTTTCTTGCCCTTTTTCAGCTACTGCTCTCATTCCCTCATTCTGTGGTTTCTGACCCCTTTCATCTTTAAAGCCAGCAATGACTGGTCAGGTCTTCCTTATATCACATCACTCTGATATTGACTCTTGTTACTCCTCATCTGAGGATATTTTTTCCACTGCTTTTGCAGAGAGTGGAAAGGAGGGAGTTTGAGGGGAAGAGAGAGAAACATAGATGTGAGAAAGACACATGGATTGGTTGCCTCCTGCACACACCCAACTGGGACTGGGGATCAAACCTGCAACCCAGGCACATGTCCCTGACTGGGAGTGGAACCGGTGACCCTCTGGTACGTGGGGTGATGCTCTAACCCCTGTGCCACTGGCCAGGGCCTGGCACTGACTCTTACACTTCCCTCTTCCACATTTAAGGACCCTATGGTTACATTGGGTCCACCTGGATCACTCAGGATACTCTCCCTGTCTAAAGTCAGCTAATTAGCAACATTAATTCCTCTTTGCCATGTAATACTACAGTCACAGGTTCTGGGGACTAGGACATGGGCATCTTTTAGAGTCCGTTATTCTGCCTACTATGGTAGGTAAACTGAGTTAAGTCCTCTGGCTGCTTTTTTAAAAAATATATTTTTTAATTGATTTTAGAGAGGAAGGAAGAGGGAGACAGAGCTAGAAACATCAGCCCTGGCCGGTCTGGCTCAGTGGATAGAGCATCAGCCTACAGACTGAAGGGTCCTGGGTTCGATTCCAGTCAAGGGCACATGCCCGAGTTGCAGGCTCAATCCCTAGTGGGGGGTGTACAGGAGGCAGCCAATCAATGATTCTCTCTCATCATTGATGCTTCTATCTCCCTCTCCCTTCCTCTCTGAAATCAATAAAAATATATATATTTTAAAAAGATAGAAACATCCATGGTGAGAGAGAATCATTGATCAGATGCCTCCTGCACACCCCACGCTGGGGATGGAACCCACATATGCCCTGACTGGGAATCGAACCATGACCTCCTGGTTCATAGGTCGATGCTCAGCCACTGAGCCACACCAGCCAGGCTGGATGCTTTTATAGTCTCTTTATTTTGCAGTTTTTCTTTTATGTATTTAGGTGTATAATTTTAACTTCTTATTATATACACAAGAAAAATACACATGTGTTCAATTAGAAGAATTGTCAACAAATTGAACACATCTATGTTATCAGCAACCAGAATAAGAAACAGAGCTCCCCAAATCCTGACTTCTAAAAGCATGGATTACTTTTGCCAATTTTTGTACTTCATGTAAAGGACTCACACCGTGTGTACTCCTTTGTATCTGTCTTTCTTGGCTCAACATATGTTTGTGAGATTTATCCAGGTTGTTGCTTATATCTATAGAGTTTGTGCATTTGCGTTGCTATGGCAGTCTGTTATGTGAATTAACCGCAATGTATTCATTCACTTGTTGATGAGTATTTGAGTAGTTCCTAGTGTTTAGCTACCACAAGTAATACTGCTGATGAAAAAGTTCTTGTAAATGTTTTTTTGAGCATTTATGTTGTATGTACCTAAGAATGGAATTGGGCATAGATGTGGTTTCCATTTAACTTACCTTACTTAAAATATTATACCTATTAAATGTATAGATTTGTGTCTTATAAAAAACTCTCAGCCGGCCCAATGTTTGAGTGTCGACCTATTAACCAGTTGGTCACGATTCGATTCCCGGTCAGAGCACATGCCCAGGTGTAGGCTCAATCCCCGATAGGTGGTGTGCAGGAGGCAGCTGGCTCAATGATCTCTCTCATCATTGATATTTCTATCTCTCCCTCTCCCTCTTTCTGAAATCAATAAAAATATATATATATTAAAAAAACTCTCAGCAATTATTCTTAAATTATTGCCTCTCCTCTCCCCCTCGTGAATTAAATGTATGATTTAGAACTTTTTTCTTCCATTTCTTCATATACTTCCATCCTGTTTTCTCTGTCACATTCTGGGTACTTTTTTCATATCTCTGTATTTAAGGTTAGTTATTCTTTCTTCAATTGTGTCTAATCTGTCATTTAACCCATTCAGTGTTTAACATTGCCTTTTTTCATTTCCAAAATTTTGTGGTTTTCTTTTATTTCCATAAACTCTGTTTGGTCCTTTGTGAACTCTTTTGATAATTTATTCATGTTCATTTTTAAATTTCTATCTTTTACTTATATAAACATTCTGTAATATTTATCTTTAGTTTGTGTCTGATGATTCCAATATCCAAGATTTGCAGGGGTCTAATTCTGTTGTTTTTGCTTCTGCTGACTCTCATAGGTGGCTTTTTTCCATGTATATTGTGGTGATTTTTGATTGTGAGCTCATGTTTATGTGATGCTAATCTCTGGAAATCCTGGGAGCTGTAGTAGAGGATGCTTTCTGCAGAAAGAATGTATATTGCTTTTGCCCACAATTGAGAGCCTACTAATCTGGAACCACGTTAAACTCCTTCTAGGGTACTGGCTTAATGCACTTGTCCACTGTGCAGTTTCTCCATGCTGCTGTCATAGGCATTGGCCTCGGTAACCCCATCTTTGTGTTACTTAATGCTCACAGCTTTGGTTTCAGCTTCCAGGTTTTTGTTTTATTTGGGGGCCATTGGTGTTTTCCATTACCTTCAGTGAGAACAACCACACATTGTATGATCAGCTTCACACAGATTGTAGTTGTTTGGTGAGTGTGTGTGGGGTGGGATGGGGCAACCATCAGCTTATCTGATATCTAGGAAGCTGGAAGTAGATGCCCTGCTTCCCCCCCTCCTCCACCTAACTCCCCCCCCCCCCCCCACACACACACACACCTGCCTTGAATCAATTTCTTTTCCATACTGGAGCCAGAGTGACAGTTTCAAAACACAGATCTCATTTTTTTTTACTCCTCTGCTTAAAAACCTTTGCTGCTTTTAAAATTCCAGCGATTTCTATTTCTTTATATTTCTCTTTAGTTCCTCGTGAGATAAAATGAAGCCATATTTATGCTTATGAAAGAGGTACTTGATATTATAATAACCATAATATATAAATATTAATGAGGTCATGTAGCTTTGAGTATTTTTAGATTGAAAACATTGCCAGATAGAGACCTTTTGGGGGTAATAAATGTCAGCCAGACCAACATGTATTAAGAATGAAGTCTCTGGCCCAGTGGATTGAGCGTTGTCCCATGCACCAAAGAAGTCGCTGGTTCGATTCCTGGTCAGCGTGCATGCCCAGACTGTGGGCTCCATCCCCAGTAGTGGGGTCAGTGTTTCTCTCATCGATGTTTCTCTCTTCTTCTCTCTCCATCTCCCTTCCTCTGTCTCTAAAATGAATAAAAACATATTTTGCAAAAAGACACATGTTAAGGTGAGGATTTTTTTAAATGTAGCTTTTTAAAAAAGAATAAATTCTCTGGGCAGCAAGTATGGGTTTTAGCCACCTCATTTGTGGTATTTATTGGTAAGTTGCTCATTTGTCATATAGTGATGGTGTTATATAAGAGACTCTAGCCCAGTGGTCGGCAAACTCATTAGTCAACAGAGCCAAATACCAGCAATACAATGACTGAAATTTCTTTTGAGAGCCAAATTTTGTAAACTTAAACTTCTTCTAACGCCACTTCTTCAAAATAGACTCACCCAGGCCATGGTATTTTGTGGAAGAGCCACACTCAAGGGGCCAAAGAGCCGCATGTGGCTCGCGAGCCGCAGTTTGCCGACCATGGCTCTAGAGTCATCAGAAAGCAGAGGTGGCTTTAGACACAGTTGGTTCATGTAGTAGCTGTTTATACTTGCTTTTTTTCTCCCTGGAAGAATCCACCTGATGTCAGGTTTCTCTCCATGAATGGATGTGGGCATCTTCCTAGGTTTCTCCTCCCAGTACTGTGTCCTCAGAGAATAGGATAGTGGGGGAGGTACTGTACCTAAGGAGGAAAATGTGCGCATGTATTTCCATCTTCTTACTCCTTGTGTTTCTTAGCTCCATGCTGGAGTTCACTGGTGGAAGGATGTATATCCTCTGCAATAACCTGAGGACTCACAACCCAACATTGTGCATTGGTTGTGTCCATCTCACCCCCAACTGTCTCTCCTGCCTCAGTGCTCAGGTTTTGCAGACACTCATATTTCAGTTAGAGTTTATAAGATGCAGGAACAGGTCAGCTGTAAACACAGTAAATGGAACCAAGGTGCTGAATATATTAGTGAGTTATTGATTGTGTGACCATTTTGGAAGCTAAGAACGCTTTCCTTTCTGTAGCTTCTCTCTAGGGAGATGCAAACTGTAGCATGTTGTAACTGGATAGAAAGGAAAAGGAAAAGTATGCCCTGTGCCATCATCTAGGGAAGAGGAAATGTAGACGGCAGGACTACCATGACTTCCGACTTGAAGACCCGACTAATGTGGGCTGCATTTGGTACCTAGTGCCTGAGTTTCCAGTCTTCTTTCTCTTTTCTGTTTTTCATGCAGAATTAAGTTGGATAGGCTTTCTGAAGAAAACACAGTGTTGAAAAATGAGCTGGGGAGAATGCAGCAAGAACTTGAATCTACAGAAAGGACAAATGCTGCACAAAGGTAAGAGCCCTGTCTCATTGGTTCACTCAGAACTTACAGCCTATGACACGTTACTCTTTATAGAATGAGCTTATAAGGTATTGCTGTAGAAAGTGGGAGATGTTCACAGAGCAATCCCGCATTCCAGAAAACCCTAAGTGGGTGAGCCATGCTGACCTCTGACCAGCCTGGACATGCATGAGAGGGCTCAGGCCTCCTTCCAAATGCTGGCAACCTTCCTGAGAGTCTGGTCTCAGAAGTTTGGATAGAAAGTGCGAGCATGCAGCACAGTTATCACCACAGTGAGCAGCTCCATCACAGGCCCGCTTACCTCTGAAGTCAATGTTCCCATGTTTCTCACCCCTGCAGAATTACTCCACATTATGCTAAGGGCGGGGAGCAACAAGTACTTTTGTAGGGGTAAGTGGTGCTCCAGAGGCCTTTCGGGGAAGGAAAATCTGTTCACTCATGACCTGATAATGGTTTCAACTATGCTTTTCTCCAAGATTCATTTCTGTCGATTTTAGTGAGTCATAGTCGGGGTTAGGGAGGTGGGAATGGAGAAGAGGTGCAAACCTGAGCACTGAGGCAGGAGAGACAGTTGGGGGTGAGATGGACACAGAAAACCTGCTGGTGGATTTCTGCTTTCATGCCTGTAGCCCTATCTTATCCAAAGACAGTGGGTTGACCTTTTTTTAGCTCTGAAATTGAAAATGAGCTCAGCTCTAAAAGGCTGAGGATGTGGTACTGATTTGATTAAATTGCCATGATTAATTAAAATATGGAATCCAGAAGAGGTAGACAAACAAGTGATTGCTATCACATTATAGCAATTCTGAAATCTAAAAGTTTTTCACCCTAGGAACCATTTTTCCCTACATTTGCTGCCAGCCCCCCTTTGACAGCAGACCTTCGTGGATGTAAGGCTTTTGGGGTCTTCATGCTGTTGGTAGTGAACATGCTGTGCCCTAGAGATATTCATGGGTGCAGTTGAGGGACATTATAGAGGGCTTTGTTCTGTAACACTGGAAGCTTCCGCTGGTTCTGAGGCTTGGGATCCACTTGGATCAGCAGCGGCAATAGTGTACAATAGTAGCAGAGTGGTGGCTGTGGGTGCCAAGAGCGGGTGTGAGAGTGGTTTGTGGCCACAGTTCCAAGGTGCTGCGGTTACAGTGGGCAATGATGGAAAAAGAAACTGGATGGCCAAAGCGATATTGTTAATTTTGCTTTTCAACAGGAAGGAAATTGAGCTTTTAAAGAGAGACAAGGAAAAGGCTTGCTCCGAAATGGAAGAGCTCAACAAACAGGTCAAGTATTGACACCTGGCATGCCACTAATGCTACCCTCCTTTTCTTCATTATTTTGAAACTAGTGGCCTGGTGCATGAAATTCATGCATGGGGGAGGTAGGTTCCCTCAGCCCAGCCTGCACCCTCTCCAATTGGGGACACCTTGGGGGATCAGGCCTAAACTGGCGGTTGGACGTCCCTCTCACAATCTTGGACCACTGGCTCCTAACTGCGCACCTGCCTGCCTGATTGCCCCTAACCCCTCTGCCTGCCTGCCCAATCACCCTTAACTGCCTCTGCCTGCCTGCCTGATTGCCCCTGCTGGCCTGATCTCGCCCCCAACTGCTCTCCCCTGCCGGCCTGATCTTGCCTCCAACTGCCCTCCCCTGCCAGCCTGATTACCCCTAACAGCCTCTGACTTGGCCCCCACCACCATGGCTTTGTCCGGAAGGAAGTCGGACATCCAGAAGATGGCCGGTCGACCCGATATAATTAGTATATTACCCTTTTAGTAGTATAGATAGATTATATAGGTTAGGATTGCTTAAATAGGAGGGGGGGCAAAGCCTTTTTCAGCAGGAGGAGATGCTCTTGACAGACAAAAATACATAATCCCTATATCTGGACTGATAGCCAGCCATATGCACTATATTGCCAAACTGGTCATTAAAAAATTGAACTGCTTTCTTAACACCGTACACCAAACAGCTGTTGCCCTTAAAACCCCTCCTCAGCCCCCACCTTAGGTTCTGCCTTCGCAGTTCACCCAGATTAGGTTCTGATTGGTCAGTTTCTATGCCAGTCATCGTCAAAAGCTCTGCCTCTTAGGCAGCCATTGGTTCTTCGCACTTCACCCAGATTTGGTTCTGATTGGTTGGTTTCTATGCCATTCAGCATCTTGGGGGCTATCAGTGGGCCTGATCAGAGAGGCGGGGCTGATCAGCAGCCCCAGCAGAGGCCAGAAAGAGAGGTGCAGCTGCTGGCCAGGGCCCGAGAGAAAGAGAGAGGCAAGGACTGATCAACAGCTGCCACGGAGGCTATGGATCAGACCCTGCTTCTCTGTCCAGGCCTCTTCAGGCCTGACCCGCACCCCCCCTAGGCCAGTGGTCGGCAAACTGCGGCTCATGAGCCTGGTTTGCCACTCTGTTGACTAATGAGTTTGCCGACCACTGACCTAGACTCTCGATTCCAATAATTACAGGCTGCTGTTGTTCCTTGTGATTAAGCCCCTATCCCAGTGGTCGGCAAACTCATTAGTCAACAGAGCAGCAAACTGCGGCTCGCGAGCCGCATGTGGCTCTTTTGATGATAACAAGCAGTTACATTGTATGAAGTTCTTCAGTTTAGTTTGTCTCATGTTTCCTTGTGATTAGATTTAGATAATGCATCCTTGGCAAGAATATAAAGAAAATGCTACTGTATTCTTCTCATTTCATCCTATTAGAGGGACAATGATTTGTCCCATTACTAATAATTCTTGGTTAGGTGGTGTTGGTCAGGCTACTCCACAGTTTTCCCTGTGTAATTAATGAGCATTTTATGGATGGATACTTTGATATTATGTAAATATTCTGTTCTTTGTCAAACTCTCACCCACTTACCTTAGCATCTTTTGTTTCTTGGTGGACTCAGTTATTACTCTGATGGTGGCCAATTGGTGACTAACTCCACCATTCCTTTTGTTTTATTATTTGGTATTCCAGTGTAAGGAAGAAATTTCTCTTCTTCCCATTTGTTTATTTATTTACATCATTATATTGCTATCATAGGGTCCTGTTTTATTCAATGAGTTATAATATGTTACCATCACTTACTGATGGCTTATAGACAGCTGTCATCTCCTATGTCCTCACATGGTCTTCCCTGGTTCGTGTCTGTCTTAATCTCTTCTTATTAGGACACTATCATATTGGATTAGAGCCTACTCGAATGACTTCATTTTACCTTAAACACCTCTTTTTTTTTTTTCTAAACACCTCTTTAAAGACCCTATCTCTTTCTTTCTTTTTTAAAATATATATTTTTGATGTCAGAGAGGGAAAGGGAGAGAGAGATAGAAATCTGATCAATGATGAGAGAGAATCATTGATTGGCTGCCTTCTGCATGCCCCACACTGGGGATGGAGCCCACAACCCGGGCATATGCCCTGATGGGGACTCAAACAGTGATCTGGTTCATAGGTCAACGCTCAACTACGGAGCCATGCTGGTCGGGCTAAAGACCCAATTTCTAAATATAGTATAGTTACATTCTGAGGTACTGAGAATTGTGGCTTCAACATATGAATTTTGGGAGGACACAAATGAGCCTATTACAAACATCACAACCAATCTATTGACATTGATACAACCCATGGATCGCATTCCGATTTCACTGGTTTTACTTCTATGCTTGTGTGTGTGTGTGTGTGTGTGTGTGTGTGTGTGTGTGTATTAAATTCTACACAATTTTATCCCCTGTATAGGTCAATATATCCACCACCAGTCAAGATACCAAATAGTTCCAATTCCACAAGGACCCTTCATGTTGTTTTTATAACCATACCCACCTTCTCCTTGCCTACCTACCTCAGCCCCTAACCCACTCTGAAGGCGGGACTTCCTAGTTGCTGTTTCAATTCAGTGCATTTGCACATCCATCTAATGAGCATTTGTTTAGCACCCACTATCTGCTGGGTGGTGATTATTTAGAAAAAGCAAAACACACAATTTAATCAATTCCTATACCCTACTAAAAGCTACATTTATGTGTTTAATGAAAAAGATCAGAGAGGGTATTTTGAGGAGATTTCTATATCTCATTTAGGGTTTTTCCTTCAAATTGCTTAAAATAATGTTAGCAATAACTGGAAGAAATGAGAAAAACATAAGAGGTCTTCAGAACAGTGGTTTGGATCTTCATTGCATGTAACCACCTTTGGTTTTCCAGATGTGGCTCCTTTTTTTCTAGGATAGAGGAGAGTTTCCCGTACTTGCACTGGCTAGATCATTCTATGCATTGCAGGGTGCTGAGTACCTCACCCACCAGCTGCCAGTAGTAGTCCTCTTACCAAAGGTGGTAACGAAAATTGTCTCAAGACATTATAAATGTCCCCTGGGAAACAAAAGCATCCCTGGTGGAGAATCACTGAAATGATCTGAATTGAGCTGTTGTTTAAAAAAATAACTTTTTCATCCATTTCATCCCTTTTGTTCTAGAGTCAGAAATGCAAAGATGAATTGCTTCAGCTCAACCACAGGGTCCTTCAGCTAGGAGAGGAGGCCTCTAGCCAGCAGACCCACATTGAGAACAATGGCATCACCATTCAGCTATTAACACAGAGATTGGAGGAGGCTGGACGCCGGGAGGAGTTGCAGGTGAGTAGTGGCCAGGTCCGTGGGGTAGAGAGAAGCGGGCACATTAGAGAGGCAGCCTAACACATATCAGGAGCAGCCCTAATGTGCCAAGAGGTAGGCACTGCCCCGCAGGTGAAAGTAAGGCACTTAACAGGCAAGCCCTGGAAAATATGTGGACTTCAGCAGCTTTTGCAAGTTCCCAGGTAGCAGAAAGGAATTACATTTTGATGGTAAAAGAGTAAAATTGTCAGCCTCTCTGGAGGACAGTTGGGAAAAATATGTATCAAGGGCCTCAGGAATGTCAATATCCTCTGACTTCATGATTCTTCTTATGGGCATTTTACTGGAGTATTGTGGAAAGACTTAGCTGGAAGTATTTTCATTGCTGTGGTATTTGTAATAGCAAAACAGAATTGGAATCTGCTTGAATCATCCATCAACAATTTACTGAATGAGTCAGTAAATTATGGTATAGTTGTTAAAATCCATGTTTTCAAATAATAGTTAATGTCATGGGGAAATGAAAGATATAATAAGCACAGCATCTGACACTGTGCCAGTCTTATGGTAGAGGCTGTGTGTAGAGGATGACAGCACAGTGTCAGATGTGGTTCTGGGCTGCTGGGAGCATGGGTGGTTTAAATTTTGCAATTTTTGTCTTTCTGTAATTTTCTGACATTTTTACATTAAACATGTATCAGATTGCTATTTCTTACACTCAGGAGGTTGATTATTTTTAAAATAGGGTGACCAAATTAAAAAACTCGAACTTGAACTTGAACTCATAAATCAGGAATGCCAGAGCCTGAGACTGTCATGGTCACAACTGAGAAAGACCCTTGAAGAAAGTCGAAACCAGGTGGGTGTACATGCTGGCCTGAGACGCTTGGTCCCGCCTGGGAAGGTCCATGTGATGGCCTGAGACGCTGGGTCCCGGCTGGGAAAGTGCATGTGATGGCCTGAGATGCTGGGTCCTGGCTGGGAAAGTGCATGTGATGGCCTGAGACGCTGGGTCCCGGCTGGGAAGGTGCATGTGATGGCCTGAGACGCTGGGTCCCGGCTGGGAAGGTGCATGTGATGGCCTGAGACGCTGGGTCCCGGCTGGGAAGGAAAGCCAATGCAGGGCAATGCTGACAGAGCGTTGCTAGGATAATCTATCCCAGAGGAGTTTTGGGGCCGGCCTGAGATTGCACAGCTAGTGGGGCACTTACCAGGCCCAGGACTGAAGTCAAGCCTAGTCCAGAGTTGGGTTGACCTTGAGCAGGCCATGTGAAGAGCTGTATCTCAGTAAGCATGTCTTTGGGTGTACCCTTTATAGAACCAAGGAGCCAGAGGTGAGCTTCAGGGTAGCTTCTGAGGGGAGGTGGTATCAGATCCAAGCAGCCAGCCAGACCTTGGGGCAGAATAGACCCCAAGGGTAAGGATCTCCATGCCCTTGTCTCACACATTATTTACATGCATGTCCCTGTCTGCTGGCTCCCACACTCTCTCCTGCTCCAGCATTTATCCAGCACTTGCCAGGCTCATGAGGTGCTGAAACAGGGAGGCAGGGAGCTCACAGCTGTGAATAGGAACCTCAGGGTGCCCTGACAGTGTGAGGTGCAGGGACACAGAGTGGATAGCCAGTTCTTCCTGGGAGAGCCAGGCTCAAGAGGGAGAAGAGAATGGCAGGCGTGTGACAGTAGGAGGTATCTTGGGTACTGAGAGCCCAGTAAAGACTCATGTGGGGTGGACTTGGAGGGCCAAGGGGCTATAGGAAGGAAAGAAGGGCCATGGGAGAGACCACCCTAAGCATGGTATGGAAGGGGTCTTAACCCATGTGGCCTCAGTCCCAGACCAGCCTCACTTGAGTATGGCGCCGGAGTGCCTGCCTCTTTGGAGCCTCTTTGCAGGTTCCCCCACTGGCTTTTGGCCCCACAGCTGGACTTGGCCGGTCGTGGTTGCCTGGTGTGAGAGGGCAAGATGCCCCAAGCTGCGGAGGGGTCAGCCTGGGTGTGGGGCCCTCCAAGGCTATTGGGGGATCCCGTAGGCTGTCAGCTTTCCCACTGTAAACAAGAACTTTCCCAGAGATACCTCTGTATTTGGGGGTTCCCTTCTCTGTTTTTAAGTCTGAAAGGGCCCTTGAGAAATAGCCTTGGCCAGTTTGAGCCCTTTGAGACTGAGTCAGCGAGCGTCACAGGCAGAAGTTACTTCACTTAATCTGCTGCAGCAAGAGCTGGTTTCCACTTCTTTGTGACTTAAAAGATTCCCCCCAAGACCACACTGATGAAAGCCCAGAGGAGGGAAGTAGAGGCATCTACAGAGCAGTTAAGGCACCTCTGGGTGTGCTGGGATGAGGATGGGTATGGAGATACGTGGGACGGACTTATTGTTATCACTGGTGCATCCATAGATGGTTCTGAGGAGGAACGTCTAGGACAGTGGCCGTTTGCCGCTCTGTTGACTAATGAGTTTGCCGACCACTGGTCTAGGAGGTCACAGAGCCAAGCAGGTGGGACAGGCACCAGCAAGGGGGCAGCTTGGATGAGGCCAAGGGAGGTCCCAGTGCTGTTTTTTTAAAAAACATGCTGAACAAATCCAACATTCTGTTGGTCCAGCCTGGAATCAAGGGGAGGATGCAGAGCCCACCTTTCAGTGGGTGATGGCACAATCCCTACCTGTGAATGAGGCAGAGGCTCAGAGCCCAATTCTCAACGGGGCAGAAAGAGCAGCTCCATCTGCATCTCACTTCCATGAAGAGGGAGATGAAAAGGACTGGAAAGAATTCAGCTTGTGGAGGCTTATGGGCTAATTACCCATGTAGATAGTTGCAGGGACTTCCCTGCTTTCCCCGCAGTAAAGGTCCATGTCAGACACCAGATTCAGAGAACAGGGTGGCTATAGAAGGCGGCAGTGAGGAGTGTAAGGCAGTGTGTTCAAAGGAAGCGTGCATGGTGCATCTCCCTGGACTGACTCCTGTCCTAGAGAACTGCTGTGTGTCAGTGATGATGTGGTCCCTCAGATGGTCCTCCAGGGATGTGAGGTGATGCAGTGACTGTTGAGAGGAACCTGGGCTGGAGGTTTGCAGCCACTTACTCTTGGGTGGCACCCACCCTTTCTCTCTGGCCACATGTCCACTTTGATACCTGCCCTAAGTGTGACATTTTTGAAATCTTTGTGTCTTTGAGCCAAACTGATGACATATATCAGGGGAACAAAGATAACCTCCTGAGTGTGACATTTGATAGAGCCTCAGAGGTGCATGAGGGCTGATGTGGCCAGTTCTTTTAGGGGCCAAGGGAACGGTGCGTATTCTAGATGAAGCCTCAGAGCCAGAGTGAATTAAATGGCGTTTGGATCTGACCTCCCAGTTACTTAGTAAAAACACCGGCCACATGATATGCAGTTCAATCATGAGAACTCAGCATAACTCCATGAGTTCTGGCAGTCCTCTGTGGCTGGGGAGCTTCATCCCACAGCTGCTCCCGTTTCCTTCTGCTCTCATTGTGTGCTAGTTACCCTGTGACCCTGGCCCTAGTGGGTCTCAGAAGGGTAAATTCTCCACTTAGATTATTACCATATCTGGCTTGCATGGGTTATATAGTGTTTAAATAATCAGGCTCCAATGAGGCATGCTGGAAGGTAAAACTGGACAGAATATACCGTTATTTCCCATGGATCCAACGTGAAGTCTCAGCGTCATTCTGAGGATCACAGGCACAACTTTTCCTCTCACTGCAGCTCTGGCTGCCTGGGAGTTTTGCTGTCAGAATTCCAATGTATAGGCCCTTTACAAAGTCTGCATTTTGCTGCAGATGCAGGGACCACAAAGGAGAGATGCCTTACTTGTGCTTCCAGTTGTAGGGTGTCCTTAAACAATCCTCGTGTCTGACAGTGACCCTGTAACTCTCAGCAGTCACACCAAAGCTGTTGTGGCCTTTTCCCTGGTACAGCTGCATGGAGCCAACCTGAGCCTTGACCAGCCCTCGCAGGACGTCCACCAGCTGCAGAAGCAGATGGAGCAGAACGTGCCTGCGGGCTGCGTGGCAGAGCTGCAGCAGCTGCTGGAATGGGAGCAGCGGGCAGCTCAGCAGCTCTGCCAGCAGTGCAGCCTCCAGCAGGAGGAAGGGAGGCGACAGCGGGTGAGTGGGAACAAGAGCCCTGGGGTTCCAGCTGATGGTGATGGGGGCGGGGGTTATGGGGGGAATGGAGGGAAGAGAAGTTGGGTTGTTGTTCCAACTCAGACTAAAACTGTCCTAGGGCCAAGGGGAAGATGGCCCAACAGCCATCCTAACTCCATGAGAACTGGTTGTACAGAAGCTGTGGGGCCCCGATTTCCACTGTGAATAATAAGGACTCTTAACAGATGCTGAGGAAGGACCAGGGAGGTGAGAGGTGCAGGGAGCCTCTCTGGGAAGGTGTCTCACACCCTCTGGGAGGCACTGAGTGAGCTGATCCTGAAGGTCTCTTCAGCCTGGGGGCCCCAGTTCCTCTCAGCTGCAGTCTGTCCTTGGGGGCTGCAGAGTCTGTGGCAGGCCCGAGGCTAAACGTTAGGGGCCACACACTAAATGCTTACAGGGCTGAAAGGTGAGGCAATGGGTGCTGCTCCTCGGCTGTGTAGCCCCTGCATTTCAATGCTCCTGATTTCAAAGAAAAGCTAGAAACTAGACTTTTATATAAATACTCCCAGTTTCCAAATGATGCACCTGATTTAAAAAACAATCTTAAACTGTTATGCAGACTGAAAAGAAAGCCCACCAAGGGCACATAAGGAATACAGAAGTGACTTACTGGGCACGCACTGATCTAGGCACTGGAGATGCAGGAATGACACACAAGGCAAAAGTCTGGATCCAAATTATAGTGGTGGTAGGAAGACCAAATTAAAAATATGAACTGTGGCTTGCATGTCAGGTGGTGGTGAGTGCTGTGAAGTGGGAGGTCTTGCATTTTTAAATAGGAGAGCTAGAGAAGGTGGTTCTTGAACCAACGCCTGAAGTTGTTGAGGCAGCAAGCCATCCAGTTACCTGGGGAAAGAGGACTCTAGGCAGCAGGGGCAACACGTGCAATGGCCCTGAGATGGGTATGTATTTGGCATGTTTAAGAATAGCAAGGTCACCCTGGCTGGTTTTCTCAGTGGTTAGAACATCGGCCCTCAGACCGAAGGGTTGCAGGTTTGATTCCCAGACACAGTGTGGGTTTGTGTGGGAGGCAATCAATTCATGTGTCTCACATCAATGTTTCTCTTTGTCTCCCCATCCTCCCTCCCTTCCACTCTCTCTAAAAAATCAATGGAAAACAACTCAAAGTGAGGATTTAAAAACAAAAAGAATAGCAAGGATTGGAGGGAGGGCGGGAGGAGGATGGCCATGGGACAAGAGGTCAGCAAGGTAACAGGATCGACTTGAGGAGCCGGCTGTGTGCCAGGCATCTAGAGATGTGGAAAGAGGGTCACTGCCTTAAAGGGCGGCAGGACACGGTGGCTCAGAGCATTGCCTGCGGAGATTGGGATCGCGGCTCCCCCACCTCCCAGCTGAGTAACCTTGGGCCAGTTAACCTTTCTGGGCTCGTTTCCTCATCTGTAAAATTCCAGTATCAGCTCAAAGCATTATTGTGAAGCATCAGTGAGTTCGCACTTCTGAAGTGCCTGAATTGTCTGTGGGATGTGTGCACCCTGTGTAAGTGTTTAATTTAAAAGCCTGAGAAAGTAACTTGATCCTGAATAACACAGTTCATGAGGAAAAGTTCAAGGCAGGAGGGATGGGGAGATCAGGAACCAGAGGGCAAAAATCAGAGCAAGACTTGAAAGGTAGGTAAAATGTAATATTTGTAAAGCATAAATTCGACAACAAATAACCTTTCAGCATTATGCAGAAGTGTTCAGCTAGAGATAATGATAAACTATGGTAGATTAATGACAAAACAAAGAAATTTGATCAGAAATTCTTTAGGGATACTTAGTCTGCTAATTATGTTTTTTTAAAAAAACACATACTTTTATTGATTTCAGAGAAGATGGAAGAGGGAGAGATCATTGATTGGCTCCCTCATGCACCCTACTGGGCATGTGCCCTTGACTGGAATTGAACCCGGGACCCTTCAGGCTGACACTCTGTCCACTGAGTGAAACCAGATAGGGCGGTCTGCTAATTCTTGAACTACAAAAATAATAGTTTTGTGGTTTGTGACAGAACATTTTTTTAACTTACTCTATACAGAGGAAAGGTTATCAATAGTTACTCTCATATTTGCACATTTTAGCTAATTTCCACTCTAAAATAAGACTGAGAAGATACTTTTTATTTTTTTAATATATTTTATTGTTTTTTTACAGAGAGGAAGGGAGAGGGATAGAGCTAAAAACATCGATGAGAGAGAAACATTGATCAGCTGCCCCCTGCACACCCCCCACTGGGGATGTGCCCACAACCAAGGTACATGCCCTTGACCAGAATTGAACCTGGGACCCTTCAGTCCATAGGCCGACACTCTATCCACTGAGCCAAACCAGTTAGGTGAGAAGATTCTTTTTAAAATGTAAAATATTGGTGTGTAACCTTCTTTTGTGGCAGGAAGAACATAAAAAGCAGCTTAAAGATACAGAAGAGCAGATGGAAGAGGTGGAAATGATTTTGAAGAACATGGAAATGATCCTGCAAGAAAAAGTGGGTGAGCTGGGAGAGCAGGTGAGTGCGGTGCTTCTGTCAGTACATACCAATATCCTCTTTCAGAACTCTTTTTTTCTTTTTAGGGGTGTTCATTTGGAACCAATGAATCTGGGGCTCTGCCTAAACTTCATTTTTAGAATCTGATTATACAAATACTAGAGGCCCGATGCATGAAGATTCATGCAAGAACAGGCCTTCCCCAGGCTGCTGGCACCGCCTTCGCTCCAGCCGGAGCCGCCTTTTTGCTCCAGCCCAAAGTCACCTTTCTGCCTTCCCACTCTGCCCAGAGGCCTGGAGCAGCTGGGGCAGTGCAGAATGCCTGCGTCATCGCCGTGGTGACGACACAAGCATCCAGCCCCGCCCCTGGCCGCTTGGCTCCTGCATATGCAAATTAACCTACCATCTTTGTTGTGTTAATTTGCATACTCGCTCCTGATTGGCTGGTAGGCGTTGCGAAGGTACAGTCAATTTGCATCTTACTCCTTTATTCGTGTAGATTTTTCAGATTAACAATTAAAAGCAATCAGTAGCCAAAACCGGTTTGGCTCAGTGGATAGAGTGTCAGCCTGCGGACTGAGGGATCCCAGATTCGATTCCGGTCAAGGGCATGTACCTTGGTTGTGGGCACATCCCCAGTAGCAGGTGTGCAGGAGGCAGCTGATCGATGTTTCTCTCTCATCGATGTTTCTAGCTCTCTATCCCTCTTCCTTCCTCTCTGTAAAAAAAAAAAAGCAATCAGTAGAAAGTTGATTTTACTAAATATATACATACCCTACATTATATTTGTACATACATTGTGTTTATTTTCTTTTGAAAATTGTTTTAAGATATTGAGGTGTTCGCATAACCTGTCTGCAGTGAAGATTAAGATGGCAGACTCCAGCCTGAGTCTGCAGTGAAGACGAAGATGGCAGACTCTGGCCAGAGCCTGCAGCAAAGACGAAGAAGGCAGATTCTGGTCAGAGTCTGCTGCAAAGGCGGCAGACTCCGGCCAGAACGAAGGCCTGGGTCCCGGGTGCGGGAGGAAAACTGATGCTGGAAGCCAAGGGAAGGAAGGCCTATTGCACGAATATCTTCATGCAACGGGCCTCTAGTGTATATATATATATTTTTTTTTCTTTTTTTAAGAAGGGAGAGGGAGAGAGAGATAGAAACATCAATGAGAGAGTCATTGATGGGCTGCCTCCTGCACACCCCACACTGGTTTCTTTGTTTGTTAGTCCTCACCTTGCCTGGACCCACCCCTGTCTCCTCCTTTCTCCATGTGCCCTGACTGGGAATTGAACCGTAACCTCCTGGTTGATGTGGAGCCACGACAGCCAGACTGATCTATTAAAAAAAAAAAATCATGATTGGGAGGTGGGGAGATAACCTGGGCCAGTGGTCGGCAAACCGTGGCTTGCCAGCCACATGCGGCTCGCGAGCCATGGTTTGCCGCTCTGTTGACTAATGAGTTTGCCGACCACTGGAGTAGACTAAATGTTACCATGTAGGTGGATGCTGTGAGGATTATGCAATTGTGGCATATTGTGTACAAAGAGATAAAGGGTAGTATATGACAGTGGTCGGCAAACTCATTAGTCAACAGAGCAACAAACTGCGGCTCACGAGCTGCAGTTTGCCGACCACTGACCTGGGCTGCTAGAGAAAAATAACAAAAAGATCACAGCTGCCCTGAGCATTTACAATCTTACCCAGCCAGCAGTTAAGTCAGTGGAACACCTGCATGGGGAGTGCTGAGGGGGGAGGCAAGGCTAGAGGCAAAGGCAAACGCCAGCTACTCCAGAAAGTTCTGTTGTAGTGCTAGAAGAAGTTAAGAGAAATGTGAGAATCTGTAGAAACATTTGTATTACATAGTAATCAAGTATAGTTTATCTGAGGGCTCCTAGGCCAATGAAACATTTGTCACCTCTTGCTCCTGAATCTTCGTGGAAGGTTCCCAGGCTGTCACTCTTTGAGGCCCGTCCCCCTCGTCTACCTTCCTGGCTTCGCTCTGTCACCCATTAACCCTCTCACTGTCTCCCTGGTCCTCACTTCTCCTCCCAATGGCAGATTCTGACTCCCCTTATAGTCAGTCACTCATTTGCACACTGTGTGCTTCCTCACCTGGCAAAACCAGTTCTAGTTGAATCTTGTGGCTTTTGCCCACCAGCGCTGCCCACACCTCATGGCTTGCTAGCACTCTGAGCCCTCTCCCTCCCTTCTGACCTCCAGCACCTTTTCTCTCAGCTATCCCTGGAAGACCTGAAGTGCCCAAAGCAAATGTGCACTGCACTCGGGCCATGCACACCTAGACCTAGCCTGTGTCACCTTGCTTGGACCCACCCCTATCTCCTTCCTCAGGGGCCTTGGCTGCCACCTAACACAAACCTTAAGGAGGCTTGATCTTACCAGTCAGTTCTCTGCTCTTCACAGAAATACCTTCAAAGAGTTGTCTTTGGTTCACTTGCCATTGACTTAGATCCAAAACCTTGGAGTGTGATGGGCTTCTTCCCCCACCCACCCTGTCTCTATCTAGTCCACCAGTTCCACCTTCAGAGTGGAGACAGCCCCACCCCCACTGCTCTCACCTTCATCTTTGGTCACCTAACTGGCATGTCTTATTTCCTCTTCTAATCTGTTACCAACCCCAGAGCATGAAACAGTCCTCACCAAATGTGGTTGAGGTGCTGACCCTCCTCTGCTTGGAACCTTTTCCCCCAGGTCCCTCAGAGTAAAAGGCAGAGCTTTTACAGTGACCTCAAAAGTTCTGCAGGATCTATGCCCTGCACAGGCAGCCTGGTAGGCGATTTCCTGGTCATAGGCCTGCTGGCCATCCTGTCACCCACAGCATGCACCCTCTGGCTCTTCCTACTTATTCCTCCCTCTGCCTGGAATGTTCAAGCCTAGCCAGCCTCGGGACTTACTCCTGTGCTTTTTCAGACCTGTTTAAATGTCATACAGAGACACCCTCTGTTCTCTCTAACCAAAATGGAACCCTCCTTAGCTGTCTGGATTTCCTCTTAGCACTTCTCACCACCTGACACACTGCATGTGTTTCTGATCTGTCTCTGTCCACTAGAATATGTGCTCCATGAGAGAAGGGTTGCTATTAGAGCAATGAGGGGTGCTCTGTGAATGAATGAATTCAGTGTTGACTTAAGCACAAGGTCAGGACGTCCTTGTCTTTGTATCTTGAACAAGGACTCATGACTAGAGGCCTTGTGTCCCCATCGCTGAAATCCCGGTGGCTGTTGTGTGTGGTGACTGCACTGGTTTGTGAGGGTGAGTGTAGTGCCTCAGTGTCCTGGGTGACAAGATGGGCTACGGAGCACACTTGGATGAACAACACATTTTTGGCACTCAACAATGTCCTTGTTTTACATTGCCCGGAATAGTTCTTTTTGAGACCTATGATTTTGGCCTTTCATGTCTTCATTTCATGGCAATCTCTCTGATAAAGTTGACTTAAATATTCTCTACCACATAGTTCCTCAGATTCTCAATTTCCTGTCTCATGCCAAGATAAAAAAATTGCTACGACATCCAATGTTTGTATCAGATCTGTAAGAATCCCAAAATAGGGTTTGAATAATGATGGAAGAGTAAAGGGTTGTGTAGCATTTCTGCAATAGTTTCACAATAAAGTATGGCTTTCTTCCCTCTAGTTTGAGAAGAACACAAAATCTGATTTGCTGCTCAAGGAGCTCTATGTGGAAAATGCTCATCTGATGAAAGCACTTCAGGTCACTGAAGAGAAGCAACGAGGGGCTGAGAAAGAAAACCGAATCTTGGAAGAAAAAGTAAGAGCTCTCAACAAACTAATCTGTAGAATAACTTCAGCATCCTTCTCTGTGTAGATTGCTTGTTTTCCTGAAATTCATTTTGGAAGAGTATCTTTTAAAATTAAGCCACTGTGATGCCATAATTTTCTATGGTTTATTGGCCATGCACCCCTGGACATATGAGCCAGATGCTGGGGAAACAGACATGCTGGAAAAGACTACATCTTTATTAGTAGTTCAAGGTCATTTCCAATTGTGCTTAGTTACCGGTGAAATCAGATCATGGGGGCTCTCAGCAAAGAATGACTAAAAGACAATGATAAAGTAAAACAATATCAATGTTGTGCTTTTGACTTTGGCTGCAGAGATTAAAATGCAAATTAGAGCTCTGCAGTTTTACCATTCCACTGTTACTGCTTTGAGTTTAAATCATTAGTATTCTTAATGGCGAGTCTACAAAAATTCCAGAAAGGCTTCACTCTGTGACTGTCACCCAGTGGTAAGGGACAAAGGAGGGGATCCCTTTTAGGGACTGCTGCACCATGGGAAGGTGTTTGGACAATGCTTATTTTAAGTCTTTGTGCTCAGGGATATTTATTGCGAATGCAATCTTTTCCTCCTTGAAATGTCCTCACACTGGAAATTGTATTATATAGTTTATAAAAAGTATAGTTTTATATCCAAAATACACAAATTATGGTCATTTGGTTTATCAGAATAAACTACTGTAATATGAAGTCACTATTTGCAATAAATTTTTCTATTAAAATTGATTCAACTTCTAAGTTTGTTTTAAATTTTCTTCGTTATTTCTCACCTAAAGATATTTTTCCCCCATTGCTTTTTCAGAGAGAATAGAAGGGAGGGAGGGAGGGAGAAAGAAAAGAAGAAAGAGAAACATCAATTGGTTGCCTCGCACAGGGGCCCCGAATGGGGCCAGGGAGCGAACCCTCAATCCAGGTATGTGCCCTAGACCCAGAATGGAACACGAGACCCTTCGGTGCACAGGACAATGCTCTAACCACTGATAACACCAGCCAGAGCCAATTTTTTAAATCCTTATCCAAGGATACTAGTATGTTTATTGATTTTGAGAGAGAGAGGAACATTGATGTGAAAGAGAAACAAGGATCGGTTGCCTCCCATACGCACCTGACCTTGAGTTGAACCCACACCCTTTTTGGTGTATGGGACAATGCTCCAACCAATTAAACCCGGGGTTTAATTTTTTTAAATAAAATATCTCAAACATATAGAAAAACAGGTGTTTTTGTTGTTGTTGTTGTTAATCCTCACTCGAGAATATTTTTCCATTGATTTTTAGAGAGAGTGGGAGAAACGAGAAACGTGGATGAGAGACACATCGACTGGTTGCCTCCCACAAACACTCCCAACCAGGGCCAGGGACTGAGCCTGCAACCGAGGTACGTGCTCTTGACCAGAATCAAACGCTGGCTGATGCTTTATCCACTGAGCAAAACTGGCTAGAGCAGAAAAATCTATATATATAAAAGCCTAAGCAACTGAACAACCAAACAACTGGTCACTATGACGTGCACTGACCACCAGAGGGAAGATGTTCAACACAACAGCTGCCCCCTAGTGGTCAGTGCGCTCCTACAGTGGAAGCGCTGCTCAGCTGACCAACAGGCACCAGACACAGGGCTCACGGCTGGCTGCAACAGCCCAGAGACGGCAGCAGAGCAGCAGCGAGCCTACCGAACAGTGGTGGCAGCAGGCAGAGCGGGGCCGGGTGAGCAGGAGCGGCAGGCAGGAGTGACAGGCAGCATTGGACTGGCTGTTTTGGCCTGATCTCCTGCAGGCTACGCTGAGGGACCCCACCAGTGCACGAATCCATGCTCTGGGCCTCTAGTAGTTTTTATAAGAAACATTCCTGTGCCCATCAACTAGATGCACTAAAAAACATTCTGCTAGCCCTAGCTGGTTTGGCTCAGTGGATAGAGCATTGGCCTGTGGAAAGAAGGGTCCCAGGTTTGATACCAGTCAAGGGAAATTTCCTGGGTTGCAGGCTCAGTCCCCAGTAGGGGGCATGCAGGAGGTAGCTGATAAATGATTCTCTCTCATCATTGGTGTTTCTATCTCTCCCTCTCCCTTCCTCTCTGAAATCAATAAAAATATTAACAAACAAACAAACCAAACAACCCAGTCTTCTACATTTCACCCTCTCCCTTCCTGGAAGCAACCACTGTCTTGCAGCTAGTGAGTCCATTCCCTTCTATCTGTATATTTACTATACGCATGTGAAAAACCTTAAAGCACTATGGAAAACCCAAAGACTGGAATAAGTGGAAAGCTCAGTTCTTGGATAGGAAGACTCAACAACATTAACTGATTAATGTAATATATTCCCAATAAAAATACAAACTGCCCAATCAACCCTTTGTCCCAGAATTGGGCAGTTCTAAAGTTTATATGTACAACTAGATAAACAAATTAAATAATATGAGAAACTGGAAAAAAAAAATACAACAGTGAAAGGGGATTAGTCCTACCAGTTATTAAAACATCAAGTCTCGCCCAGCCGGCGTGGCTCAGTGGTTGAGCATCCACCTATGAACCAGGAAGTCATGTGCCCTGACTTCGATTCCCAGTCAGGGCACATGCCCAGGTTGGGGGTTCAATCCCCAGTGTGGGGTGTGCAAGAGGCAGCTGATCAATGATTATCTCTTATCACTGATGTTTCTATACCTCTCTCCTTCTCCCTTTCTCTCTGAAATCAATAAAAAATATTTAAAAAAACAACAACACTCCAGCAAGTCTAATATAGTTTGGGTTACATGGGTGTATACATTGGTCAAAACTCAAAGGCTAGCCCAGCCGGTGTGGGTCAGTAGTCAAGTGTTGACCCATGAACTAGGAGGTCACAGTTTAATTCCTGGTTAGAGCATGTGCCGGGTTGCGGGCTGGATCCTCGGTAGGGGGCGTGCAGGAGGCAGTCAATAAATTATTCTCTCTCATCATTGATTTTTCTACCTCTTTCTCCTTCTCCCTTCCTCTCTCTGAAATCAATTAAAACAAAACAAAACTCAAAGGATACACGTCCGGTCAAGGGCATGTACCTTGGTTACGGGCACATCCCCAGTAGGGGGTGTGCAGGAGGCAGCTGATAGATGTTTCCCTCTCATCGATGTTTCTAACTCTCTATCCCTCCTCTCTGTAAAAAAAAATCAATAAAATATATTTAAAAAAAAAAAAAGGATACACGTCTTCATTCACTTTAGGTTTCTGGCTGGGACTGGAGTAACAGGAGATTTAATCTAATACACCTGAATAACACTAATAACCAAATGATGTTTATAGAATCCAACAGCCAACAATAGCAGAAGTGCACCTGGAACATTTACCAAACTAGACCAAATTCTGGGCCTTGAAACAAGTCTCAAAAATGAAAAGGATTCAAGTCATGTAAAGTATGTTCTCTGACCACAATGAAATTAAATTAGAAATCAAGCCCAGAATGGTATCTTGAAAATCCCTAAATATTTGAAAAATGAATAACACATTGATAAAACACAAAGCAAAGAAGAAATAAAAATCAGAAAATATTTCAAACTGAATAAAAATAAAAATGTAACAGACTAAACTTTGTGGGGTGGTGCATTACTTAAGGGAAAATTCATAGCCCTAAATACTTGTATTAGAAAAGAAGCAAGGTCTCAAAATCAATGACCTCAGCTTCCACCTTAAATAATGGAAAAAAGAAGAGAAAGTTAAACCCAAAGTAATCAGAAGAAAGGAAATAATGAAGATCACAGTAGAAGTTAAGGAACAGAAGAACAGGTTGGCAAACTACATGCTTACAGGTCAAGCCCAGCCCTGTAGCCTGTTTTTATGAAGTTTGATTGGCACGACTACACCCATTCATGTATGTATTGTCTCTGCCTGCTTTTGTGCTATAGCAGCAGCCATGAAATTCTGGCCTACAAAGTCTAAGATACAGAAAAAGTTTGTTGGTCCCTACAACAGAAAACAAAACAAAAAACGGGAAAAGCCAATGAAGCCAAAGGCTGGTTCTTTGAGAACATTAATATTAAATTGGTAAACCCCTAGCCAGGATGATCATGCTAAAGAAGAAAAAAAATTTACCAACATCAGGAAGACAGAGACATCATTACAAAAATATATGATAATATTATAAACAGCACTAATTCAATAACTTAGATATAATGGAGCAGATGAAAATTATCAATTAGAAAAATATGCTGAATAGCCCAATGAGAGAAACTGAAATTGTGGTTAACCTTCCTACAAAGAAACTCCAGGCCCATATGTTTTAAATGTGAATTCTAGTAAACATTTATGGAAGACATAGTATCAAGTCTACAAAACTCTTAGAAAAAATTGAAGAGGAAGAGGTATTTCTCAGCTCATTATATGGCAGGGTTACTCATAGACATGACAAGAAAAGAACATTTCAGACCAATATCCCTCATGAACATACATACAAAATTATAAACAAAATTTTAATAAAATCTAGTGGGGTTATGCCAACAACACACAGTTCTTTTAATGCTGGAAAAAATATATAGCAAATATCAACATCTCTCCCCAAGGTTCATACCCAAATGGCTCTATCATTATTAAAGCTATTACATTTCTATTTAAAATAGGCAAAGGAACAAATAACTCATTTGATACACCAGACGCTGACACCAAATCTGGTAGCTACTCAGTGTTCCCACCTTCATGTGGCTCATGTAGTCATCTGTGCATCCTGTGACCATACATACCCACTGAGGAATGCAGCAGAAGTGGTGCTAGCCCAGTACCAGGCCTAGCCTTTCAGAACTCTAACAATGCCCACTTCCATCCTTAGCAATGTGGGAGTCCTGAGCTGCCAGGCAGGAAGCCCAGCCAACTTGCTGGGAAAAGCCACATGGAGAGACCACACAAAGGCAGGAGGCTCACTTGTCTACATGTTTTCCTATGCTCTGGGAGTAAATATAAAGGAGGGAAGTGACTACAGAACCACAGTTAAAATGTCAATGTTATTGATCCCATTCACTAGAGAAATTTACCTTATTATCAGCAGAAATTTAGCTGAAAATGTGATCTGGCTACCAAAGCAATGGGGAGAAATCATTTTCAATAATGAAAATAATCTGCAAAGGGGAGCCTACTGACCTAAGTAGGTCTATTATGAAAACATACAGATCCACATCCTAGGTAAAGCCTCTCTGTGACTTGATTTTGGCCAGAAACATTCCCTTATATAAAAACGAAACTGCAGCCCTAACCAGTTTGGCTCAGTGGATAGAGTGTCGGCCTATGGACTGAAGGGTCCCAGGTTCGATTCTGGTCAAAGGCATGTATCTTGGTTGCGGGCACATCCCCAGTCAGGAGTGTGCAGGAGGCAGCTGATCGATGTTTCTCATCGATGTTTCTAACTATCCCGCTCCCTTCCTCTCTCTAAATAATCAATATATTAAAAACAAAACAAAACTGCATGTATAGTATGTATCAGGTACCAGGCTTCTGGAATCTTTTACATTTGAAAGCCTCTTTCATATTACTGGGCTGGTAATGGAGGGGATTAGTGGGGAAAGGCCACTGACCACCAGGCAGGACCACTCTGTGCCTCTCCAACCCCTACCATTCATAGTTCATCAGACAATAGAAACTGCTCCCTTTTAGCTGAGCAACTACTCATGTGACTTTTCTGTCAATGTGAACCTGGGGAAACACTGTACAAAGTTTCTTTCCTAGCCCCAACTTCTATTTCCCTTTTCAAAGCGGTGATACTGGTGCTCACCTTACAAGCTCACAGGCAGGCATGAGCCAGACCACCCATCACTGCTGAAAACAGGCAAATTCATTGTGTCCTTACTTCTTCCTTCCCAAATAGGCAGTTGTCATTAAACATTACATATACTGAAAACACTTACAGACCACCATCTCCACTTGCCCATGTCATCTGAAAACACATATTCCAGAAATTCAGCTCTCTGGCTTACACAATGCATACTGTCAGAAATAACACAAGATGCACAGGGACCTACTTTATCCCAGAACAGCCAAAGGTAACTCTTATTGTTTAAAAGATTCAAGTGCCCACACCCAGCTCAGATCGGGACCCAGGCAACAGAAAGAGACCCGGCCCAGCTCACATCGAGATACAGGTGACAGACAGAGACTTGGCCCAGCTCAGATCGGGACCCAGGTAACAGACAAGAGACTTGGCCGACAGCAGTTGCCCTATATCTAAATTCAGCTGAGCATTTGGAATGCTCAGGGCCCACTCAAAAATGCAAATAATCCTTCCCACTAATATTTACAGGGTAAACTAAGATTGTTGGTAGAGTATTAAATTTGACAGTAAAATAGTAATCGAGTTTTCAGATTAATTTAAATAAGCTCATTGAAATAAGTGAATATTCAAGTACTGGACAAAAAGCTATTCTTAAAGTAATAACTAAAATTTTTATTGGTAGTTCATCTCATGGTAAAATTCCTGAATATGCAATGAACCTAAAGCAGTCATATGTGTGGGGAAAAAAAAAAATTTTTTTTTAATTTAAAGTTATCAAGACTGCATTATAAAATTTACAAAAACCTCCATTAAAAAAAAAAGGGGGGGGAGATGGTAGGGCAATATCATGTAAGGAAAAATATCCTATAAGTAAATTACATCTAGAAAATTTTTACTTTACCAAAATAAGGTTCATTTGCAATGCTAACAGAAAGACGGCCATTAAAAACACACATGGTGTCTAAATAAGACAAAGGAAAATCGTTTGAACAAAAATAAAAAGGATCCCAAATCAATTATATAGAAAAGATTCCTTTATTAACTTGTGGTCGAGAATATATTTGTATATTTTCAGAAAACAACCCCAAGACCAGATGGATTCCTGCAACAGAGAGGAATTGACAGGAGTGCTCCAACCACGAAGACAAGAGGAAAAAACAGTCCAGAGATGGAAGACGCTGACAACGCCTTGCCATGGGAGCAGTCAGCAGCTGTGCACCGCTGCAGGTTACCTAGGACCAAACCAGAGAGGGTCGGACCTGCATTGCCACCATGTGCCCACCATCCAGATATCACTGCTGACATGTACACATAAGGAACTGTTGGACATTGAAATTGGGACTCAAACATTTTTTTGTTTTGTCTTGTTTTGTTATTATATGTTTATTTCCAGTCTGCAAAGGCAAAACTTTTTAAAGGAAAGAAATGGTGGGAAAAAGATACAGAGGCAAAGAAGCATTGAACAGACTGTCAAACTACATTGGGAAGACAGGGGTGGTTGGGCGAGGAGGGCTGTAAGAGACCAACCGAAGGACTTGTACGCATGCATATAAGCACAACCAATGGATATAAGACACTGGGGTGGGGGGGGAGGGTGGGCAGGTGAAGGCATGTCCTGGGGGGTAGGGGAGGTCGGGGGGAGATCAAAGGGGAAAAAAAAAAGGAGACATATGTACTACTATTTGTAATACTTAAAACAATAAAAATAAAATAAAATTAAAAAAAAAATAAAATAAAATAAAATAAAAAAAAATAAAAAAATAAAAGATTCAAGTGTAACTGTAGCTGGTTTGGCACAGTGGCTAGAGAGCTGGCTTGTGGACAGAAGGGTCACGGGTTTGATTCCTATCAAGGGCACATGCCCAGGTTGTGGACTTGATCCCAAGTGTGGGGCATGCAGGAGGCAGCCGATCAATAAGTCTCTCTCATCATTAATGTTTCTCTCTCTCTCTTCCTTCCTCTCTGAAATCAATAAAAAAATACTTTTTTTAAAAAAGGATTCAAGTGTAATAAATACTTTCATGGAAAAAACACACCACACACAGACATTGTAACTCTAGGACTGCTATAATTATAGATGCAGATTACAAAAAAGAATCCTATACAACAGAAAACAAACCATTCTCAGCTGAGTATTCCTGGTTAAAGAGTGTCTGTTACCTTTAAAACCAGAGACGGGTGGGCATAAGGGAAGGGAGAGAAGGAAGTGTGTAAGTGTTGTGCATGGGTACAACCTCGTACACCACAGAATGAGTTCACCACAGGACATGCTCCAGAACACCTTGTCTAATCAGCGGCTCACACTTCCATCGAGGTAGAAAGTGCTGAGTGAACAGGTGGGGGAAAGAAAGAGAAATGATTGTAAGTTTTAAATTACATTTTACATCATTAAAAAGCGGCAACTTATTATATGTTATTCAAATTTCAACAGTTATATTATTAAAAGTTACACTTATAGTATATCTGCTGTTTTCATTTACTGAAACTGATGGTATGCAGAATTGTACTGAATTCTGATTTTATAAGCAAATTCATAGCTTAAGTTAAATTTAAAGACTTCTGAATTCTAGTTGGTACTTTCCTTAGGGTTTGCATTTTGAATTCATGCACAGAAAACCCAGGTAGGTGAGATTTTTAGGCACCAGATGACAAGTTGTACAATTCATTAGGAAGACCAACAAGGAAACGTCTCCATTAAACCTTTTTTAGGATTTGAGTCTGAACATTTATTCTAATAACAAGTGACAACTTTTCCCTTTGTCCTTTTCAAAGATTAGAAGAATTGTAACCTATGAAGTAGGTGCTGTTCACACTGTTGTGAAGACACCAGTGCTGAGCTAATGCTCGTCCTCCATGTACTGAGAGGGCACCAATTCTCATTCTGAAGTGGAAAGGAGTCTTTTTGTCTGATTCCCTCTCAACACACAGGGGGTTAAAACAGAAGTAAACATTTGCTAAACTTTGGAGTGAGGAGGAATAGTAAGCAAGCTCATGTGAGCAAAGAAATCTCAAAGAAAGACATACTTCAGTAAAAATAAAAAACTAGTACATTAGAAAGTACAGAGCAAATAGCCTTAGAAAATAAAGCAGGAGAAATTATCAAAACTATTCAAGGAAGCTAAATGTAACTTCAGCAGTACTGTGCACCTGAAGGTCCCTCCTCACAAACTCAAAGGTCTTATGCAAGACCCATGACCAAATAAATGCCTCCAAACCACACAGGCCAAGGACTTTTACCTAACATGTTAAATGAACTATTAAAGTCTTTAGAATGAATAATATGAAAAAGGGGCCTATCACCACTACTTCCCCAAAAGAAAAAAAAAGGGGGTACATACTGAGTTGTTTAAAAGTTATTCCAATTTCTTTTAAAAAGAGAGGGTTCTGATTTCTAGACAAACAGATAAATGTTTGCCATATTGATAAGCATAAATGCATGTATGGTAAGAAAATATCTCATTAATATTTTATATAATATGGACAAATTCCATAGAAAACTGATTTTAGATGTGGTCAGACATTTTTAGAAGCCTCTTAATACCAACTATAGTAGATTATGTTTTTAAATTTTGTTCCCATTTTTATAATGAAGGGTGGGGCGATACTGAGAAACTAAGTTACAAGCACCACCAAGGGGAAGGCTTCTGCATGGTCCACACAGAAAACAACTAACACAGAAGCAGGACAAGGGGCTCAGTGGGTTTCCACCTGCCCCAGCCCTACCCAGTACTCTCTGCCACTGAGCGATCACCACCATCTGGGCACACTGGTGGGAATATCAGCCATGAGCTTGAGAAAAAAATTCAACCACAGGACAGTGTTTAGGGAAAAGTGACATTTTCTCATATCTTGCTTTATGAGGATAAGCTTTATTCTTGTGAACCAGAGCTTCATACTGGGGCCTCCAGAAATACAGATTTTTATGAAAGCATTAATTTATCAGTATTAATATTAATCCATTAGTATCATTCAATTCATTGGGATCCTATTTCCAAGAGGACACTGGGAGGGAAATTTTGCCTTAACAAAGAGAGATTTTAGTATACCCTGAAAATCTGTCTTTATTCAATCTTTGTTTTAGGAAACTACTCAAAGCTCTAAGGGTATTCGTAAAATAAGAGATCAAGTCACCCTCTCTTAAGGAAATTAGTCCAAGAACCACAAAACCTGAAGCATGCTTTTGCTCCAGGCATAAGCAAAGACATGGGCTCATTAGACAATAACCGGCTGATAACAAGATGGAAGATAAAGTGGTTTTCATTAAGTCATTTTTCCTCCTGTATTAATGTGACTAAAAAAATTGAAATGGGATAAATTTAGCTAATGTGAAATTAATCTACTGGAAACTTGAAGATTTCTAAGGAAACAATAAATGTTGAGATTATTTTGTAAGGAAAAATTTGACTGTAGTTACAACTTCACAGTTTTAGTCTTTCCCTATTAAATTTTGTTAATATAGGGTTTATAATGTAGAGTACAAGCTAAAAATCAGTGCTTATCACCTGTTAAAATATAATTCAAAGGAGCTAAATCCAACATTTTCACAGTGCTTAACTAGAATAAAGCCCATTGTGATAATTTCCCTGGAAAAGACTTAGTGTTAAATACAAGCAATATTCTAGGAAATTAATTTTTTCTTTATATATGTAACATTTTCCTCAACCTTTCTTTATATTTATAAAAAGTAGTCTTACACTAAACATAATGTCTACATATAAATGACTATCACAAGGTGATGTTTATTTTGTTACTGCTTTCAACGTTTCCATCATGCAACACTCTTACAAGATTTAAAGTATCTTTAGACAAGAAATACCTGGCTATTTTTTTTTAATAGGACTGAAGTACCATCATCAACTTCAAATTCTCCATAGTCCTTTAGACATCGCACCTGAAAGGAAAAAATGTTTTATCTAAATTATTTTTTAATATGAAATGACGACAAAGTAATTAAGGATTATCTAAATACTCACAAAGTAAAAGTATTAGGTTTTCTGTTGGCTTGTATATTCTCTGTGTACTTGGGCCTAGTACTCCTACTGTGCTATGCTAGTGGTTCTAACTGTCCAGTTTTGATGAAGAGGAAGAATGGCTACATCTCCAAATGTATGTGTTTGTTGTGCTGACAGCAAGGAAACCCAGGGAGCTGCTAAGGGGAGACACATCACTGCGTTCTTTTCCCTCTGCAAATCCTGAACTACCAAGCTGTTGAAATATATATTTACAAAGAAAAGAGAATGCTTTAGGTCAATTCCAACCTGTCTCTTTATGGTTCCATTCCATGAAATATCAATATCTGAAAAAAGACCACAGGTTCTGGGTTCAATTCCCAGTCAGGGGCACGTGCCTGGGTTGTGGGCTCGATCCCCAATAGTGGGTATGCAGGAGGCAGCCGATCCATGATACTCCCTCATCACTGATGTTTCTATCTCTCTCTCCCTCTCCCTTCTTCTCTGAGATCAATAAAATTATATTAACAACAACAACAAAAAAAAGTAAAAAGACCAATATCCCAAAATCAATGTCCTATCAATTGGCTTCAACAATTACCAACATCTGCCCAATCTTGATCCCTTATCTACTTCTAAATTTTGAAGCAAATCCTTGACATAATTTCATTTCATCTATAAATATTTTAGTATCTATTTCTACAAAATGATTCTTTTTTAAAAAATACAATCTCAATACCATTACTGCATCTTATTAAGAATTTTTTCTTTTTTTTTTAAATATGGAATGCAGGGGCCATGCCAATCTTCTCTGTATCGTTCCAATTTTAGATATGTGCTGCTGAAGTGAGCATTTAGTACCCAAATTTCCCCATTTATCTCATAAGTTTTTTTAAAGTTGCCATGTTCAAATAAGAGTCCAACAAAAGCTGCACACTACATGTTACTAATGTCTCTCTCTTAATCTGTAGAGTTCCTTCCCCCTTCTTCTTCACAATTTGTTAAAGAAACAGCAGTTTTGTAGCTTCCCATAAACTAGATTTTGTTGTGGTTTCCTGTGCGTCATTTAACATGTCCCCCTCTCTACCCTGATTTCCTATAAACTGGAAGTTAGGTCTAGAGGCTGGATCATATCAGGTCTGGTTTTCTGGCAAATAGTGTTATGTATATCCTTTTTCTTGCAATACCTCATAAAGCACAAGATGTCTGACTATCCCTTTTTGTATTTTTAAAAATATATTTTGTTAATATGTTTTTATTAATGTCAAAGAGAGGAAGAGAGGAGAGATAGAAACATCAATGATCAGAGAGAATCATCAATTGGCAGCTGCCTCCTTCCACACCCCTCATTGTGGATTGAGCCCACAACCCTAGCATGTGTCCTGACCGGGAACTGAACCTTGACCTGTTTCATGGATAGACACTCAACCACTGATCCACACCACCAGGCTGACTATCCCTTGGGATGTGTGGACCCCAAGAAGATTCATTTGATGACCTTGAAAAGGAATTTATGTGCTGAGATGGACTCCCCATGATCAAGGGACGCCCTAAATTTTCTAATATCATGTGGGCAAAAGGTTTACAGTTGTTCATGTGGAAAATAATATAATCAAGAGCTAATATGCAAATTGACTGTCACACCCTCACAAGATGGCGGACTACAACCAGGCCAGCAGGAGCAGTTAGTGAGGGATGACCAAATGACTGCACAGCAGGCTGCGTGGGGTGACCAGGCTGGCAGAGGGGGGCAGTTGGGGGCAATTAGGCTCATGAAGGGGCAAGTGAGAGGTAGTTGGTGGGGGGGAGAGGGGGCCGTGAGGGGTGACCAGGCCAGTGGGGGGTGGAGGGGCAGTTAGGGGTGACCAGGCTGGCAGAGGGGGGCAGTTGGGGGCAATTAGGCTCATGAAGGGGCAAGTGAGAGGTAGTTGGGGACGACCAGGCAAGCGGGGCCAGGGGGGCAGTTAGGAGTGACCAGGCTGGCAGGGGGGCAGTAAGGGGTAACCAGGCTGGCAGAGGGGGCAGTTAGGAGCAACCAGGCCGGCAGAGGGGAGTAGTTGGGGGTGACCTGGCTGGCAGCAGTGGGCAGTTTGGGGCAACCAGGCCAGCAGGGGCGGCAGTTAGGAGTAATCAGGCCGGCGGGGGGGGGGGGGGGCAATTAGGGGCAACCAGGCAGGCAAGCAGGTAAGCAATTAGGAGCCAGAGGTCCAGGATTGTGAGAAGGATGTCCAACTGCCGGTTTAGGCCCCATCAGGCCTAAACCGGCAGTCGGACATCCCCCAAGGGGTCTCGGATTGGAGAGGGTGCAGGATGGACTAAGGGACTCTAACCCCCACCCCCCCACCCCCATGTGCACAAATTTCGTTAATACAAAATACAAACTGTTTCACATACTTACAACGGTAAACCCTCCTTTTGCCTACCCCTGTAATAAGAGCCTAATGGCCATTTGCTGACAGTGACTTCTTCTCACATACTCTGTATACCAGAAGAGCCTCAGACTGAAATCTCTGCTGTATGCACTATGCCACACTAGTTTACACCATCTTAAGGGATGCCCTAGTTTCATCTTTTGAGGAATGGACTGAAAGCTGCCTTGTACAATTGGAACTATGCAAATTATACCCTTATTTGCATGTATACCAACCAACTAGAACTGCATGATTTGGACCAATCAGAACGGTACAATTTGAAAACCTCATTTACATGAAATGGAACAAAATGGAGCCTATGGGCAAGAAAATTTCCTATAAAAGATGACCTCTCCTGCCTTGGCCAGTGTAGCTTAGTTGGTGCTCCCATATACTGAAAGGTCTTGGGTTTGCTTATCAGTCAGGGCACATATCCAAGTTGTAGGCCCAATCCTCAGTTGGCGTATATATGGGAAGCAATCGATTAATGTTTCTTTTTTTAAAAAAAATATATTTTCATTGATATCAGAGAGGAAGGGAGAGGGAGAGAGACAGAAACATCAATGACGAGAGAGAATCATTGATCGGCTGCCTCCTGCACGCCAGGAATTGAACCGCGACCTCCTGGTTCATAGGTCAATGCTCAAACACTGAGCCACGCCGGCCAGGACAATTGATGTTTCTCTCTCACTTCAATGCTTCTGTCTCTCCTTCTTCGTTCCTCTCTCTCTTGAAAAGTTCTCTAGAAAAAAATCTCTCATTTGTTTCAGTAGAGCACACTTTCTTTCTGCCAGAGGCTGCTTCTCCCAGGTTTGCAAACTATTACATGAATAAAGTCCCTCCTTTTTCTGTTCCAATGCCTTTTGAATTTCTTAATGAATGGTAAGTTAATCAGTGGGTCTGGGTCCATACCCATCCATTATTAAGTTCTCTGTTAACTTTTCACCTAAAGTTTTAGTAGCTATTTGCCTCCATGCGTTAGGGTTACAAAGTATTATTAATCTAGTTCTTTTTTTATTCTTGCTGCATTTATTAGCAGCCATTCTTCTACAAAAAAACTTTCCTTATAATCTAGCTACCCTGAGATAGTAAAGACAGATGGATGCTTGATTCTTCTTTTATTTATTGCTTTTTAAAATGAGTTTGCAGTCCTCTTATTCTCCAAGGGGACCCAAAGAGGTTTTATTTTCTCATAATTGTCATAACTGTTGTTTGGTGTCATTATGCATTCAGACTTCTAACATAATTGATGTGACTCAATTCAATGCAGTTACTATTCATTTTCATGCTCAGAGTGCCCCTTCTTTGGCAAGTCGGAACTCCTTCAAATCAGTTCCCAAACTTTAGAGCACTCACATAGACCTTGATACTTTCTGTGCTTTCTAGAAAGACAAGGCATCCCATGCTCAGTTTGTACATTTTTTATTTAAGACCAAGAATTAGCATTTTTTATCTCCAAGGAGTCCTGGTTTTCTGAACTGGGAAATGGCATTTAGATTCCACAATTTGAATGCTCATGACTACTGGGCTGGTTATTTCTAGGCGTTTTCGGTGGAAAAAACTAAAAAGTACTTTAACAAAAAGAAAAAGAGATGGCTCTGCCCTGACAGGTGTGGCTCAGTTGGAGTACCATTCTGTACACCAAAAGGGTTCAGTTGCTGGTTAAGTTATTTGATCCCAGGTTGGTGTGTGTGTGAGGAGGAAACCGATGGATATTTCTCTCACATCCATGTTTCTTTCTCTATCTCCCCCTTCCTCTCTCTCTGAAATCAATTAAAAATAAACAAATAATTAAAAGGAGATGCTTCAACTGGACTCCATGCTGATATTTCAAAATTGAGTTTGGGAATATAGAATTTTCACTTAACTTTTCCATTTTAATATTCAAATCTCTTTTCTCTTATTTTAAAAATCTTGGTTCCTACTGTTATACTTTTTTGCTCTATTCTTCAACATATAATTTGTTTCAAAATAACAGAAACTATTATTACTGAGAATATGACTATAAAAATAGATTAAGTTATGTTTATAATTCATTTTATCCTTAGAAAATACCCACTAGCAACATACAATTGATGTTTTAAAGTAATTTAAAATAATTCCAGTTTGACTAATCCACCAATTTAAAACAAAGGTTCATTTGTTTCATTTTGCTTTCAAAATTTGTGGGTTGGTTTTCTACTTTGATATAATAACATATAAAACTAGAGGCCCAGTGCACGGATTCGTGCACCTGTGCGGTCCCTTGGCCTGGCCTGCGGAGATCAGCCAAAACCGGATCTCCAACATCCCCCGAGGGGTCCCAGATTGCGAAGGCGGTCCTTGGGGGACGCACCTGAAAACTGCAGCTGCCAAGTCACCACAGCTCAGCAGCTCCTGCGTTGAGCGTCTGCCCCCTGGTGGTCAGGGTGCATCATAGCTACCGATCAGAGCGTCTGCCCCCTGGTGGTCATTGTACATCATAGCTACTGGTGAGATGGTTGTTTAGGCTTTATATTATATATATATTGGAGGCCCGGTGCACGAAATTCGTGCACGGGGTGTGTGTCCCTCAACCCAGCCTGCACCCACTCCAATCTGGGACTCCTCGAGGGATGTCCGACTGCCTGTTTAGGTGCAATTCAGGTAGGATTGGGCCTAAACGGGCAGTCGGACATCCCTCTCACAATTAGGACTGCTTGCTCCCAACTGCTCGCCTGCCTGCCTTCCTGATTGCCCCTAACCACTTCTGCCTGCCAGCCTGATCACCCCCTAACCACTCCCCCGACAGCCTGATTGATGCCTAACTGCTCCCTTGCCAGCCTGTTTGCCCCTAACTGCCCTCCCCTGCAGGCCTGGTCCCCCCCCCCCCCATGCCTTCCCCTGCAGACTTGGGTCCCCCAACTGCCCTTACCTCCAGGCCTGGTCATCCCCAACTGCTCTTCCCTGCAGGCCCAGTCACCCCCAACTTCCCTCCTCTGCCAGCCTGGTCACCCCTAACTGCCCTCCCTGCAGACTTGATTGCCCCCAACTGCCCTCCCTTGCAGGCCTGGTCCCTCCCAACTGCCCTCCCCTGCTGGCCATCTTGTGTCCACATGGGGCAGGATCTTTGACCACATGGGAGCAGCCATCTTGTGTGTTGGAGTGACAGTCAATTTGCATATTACACTTTTATTAGATAGGATAGAGGCCCGGTTTATGAAATCCATGCGTGGGGGTGTGTGTCCCTCAGCCCAGCCTGTACCCTCTTCAATCTGGGACCCCTCAAGGGATGTCCGACTGCCTGTTTAGGCCCGATCCTACTGATTGATGCGTAAATGCTCCCCTGCCAGCCTGATCACTCCCTAACTGCCCTCCCCTGCTGGCCATCTTCTGGCGGCCATCTTGTGTCCACATGGAGGCAACCATCCTGTGTGTTGGAAGTGATGGTCAATTTGCATATTACTCTTTTATTAGATAGTAAAGAGGCCTGGTGCATGGGTGGGGACCAGCTGGTTTGCCCTGAAGGGTGTCCTGGATCAGGGTGGGGGTTCCCTTGGGGTGTGGGGCAGCCTGGGCGAGGGGCCTGTGGTGGTTTGCGAGCCAGCCATGCCCCCTGGCGACCCAAATGGAGGCCCTGGTATCTGGGATTTATCTATCTTCTATAATTGAAACTTTGTAGCCTTGAGTGGAGGCCTGGGCTGGCCAGGGTGTGTGGAAAGCTTGGCTTCCTCCATTGCCGGGGAAACCCAAGCCTCCTGCTCGCTCCATGGCCGCAGCCATCTTGACTTGGTTAATTTGCATATGTGCTCCTGATTGGCTGGTGGGTGTGGCTTGCGGGTATAGCGGAGTGATGGCTAATTTGCATATTGCTTTGATTAGATAGGATGTTCACATGATTCCAAAGTCAAAACTATTAAAACATTCAAAATATTTTAGCTTTTCTATCCTAGCCCCATAATTCACCTATAGGTAACATTTTAGGTTTCAGTTTATTTTTCCCTTTCCTTTTTAAAATAAATTAATATATATTAATATACCCCATAGACAAAGGCAGCACAATCTATGCATTAAATAAAAATTCATTTTTAAGTATACTTACTTCAATATATAAACTTTTGGGAGGTTTCATATCCTGTGTAATATCTAAACCTTCATCTCCTCCCAATGACCTCATATAAGTAGCAAGAGACTTTTTATAATGATTGAACCATTCCACCTGCAAACAGAAAGATGCATTTGACAAAGTTTTAAGAAAACAAACTTGCAGAAATTGTATACTCATCTTTTAAAATTAAAATACCAATGGCATATTTCACAGAGCTAGAACAAATACTCCAAAAATTTATACAGAATCAAAAAAGACCCCAAATAGCCGCAGCAATCATGAGAAAGAAAAACAAAGTTGGAAGAATCACACTACCAGATTTCAAGTTATACTATAAAGCCACTGTAATCAAAACAGCCTGGTACTGGCACAAGAACAGGCATATAGATCAATGGAACAGAACAGAGAACCCAGAAATCAACCCAAGCCATTATGCTCAATTAATATATATATATTTACACTCAATTAATATTTGACAAAGGAGGCAAGACAGTCTCTTCAATAAATGGTGTTGGGAAAATTGGACAGATACATGCAAAAAAAAAAAAAATGAAACTGGACAACCAATTGATACCATACACAAGAATAAACTCAAAATGGATAAAAGACTTAACTTGTAACAATATGTTTACAGATACTTCTCCTAAGCCAAAGGAAACTAAAGAGAAAATAAACAAATGGGACTACAGCAAAAGAAAATGCTTCTGCACAGCAAAAGAAACCATCAACAAAATGAAAAGAGAGCCCACTGTATGGGAGAACATATTTGACAATGACACATCTGATAAAGGGTTAATACCCCAAATTTAAGGAACTCATACATCTTAACAAAAGAAAGACAAATAATACAATTAAAAAATGGGCAAAGGACCTAAATAGACACTTCTCCAAAGAGGACATACAGATGGCCAAGAGACATATGAAAAAAATGCTCAAAGTCACTGATATCAGAGAGATACAAATTAAAATGATAATGAGGGGAGAGAGGAATCCAAGATGGCGGCATAGGTAAACACCTAAACTGCTGCCTCCCACAACAATTTAAACTGCAACTAAAAGACAAAACGTCTATCACCCAGAACCACGGGAAAGCTGGCTGAGTGGAAGTTCTACAACTAGAAGGAAAGAGAAAAGAGCTTAGAGACGTGCACGAGCGCTGAAAAGCTGAGGTACGGAGGCGCGTGATCCGGGCTGGCGGCGGGCGACTGGGTGCGTTGCTTTTTTCAACCTGAACGGAGACAAACCCCCGATTACTCTGAAATCCAGTCTCTGGGGAGACGCGGGGGACCCAAACTCCTACAGGGAGAAGGTGGACTGTCTGCCAGCGAGAGTGGCTTGCTTGCAGAGCTGCGCGCAGGAATAATTGTTTACGGCACTGGGGCACTGGACTCCAGGACACGGTCGGGGACACAGAGCCAGCTTACTAGCAGCCATTGCTGTTTGCCACGCCCTAACCTAGTGACGCCCTGAGACCCCGCCCCACACAACCTACAAACCCATCCAAGCTCCAAGCAGCTCAATTAGCATAAGAAAGCCTGCCCTATCGCAGCTTAACCTAGAAAACTTGCAGCCCAGGTCAGACAGCTCCAAAACCTCCAAACTCCAAGCAAAGAGGAGAAAACTGCAGCTCTCACTGTAGCTCCTGCTGAGTGGCCTCAGACAGTAGCTGACCTGCACCCCATTGGAGATCCAGAAGCCAGTGTACCTAGTGGTCAGAGTGAGACACCAGATTTCAACTCCTCACATCCATAAGTGACACATTCAAGAGGCAGACTCAGTGAGCACCAAAGCCCCACTGAAACAAGTCCTGCCCCATAAGTGTGTCTTCAGCGCAGCAGTTCTTCCATTATAGACACAGGGAGTGCTCACAGCTAATTGGCCTGGAGGTCAATTCCTCCCAGTGTACCAACAGCAATTCAGGCTTAAATACACCAAGACTTTGCACTCAGCCCACAAAGGGGTGTACCAAGAGCATCCACATCAGGTGATTGGGGAGGCTGAGCTACTGCCCCCTATAGGTCACCTACCACAAAAAGCCACTCCATCAACACAGGGAAGCAGCCAAAATGCAGAAACAAAGAAACATGTCACGAATGAAAGCAGCCAAAATGCAGAAACAAAGAAACATGTCACGGAGGAAAACAAACTACTGGATGACATAGAGTTCAGAATCACATTTATAAGGTTACTCAAGAATCTTCTAAAAACCGCCGAGAAACTTGATGACACTTCTGAGGAGCTTAGTGAGACCTTCAAGGACCTTAATGAGAATGCCAAAAAAATGGAAAAGGATCAGTCAGAAATGAAGCATACACTGTCTGAAATAAAGAATATACAGAAACTCAACTGTAGATCAACATACCCCAAGAATCAAACCAAAGATCTGAAATATGTGGAAAGAAAAAACATCCAACCAGAAAAACAAAAAGAAAAAAGAATCCAAAAATATGAAGATAATGTAAGGAGTCTCTGGGACAACTTTAAGTGAAACAACATCCGAATTTTTGGGGTGCCAGAAGAGGGGTGAGAGCAAAATATTGAAAACCTATTAGAAGAAATAATGACAGAAAACTTTCCCTACCTGGTGAAAGAAATAGACTTACAAGTTCAGGAAGCGCACAGAACCCCATACAAGAGGAACCCAAAGAGGACCACACCAAGACACATCATAATTAAAATGCCAAGGGCAAAAGACAAAGAGAGAATATTAAAAGCAGCAAGAGAAAAACAGTTAATTACCTACAAGGGAGTACCCATACGACTGTCAGCTGATTTCTCGGCAGAAACTATGCAGGCCAGAAGGGAGTGGCAAGAAATATTCAAAGTGATGAACAGCAAGAACCTACAACCAAGATTACTCTACCCAGCAAAGCTATCATTCAGAGTTGAAGGTCAGATAAAGAGCTTCACAGACAAGAAAAAGCTAAAGGAGTTCATCACCACCAAACCAGGATTACATGAAATGCTGAAGGGTATTCTTTAAGAAGAAGAAGAAGAAGAAAAAGGTAAAGATAAAAATTATGAACAACAAAATGACATCAAATACATACCTACCAACAAGTGAATCTAAAAATCAAGTGAATAAAAAATCTGAAGAACAGAATGGATTGGTGAATATAATAGAATCAGGGACATAGAAAGGGAGTGGACTGACGATTCTCAGGGGAAGCAAGTGTGAGGGGTGCGGGAAGAGATTGGACAAAAATCTTACTCCTATGGATGAAGACAGTGGCGGGGGGTAAGGGCATGGGGTGGGGTGGGGAAATCAGGTGGAGGGGAGCTATGGGGGGAAAAAAAGTGGAACACCTGTAATAATCTGAACAATAAAGATTTAATTAAGGAAAAAAAAATAAAATAAAATAAAATGATAATGAGGTATCACATCACACCTGTCAGAATAGCTACCATCAACAAATCAACAAATGACAAGTGCTGGCAAGGATGTGGAGAAAAGGAAATCCTAGTACATTGCTGATGGGAATGCAGACTGATGCACCATTATGGAAAACAGTATGGAGTTTCCTCAAAAAATTAAGTATGGAACTGCCATTTGACCCAGTGATCCCACTTCTAGAAATATATCCTATCCGAAGCACCAATCAGAAAGAATGTATGCATCCCTATGTTCATAGCAACACAATTTACAATAGCTAAGATCTGGAAACAGCCCAAGTGCCCATCAGTAGATGAGTGAATAAAAAAGCTGTGGTACATTTATACCATGGAATACTATGAAGCAGTAAAAAAGAAGAATCTCTTATCCTTTGAGACAGCATGGAGGGACCTGGAGAGTATCATGCTAAGTGAAATAGGTCAGTTAGAGAAAGACAAGTATCACATGATCTCACTCATATGTGGAATCTAAGTAACAAAAATAAACTGATGAACGGAGGGGATCCAAAGACATGGAACAGAGTGCAGAATCTCAGAGGGAAGGTGGGGGAGGATGGGTGGGTGGGAGGTAATCAACCAAAGATCTGTATGAATATTTGCAGAACCCATGGACACAGACAATAGGGTGCTGTGAAGGCCTGGGGTGGAGGGGTGGGGGTAGGCTGAAGGGGGTCAGTGGGGAAAAAAAGAGTAAATATGTAATACTTTCAATAATAAAGAATTATAATAAATAAATAAACCAACAAACAAATAAAATACAAATAAATAAGCCTGGCTGACAAGGCTGTGGTTGAGCATCCTCCTATGAACCAGGAGGTCACTGTTTGATTCCTAGTCAGGGCATTTGCCCAGGTTGCAGGTTTAATACCCAGTAGGGGGCATGCAGGAAGCAGCTGATCAATAATTCTCTCATCACTGATGTTTCTATCTGTCTCTCCCTTTTCCTTCTTCTTGGAAATATAATTTCCAACATCCTTATGGATTGGAATAATATTAAGTTAATTTATAGATAAACTTTGGTTATCTAAAATCTTTGGTTATCTGACACTTTCTAAGAGATTAAAAGTTTAAAGGTAGAAATTACAAAGGCAATGCAAAATAAGCAACACATATTTGGTCTTTGTAAAGCTCTAATTAAGATGATAATTGTGATGTAGTACATTCATAGCTTTATATAAGTTAATGAGTTAATGTCTAAATGCTGAAATTTAAGCTTTAAAATTTTCATCTCATTTATATGCATTTGTGTATATTTAAACATACATATAAAATTATACTAGAATTGAGACTGAGAACCTTATGAATAATAAACAGAAAAAGTAACAATTCAGAGAAATGGTCTTTGCCTATTCAGTCTACTTTTTAAAAAAAGAAAAAAAAGTATGTTCTTATTTGGTGGCTTTTATGGAAAACAGAACATTCTTATCTCATAGAGAAGCTCCCAAATCTTTGCAGTTTTATTTATTTTTATTCTTACTAAAATTTTTTACTTCTGAAAAAGTTGAAATTTCCAGTTACTGCTATGATTAAACGTTATTTCTGATTATTTGTACAACTAAGATAATCATTTTTGTCTTTAGACACAAATGACTTACATTTATATACTAACTAGAGACCTGGTGCATGATATTCATGCACTTGGTGGGGGGGCGGTCCCTCAGCCCAACCTGCACCCTCTCACAGTCTGGGACCCCTCAGGGGATGTCCACCTGCCATCTTAGGGATTGGGCCTAAGCTGGCAGGCGGACATCCCCCGAGGGGTCCTTAGCACTGCCAGGGAGGCAGGAGAGGCTCTTGCCACTGCAGCTGCGCTCACCAGACGTGAGCCTGGCTTCTGGCTAAGTGGCGCTCCCCCTATGGGAGTGCACTGACCACCAGGAGACAGCTCCTGCATTGAGCATCTACTCCCTGGTAGTTGGTGTATGTCATAGCAACTGGTTATTCTGTTGTTCGGGCAATTTGCATCTTAGTCTTTTATTATATAGGATGCTATAAAATGTTTTTTTAATAATTATTTTTTATATTGATTTTCTCAAATCTAGACTACATATTACATAATAAAAATGTTAAAACAAAAAACCCCCCCCAAAAGATAAATACTAATAAATATATTATAGAATGCCAGAACCTCAGCATTTTCCAAATTCATAATTGAATAACAGTGCTAACTTACTTCTTCAGCAGACATGTGAAATCGCAAAATATTTGGCAGAACACTGCCGTATTCCCACCTGAGTGCTCTAATCCGAAGTAATCGGTCATACCTAGGAGATTAAGAAGGTATTAGATGCTTAACAAAAGGAATATCAGAAGCTGTTTTGATCAGGAGAGATCAAGACTCACATTAATCTAAATGTACTACATGTACTTTATTTGGCTCATGAGACAAACTGTGAGAAGTCATCTTGGGGACAAGGCAGAAAATATGAATGTTGATTAGATAGAAGTCTTATTGATTAGAGATGCATACTAAAGTATTTAGTGGTAAAAATGTCATGATGCTCTACAATAGTGTAGCATAAATAAATAAAACAACAAAACATTTATGGCAGCCCAGCCGTCATGGCTCAGTGGTTGAGCGTAAACCTATGAACCAGAAGGTCACAGTTCGATTCCTGGTCAGGGCACATGCCTGGGTTGCTGGCTCGATCTCCAGTGTGGGGTGTGCAGAAGGCAGCTGATCAATGATTCTCTCTCATCACTGATGTTTCTGTCTCTCTCTCCTTCTCCCTTCCTCTCTGAAATCAATAAAAATATTAAAACAAAAACAAAAAAACATTTATGGCAAAATGTTAAAAAATTGTTACACATGTATGACGGGTCCATGGGGATTCATAACATTATTCTCCCTAGTTTTATGAATACTGCAATATTTCATAATAAAAATTTTTTAATGGAAAAAAAGAATTTACAATTATTTATAAAGAAAGAGACAAATCTAAGAATTTCTTTTTTCCATTTAAAATGGTTTAAAGGAAACACATGGAAAATGGTCCATTATTCGCTAACACCCCAAGCAAAATCTGAGAGGCTTACAAGTATGCTATAGTGCAGCGTCGATTTCTTAGCAAAGAACAGTGTCGAAATTTGATGGTTGGTATCAAATCACTTCGTCCACCTGACTTCGCTTCATTCCTAGTAACATTTGAATAGGAAAAGAACAAATATGTCTATTTCAGTATAAATAAAATTTTTAAAGCCAACAACTGACTTACATGTTTTTCATTTTTAAAAATTCTTTATTGTTAAAAGTTTTTCACATGTCTTCCTTTTCCCTCCTTGACCTCTCCCCACCTGCTCCTGCGCACCAGCACATGCCCCCACACCCCTATTGTTTGTTGGTCATGCTCATATACATGGAAACAAGTCTTCTAGTTGATCTCTTACTCCACCTTCCCCTCACTTTCCCTCTGAGGTTTAATGGTCTGTTTGATGCTTCTATATCTCTGGATCTATTTTTGTTCATCAGTTTATGTTGTTCATTATATTCTACAAACGAGTTAGATCATGTGATATTTATCTTTCTCTGACTGGCTTATTTCGATTAGCATAATGCTCTCTGTTGGAGAGTGGGAATTTTTGAGCATGCTTACTACTACCATTCCAGAGAGGCCATGGACTATGCCCCTGGTGTCAGCACTGCCCCTAGTTGTCAGTGCTGACACCAGGCCAGGCCTTGAGATACGGTCTCATGGCCCCTTCCCAGCACGTAGGCCTTCTTTCATAGAACACTGTCAGCTTTCTGAAGAACAGGATGACCCTGTGAATAACATGGTCATCAATGGCATGATCCTGATGTTGCTTAGGAAAAACTGTTTTATCTTGGGTAGCTTGCTCTGCAAAAACAGGATGTGGTTAATGTGCTTAAAAGTGGTCCGCACAAAGGGTAGCGGCTGCTCTCCGGACTCCCTGCGTGGAGAATGGCACAGCAGTCGCCCGGCCGGCTAATAAAGGCTTCCTAAATTTTAATTTGGTCTGGACTCCAGTGGTCGTTTACTCGTGCTAGTTCCACAACACACTCCAGGTCCATTCATGCTGTTGCAAATGGTAAAAGTTCTTTCTTTTGTACAGTAGCATAGTATTCCATCGTGTAGATGTACATAGTCTTTTAATCCACTCATCTACGATGGGCACTTAGGCTGTTTCCAAATCTTAGCTACTATAAATTGTGCTGCTATGAACATAAGGGTATACCTGTTTTTTTGTGTTTTGTTTTTTTTATTAGCAGTTAACCTAAGCAGTACCTGCCTCTATTCCAGAGCTTTTATTAATATGTTAAAAGATAAAAAAGCCTAAAGCCAAATAATTTGCCTAAGATCAGTCTATCAGCATTTCACTTAACCATTTAATACTTTGCACTTTTGTACACTGATTAATCTCCATTATTTCCAAAAGATAAACAATGGAATTCCTTTATCATGCTAGGATAAGAGACAAAGCTAATGTCATGGTTCATAACATTCTGGTCCTATATTATGTTTTTTTATATGTAGTACTGCCCATTATAATTAAGTGAATGAAAATGGGAATCAACATGGTCCTTCACTCATCCAACAAATATTTGTTGATCTTCAACAATATGCATGTACTGCACTTCAACATGCTTCACACAGAAAGAAAATTTTGCTTCTACCCTATGTACATCTCCTTAGATATTGGACAAGTATGACATTTTAAAATCAAATTGTTTATGGGTATAGAATTTCATTATTATAAGATGAGGAGTTATGAAGATGGATGGTGGTTGTGGTTGCACATTATCAATGTACTTACCACTACTTAACTGTACATTTAAAAATGGTTAATATGGCAAATTTTGTTATGTATATTTTAAAAATTAGAAAAAAACCAAAACAAAACAAGACCAGATATACAGAAAAAGTAAGAATCAACTTTAGAGTTTTAAAAGGAACCAGATAGGCCCTGCTCCCGCCAGGCGCCCGCCGGCCTCACGCGGCTTCCGCTCCGGGTCTCCATAGCCATGTACCCTACCGCGGCCATCGCGTGCGCGGCCATCACGCCCAGCATCCCGCAGCCGCAGCTCCTGCAGCAGCAGCAGCAGCAGCAGCAGCAGCAGCAGCAGCAGCAGCAGCGGCGGCGAGAAGGTCCCGAAGGCTGTAACCTGTTTATCTACCACCTCCCCCAGGAGTTTGGAGACACGGAGCTGACGCAGATGTTTCTGCCCTTCGGCAATATCATCTCCTCCAAGGTGTTTATGGATCGGGCCACCAACCAGAGCAAATGTTTTGGCTTCGTGAGCTTTGACAACCCGGCCAGCGCGCAGACTGCCATCCAGGCCATGAATGGCTTTCAGATTGGCATGAAGAGGCTGAAAGTGCAGCTGAAGCGGCCCAAAGACCGGGGACACCCATACTGACCACGCCCACAGCCGCCTGGAGGCTGTGGGCTTGGCCCAGGTGAGGGGCCTTCCACCCCAGGAGGGTTTCCCCCGCTTCCAACTGATCCAGGACTTTTCCGTAAACTACAACTGAGTTTGGACACCAGCCCTCCCTCTCCTGTCTCCCCTTAGCCCTCTTCCCAAAATGTGAAGCGCTGCCGGGGAGGGCAGGGGTCTCCTGGGAGATTTCCTGGCTCCTCCCCACAACCTTGGTGGCTTCCCCAAATGAAATCACCACTTTTTCTATATATACATGTGCATATATAGAGAGAGCTATAGACAGTATATATATTTTTTGAGTGTAGATCATGGGACCAAACTTTTCTGACTTCCTTCCACCCAAGAGAAGGTGGCCCTAGGCTGGTCACTCAGCAGGGACATCAGAAGGGCTGAGGCTGGCCGGACAGCCCCGTGTCTCCTCACCTCCCGGCTGTATTGTCAGACCAGGGTGCCAGAGAAGCACTGGGAGTCATCAGTCAACCGATATACCTCCAGGACTTTTGGCCGCTGCCACCGACGATTCTCTCGGGCCTATGGGCTCAGCCGGCTTGAGTGTCCCTGGTCCTAGCTGCGGCTTCCAGGACCCCGAACTTCCCTCCCTTGTCCCAGGGCCCTGCCTTCCCCAGCACAAAAGAGAGCCCCTGGCCTCCCCCAGCCCTTTCCCCCCAGTCATAGCCTTACTCATGTGACCAATAGCCCTTAGCTTTCCATCAGGGGTAGATGGGGTCAGTGGGAGCCCCTCTCCTCCTACCCCTCCCAAGGGCAGGCAGCCAGCCCTCCCTGCCTTCGGATCACCAGCCTGGAATTCACGGTCTCATAACCAAGATTGCCACGCTCGTTGGACAAGCCCAACCTGCACTGGCCAAGCACCCCTTTGCCGAAGATACCTCTTCAAAGAATTTTTTTTTTAATGTTGATCTTTCTGAGGTACAAAGAAGACAAGAGAAAAGAGAAGAAAAATGGGGATGGGGGGAATCAAGCAATGGATTTTTGTTTCCTGGCTGGGGCTGGGAGGGAGATCCTGTGGGGTGCTTCTGCATACCTACCCAAACCATGAAAACCCACCTTGAAGCACAGAGTCAAGTTCATTTGGAGCCTATTGCCAAACGAGGTACCAGAGAACTTAATAAGCTCAAGAAAAATAATTTTTTGGGAAAAAACAAAACCCACAGCATTCCCTTTTGTTTCTACCAACATGTGTTGACCAACCCAGAAAAAAAAAAAAGAAAAGAAAAGAAAAACACATAGTAAAAAAAAAAAAAAGGAAAAGAAAAAAGAATCTTCAGACCAACTTCTTTCGATATTCCAGAGTTTGATAATTGTTCCAAGACATTCTCTAGTGTGCCTGTATCCCGTGCATCTGTGCGTGCAAGCGTGTGCTCAGGGCCAAGAGGGGGCCTCATCTGCATCTCCGGTGCCCACCAAGCTCCCGCCAGGCTTGGAGTGCAGTGGTGTGTGTCCTGATATATGTTTACTGGCTGTAAATACCATTTTTATACTCCACACCGAAGATCTACATGATTTGTACAATGTACTTTATTTCTGCTACTAGTAATTTCATCAAATTTCAACTTGCAAACCAACTTTTGGAAACAAACCAACACACACACACACACAAGGCAAGAAAAGGACTTAGAAGAAACTCTGGGTTGATGAATTTTGTGGCTGGAGAGGTCCTTGTCACTGTGGTGTGTTTCAGGTGAGAAGCTACAAGCATCATCTTTATGTCCAAAACACCTCTCTTTGGTCTGGAAAAACTGAAAGTTTATTTAATAAAAGTTTTACTTGCTAAAAAAAAAAAAAAAAGGAACCAGATAAATATAAAAAAACACAACTCCTTCATGCAGTGTATGCTGCAGGCCCTGCAAACAGAGCCAAAATAGATGTCCCACCCAATCATGTCTTCTAGATCTGTTCTATACACTTCTAAATCAGATTTATTTGCCACATTGTTTGAAATGTGCTCTGGATTACAAAGTAATAGTACAAATAAAATACATCTAACTTAATATCAGGGTACTTTATTAAGTACAGAAGGATTTGCTAAAAAATTTACATTCATATGAGTAATTTAAAATAGATTTCTTGTGACAGATAAGTTTAACCAGAAACTGGTAATAGTGATTGCCCCCTTAAAAAGAAACTAGGGGGGAGAAACCAAGATGGTGGCATAGGTAAACACCTGAACTTGCTGCTGTGCACAACCACTTCAAAACTACAGCTAAAAGACAAAATGGACATTATCCAGAACCACAGGAAGGCTGGCTAAGTGGAAATTCTACAATTAGAAGGGAAGAGAAAAAGCACACTGAGACTCAGAGGAGCTATGGAAGTAAAGTCCAGAGGTATGAAGGCACGCGCGCGGAGAGGGCTGGCAATTGAGTACATGGCTGGCTTTTTCAATCCGCAGGGACACACAAGCACCCGACTGCTTGGAACTCCAGTTCCGGGCAAGACTCTGGGGAGCCAGACTCATACAGAGAAACTGGACTGTCTGACAGCAGGCAGAACTCAAGGGCAGCTTTCTCTCAGAGGTGCTTGCAGCGATAACCGCAGGACACTGAGACCCAGGGGCCTCTTAGGGCAGGGCTGACGGGAAGCTATTGCTATTTGCTCCGCCCTGAGATTCCGCCCCATCCAAGCTGTGTGTAGAGGCTCTTGCATATGAATGGCCTGGTCCTTTGCAATCTAAACTTACCTAACAAACTGCAGCTGAGTCAGTGAGACCCATAACATCCAAAAGAAGGCCCAAGGCCCCACAGCAGCTTGCATTGCTTCACAGCTGGGCCTCATCTGGGCACCTCCAAAACCCAAACAAAGATGAGGAATCTGCAGATCTCTCCGTAGCTCCTGCTGGGTGGCCTCAAGCAGAGGCTAAATTAGCACCTCCTTGGAGATACAAGAGCCAGTGTACCCAGGGGTCAGAGTAGGACCCTCCAGATTACAACTCCTCGATCCATAAGGGACACACTCAGGGGGCAGACTCAGTGAGCACCAAAGCCCCACTGAAGCAAGTCTTGCCCCATAAGGGCATCCCCAGCACAGATGTTCTCCTGTCGTAGACACAGCTGATCCTCACAGCCAATTGGCCTGGAGGTCAATTCCTCCCAGTGATACCAACAACAATCAAGGCTTAACTACAACAAGACTGTGCACACAGCCCACGAAGGGGTGCACCAAGAGTCTCCACCTCATGTAACTGGGGAGACTGAGCCACTGGGCCCTATAGGACACCTAGCACACAAAGCTACTCTACCAACTCAGGGAAGCAGCGAAAATGCAGAGACAAAGAAACAAGTCACAAATGAAGGAAATGGAGGAAAGCAAACAACTGGATATAGAGTTCAAAACCACAGTTATAAGGTTTTTCAAGAATTTTCTGAAAAAGGCCGATAAATTTAGAGAGACCCTTGAGGATATGAAAAAGGACCAACTAGCCCTAGCCGGCTTGGCTCAGTGGATAGAGCGTCAGCCTGCAAACTGAAGGGTCCCAGGTTCGATTCTGGCCAAGGGCACATGCCTGGGTTGCGGGCTCAATCCCCAGTAGGGGGCATGTGGGAGGCAGCCAATCAATGATTCTCTCTCATCATTGATGTTTCTATCTCTCTCTCCTTCTCCCTTCCTCTCTGAAATCAATAAAGAAATACATTTTTTTAAAAAAAGAAAAGAAAAAGGACCAACAAGAAATTAAGCATACACTGACTGAAATAAAAAATATTATACAGAGACCCAACAACAGACTAGAGGATCGCAAGAATCAAGTCAATGATTTGAAATACAAAGAAGCAAAAAACACTCAATCGGAAAAGCAAAAAGAAAAAATAATCCAAAAATATGAAGATAGTGTAAGGAGCCTCTGGGACAACTTCAAGCGAACCAACATCCGAATTATGGTGCCAGAAGAAGAGAGAGAGCAAGATACTAAAAACCTATTTGAAGAAATAATGACCGAAAACTTCCCCTACCTGGTGAAAGAAATAGACTTATAAGTCCAGGAAGCACAGAGAACCCCAAACAAAAAGAATCCAAAGAGGACCACACCAAGACACATAATTAAAATGCCAAGAGCAAAAGACAAAGAGAGAATATTAAAAGCAGCAAGAGAAAAACAGTTAATTACCTACAAGGGAGCACCCATACGATTGTCAGCTGATTTCTCAACAGAAACTATGCAGGCCAGACAGGAGTGGCAAGAAATATTCAAAGTGATGAATAGCAAGAACCTACAACTAAGGTTACCCAGCAAAGTTATCATTCAGAATTGAAGGGCAGATAAAGAGCTTCACAGATAAGAAAAAGCTAAAGGAGTTCATCACCACCAAACTAGTATTATATGAAATGCTGAAAGGTATTCTTTAAGAAGAGGAAGAAGAAAAAGGTAAAGATAAAAATCATGAACAACAAATACATATCTATCAACAAGTGAACCTAAAAATCAAGTGAATAAAAAATCTGATGAACAGAATAATCTGGTGAATATAATAGAATCAGGGGCATAGAAAGGGAGTGGATTGAGAATCCTCAAGGGGAAAAGGGTATGGGGGGTGTGGGAAGAGACTGGACAAAAATCATACACCTATGGATGAGGACAGTGGGGGGGGGCGGGGTAAGGGCATGGGGTGGGGGGGGGAACCAGGTAGAGGGGAGCTATGGGGGCGGGGGGGAGGAACAACTGTAATAATCTAAACAATAAAGATTAAAAAAAATAAATAAAAAAGAAACTAGGAGGATAAGGAATAGAATTTTTGGATTATGGATTTGCAAATGGTACAAATACAGTAGATACTCGCCGTTCCTACAGCGCGAGGTAATGCAATTTTTGTTGTAAATTGGAACCCACCTACATAAGCACCTACGTCACTCACATGGAGCACATACACAGTAGTAATGAAGTGAAACAGTAAAAAAAAATTTAAAGAAAGATAACAATTCCTGACCTTTACTTGTGGTAAATAAATAATAAAAAACATAAAGCACATACGTATGTACATACGATGAAATGATGGAACTTTAAATGGGAGATGGTGACGTAACCATGAAATGACGTATGTCGAGTCCGACGTAACCCAAGGACTGCCTGTACAGGAAAATCATTTCCTTACTGGACTAAGGTCTATTAGGCCACATCCAAAACATGTTTTTAACCTGTTCACTTTTTATCTACTCCACGTCACCTCTCCTGTCACCTAGATGACAGCATGCCTCCCTCTCCTCTCAGCTTCTCCTTCCATGGTCCACACAGCAGTCAGTGTGATCTTTCAAAGCACAACATGTTACCACCTGCCCCACATTTTAAAAAATCTTACCTGGTGTCATGCTTTGCTTGCTTATAAGCTTAAGCCACAGTGGCCTTCTTTGGCAGTTTCCTGAGCATCCCACCCTCTTTCAGGACTCTGGGACTTTGCATATGCTGTTCCCTCTACTTGGAATGCTCTCTGCCACAATTATTACCTAGCTAAAAATCTGCTTTTCCTTCAGGCCTCAGCTGAAATGTCTCTTCTTTGGAAAGAAATTCTCAGATTCCTTGATCTCATTATATCTTCACTTCATTATTCTCTCTCCTAACACTCTGTTGTGTTCGTTCATAGCATGTATCCCAATTTGGCCTATCTGTCTTCTGCATTAGACTGTAAGGGCCATAGTGACAGAAATCTTGACTGCTGTGTTCACAATTGAAATACCAGAGCCATTTATCAGCATATAATTGTTCAATACATATTTGTTGAGTGAATGAATGAATGAATGAATATCTCAGGAACTTCCTTTTAGGACTTTAGATTTACTGCAAATCTGTTGTGGTTCAGAGACCCACATTCTATAAAGACTTCTCTGTATCCATCCTTAAACACTGTAGCTGAAAGTGTTCCTGTTGTTCTGTAAGCTCTACCATGCTACTGATTTGAATATCCAAGTAACTGATAAAAACATTGTACTTAACAAGACCAAAGATGAAACCTCAGGTCACATATAACTTCTCTCTAGGTTTAGATCTGAATACCTCACTTCTGATCTAGAATTTGGTGTCTTTCTCTTCACCAAATCACAAGGACCTCTGAAGTTTGTTATACAGCCCAAATGCTTAGCTCTAACTAGTCTATAAATCTAGAGACTTCTCACGTCAAATCTGTAGCCCCTTGTCGCCCTAGTTCTCAATGACCTTCACTCAAGCTACTGGAATCACTACTGTTCCTGCTAAGTTTATAAAATACCCATTCTCTCATTCCATAAATGAAAGCAAGCAGTGGAAACTATACATTTTGTTAGGGTTTTTATTTGCTCAAGTCTCAACTCTTTTTGTTTACCCTAATATCTTTCAAGTCATATCAGTCAAATAAGAACTATTTATCGAGCATGTACCATATGCCAAGTACTACCTGAATCCCGGTTAGAGATAGCCATGATCAATACAAATCCCTTTAATATTGTATAATCAGACTCAGAATTAAAAAAAGAAAAGTCACATCTAAAAACTGATGTAAGATTATCTTTCAATATCATATTTCTTAAATTGTTTTAAAATATGAATTTTATCAAAACTTACACATCAGACTGGTTTTGTTCATATAAAGCTTTCATCTCCTCCAGAACTTGCCTGAGTCCATCCTCCTGTAATATACAAAATGATATTGGTCCATATTCACTAATTCTCCCATCAAGTCTGCAGCAATATTTTATATATACTATGTTTATATTTGATTTACATATCTTATCAAAAAGCAAGTCCTTTCATACCTACTATGATGGCTATAATAAGTGTTGGCAAGGATGGGGAGAAATTAGAACCCTCATACATTGCAGGTAGGAATGCAAAATGATACACAGCACTGGAAAAAAATCTAATGGTTCCTCAAAAAAGATAAACATAGTACCATATTAACCAGCAATTCCACTCCTAGGCATATACTCAAGAGAATTAAAAACATAATCTTACAAAAACATGTACACAAATGTTTAAAATAGTACTATTCATTACAGCCAAAAAGTGGAGTGGATTCCCTGATGAACTGAAAAACCAAATATGGTATATCCATTTGATGGAATATTATTTGACCATAAAAAGCAATGCAGTTAGCCCATGGACACAGACAATAGTGTGATGATGATCAGAGAGAGACAGGGCAGGGTTGGTGGAAGTAGATAAAAAAGGGAAGGAATGGGGGACAACAAAAAGCATCCTATCTAATAAGAGTAATATGCAAATTGACCATCACTCCGACACACAAGATGGCTGCCCCCATGTGGACACAAGATGGCCACAACAAGATGGCTAGCAGGGGAGGACAGTTGGGAGGGACCAGGTCTGCAAGGGAGGGCAGTTGTGGGCAATCAGGCCAGCAGGGGAGGGCAGTTGGAAGGGACCAGGCCTGCAAAGGAGGGCAGTTGGGGGCGATCAAGCCTGCAAGGAAGGGCAGTTAGGGGTGACCAGGCTGGCAGAGGAGGGCAGTTGGTGGGGACCCAGGCCTGCAGGGGAGAACAGTTGGGGGGACCAGGCCTGCAGGGGAGGGCAGTTAGGGGTGACCAGGCCTTCAGGGGAGGGCAGTTAGGGGTGACCAGGCCTGCAGGGGAGGGCAGTTAGGGGCAATCAGGCTGGCAGGGGAGCAGTTAGACATCAATCAGGCTGTCAGTGGAGTGGTTAGGGGGTGATTAGGCTGGCAGGCAGAAGTGGTTAGGGGCAATCAGGAAGGCAAGCAGGCAAGCAGGCAAGCAGTTGGGAGCCAGCAGTCCTGGATTGTGAGAGGGATGTCTGACTGTCCGTTTAGGCCCTATCCAGGTAGGATCAGGCCTAAAGGGGCAGTTGGACATCACTTGAGGGGTCCCAGATTGGAGAGGGTGCAGGCTGGGCTGAGGGACACCCGCCCCCCCCCCGCCCCGTGCACGAATTTCGTGCCCTGGACCTCTAGTAATAGAATGAAAACAAAACAAAACAAACAAACAAAAAGCAATGCAGTATATGCATCAACATGAATCGACCTTGAAAACATTACACTAAGTGAAACAAACCAGACACAAAGGACAAATATTGTATGAGTCCACTTATCTGAGATATCTAGAACAGAGACAGAGAGCACATTCGAAGTTACCAGGGACTAGGGGAGATAGGAATGGGAAGTTACTGCTTAATGATTATAGAGTTTCTGTTTGGGGTGATTAAAAAGTTTTGAATACAGGGGTGATAGCTGTATAACGTGAATGTAATTAATATTAGTGAAGTATACACTTAGAAAGATTTAAATGGTTAATCTTGTTATGTATTTTTCACCACAATAAAACAAAACAAAAGAGGAAAACAATGAAAAGAATTACTGACTACAGAACCAATACACCGGTTTAGCATAATCTGAAACTATACTGAGCAAAAGAAGTCAGACACAAAGGAGTACATACTGTATGATCCCAACTGGCACTTTTCAGATAAAGTTTGCAACTCCTGGCACACTGAATCCAGAAATATGCAAAGAAGGCAAATATACTCTGTATTCATAGAAAAGTAAATCCATGGGTACATCTACACAATGGAATATATGCTGCCATAAAAAAGAAGGAATTCTTACCATTTGTAGCAACCTGGATGGAATTGGAGAACATTATGCTAAGTGAAATAAGCCAGTCAATGAAAGAAAAATACCACATGATCTCACTCATTGGTGGATAATAAAAAACACATTATAAACTGATGAACAAAAAGATATAGAGGCAGTAAAGCATCAAACAGACTGTCAAATTACAACGGGAAGGTTAGGGAGAGGTGGGGGAAATAAGAGATCAACCAAAGGACTTATATGCATGCATATAAGAATAACCAACGGATGCAAAACATTGGGGGGTGAGGGCATGTATGGGAGTGGGGTGGGGGGGGACAATGGTAAGATATGTATACATATAATACCTTAATAAAAAAAATGGGGGGAAAATTAAAAAAGAAAAAAAAAGAAAAGTAAATCCATGTTGCCTCAGGCTACATGTGGGAAGTAGCAAGTAGCTACAAAAGGTAAAAACGAACCATTGGGGTGACAGAAATCTTTTTTTTTTTTAAATATATTTAATTGATTTTTTACAGAGAGGAAGGGAGAGGGATAGAGAGTCAGAAACATTGATGAGAGAGAAACATCGATCAGCTGCCTCCTGCACACCTCCCACTGGAGATGTGCCCACAACCAAGGTACATGCCCTTGACCAGAATCGAACCTGGGACCATTCAGTCCGCAGGCCGACGCTCCATCCACTGAGCCAAACCGGTCAGAGCAGGGTGACAGAAATCTTGATTGGGGTGCTGCTTATAAGGATGTACATATTTGTCAAAAGTCAAAAACCTGTTAAAATGTGTATTTTATTGTATATAAATTATACCTCAATAAAATGGATGGCAAAGAAAATCAACAGTCCTACAGAATAAGGCATGACAAAAGTATGTAAATAATTTACTATTTACTGAAAAATGGTCTTAAAAGGTTACTAACAAAGAACAGTGTTTTGGGTTTGTACTGAAAAAATATAAAGGCCAAAAGTTTTTCTATTATCTACCTTGGGACAAATTTATTTTTTATTTTTTATTTTTTTTAAATAAATCTTTATTGTTCAGATTATTACAGGTGTTCCTCTTTTATTTTTCCCCATAGCTCCCCTCCACCTGATTCCCCACCCCACCCCATGCCCTTACCCCCCGCCACTGTCTTCATCCATAGGAGTAAGATTTTTGTCCAATCTCTTCCCGCACCCCTCACACCTGCTTCCCCTGAGAATCGTCAGTCCACTCCCTTTCTATGTCCCTGATTCTATTATATTCACCAGTCCATTCTGTTCTTCAGATTTTTCATTCACTTGATTTTTAGATTCACTTGTTGGTAGGTATGTATTTGATGTCATTTTGTTGTTCATAATTTTTATCTTTACCTTTTTCTTCTTCTTCCTCTTCTTAAAGGATACCCTTCAGCATTTCGTGCAATCCTGGTTTGGTGGTGATGAACTCCTTTAGCTTTTTCTTGTCTGTGAAGCTCTTTATCTGACCTTCAACTCTGAATGATAGCTTTGCTGGGTAGAGTAATCTTGATTGTAAGTTCTTGCTGTTCATCACTTTGAATATTTCTTGCCACTCCCTTCTGGCCTGCATAGTTTCTGTTGAGAAATCAGCTGACAGTCGTATGGGTACTCCCTTGTAGGTAATTAACTGTTTTTCTCTTGCTGCTTTTAATATTCTCTCTTTGTCTTTTGCCCTTGGCATTTTAATTATGATGTGTCTTGGTGTGGTCCTCTTTGGATTCCTCTTGTATAGGGTTCTGTGAGCTTCCTGAACTTGTAAGTCTATTTCTTTCACCAGGTAGGGAAAGTTTTCTGTCATTATTTCTTCTAATAGGTTTTCAATATTTTGCTCTCTCCCTTCTTCTGGCACCCCAAAAATTCGGATGTTGGTTCGCTTGAAGTTGTCCCAGAGGCTCCTTACACTATCTTCATATTTTTGGATTCTTTTTTCTTTTTGTTTTTCTGGTTGGATGTTTTTTGTTTCCACATATTTCAGATTTTTGGTTTGATTCTTGGGGTACGTTGATCTACAATTGAGTTTCTGTATATTCTTTATTTCAGACAGTGTATGCTTCATTTCTGACTGGTCCTTTTCCTTTTTTTTGGCATTCTCATTAAGATCCTGGAAGGTCTCACTAAGCTCCTCAGAAGTGTCATCAAGTTTCTCAGCGGTTTTTAGAAGATTCTTGAGTAACCTTATACATGTGGTTCTGAACTCTATGTCATCCAGTAGTTTGCTTTCCTCCGTTTCTTTCATTCGTGACATGTTTCTTTGTTTCTGCATTTTGGCTGCTTCCCTGTGTTGATGGAGTGGCTTTGTGTGGTAGGTGACCTATAGGGGGCAGTAGCTCAGCCTCCCCAATCACCTGATGTGGACGCTCTTGGTACACCCCTTTGTGGGCTGAGTGCAAAGTCTTGGTGTAGTTAAGCCTGAATTGCTGTTGGTACACTGGGAGGAATTGACCTCCAGGCCAATTAGCTGTGAGCACTCCCTGTGTCTATAATGGAAGAACAGCTGCGCTGAAGACACGCTTATGGGGCAGGACTTGTTTCAGTGGGGCTTTGGTGCTCACTGAGTCTGCCTCTTGAATGTGTCACTTATGGATGTGAGGAGTTGAAATATGGTGTCTCACACTGACCACTAAGTACACTGGCTTCTGGATCTCCAATGGGGTACAAGTCAGCTACTGTCTGAGGCCACTCAGCAGGAGCTACAGTGAGAACTGCAGTTTTCTCCTCTTTGCTTGGGGTTTGGAGGTTTTGGAGCTGTCTGACCCAGGCTGCAAGTTTGCTAGGTTAAGCTGCGATAGGGCAGGGCTTTCTTATGCTAACTCCGCTGCTTGGAGCTTGGGTGGGTTTGTAGGTTTGTAGGTTGTGCAGGGCGGGGCCTCAGGGTGTCACTAGGTTAGGGTGTGGCAAACAGCAATGGCTGCTAGTTAGCCGGCTCTGCGTCCCCAACGGCATCCGCGAGTCCCGTGCCCCAGTGCAGTAAACAATTATTCCTGTGCGCAGCTCTGCAAGCAAGCCACCCTCACTGGCAGACAGTCCAGCTTCTCCCCGTAGGAGTTTGGGTCCCCCGCGTCTCCCCAGAGACTGGATTTCAGAGTAATCGGGGGCTTGTCTCCGTTCGGGTTGAAAAAAGCAACGCACCCAGTCGCCCGCAGCCAGCCCGGATCATGCGCCTCCGTACCTCAGCTTTTCAGCGCTTGTGCACGTCTCAATGCTCTTTTTCCTTCTAGTTGTAGAACTTCCACTCAGCCAGCTTTCCCGTGGTTCTGGGTGATAGACGTTTTGTCTTTTAGTTTTAGTTTTGAAATTGTTGTGGGAGGCAGCAGTTTAGGTGTTTACCTACGCCGCCATCTTTCAAATTTTTTTAAAAAATATATATTTTATTGATTTTTTACAGAGAGGAAGAGAGAGGGATGGAGAGTTAAAAACATCGATGAGAGAGAAACATCGATCAGCTGCCTCCTGCACACTCCCCACTGGGTATGTGCCAGCAACCAAAGTACATGCCCTTGACCGGAATCGAACCTGGGACCCTCGAGTCCGCAAGCTGATGCTCTATCCACTAAGCCAAACTGGTTAGGGCGGGACAAATTTTTTAAAAGCTTTAAAAAAACGTACTTGGAAGGATAAACAGAGTAGAATTCTGAAATTCATAAACGTTACACATAGGTCTATCAACAATCCAAAAATAACCAGCCCATCTACAGGGTGTCCTCTCAAAAATGTATAAACATTATAAAGACAGTGTATTAAAATACATTTCATTTTAAAAATGTAATAGAATCTAAAGCTATCAGCCTTTAAAGTGTGTATACATTTTTTGTCAGGTGTCCTCAAACTACGGCCCACGAGCCACATGAGGCCTGCTGAGGACATTTATCCGGCCCGCCAGGTGCCGCCGCCTGTCCTGCTTAGCAGCCGACTCGTCCCAGGCCCGCAGTGCGCATAGGAATTTGTTCACAGTTTTTTTTTTTTTTAAACTATAGTCCGGCCCTCCAATGGTCTGAGGGACAGTGAACTGGCCCCCTGTTTAAAAAGTGTGAGGACCCCTGTTTTTTGTGATACCCTATACTTTCCCATTCTACTTTTAGGGCCAAAATATATGCATTAGCAAAAATGCTTTGGCACTACTGGTACAACTACAAATCAACTACTTAAGCCTGCTCAAATATAGGAAAAGATGTAATTCCTGATGAAAAATGTAAGACTTCTTCTACCTTCTCTTTCTTTGGCTGGTTAAAAAGAGATCATGAAAAAGTCTGATTTATTAGAATTCAGCTAAATATACTTTTTATCAGCAAATATTATTTTAAGGAATAGTTGAAACTCTTATACAATTAATACATCTATAGGTATACAAAAGACCAGTGTAAAGTAATTTTGTAAAAATACACAAGTTTTCACCCCAGCCAGTTTGGCTCAGTGACTAGAGCATCAGCCTGCAGACTGAAGGGTTCCGGGTTTGATTCTCATCAAGGGCACGTACTGCGTGGTTGTAAGCTCCTCCCTGGCCCGGGGCCCTGGTTGGGGCCTGTGCAGGAAGCAACCAATCAATGTGTTTCTTTTACATGGATGTTTCTGTCTTTCCTCTCTCTAAAAATCAATGGAAAAATATCTTCAGGCGAGGATTAAAAAAAGAAATAAAAACACAAGCTTTCAGACTTAGATTTATAGTGGGAATTCCCTCACCTCAGGCTATAAGCCCCTGGTCGCCCAAGATAATTTCCCTAAAAACTCACTTAAACTATTACCAGTTCTGCATATAGAAAGTGGGTAATCACCCCTGGCCTGTGTGGCTCAGTTGGTGGGAGTGTTGTCCCCTACAACCAAAAGGTGGCAGGTTTGATTCCCCATCAGGGTACATGCCCCATTATGGGCTCAATCTCCAGTAGGGGGCGTGCAGGAGGCAGCCAATCCTTGTTTCTCCCTCACATCAATGTTTCTCTCTTCCTGTCTCTCTAAAACCATCAAGAACATATCTATGAATGAATGAATGAAAAGTCAAAAAGAAAGTGGGTAATTATTTCAATTTGCTAATAAACACAGCACCTGACCATGAAGAATGCTGGAATGAACAAGAGAGTTTCTGCTCCAAACTTACTATCATTTCACTCAAAAGAATAATCGATGCTTGAAAGTCATAGGCCTATCGGCCCTCAGATCAATTCTCAGTCTGCCTCTGCTCAGCTGTGTCAGTGACCAGCTTCCAAGGCTGCTGAGTCACCTGAAAAAAGATGGGTTTGTTGGTGGAAGGCATGAATCCAACAGAAGGCTCTCCACCAAACTAAGACATAGAAGAGTGATTTCACAGCCTCTTAAGTCCTACTCCCCCAAAGTAGTAAAAAGCACTTATTTGCACATTCTGTATTCCATCCTCTCCACTGAACTTCCCACTATTGTATTCTAACATTTAAAGGAGGTCAACGTCTGAAGTTGAAACAACAGACTGGAATCTAGGAAACTTTTGTTCAAACTGAGGCTCTGCCTCCAACATGCTCCAAGTTCAGACAATTGCCTTAACTTGGTCCATAATTCCTCTTGGCTGTTTCCTTATCTGCAAAATGACCTAATTTTCAGACTAGGTGATCTTTAATGTTCAAAACAAAACTCACCCTTCCCCAAACACTTATCCCCCTGGACTCCATTGCTGTTTACTCAGTACCTGAGAGAAGCCTCCCAAGATCCCAATTCCTCCCTCATTTGTTATCCTTCCCATCTCTGTCCGGTTCTAATAATTCCAAGTCTTGTTTGTTTTAAGTCACTAAGACCAACCACTGATTTCAGGGCCCACTGACTGGACCGTTTGGACCCTACAATTCTTTCACCTGGTCCATTATAACTACCCAGAACCATCTCTCTGCCTCCATTCTCTCTTATATCCAATCCATTCCCCACAGTGCTGCCATGATATCCTCAAAACCAAAAGTACCTGATTGGTACTTGCCTATCTAAAATCCTTTACCAGCTTCCAAATGTCCTGAGTGAATATCAAACTCTCTGAGACCTGGAACCCACGCGCACCTGTCACCCCTCGTATGCGATCCTGTGCCTCTGCTGTCTCTTTTGGCTGGGATGCCTCACACACCTCTCAGAGTGGTGACCTCCTCCTCCTCCTCCTCTATCCCTGCTCACACTGGAGTTTTTCTTCCACACCTCTTTGGTATAACTTTACACATTGCCTTCTATGACCTGTTGCATACCCCGCTTCCAGCAGAGGGTGCCCTGGCATCCACACAGTGGCAAGGAAATATAGTCAAGTACAGAATTTGGAGTGCAGGTCGGAAGCCAGACTGCAAGGATTCAAATCCTTAGCTTTACTTTTTACTAACTGTCACCATGGGCAAAATAATCTTTCCCACTCTCCACATATTTAGCTGGAAAGAATGGGAAACAGTTTAAACATCGCAGGATTACAATGAGAACAAGAGATCATGTAGATCAAGTGTTTCACACCCTGACTGGGGTAGCAGCAATAAAAAAATAGGAAAAAACATAACAGTTATTAGTAGCAGTGGCAGCAGCAGCAGCAGTAAAAAGACTTAGTTACTACTGTCAAGTATTGTTCAGGGAACCTAAGTATACCATCTCACTGAGCCCTCTCTACACCAAGAACTGGGTACTATTTTTATCATCATCCCCATTTTCCCAGAAGAGTAAACTGAGCACAGAGAAAGCTTGAGCAACTGACCCTAAGTCACCTGACAGGGCCAGAAATCCCAGCCTGGCTCCAGAGGCTTAGGTTTTTTTTAATTTTCAAAAACGTTTTTAACCCTCACCCGAGGATATTTTTCCATTGATTTTTTTAAAAGAGATTGTGGAAGAGAGGATGTGAGAGAAGGGAGGAGGGAGAGAGAGAAACATAGATGTGAGATAGACACATTGATTGGCTGCCTCCTGCACGCACCCTGACCTGGGGCTGGGGTTGGAGCCTGCAACCAGGTACGTGTCCTTGACCAGAATGGAACCCAGGAACCTTCAGTTCTTAGGCCGACGCTCTATCCACTGAGCACACCGGCTAGGGCAGAAGCCTAGCGTTTGCCGGCGTGCACAACAAATGCTAGATTATCAGGTAAGCAATAAACGTTTGGTTAAGCAAAGAAACAGCAATACATTTATAGATGAAGAAATACTAAAGGAAGTAACTCATATAAAGAAATGCATCTAATTTCTGGGTGATATAAGAACAAAGAGTTTCCTTTTCCTCCTATACTTTGGCCATGCTCCAAAATTTTTGTGCTGGACTTTTGAATTCACCCCGTGAGAAAGACTCCAGGGAGGTTCAAGGGAAAATCCGGAGGGCGTCTTTCCGCCCTGCCGTCAGGGCCGGCCCCAACACGCCCACCCCGTCTACCTGGTCCCCCTCACATTGAAGGCCAGCAGCTGCCCTTCGGGCGCCCGGTGCAGCTCGCGGACCAGCTCAATGGCCCTATCGCAGAACATGGCGCAGTCGCTCCAGTCCCGTGGCCTCGTCAACTGCCCGCTTTCACGCCAAACGGTCGTACTGCTCACGGCCGCAATTCTCAAACCCTGTAGTGCCGGGCCCCACAGCTCCTGATCTTAGCCTGCGCCTCTGATCGGCGCTTTGGCGCCAAACACGCCCAGCCAATAGGAGCACGCTGATGAGCCTCCTGGCCTACGGCGGCGGTAAAGGGACATTTCCCCCCACTCCTACAAAAAGAGTCCTTCCCTGGTAAATAGGGGACAGTGGGAGGGCCTCCGTTGGAGCCTGTAAACTGAGCAGATTTCTTTTCGAATTTCCAGGCGGTTAAACAAGAAACTTTAAGCGCAGCACAGCTTCACATAAACGCATGTTGGTCAACTTCCTTTTCCCATTTGATTCATTCATTTCCATTTAGGTTCAAAGAGGTGCGCACTTCGAGGTTCAGGAAGGCTCACCCGGCCTGGCTCAGTGGTTGAGCATGGGCCTAAGAACCAGGTTTCCCAGTCAGGACACATGCCTGGGTTGTGAGCTGGATCCCCACTAGGGGGCGTGCAAGAAGCAGCTGATCAATGATAATCATCAATGATGTTTCTCTCCTCTTTCCCTTCTTCTCTGAAATCAATAAAAATTTTTTTTTTTAAAAAGGAAAGCTCAGAAACTTGGTGTGCATTAACCTTATGACACAGCATTTCCTTTGTTTAGTTTTGCAGTGTGGGTGTTTTGTTTCATAGAAAAGGAAAACCAACTTTTCTATGAAGGAGGACCTATGTGGTAGAGGCGATGACCTATTTCATTTGCTTCTCAGGATTAACCAACCCTAAGGTGGTAGGTATTTAAGACTCTTGGTACTGATTAGGAAAAAGAAGTTAGGTAACTTGCTTAAGGTCACACAGACCTTGTATTTAAGCTTTCAATTCACAGTACCACCTTTGGTGTTAAAGCAGTCATTTAAAAACATTTGTAGCCCTAGCTGGTTTGGCTCAGTGGGTGGAGCATCAGCCTGCGGACCAAAGGGTCCTGAGTTCGATTCCCATCAAGAGCATATACCTTGGTTGCAGGTTCCTCCCCAGTCCAGATCTTGGTCAGGGCTGGTGCAAGAGGCAATCAATCAATGTGTATCTCTCATATCAATATTTCGCTCTGTCTTTCCCTCTTGCTTCCACTCAATGGGAAAAATATCCTCGGGTGAGGATTAAAAAAATATCTTAAATAGACGGGAAACCATGAAAGTACTAGAGGAATCCACAGGCAGCAAAATCTCAGACATATGCCGAAAGAACTTCTTCACAGATACTACCCCTAGGGCAATGGAAGCTAAAGAGAAAATAAACTGGGACTACATCAAAATAAAAAGCTTTTTCACAGCAAAAGAAACATTTATTATCCACAAATAAACCATCAACAAAACAACAAGAAACCCCACTGTATGGGAGAACATATTTGCAAATGTTATCACTGATAAAGGTTTAATCTCCAACATCTATAGGCAGCTTATACAACTTAATAAAAGGAAGACAAATGATCCAATAAAAAAATGGGCAACGGACCTAAATAGAATCTTTTCGAAAGAAGACAGAAGGAAGGCCAAGAGACACATGAAAACATGCTCAAAGTCACTAATTATCAGAGAGATGCAAATCAAAACGACAATGCGGTACCATCTCACACCTGTCAGAATGGCTATCATCAACAAATCAACAAACGACAAGTGCTGGTGAGGATGGGGAGAAAAAGGAACCCTCGTGCATTGCTGGTGGGAATGTAGACTGGTGCAGCCACTGTGGAGAACAGTATGGAGTTTCCTCAAAAACTGAAAATGGAAATCCCATTTGACCCAGTAATCCCACTCCTAGGAATATATCCTAAGAAACTAGAAACATAAATCAGAAAGGATATATGCACCTCTATGTTCATAGCAGCACAATTTACAATAGCTAAGACTTATAAACAGCCTAGGTGCCCATCAGCAGATGACTGGATCAGAAATCTATGGTACATCTACACAATGGAATACTATACTGCCATAAAAAAGAAGGAATTCTTACCATTTGTAGTAACCTGGATGGAATTGGAGAACATTATACTAAGTGAAATAAGCCAGTCAATGAAAGAAAAATACCACATGATCTCACTCATTTGTGGATAATAAAAAAACACATTATAAACTGATGAACAAAAAGATAGATACAGAGGCAGTAAAGCATCAAACAGACTGTCAAATTGCAGCGGGAAGGTTAGGGAGAGGTGGGGGAAATAAGAGATCAACTAAAGGACTTATATGCATGCATATAAGAATAACCAACGGATGCAAAACATTGGGGGGTGAGGGCATGTATGGGAGTGGGGTGGGGGGGGGACAATGGTAAGATATGTACACATATAATACCTTAATAAAAAAATGGGGGAAAAAATCGTAAATAGCTCTAGTCACGAGGTCTACAGAGAGGGGAAAATGCCCTAGAATCTAGGGCCTAGATTATAACAATTCTCAAAGCCCTACTTTTATTTACATAATTATGGAAATTTTCATAACCATATAGAATCAAAAGGTAAGAATTACTGCTATAGAAAATTCATTTTTGGCTATTTTTTTAAAAAGCAATATTTTTTAATGAGCAATATTACTTGGATTCATTCTAGCCAACCTGAGAAACTATGTTCCTCTTTTGCAAATATACAGTGGATATGTGATCTGATAAATGAGCATGGGAATGGCCTCTTTACATTGAGTGTTATTTCCTTTTCAGCTCTATAGTAAGGGATAATTTAGCTAAGAGTTTTTATTAAATACACAGTTCTATAGTGGACGGTGATCCAAAGATCAAAAGCATCCACAGCTTTCCTTTGCCATAAACCTTTTTAATTTTGAACCTCAGGCCTGAGATTCACTTCCTTACCTGTACAGTGGGGACAACGGTACCCACTTCTGAGGGGCTATGATGATTCTTTACTCCTTCAGCAAATATTTATGAAGTGTCTTCTATGTAGTAGACATTGTTTTAGACACTGAAGTTAAAGCAATGAACAAAGTCCTTGATCTTAGCCTATATTCTAGTGTGGGGAAACAGCAATACACCAATACAAATCCATTGATAAAAATATATTAGTGAAAAGTTTGAATAAAAGCGTTAAAAATAAGCCAAGGAAAATGAGCAGAGTGATGGTGAGAAGGCCTCGGGATTCTGACTTAGTGTTCAGACAAGGCACAGACCTGAAGTGGGGAAGGGAGTAAGCCATTGGGAGGGCAGAAAATTCAGGCAGCAAAAATGTAGGGCAAAGGCCTACGAGGAGGGTTGTGTGGTGGCTGGCACACTTGCCACCCACACCCCTCCTGGGGGCCCCTGTATCAGCAAGGAGGCAGTGATGCTGGAGCAAGATGAGCAATGGAGCAAGATTAGCTGCTGGCTAAGAGCAGATCCAGGGCTAGAGACTCTTTCATAAACTTTGATTTTATTTTCAGTAAGATGGAGAGCCATTGAAGTGTTTTGAGTGAACAAGTGACAGGACTGAACCTAGGTTTTAAAAAAGACCTTTGTGGCAGCTGGGTTAAGTAGACAGAAATGGGGCAAAGGTGGAAGCAGGAGATCACTTAGGTTATTAAAATAATCCAAGTGAGAGATGATGGCAGCTTGGTCCAGGTGACTAGAAGTGGGTGGATCCTAGATAGATTTTGAAGGGAGATCTGACAAGTGGTAAACGTGCTGTGGCAAAACAGGGGAGGAGTCAAGGATGATCCCAGGGTTTAACCTGAGGAACTGAATGAGGGTCTTGTCACCTGAGGTGGGAAAGGTTATGGATGGAGCTGGGGTGGAGAAGGGTAAGAGCTCAGCTTTGAATATAATTTTAGGTGCCTGTAGGATATGGACAAGAGATACAAATGCAGGTGTCACCAATGTGGTATTTAACGCCTGGATAACACCACTCACAAAGTAAGTATGGTCCAAGAATTGAGGACTCTGTGGGCAAGGCCTGGTACCAAGGACACAGTTCCCCTTACTCTCATATCTCCAGCCCTACCTTCCTAGTTTTTTTTTTTCCTATTAAAAAGGATTCAATGAGTATTAAAGTAAAAGAAAATTATTTACAGTTTAGTTGCTGTATTCCCAATCTCCAGTATGTGTTGCTATATCACTTTAAAGAATTCACTATTTAGCCCTAACCGGTTTGGCTCAGTGGATGGAGCGTCAGTCAGCCTGTGGACTCAAAAGGTCCCAGGTTTGATTCCAGTCAAGGGCATGTACCTTGGTCGCAGGCACAACCCCCGTAGGGATTGTGCAAAAGGCAGCTGAATGGGTGTTTTCTAACTCTCTATACCTCTCCTTTCCTCTCTGTAAAAAAAATCAATAAAATATATTTTAAATATATATAAATTGTTTCAGCCCCAAAGCAAAAATTAAATATCTATACATTTGCTTCAAATTGAAATAAGACTACCTGAAAGCTTTTTTTTTTTAAGGTAAAGTCCTGGTGGGGGAATGGTTATAAATCATTAGAAAATAACTGTTATTTGTTACCTTTTTCTTTTTGTTCTTATGTATCTTTAAAAGGGCATTTCCAAGGAAAGATAGATTGGGTTTCTAGCCTTGGGGAAAGTCAGAAAGGCTAGGGTGGGAGCGGGGGGAACTAACTTTCTACAGCGGCTACGGCTGGTGGGTGCTCCCTTCCTGGCCAGCGTCCTCTCCGCTCAGGCCACTGATCTGCCGGACGATACGGTTTCAGGGGAAGGAGGCCCCCGTCCAAGGGACCAAACCCAGACTCCAGGGGCACCAGTCAGCCGCTCAGCCTGCCTCGACCAGGATGCACCGTGAGGTTACATCCGCCCTCTTCCAAGATGGCTTCCGATCGGCGCCGGGGACTCTGGGTGCGCTTCGCGCAGAGCCGGGGAGGAGGAGGCGGGCCCGGCGGGAGCTGGGCGCTGATTGGCCCCCGCGGTCCGTAGCCAGCTGCGGCGACTAGGAGCTGGAATGTGAGGGGCGGCGGGCTCCCGGCGGCGGCATCTCCTGGAGCGGCGGCGACTGCGGCGCGGGAGGCGCGGACAAGGCCAGCTGCGCTCGGTGGCCGGCCGTGACGGCCGCGGGATGAGGAAGCGGACGGAGCCAGTCGCCTTGGAGCATGAGCGCTGCGTCGCCTTGGGCTCGTCTTCCTCCGGCTTGACCGCCTCGGTGCTGGACGCCGATTGCCGCCTGAAGCGCAACTTGCGTTTGGCGGGCAAGGCGCCGGCTGAGCCGCGCTGCGCCGCCGACGCGGGCATGAAGCGAGCGCTAGGCAGGTGAGGTGAGGCCCCTCCATAAGTTACCGGCCTGCGGGAGTGCCCCACGCCTACCCTCCATCCTTCCGGAGGCCTCTTCCGACCTTCCGACGCCCTCCCCTCTCCGGTCCCTGAATCACTGAATCCCTTTCCCAGGTCCCTACCCGCAGGAGCGCCCCTGCCAACTCCCCCGCCCCCAAGTTGTCTTCTGGCCCCCACCCATCCAGCACTCTAAATCCAGCCCCGCACCCCTACCCTTTTCCTGGTGAGCCATTAGGGACTCCTTCAGCAACGAGCTGGACGAGCGTCTCCCAGGGAGATGGAGTGGCTGGGAAATCACGACTCCGCGTGGGAGAGTAGGAGGATGGGGGGAGGCGTTCCCTGGGGAGGTGGGACGCGGAAGGGTGGGCGCCGGATCCCGAGAGCTTTGGCTCCACGCGGATCTCCTCCGCCTTGGACTCAACCCAGCGCCCCTCTCACTAGATTGGCGTGCACGGAAGCTGATGGATACCCGGTTTCTCACTTAGCGAATCCTTCTAGGGTAACTAGTTGTCAAGAGTGGCATTCTCTGATCAGAACTGCCAGACCTTTAGGGATAAAGTTAAATGGGCTTCTGTGTCCAAGGGAAAGGAAGGATGCTCCTCATTCCCAGCTGTCGTTAGCTCTGCAGTTGGCTCCTAGTGCTTGAAATTTGTCCACTTAAGTGTCTCCTTGGGAATCTCCGTAATGTCGGGAAATCGTTTGATTGGGTTTTCCCTTTTGTAGATAAATACGTTTATGCAAAACTGACTTCAAAATTGAGATAGTATATTTAACATGACCAGATTTCTCTCCCATAAGCTGGTTTCTTAACCATCTGGCTGTTAGTAGAACATATCATTCATGGCAGTTTTGAAGTCCAGATGTTTCATGGTGTTGGAAGAAGTTGGTGTATTCTCGTGCTGTATGAGAGTCATTGCAGGGCAAACTGAAATGCCCTTAATTGACATTGGACACTTCAGTGTAAAATATTTATTCAAGTAATGCCTAAATATATCAGTTTCCTAAAAGATCAGTACATTTAAAATATGAATGTTTGTATAAATGAAAACAGTAGCTCCTTAAAAATTCAATTTTATTTTTTAATCATGAAATTAAACTACATACTCCTCTAAGTAAGTGCTTTCCAAAGTCCTAGAAGGTCAGGCAATGACAATATTTTTTTCTTATATATTTTATTGCTTTTTTACAGAGATGAAGGGAGAGAAATAGAGAGTTAGAAACATCGATGAGAGAGAAACATCGGTCAGCTGCCTCCTGCACACTCCCTACTGGGGATGTGCCCTGCAACTAAGGTACATGCCCTTGACAAGAATCGAACCTGGGACCTTTCAGTCCATAGGCCGATGCTCTGGAGCCAAACCGGTCAGGGTGACAATACTTTTTATTAAAAAATCATGATTAGCTTTAGTGCACTTTTATTAACAGGCTTAGCATAGCACTTAGGTAGGTTGGGAAATTCTTTAAAGAAATCAAATGGTGATGCACAGTAATGTTTGGAGAAATAATGCTGACTTGATACCTCCCTTGAAAGATGTACTATATTAAAAGGATTTGTATGGGGGACAAAAGAGAGACCTTCAAGTGGTGTTCCTGTCCTCTGGATAAACAAAAGAAAAGCGGAGGGCAGAAAGGCCAAATTTGTGTGTTCTACCATGGCTTCCTTCCCTGTTGCCTGTAATTCTCCTCGGCATTATCCTGCTTTGTTTTCTCCTGTAGCTGGGTCTCTGCTCAACTGTCACCTCGGAGAGGCCTTCCCAGACCAGCACAACCAAAACAGCTTTCATGCCACCTCTAACCCCCTTACTCTGTTTATTTTGTTCTTCATTGCATTTATCCCTTACCTGACCTTGTAATTGCCTGCATACTTGACTTGCTTTGTGGGTTATCTCCTCCCTCTTAAGAATGAGAGCAGGGATATTGTTTTCTCCATTTCTCATCTCCAGTGCCTGGCACATTGTAGGTGGGAGAAAATACTTGCTGAATTAATGACTAAGGTAAATACCTAGAACTGGAATTGCTGGGCCAAGGTTGTGTGTTAACTTTGAAAGGTAATGCCAAAGTGCCTTCCAAAGAAGTTGTGGTTTGTAATTCCCTCCAGCTGCCACCCCAAATATTGAATAGTACCATGTATTTTTATCTATTCTATTTGATTGAAGAAAGCAACATCTGATTTGTAGCATTAGTTTGCATTTCTTAATTGTGAGCTGGCAATTTTTGTGTGCTTTTATAAACTGTTATATACCTTTGGAATTATTTACATCTTTTAAGATCCTTCTTTGTTTGGGGTCCTCCTGCACATTTTTATCTCTATGGTTTACATGTTCAAATATACAAAAGTAGAGAAGACGATATAATGAACCTCCATGTATCCAGCACTTCATTTCAACAGTTTTCCATATTTGTCTATCATGGAATCATTTATTCATCCTCTCCTCCATTTTTTGTAGGATAGGAGACTAGACTATTTTAAAATAAATGATTTCATCTATTAAAATAAATAAAATTATTTCATCTATAAATATTTCATAGTATGTCTTGAATAAATAAGGACTTTTGAGATATAAATAACCCTAATGCTATTATTTATCAAAATTAACAATTTATCTGTAATTAATTTACTATGATCTAATAGTCTACATACATCTTTACAGTTGTCTCAGAAATGTCTTCTTTAGGTTGATTTGTTTTAAAATCTTGTACATTGCCCTCGCTGGTTTGGCTCAGTTGATAAGAGCATTGGCCTGAGGACTGAGGGGTCCCGGGTTTGATTCCAGTCAAGGGCACATGCCGGGGTTGCAGGCTCAATCCTGGGGTGGGGGTGTGGGGGGGGGGTTGGGGAGGTTTGCAGGAAGCAGCCAATCAATGATTCTCTCTCATCATTGATGTTTCGATTTCTATCTCTCTCTACCTCTCCCTTCCTCTCTGAAATTAATAAAAATATTAAAAATAAATAAAATCCTGTACATTTCTTAAGTTTATTCCTAGTTTTTTTTTTTTGGTTGTGATTTGAAATAGGATCCTCTCTTATATTACATATTGTTATTAGTTGTTATTTATAATTTTATAATTTGCAATTTACATAATCTTTTTAAAATATTTCATTGATTTTTTACAGAGAGGAAGGAAGAGGGATAGAGAGTTAGAAACATCGATGAGAGAGAAACATCAATCAGCTGCCTCCTGCACACCTCCCACTGGGGATGTGCCCGCAACCAAGGTACATGCCCTTAACCGGAATCAAACCCGGGACTCTTCAGTTCGCAGGCCGACGCTCTATCCACTGAGCCAAACCAGTTTCGGCTGATTTACATAATGTTAATTTCTAGTAATTTTTGCAGTTGGTTCTCTTGGATTTTCCAGGTACATTATCTTGTCAGCTGCAAGCAATAAGAATTTTATCCCTTGTTTTCTAATTTATATGTCTCTTGTTTCTTTTTTTAATTATTATATTGTATTTCCAGAACAAGGTTAAATAATAGGGATGATATTGGGTACCCTTGTCTTGTTCCTGACTTTAATGAGAATGTTTTTAGTGTTTTTGCCACAGTAGTTATTTTACTAAGGGGGGTGTTACTGTTTTTTGTTTTAATATATTTTATTGATTTTTTTTTATAGAGAGGAAGAGGGAGGGATAGAGAGATAGAAACACCGATGAGAGAGAAGCATCATGAGAGAGAAACATCTATCAGCTGTCTCGTGCACACCCCCCACTAGGGATGTGCCCGCAACCAAGGTACCTGCCCTTGACCAGAATCGAACCCGGGACCCTTCAGTCCGCAGGTCGACGCTCTATCCACTGAGCCAAACCGGTTTCGGCTCAACAACCATTTTTTATTAAAAACAGAACAGCAGCCCTAACCAGTTTGGCTCAGTGGATAGAGTGTCAGCCTGCAGACTAAAGGGTCCCGGGTTCAATTCTGGTCAAGGGCATGTACCTTGGTTGTGGGCACATCCCCAGTAGGGGGTGTGCAGGAGGCAGCTGATTGATGTTTCTAGCTCTCTATCCCTCTTCCTTCCTCTCTGTAAAAAATCAATAAAACATATTTAAAAAAAAATGGTTGTTGAATTTTATCAAATACTGTTTTAGCATTTATGAAATAATCATATAGATTTTCTCCTTCCATTTCAGTTATAGTAATAGACTTTATATTACTGAATCATCATTATTGAATCATCAGTGATAACTTTGTTATTGTGTAGTCAGCTACATTCTATTTATTTTACTTGGTAGTTTAACACTATTATTTGTGAGACTACTCTGTAATTTTCTTTTTAATGCCATTTTTATCAAGTTATTTCAGTATTTTCTATAGCTTTATTAAAAGCTTTTTCTTTCTCTTTGTTAGCCAGTTTAAATACTTTTAAAATGATCTGTTTCTTTAAATTTTGGTAGAATTTCCCTATAATACTACCTATTTTTTAGAATATAAGCAACTTAAATAACTATTACAGTTTCTTACGTTATTTCTTTCTGGGTTCTTTTTGGTAATTTATATGCTCATAGAAAATCATTAGTTATGTCCAGATTTTCCTCTGTACCTGGGGCTATTTCCCTAGTCTTGTTCCCCATTTTGTGTAGCTCCCTCCTCTTTTCCCCCCTTGATTTAGGCCATGTGTCAATGTAAAAAACATTAAACTTGTGAATAATTTTTGTGAGTTTGAGTCAAGTTGTCGACAATTGCTGGGAAGCAAAATCTCAACAGACTGAGATGATGCTCCAGAGACTAGCAGTTTTGCACCTTATTTTATACATAACCATCAAAAGAGGAGATGTAAGTGGGTTACATGAAATCCATTGGTGATAGATTAGGGAAGAAAGCAAAGTGAGGAAACCTCTTGGATTGCATGGAAAGTAAAATGATAGACACATACATCTTTTATATAGGTGGGTACAGTATAGTTAGCAGTCAACAACATGATAACAATGAGAGGCTCTGTGGCCTTCACACTGGTGCATTGGCTGTGCCCTGAGGGGTCTGGAAAAAGGGGAGTTGCCCTGACATTTCAAAGGAATGTTATTGTAGATGCAAAAGACAATACTAGTAAACTGGCTTAGTTAAGGTAAAGATTGACTTTTGCCAGGGAATATTCTAGCCCAGGATATGACTACCTGCCATAAATTGCTTTCAGTTAAAAAGTTTTAATTTCAGACCATGCTTTGTGTTTACCTTAGGTCTCAGAGTTTACAAGGCCTTCTCTGAGCTTGTCAGGTTAGCATGTGGCACCTTTTTGTCCATACAGGTAATAATTTACCTACTACATACCCATGCACCTGTTATCGGATAAATCAGTGGGCCAGATTTCCCAGGCATGAGTGGGTGTGAGGTTCTTGGGGTCCTGCTGAAGTAAGCATTTTCAGGAGCCCCCATGGGAGAATGAGATGTGGTAGAAGGCTTTATTCCTTGGGTTGTAAAGTCCCATGTCCCTTAAACCAGTCCTGAAGGAGGTGCAGCAGCTGGAGTTCCAGCAGGGCCAAAAGCAATGCCAGTGTCCATCCAGAATGTCCTTTCCAAGTTGCAGCTGGGGTCTGGACAGTATTAGACTAATTAAAGCCCATTAGTCCATTGGGTGGGCACAGGGGAGCGCAGCCCCTGCAAAAGGAGAGACAGGAGCCTAGCCTGCAAGTGCCAAGAGAAGGGGACTTCCTTTTTTAGAAGTTTAAATATTCAGGTTTTTCACTCTTTCAGTGGCCACGCCTCTTCTGGCCATTTAACCTATTCCCAGGTGTGATTGACAAACAGCCACCTGCCACATCACTCAGACCTTACTGGACATGTGTCCAAACTGCCTTTGTTCAGTCCCCCATTGATCAGCAGGGAATAGACTTGGAGAATGTTAATTTACAGCTTTCTAGCAAAGCTATGTACATTTCCATGCCTATATTATCTGGTGTTCCCTTTACTCCTTTCCTGTTAAATAATAACCAGATTATTAACAATGGTATCACAGATATCAAATATATATTATTTATTAATTCTGAGAGACCAGGATGATGCTGACGGCTGCAGAGAAGTGCTGAGAACTTGTTTTGTCTGAAGGAGGCAGCAGTTACTGTATTCTCTCCTGTTGTTGCCTGGCAGGAATGTGGGACCAGGGTGGCCAGATCTTCAGTCTCTCCAGAAGACTAACTGGTTGTGTGTGTGTGATCTCTGACTTTTAATTTAGTTTTTTTTTTCTTCTTTTTAATCCTCATCCAAGGAGTGAGGATATTTTTCCCATTTATTTTTTAGAGAGAGTGGAAGGGGAGAGAGATAAAAGAGACAGAGTGAAACATTGAGAGAGAGGCACATCCATTGGTTGCCTTCTGCAATCTGCAGCCCAGGTATGTGCTCTTGACCAGGAAGCGAACCCATTACCCTCCAGTGAGCAGGCAAACACTAACCACTGAGACACACTGGCCAGGGTGATCGCTAACTTTTTAAACATTGGCAACCAATTCAGAAGAAAACAACTTTGCAGGTCAAAATAAACCTAGTTTATTTTGTTTTAAAATTTCTGGATTTAAAATTTCTGGTTATTCTTAAAGGTAAATGTTTATCTAACTCAACCTGCATTCCATGAGTGGAGAAACTAGATATTCGTTTTGATTTGCAGTCTGGTATGAGGAAGGGCTTGCCAAATGAGAGATTTTGTGGGCCTTTCATGTTCTTTTCAGTAACCCTGGAGTTCTTGGAAATACGCATTAAAGGCATAAATGGTCTAAATTGTACTCTATGAAGGCACTAATGAGATGTATAGGTCTGTGTGTTTCAGTCGGCTAGGCTTTATCCTTCAATTTCCAGCCCTCAGGCCAGATCTGCAGGATGATGGAGATCATGGGAGGTGGCATAGCTGTCAACGTAGGAAATATTCAAACTTGTGAAGAATATTTGTGGGTTTATTTGAGCCAAACTGTCCATGATTGCTGGGAGGCAAATCTCAATGGATTGAGATAATGCTCCAGAGAATAGCAGTTTTGCACTTTATTTTATACATTACAATCAAAAGAGGAGACCGTAAGTGGGTTACATGAAATCCATTGGTGATAGATTAGGGAAGTGGGAGAAAGCAAAGTGGGGGAACCTCTGGGATTGGAGGAAAAGTAAAATGATAGACACATACATCTTTTACATAGGTTAGTACAGGATAGTGTTACCATGTCAACAATTAAGATAAAATGAGAAGATTTATAGTTTTCACCTAGAGGGGTTGGTTGTGCCCTGAGGGGTCTGGATAAAGGGGAGTTAACCTGACATTTCAAAGGAATGTTGGTATAGATGCAAAAGACAATAAGGCAGGCTTAGTTAAGGTAAAGATTGACTTTTGTCAGGGAAGAGTCTAGCTTAGGACATGAGTACCCATCATAAACTGCTTTTAGTCTAAAAAGTTTTCATTTCAGACCATCTTTGGTGGTTATTTTAGATCTCTGAGTATAGAAGGCCACTAAGCAGGCCTTCCCTGAGCTTGTCAGGTTTAGTATGTGGTCCATTTTCATCCACATAGTGATGAACCCTTGCATGTAAACACAGAAGAACTGAGATATCACCTTGTTTCCTCCTTGACCCAAAGGAAAGGGCTTCATCTAGAGCTGCTTATGGCTTCACCATAACCTAGAAAGGTGGGTGACTGAGGTTAACATCTGTCTTCAACATTAGCCTTACTGGGAGTTAATATTAAGCCCACCTTCTAAGCCTCTCTTTATCCATCGAGAAGATGAGAGTGTGTTCTGAGTTAGCTTTTGTAGTTAAGGTTTGCTTTTTTCCCATCCCCTTTCTCCTTTTACTCCCCCAGAGTATAGTTTGTGCCTGGACTGTGACAAGCAAAGGGGCAGACTTTGTTATGAAGCCTCAGCAGGGGCCCCTGGTTGGGTCCATCTCTTCCCAGTTGTGGTTTATCTTATCAAGGCCAGATTCCAGGACTCTGGAATGTGGCTCTTTGTTTGCTTTTGGTGGAACTCTGTGTCCTTGTACATGTGCTTGCTTCCCAGTTCTTTTCAGCTGGTGTGTACTCTCTTCTCAAGGGAGTGTCTCTCTTCTATAGTAACTTTGAGCAGACACTGCTCAAATGTGGGAAATATTTTGGGGCAGACTAAAAGTTCCTGAAGACACTTTCATAGAGATAGCCTTAGAAAGAGGTATAGAAGATGGGTCATTTTTTCAGGTTAAGTTGACAGTGACAAAAAACGGGATGCTGTTCCCGACTCAGGGTCTTCCTCCCATTAGAGCACTTTTCTTTCCAAAATGAAGTCTGTGGAAAATTTTCTGTAATAGGATCTTGAAAACTGACAGATTAAATTAACACTCTTTACCCAGAGATGGTGCCTACAGAACTGGGGTGTCAGTGGATTTATGCTTTGCCAGAGAATTCTTTCAGCATGGAGAGTGGGTAAGTCATTTGTTTCATCCTAAACTGAAATCTGGGCTGGCATTGAAAAAGGGGGATGCTGACACAGAGAAGAACAATATCTAGGAAGCCTTGATGAAAATGTCCATTTAGCAGAAAAACTCATTGTTTAGGGTTGGTGCCCATTGTGGTATCATTTGCTATGATAGAGGAAAGCTTGCATAGATAACTTAGCCCCAAAGTGAGTGTTTTTAGGTTCTGTGGCTTGAAATGAGTTGCTTAACTTTCTGAGTTTGTTACTTCCTCTGTGATGTGGGGATAAAAATATCTTCCCTGTAGGACTGGGGTAAGGCTTAGTGTCATCTTCTATGCCATGATTATTATTAATATTATTAATTGGAAGTATTGAGAAAGCTCTATTAACTTAGGTCAAATAGCATTTACCCTTCCCTGCCTTTTTGCTCCCAAACTGTTATAGTATGTCTTAGTTTTCATGCCTATACTTTAGGTGTCTTCATGATTAATTAACATATGTGTTGGTATTAGAACAATTTTAAACAATACTGTTTTCCACCTGTTTATTTAGCAAAGTTTGAATACCTGTTACAGTAACTCTTCCAAGTGCTGAGGCTGCAGCAGTGGGTGCAGGTCCTGTCTTCTGGACTTTACAGGGGAAGACATATGCTGCATTAGGTGCTCAGAGCTTGGAAGAGAAAAGTAAAGCCAGTAAGGAGCAGCTACTGTATGTGCACAATTTGGGTGTAGAAGGCCTTTTTGCTAAGGGGACATTTGAATGGAATGCTACTGGCTGCTTTAGAGCAGAGAAATGGCATTACCATGTCACTCTGACTACTGTGATGAGGACAAACTGAGAGACTGCGGGAACAGAGGGACCAGATAGGAGTCATCCAGGCAACAGGTGATGAGGGTTAGGCCTGGGGTAGCTATGGAAATGAGAAGTGTTACATTCTGGATCTGCTTTGAAGTAGGTGTCAACAGGATTTGCTGATCTATTAGTATGAAAAAGCAAGGAGTGTCAGAGAGGATTCACCAGTTCTCTCCTGAGCAACAGGAAGAATGGAGCTGCCATATGCTGAGATAAGATGATTATGGGAAGAGCAGGTGCTTTGGGGTGTAATGAGTTTTGTTTGGGCATGGTGAAGTGCTTATTAAATGTTGAAGTGGAGTAGATAGGAGGAGTTGGAGTTCAAGGAGAGTTAGAGCAACATATGACTGTTCACCTATAGATGGTCTTCAGAGTTATGATGAGGATCATAGGCTTGGCCTGGGCCCTGCATAGTTAGGGGCTGGGACAAAAGGAGGCTCAAGCCAAGGAGACCTGGAGGGAGGGAGTTGGAAGGAGAGCTAGGAGGAAGAGGTCGAGGTAGCCACTTGAAAGCCTGTTGCAGAGGAAAGCAAGATCTGCCACTGGATTTGATGACATGGAGATCAGTGGTTAACAAGTGTGGCCAATTGGAGTGGTGGGAGTAAGAGCCTGATGGAGTAGCTCAAGGGAGAGGAAGAAGTGTAGCTTTTTCAAGGAGTTTTGCCATAAAAGGGAACAGTAATGAGGGGGAAGCTGAAGTGGGAGGTTTCTGACCAGTGTTGCTAGAGGCCTTGGTATGCTCATGGGGACAACAATCCAATAGGAGAAAGACTGGCTCTACAGGCACTGTGGGTGTGGTGTCTCTGGGACCCAGTGCCTCAAGGCCAAGTGGAGGGTCCCCAGACAAGAAGGCAGGCTAAGGATGATCTGAAGGTTCAGGGATTTCTTTGGGAAGCATTGGAAGTTCTCTTCTGGTTACTTCTAAAAGTTTTCTCTGTGAAATAAGTGCAAGGTCACCTGCTGAAGGGAAAGAAGGTTTTTCCTTTTCAGTTCTCTGTCTGGACCCAGTCTTAGTTTTCTGTTCTTGACCTAATCAGACATTTCCTACCATATTTCCTAAATTCTCATTAACATGAACAATCAAATTGCTTGTGAAGGACTCTTCTTTCTGACATGTAGTGTTTCAAAAATGGATGATAAAAATGCCTCCCATAGGAAGTTGTTTCATCCATGACTTGCAGTGTGTCTGAGAAGCCATGCATGTTTTGCACAGTGCTGCCCAGTTCTGGGGGGCCTGAGCAGGAAGACAGCACTCCATGAGGTCCCTGCACAATCCCGGTGAGGAAGGGAGGTCCCTACACAATTCCAGTGAGGAAGGGGTTAGAGCTGGGTTTGAGGAGGAGGTGGGAAAAAGATCCACATGAACTGAGGTCAAGATAGAGTGATTATGTGGGACCTAGGTAGAATTCTTACCTCAGGTTTTACTAATACACAAATAGCTAAATTTCTAAATAGAATTTGTCTTGAGATGGTAATTGTGGACTTTGTCTTAATCAGGTGATCTATTTACTAGGTATGAAAATGTCCTGAGAAGAAAAAGAGGACCGAGTAGATGGCTGTCAGTATAAGGAGTTTCAGAAGATTAATACTTCATTTTGCAAAGATGAAGGCAGAGAAAGGGTATCAGTGAAAGGAATACAAGCGCATCTCAGGAATGCTAGGATTTAGGGTTTATTCTTGAAGCTTGAAAGAAGTGGCCCTGAGCTTTAAGGTAAAGAGAAGGAAGTTCAGATTGTTTTCAGTTCTTACCAGATTTGTGGGATCTCTACATAAGATTTAGATATATTGCCTGGCGGGCATGGCTCAGTGGTTGAGCGTGGAGGTCACAGTTGGAGTCCCAGTTAGGCACATGCCAGGGTTGCAGGCTCAATCCACAGTGTGGGATGTGCAGGAGGCAGCCAATCAGTGATTCTCTCTCATTGATATTTCTATCTCTCCCGCTCCCTTCTTCAATCAATTAAAAAAAAAAGATTTAGATATATTGACTGAATTATTCATAATGGGAAGGAAAAAATGTTCAAAGTCAAAGTAGGTAATTTTGATGCTGTAGTTCAGGGCCCTAAAAGGGATATATAGCTTTTAACCTTTATCTGTTTTCTTCTAATATTGTGTACAACAGAGACTCCCTATCCTTTTCATCCTGATTTGTGCCATCCTGGTCCTGGCACATCATGTTTGTACCTGAAAGTGGCCATGTCACTGCTGGGTGTTTAGCAAGGAGTTGTCATGCCAATAGAGGCCATGCTTTGCATTAGGTATGTAAAGATGAAAGAAGACAGTACCTTGGCCCTGTCCTGGTAACTCAGTTGATTAGCTTGTCATCCTAATATATCAAAGTTTGATCCCCAGTCAAAGCATATACAAGAATCAGTCAGTGAGTTCATGGATAGGTGGAACAACAGGTTGATCTTTCTTTCTCTCTTTTTCTTCTCTTTTTAAGATTAATGAAGTAAAAAAAATTTTTTTAAAGAAGACAACAATACCTATCCCCAGGGAGTTTGTTGTCTATCCATTTTTCTTCATGCAGCCATCAGCTCTTAATGTTCAAATATTTTTTTTAAATTGATTTTAGAGAGGAAGGGAGAGGGATAGAGAGAGAGTAACATTGATTATCTGTTCCCTGCAACATCTCCAACAGGGGACCAAGCCTGAACCTGGGCATGTGCCCCAACTGGGAATTGAACTGGTGACCTCTTGGTTCATGGGTTGATGCTCAACCACTGAGCAACACCAGCTGGGCAATGCCTTAACTATTTTAATGATGTCTATAGTAGAGACCAAATTCAGGAATGACTGGAGATGGTTAGTCTGATCTCACATTCAACCTTTGTTACTCTGACTTTTTTTGTGTGCTGATTTTTCTTCAGTGTATCTCATATTTTAGGTTCTCACTTCATCCCTGGAGTATCAGGGAATCTGTAGATAAGAAAAATTCTCATTTTGGGGACACAGAACACTTTGGCAAGGTATGTCATGGCAGAACCTGTAGGAAGGAAAATAAGAAAACTGCTATTCTAGGATATTTGATATTTGTCTTAGGGCTTTAGAACAGTGGTTCTCAACCTTTTTAATGTCGCGACCCTTTAATACAGTTCCTCATGTTGTGGTGACCCCCAACCATAAAATTATTTTCGTTGCTACTTCATAACTGTAATTTTGCTGCTGTTATGAATCGTAATGTAAATATCTGTTTTCCGATGGTCTTAGGCTCTACAGCAGCGGTTCTCAACTTGTGGGTTGCAACAGGGTCGCCTAAGACCATCCGAAAACATAGATATTTACATTACGATTCATTACAGTAGCAAAATTACAGTTATGAAGTAGCAACAAAAATAATTTTATGGTTGGGGGGCCACCACAACATGAGGAACTATATTAAAGTGTCGCGGCATTAGGAAGGTTGAGAACCACTGCTCTAGGAGGAAGGAGCTGTTATACTAGTGTAGACCAGCTGGGAGCCTGTCAGTCAGCCACAGGGCCTCAGTGGAAAGCTCCAGAGAAATTTTGCAGGAATCTCAAGGTGTGAGGCCATCCTGGGGGATGGCAGTTGCCTTGGTAAAGGTGGCCCCTGAGGCACTCTCTCTGGCTCCATTTGCTTCTCTCTTATTTTAATTTTTTTCTCATTACAAAAGTAAAAAGATGTCTTAATAAAACTTTAAAACTGAGAAGATAACTGAAAAAATGGAAAATCCCTGGATAATTACTGTTTACGTTATAGCATATATCAGTAGTTGACAAACTCATTAGTCAACAGAGCTGCAAACTGCGGTTTGCCGACCACTGGCATATATCAAGGATATTGCTTGCCTATTTGTACTTTCATTTATTTAATAAATACTGTGGGCCTACTGTGTTCTGGAGGATGTGAATAAAACACTGCACAAGAGTCAGACAGGTCTCAGCCTTTATGGAGCTTACATTCTCATGAAGGAGAGAGAGCAAAAAGCTAGCAGGTAAATATTCAGTAAAATTTCAAGGAGTGGTAAAGTACTATGAAGAAAACTAAGCAATGCAGTGTTAAAACAAGACTATAGGCCCCAAATGGCCCGATGTTACCAAACCAAGAGTTTGGGCTCTCCCAGAAATGGAATCATAACTAGTCAATCAGGATTCCTGTCACTAGCACTAGTTAGGTCATCTGCCTGACATACCCTCCCTTCCCCTTAAGGAAAGTGACCTTGCAACAACCAACCAGTCTTTTTGCCTAGTACACCTTCCTTCTCCATGCTTCCTTCTGCCTGTAAAATCTCATTTTATACAGCTTCTCCAAGCTCCTTTCTGTTTGCTAGATTGGATGCTTCCCAATTCATGAATTGCTGAGTAAAGCCAATAAGATCTTCAAAATATACTCAGCTGAATTTTGATTTTTTTAACAGTAGGTAATATATTTGTGTGTAAAGCACCTGAAAATGAGCTGTGCTTTGGTGGTAAAACATTGTTTTGTTTATCTCTGCCAGGAGAGTAAGGCCTTTTTAGAGTAGGATACCTAGCTATTACTCAATTATGCAAATGCAAACATTCCATGATTTTTTTATTGTTTCTTTCCTCTGGGAACAGACATTTATGGACTGCTCTTATATATTTTATTAAGGCCTTAAAGTTTTCAATTTTGTTGAGTGAAGTTGCTCATATTGACTGTTCAAATAAAATTTTGAACTTTGTCTATCAGTTTCCACCTATAACTTGAGAAGGATTTAATCTAAATTTTAATCTTGGGGAATGAATTTTGATTTTACCCTTTTGTTCCTTCTGAAAGAATATAATGGAATGTATGTGATATAATAGGATATATATTATAAAATGTAAGTATATTATATAAAATATATCTATTTTATATCATATATCTATTTTATATCATAAAAATATATCTATTAACATAATGAAATAAAACATACTTTCTTAATAATATTAGTGGTTACAGTTATGGAGGAATTGGTGAAAACCATAGATAGACACATTTTAAAAGAAATACAGAACTTCCACTTCCAGCCAAGATGGAGTAACAGGGACTGAATTTACCTTCAAGTAATCACAACAGCAATAACAAAAAACAAACAATGCATGACACAAAAGTTTAACACTGGGCACCAATAATGAGAGACAGTAATCTTGTAACAAATAAAGTGACTCCTGAGATGACCCCAGCTTACTGCCAGGAGAGAGTTTCTCTGCTGCAGCCCAGAAAGGGAGAATCTGATGTCGAGCCTGGTGCAGTTCCTGAGTTGTGAGTAAGGAGCTGAGAGTCTGGGGAGACCTATGTGCCTATGGTTTACAGGAGAAAGACCAATGAGGAGAAAGGAGCACAGAGACATTTGCAGAGGAGCCATCTTGGGCATTCAATAGAGCAGTGCTCAGCACATGGGGGTAAGAGAACTATCTGAGGCTGGGGCAAGAACTTCAAAGAAGGTTTAGAAAGACTAGTTCCATTTCTCTGTAATAAGACTGTAATTCCCAGGAAATTGGGACTTGAACTTAGGAACATCGTGCTTCAGTAATGGGCACTAGACTGATTACTGCTCTGTACTAGCCTATCAAATCTGAACCCACCTAATAAGACCCAGAAGAATCAAACTTTCCAAGTAACTTGATTACATCCTGAAACAAGATTACAGGCATATGAAAATATCCAGCACCCAACAAAGTAAAATTCAACAAGGTTTGACATCCAGTTTAAGATTTATTTGTTTGGGCTGTTATAACAAAGTAACACAGACTGAGCGGCTGAAACAAGAGAAATTAAATTTTTCACAATTTTGGAGGCTAGAAGTCTGAGATGAAGGAGGCAGCATTGGCTTCTGTGGCTGCTGGCCTTGGCTTATAGATGACCATCTTCTCCCTGTGTCTTTAAATGGTCTTCCCTCTATGCATGTCTTTGTTGGGAATCTTATCAGATTACATCCCATTCTAATGATAACATCTTAACTTATTTACCTTTTTACTTATTTATTTAGTAGAGGCCTGGTGCACGAAATTCGTGCATGGGTAGGGTCCCTAAGCCTGGCTGGCGATCAGGGCCAATCAGGTTCCCCGCCTCCTCCTTCCCTCACTCCCTCAGTGCCCCACTGCCCCTAGTCACCCGCCATGTTCTGTGCCACCCCCTGGTGGTCAGCCATATTAACCTTTTTATATAGAGAGTGGAAGGGAGAGGGAGACACACAGAGAAACATTGATGTGAGAGAGAGATGGATTGGTTGCCTCCTGCACGCCCCCCGACCAGAGCCAGAGATTGAGCTTGCAACCAAGGTATGTTTAGTCAACATTCCTGACTGAAATCGAACCTGTGATCCTTCAGTCTGCAGGCTGATGCTCTATCCACTGAGCCAAACTGGCCAGGGCTTATTTACCTTTTAAAGACTCCAAATATAGCCACATTCCTAAGTACTACTGGGTTAGGGCTTCAACATAAGAATTTGGGGGAGGAGGGAGACACAATTCTGTCCATAAGACCAAAGAGATATTCTGCAAAGAGATGGAAGAATATGACCTATAATGTGTAGAATAATCAATGGAAACTAACCCAGAACTGACACAGATGTCAAAGTTAGAAAAGAAGGACATTAAAACAATTATTTGAGCCGAAACCAGTTTGGCTCAGTGGATAGAGCATCGGCCTGCGGAATGAAGGGTCCCGGGTTCGATTCCGGTCAAGGGCATATACCTTGGTTGCGGGCACATCCCCAGTGGGGGGTGTGCAGGAGGCAGCTGATCCATGTTTCTCTCTCATCGATGTTTCTAGCTCTCTATCCCTCTTCCTTCCTCTCTGTAAAAATTCAATAAAATATATTAAAAAAAAGAAAAAAAAAAAAGAAAACAATTATTTGAATTGTATTTTTCATCTGTTAAAAAAGTTAGGTAGAGTCATGAAAGATAGGAAAATTACCCAAATAAAATTTCTAAAGATGAAAACTTTGTGTAATATGAAAGATAACCTGAAGGACATGGTAGATTAGACACCGGAAGTCAAGATTCAGCTATCCATCATGAAATAGAAAAGAGAATAAAAATTTTTCAGAAGCAGCCCTAACCAGTTTGGCTCAGTGGATAGAGCGTTGGCCTGCGGACTCAAGGGTCCCAGTCAAGGGCATGTACCTTGGTTGCGGCCACATCCCCAGTGGGGAGTGTGCAGGAGGTAGCTGATCGATGTTTCTCATCGATGTTTCTGACTCTCTATCCCTCTCCCTTCCTCTCTGTAAAAAATCAATAAAATATATTAAAAAATTTTTTTTCAGAAGCAGTACTGAGCTGTAGCACAACTCTAGGTTGCTTAATACTAGTATATGGGTAGTTCAAGTCCCTAAAGAAGCAGGGGAAAGAAAATAGGTTAGAAACCTAATGGCCAGAAACTTTTCAAACTTTATGAAAACTATAAACTCACTAAGAAGTTCAGTGAATCACCCGCACAAAAAAACATGAAGAAAACTACACCAACACACATCATAATCAGCTTGTTCAAACCCAGTGATAAAGAGAAAAACCTTAAACAGCAGCCAGAGGGGAAAAGGCATGTCCTGTAGAGAGGAACAGAGATGTATGAAACAGCAGATTTCTTGTTAGGAAAAAACACAAAAACAGGCAGTGGAATAACATCTTTTTTGTTGTTAATCCTCACCTGAGGATATTTTTCCCATTGCTTTTCAGAGAGTGGAGAGGAGGGAGGAAGAGGGAGACAGAGGAGAGAGAGAGAAACATCAACATGAGAGAGACACATTGATTGGTTGCCTCCTGCAAGGGATCGAACCTGTAATCAAGGTTCATGTCCTTGACTGGGAATCAAACCCACGACTCTTTGGTGCTCAGGCCAACTCTCTAACCACTGAGCAGGGTTGGCCAGGGCTGGAACAACATATTTACTTATTATATATTTTTTATTGATTTCAGAGGGGAAGGGAGAGGGAGATAGAAACATCAATGATGAGAGAGAATCAATCGGCTGCCTCCTGCACACTCCCATTGGGGATCAAGCCCGAAACCCGAGCATGTGCCCTTGACTGGATTTGAACCCAGGACCCTTCAGTCTGCAGTCTGACACTATCCACTAAGCCACACCAGCTAGGGCTGGAACAACATCTTTAAAGCACTGTGAGGATGGGGGTGGGGGACAAAAAAACACTGTTCACCTAGAATTCTTTACCAGGTGAAAACATCTTTGAAAAACAAAGACATATGAAAGCTGAGAGAATTTATCATTACCTGCAGATCCACACTGTAAGAAATGTTAAAGGATGTCCTCAGGCAGAAGAAAAATTATACCAAATGGAAATCTGAATCTACACAAGTGAATGAAGAACACTGGAAATGACTGCATAAGAAAATATATAAGATGTTTTTATTAATACTTTAATTTCTTTAAATGAAAATTGTTTATCCAAAAATAACAACAGTATTTTTGGGAGGTTTATAACATATAAAATTAAAATTTCTCATTACAAATGCATTTCACACAGGAGGGAATAAATGGCAGTACCCTTTTGTAAGGTACTTAATATATGTGCAATAATATAATTTCACTTGGTCAATATGATTAAAATGTATAGTGTAAACATTAAAGCAACAACTAAAGTAATAGAAAAAAGAGTTAATAGCAGCCCAACAAAAGAAATAAAATGGAATAAGAAATGCTTTATTAATTCAAAGAATAATTTACAAATAAATCAAAAATAGAAATGCAAGGAAATAGACATATACACAATTATAGGCATACTAGAGGCTTGGTGCATGAAATTCGTGCACAGGGCGGGTGTATGTGTCCTTCAGTCCAGCCTGCACCCTCTCCAATCTGGGACCCCTCAAGGGATGTCTGACTGACCGTTTAGGCCTGATCCTACCTGGACATCCCTCTCACAATCCAGGACTGCTGGCTCCCAACTGCTTGCCTGCTTGCCTTCCTGATTGCCCCTAACTGCTTCTGCCTGCCAGCCTGATCACCCCCTAATTGCAGCCTGATTGATGCCTAACCTCTCCCCTGCCAGCCTGATTGATGCCTAACCACTCCCCTGCCAGCCTGATTGATGCCTAACTGCTCCCCTGCCAGCCTGTTTGCCCTTAACTGCCCTCCCCTGCGGGCTTGATCGCCCCCAACCCTCCCTTGCAGGCCTGGTCCCTCCCAACTGCCCTCCTCTGCTGGCCATCTTGTGGCAGCCATCTTGTGTCCACATGGGGGCAGCCATCTTGTGTGTTGGAGTGATGGTCAATTTGCATATTACTCTTTTATTAGATAGAATGTAAATACCCAGCACCCAACAAAGTAAAATTCATAAGGTTTGACATCCAGTGTAAGATTTATTAGTTTGGGCTGTTAAAACAAAGTGACACAGACTGAGTGGCTAAAACAAAAGAAATTAATGTTTTCACAATTTTGGAGGCTAGAAATTTCAATAACTGATAGAAGTAGAAAGCAGAAAAATCAGTGAGAACTTGATCAGCACCATCTGCCAACTTAACTTGATTGACAGTTCCCCCCAAAACAGTGCATACACTCCTCAAGTGCATACAGAATATTTACCAGATAGACTATATTCTAGGCCATAAAACAAGTCTCAATAACTTAAAAGAATTTAAGTCATGCAAAGTCTGTTCTCTTACCATAAGGAATTAAATTACAAATCACTAATAAAACATTCTCAAAGCATATGAGAACTGAATAACATATTTCTGAATAAGCCATGGGTTAAGGAAGAAATCAAAGAGGAAATCAGAAAGTAATTAGAACTTAATGAAAATAAAGACGTGTATGCCCTACTATAGCTTCATTGGAGAAATTATAGCACTAAATGCCTATAGTGGGAAGGTAGAAAGGTCTTCCGTCAATGACTTTAGCTTCCATCTTAAGAAACTAGAAAAAAAGAGCAAATTAAACCCAAAGTAAGCAGAAAAAAAGCATTTAGTAAAAATCAAAACAAGTCAAAATAGAAAATGGTAATAGCAGGTTTTATCTATAATAGGCAAAAACTGGAAACAACTCAAATGTACCACTCCCGTGGAATATTGATAGTGGGGTGGGTTGTGCATATGTTGGGGGCAGAGTTATATGATAAGTCTCTGTACCTTTTGCTCAGTTTTGCTGTGAAATTAAAACTGCTCTAAAAAATAACGTGTTTTTTTTTTTTTTAAAGATGAACTATTGATACAGGCAACAATGAAAGAGCAAATGAATCACAAAATAAACACTAAGAGAAGCCAGACAAAAGAAATTCCATTTATAAAAACTGGCAAATTCAAACTAATCTGTAGTGATAGAAAGTAGATCTGTGGTTGTTTGTGGTGGGGAATGGGGACCAGAGAGGGGCAGGAGGAAGGAATTAAAGCAGGCAAGAGAGAGCTTTTGAAATGATCGTTATGTCCACTGTCTTGAAGGTTTCACAAATGTTTACATATCAATGTCTACATAACTTGATGCTTTCACAAATGTTAAAACTTATCAAATTATACACTTTAAATATGTGCAGTTTATGTCAATTATACGTAAACTAGAGGCCTGATGCATGAAATTCATGTACGGGGTGGGGGGGTCCCTCAGCCTGGCCTGCACCCTCTCCAATCTGGGACATCCCTCTTGAAATCCGGGACCGCTGGCTCCTAACTGCTCACCTGCCTGCCTGCCTGATCACCCCTAACCGCCTCTGCCTGCCTGCCTGCCTGATCGCCCCAAACTGCCCTCCCCTGCCGGCCTGATTGCCCCTAACCATCTCTGGTTCAGCCCCCACCACCATGGCTTTGTCCAGAAGATGTCCAGTCCACCTTGTCTAATTAGCATATTACCCTTTTGTTCATATAGATAAAGCTGTTTAAAATATAGAGCTTTTACATGAACATTTTGGGGAAAAAAATATTCCCCAACTTTTATTCTCCAATTTACTTTTCTCAGTTTCTGGCAATATTTCATTCATTCATTGCCAGTGAAAACTTGGTGGAATGGTAAGAATGGGCCAGACTTAGATGCCCAGGACTTGATCTCATCCCCAGCTGAGGCATTACCTTGAGCAACTTAATAGCTATGAGTTTAGCTTCCTTATCTCTATAAAGGGGTGTGTTATCTGTTCTGCCTACTCCACAGAATTGTACTAAGATTTGTCAGCATTATACAAGTATAAAGTGGTATATCATGTTCCCCCTCCCTCCAGTTTACTCACCCCATCTACTTTTTCTGTTGATTTAGAAGTTTATAGGAGACATCTGTTTTACATGTTAATTTGTTTTCCCAGTTTTTATACTTTCTTTGGAGAGAGGTTATTAAGTTGTGTATATTGTTAATATATGTTAAGTCCTTGTAGTTTTGCTTTGTATTGCCACAGGTTTCAGAACTTTCTCAGGTACTTTTTTTGCTATGAAAATAGCATTGAAGAGCAGGTAGTTTCTTGTTCTAGTTGTTAAAAGAGTGCTTAGTTATTTTAGAGATTCATAATGTTTCATAAACAATTCTAGAGATACACACAAAAAATGTTTATTTTTTGAACTAAATGAAAAAGCTATAATTTCCCAAATGAGATAACCTTTTAAAAATATTTTTATTGTGGTAAAATATACATAATAAAATTTACCACTTTAATCTTTTTAATCCTTACCCATTGATATGTTTATTGACTTTAGAGAGAGAAGGGAAAGAGAGAGCAAGATATGTCAATGCGAGAGAGAAACATTGATCTGTTGTCTCCTGTACATGCCCTGACTGGGGATCAAACCCACCATTTAGGTATATGCTCTAACCAGGAGTCTAACGTGGTGTATGGGGCGAAGCTGCCTGGCCAGGGCACCATTTTAATACTTTTTAAGTGTACGATTTAGTGGCATAAGCATATTCACAAGTTATGTAGTCATTGCAACTACCCATCTTTAGAACTTTTTCATCTTGCAAAATAAAACTCTGTACTTATTCAACACTTAACTCCCTATCCCCACTTCCAGCTGCTGATAATCACTGTTACACTTTCTGTCTCTGAATTTAAATACTCTAGGTACCTAATATAAGTGGGATCATAAAGTATTTGAAATAAGTATGGCTTATTTCACTTAGCATGTCTTCAAGGTTCATCCAAGTTGTAGAGTATTTCAGAATTTCCTTCCCTTTCCAAGGCTGAATATGTATACCACAATTTGTTTGTCTCTTAATTGAGATGGACTTATTAGGGGTAAAGAAAATAAAAGTCACTTTTCATAATTGTACTACTGATAAAATAGAAAAGCAGTGTATTGCTTTTCTTCAGTGTATACCTTCTTATCATTTGTGCACTTAACTTTTATGTCACCGAAAATCCAGGACTTGTGCTGTCCTGGATCAGGAAGTACAAAACCTCATATAAGATGCTAAAAAGATGTCATTACCCTGGACCCCTTTGAAGGATGATGCCAGAAGTTTATCTTCTAGCTTGTAATCAGTACTATTCATAAATGAAAGGGGGAGTACAGGACTGGGAGCCCTAAGTTGGATCTGGGGGTGTTCCAGAGCCTGCTTTGTTCTGAAGCTAGGTCCTTCTTGGGCACCATAGTGGATGGAAAAGAGGACCTAAAGAGGAAGTGAGGAGAGAGGAAGAAAGACTACAGTGTTATTCCAGAGGAGTGAGAGTGCCAAATACTGGCACTTTTGGACTAAATTTTTATTATCTGGAAGGGGAATAAAATATAAGGACCGTGTAGAGAATCCCTTTAAAAGTAAATTTACGTTTGAGTTATGAGACATTGTTTAGTGTTAAAATGTCCTCATTAGATTAGCTTGTTTTTGAAATTGTTACTTGGTAAAATAAAAACTTGGCAACACTATGTCATTCCCCATTTGGTGGAAAATTTAGTCTATGAAATACAAAAATGTAGGGACCAGTTCTTTTGAGGGGGTAGGGAGGAGAGTAGGAATAGGCTGGGAGGAACCACCTCTGGAGACAGATGACTAGGTTAAAGATGAAACAGGATGATTGCTAAGTATTTTATAACGGAGTACTTGGTTTTTAAAAATTAGACATTTCTATGCATTTGAGCCTGCTGCTGACTCAGGTTGTAATGGGTTTATGGGAGCTGGTCACAGTGAAATGTGATACAGGGATGCCACTTAAGTGCATTGGCTTGGTACAGGTTTACCGCATTTAAATGCCTGTATCACCCAAGGAGACCTTTGTGTGGGAGCCAAGGCTACCACTCTAGCTCTCAGTCCCTGAAGAATAGGAAGTCTATGTTTGTTGTGCTTTTAAAGCAATAGTCTTCCTATTTGGCCCAATATCTCCTCAGTCTTTCAAAAATAGCTTCTGGCAAGTTGGTGTTTGCTAATGATGGGAGGGAAGCAAAGCGAAGGAGGGTGGTAGAGGCAAAAAAATCAAAAAGAAATAAAGGAAAAGGGAAGAGTCAGTAGAAGTAGGCACAGGCAGAATTAAAAATAACGTTGAATACTTTATACAGATACCATTCTCTTAAGCATTTTACATGTATTAAATGCTTCCAACTACCTCATGGGTTAGGTACTGTTATCCCCATTTCACAGATAAGGAAACCAAGGCACAGATAGGTCACACAGCCATCCAAGTCAGAGCTGGGCAGGCTCTATGTTCTGTGCTGTAACTACTGTACTTTCCCACCTCTGTTAGGACTGTCTCTCTTACACAACCTGACTGTTATAAGAGGGAAATACTAGGTTAAAAATGTTGGTCAGTGTCACTTGAGGGAAATCAGTGAGTTAACCAGGATGTCACATTCCTTCTCTGACCGCTGTAGTGAACACAGTGTAATGCTGAGGGGGGCTTCTGAGATCCCAAGCCAGTCGCAGAGCCTTCCCTTGGGGTTGGTGGCCTACTTGGGCCCGCCTTGTTGGCTGGTACCTTCCACCTTGTCGGAGCGTTGTAGTGGCTCTCAAGGTCTATACACCTGCTGCAGATGCCTTGGGGAAGCTTCACATGAAGCCAGCCTTATTGCCCTCTGGCTTTCTGATGTTGTCATTGTGAATCATGGGGATCCAGGTCATCAACAGGAGGGAGCAGACACATTGAAGAAGGGTGAACATGTTGAGGTCTACTGTAATCAATTTAAGGAGGGATTTCTGCAGTGCCGGTATGTGTTGATTTAAAAAAATAAAGAACCCAGCAGCTTAGGCTTCCCAGGTAGGAAAATTAAAGCGGGGAGGTCAGATTCACTTACATCTAAAAATAGTCCTTTGTAAAAAATTTACTTAGGCTTCTTTTAAAGAGTAAAGTTTTTCCAGTGTGAAGTTGTGAAATGTCCCATTTTATCCATTTTGTAAGCGCTGTGCATGCACATATAGCTGTTTCACCCAGTGAGCACATCATTACAGCTCACTGAATTTCTAGTTCAGGACCTTGCCCAATTTAAATGAGACATGATCTCATGGTCTGAAGGAAGTGACATGTAACTCTCTAGATAGAAGCATTTGTGGTTCTCTTTACCTTCTTTCCTAAAGCCATTTATGGAGATGGCAAAATCACAAAGTGATGGTGCTTCTTGACAGGTTCCTGAGTGAATAGGATTAGGGCAGTGGTCGGCAAACTGCAGCTCGCGAGCCACATGCGGCTCACGAGCCGCGGTTTGCCGCTCTGTTGACTAATGAGTTTGCCAACCACTGGACTAGACTAAATGTTACCATGTAGTTGGAAGCTGTGAGGATTAGGCAATTGTGGCATATTGTGTGCAAAGAGGTAAAGAGTAGTATACAGTGGTCGGCAAACTCATTAGTCAACAGAGTGGCAAACCATGGTGGCTCGTGAGCCACAGTTTGCCGACCACGGGATTAGGGGAAGCCCCTGCTAACCTGTGCTGAACACATAGCCAGATCAAGAAATAAAGTATCCCGCTGGATTTGATGGGGATTTTTTACACCATACTGTAGCATGGTGTAGCCTGTTTATGCTAATACAACCTCCAATTTTTGAAATCTTTGTTATATAAAAGAATTATATGTAGCATTTTAAAAATTTTTAAAAATAAATCTTTATTGTTCACATTATTACAGGTGTTCCTCTTTTTCCCCCCCATAGCTCCCCTCCACCTGATTACTCACCCCACACCCTTACCGCCCGCCACTGTCTCTTCATCCATAGATGTAAAATTTTTGTCCAATCTCTTCCTGCACCTCTCACACCCCCTTCCCCCTGAGAATTGTCAGTCCACTCCCTTTCTATGTCCCTGATTCTATTATATTCACCAGTCCATTCTGTTCTTCAGATTTTTTATTCACTTGATTTTCAGATTCACTTGTTGGTAGGTATGTATTTGATGTCATTTTGTTGTTCATAGTTTTTATCTTTACTTTTTTCTTCTTCTTCCTCTTCTTAAAGAATACCCTTCAGCATTTTATGTAATCCTGGTTTGGTGGTGATGAACTCCTTTAGCTTTTTCTTGTCAGTGAAGCTCTTTATCTGACCTTCAGTTCTGAATGATAGCTTTGCTGGGTAGAGTAATCTTGGTTGTAGGTTCTTGCTATTCATCACTTTGAATATTTCTTGCCACTCCCTTCTGGCCTGCATAGTTTCTGCCAAGAAATCAGTAGTATGAGTACTCCCTTGTAGGTAACTAACTGTTTTTCTCTTGCTGCTTTTAATATTCTCTCTTTGTCTTTTGCCCTTGGCATTTTAATTATGATGTGTCTTAGTGTGGTCCTCTTTGGATTCCTCTTGTATGGGTTTCTGTGCACTTCCTGGACTTGTAAGTCTATTTCTTTCACCAGGTATGGAAAGTTTTCTGTCATTATTTCTTCTAATAGGTTTTCAATATTTTGCTCTCTCTCTTCTTCTGACACCCCAAAAATTTGGATGTTGGTACGCTTAAAGTTGTCCCAGAGGCTCCTTACACTATCTTCATATTTTTGGGTTCTTTTTTCTTTTTGTTTTTCTGGTTGGGTGTTTTTTGTTTCCTCATATTTCAGATCTTTGGTTTGATTCTTGGGGTACATTGATCTACAGTTGAGTTTCTATGTATTCTTTATTTTAGACAGTTTATGCTTCATTTCTGACTGGTCCTTTTCCATTTTTTTGGCATTCTCATTAAGATCCTTAAAGGTCTCACTAAGTTCCTCAGAGGTTTTTAGAAGATTCTTGAGTAACTTTATAAATGTGGTTCTGAACTCTGTGTCATCCAGTAGTTTGCTTTCCTCCATTTCTTTCATTTGTGACATGTTTCTTTGTCTCCGCATTTTGGCTGCTTCCCTGTGTTGATGGAGTGACTTTGTGTGGTAGGTGACCTATAGAGGGGCCAGTAGCTCAGCCTCTCCAATCACCTGAGGTGGACACTCTTGGTACACCCCTTTGTGGGCTGAGTGCAAAGTCTTGGTGTAGTTAAGTCTTAATTGCTGTTGGTACGCTGGGAGGAATTGACCTCCAGGCCAAACAGCTGTGAGGACCTGCTGTGTTTATAATGGAAGAACTGCTGCGCTGGAGACACGCTTATGGGGTAGGACTTGTTTCAGTGGGGCTTTGGTGCTCACTGAGTCTGCTTCTTGAATGTGTCACTTATGGATGTGAGGAGTTGAAATCTGGTGTCTCACACTGACCACTAGGTACACTGGCTTCTGGATCTCCAGTGGGGTGCAGGTCAGCTACTGTCTGAGGCCACCCAGCAGGAGCTACAGCGAGAGCTACAGTTTTCTCCTTTTTGCTTGGGGTTTGGAGGTTTTGGAGCTGTCTGACCCGGGCTGCAAGTTTGCTAGGTTAAGCTGCAATAGGGCAGGCCTTTCATATGCTAAAGCCGCTGCTTGGAGCTTGAGTGGGTTTGTAGGTTGTGCGGGGCAGGGTCTCAGGGCATCACTAGGCTAGGGCGTGGCAAACAGCGATGGCTGCCAGTTAGCCGGCTCTGTGTCTCCGACCGTGTCCCGCGCCCCAGCACAGTAAACAATTATTCTTGAGCGCAGCTCCGCAAGCAAGCCCCTCTCACTTTCCGACCCAATGGCAGACAGCCAGCTTCTCCCCGTAGGAGTTTGGGTCCCCCACGTCTCCCCAGAAATTGGATTTCAGAGTAATCGGGGGCTTGTCTCCCTTGGAGTTGAAAAAAGCAATGCCTGCCGCCAGCCTGTATCACGTGCCTCCGTACCTCAGCTTTTCAGCTCTTCTCTCTTTCCTGCTAATTGTAGAACTTCCACTCAGCCAGCTTTCCCGTGGTTCTGGGTGATAGATGTTTTGTCTTTTAGTTGTAGTTTTGAAATTGTTGTGCGAGGCAGCAGTTTAGGTGTTTACCTACGCCGCCATCTTGGATCCTCTCAAGGGAGCACCCATATGATTGTCAGCTGATTTCTCAACAGAAACTCTATGTAGCATTTTTTAATATGCTGAAGCATATGTGGTGAAATCTCTGCCCCACACCCCCCCATTCACCAACATGAAGTTCTTTCCCCCAGAAGACTAAATCCTTCCACCCGCAGCCATGTCACTACATAGACATGCATTCTTTGTTCTTAACAACTGCATGTCATCCATCCATTGTGTGGATGCACTCCCTATTAGAGGAATAGCAAAGTAGTGTACTGTGATCCATAGCTTCTATATATACAAACAGCAATTGGCCCTGACCTGTTTGGCTCAGTGGATAGAGCATCGACCTGCAGACTGAAGGGTCCCAGGTTCGATTCCAGTCAAGAGCATGTACCTCGGTTGTGGGCACGTCCCCAGTAGGGAGTGTGCAGGAGGCAGCTGAATCGATGTTTCTCTCTCATCAATGTTTCTAACTCTCTATCCCTTTCCCTTCCTCTCTGTAAAAAATCAATAAGATATATATTTAAAAAAACAACAATTGGTTGTGGGATATAATGGAAGAGAAGACCCCAGAAAATAACAAAAAAATAATGCTTACAAGGGTGCTTAGAAATATTCAAATTCTGTGAGAGGAAAATGAAAACATTCCCAAAATGTTTTCTTATATTTGTTCTTATATTTGTATATTTCTTATATTCCTTATATTTTGGTTCAAGTCAAAAATAGACTTGAACAAATATAAGGAAACCTGTTCTTAAATAGGAAAGCTCAACATCATAAACTGCCTAATCTTCCTAAGTTAGATTATTAATTTAAAAAAGTTCCAGACACAAATGCCCATCTTTTTCTCTTGGGTTCTAATAAACTGATTCTGAAGTTCAATGAAAATGCAGCATACTGGTATCCCAGGAGCCCTCTGGAGAAAGAAGAGGGGTGAATAGAGAGGGGTCCAACTTCAGTGCTCAATTCAGACAGTTTGGCAATAACTTGGAGTAACAAGCCAATGAGACAGTACAAAAAAAAGTGCTAGAAGAAACATGAGTGAAATACTTTATAGTCCTTTGATGGAAGAGGCCTTTCTAACAAGAACTTCTAAATTATATTTTATTATTTATTTTTGTTTTTATCATTGTAAAATATATTTAAAAGGTTTTTTTGGTAATCCTCACCTGAGGATGTTTTTTCTTTCATAAATATTAAAAACATCTGCATGACATAACTAATGACAAAAGAAAAAAAATGCAATTCATAGGTAAGGAGCTACTTTCTGTATTAGCTAAAGAACTTCTAGGAATTGAAAGGAAAAAGAGGCTGGCTGGTATGGCTCAGTGGTTGAACGTTGACCTATGAACCAGGAGGTCACAGTTTGATTCTTGGTCGGGGCATATGCCTGGGTTGCAGGCTCGATCCCAGTGTGGAGCATCCAGGAGGCAGCTGATCAGTGATTCTCTTTCATCATTGATGTTTCTCTCTCTCCCACTCCTTCCTCTCTGAAAAAGGAAAGAGAATAAAACTCAATGAAAAATGTGCAAAGGACATGCATAATTCATAGAAAAAAAAAAATACCATAACCCTTCATTATGTGAAAGGGTGCAGCCACACTTATTCATAATTAAAGACATCCTATTTAGACTATTCCACAATGCCATTTCTTACCTATCAGATGGGCAGACATCTTTTTGCCATGTTGAGACATCATTAACAACCACTGCTTCATTAGTGAGGCTTTCAGGGAGCCAGGGGTTTGAAAGAGTGTTTGTTTTTTTTTGACCCAACAGTTTCTATTGTAGGACTATCCTCTGGGTGCTTGCATAGAAAAAATTATATATGGACAGAATGATTCATGGTGTCACTGATTGCTGGAAACAGTTACCTGAGTGTTCAGCGATAGACTGCTTTAATAAACCTGTGATGTATCAATCCAAAGAAATACTATGCTGGAAAAAGGCAATGGAATTAAAATGGAGAAATTGCCGAGATGTATTGTTGAGAGAGGAAAATCAAGGTATAAAATAGTTTACAACATGTAGTATGCCACCTTTTGTACATGTATTTTGCATTTATACATGTACATGTATTTGCATAAGGAAACACTAGAAGGATAAATAAGTAGCTAATAAAAATGGTTATCTAGGCAAGAAGGGGACAGGGCACATGGAACCAAGTTGGCAGGGAAATTATTGTTTTATTTTTAAACTATGTAAACATAGATCTTTAAAAAGTTATTGGTAGGCTAAAAGCAAAACTGAGCATGTAGACAGAGTATAATTTCATAGTAGTTAGGATGACACTAGCTGCTTTACCAAATCATTACCTATGACCAGACACATATCTCCTGACTCACATGGCCCCATTCGCTCCCTGCTGGACTGGAAATGTAGACCCAAATGGGCAGCCACTTCCCATCACCAGCTTTTTCCTTGGGAAGGTCGAGTATAAACTTGGTAGTCAGTCTGCTAGCCATCTCTACCATAGAACCTACTTTTATAAGATAAAGTCAATATGCCTCTCTGTTTATAAACACATACTACTCTAGTACATTAACAGTCGCTTGTTTACAGTCATATAATTTGAGGTGATTTTTATTTTCTTTTTAATCCTTTTTGCAACATGCAAAGTTTTCTGCATTTATCTGTTATCAGGCAGGACATAAAGCTATGAAAAGTAACCTCTGGTTAATATTGCAAATATATTCCATTTTCCTGTCACAGGACATGTTACAGAGAGGGCACCTCTGCAGGGCCTTCCTCTCATGCTGGGGTGATTGCATTTGTGTGGTCAGTCCTTCACAGTGAAATTGCTTGGTCACCAGAGAGCAGGTCTCACTGGCAGCAGGAGAGTGTTCACTCATATCATTTTGTCAGTATTCTTATTTTTTGCCAATAATATAGGTGAAGATGGAACTTCATTGTTTAATTTCTCCATGTCATCGTAATTAATGCCACATGCTTTGGGAACAGGAAATATCTCAAAATAGTTCTGTAGATATGAAGATAAATTCTGAGTTTTGCCTCATTGTGAGTTATTGTTTTGTTCAAATTAAAATGGAAGGGGAATGATTTAGAGACATTTCAGTGTGTAATCTCAGGGTGTCTTAACCCATAGGGCTGATTGGCATGATGCTGGGACATTTGGTCTATCCTTTTTACCTGGCCTGTGGGGTTCAACAGGATAAGCTTTTCAGTTCCATTCTCAGTACAAGGAACCCCAGGCCTAGAGATTCTCAAGTGGATGGGTATTGAGGTCTTTGAGGTTCATTAGGTCTTTCATAAGGCCCAGGTATTGGTGTTCTCCAAAGTGGGTTGGGTTGACCCTGGGGGTATATGAGAAATGGTCACCAGGGTATAGGAAGGCAATATTGGGACTTCTAATTGTATTCATATTTAGAAATGAACCAACATGCACATAGAGACGATTATACATATATATTATTTAATAAATGTATTGTGGACATGCTCAAATGTTACTGATCAAATATATAATCAAAAAGGTTTGGGACTACTCTTGGGTCTGGGCAAAACAACATGTTGCTGGCCTGGACCAGAGAGGCAGCAGTTGAGGTGACTAGAGGTAGATGGATTTGAAATGTATTTTAGAGATGTCATGTGGATTAGAAGTGGAGGTAAGAGCAAGAAGCGGGTGTCAGGAATGACTAGGGCCTGGAAAACGAGAGTGTAGAAGATCAAGGATTTGGTTTTGGACAAGTTACTTTTGAGTTGCTTATGAAACTCCAAATGGAGAAGCCAAGTTGATCTAGCTGGACATAGGGACCTTCAGCCCAGTCCTTTCAGGTCTTAACGTTGTTCATCTTACCTGAGGACCCTCCGTTCAGGTAAAGAAAGGAGTACAGGTCAGAGTGGAGTAGGTCATGCTGCAGAACCCCCGTCATTGTGTTTCTTGCTCCCACAACATGCCCTGCATGGGCTCTGCTTATTGTGGTTACTTGGGAAGCCAGGCCAGTAGGGACCTCATCTCATCAGCAGTGGTTACTCCTGAAACATCCACCCAGAAGTGACACAGCTCTGCTCCCTGCTCTTCTGTTTCCTTAGCAAAGTGAGTGACTTGGCCCACCTCTAACTTTAAGGGGTAAGGGGGAGGAAACATGCCATTCTATCATAGGCCCAAAGAAAACCAGAGATAACTGGTGAGTGGCACTAACGGGTAGCCTTTTGTAGCATATGACAGTGGAGCAGTACTAGGCTAGTGGAGCACAGAGCTAATTGTGTGCACTAATAATGAAATACACATGGAGCACTAATCACTACAAGAACCTGCCTTTCCTGGGCTTAGGGCATGCTCTGGGAACCTTTGGCAGAAACCACTCAAGCAGAACTTCTTCAGAAAGGTCCTTTAACTTGGCTATAGGTGTCATTGTTCTCAGGACTGAGGGCTGCAGAAGTGAGCTGCCAGGGCTGGGCTGACTCCCCTGAGGAGGCTGGCAACCCTGTGCCTGCTTGCAGCTTAGCTTCCCTTTTGATGTTGCACGTGGCATTACTGGAGTCATTTCTGAAGCATCAAACTGCTTTTAAGCACTAATGTAGTTAAAGAGCGATTGTAATACAAGATACCAGAGCAAGAAATTAGAGCTCAGCTGGATGGTTTTGCCAAGAAAAAGGGGCCAGTGTCAGTGAGGACTGGACAAAGCCAGGATGTGTTTGCCTCTTTCCCAGCCCTGATGGAGGCCTTTTCAGTTCAGTTTAATGTTGCCTGCTCCATGTGTGTGACTCTGTGCTAAGCATTTCACTTCATTGCTCATTTATTCTGCACAGTGGCCTTTCAGGTAGATTCCATTACAGAAGAAACAGAGAGTTGGTTTGCCCAGGGATCTGGTCATCTCAGCTCCTTGCTTTCACACAGGAGCCTAGGTTGAGACACCTGTGTTGCACACTTGCCCTACCTGTGCTCACTCTAGAGGAAGTGCAGCACAATGGGGTCCCAAGTGCCTGAAGGGGGCATATTACCAGATTGGGACCTTGGTCCCTCTCCTAATAGAGGAATCATCTACCCCAGAAACAGTAAGGTGAAAAGCAAATCACTGTCAAATTAGAAATCTGAGGGGGAGCAGGCACCAATTCTGCACTTCCCTTCTCAGCAAGGCCTGCTCCTTATTCTCACCAGTTTTGCCGTAACTCCAGTCCTTTTCCAGAGGAGGGCGTGTCCCTCATCTGTGGCACACCTGAGGAATTCTTATGGAGGGGTCATGCAGGCAGAGTTGGCGCATGAAGGGCTCTGGTCCTGATGCTGGAGAGGTGGGCATGTCCCTGGCAGCTAGGGATGCACTGGCTGAGACCACGCCCCCAGGAAAAGTGAAGGTGGCGATTCCCAACAGTTTTAAAACTCTGGGTGCCAAATTGGGTCATGGGAAAGCCACTGTCTGGAAAGACTCACTGAGTGTTGATTGATATATGCCGATTAAGGGGAGTCTGAGGGCTTGTGCTAGCTGCCCCACATAGGGCCGGATGGAAAGTGGAAAGTGAAACCATAGCTGTTTCAGACAGAGACAACCAGCAGGAGCTAGTGTGGTGGCCTGACCTTGCGTATCGTTTTCCCCTTTCAGTTTTGCAGATGCTGTTTGACAGAAAGGTTCTAGATTACACACTTAAGGTATACTTTTCTTTTTCAACTTCAAGCGCAGGAACTACATTTATGTAAACAAGCTCATTCACCAAAGTTTTCCTTAATAAAAATTATATGTTGGACTTCCTATGTTAGCTTCTGTTCTCTCAGGAAAGGGGACCCTCTTTATCTGTCAATCAGTGGTTCATATTATTGCCCTAGTTTCACAACTCAAAATGGGGAAAAGGAAAATACACTCTTTAAACTATAAATGACAACTTTTATTTGGTGAAAGGTAATGAAAGATCTTTGTAAAAATATACCTTTTAAATTCACCCAAATGTTATGCTCTTTTAGCAGGAAATGGTAAAAATAAAAATGAAATGACAACTCCATCCAAGCTCATCCTCATTCTTTTTTTCTGTATTGCCCTTAAAATTGGGGCTAGGGATCTGTGGTTTAAAATCTTACTTGTTTTCTACCTGTTAGGTTTTTTGTTTGTTTTTTTGGTAGGCAATAGCAGAAAATGAAAGTGAATCTCTGCTAGTCTTGACATCATGCATTAAGTGTTCTTCAGTCTGCAAATGGACAGGATAGAAAAAATGTTCACTTGATAATACCAGTTGGTTCAGTATCATATCCAGAAGATCCAGCTGTGGCTTAGCAGGAATGTGATAGCATATATTTGAGGGAATTTATTTTGGGTCTGTCCAGACCATTATTTTTCCAGTTCCATATACAGAGTCTTTGACAGCTCATATCTCTTAGAAAAAAAAGTCTTCTTTGTTCAAGGCAGTTTAATTATGTGTGTAGGCACAGTTTGAAGTATCTCTTTAGAAGGCACAGAAGAAGAAAAAGAGATATGAAAGAGAAAGTAAAGTCAGATAAGGGAATGGGAACTTGTGATTGGGGCAGATTTCTAACTGAACTGCCAAAGGGAGTCTGAATACTGGTATTCGAAGAAGATGGAAGGGATGGGCAAAAGCTGAACAGACCAGACAAATTCTTTTTTTCTTCTTCTAAAATACAGTCCTGTCTTGCATAGGATTATGTGGATTCAATAGTTTTTGGCTACTGGATTTCTGTGGTGGTGTTGTGTGTCTTTGGGATTCTGTGTGTCTTTGTGATTGCTGTGACCCAAGAGTGTCCTCCTCTGTATTCATTCAGTTCCACATGGACAGTATGTCTTGTACACAAGCCTCAGTTTTTCATGTAATATATATTCTATATACTGTATATCAAAGCCTAAGCAATTGTCACAACTGAAACAACTGAACAGATGACCGAACAGGCTGTCTGGAGCAACCAGGCCAGCAGGAGGGTTAGTGAGGGACGACCAAACAACTGAACAGTGGGCTGTCTGGGGCGACCAGGCTGGCGGGGGGTGGGGGAGGGCAGTTGGAGGTGACTAGGGAGACAGTCAGGTGAGCAGTTAGGAGCCAGTAGTCCTGGATTATGAGAGGGATGTCCGAGGGGTCCCAGATTGGAGAGGGTGCAGGCTGGGCTGAGGGGATCCCCTCCCCCCCCCCATGCATGAATTTCGTGCACCGGGCATCTAGTATAGATCATATTAGCCTAGAAGGCATGAGGCCTACCAATTGATGCTGAAAAGCCAGAATGCTTAAACACACTCTGAGTCATAAATGTGAATGAACTTCAGTGGAAGATGTATTCTGGTACCAGAGCTGCAGTCAGTTGGGGGATCCTCCTACTTTGGGCATTGTGAGCCTATAGATGCTACAGCCTCCTTCCTAGTCCTTCCTGCCCCATGCTCTCCCCAGATCCTCCTGCCTGCTCCTCATCTGCTTTCTGGAAAGCATGCACCCCTGTGGTTGAACTCTTAACCCTCACCCCCACACACACCCCCAGCCTCCCAGCTGTGAACTGGCTCTGCAAATAGGAACAGCCTTTTGGGCCAAACTCTGATTGTGGTGTTTGTTTAATTCCAAATGCGATTTTCTGTGTCATGAAAATAGCATGGTTGTGAGGAGGTGACCTGGGACTAGGCCCTTCTTCAGCTAGGCAGCTCTGCTCTGGTCTAGTCTTCACTGGTCTGTGCTCCAGCCTGCTCTAGCCTGGGGAAAAGCAATCTTCAGTCATGGTATAAAGGGAAAGTGTGTGCTCCTTGATTCTGAGGGGATCTGGCTTATATAGACAGATGTCCCTGTCTCTGGTCCCTGATTAGTCTGTCCTCATGCAAATGAGGACTCTAAATCCTCTGTTTGATTGATCCAAAAGGCGCTATGCAGATTGGTCAGAATGGAGCTGCTCTGATTGGTCGGTGAAGATATTGATGGAGAGATAGCTGCACACCTTCAATTGGACTGGGAAACCCCAGTCCTGTTGGTTAAAAGGATTCCAGGAGCTCATCAAAGCGTTGGCCCAGATGGCAGAAACAGTGCAAGAGGCTGGCAGCTAGCTTAGTGCAGGCTTCTCCCTATAATACTGTTTCATGAGAGACCCCTGTTTAGAAATAGCTGTTATCCTATGGTTTGTTTGTTTGTTGTTCTTTTTAAAATTTAAGCCCAGTTAATCCACCAGGAGCCCTTCTTAGTAGGTTTCTTCTTTCTCAGGGTCCACACCTTTCTCATCCCTAATTTTGTATGTTGTCTTTCTAGCCCTAAACTTAATTTGTTTCTTGTTTTTTTCTTGAAGAAACCACTCTTGGATTTGTTAATCAATTTTTGTATTTCTTACATCTGAACTTTTTTAAAACATGAAAAATAAAGGTTTTTTTATAGTTTGCTAGAGGCCTGGTACACTGATTCATGCACTGGTGGGATCCCTCAGCCTGGCCTGCGGGGATCAGTGAACCTCCATGCCGTCGCAGCCTGGCCTTACCTGCCAGCTTGTCAGGCTCCAGCCCACTGTCCTGGTCAATCCCACACAGCACTTCATGTGGGAAGTGGCAGGCGGCTGGGGAGGAGCCCGAGCCCGGGCTGGGTGCTGCACTGCTCCCACTCATCCTGGCCCTGCTGTGCCTGCCACTGCAGCCGCTTGGGCACACAGGGGTAATGTCCTCTGGAGAGGCTCGCACCACTGCAGCTGCGCTCTCCAGCCGTGAGCCTAGCATCTGGCGCCTGTCAGCTGAGCGTTGAGCATCTGCCCCTGGTGGTCAGTGCGTGTCACAGCTACCAGCTGGTCATCCAGTCATCTGGTCTTCGGTCACTTTGGCTTTTATATATATAGATTGCTCTTTTTTAGAGAGAGAGAGAAAGGGAGAGAGAGAAACATCAATGTGAGAGCACAACATCAATTGGCTACCTCCTATATGCCCCTCACTGGAGATCAAGCCTGCAACCCAGGCATGTGCCCTGACCAGGAATTGAATCAGCAACCTTTGGTGCACCAGTTGACACCCAACCAACTGAGCCACACTGGCCAGAGCAACATGAAAATATTTTTATCTTGCTGATTATGCAAGTGTAATACAGACTTGTAAAATTTTTTTCTCTGTGTGCTTTTTGAAAAGATTTTCAGACTTGTGGACAAGATTTACTTCTGATCATATAGCACTTATTAAAAAAGAATCTAGAGTCCTAGCTGGTTTGGCTCAGCGGATAGAGTGTCAGCCTACTGACTGAAGGGTCCCAGGTTCGATTCTGGTCCATGGCACATGCCTGGGTTGTGGGCCCGATCCCCAGTAGGAGGCGTGCAGGAGGCAGCTGATCAATGTTTCTCTCTCATCATTGATGTTTCTATCTCTCTCTCCCTCTCCCTTCCTCTCTGAAATCAATAAAAGTAAAAAAAATAAGGAATTTAGAGAAATTAAATTTTATTGTGGGAATGTATACTCTCAGGTATTAAGTAATTGTGTATTTAGTTATTAAATATTCATATCAAGAGATAACATTAGAAACTGATGTCCTATATAAGAAGAAACTCCCAGGATGAAAGAGAAAGAAACATACCCCAAAGAACTACCCAAGTGCACTTCTAAAGGTAATCCAGGAGAGAGAAGGGTTCTGGGAAGAACCATGTGCTGGCTGTTTCTAAATTGCAGAAACCTTAACTTTAGTTATGGGATTCTTACAGAATTTGGTTATTTACAAGTATGGAACTTTTGGATAAAAATCATGATATAAAATTTTTAATATAAGATCTATGGCATTTTCAAAACTAAATAGTTTTCTCTTGTTCTGTGAATTTCTTAGTGTAACATTTACTTTTGGTTTTATCTACAATTACTAATCACTAGCTGCCATTCATCTCCCATCCTGGGCTTCAGGTTTTCTGGGGAGTCCCAATACACTTGATAGCTCTGAGTAAAACTAGTTGTCTCTCTGAAAGCCCTTATGTCTGCTCCACTGAGTTGAGAGCACAACATAGATGCAGACATCCTCCTTTGCTGCCCTTGTTGTCCACTGCTTGAGAGTGCTAGGTGCTCAATAATGACTGTTGGATAAACCAGATGAATGATTGAATGACATCAGATGTGCATATTTGTCATCAGCTTTATTAAGGCATTATTTGCATACTAGATGCCTGATGCACAAAATTCATGCAAGAGTAGACCTTCCTTCCCCCGGCTGCCAGCACCAGCTTCCCTCTGGCCACTAGGACCCGGGCTTCCCTTGCAGAGGGAGGCCCCACCCACCCACTGCAGCCCGCCTGTCGGTGGCCTGGGCCTCCCTCTTTGGGGCTATCATGGAGCCCCCTGATTGATTGCCTCGCCAGCCGGTGGCCTGGGCCTCCTTTGCTGCCAGTCTCTCTGCAGGGCAATCATGGGGCAATGGCCAGGCCCCCGTGACCAATCACATCGCACCTGCCTTGGCTGGCCTGGCGCCAGTGGGTGGTGTCATAGCTTGGTCCCGGATGGTCGTTCCACTGTTCAGCGGTTCGGTCGATTTGCATATTATGTTTTTATTATATAGGATAGTAAAATTTACCATTGTATACAATTGTGTAACCGTAATCAAGATAAAAAAAATATTACATCACTTCAAAAGTTTCCTGTGCCCCTTGCAACCTCCTCCCTCAATCCCTAGCTCCTAGCAACCACTGTTCTCTTTTTCTGACCATATAGTTTTGCCTTTTCTAGAATTTTAGATAAATGGAGTTGTACAGTACATAGTCTTTTTGTGTCTTATGTAATTTAGCATAATGCTTTTGAGATAATTTGTATCTGTTTTTAAAACTGCCTTAACTTTTTTTTTTAAACAGTCCAGAAATAAATAACTAGCCCCACTAAGATTTTACTTGTTATGGTAAGTTAGAATAGTGGTTCCCAAGGCTGCTCTAGGGGATCATGGGAGGTCCCACAAATCATTTCTGAGTATCCATAAGGATCAAAATGATTTTCATAATAACATTGAGCTGTCACTTGCCTTTTTCACTCTCATTCTTTCCTAGAGTACTGTAGAGTTTCCAGATACTACATGATATGTGGTGTTGCAATAAGATTGAATGAAAAAACAGATTTGTGAATCCAGTCTGTCTTCTAGAGAGTTGTCTGCCTTCAAAGAAATCTGTAAAAGTATTGATGCCACTCTTCTCACTAAAAATTTTTGTATTTTTGCCTGGCCATTGTGGTTCAGTGGTTGAGCATTAACCTATGAACCATGAGGTCACAGTTCGATTCCTGGTCAGGGCACATGCCCATGTTGCGGGCTCAATCCCTAGTTGGGAGCGTGCAGGAGGCAACCGATCAATGATTCTCTCTCATCATTGATGTTTCTCTCTCTTACCCCCTCTTCATTCTTCTCTGAAATTAATAAAAAAAACATTTCTTTTTAAAAAAGGTTTTTCTTTTTTGCCTTGGCTGGTGTGGCTCAGGTGATTGGAGCATCATCCCATACATCGAAAGGTTGCAGGTTCGATTCCCCAGTCAGGGCACATGCAGGAGGCAACTGATGGAAGTTTCTCTCCCTCTCCCTTTCTCTCTCACTCTAAATTCAATAAAAGCATGTCTTCAGGTGAGGATTTAAAAAAATAATAAAAAGTGCCCTAACTGGTTTGGCTCAGTGGATAGCGCGCTGGCCTGCAGACTCAAGGGTCCCAGGTTCGATTTCGGTCAAGGGCATGTACCTTGGTTGCAGGCACATCCCTGGTAGGGGGGTCTGCAGGAGGCAGTTGATTGATTCTTCTCTCTCATTGATGTTTCTAACTCTCTCTCCCTCTCCCTCTGTAAAAAAAAAAAAAAATCAATAAAATACATTAAAAATAATAAAAAGTAAAATAATATAGAAGTTTTTGTATTGGAAAATATAATAACTTTTTACAACAAATGCTAATTATATTAATATGTAATATGTTGTTTATGTGTTATATGCATTAATAGATTTTTAAAAATTCCTTTGTTTTAACTTCTCATGACAAGTAGTAAGACATGTAAACCATATGAACAGAAGCTCTTATAGGTCCTCAATTTTTCAGTTGTAGAGAGGCCCTTAGTCCAAGAAGTTTGCAAATCTCTGGGCTAGAGACATTTTTGAAAGGGATCAGAACAGCAAGAGGATGTCATGAAGCTGGATAGAGATTAGAAGAGGATCTTGAGATCCGGGGTGACAGCTTGGCATGAAGTGCCTGGAGAAGGGGCCTCCATTGCCACAGGGATGAAGGCAGAAATGGGAGGACATGCAGTGATGGCCAAGTTTTATTCTCAGCCCTTGCTCCCTCCCAGGACCTGGTTAGGCAGATTCTGTTGATGTATGCACTTTCTACAAGGAGATAATGGGTAACCTGCACCTGTGGCTGGCTTGCATCACAAGGTAATCACAAGGCCCAGATGTAGTCACTGTCTTTTGACATGAAGTTGCAGCCATGTTCTGATATTAGGTTGGGCACTTCCTAAAGATCTGATATCTGTGCTGTGTTCTGATCCCAGGGCAAGCATAGGAAATCATCAGGACTGTTTCTTCAGCTTTCAGGAAAAAAAATTTACAGTAGTATTCTAAGATCAAATCAAAAGACCTAAAATAATTATTTCAACAAAAGTAGGTGGGAAGTTATTCTTGTGGGAAAAGAAACTTGTGGATCTTGGTTAGTAATGTCGATAATGCTTTTAATAAACTCTAGCAAAATTGTACCTACTGTCTTTGACCTGTTCTTTGCTTTTCTCTTGCAGGCGAAAGGGCATGTGGTTCCAACTGAGGAAGATACTTCTCTGTATTTTGGGATTATATGTTGCCATTCCATTCCTCATCAGACTATGTCCTGGGATACAGGCCAAATTGATTTTCTTAAATTTTGGTAAGTGCCTTGTGTCTTGTTTTTTCTTTAACCTTAAATGATGATTTATATATGGGCAAAAGTAGGTTTACAGTTGTTCATATGGAAAATAATACAAGAAGAAACTGTGTTTCATGTACTCATGACTGTAACCCTACTTTTGCCCCACCCTGTATTTATGTATCTACCACCCAGATCAAGAGGTAGCATGTTTCTATTATCCAGAAAGTTCCCTTGTGCACCTTCCCAGTTACAGGCTGTAAGGAGTGCATTGCTCTCCAGGACTGGCATTTGTATACACAGATGACCACTTTAAAAAATAATAATTAGGCTTTTTTTCTTTTTAAAAATAGATTTTATTTTTCACTTAAAACCACCTGACATATTTTGGTTTCTATGAAAGTATATGTTGGCTTTATAGGTGTTATAGTCTTCTTGAGTTATCTTGGACTTTGTGTTCCAAAGGTGGGGTTTATTTGTTTTTTTATTACCTCCTACCCACTCACCCTCCCCCGCCTTCCTTCTGAGATTCTGCACTCTGTTCCATGCTTCTATGTTTCTGGATCCATTCCATTCATCAGTTTATTTTGTTACTTAGATTCCCAGAGGTGTTTGTTTGGGGGCGGTGTGTGTGTGTGTACACGCGCGCTATGTATTTACTTTTTTGCAAGTGGGAGGAGAAAGGTGCAGAAGTATCTAACATATGAAATAGAAGTTCTGTGGTTGCTGGGAATAATCCTTTTAAGGAGCACCATTTTTTAAAATAATATTTTTTTTAATTGATTTCAGAGAGGAAGGGAGAGGGAGAGATAGAAACACACTGGCCTGGTCAATGATGAGAGAGGATCATTGATCGCTATCTTCTGCACTCCCCCTACTGGGGATAGAGGCCTCAACTCGGGCATGTCCCCTGACCGGGAATCGAACCATGATTCCCTGGTTCATAGGTCAACGCTCAAACACTGAGCCATGCTGGCTGAGCAAGGAGCACCATTTTATACCTACAAGATGAGACTAAGAGGGCACTTATGTGTGTGGATGTTAAAGGTTCAAGGATAGAACATGGTCCTCTGTAAATGATGGCCTTCAAATTGGGTATGGGTAGCATTTGAACCAGATGAAGTGGTCTCTGTGTATGCTCTTTGGCTACTTTGGTTTGCAGAGAGTGGACTTGAACCTTATGTGTTTGGGAGCTACAGACTAGGGTTGAGGATGGTGCCATGGAGGCAGCAGGGGAACAAGTAGAGAGGAGGGAGGAGGAAGAACGTGAGGACCAGGGGGAGTTCAGACAGGAGGTGTTGAGATGGTCCATGTGTGACTGGCCTGGTCCATGCTAGGAGAGACACACTGGGGTGGGTGTGTCATAGGAATCCAGAACCCCTTTCCTGTGGTAACACAAGTGCTCCCAGCGCCCCAGGTGTCTGGGTATACAAGTTTGGGGTGTTAAGTCTGTAATAGACTTTCTGACAAAAACTTGGAAGTTGCTGGTTAAAAAGGAATTTCTGCTCTAAAGAGTAACAACAGTATATTTATTTGATGTCAAACTAGAACTTTCTTGCTCCCTGGCCATCTTGGCAGCTGCTCTTGGTTGGGGGCTGTCCCACACCTAAGATAGAAAGAAAGACAGTGACCACAAAGAAGATGAAAAAGTCGCTGGAGTCAATCAGCTCTAGGCTCCAACTTGTTATAAAAAGTGGAAAGTACATGTTGGAGTATAAGCAGACTCTGAAAATAATCAGACAAGGTAAAGTGAAATTGGTCATTCTTGCCAGCAACTGCCTAGCCTTGAGGAAATCTGAAATAGGGTACTATAGCATGTTGGCTAAGATTGTTGTCCATCACTGCCATGGCAATGATATTGAATTGGGCACAGGGTGTGGAAGATACTACAGGTGTGCACACTGGCTGTTGTTCATGCAGGGATTCTGATATCAGTAGAAGCATGCCAGAACAGACTGGTGAAACGTAAATCATATGAAATTTTTTTCTAATAAAATTAGCCAGAGTGTGTTTAAAAAACATTTTTTTAAATTGTAAAGTACATGTAGTATACTAAGAGGCATTTGACTTTTCTAACAGAAACATAGCTGAACTTCTGGGAATTTATCATCTCTAAGTTTTTATCACTTGTGAGAAGGTCAAATTTAAAAGGAACTAACAGTATACCAAAAAGGGAGTTTTTTGTTGTTTTTTTTACTCAAGTGTCCACAGTCTGTCCAGCACAGAAGAGAATTAGAGTTTATATATAAACACAAAGCTACAGGGCTGCAGATTTCCTGATGGCAGACCTTAGAATGGACCTTGCATGCTTTTCCAATTTTGCTGGTCTGCAGGTACCTTGGGCTGGTGTCTTTGTGGCAGTGGGTATGTGTGGCGTGCTGCTCTGTGGGTCCTACAGCAAATATTTGAATTGAATTGATTACTTCAGATCAGTTATTTGGGCTACTTTAGACACAGCCCACAGCTTTTGCTGTGTTGGTTTCCTGATGAAATTGCAGGATGTTCCTCAGGAATAGAACTTTGCCAGCCCCAATGGCATAGAAGAGGAGGCTTGGGCCACAGTGGTGTTTTTAAAGGAGATTTTAGGTTATTGTCTATGCCCCCTTCCCCTGCAGAGGAGGTGGGGGTCTCTAACACAGCCCTATAGTGACTTGGCAGTTTCACCTCACGCTGTTGGGGTGGTACTTCCATTCTTGTCTCCTCAAAATGTGAATCTAGAGCCTGAGGATTTCCATTTAGATATCAAAGGAAATGTAACCATTTTTTTTTTTAATAAATCTTTATTGTTCAGATTATTACAGGTGTTCCTCTATTTTTTCCTCCATAGCTCCCCTCTACCTGATTCCCCACCCCACCCCATGCCCTTACCCCCGTCACTGTCTTCATCCATAGGAGTAAGATTTTTGTCCAAGCTCTTCCTGCACCCCTCACACCTGCTTCCCCTGAGAATCATCAGTTCACTCCCTTTCTATGTCCCTGATTCTATTATATTCACCAGTCCATTCTGTTCTTCAGATTTTTTATTCACTTGATTTTTAGATTCACTTGTTGGTAGGTATGTATTTGATGTCATTTTGTTGTTCATAATTTTTATCTTTACCTTTTTCTTCTTCTTCCTCTCCTTAAAGAATACCCTTCAGCATTTCATGTAATCCTGGTTTGGTGGTGATGAACTCCTTTAGCTTTTTCTTGTCTGTGAAGCTCTTTATCTGACCTTCAACTCTGAATGATAGCTTTGCTGGGTAGAGTAATCTTGGTTGTAGGTTCTTGCTGTTCATCACTTTGAATATTTCTTGCCACTCCCTTCTGGCCTGCATAGTTTCTGTTGAGAAATCAGCTGACAGTCGTATGGGTACTCCCTTGTAGGTAATTAACTGTTTTTCTCTTGCTGCTTTTAATATTCTCTCTTTGTCTTTTGCCCTTGGCATTTTAATTATGATGTGTCTTGGTGTGGTCCTCTTTGGATTCCTCTTGTATGGGGTTCTGTGCGCTTCCTGGACTTGTACATCTATTTCTTTCACCAGGCAGGGAAAGTTTTCTGTCATTATTTCTTCTAGTAGGTTTTCAATATTTTGCTCTCTTCCTTCTTCTGGCACCCCAAAAATTCGGATGTTGGTTCGCTTAAAGTTGTCCCAGAGGCTCCTTACACTATCTTCATATTTTTGGATTCTTTTTTCTTTTTGTTTTTCTGGTTGGATGTTTTTTGTTTCCACATATTTCAGATCTTTGGTTTGATTCTTGGGGTACGTTGATCTACAGTTGAGTTTCTGTATATTCTTTATTTCAGACAGTGTATGCTTCATTTCTGACTGATCCTTTTCCATTTTTTTGGCATTCTCATTAAGCTCCTTGAAGGTCTCATCAAGTTTCTCAGCGGTTTTAAGAAGATTCTTGAGTAACCTTATAAATGTGGTTCTGAACTCTATGTCATCCAGTAGTTTGCTTTCCTCTGTTTCTTTCATTCGTGACATGTTTCTTTGTCTCCTCATTTTGGCTGCTTCCCTGTGTTGATGGAGTAGCTTTGTGTGGTAGGTGACCTATAGGGGGCAGTAGCTCAGCCTCCCCAATCACCTGATGTGGACACTCTTGGTACACCCCTTTGTGGGCTGAGTGCAAAGACTTGGTGCAGTTAAAGCCTTAATTGCTGTTGGTATACTGGGAGGAATTGACCTCCAAGCCAATTAGCTGTGAGCACTCACTGTGTCTATAATGGAAGAACTGCTGCGCTGAAGACACACTAGGGGCAGGACTTGTTTCAGTGGGGCTTTGGTGCTCACTGAGTCTGCCTTTGAATGTGTCACTTATGGATGTGAGGAGTTGAAATCTGGTGTCTCACTCTGACCACTAGGTACACTGGCTTCTGTATCTCCAATGGGGTGCAGGTCAGCTATTGTCTGAGGCCATCCAGCAGGAGCTACAGTGAGAGCTACAGTTTTCTCCTCTTTGCTTGGGGTTTGGAGGTTTTGGAGCTGTCTGACCCGGGCTGCAAGTTTGCTAGGTTAAGCTGCGATAGGGCGGGGCTTTCTTCTGCTAACGCTGCTGCTTGGAGCTTGGGTGGGTTTGTAGGTTGTGCAGGGCGGGGTCTCAGGGTGTCACTAGGCTAGGGCGTGGCAAACAGCAATGGCTGCTAGTTAGCCGGCTCTGTGTCCCCAAGGGCGTCCCGGAGTCCCGTGCCCCAGTGCCGTAAACAATTATTCCTGCGCACAGCTCTGCAAGTAAGCCCCCCTCACTGGCAGACAGTCCAGCTTCTCCCCGTAGGAGTTTGGGTCCCCCGCGTCTCCCCAGAAACTGGATTTCAGAGTAGTTGGGGGCTTGTCTCCCTTTGGGTTGAAAAAAGCAACGCCCGCCGCCAGCTCGGATCACGCGCCTCCGTACCTCAGCTTTTCAGCGCTCGTGCACGTCTCGATGCTCTTTTCTCTTTCCTTCTAGTTGTAGAACTTCCACTCAGCCAGCTTTCCCGTGGTTCTGGGTGATAGACGTTTTGTCTTTTAGTTGAATTTTTGAAATTGTTGCGCGAGGCAGCAGTTTAGGTGTTTACCTACGCCGCCATCTTGGATTCTCCAAATGTAACCATTTTTTAGGCCTCAAAATATGATTAAAGAATATATTTTTAAGTTCACAGTAAATCTATTGAAGCCAAATTTATAAATCAGATAAATACGCTTTAGAAGAAGGTTAGCACTTATGATTTAAGGCATTATTCTTACTTTAAATAAATTTTCACAAGCAAAATATACATGATCATTCTAAAAGATTAACTGAAAATGCCTGACTAACAGTAAAGAAGAAAGTGAAAATCACTCTGAGAATATTGTTAACATTGTCATTTATTTCCTGCTGGTCTCTTGTCTATCTTACATAAACATAAATGTATGTGTTTCTCGATACAGCAGTTCTCTTGCCCTTGAATCTACAACTGTCTCCTGGCGAAAAGGAGTGTTTTAGTTTAAAGGCCTGCACAGGAACTGTTCCTCTCTGCACATTGCCTTGGCCTTTTTTGGAAATAGGTTAGATATATGAAGTACGTATTTGTTTGTTGTTGTTGTTTTGTTAATCCTCACCTGAGGACATTTTTTCCATTGATTTTTAGAGAGAGTGGAAGGGATGGAGGGAGAAGGAGAGAGAGAGACAGACATCCACGTGAGAAGAGACACATCAATTGGTTGCCCTCCCTCCGCACTCGTTCCAACCGGGGCCAGGATCAAACCTGCAACCCAGATACCTCCCCCTAACCAGGAATTGAACCTAAGACCCTCTGTTACGTGGGCCGACACTCTGAACTACTGAACCACACCGGCCAGGGTGAAATATGTATTTGTTTTTGAAGCAAAAGGCCAGCCAGTTCACTGCAATGGTTACCGAGACAATAGTGCTTACGCCTCCTGTTTTTGCTTCCCTGTAGCAGTCCCTGTTAACCTCCGATAGCTTTCTTTTCTATTCTTTTTGCTTATGGAAGCCCCTACAGCCTGCATCATGGAGTTGTAATTTGATAAACCCTAGAGAGCCCTTGTTGGCTCTACATGTCATCCAGTGTTTCAGGGTTGCTCCTTGCTCAGCTATAGCCCTGATATTTAAAATCTTCAGGCAGTCAAAAATGTTCTTTGTAGGTAAGTAGTTTCAGCTTCTCACCCTATCAAATATTTTCTAGATTAGTTTAAAAAAAGGAAGACAGAGTAGGTTTTTTCCCCTTCATTCATATGTTGATTCATTGATTATTCATGGAGAACCATTGTGCAGGTTCCTTTCTAAATCATGTTCATTGATGGTTGTGGCTGCTGGTAAATGGTGGGTATGGCCGGAGAGTGGACAGTGCAAAACAGGAAAGAGGAAAAGCCAGAGACCTGGGTCCCAGCCGCTGGATGTGCCTTGTGTCCTGTATATTGGATTCCTGGGCCATGCAGTCAACCTCTGTGTAAGGTGGAGTTTGTAATCCTATTGGACTGCCTTGCCTGCAGGCCCTGTGACTGTGTCCCTACTCCAACCCTATATATAATGCACGGGCCTAGCGGGTGGGCTCCAGCCAGCATCTCAGAGTCAGTGGGACCAAAGTATATGATCACATGGGAGGTCAGTGGGCCCTGGCCTGTTACTGGTCTGTTACTGTGTTCTCGCCCAGGCTAGCCTAGGTCTCCTGTACCCCTCAACCCATTCCTTTGCTTTGTGGCATTTCTGCTCACTTAGACCAGTGGTGGCAAGGTAGTTCCTCTGGCCACTGCTCTAGGGTTGTCTGACCCCCAGGAGTGACCAGAGGTCCCCATTAGCTGGAGGGGAGATGCATGGACAGCATCTGCTGGACTTGGACCATGTACTACCTCCTTTTTCATGATTGTTTCTAAAATACAAATAAAAGTGAACTGGAAGATGAGCTTCGTGGAATGAGTCTATTCTGGAGTAGAATCTGATTCCTCAGTTCCTAACTTTCTGGTGTTTGGAGGCTTTGGAGATTAGCTGCTAATCTTTGTAAATACTTTTTCAGGGGGCGGTCCTCTGAGCTCTGGGGTAGTGTATATGTAGCTTGGCTGCCTCTCTCCCGACACAGAACCAGTCAAGCTCAGAAACTGAGTCAGCGGAAGTCAAGTGCCCTCAGCCCTTGATGGCACCCACTTTCTGTTTGGCACTGGGACTGGGATATTTAATTCCAGCCTTAGGAGCAGAATTGATTAAATAGTTTGGGTGTGGGGTTGACAGTGGGCACTAGGTATGGATATTCAGAGTTTCACTGAGGAAGTTATTTCACCTCACACTTGTTGGATGAGGAGCTGTCATATCCGGCTGCAGCCTTCAGCTTCCACAGCATGGAACAGTCACAGAATTGGGACTGCAGAAGTAGGTGCCTGCATCTGAAACAGTGCGAGAAACAGAAGTCCTTCTCAGGTCCTCTCTCTGAGTTCCATTGCCAGAGTAAAATCTGAACTCCTTGTTGGCTGCATTTGTTGCCAGGTTGTGAAATAAGGACCACACACTGGTGGGTAGATTTAAAACAACAGAAATTTACTCCCTCCCAGTTCTGGAGGCTGGAAATCTGAAAGCAAGGTGTCGACAGTGCCATGCTCCCTGAGACTGGGTGGAATCCTTCCTTGCCTCCTCCCAGCTTCTGGTGGTGGCCAGCAATCTGTGGTGTTCTTTGGTTTGTGGCTGTACCACTCTAGTCTCAGCCTCCAGTGTCACATGGCTACCTTCTCCCTGTGTCTTTACGTTGTCTTTTTCTGTCCTTGTCTCTCTGTGTGTCTCAGTTATCCCTTTTGACAAGGACAGCAGTTATATTGGATGGGGATCTAACTAACAAGCTCGGTTACTCTGTGAAGACCCTATTTCCAAATAAGATCACATTCTGAGCACTTCAGCGTGTCCTTTTGGGCGGGACACACAAGCCAACCCATAACAGGGCACTTGGGGTCAATGAGGACTAGAACCAGTTTACCTTTCTCAGTTCCTGTCTGATTAGTCAAGAGTGTGGGTCATGGAGTTGGGCAGCCAAGGTGCTGCAAATCCTAGTTCTGTCCCATTAGAGCTGGTGACTTAACAGGAGCTATGAAACCAGTAGTACCAGCCTATCAGGATGGTGTGCAGATTACAAGAAGTGCTGTGGTGAGGGCATGAACTACGCAGTTGCTGGCACCATAAAAGCACAAGGAAATATTATGCCACCTCCTTTGGTTGCCATTTTTCTCTTGAGAGAAAACAATAATTAATGTTTTTAAAAAATGTATCCTGCGTCTTGAGGAAGAGATGGGTTAAGAAGCTGGAGGTAATGAAAAGCAGTCCTGGTTGGAGGATCTGTCTGCCTGCATGGTCTGAAACATTTGCTCAGGGAATTTCTGAGGAAAGAGCATATGTGTATCCCCATAGCCTCAGGAGTTGGATACTTTATTTCTTCAGCAAATGTGTACTGAGCCACAGGGACATTTTAGGAAGTGAGAGCCAGATGTGCAGATTATGTGGTGGGAGAGCATTCAGGCAAAGGGGACGGCAAGTTGCAAAGGCTCTGGAGCAGGAGGTTGATGAGTGCAGCTCAGGAAGGGGACAAGGGTGGCAGATGAGCACACTTGGCTTTTATCCCATGAAGATGCATGAGGTTACTTAATGAAACTACTCGCTTCACCAAAGAAAACTAACAGCGTATACAGCTTCCTTATAGAAGGTGGGATCAGCTAGAAGTCAGGACCATACTGCTGTTGTTACTTCCCCCTTTAGGAGGTGCCATTTTATTTATTTTTTCTTTATTTTATTTTATTTTTTAAAAATTTTATTTATTTTATATTGTTTTAAGTATTACAAATAGTAGTACATATGTATCCTTTTTTCCCCCCATTGACCTCCCCCCGACCTCCCCTAACCCCCAGTACATGCCTTCACCTGCCCGCCCTTCCCCCCCCCCCAGTGTCTTGTATCCATTGTTTGTGCTTATATGCATGCGTGCAAGTCCTTCAGTTGGTCTCTTACAGCCCCCCTCGCCCAACCTCCCCTGTCTTCCTAATGTAGTTTGACCGTCTGTTCAATGCTTCTTTGCCTCTGTATCTTTTTCCCACCATTTCTTTCCTTTAAAAAGTTTTGCCTTTGCAGACTAGAAATAAACATATAATAATAAAACAAAACAAAACAAAAAAATGTTTGAGTCCCAGTTTCAATGTCCAACAGTTCTGAGTCCCCGTTTCAATGTCTAACAGTTCCTTATGTGTACATGTCAGCAATGATATCTGGATGGTGGGCACATGGTGGCAATGCAGGTCCGACCCTCTCTGGTTTGGTCCTAGGCAACCTGCAGCGGTGCACAGCTGCTGACTGCTTGCGTGGCAAGGCGTTGTCAGCGTCTTCCATCTCTGGACTGTTTTTTCCTCTTGTCTTCATGGTTGGAGCACACCTGTCAATTCCTCTCTGTTGCAGGAATCCACCTGGTCTTGGGATTGTTTTCTGAAAATATACAAATATATTCTCGACCACAAGTTAATAAAGGAATCTTTTCTATATAATTGATTTGGGATCCTTTTTATTTTTGCCCAAATGATTTTTCTTTGTCTTATTTAGACACCATGTGTATTTTTAATGGCCGTCTTGCTGTTAGCATTACAAATGAAAATTAATTTGGTAAAGTAAAAATTTTCTAGATGTAATTTACTTATAGGATATTTTTCCTTACATGATATTGCCCTACTATCCCCCCCTTTTTTTTATTATTAATGGAGGTTTTTGTAAATTTTATAATGCAGTCTTGATAACTTTAAATTTAAATTTTTGTTTGTTTTTCGCCCAAAAATATGACTGCTTTAGGTTCATTGCATATTCAGGAATTTTACCATGAGATGAACTACCAATAGAAATTTTAGTTATTACTTTAAAAACAGCTTTTTGTCCAATACAATTAAATTTACTTGAATATTCACTTATTTCAATTAGCCTATTTAAATTAATCTGAAAACTTGATTACTATTTTACTGTCAAATTTAATACTCTACCAACAATCTTAGTTTATCCTGTAAATATTAGTGGGAAGGATTATTTGCATTCTTGAGTGGGCCCTGAGCATTCCTGATGCTAGGCTGAATTTAGATATAGGGCAGCTGCTGTCGGCCAAGTCTCTTGTCTGTTACCTGGGTCCCGATCTGAGCTGGGCCAAGTCTCTGTCTGTCACCTGTATCTTGATGTGAGCTGGGCCAAGTCTCTTTCTGTTGCCTGGGTCCCGATCTGAGCTGGGTGTGGGAAGCGCGAAGCAGCCATGGGGGCAGGAGACCTCCTTCAGAAGGGGCTAGTGTTCAAGTCCCTGCAATGTTGGGGGGGTGAGGGTCTGAGGAGGTGCCATTTTATAAAGTGAGTAAATCTCACCTCATTGTTTTGGGTTTTTTAAATATTTTATTTTTTCACTGAATATATCTTCATAAATGTTCACCACAAGCAATAAAAGTACAGTGATATAGCCCTAACCGGTTTGGCTCAGTAGATGGAGCGTCGGCCTACGGACTCAAGGGTCCCAGGTTCGATTCTGGTTGAGGGCATGTACCTTGGTTGCAGGCACATCCCTAGTAGGGGTTGTGCAGGAGGCAGCTGATCGATGTTTCTCTCTCATGGATGTTTCTAACTCTCTCCCCCTCTCCCTTTCTCTCTGTAAAAAATCAATAAAATATATTTTTAAAAAAGTACAGTGATATATAAAGGAAAAATTAAGCATCACACGCGCACACACACACACCACACACTTTGTTAACAGACTGGCATGTGTTTTTCTGTCTTTCTAGCCACACATGGGTGGTGATGTTGTTAGCTTCTTTTTATAATAGTGGTGTGGATTATGCAGCACACCCTGTGATCTTACTGCTTTTTCCTTGCTCTTCTCACTTGTAATTCTCGTCAGTGGATCTGATCAATTTGTAATGGCCCCAGGATTTTCCATAGTGTGTGTGCACCACAGAATTCTGCCCTATTGGCAGATCACTTGTTACATATAGGGCTCCTGCTCTATTGCTCACTTGACAGCAATCAACTCTGGATGGGTTCTGTGAATTTATCCACTTCCCTGCACCCACACCTCATCTTCTGCCATATCTTCTGCCATCCTTTCAGTGTTAAGTGGCGGCACTAGAAACTTGAGAATCCCATTTAGCTGTCTCATACCCATGTTCAATTGCTTGTCAAGTCCTGTGGCCCCAGGTCCAGAACACCATCTGTCTGTCACCTTTCCCACCATCTCACCTGCCAACTTCCCAGCTCCATCTTTCAGCTGCAGCCTACCCGAGCTGTTTCCGGAGGCCTCTCTCATGGCCAGGCTGACCCTCATGTCTCAGGGATCTTTCTTTTTTCTTTTTTAATATATTTTATTTTATTGATTTTTTTTTTTTTTTTTTTTTTTTTTTACAGAGAGGAAAGGAGAGGTATAGAGAGTTAGAAACATCGATGAGAGAGAAACATCGATTAGCTGCCTCCTGCACACCCCCTACTAGGGATGTGCCCACAACCATGGTACATGCCCTTGACCGGAATAGAACCCGGGACCCTTCAGTCTGCAAGCCGACGCTCTATGCACTGAGCCAAACCAGTTTTGGCATCTCAGGGATCTTTCCTTCCTCAGTTGTATCTTCTCACACCTTGAATAATCAATCTTCAGTGTGTCCATCTCTAATCAGACCTCACCCTTACTGGAGGTTCTGAAGATTCACTCACAGTGTGCCAGAGCAGTCTGTTTTTTTTTTTTCTTTCAGCATCCAAAACCTTTTTAATAATAAAGGATTTAGGGTTAGTTTTGTAGCCACGGCTGGCCCGGTGGCCTCTTGCACGCTTGAACTGCCGGCCCTTGGGTCGCATGTAGGGTTTGGTGTGGCTGTGGGGGGTTCCTGGGGCCTTGCCGAAATGCCTGTACACCTCGTAGCCCTTGTGAGGACCAGAAAGCAAGACAGTGCCACAGGCCTTGGGGGAGTCCAGGGCCAGATGGTCGAAGGTGAGAATCTTGCTCCCAGCCTTGAGGATGTGGCTCCGGGCACGGCTGCTCACACGAAGGGCACACACCTTCAGTTTGGGCACCTCTTGGATTCTCACGTCATCAGTTATAGTCCCTACAATCACGGCGGTTTTGCCCTCCCGGCCAGGAAGCTTCATCTTGCGGATCATCCAGGAAAGGGACAGATGTGGCCGGTTGGTGCGACTCATAAACAACCTCTTCAGCACCACTTGGTTGAAAGTGGAGTTGATTCTTCTGTTCAGAAACCTGTATAGCTTGACCAATAGCCTAGGTAGATGTCCTGACTCTTTGTCTCCTTGCGCCAAACCTTTCGGTCTTTGTTGTAGCGCATGTCGACGCCCATGATGGCGCCTTCTGCTCTACCAATTCCGGAAAGAGGTCCCAGAGCAGTCTTGCCCACAATTCCACCTGAGGCTGGAGGGTCTGGTATGCCAGGCATTATTGGGTTGGAAAAGAGTTGGCACTTTTTTTTTTTTTTTTTGAGAGCTTCACCTCTTTTTTTTTTTTTTTTTAATTTAAAAAATCTTTGTTGTTCAGATTATTACAATTGTTCCTCTTTTTTCCCCCCATAGCTCCTCTCCACCCGGTTCCCACCCCACCCTCTGCCCTTACCTCCCCCCGACTGTCCTCATCCATAGGTGTACGCTTTTTGTCCAGTCTCTTCCCACACCTCCCACACCCCTTTCCCCCCGAGAATTGTCAGTCCACTCCCTTTCTATGCCCCTTGTTGTTCAGATTATTACAATTGTTCCTCTTTTTTCCCCCCATAGCTCCTCTCCACCCGGTTCCCACCCCACCCTCTGCCCTTACCTCCCCCCCACTGTCCTCATCCATAGGTGTACGCTTTTTGTCCAGTCTCTTCCCACACCTCCCACACCCCTTTCCCCCCGAGAATTGTCAGTCCACTCCCTTTCTATGCCCCTGATTCTATTATATTCACCAGTTTATTCTGTTCTTCAGATTTTTTATTCACTTGATTTTTAGATTCACTTGTTGATAGATATGTATTTGTTGTTCATAATTTTTATCTTTACCTTTTTCTTCTTCCTCTTCTTAAAGAATACTTTTCAGCATTTCATATAATACTGGTTTGGTGTTGATGAACTCCTTTAGCTTTTTCTAATCTGTGAAACTCTTTATCTGCCCTTCAATTCTGAATGATAGCTTTGCTGGGTAGAGTAATCTTGGTTGTAGGTTCTTGCTATTCATCACTTTGAATATTTCTTGCCACTCCCGTCTGGCCTGCATAGTTTCTGTTGAGAAATCAGCTGACAATCGTATGGGTGCTCCCTTGTTGGTAATTAACTGTTTTTCTCTTGCTGCTTTTAATATTCTCTCTTTGTCTTTTGCTCTTGGCATTTTAATTATGATGTGTTTTGGTGTGGTCCTCTTTGGATTCCTTTTGTTTGGGGTTCTGTGCACTTCCTGGAGTTGTAAGTCTATTTCTTTCACCAGGTGGGGGAAGTTTTCGGTCATTATTTCTTCAAATAGGTTTTCAGTATCTTGCTCTCTCTCTTCTTCTGGTACCCCCATAATTTGGTTGTTGGTATGCTTGAGGTTATCCCAGAGGCTCCATACACTATCTTCAAATTTTTGAATTCTTTTTCCTTTTTGCTTTTCTGGCTGAGTGTTTTTTGCTTCTTTGTATTTCAGATCTTTGACTTGATTCTTGCAATCCTCTAGTCTGCTGTTAGGTCTCTGTATAATATTTTTTATTTCAGTCAGTGTATGTTTAATATCTACTTGGTCCTTTTTCATATCCTCGAGGGTCTTGCTAAATTTATTGGCCTTTTCTAGGAAATTCTTGAAAAACCGTATAACCGTGGTTTTGAATTCTATATCCAGTCATTTGTTTTTCTTCATTTCTTTCATTTGTGATTTGTTTCTTTGTCTCCGCATTTTTGCTGCTTCCCTGAGTTGGTAGAGTAGCTTTGTGTGGTAGGTGTCCTCTAGGGCACAGTGGCTCAGTCTCCCCAGTTACCTGAGGTGGACACTCTTGGTGCACCCCTTTGTGGACTGTGTGCTCAGCCTTTTTGTAGTTAAGTCTTGATTGTTGTTGGTATCACTGGGAGGAATTGACCTCCAAGCCAATTGGCTGTGAGGATCAGCTGTGTCTACGCTGGGAAAACTTCTGTGCTGGAGACACTCTTATGAGACCAGACTTGCAAAATTGCAAAAACCTCTGTGGTCAGCTTGGATGGGGCAGAGTTTTAGGGCGCAGCAGACAGCCTTGGTTTCCCAGCAGCCCTGCCCTATGAGGCCCCTGGGTCTCAGTGTCCCTTGGTAATCACTGCAAGCACCTCTGAGAGAAAGCCGCCCTCGAGTTTCGCCTGCCGCCAGACAGTCCAGTTTCTTCCCAAATGAGTCGGGGTTCCCAGAAACTTGCCCAGAACTGGAGTTCAGCGCATTCAGGAGCTTCCGTCTCCCTCCTGCTTTAGAAAGCCAGCTGCCTGTGCACTCAGCAGTCAGTCCTCTGTGCACACGCACGCCTTCAGACCTCTGCCTTCCGCAGCTCCTGAGTCTCAGTGTGCTTTCTCTTTTCCTGACAGTCCAGATTCCCCCAAATGAGTCTGGCTTCCCAGCGTCTCGCCTGGGCTAGAGTTCAGTGCAGTCGGGAGTTTCCTTCTCCCTCCCGCTTTAGAAAGCCAGCGTGCACTCAGCCGCCCGTCCTCTCCGCGTGCGAGTCTTTATACCTCAGCCTTTTGCAGCTCCTCTGAGTCTCAATGTGCTTTCCTCTTTTCTTCTAGTTGTAGAGTTTCCACTCAGCCAGCTTTCCTGTGGTTCTGGATGGTGTCCGTTTTGTCTTTTAGTTGTAGTTTTGATATTGTGCGAGGCAGCAGTTTAGGTGTTTACCTATGCCACCATCTTGGTTTCTCTCAAGAGCTTCACCTCTTGTGTGTGTGTGTGTGTGTGTGTCCATCCCCACTAATCCTGGTTTTCATCTCTTTGTCCCCCACAGTGAGAGTTCCCTATTTCATTGACTTGAAAAAACCACAGGATCAAGGTTTGAATCACACCTGTAATTACTACCTCCAGCCAGAAGAAGACGTGACCATTGGAGTCTGGTGAGTGTCTGGCCAAATGACTGCAGGGTTGAGGCACCCACTGTGTGGACTCTCCAGGAGGCAGGAAGGACCCTGTGTACCGTGGTCACCGTTGTCCTTGACAGCAGTCTCTAAAACTGTTGCATGTCCATTTTTATTTTTACCCACTGTATTTCCAAAGCAAAGAGCTCTGCTAAATTTGATCCTAACGAAGCACGATGAGATGGCACCAAACTAGCCTGAGGTTTTCAAACAGCTTTGGGAACCAGATTGCTTTTTGTAGAGAGCCTCATTTCCAGGGGAAGAGAATGTCCTAGAAACAGAGAATATAAGGACAGAATTGTGAGCACAGGCTTGAGATATACCATTTCTTTTCAGAGACAGGAATGTCTAGATATTGAAAACAGCTTGATTTCTTTTTACATACAGCACTTTGGCAGTTGGTAATTTTGGTGTGTGCTATCTTAGTATTTACTTTTTGTAGCCATAAGTTTGAATTGGACTTAAGCTCTGTGACTTCTTTGTCTTTAGAATATGTTTTAATGTGTTTTCTGGGGACAAGTGGGTGTTTTCGAACAATTAAATTTAAATTGATCAGCCTTTCTGTGGTATGTTGTGCTTTTTCCTCTCAGAATCGCTCCGAATCGCTGTCCCTTAATCTAGATGGGGTGTTTTTCAGTGCCATAAAGTCTCTCCCTGCTGTCTCAGAAAACCACTGTGTATGTGAGGAGCTTCTAAATGAAATGTTGTGAATAGCTTCCCAGTGTGGATTGCGAGGAGTTCGGGCATTTCTAATAATGGTCCCTCGTAAAGAATGTAAAATGAGAAAGGAGATTTTTGTTCTTAGAAGTTGGTGCTGGGACTCTATAAGAGTCTTTTGTCATTTCTGATTTGGTTATATCTAGCACTTACTGACCACTATGTGCACAGGGGGCACTCTGCTTTTCCATCCAGAGCTGTTTGGTGGGAATTGGTTGGCCCTCCTGCTGGTTAATGGGGGTTTGTGCTTTGAAGACATGGGGATTTAGTTAGGGCTTCTTCCTCCTATTGCAAAGGGAATTTGTGGTGCTGATACTTAGGCTGAAAGCTCTCACAGCAGTTACCCAAGAAAGTTGTATTTAGTGACAACAAATACAACTTCTGGTAGTGACAGCCAGGCTGTGTGCTGGTGGGCACCTGCTGCCTGCTCATGTCTGTGTCTTGTGCTGTTGGGAGGACAGTGTGGGCCCTTGGGCACCAACTGCTCTCATCAGGCACTTCATCAGATCTAAAGCTGAGTATTTGCTTGGCCATCAGCTCAATCTCGGTTGCCTGTCATGGGCAGAGTTATCCACCTGGCAGGACAGAGGTGAGCCTCACGAATATTTTCCCTTTTTTCTTGCTGGAAGTTTCCTGGGCCTTTGTCAAGAGTTCCACGTTTGTTGTAGGTTGTCTATTGGAAGTGCCTTAGCTCCCAGTACCAAAAGGTACATTTATACCATGGAATGCTATACAGCTGTAAAAAAGAAGGATCTCTTACCCTCTGAGACAGCATGGAGGGACATGGAAAGTATTATGCTAAGCGAAATAAGCCAGTCTAAGAAAGACAAGTATCACATGATCTCACTCATATACAGGATCTAATGAACAAAATAAATTGATGAACAAAATAGATCTGGAGACATAGAGCATCGAAGAGACTGACGAATCTCATAGGGAAGGTGGGGGTGGGGGAGATAGGAAGGGAGAGATTAACCAAAGAATTTATATACATATTAGAGGCCCGGTGCATGAAATTCATGCTTGGGGGGGGGGGCGGTCCCTCAGCCTGGTCTGCACCCTCTCCAGTCTGGACCCCTCAGAGGATGTCCATCTCGCAATCCGGGACTGCTGGGTCCTAAGCACTCACCTGCCTGCCTGCCTGATTGCTCCTAACTGCTCTCCCCTGCCAGCCTGATCGCCCCTAACCACCTCTGCCTCGGCCCCCACCACTGTGGCTTTGTCCGGAAGGACATCCTGAAGGATGTCTGGAAGACATCCGGTCTAATTAGCATATTGCCCTTTTATTAGTATAGATATGTATAACCCAGGGATACAGGCAATAGTATGGTGAAGGCCTGGGCAGGTGATGGTGCAGGGTGGAGGGGGTTGATGGGGAATAAAAAGGGGGACATATGTAATACTTTCAACAATAAAGATAAATTTATATAAAGATATATATACACACACACCTTTCCATTCCATAGGTTTATAATTATAGGAGAGTGATAATTACAGTGGTCAGAATCACCCACAGCGTTATCCCTGGAACTGGTCAAAAGATATGTTAGAAATGAGATGCTGAAACTTAAGAGCTAGAAAATAAGAAATTGGCCATTTACTACAGGATTTTTTTAAGGATTCTTACTAATTAATTTAAATAACTTTTACAGAAAGCCTTATTAATTCAGACTCTCCCAGTGATTAACAGTATTTGATGTGGGCCTGAGTTAAGATTAACTGGAGCATCTCTCTGAAGGAGGGTTTGGCCAGATAGACTGAGTGAGTCTCTGAGAGCCTGGCCGGGTATGGAATGAGTTGGCTGACTGTAAGCTCAGCCACGAGATGGGGCAGCCTGCAACGCCTCCTCCTGCAGACATGGGTCTGCTAGCAGGATCTGGAATGTGTTGTACTTTAGAAATGGTACTTTAAGGATGGCCAGGTTTCTAGTGCAGCTCAGGAGATCAGTGTTGGCTGAATCTAATATGTTGCACTTGTGGCAACATGATACTGTCTTAAGTGCACTAAGTTAAATTGTGTATAGCTTAAAAATATGGGAACGTGTGAAGGAAATGCTGTTGTTCAGCTCATGTTTATCAAGTGCTCGTTCTGTGCTAGTCCCAGGTTAAGGCCTGGTGACCCATCCAGGTGAGATTTTTCCTCACAGAGCTCCTAGTTCCTCCTGGAGAGACAGCTGTCCCCACACCCCTGGTCACTGCTATCTGTGAGCCTCTATGGCCAGCAGATGTCCATTTGCAAGTTAAGAAATCTGCTTAAGCAGTCAAAAGCCATCCCTACAGCTTAGAGCTCAGAGTTCAGTAATTTATTCTGGAGAAAGGGACAGTTTGCCTCTTCTGCGCACCCATCCCCTGCTCTCTGCTCGGTGTGACATTGGCTTCGACAGCCATCATCATCTGGCCGTGCTGTTCCCCTCTGCTTCTGTTTCCAGGCACACTGTCCCCGCTGTCTGGTGGAAGACCGCCCAGGGGAAGGACCAGATGTGGTACGAGGATGCCTTGGCTTCTAGTTACCCTGTCATCTTATACCTGCACGGGAATGCAGGCACCCGGTGAGGAAGAAGAGCTCACGCATGTGTCCTCCGTACAGTGCTGGCTCCTTTGTGAGCAGGAGTATCCTGGCCCAGTCGAGCTTACTGACCTACTGCAATGAAGGAGCAGGCACATGGGGAACAGAGGAAAAGACAGAGTTCCTTTGGGGTTTGCAGGAAGGGGGAGTCTGGGTGAACTCACGGGAAGCAGCGTTCCCACAGGCTCAGAGCAAGGCAGGGCTGTGTGCAAAGTGGGCCCCGCGCGTTGGCCATAGTGGTGGGCTGGGGTGTGGTCATTTTATAGACAGAACCTGCAAGAGAATACTGCACGGGCCTTTCTGGAGGGGAAAGCAGGCCACAGTGGGGGTCTGGGCAGAGAGGCTGTGCAGATGACAGGCAGGAAGTCCAGGAAGCGTGGCCTACGAGGATGATTTCTGAGCCAAGGAATAGAGTGCCTAGCTACTAAATCATGTATGCTCTTGGCTGTTTGCTTTCTTCTATGTCTGGAACAAGCCACAGAGTATTTCTCTTCTTCTTTTAAAGAGCAAGTGGCTACAAACAGCTCTTGTAGTATCTTTCTGTAAATGAGAGAATTTTGAAGTTTATTGTGAATAAGGTTCAGTTAAGCAATGCCAGTCACATGGTAAATAAAACAAACTGCATGTAACTTCAGGCTTAAAGGAATATTGTGACTTTGAAAGGTTTGCTGCTCCCTCCCACTGCTCCAGAGACTGCTTGGGCTGCAGATCTTGCCTGTCCCTGCTCTTTGACCAGACTCATGCCACTCCCTGAGATTCAGATCCCCGGGCTGCTTGTGTTATGCTCTGAAACCTTTTTGTTCAAGTTAGGACATTTGAAAAATTTAGATAAGAGCCACCATGAACTCTTACAAAGTTAACTTCAAACATTGTGCAGTATTTCGTTCTAGACTTGAAACTCATTTCTTTGTATTTTTGTTTCTGCATTGTATTGGTTTCCTCCTTCATCTGGTCCTTGTCTCTCCCAAGGACACACCCTTCCCCCACCCCCACATACAAACACAAAATGAACAAAATGCTCATTATAAAAAAACACAGCTGAGCAGTCTGTAGAGGGTGAGCCCACCTGCCAGTACGCTTTCTTTTTTTTTTTCCCCAACATGCTTTCTTGTCCCAAGGTGGCCCTGTTCTGAGGCTGCCCCATTCCCACTTTGGAGTCTGTCCACAGTAACAACTGACCAACAACTGCACAGAAAGTGAGAAGGAATAGATGGTCCTTGGACAAAGAATACAGACATGTGAAATAGTTCAAATGTATGAAAGCCTATTCAGCCTCGGTAATAAAAAGTGCCCACAAAAACTAGTCTATTGGTGAGGAGCTGGGAGACAGCTGTTCTCACATACTTGGGGTCAAAGGCGAGGGCCCTCTGAAGGACTCAGCAGTGATTGTCAAGATTACGATTGCACACCTTCAGGTAGTAGTTCCTTGTGTAGGAATGAGTCCCACACATGGCTCACATGTATCTGGCCATAGCAGCAAAACTTAAGTCAGCAGCAGGTGGTAAAGAACCAAATGACACAAGACAAGCCAAGTGACCACCGCTAAAAAGAGTGTACTTGAGAGTTGGCTGTGATGTATTGAGTGAAAAGTGAGGTATGTGTGGCGAATCCCTGTGGGTGTGTGGGCAAGTAAAGAAGGGCCTTTGCTTCTGTTATAGGCGGTCCCTGGTCAGTAGGAGGCCGAGGAAGAGGCTAGATGCTGGGGCAGGAGTGGGTGGGCCTGCTGTGTATCCTCTTGTATCTTTTTGATTTTATACTGCATGTAGGAATTACCTAGTCAAAGAGAAAAGTAAGATAGTAATTAACAAATATCTCCAAAGTACTAAGCCTGCCCCTTGCTTGGCACAGTACTACTACAGGCAAGCTTAGAGCCACTTAGGGTATCCCAAGGAGGAGGTCACCTGTCCATCAATGCCTGGCCCTTTATGGTTTTGGGGACCAAGTCCTTAAAAGCCCAAATGCTCCAGTATTGACCCTGGGCCTGCCTCTTTGAGAAGATGTATTAACACCTATTCTTGTTTCCTTCTCCCTGACATTCTAGAGGAGGTGACCACCGAGTGGAGCTTTACAAGGTAGGTGAGCATGGCACAGTATGTGACGGAAACAGCAGTATCCACACAGTCTGTGATGGGTCAAGCTGTGTCTACACTGTCTGTGACTGAGGGAGCAGTGTCCAGATGGTGTATGATGAACAGAACAGTGTCCACAGGGGTCTCTGATGGAGGGGGCATTGCCTGAGTGTTGTTTCCTGTCTGTTCTTTCCAGGTGGCATGAACAGTAGGGAGTCCCCTAATAATTTTGATTGTTAATCATGGTGGCCTTTCTGGCACTGCCTCTGTGGGTGACTCCATCATGGAGTGCTTCCTACAATGCTGCCTCCAGGAAAGTTTCCAAAATCAGGATAAATGGACCTTGTAGATCTTATGCCAGATGTTGGCTGATTACATAAAAGCCATTTTAAATTGTTTACTAGTACAAGTATGTTACTCACATATAAAAGGTAAAAGGAATGGAGAGGACAGATCGGGGTCAGGGAGCTATACTTTACTCCCAAGTTGCAGGCTCAGGAATTGGGCCACCACAGAATTTCTCACCTTACAGGAAGTACAGTCACATTTAAATCGGATTTCAAGCCCAGCAGGTCTCCCCAGATAAAGGGGGCTGCTGCAGGCAGGCTTGTAGACCTTCCCTTCTACTTGGTCCTTGTCTTCCTCAGGTGTTTGGGTCTAGGAGCCTGAAATGTGCAGTTGTTACCAGTGTCCCGGGGTCACCGTGCCTGTCTCCCCCATCCTTAGAGGGGCATCTGCATTTGCTACAGGCAGAAAGGGACACAAGCAGATGTGTGGGAACATCAGTACTGTGCGGGCACTGCTCTGTTTGTCATATACCAGGTGGACTGCCCTGGGCTGTGGAGTGTTTGTTTCCTTGTGTGGATTGGATCAGGTCAGGGAAGGGAATGCTTGGAAAACTATAGGTCCCATTTTGAGGTTTCTGTCCATAGAATGGTTCACACCAGGAACAGTGTGGCTCTGGAGAGTGTAGGATTTGCGGGAGGCTGGGAGCTAGAAGGTCATCTACAGACTGCCCTGGGGCAGCCTAAGGAGAAAGGAGCAAAGGCCCAGCAGTGACTTTAGGTGACTTGGTGGCTGGCAGCTTCCACATGCCTGTGGGCACACCTGAGCCACTGTGGTGGATGGAGTGGAAGGAGGCTGTAAGTAGGTATCTAGTGAGAAATCTCAAGTCTAGAGGGTTTTTTAATAACAGAAACAATTCAGTGAAAGCTTAAAATCTGAGCTATGCTAGGTTGCAGATGGAGTTCCTCCTCCTGGGTTGCTGGGTGGTCAAAGTCCCCTTGTGAGCCCCTGAATGCAGAGGTGCGGTGTGGCTCGGAGCCAAGGGAGAGGCTTCCTGCTCACATTGCTGAGGTGGAGGGCATCAGTGTATCCAGTAGCAGCAGTTGGCATTGGGTTTTTAAGATCCCACCGGGATTGGGGCAACATGATGACAAGTCTTGATTAAGTTTCCCATGTGTGCAGGGTGTAAAGACAGAAGCCGGGGATGGGTTTAGTAAGGGGCAAGTTACCCTCTGTCCAAGGTACGTGGATCTTTTTGCCCAGATGTTTATTTTTCACTTTACAGGTGCTGAGTTCCCTTGGTTACCACGTGGTCACCTTTGACTACAGAGGTGAGGGTTCTTTTGAAATTGCATCTCCTAGCCCTCCCAATTCTACCTGTTACTGGACAGGGGACCTGGCCCTTGGCGGGCTATCTGCTGATAGTGTGTGGGTTCTTGACTTCATGCAGGAAAATTTTCACAACATGAGTCCAGGCGAATTTTAGAGGATGTTTATTAAAGCTGGGGCAGTGAAACTAAAAACACTGGGGAAATGAGCCTATGCTGGTCTGCTTTGGCTTTCTAAGAAGTCAGAGAAAAGGAGGCCTTAGGGACAGATTCAGGGAGTTAGCCTGGGATGAACTGCCACTGCCCATTGCTGCCCTGGTTGTAAGCCTACACTGCTGCCTCCAGGAAAGTTTGCAAAATCAGGATAAATGGACCTTGTAGATCTTATGCCAGATGTTGGCTGATTACATAAAATAATGGGGTCCCTTAGAATTTAGGAGATGCATGCCTCTGGGGAAAGAAGAGAGGGAGGGGAAAGTCTCCTTGTGCTCCCGGGAGAGGGCATGCTGGGATCTGCTGGGACCTTCCTTCGTTTTGAGGGGTTTGGTTCAGTGGATAGAGTGTTGGCCTTCGGACTGAAGGATCTCAGGTTCCATTCCAGTCAAGGGCATGTACCTTGGTTGCAGGCACATCCCCAGTAGCGGTGTGCAGGAGGCAGCTGATTGATGTTTCTCTCTCATCGATGTTTCTAACTTTCTATCCCTCTCCCTTCCTGTCTGTAAAAATCAATAAAATAATAGAGTTTTTAAAAAATAAAATAAAAGTTGGGTGTTTAGGGGAGGATCAAGAGAATGTTCAGCAGGTATATGCTGATGTTACAAAATGAGATTTATCCTCTTAACTTCATCTGTCCTTGGGTGTGGTTGACAAATGGCACTAATTGGATTTCTGCTGTCTTCCTGAGTAAGGTGGTTTAAGCTAATTACACCCTGTTTGGGGAGGGAAAGTGCAAATCCTTTATTCTCAAGTGTCCCCGGTTTAGGGAAGATAGGATTTACTAGATGGCTGCAAACTGCCTGGCATCTAGATTTCCTAGGTGGCTGCAAACTGCTGTCTATCTGTCTCAGTTTCCCTATTCTGCTTATCCTGGCTTACTAGCCTGTCCCACTCTAGTTAATGTTTGATGTGTAGCTAGTAGGTTCCTAACCTGTGGTAAAAGTGTCTGTTAAGGTAATAGAGGGGGACCGATTCTTCAGTGAGTGTCCTGCATGCAGCCACCAGGGGCGTCTCTGTTACAGGCAGGCACTAGTGCCTGGAACCCTGGCACATGCCCTCTGTGAGCAACATTTTAAATGTGGAAGATTCTGTCTTTTTTCTTTATTGGACTCAAGGCTTTCTCTGCAGCAGGACATCAGATGTGTTTTATGCTTGGGAGAGTTTGTCTTATTGAGGTTATGAAAACAGGAAAAGGAACTGCTAAGAGAGAAGATTGTTATTCTTGCCCCTGCGGTATGTATTTCTTCTTTCTTGAGTAAATCAGAGGGCTTACCCCTGAAGAGATCAAGAACCCACAGTTTGATGTAAGCTAAGAACTTTCTACTTCAGTGAGCCAGGAAATACTTCGTATTAATAGTGAGCAGCTGTGTGAGAAATGTATTTCCGTATTTCCTGCCCCCCCCCCCCCCCCGCCGCTCCAGTTCTCAGTTGGAGAGAGTAAAGGCTGAAGACCACTTGGCTGGCTTATCTTGACCTTCTTGGAGGGCATTGTTGTCCAATATCCTCGGACTGAGGATATGGGTGTTATGTTAGTTAGTTCTTGTTGCTGTTCTAACAAATTACCACAAACTTAATTGTCTTAAAATAGCACATATTTATTATCTTGCAGTTCTAGAGGTCAGAAGTCCAAAATCTTTAGCATCTGAGCTAAAATCAAGCTGTTGGCAGGGCTGGTTCCTTCAAAAGGTACTATGGGAGCATCTGGTTTCTTGTCTTTTCCAGCTTGTTGGTTTTAAAAAAAAAAAATATATATATATATATATATATATATAATTTCAGAGAGGAAGGGAGATGTGGAAGATTCTATCTTTTTTCTTTATTGGACTCAAGACTTTCTCTGCAGGACATCAGATGCGTTTTGTGCTTGGGAGAGTTTGTCTTATTGAGGTTATGAAAACAGGAAAAGGAATTGCTAAGAGAGGAGATTGTTATTCTTGCCCCTGCGGTATTTCTTCTTTCTTGAATAAATCAGAGGGCTTACCCCTGAAGAGATCAAGAACCCACAGAGAAGGCAAGAAAGACAGAAACATCAATGATGACAGAGAATCATTAATCTGCTGCCTCCTGCACGCCCCCTACTAGGGATCGAGCCCGCAACCCGGGCATGTGCCCTTGGCCAGAATCAAACCTGAGGTCCTTCAGTCCACAGGCCAATGCTCTATCCACTGAGCCAAACCAGCTAGGGCCTTTTCCAGCTTCTTGATGCTGCCGCATTCCTTGACTGTTGGCCCCTTGTATCTCCATTACTCGGACCCTGACTTTTGGGGTCTGGGGTTATTTTCTGGTTTTACCTTTTTCTTGTATTAGTCTCGCTCTGTTTTTGTGGTTGTTGTTGTCTGTCTCTCAGACTAAGGTGATTTAAACCACCTTCTCTTCTATATCTTTAATTAGGAAGGGTAGATTCTTGTGATTTATTACCTGCTGCTATTGCTCAGCCATTCGGGCCGTTTGTTCAGCCATTTGTCTGTTTCTTCATTCGCTTGCCAGAGAATTTTCTTAGTTTCTTGCTAACCTGCGTCACTTTCACATAACATATTTACAGGTTCCAGGGATGAGGATAAGGGTGTGGGCCACTTTGAGGGTCATTATTCTGCCTACCTCAGGAATGGTTCTTTCATGAAGACAGTTAGTTCCTGGTTCCATCAGGTTGAAAGTTAAGGTTGGGGAAAATTCTGAAATGAGGATCCAGAAATAAGTTCACCCATTTATCCTTTTGTCCGTGCTAAAAAGGATTTTCTGTTTCTGCTCTACTCTGTAGCCCTCAGGATAATGAGAAGGGCCAGCCTTCTTCCTTCTTTTCCTCCCTGTGCTTCTGCCAAGAAATGAAATCCAGTATATTAAGTCTCTACATTTCTAAGTCCTACAAGAGAGAAGTTCCGCTTCTAAGTGTCTCTCCCTGTCCCTGTCAAGTCTCTGTCTCTCTCTGAGTGTCTTTGTCCCTCTCTATCCCTGTGTCCCTGCCTCCCACTGTGCCCTGAGCCTCTATCTTGCCTTGTTTCTCATATGACTTCTTTCCTAATCTGGTGTCTGGGATGCCCAGGGGAAGTGACTTATTGTGCCCATTTACTCTGTGGGTTTTTGCTTATGCAGCAGAACCTGCTTTTTCTGAACCTTATGGTACTTTCAGATCATGTGATGATGACTCACTGCTGAGCTGGTGGAAATGACAAAGGCACTTGACCTTCCCTGGAGACTGGGTAGAAGGGCCCTTGGGAGGACCCAGAGTGGAGGAAGATGTGTTTGACTTTCCTCCATTATGCAAACAAGATGCTTAGAGCCCTTGCCTCTCTGGTTCAGAGTTGCCTGGAGCCTGGAATTACCCCCACCTACCCTGTCATCCACCCTTTTACTCAGAGCCTCTCCTGACTCCCTTGCCTATTCAAAGCTGGGCTGAAGCTGAGCCAGGGCGCCTGGATTGGGCTGAGGAGTCCTGGGGCAGGCTGGGCTCTCATTGGCCCCTCATCCTGGGCCAGCTACTGGCAAGCCCCCAGTGTTGGGGAGGTTGATGTCCCAGCAGGACCACTCCATTCTTTGTTGCTGCTCATCAGGACTCAGTCTAGGGCATGTGACAGCCTTAGGGTTCAGGGGTTGCAATTTGGTAAGGAGGTGGGAGAAGTAGGAACAAGTTTGTTGGGACACCCTCCATGTGGAGCTGTGGATGGTGACGACGGTGATGGCAGAGATTTGTTTTGCCCCTAATGGTCTGGGCCTGCTTGTTGAGAAGGAGGGGAGTTGAATCTGCCCCCAAGAGGTTCAGTGAACTGGCCTTGACTTCCTTCTCTTCTGCCTCTCTCTCCCAGGTTGGGGTGACTCAATAGGCACACCGTCAGAGCCGGGCATGACCTATGACGCACTCCATGTTTTTGACTGGATCAAAGCAAGAAGTGGAGACAACCCTGTGTATATTTGGGGCCACTCCCTAGGCACTGGGTAAGAGTTCCCAGCATGTGAACAACATAAACTGATGAACAAAAACAGATCCAGAGACAGAGAAGCATCAATCAGACCGTCAAACCTCAGAGGGAAGGTAGGGGAGGGTGGGGATAAGGGGGAGAGATCAACCAAAGTACTTGTATGCATGCATATAAGCCTAACCAATGGACACAGACAATAGGGGGGTGAGGGCATGAGTGGGGGGTGGGGGTAATGGGGGGATAAGGACACATATGTAATACCTTAATCAATAAAGAAATTAAAAAAAAGAGTTCCCAGCATGGCATGGGTTTTTGGAGAGCAGGTCTTCATGGGACGACCTTCCAGCCTGGGCTCCCCGAGGGTGCCCTGGTGTCCTACAGATCCTGTAACACCATTAGTTCTAACAAGCCTTGTCTCTCGTCTACATGCAGGTCAGGGAATGTGATGTCATAGAGACCATAAAGGGTTGAACTACTTTAACTCCTTAACCCAAGAAGTGACTCCAGACACACATGGGCAGTTGTAGGGTGGTCTCCCTCTCCTCATGGAGGATGGGCAGACTCCTCAGCCCGAGGTTGTCCCCCCAAGGGGGGACAGATGGGATTCAAGTTCCAGATATACCTGGGCTTTGCATCCCTGGTTTTGGATTTTGTGTGCTGGCCAGCAAGCTCCAGTGCCGGGGCTCTGATCACTGCGCTGGGGCATTAGTAACAACTGGGCCACACAGGCCGTACTTGGTTTACCAGAGAACTTGGGGGAGGCAGCAGTGCCAAGACAGGAAGCACTTTAGTGTTCCATTTGGGGTCACCTAAATTGTTTTTGCTGATGTGAGGTCCAGAATGTTTCTGAAAGATGTCAGTACTCAGAAGCCCAGGACCTTCAGCAATGCTGTCTTTTCCTGCTGCCTTTCATTCAAGTGCAGTGGCTGTGACATCTTTCCATGTTGCTGCTCATCTTGATAGCATGCTGCATTTGGGCCGGGCCTCCTGGCTTGTCCTCATGGGGAAAATAGCTCTCAGAAATGTGCCTGGGAAGGGGGGGGGACCAGGTCATCTTGCCATGGCTGTCTACAAAGGATATGGCTGGTGTGGCAAGAGGCCCCCAGAACTGTGCAGGTGGACACAGCCTGCTCTTAGCTGTCTTGGGAGCACTAGCTCCAACCAGTTGTGAGCTGAGGGGCAGTGTTGTGCATCCTGAAGGAGGCTGTTCCTGGTGAGGCTGCAGAACACACCTTGGGGACATGAAGGGTGGCTGTCATTGCCATCCTTGACAGAAGGCTTGGCTGAGGCTGGGGCAGCCGGGCCCACCCACAGTCCTGGAGCATTTTTGTCTCCCCACCCCCTTCCCTATAATGCTACCAATTTCTTCACAGATCCCACAGCTTCTCTGCTCACTTTCTAGTGTGAGAACAGTCTCATATAAAACAGTTTTTGTCAAAATTCAACTGAACTGTTTTGTTTTCTCTTTTCAGAGTGGCAACAAATCTGGTGCGGCGCCTCTGTGAGCGAGGTAGGGGCTCATGTGGCATGAGTTCTGGTGTGTGGGCAGGGCTCCTCCTGGTCCCGGCTCTCTCGGGGCAGGCAGAGTGCTTGGGAGCTGGCTGTGTTCCAGGCCCTGCTGTGAGTCTTGTGAAGTGGTGCTTGTGGGCAAGCAACACAGTGCCTGTGCTCCGTGTCCCCTTGGAACCCCTTGAACTGGGTATTGAGGCCAGGGCCTGGCAGACCCTCAGCTGCCCTAAGCCTGCATCCCCCAGGGATTCCTGAGCAGCTGGTGCAGCCTCACCAGGAACCAGGCTCCAGATAAGCAGCTTTACCAGATATGGTTCTCAGGAGCGGCCCCAGGCCACCTGAGGGTCCCCTGTGTGGGTACTCTTGCATGCCAATCATGTGGGAGGGTCTGAAGGGGGTGCAGCTGGCCAGGTTGGCACCCCAGCTTCCACTGTCTTTTCTGGGGGGCTATCTTTCCCATGGATCCTCATGGGGCCATGGAGCTTGTGTTTTGTCTGGGCTTCTTGCCTATCTCCCAGTTTCCTGTTTATTTTACCAATAATCTAGAGACGCCGCCAGATGCCCTTATATTGGAATCTCCATTCACTAATATCCGTGAAGAAGCCAAGAGCCATCCATTCTCAGTGGCAAGTACAGATCTTATTTAAAATGGACTTATTTTCGTTATTAAAGTAATTACTATAAAGTGACTATCCTATCTAATAAAAGAGTAATATGCAAATTGACCATCACTCCAACACAAGATGGCTGCCCCATGTGGACACAAGATGGCCACCACAAGATGGCCAGCAGGGGAGGGCAGTTGGGAGGGACCAGGCCTGCAAGGGAGGGCAATTGTGGGCAATCAGGCCAGCAGGGGAGAACAGTTGGGAGGGACCAAGCCTGGAAGGGAGGGCAGTTGGGGGCGATCAAGCCTGCAGGGGAGGGCAGTTAGGGGTGACCGGGCTGGCAGAAGAGGGAAGTTAGGGGCGACTGGGCCTGCAGGGAAGGGCAGTTGGGGGGGGACCCAGGCCTGCAGGGGAGGGCAGTTAGGGACAAACAGGCTGGCAGGGGAGCAGTTAGGCATCAATGAGGCTGGCAGGGGAGTGGTTAGGGGGTGATCAGGCTGGCAGGCAGAAGCAGTTAGGGGCAATCAGGAAGGCAGGCAGGGTGAGCAGTTGGGAGCCAGCAGTCCTGGATTGTGAGAGGGATGTCCGACTGCCCAGATTGGAGAGGGTGCAGGCCTGGCTGAGGGGCACACCCACCCCATGCATGAATTTCGTGCACCGGGCCTCTAGTAGTAAATAAGTATAAAAACAATAATCATAAAAAGTATTTAAGTATTCTAATGAAGGCAGATTTATTAAGAACTAATCTTTGTTTAGTTCTGGGCATTGGCCTGAATCCAGAGCTGCCTAGGAAGTTTATAACTTTGCAGCCAGGTAGGACGGGTTCACAGCTCAGTTGTCTAGAGTGGCAAGACCCTCAGGAAGCCTTGCCCCCATGGCCTGGTTTGCACACCGGTATTGTTCCCCATGGGGCTCGGCCCAGGCTGAGTGCTGTTACCCCAGCTGTTTCCTCAGGGGTGAGCTGGTGAGTGCCTTCCCACTCCATTTCCACAGACAGTGCTGAGCAGCCAGGCTCTCACTGTTGAATTTTGGGGTGATGTGTGACCTAGAGGGACTTCCTCTGTGGCCTTTCCATCTGTTTCCTACCATCTGACCTCACACTGCTGACCAAGATTCCTCTTTAGTCTTACTTCTTTGATGTTGATTTTCCCCAAGTTGTATGGACCCCCATTTTTATTGAGGTGGTGGCCCTGATGTCTGTGGGATGTCTGGTCTCTCGGCTGCTGCTCTGAGGTGTAGGAGCCCCACTTGCAGACAGCTTTTGCCATAGCAAGTCAGGGGTCCTCTTGAGCAGGGAGTCTGTGGTCAGGGCACAGAAGGGCAGGGGTGCCCCAGTAGAGCCATTGGAGAGAGGAAGAGGGGGGAGAAAGAGAAACACCGATCAGTTACTTCCCATGCTCCCCGATCTGGGATTGAATCTGCAACCTGGGTATGTGCCCTGACCGGCAATTGAACCCATTACCTTTTGGTGTACGGGACGACACTCCATTCAGCTGAGCCACACTGGCCATTTAATTGACTCTTCTGCACGTTTCCATGTCTTCTTCAGGTATATCGATTCTTCCCTGGGTTTGACTGGTTCTTCCTTGATCCCATTACAAACAGTGGAATTAAATTTGCAAATGATGAAAAGTGAGTACTGTAGTAGAGCACCTAATTCTTCACTTAGAAAAATCTGAGAACCTCCAGGATAAGCCTGCTCAGTCACATTAACCAAATAGGAGGGAATTCTGAAGACTTTGGTTCTTCTCTAACCTCTCTTTATAAAGAGAAAGCAGGTAGAGCTGCCTGAGAGAAAAAGGGGTCTGGGAAGACTACAGAATTAAAGCTATGTGAAAGCAGAGTCCGTATGGTTTGTATGTGAATATAGTTTGGCAAAACAAAATCCTGAATAGGTGTTAAAGCAGTAATAATAACTGTTATTCAAAAACTGACTTTTCCTCAGCCATTTGATTGATGTTGGCTATGATTTCTATTACGTAAATCAAAAGTAAATATTCTAGTTAAGGGCTCATTCTCTGAACAATGTTCATATTCTGTTAGCATTGTCTTTTTTTATATCTTTATTTCATCTCTTTTAATTTTTTTTTAAAATAAAGGAAAAAATCCTTATCTAAATATTCAGTTAATACCTAAAAATCTACATTTTGAAACAGAATGTTTTCCCCTCAATTATATTTTTTTGGTTCTAAAAATAGAACTAAAACTTGAGCAAAAATTATAAGCAAAAATACCTGTTTGTTTGTAAATACGGTTGTTTTTCTGGAACTTAAGAATTATCTGAACAAACTGGACTTTTTCTAAACAACAGCAATGAGTGCTGCTCTCCCTGGCAAGCCGCCTTGGGCCCTGCTCCCCAGCTGAGTGGTGGCAGTTGTGGGGTCCAGCAAGCACTTCACCCCCACGTGGTCCAGCCCTCACCCACTGGAATTCAGGAGCCCCCTCTTGGTGGGCAGGTCTGTTGCCAATTACTTGCCAAGGTGAAGCATGTGAGCTAGGCCTCTTTCAGAGCAGGTAACGGTAAGAAAACTGCCCACAGTAGAAAATCTAAAAAGTGGATAGTTCAAAGTTTGATTCGCTCCACCCTGGCAGCGGAATGAGGTCAGAGTGGATGGGCTGGGCATTTCTGGGATGATGAGCCCCCTGTCCCAGGTTCTGTCAGGTGCCAGGCTTGCCCCCCAGCACTACCCTCACGGAGCCCCCAGATCAGTGATCAGTATGGAATCGCTAAGACCAGGTGGGTGCCGTGTCCACCAACTCACCATGAGGCCTCTGTGAGGCAGCCAAGAGACACTCAGCCTATTATGTGGTTTGCTAAAGGGGTTGAAGTAAGTGAACCTATTAAAAATGTTAATTTACTTGTAAACATTCAAGAGTGACCTTATGTGTTTTATGCCAAAGATAAATTAGAGGGTATAGACACTTACCAACAGATGCCTAGTAACATTCATTTGCAGTAAGTTTCTTGGCCCCCCCCTAAAATATTCAGTTTGTAAATACTATTCTGTAACTTTTAAAAAATATGTCTACTGGCAAAAATAATCATGTTCAATTTTCAGAAACTATGCAGAGGCCAGATTTGGTGAATAAATTAATCTCTAGGTTTGATTGACACCTAGAATAAATGTTGATAGAAACATCTGAGAAATCAGCTTTTAGTTCTCTAGGAAAAAGCCCACTAGAATTAGAGCTGTTAAACAGCATGGTGAAATACTCCCTAAACCTAGGTCCCTGCCAGGGGTGGGACCGGGGTGCCAGGAGACCCCAGCCATCTCCCTGAGATCTTGGTCTAGTCCTTTCTCCCTCCACAGCGTGAAGCACATCTCCTGCTCTCTGCTCATCCTGCACGCCGAGGATGATCCGGTCGTGCCCTTCCACCTTGGCAGAAAGGTGGGTGTCCATGCAGCCCCTGGGCGGGAGACACCTCTCAGGCCCACGTTTGAGCTGGACTGGGCACAGGCAGATGACAGGAGGGGCCTGCTGCTGGCAGGGTGGGGGTCGGGCTAGATGGCTCATGCTGTCCACAAGAGGAAGCATAAAAAATAAGCAAATGTTTCCTAGGTCCCATTACAGGGTCCTGGCCTGACAGAGACTTGACTACAGGGGACCCAGCGGGAGGGCTCGCCATTTTTTGGCTGGAGGATAGGACCCCTTTATGACAGGATCCTCCAGCCCCAACTCAGGAGTCCCAGTCAGTGTTGACATAGACTCTCGCATTTGCTCTCCTGCCTTTGGAATTGGAGCAGTGCTAGAGTATTATCATGTAGTCACAGGGCCCCCGCATTTACTTTTGCTGAATTTGCTTTGCCTTTGCTGCCATGAAGCAGGATTAGATTTGTAGGTGAGCGTGAGGCGGGAGACAGCATTGCCTGGCCATGGTGAGAAAGAGGGGCAGGGGCAGCCTAGAGGGGGTGATGCCTGGGCTACTTCCACCTCAGAACAGGCCCGAGGTACAGGCGAGTCTGGGCACACAGTCTGGCTGTCCTGGCGGTAGGAGGAGGGAGGGGTTGAGCCAGGACAGAACCTGAGAGAGCTTGTTGACTGGCCTTGACCAGGCATACAGCAAAGTCTGAGGTACCTGACCCATCCCAGCCCCCAGGGCTGAGCCCTCAGGGCTGCTCCCGGCTCTTACACCACCACATCATTCATAGCACGTGGTGCTGGCTCATTCACCTCACCTAAGGAAGGGGGCAGTCTGAGAAACAGGTGTGGGGACTGGTAGGTTCTTAAATCCCAGGCCGAGGGGCTGCGCCTGGGCTGGGTTCTTGCCAGCACCCTGGCCTTGGCCATGGCAGGCTCCTGGGCTATTTGAGGGGCCATGGGCTGCCTCTGACGGGTCTCTGTTGAAGAGGAGGCCACCAGGCAGGTCACTACAGGACTGCCATCTCTGGGCACTGACCTGCTTCTCCCTCCTCAGCTCTATAACATCGCTGCACTATCTCGAAGCTTCCGAGACTTCAAAGTTCAGTTTATGCCCTTTCACTCAGACCTCGGCTACAGGCACAAATACATCTACAAGAGTCCTGAGCTTCCTCGGATACTGAGGTGAGAGACTCTTCTCTTCAGGGATGTCGTCCTGGGTGGTGCCAGCGTGGGCCAGACGTATAGCCGCTCACCCACTAATGCTGCCTCAGTGGGAGGATTCACGAGCCTTTTATTTCCATGGAGAGGAGCTGAGTGTTTATTGCTCCTCCCTCCTGGACTATTCCTGTGATCTCCCGGGGTACAGGTTGTGCAGGCCCACACAGACACCCACACAGGGGTGCGTCTAGCACAGGACATTCATATACAGGCGCTATCCCCCACCCACCCACCCCCACACACAGCTCAGGCCTTGGTACCTTCCCACATACCCATCAGGTCCTACCCCCCACACACACAGCACACAGGCTCTCTGGCCTGGGCCAGCTCCTCAAAAACATGTTTGTCCCCAGCTGCCTCTCGAAGTAAGGCTGTGCTCCTGGCTGTGAGTTCACCTTCCTGGGCTTCTGAGCCTAGGGGTACCCAAATCAGCCATCAGCGGGTTTCATCCCGTGTGTAATTGCACTGCATACGTGAGTTCTCCTCTGGCTGCCTTGGGAGTTCCAGAGGCAAAGCTACGTTTCTGTAGCAGTTTGCCATTCCTTGCCACATGGACCTGGGTTGTTGAGAGGGACCAATGAGCTGAAAGGGTATGGATTTGCTCTGAGGTTGTAATTTTCCCCTATCATTACAGAAAATTTAGACCAGAGTATATATAGCTCTAAAGTTTAAGAAGCGCTCATAAGCTGGTCTTTCTTTCTGCATGTCATTGACTGTGATGCCATTGGTGTCCTGCCTGTTGTTCTCCAGGCTCCTGCTCTTTAGACGAGCTATGAGGACAGGGGGAGGTGGGATCTTGGGTTTGGCTGACCATTGTCCTCTGGCCTAGGGAATTCCTGGGGAAGTCGGAACCTGAGCTCCAGCACTGAGCTCACTACCTGAAGGAGCATGAAGACCTCTGCCCTTCTCCCCATTCCTCTGACCAACCCAGCACCCTGGAGATGGGGTGCAAGTGTCTGCGGTGCACCTGGAGAGAGGACTTGGATGCCAGCTAGGGCAGGCAGAAGAGGCTCTGGCAGACTGGTGGCCAGAAGCATGGATTTTTCTGAAAAATGTGACAGGCATGTGGCCCTCTCTCCTTGCTGCCACGCAACCTGAGCTCTTGGAAAGAGTAACACAGCAGGCCAGCCACCAGGCAATCAATCCCACACTTCTGAGCTGGGCATGGAGAACAGGGCAGGAGGTCTGAGGTCTTGGGACCACACTGAGCTTTCCAGCACCACCCACAAGGCTGTGGGAGACTTGGGCCCTGTCCCTTCCCAGCACATGCAGAATGGACTCTAATGGTTCCATCACCCCTCTTGCCCTACGTACCCCGCTTGCCTTCTTTGATGTCCCTGCCTCCATAGGCAGGTCCCACCACTCACAGAGGTGCCTGTGATCTGCATTTCCTCCTCTTTCTACCCAACTAACCTGGCCCTAGACTGAGCATTTATTTAATAAAATCTGGTGGTGGTCTGTCTGTTGCCTTTTCAGTTCCGCCTCTAGCCGCACCCAGAACCTGCCCCCACCTCAAGCCACTCACAGAGCCTTGGCCACATGGGTGGAGGGGTGCCTGTGGGGAAGGCCCTTCCAGGGAGGGGCCTTCTCCAGATGTGGCAGATGGTCTTTTCCTAAAATATAGGCCTACATAGGTGACCCTTTCAACCTCATGCTTAGCAAGCTCATTGGACATGGCCATGTCAGAGGATGGGCATTGGGGTTTCACCATGGACCCTAGATGAACCCCTGACTATTGACAGGGCAGCTGCTGGAGTGCAGGGACTTGAGTGTAGTCTATGATCGTCGCCACCTTCACTCACCTGGTGGTGGTTCTTGTCTTGTTTGGCTTTTTGTCAAACTAGCTTCTCCTCTCAGAGAACTGACTTAATAAGAATGCGGCCTTGAGCTGCCCCCTCAGGGTGTATCCCAGCTCAGTGTAGGGAAGCCCACCTGGGACACAGCCTTTCCTGAAGGCTGGCCTTCCTCCCCTTGGTCCTGAGGCTCTGGAAATGAGCAGTCCCAGCAGCTCAGAAATTCTCGCCTGCCTGCCTGTCCTCCAAGGCATTAGGGCCAGTATTACCATTTGGGGCTTGCTGGGGGCCCAGAGGCCAAAGCAGGTTACACCCCTTCCTGGGGCACTTTAGAACTGCCCATGGCGCTTCTCACATCTGGGAAACGCACTTTTCTTAAACTGGGATTGAAACGTGAATAGACTCTTGTCCTGAAGTCCATGTGTTTTCCAGGTGTGAGCACTGCCTATAAGCGCCGTTGTCCCAGGCTGAGAGTTCGGACACTTGGGCCCGGCCTGATAGCATCTTTCTGTGTAACTGCTCTGCGTCAGAGGCTCTGAGAACCACTGAACACCACGTGCCCCCTGGGCTGGACAGCCCCTTCATGAGGCTGGAGTGCTCTTCTGGCTGTGTCCCTGAGACTCAAAGTCAAGTGCTCAGCCAAGGAAGTGGGTGTGATCTGCTCATATTATCTCAGACCTGCCTGTTCTGCCTGGGTTCTTCGTGGGTTTTTTGTTCGTTTGTTTTACTTTTTGTCTATGTGAAAGGCCTCAGATCCTTTTCTAGGGGGAATGAGATAGGATATAAAGTAAAAATACAAGCTGTTAATGTTCTTAGAGATTCTTGACAGGCCGACTGAAGATGAGGAAGCACAAAAAAAGGAGCGGTGAGTGGGAAGCCACTGGCCATTACCTCAGTCAGGTCCAAAGGACCCTACTTGATGGCTTCTTAGCTTATTACCTTGGTCCAAGGCACAAAGCTTGAAATGTGGGTAAGCACTGACCCTGGGTTACAAAATCAATGTATGGTCAGGACAATGCTTTAAAAAAAAGAAGCGATGTCGATATGCATAGCTATAAACTGCAGTTACACACGTGTCCTGGGAGCCACAGGACAAGGATGGGAGCATGCATTCCCAGGGCACATCCCCACCTCCAGGAGAGGCTCATGCCATTGCCCCCAGCAAGGGTCCACCATGCTCCAGGGTCCCATACTTCTCAGGGTCTTTGGGTAACATTGAGCCCCAAGTTTATACCACTCCTGTTTTTTATTCAACTTGCAGCTATACAATTATAGAGAAAATATTTTTGGGCATTCTACCTGCCAGGATGGGTGGCAGAAGTCAGGTGCAAAAGAAGCCAATACAGTTCCGCACAAAAAGCCAATGCCCAGAGGACAGTTTACCAAGTGACTAGATTTCACAGTTCTTGGAAGAGCTGGCAGTTTAGGCATACCCAGCTCCAAGTCTCACATCAGCTGGTATGAGAGAACTTTCTGTCTTCAATCCCAGGACAACGGCCGTAATTGAGCCCATCTCCTCTTTAGGAGGGAGGACTGAAGCCTGCCCCAAGCTGACCGAGTGAAATGCCGAGGCCAGGCCAACCAAGGGTGGGCAGGAAGTTTTAATCAGTTTCTCACACGAGGCAGTAACAGCAAGTGGCACAGTGATGGTCGCATACAGCCTAAGGGACAGGACAGTGGAGGGTGTTGGGGTATGACCACAGGCCCCAGTGGCTCTGATGAAGTGTGGACTTGAGCAAGTCCTCCATGGCCTGGTTCTGCGAGCAGTCAGGATCCAGGATGAGGGCAGAGCCTGTGATGCCCTGACCCAGCATGCAAGGAGGCAGAGCCTGTGATGTCCAGGCCCAGCATGCAAGGAGCCATCCAAAGTTGCCAACAACCTGCGGTGAAGGGCGCCACCTGCTCCTGGCTTTCTCTGGGCGGCTGAGGTGCTCACCTGCCCTTCCTGGCACCAGCCTGCTATCTGGGCAGAGTGGAAAGTGGGCTGCCCTCTGGGCCCACTTGGTCCTTTTCCAGGCCAGCTTGTGGCTCTGGTGGAAAAGGAGGGCAGGCAGAAGTGATTCAGCCTCCCTTAGTAGGGGCAGCAACCCTGCCCCAGGCCCCCACAGCCTGACAGAAACATCCCAGAACTGCCTTCCCTGACATGAAATTTCTGAAGTACAATTTTTAGTTACTAACCAAGAAAAGGCTTCAGCTAGTTTCATTTCCTTGTGAACCTAAAATTTTTTTTGGAAAACGCAGAACCAAGCTAACTTTGCATCAGTCAGCCTTATCCTAATCGAGGCCCCTTGATGCTGGCTGGACTCAGATGTCCTCCCCAGTGTCACCCATAGTCATGCTGAGGCCCCTTTATCTGATCAATCTGGAAGCCCTGGGCCGGAGCACCCACAGGGCAGCTTGGAGCACTGGACCCTCCCAGCCTGACCGGGAGGCAGAGCTGGTTCAGCGCTGTTAGCCAGCCCAGGGACTGCAGAAACACTTCTCCAGGTTTCACCATTGCTGCTTGCCAGACCCCAGAATCTAGAGGCTCCAAACTTAAAACAAGCTTACAGCAAGTATGGAAGGTCTCAGAAGAGCCCACTAGGTGGCTTCACCTATGTCTGTGGGGTGGGAGGGCCAAGGGGGCAGATGGACTGAACTGTGGGGCCAACTGGGTAGTGCTATGATCGCTGCTTTCCTGCGAGAAACCAGGCAGCATCTCACTTTCAGCACCTTTCCTTCCCTATCCATTCTCCCAACCCCCACTCCCAAGCCACCACCATGATCCCCAAGCCCTTCCCTGAAACACAGCACTGAAAAAAAACAGGGACAACTTGGAAAATGGCATGAGGTGCAGAGTCAACACAGAAAACAAAACCCCCTGGTCCCCACTGTGCCAGCTTCTAGTCCTTGGGGACATTGGGGGTTGGGATCTGTAGGTCAGAGGGCTCCACACCCCAGATGTCCCGGGCATACTCCGTGATAGTCCGGTCACTGGAGAACTTGCCCGAGCAGGCAATGTTCCTGATGACCTTCTTGGTCCACTCCTTGGTGTTCTGCAGAGAGAATCATGTTTCCAGGTGAGGTCTTGCCTCACTCTGGGCGGTGTGATGGAAGAGGAGAAAATGGCCATCATAGCTCACTGGAGAGGGGCCGCAACTACCAGAAAAGCTACCAAATGACTAGATACAAGGGGTCAGGAGCCTGCACAGGTCCTGGCCCTCGAATGCTCCACATCCCACTGGGGCACAGCCCACACAACAAAAGCAAACACTACCCGGTGAGTATTTGCTACCAGGTGGACCCAGGTGCCCAGGGAGATGGCCAGGTGGTCTTCTAGCCAGAGCCTGGCAGCTGCCCTCAGACTGCAGCCACCCCTGAGGGGCTTCCCGGAAAGGGCCACTCTCTTTGAGGCCCAGTTTAAGGGAAGCAAAGGTTCCTCCCAAAGCCCTGCCCATCACCATATCCCAGGCCCCACCCGGTCCTTTGCAGAGGGCACATCAGGAGTTGTTGGGCAAAGACAGCAGTTTTCTAATGGCAGGGGCAAGACTGGCAAATCAGATGTACAAGTCCGAGGCCTCATCCAAGAACCTGCTAAACAATTTAGGGAAATAAACTAACAACCAAAATTCTGCAGTCCCCTCCCACTGCCATCCTCTGAGGGGTGCACAGGTGGGACACTGACAAAATCCCAGAAAAGGGAGGGAAGCAGGCACTTAGGCACCTCCTCCTTCACTCCCCCCGCTTAGGGCCTGGATCTTCCCACCATGAGATCCTGTGTGGACTCCTTTACAGGCCACACCAGGGTGGATACACCAGTCCCATGGGGGGCCAGGCACACGCTTCACACAGAAACTTTGGATGTGGTCCTCTCCTTATCCTTCACCAACAAGTGGGAAACTGGCTCCAACATTCCTGCCTCAGAAACTGCTCCTCACAGCTGTAAGTTCCTCGATCTACTGATCGAAGCTTTTACCTTTCCAAGCAAGTGTTCACACTCTCATTTTAGACATGCTTCCTGTGTGCACTGCCCACCAGACCTGTCCTCTTGAGCTGATCACCCACTCCTCGTGCCCCCCTGGTCATACCCATGTGGGATGATCAGACTAGGGGAACAACCCATCTCCACCCCCTCTGTAGGGGAAATGTGCCAGGTGGATGGCAGCCTGACCCCAAGGAGCCAAAAGGCTCCAGCATGGCAGATAAGAGCAGAGGACGGCTAAGATGCCCCTGAGTGGGAGGTGATCAAGAAGTAGCGGGTGCCTGCTCTGGGCCACAAGCTGAACTGTGACCTCCTAGGAGCATCCTAGACAGGATGCAGATGCACCCTGAGGCTTCCCCACCAGTGCCGCCCCTGCCAACTCGGGTCTGAGAACCTTACCTGGTACAGCTGGTCCACCTGGGCCTGGCAAGCCAAATATGCTTCATAATCTGCAAACACCTTGAACCTGAAACAGGAGACAGATCAGGAAACCACCAGGCCACGGCCGTCTGTGCCTTACGCTCTGGAGCCTACCTGGCTGTAGGGGCTGCTCTGTGGGCAACACTGCTGTCCTGGGGACACTATTCTTGAAGAACCTGACTTTAACCCAATGTTCCTTTAAAGAAATTGGTGTTTGTAATGCATGTAGGTTGGAGCTGCACACCTGAGAGGTTTCTTCCCTTTCACCTCCCAGGGGGGAAGGGCACAGGATGGTGGGAGACGGGCTCTACGTAGCAGTCAGTTCTCAGCTTTAACTGGGCCAGGAACAGGTGATACAGGCAGGACCCCAAAATGCAGGATTTGTGAATGCAGAAAAGCATTTCTGTTTATAATTGAGTCAGAAACAGAACTGTTAAAAGTCCTTCCTTGACCAAAGCCTGTGTGATCATGATCTGGTCTGGCTGAAGCCAGCTGACAGCAGTCATTGAAATGAAACAAAACTAATCCCAAAGCAACCAAAGGTGGAATAGGCAGTAATTCTCAGCATTTGCCAGACTCGGCTTTTAGCAGTAGGTTGGAGCAAAGAACTGTCATGATGGCAAACGGTACTGCCAACCTGTTCCAGGTTACCCGAAGCTGAGTTAACTATGTGTCAATTGTATTGTAATAAAACACTAGCTACACTGCGATTTATGTCACAGGTTAATTCCACTTGAATTACTTTGTGTCACCATGGGCCCACACTGCAGCCTTAGACCCAGCCCTGCCACCTGAGAGGAGTCCTGCCCACACATCCCCTCCCCTCACTGTCTGTCACATCCAGATGGTCAGCTGGTGCTGGGGCCTTGGCTGGACTGTGCATCTGGCAGTTCCCACCACCAGGGCGTCCATAGCACACCAAGCGCAGCCAGAGGCCACTGCAAGCTCTAGTCCTAGGGTAGGGGAACTTCTCAAGGTGAGGGCCTGAGGCCCTGCCCAGGGGCCACAGTTGGGAGGGGTGAGGGGGTAAAGCCTCACCAAGGCCAGGGTTCACCCCCAACAATGCCATTTTCAGCCCACCACGGGAATCCAGCTGTCTGACCTGTCAATGGGGAGGAACATAAGGACCAAGGGGAGGCCAGTCCCACCTGTCATGGTACAGCAGCATGTTGACGATGTCCTTAAAGCAGTCTGGCTCCTTGGGGGAGAAGAAGCCACCCCTGATCTGATCCACAGCCTGCCTCAACTCGGGCAGACGGTCGTAGTACTCTTGGGCATTGTACCTGTGAGGAGGTGGGTGGAGTCAGCTGCAAGCCAGTGTCTGCAGGCAATGGGCACACCCCTCCCTGACCTAGCACTGAAGCAGAGGGTCCAAGGGCTACTGGGCCCTGGAGAGATGGTGACGTGCTGTGAGTGCAAGCTCAAACTCACCTGTTCCTTTTACTATTTATAGAACCACAGTCCCTGAGGATGTACAATGGTGCACATGGCTCCATTGTATTCCCACAGGAGAGGGCTGCTAAGACTTGTAACTCTGTATCCCTACCCCCTGTGCCTCCCATCCCCTATTCCCACCCTGTAGGACACAGGCCTGTGGCCATCAAGAAGTCGGAACAGATGGGTAATCCTAGTACTCGGAGATGGGGCAGAAAGAGTCTGAATGCGAGGCGTCGAAAAGGGCATGTAAGGTGTGTACTCTCAGGCTGACAAGGACCAAGATCTGACTTTTTAGGTGACATTTGAGTTTTTACCTGGCTGGTGCCTGAGGCCTCACGAACTCCCCAGGGAGCTTTTAGGCAATTAGGCAACACTGTCTTTTCTTGGTCATTATTGCTCAGAATTAGGCTGGGCCAGGACTCCTAGAGCATCCAAGGTCATGAAAAACAAGGAAAGGCTGAGAAACTGTCAGAGATGAGAGGAATGCTCTGGATGGATCCTGGGACATTAAAGGACAGGCCATTCATGGGAAAATGGGGAGATAAAGGATGGACTTTAAAAAATAACATTATACCATTATTGGTTAACTAATTTTGACATTGTTCCACACTCATTAACCATATGCAAACAACAGGTAAAAGTGGAAGTGTATATGGCAGGCTGTACAGTCCTTGCAACTTTTCTGAAACTCTAAAACTACTCCTAGGCAACTGTTGTTTTTTTCTTTTCTTCAAAATTAGGCCAGGGAATCTCAGCAGTGGGCCAGCCTCAAATCACAAATCGGTCAAGAGTATTCAGAGCCCTGTCCCCGGGGGCTCCCCCCACAGAGACCAGGGCCTTCCACCCTTTGGAAACACTTGGTCTGGCCTTAGCCAGTTTGGCTCAGTGGATAGAGCATCAGCCCAAGGACTGAAGGGTCCCAGGTTCAATTCCAGTCAGGGGCAAGTACCAGTTGCAGCTTGATCCTTGGCCGGGGTGCACACAGGATGCAACCAATCAATGTGTCTCACATTGATGTTTCCCTCTGTCTCTCCCCCTCCTTAAACACTTAGTCTGGTTCCCTCTGACTGAGCCAGGGAGAAGCACAGAACAGTCAGCTCCTGCCCAAGCTGGATGTGTGCAGACAAGGCCAGAGTGCCCACAGCCACTCCCCACCCCCTGGGTGGGCATGCACCCTGACGAGCAGAGGCCTGGCCTGAGCCCCTTCATGGCCCTCCTTGGGGCTCTGGGCAGTGCCCAGGATGATGCCACACCCTTGATGGTATGGGGAGGGACACACACCCTTTCTGGTCCAGGGCCTGGACGTCTTCCACCCGAAGGCCAAAGATGAAGAGGTTCTCGGCCCTGGCTTCCTCAGCCATCTCCACATTGGCACCATCCATGGTGCCGATGGTGAGGGCCCCGTTGAGCATGAACTTCATGTTGCCCGTACCTGAGGCCTCAGTGCCCGCGGTGGAGATCTGCTGGGACAGGTCAGCAGCGGGGATCACTGCGAGGGAGTAGCACAAGAAGGCATGTCAGCCACCAACTACTCAGCGTGAACCACGGATCTGCAAGAAACAACCTACTCTCTCATCCTGACCTAAGGTTAGCGCTCACTCCAGAACAAGCCAGAGCCCTTAGGCACCCCACAAGTAGCCAAGGCTAGGCACTGCCCACCCTCCCTATAAGGGCTCCCTTTCTTGATCCAGGGCAGCCTGAAGCAGAGGGTCCAAGAGGGGACCCTTGGAAGAAACATTGCAGGTGGCAAAGGACCTTTGTTCTGAAACCTTCCAGGGACAGAACCCAAACAAAGCCTGGTGGGGTCCCTGGTCCTGGCCGGTTGGTGTGATCACTCCCTTTCACCCCAATACCACTTCTGTCTTATTAAAAAGTCTGTAAGTCTCATTAGATCACTTCAAGAGGAATCTGGACTCCTTAGAAACCAGGAGACTAGAAAATGGGAGTGGGGGGCATTCCTCTCATTCAGTTACTCTGTGCTGTACACAGATTGAGCCCTGCAGCTTCTCCCAGGAGTGGGTTCCCGGCGCCTCCTCTGTCCCACCTGCCTTGGCATCCCTGTTCTCACGTCCTCAGCTCATCTGTGGAGCTGATACTTCCCTAACCCAATGGCAGGCACTCAAGGCCAGCAAGTCCAGAGCCCAGCCCTCTTCAAGGTCAAGCCAGGTGTCAGTATAAAGAGACACGGGCATCTTGGCCCCCATGCAGGCCTATCCCACAGGCAGATGACACAGCAAATATAATAGCAGACACACTGCCACAGCAAGTCTAAGAGCTGGAAGAGAATGTAGGGGCCCTGACCCCAGGTCTGAAGCCCCAGACTGGGCATCTCCCAAGGTTTGTTCTAAGGAAGCACAGGAGCTGGCCCCAAATAACAGTGGGGATCGGGACAGAGTTTCAGGCAGCAAACAGCCGTTAAAACACATTAGAAGCTCTAAGCGACTAACCACGCCACCAACTGAACCACACGTGGTCCATGGCAGTGGGACCACAGGGAAGGTGCTGATGAACGGCCGAGCTGCCAGGAGGAGGGAGCACAGCTTCACTCAGACAAGGCCCAGGAAGCAGCCCACGGTTTGTCTGAACCATGGACGTGCCTGTTCCTTGGCACCAGAATTCCAGGCTCAGCTTTGCAGCATTTGGTTGGGCAGATGCTGTCCCGCTAGAGCCTCCAGCAGCAGCCAATCTGGGACGGCCCATCCAGATAAGGACAGCTGTGCTCCAAGGCACACTGGGCTGCAGGCCCTCCTTCAGAAACTTCTCCAGATGGCAGCCCACATCCGAGCAAAGCTTTCCAGGGCTCCCTGAAGTGGAGCCACCCCAGACTGAACTCTCAATAGAGCAGAATGTCACCCACGCTGCCCTGAGAAAGGACAGAAGAGGCAGGTACTGGCCCAAATGAGAAGCAGGCCATGCTCCTGAGAGTGAACAGGTGGTGATGAGCAGAAGCATCCCCCGGAGGTGGGAGAGGGAAAGGGGAGGCTAAATGGAAACCCGTCCTGCCAGCAAGAGCAAGCCCAACCCTAGCTGGTTTGGCTCAGTGGATAAGAGCGTCGGCCTGCTAACTGAAGGATCCCGGGTTCGATTCCAGTTAAGGGCACATGCTGGGGCTGCAGGCTCGATCCCCAGTAAGGGGGCGGGGAGGCATGCAGGAGGCAGTCAATCAATGATTATCTGTCATCATTGATGTTTCTATCTCTCCCTCTCCCTCTCTGAAATCAATAAAAATTTAAAAAGCAAATATAAAAGAAAAAAAGAGCAAGCCCAGCGGCAGCAAGGCAAATCTGAGGGCCCAGAAGAGAGAAGGGGAGGGCCAATGAGATCAGGGCAGGAATGAGAAAGTACAGAACAAAGAGCACCCAAGGTTGAGAGCAATTCCACACTTGAGGAAAGAGAGAGAGCTCCCCAAAGCCTTTCAATACTAGACTGAAGGCCCCCTTTGGCTGGGGAGCCGGGTGTCCAGGGCAGAGTCAACCCGACCAGCAAGGACCACCCACATCGCACCCGGCAGGGGCAGGCTTTCCAGTCTGACGGACCTCCCCGGGGGTACCTTTTTCGGCCAAGGACACTCGGTAGTTCTCTAGGAAGATCACTCTGAGCCTGTTGCCCACAATTGGATCGTGGTTGACAACATCACCGATGGACGTGACCAGCTTGATGATCATCTTGGCCATGTGGTAACCAGGAGCTGCCTGGGAGGAGGAGGGTTACGCATGAGCACGCCTGTGCTTGGGGCCAGCACTATTGCTGGTACTGCCGCCTGGTGCTGGCCACGCTGAGGCCATGTCTGGCTGAGCAGCCCCATGGGGTCCAGGTGGGTGGTTCTCAGAGGGGCCGAGGCCATGGCAACCCTGCGTGTCCTCCACTCAATCTGGCGACAGACTCATGACAAAAAAGCTGTGACCCTACTGGGCATGACGCCCACCTGCCCTCCCTCAGTTCTGCCAGAGCATGTCTCCGACGGCCATGTCACCCGTGTGCAGACATCTGTCAGCCTCAAGCTTGTTTTCAAAAATTAGGAGATAAAGGAAAACTGACTACCAACTGAAGAGGAAATAAGGGAGCTAAAGGACACACTGAAACATACCAGAGGAGGCAATCAGAACCAGCAGGCCGGGGAAGACGCACCCGCTTTCTATAACAAAAATAACTGCAGGGGAAAGAGAAAGAGATGGAGAAAATCTATGATGAAGAGATTTAGGAGGCAGCCGTGCTAGGCCCTTGCTGGGGTCCTGATTCAAACAAACGGCTCAAGATATCTGTCACTTGAATGTCGCGGTGTGACAATGGTCTTGTGTGGTGGTGTCCAGGAGTCTGTCTGTACTGTGGGAGACATGACTGTGAGGATGAGTGAAGGGCTGAGGGGTAAAGGGCTCCAGTGTCTGGGTTTACCCTGAAATAGTCCAGCAGAAGTCCAGCTTTATGAATGTCCTACAATTCTACTTTTCTCTAGGCTTGACATTTTTTATATTGAAATTCTGACAAATGAAATGTCATGATGTCTAGAATATGCTTCAGAAATAGCAGAAGTTGGTGGTGGGGAGTGGGCAGAGACCAAACATGGTGGGTGTGGGGGGCTGTCTGAAGTCATGAGCTCACAAAAGGGCTTGAGCCTCCCACCCACCCTCGCATGTGCCTGAGTCGGAGGAAAGGACAGAGCCTGGGCCCACCCGAGGTCCCCCATAGGGAAGCTGTGCCCCAGAGCTCCTCATTCCCTGATGGCACCAGGCTGCTGGGGGAAGTGGCAGAGGGTGGGTCCTAGAGCACAGAGCACAATGATGAGGCCACCTTGCTTAAAGGTGATTCGCTAGATTCCACAACAGTGTATCCAAAGCATGTGCCACAGGAAATGCGATGAAATAACGCCCAGCGGAGCCCAGAGCAGGCTCACATCTGGTCAGTGAAGCAGCCAGCAACCTGCATCCTCTCAGCATGAGTATGTGTGAGGGGTGGGGTTGGGGTATAAGCTGGGGCCTGAGAGCCAGGAAAAGTGTGGAAGGGCAGTGAAAGAGTACCACCCCATTAAATGAAGGGGCCAGGAAGCCCACTGGAGGCTTCCCTGGATTCTGGGGACCCATATGCTGGGCAAGCAAGGGTCCCATCTAGCTCCGTCCTACTGCTGAGCTGATGGAGACTTGGCTCACGTGGAGGTCAGGGGTCCCCTTGCATGCTAGCTCAGAGCCACCCGCAGCATCCGGTCAAGTGGGCAGCTGGTGCTCAAGTCAGGATCCAGTGGCACTGCTGGAAAGTGTGGTGTTTTGTGCATTCTGGCCAAATATCAAGCAAAGAGGGCGTCACCTCACCTTACCCCCGATTATGACAGTCCTGGGCACACAAGCCTTGGCAGGGTCCTTCTTTATTCCTGCAGGACAAACGAGATTCAAGTGACCAGTGTTCTCAGAGGTCAACCCAACACAGGGTAGGGCACGGCCACTGGGCCCTGCACACCCACCAGGAAATCCCACTCACACTTGTGCCCCAGGGTCGTGAGGAAGGCCAGCTGGGAGCAGACTCTTCCAAAGGCCCCAGAAAAGCTGCACCTCTGTTTCCAGAACACCCAACACAGGAGCCGGGTTTGGGTCTGGTCCCCAATACACGACTGTCACTTGAAGAGGTCACTTCAGGATTGTGGCCATGGCACCATTAGCCCTCGAGGGGTGTCAGGTAAGACCCCAAGTCCCTCTACTCTCATCCTGAAGCTCTCCTGATGGGGCAGACAGGGATCAGGCACTCTAGTCCACTGCGGTCGGCCACCTTCAGCCCCAGCAAACTGAGCGCGTCCTCGCCAGGCCACCAGTTTTCAATTTCAATTTCAGTGCATGTGGGGGGCAGGGAGGGGTGCGGGGGTAGGGAAAGGGTGAGAGGTAGCCCTAGGCAGCATTTACCAGAGACCTGGAACCAGTGATAAGCATTGTAGAGTGATGGCTGATCTTTAACCTGTGACTTCATGTTCTAGTAAAAACACAACTGTACCTGACTTCTGAATCTCCCCGCTTCCATAAATCAGATAGGATCACGTGAAGTATAGCAAAAAATAAAACTACATTTTCACTAAAACTTTCCTAGGAAAACATGCTAACTCCAGACCATTGAGCCAGTTCTGTCAGGTAACGGGGGTAGGTGGGGACAGAGCTGGGAACGCAAGGGTCTCAAGACCTGGCTTCCCCAGAGGGGCCCAGTGCAAGGGACACAGGGAAGGAGCCTCCGGCGCCAGGCAGGCTGACCTCCTCAGCCCCTCCCCCATAGGGAAACCTCGGGAGAGGAGCTGATATCCTGGTGGACAGAGGCCGGCGGGGTGGAAACCATGAAAGCCAGGCCAGGGAGTCCTAAGCCAGCGTGGACTTGGAAGAGACAGAGGAGATGCAGCCACAGAGAAGTACCAGGCCTGGGGGACCCGAAGCTGCCTGGAGCCCCACATCGCTCCTGCCTGTCATCCTGAGCACTACAGCTCACTCATCTAGGAACCACAAGCATGAACATAGCTTCCCCACAGACGAGAGGACACGTAACACACCTCCCTGTGAGAAGCTCCAACCTGCAATGACCGTCAACATGGAAAAGGGACACAGAGCTGAACTCAAAACCTCGGGAACGGGAAGGACTCGGGAGCACATTAAACGAGAACTGGCAGAACACGGAGCTCAGGGGCAGAACCTGCACCCAGAGCTCAGGGGCAGAACCTGGAAGCGCAGAGGCAGGACATGGAGCTCAGAGGCAGAACCCAGAGCTCAGGGGCAGAACCTGGAAGCGCAGAGGCAGAACATGGAGCTCAGAGGCAGAACCCGGAGCTCAGGGGCAGAACCTGGAAGTGCAGAGGCAGAACATGGAGCTCAGAGGCAGAACATGGAGCTCAGAGGCAGAACCCGGAGCTCAGGGGCAGAACCTGGAAGTGCAGAGGCAGAACATGGAGCTCAGAGGCAGAACCAGAGCTCAGGGGCAGAACCTGGAAGTGCAGAGGCAGAACATGGAGCTCAGAGGCAGAACCCGGAGCTCAGGGGCAGAACCTGGAAGTGCAGAGGCAGAACATGGAGCTCAGAGGCAGAACCCGGAGCTCAGGGGCAGAACCTGGAAGTGCAGAGGCAGAACATGGAGCTCAGAGGCAGAACCCGGAGCTCAGGGGCAGACTCAGGGGCAGAACCCGGAGCTCAGGGCCCTAACCGGTTTGGCTCAGTTGATAGAGCATCGGCCTGCGGATTGGAGGGTCCCACGTTCGATTCTGGTCAAGGGCATGTACCTTGGTTGCGGGCACATCCCCAGTAGGAGGTGTGCAAGAGGCAGCTGATCGATGTTTCTCTCCCATCGATGTTTCTCTCTATCCCTCTTCCTTCCTCTCTGTAACAAATCAATGAAATATATTTAAAAAAAAAAGAACCCAGAGCTCAGGGGCAGAACCTGGAAGCGCAGGGGCAGAACACAGAGCTCAGGGACAGAACACGGAGCTCAGGGGCAGAACCTGGAGCTCAGGGGAAGAACCTGGAGCTCAGAGGCAGAATACGAAGCTCAGGGGCAGAACATGGAGCTCAGAAGCAGAGCCCGGGGCTCAGAGGCAGAACTGCGATATGTGAGTGCAGCCTCAGTAGAGAAGTTGAGAGGGAGGAGAGAGACTCACAGCACAGCACATACACAGGATGGAAATGAGAAGCTCAGAGAACCTAATGGAGAAGGAAAGACCTTTAGATGTTCCGAGAGAAATCAACACACACACGCACACACGTGTGCAGACAGGTGAGTGAGGAGGAGCTGAGATAATAGGGCGTGTTAACAGCTGACAAGCACAGCAGGGGTAGTGGGTGATGGGAGCACAAAGGCACACAGAACAGGTGACAGAGAGACCACTAATTGCAGGTGGGGCCACAGTGGGAAGAAAAAAGCGGTGCCCAGTGACTTCTCTGCTGCTTGTAAAATGGGTTCAGGGAGGGGACTCAGGGACATCCCTGAGGAAATGACAACTAAAGTGCAGAGATTCATGACTGCAAAGGAAAACGTGGCAAATAAGGCAGAACAAGATCTCCACAAATGAGCATTTCTGCCCAGGGAAGCATGTGGTAAAGCACCTCCTTCAGCCACACAGGAGGTCCGCCCTGCAGCCTGCTCTGAAGGTTCGGGGTCAGAGCTCAGAAGTCAAGCCTGTTACTCAGCGGTCTCACCAGGACCCACGTTCCTCGGCCCAAGTCTTACTCATTGGTAACAGGAGTGCTAATGATCCTGAGAGCAGCTTTCTGTCTTGAGGAGTATTTGTGCTTCTTTGGTTTTCAAAATTAATCACTTTATTACATTATGAAACTTTAAAACTAAGTTATTCCTTAAGGTTTTATTATAATATTTATAAAACTAGCAAATATTCATACTTACTTTTAGGGGGTCTTTGATTCTGATTTCCTAATATTGAAATGCTGCTTTAACCACTAAAGGTATATGTATAAATTTAACAGATATTATTTTGTTTTTTATAAGTATACTTTAAGTGCCTCTAATAAGTAAAATCTCTCCAAACAACTCAAGTCTAATAAAGATAATACATAAATTTAAAGTAAAAGCTGAACCGAACATAAAACCTAGCCTCCAAGTCCCACGAAGCTCCCCACGCCGGGCCCCATGCTGACTACCCGGGGCCATCCCTGGCCCTTCTGAGCCATCTGACTGCCTGCCTGCCTGCCTGCCTGCCTGCCTCACGGAGCTCAGGCCTGTACCCCAGGCAGACCGAGACAGCTCACCTTCACTCCTTGTAACTACTCTGACACTGAGTGCACAGAACATAAAGCTGTTGCTTAACATAAACACACGGTGTCACACACAGGCCCCTGGCTGCCCGACTGTGTGAATAGAGGCCCAGGATGCGCTGGCGGGCGAGAGCTGAGATCACACTCACGGTTGTACAGGGTGATGATGTGCAGGCAATTCAGCAGCTGCCGCTTGTACTCATGAATCCTCTTCACGTGCACGTCGAACATGGAGGATGGGTTGATTCGCACCTTGTACTCCTTCTCCAGGAAGGCAGAGAACTTCAGCTTGTTTTCCTGGGGAGAAAAGAGGAGACAGACGGATGGTTCACTGGAACACGAGCTCCCCAGTGTCTGACTCTGCTGAGAGTATCTCTGTCCCTCATCAGAAGCGTGGCACAAGGGGGCTCCCAGGACGCCCGCTGCTGCCCTGGGGAGGGCCATGATGTCTGAAGGCCAGCGCTGAGGGCTGAGGGGTGGCAGCCATGTAAGGGAAAGTGGGGGTGGGGGAAGCGTGATCGGAAAGTGAATACCCCCCACCAGTGGTAGAAATAAATGCAAAACTAGACCAAAAAGCAAACCTGGAGAAAAGCAAAGCATAAGAAAAGCAGAATAAAGAAGGACCAGTGAATGTGGTGTAAAAGGAGGCAGATGTTGGCAGTTGGGGAGAGAAGAGGGAGGGGTGAGAGTTCAAAATGAGGGGCTGATGCTGGGCACAGCACAGAGTCAGCTGGGGGAGCACACGACATCTCAGGGTCGGTCCTCACTCTCCATCGGGCGGCCCCCTGTGGTCTGCAGTCTCAGCAACCCGGCCTGTGAAGCTGTGAGGCTGGCTGCGGTGGGAGAGGCTCAGGTGCACAGGCCTGAGCACTGCCCTCTGACCAGCTTCTCCTACAGAACGCCTGGTGAAGACGGTGTGCTCCAGGCTGCTTTGGGTTCTCTGCCCACCCACTGCTGGTGCCCTGAAGTCAGTCGGGTCCTCATCGGAAAAGCTCAGTGGAGAGGATGGGCCCCAACACGCAGAGCAGTTGGGGACCTGGCGCCATGCTAGGTCTGAGGCAGCCGGGCTGGATGCACGCGGGCCTACCTGCTTGACCTGGGCCACCTCCCTGATGAGTGCCTCGTCATTGACCAAGGGCAGCAACTTCTTCAATTGACTCAGGTCCGTCAGGAAACCCTCCCCGATTTTCTGGAGAATGGTAAAGGAACACATGGTGTTTGCTTGTGTTGGGACCTGTCCTCCCATTCGGTCACCCATGCCTCCCACTCACTCTTCTGTCCCCTGACACACACATACAGCCCTGCCAGGCAGTGCCCCATGGCAGGCTCTCACCAGGCACTGCCCCACAGCATAGCACACACCTAGCAGGTAGGAAGCGTCATTCCTTTCCTCCCGAGTGAGCACCTGAGCAAGTCCATGAACTACCACATCTTTGGCTCACAAAACCTCTTTGGCTACTGGCCTATGGCTGCTGCTTGGCTGGGTAGCCCCACCCCAGCCCGTCCTGAAACCCCAGGACCTTGATTCTGAACTACCTGCACCCAGGCCCAGAGACCACTGTCCTGGCTGTCCCAGTGCTCCCATGCCCGGGGGGGGGGGGGGGGGTGGTGGGCGGCAGCTGGGTGTCACCTACTCCCATCCAGAGCCACTGCTGGGCCACACACAAGGAGCAGTCTGCACCCGCTCAGCATCCACTGGCCATGGGCCTGACGACACCCGCAGGCGGTGGTGTGGCTCTAACGGTGCCCACCATCCCCGTGGACTCGGAGGTGCGGCCTCACCTCCATGATGGTGTCAGCCAGGCCCGGGTTACACAGGAGCAACCACCGCCGGGGCGTGATGCCGTTCGTCTTATTCTGGAACTTTTCTGGCTCCAGTTCATAGAAGTCCTTAAAGCTAAAACCACAGAGACAGGCCACGGTGACAGATGCCGTGTTCTAAGCAAGGCGAGCAAGAAGAGCATGAGGACCTTGTGAGGAAATGCCCGGGAGGGTCCTGAAGCTGTTTTCCTGCTTCGTTTCCCAGAGAAGGTGGAGCACCCAGCATCACTGCACACGTGGAGAGTGGCGGACATGCAGCCCACGCTTTTCCATGCGCCCCACGCCCGCTGTGCAGAGGCAGCTAGCTATAACCTCACAGGCAGCAGGACCGGGCCTTCTTCTGAAGTGATCACGACCATGGAGAATGGGGACACCCTCCCCGAGAAGTCTGCTATAGGATTAAGGCCTCTGGGCAGGCGCCAGGAACACAGGCGTCTCTGCAGGCACAGACCTGGCCGAGGCCGCCCAGCACGCTCAGAGTGTGAGGGTGGAAGGAGGGGCTCTAGGATCGCCTCCCACTTCCAGAGGATCTGACCTCAGGACTCCTCCATTCTCCCAGTGGCCAGCCGCTGCCTGTCACACCCTGACCATCGCCTGGTCCAAGGCAGGACACTCATCCCTGTGGGGCCCTCCTGGCACCTGGCCAGCTCCAGGAGCCACTGGCGATGACCAGGTTCAGCCCCTCAACACCACCTGTTGGCCAAGGTGCTCCGGGCAGGCCAGCCATGGCCCCCAAGGGCAGCACAACAATGGTGTGGAACAGGGCCACATGCCTCAGCCACCATGCATATGGGCAGGTGTGGGGTCAGAGAGGAGGCACGCCCTAGCCCAGGACCAACAGCGGCCTCACTCACACAGAGTGCTTCACGATCTCCGAGTGGATCCTCGCTACACCGTTGACGGCATGGGAGCCGATCACACACAGGTGGGCCATATTAATCCGCTTGCAGTCCCCTTCCTCAATCACAGACATCCTCCGCAGGCGGTCCACATCCCCAGGGAACAGGGCAGCCACTTGCTGTTGCCAAGACAGAGAGGCATGAGCAGGAGGTCTCACAATGAGCCAGGGGCTCCCTGAGGGAGTTTGGTTTCCTCCAAGAAAATCCTGGGGCTGCTGCACCCCAGACTTGCACTCACATGCCCTGGTCGCACCTCTAAGAGCCCATCCTCCCACACTGCATCACCCAGGGGAAGCCCAGGAGGCCTCGGCAGAGCAGCTCTGTCAGCGGCCGGACCAGAGGACCAGCGGGGCTAAAACCATGCCATGTGACTTTATGTTTGTACCACTGCCTTTTCTGCAGGTAACAAAGACAACACAGGCTTTGTTTCCAAATTACCCAATTGCTGCTATGTCATCTCTGGCATTACAAGAATAGACACTTAAATCCAAACCCCACGAGGAAATAGGAGCATTTTAAAAAGACCTGCATGCCCAGCCGGCGTGACTCAGTGATTGAGCATCGACCTATGAATCAGGAGGTCATGGTTCGATTCCCGGTCAGGGCATATGCCCAGGGTTTTGGTCTTGATCCTCAGTGTGGGGCGTGCAGGAAGCAGCCAATCAATGATTCTCTCTCATCATTGACATTTCTCTCTCTCTCTCTCTCTCTCCCTCTCCTTTCCTCTCTGACATCAATAAAAATATATTTATTAAAAAAAAAAAAAGACTTGAATCCATAACTCCCATGTATCTAGCAGGGGCTAGGTGTGGGGACTAGCCAACAGCTCTACCAAGTGACAGCCCCCAGATCTCAAAATCCTCGCTGGACAGAGGCTATTCGGTTCAAGAAGTGATGTGGGGACACAGGAGGGCCACCGGCGTGGGTGCAGCCCATCAGCCTGCCCGTGCCCGCGCCCCCCACCCCCTGCCCTTCCAGCAGGGCCAGTGCTCACGTCCAGGTGCCTCTGGTTGATGGCGTAGATGATCTCCAAGTGCCGCGGCAGCAGCTGCCCAAACATGGACACAGGCCAGCGCTCCAAGGCCTCCGGCAGCACCGTGTGGTTGGTGTATGCACATGTCTTCTTTGTGATTTCCCAGGCCTAGAACATTCCAGAAAATTCCAGTTGTGCTTTGTTTAGAAACAATCAGCTCTTTTGCCAGATGCCTCAGCAAGGGGAAAGTCTCAGATCAAAGGTAGACGTTAAGTTGTGCAGTTTTTATGGCCAGGTAATTTACATTGTATTATGTACCACTTCTATTTTTTAACCCTCACCTGAAGATGTTTTTATTGATTTTAAAGAGAGAGGAAATGAGAGGGGGGGGGGGGGAGAGAGAGAGAGAGAGAGAGAGAGAGAGAGAGAGAGAGAGAGAAACATCGATGTGAGAGAGAAATATCAATTGCCTGCCTCCAGACTGGGGATCGAACCTGCAACCTGGGTATGTGCCCTGACTAGAAATCATACCCGCGACCCTTCTGTGCACAGCACAATGCTTTAACCAATTGAGCCACGCCAACCAGGGCTGGCCCCACTTCTTCTTTACTCATCTGTCTATAGATGGGCACCTGGGCTGCTTCCACATTGGCTATTTGTAAATAACATGGCAGTGAACATGGGGATGCACATGCTCTTTCGAATCCGTGTTTTGGTTTCTTTGGATGTATACCCGGAAACGGAATCACTGGATCATACGGCAGTTCCATTTTTATATTTTCTGAGGGCCCTCTGTAGTGTTTTCTGTAGTGGCTGTACCAATCTGCATTCTCACCAACAGTGCACAAGCATTTTCTGTAAACTATATTTTATTGGTAAATAAAATAGAGCACTGAGCAGTTTTTACTTTATTTCCACTAAACCTACTTGACACCCACAGCATGGAGAACACTCATAAACTGTGTGGTCCTGCCCTCTACTGGCCAGAAGTGGACAGGACCCATGAAGAGCCACCTAGTCCCACCAGGCGCACCCCAAGACAACAGAGGGGCTCTGGGTTCTATAAAACACGGTAAGTTTTGTTTTATGGTTTCACATGTTGATTTATTAGACTAGGTCAAGGATATACCACTATACTAAAGAATCTAGGACCAAAATTGATCATGAAAACAACATGTAAAGATACAAACAATGTATTTCTTTAAACGTAATACTTAAGGGATTTTTGCTATGATTTCTAAGATGAGAAAATATATACTAGGAACCCTAAGGAGTGTCAGAATCCTTTTCTTGGCTTCCAAAACAAGTGTCCTGTGTCCTTGCACCCCTGTTGCCACTCACTGTGTCCCAGCCCCTGGGGAGAAACACCAGACCTACTCCTGGAACTTTGTTCTCCTCCCCTCAGCCCCTATCTCCTTGGGGACAATGTCCCTCCATTCCGCCAAGTCCCTCAGCGCTGTAGGACTAGCTCAGCACTCACAACCATTGCTGGGGTAGACTCCAAGGTCAGGGGGTAGTCTCCCCATGTGTACCTCTGCAGGGAATACCATCACCCCCAAATGCCCAGCTCTGCAGGGAATACCATCACCTCGTGTACCCAGCTCTGCGGGGCACACTGTCATCCCCTGTGCCCAGCTCTGTGGGGAATACTGTCACCCCACACCCAGGTCTGTGGGAAACACTGTCACCCCACACCCTTGTCCTCATACTCACCTTGTCCCAGTCCACTTTCTCCACATCCACCAAGATCCGCATGAGCTCAGGAATGGCGAGGGCTGGGTGTGTGTCGTTCAGCTGAATGGCAACCTGAGGTTTACACAAGGTGATACCTTCAATCACCTTGCACCCATGGAGTGGACCTACATGGCCGGTATGTGCAGGCCTGAGGTCCTCAGCAGCCACGCCTTAGAAGTCTACAGGGATGACGGCAGGGAGCAGACAGGGCCGCGCAGGTGCTGGGCCAGCTTGAAACCCGGCCAAGCAGCAGGCCGAGGGCCACAGGAGGCTGCAAGGACCCCCTGGGTTGGCTCTGCAGCACGTCTGCTCTGCAGCAGGCACCCAGGACTGCAGGACCCCCTCCCCCCACCGCCCAAGACCCTCTCAACTAGGGTATGCTGGATTCATTTACAGTCATTGAACTGATACTGCCGAACACGTCAGGAGCCTTTCACAGTGTCCTTGCTGCCTTGACTCCTGGTGAGGCCCAGTGCGGCCCTGGTTGGGGAAGAAGAGGGACTTACCCGCGTCGTCCCCCCGCCCCCATGATGACGAGGAGACCGAGATGAGGGGATGCTGCTATCCCACCCACACCCCAGCTTCCAGGAAGAAACCAAGGCTGAGAGCATCCTGTCCTCCCAGACTGAGCTCAATCCCAAGTCAACAAACACAAACCTTGTCTGGGAATATCTCAAAACAGGTTCTCACTGGGTCCCGGCAGCCAAACTTGGAGGACTTAAAGCGGCGGATGATGTCCTGCAGGGTGGCAGCCACTACAAAGTACTCCTGCTTCAGGCGCAGCTCCTTCCCCTCAAAGAACTGCAGAAACAGAACAGCTCCATCACCAAGCCAGACACTGAAGCCGCTACAGGCCCTCAGAGGCCCCAGGGACCCAGGATAGGGTATCAGGTGGAGGGTTGGGGGTGTCTTGAGATGTGTGTGTGGATAAAAGGAGAGCCCTTGAGAGAATGGTGCTGATACCCCAATCCCCACAATCCTGGGGCCCAGATGGCAGGTGACCTGAAGCTGAGGGCACAGATGGAAGGTCGCAAGTGGCCTAACGTGCGTGTGACCTTCAGATAAGGAGGGAGCACAAGGGCAGCCAGCAAAGGGCATACCATCCTGTGTGAGGATACCAGGCAAGGGGCCTAGTCCCTTCACTGTGACAGGCTGAGTGCCAGGAACACCAGGCCACCCAGAAATGCAACCTCCAAAGCCCATTCTGAAAATGCCTTGTGCCTGAAGCTTTAGAATCCGATCAAAATCTCAGGGAGGGGGGAGGGGAAGGGAGCATTTTACCATGAGCCTTTCAGCACCAATGTTCTTTGCTACTATGTGTACATATTCCTTTGATAAAATAAAATAAATAAAACAAACATAGGACCCACTAAGAGAGGCAGATTTCAAGGGTGATTTTCGGGCAGCAACAACAAAAATGCCACTAGACACTAAATGCAGTGACAATAGAAAATGTGACTGTGACCTTCATATTTAGTCCTAGAGGCCCGGTGCACGAGATTCGTGCACTTGTGGGAGGGTCCCTCAGTCAGGCCTATGCCCTCTCGCAGTCCAGGAGCCCTTGGGGGATGTCCGACTGACAGCTTAGGCCCACTTCCCCGGGGGGAGTGGGCCTAAGCTGGCAGTCGGACATCCTTAGTGCTGCTGTGGAGGCAGGAGAGGCTCCCACCACCGCTGCTGTGCTCGCCAGCCGTGAGCCCAGCTTCTGGCTGAGCGGCACTCCCCCTGTGGCACTGACCACCAGGGGGCAGCTCCTGCATTGAGAGTCTGCCCCCTGGTGGTCAGTGTGCATCATAGCAACTGGTCATTTCACTTTTCGGTTGATTTGCATATTAGCCTTTTATTATATAGGATGAGATGGACACCAGCCAAGAACTTTTCAAACCATGATTGTCATGCATCTCAAGGTGTCACTGCAAAATAGGGATTGCTGTCCCCACTTGACAAATGGGTCATCTACTTCTTGGGAAAGTGGCATCAGAAAAACAGAAATCACCTGGACATCAGTCATGTGGTCTCACCAGCAAGCAGGCCTTGTAGAGAGCCCCAGCCTATACAGAGACAAACTATGGACGCTACTCACATTGTCATTGGGGTACAGGACTCTGGAGATGTTCTCAGCCAGATTTCTGTCCAGGACAGCCTCGATGTAGCCGCCCGTGTTAACTAGAAGTAGAGATGAGATGGTGAGGTCAGGACCTGCATCCCTTCTCCCGTGCGACCTCACACCCAGGTGTCGCACTTGCTTCCCTCAACAGCCTAAAGACAAGCATTCCTGAACAGAAGGCACCTCCAGAGCTGTTGCTTTGCCTGCCTCCTGCCCGCCCCCTCTAAAGGTTGCTGGGTGCCTTATCCTCCATGTGTCCCACAAAGGCCCCCAGCCCCTAGCTCTTTTCTGAGGGTGTGGGCCTGGTAGGGGGGCTCTGCCTGGGAGTCTTCTGCTCACAGGAACCTGCCCTCTGCCTGAAGCAGTGAGTGTGCAGAGAGGGGACAGGAGTAATGTGAGCAAGTCTTAGATAAGTCACCCCATGGAGACTCAAGGGCACAACGCACAGTCGTGGAGATTGAAGTCATTGGGCGCTTTGGCGGACCACAGCCTCATGGTGTTGACAGTGTTGTTCTTGTAGCCTGGCACCGGGGTGTCATACGGCATGGCCAGCACCACCTGCCCAAGGGAGAGATAGTCAGGGTCAGGATCGAGTCAGCTGGAGACAGTGCCCAGTTCTGGGCCCACCTGCAGAGCAGCACCAGCCCAGCAGGAAGCACCTGCTCATCCTCCTCTGGCTTTTCTCCTTCTGCCCAACACTATGTCCTCGTCCACAGTCCCACCACCCTCCCCACCCTGCTGTACACCCGTACCTGCAGCCCCAGCTCTTGGACATCCTGAGTCAGGCCTGACAGGTAAGCCTGAATGCACTCCTGAGGTCACACTGTCTTTTTAGCCTTACCTGCTTCAGTACTGACACCAGCTTAACAATTCTTCCCACCTTGAGGGGCCATTGTGTTGACCAGGCTCATGCTCCCTCAGCATCCACTGCCCTCCACACCTCGTCCACTGCCCTCCACACCTTAACTCTTTTCACCCAACCAACTTCCCCCAAACACTCTTCCATTTCTGACCTCCATTCCCATGTCGGCGGGGAGGTCCTCCTGCTGTGTGCCTTGATATCTAAATCTCAATGAAACCGAACCAGCCAGCACACTCAGCTCCCAACAGAAAGTGCAAGACCTGCTCTCCCCCAATGGAGGCTGCCATACCCCCTCCCAATTCCCTCTGACAGCTTTGCTCATGGGAGGCACAGGAAGAAGTGGATAAGTATCAAGGTCTCTTCCAGCTCTCAGGACCTCCTCACACACAGACATGCTTTTGGCGGCACCCACAAGGGCACCGTGTGGCTTTACAAGATGAAAGCAGTTCTGACTATGGAAGGGCACCACCAGGTTTAAGCTCCAGTGTCATCTTTCCCTTCAGATCTCCTCTCAACCCTCACCCCGCCCGCTGCTCCCCATCTCCATGGCTTTGTCCAAGCAGGTGACAGGCCCTGCAAAACATCTCCAACTGCCCTCCTTCCCTCTCCATGGCCAGCCCTCCAGGGTAAGGCCCTCATCACGTTCAGCCGCAAACACCACAGCAGTCTCTTGGCCTCCTTACATACACGGACATGTTCATCTTCCACAAGCGTGCACACTTAGAAGCACCAATCCCCTTCTCTGCTTTTTCAAGTTAAATACTACTTATTAAGGCTCTGTAGGCTTCCAGCCATCTCTGACCTCTCTACACGTCGGGGGCTGTGAGCTGCACCTGGGCTACTACTGAGAGCCATGGGCACCCCGAGGACCAGGAGCATGTGGAAGAGAGCACACGGAGGACCTGCTGGGGAGCTGTGTACGTCCCCCAGGGAATCGATGCCCTTGTCCCTGTCACAACTCTGTCTGCCCTGCTTGTCATTAAACAACTGCTGGTCTCCACCCCAACACACAGCTCCTGGTAAACTATAGAGTGTGGCTTCCTGTTCAGCATTTTCCACTGTCTGGAGAGTTTCTGACAAGATGTAAGAAATCGAAGGTATGAGAAGCAAACCTCCCAGGCTTCTACCTTGAGTTAGGTCTTCTAGGGCAGTGGTCGGCAAACTGCGGCTCGCGAGCCACATGCGGCTCTTTGGCCCCTTGAGTGTGGCTCTTCCACAAAATACCACGCCTGGGTGAGTCTATTTTGAAGAAATGGCATTAGAAGAAGTTTAAGTTTAAAAACTTTGGCTCTCAAAAGAAATTTCAATTGTTGTACTGTTGATATTTGGCTCTGTTGACTAATGAGTTTGCCGACCACTGTTCTAGGGAAGCTTACGGTGACTCATGAGTGCACACCTCCCACTCCCAAAGCAAGCCAATTCAACAATGAACCCCTGTGGTCCCGCACTCAGCACACGCTCCCTGGGAAACACGGTGGGTACCTGCGTGTCCAGCCACTTTACCCCCTCGGGGGTGTGCTCCACTCTCCCGTAGAAGTGCACAGGAATCATGTACTCTGGCCGGGCCTTCTCCCAGGGGTTGCCGTAGCGCAGCCAGTCATCGGCCTCCTCTACCTGGAAAGCAGCCAGCAGCACACAGTTCATGGAGAGGAGAGAGCCATGGCACTAGGCTGCCCCTGTCCTTGGTCAGCACTAACCATGTGTGCTAAGATGACGCTGGCCCAGCACTGAAACAAAACTACAGCCTATTTACAATGCAAAGATCGCCAATTTGGACTATTAAGAAAACAAACAAAATTCAGAAAAATGCATTAAAGTGAAAAGACATTAAGAATTACCCGAATTCAGCGATAAAAGAGGTTCTGCTGCATGCTACTGCATGAACGAACCTTGAAAGCATTATGCTGAGTCAAAGACACCCATGTACTGTATGATCCCATGCATATGAAATGTCTAGAACAGCCAGATCCAGAGAAAAGGTAGATGAATAGCTGGCAGGCAGAGGGGGGTGTGACTAGAAATGGGTGCTTGGTTTCTATTTGGGGTGATGAAAATGTTCTGGAAATATGGGTGATGGTCGCCCAACTTTGTGAATATATTAAAAAATGGATATCCCAAAAGCTGTTATTTAAAAATAAAAACAGAATCACTGAAAGCCCACTACTTTGAAAATGTGTAAAGTGGTGCAGCCACTGTGAAAAACAGTATAGAGGTTCCTCAAAAATTTAAAAATATGCCCAGCAGACGTAGTTCAGTGGTTGAGCATCGACCTATGAACTAGGAGGTCAAGGCTCGATTCCTGGTCAGGGCACATGCCCAGGTTGTGGGCTTGATTCCCAGTAAGGGGTGTGCAGGAGGCAGCTGGTCAATGATTCTCTCTCATCATTGATGTTTCTATCTCTCTCTACCTCTCCCTTCCTCTCTGAAATCAATAAAAAAATAATATTTTTAAAAATATACCTAGCATATAACCCAGCAATTCTACTTCTGAGTAGCCAAAGAAAATAAAAACACTAATTCAAAAAGATATACACATCCCTATGGTCATTGCAGCATTATTCACAATAGCCAAGTAATACAAGTATCCAAAGATAGAAAATGGATAAAGAAGATGTGATACAGACATGGAATATTACTCAGTAATAATACACAATGAGGTCTTGCCATTTGAACAAGATAGGTTGACCTAGAGGGTATTATGTTAAGTGAACAAGTCAGACAGAGAAAGACAAATACATGATTTCACTTAGATGTGAAGTCTAAATAAACAAAATGAAACAGAAACAAACTCATAGATACAGAGAACAGATAGTTGCGAGAGGGGAGAAAGACTAGGGGCATGAGTGAAAAAGGTGAAGGGAGATAACGGTCATTTTATAATCTCCAGTTATAATATGAATAAGTCATGGGAATATATGGCACACAGAATATAATCAATAATATTGTAATAACTTTTCATAGTGGATGGTTACTAGACTTACCATGGTGACCAGATTTTAAGGTACATAAATCACTATGTTGGTCACCTGAAACTAATATTGTATGCTAACTATACTTTAAATAAAACAAAACAAAGATATCAAAAATAGAAAATAAAAATCTTTGATTATTTCTTAAAAACAGCACAGAACACAAGTACATCTGACAAACACACACATAATCTGTGAGTGAAATTATCTGAAAGGTACCAGAAGGAAAGCTGCATTTCTTTTAAGGTTGGAGGGAGTATTTCTATAAAATAAACAATCAGTACAAATCTGTTTTAAGTTTCCTTTTATGTTTAGCCATAATTTTCTTTGCCTACATGTTATTATGAGCATTTTCAAACATACAGAAATGTTAAGAGAATTGGCAGTGAACACCTACACGCTCAGTTACCTAGGTTCTATAACTGTTAACATTACCCTTGATTTATCCATTGATCCATTAATTTTTGGGTGCATTTCAAAGTAAGTTGCAGACATCTAAATACTCTTCCCGGCCACTTCAGCATGCACGTCTTTAAGGACAGTTCATCATGTGTTTATTTTTTAGGTTACTACATATACAGTGAAATGCACAAATCCTGTGGATACCATTGGTGAGTTTTGACCATTGCATCCTGCATGACTCAAACACCACCAAGACATAGGGCATTTCCATCAACCCGGTTATCAGCTATTTCGCTGAGACTATTCTACTCTTGAGTTATAAAACTTTCCAATCCTAACCACGTCCTGGCTTTATATGTGATTTTGATGCCCCAAATTATACTAAAAAAATTATTCTCCACCCAAATGGAATAGTCATGCCTTCCATTTGGAAATGCCAAATGAGGGGAAGCAACCACCTTACCAGGAGGAGGACAGGGAGATTGCGTTTTAAGATGACGCTCTTCACCGATGTGTTCCTGACCGCCTCAGGTTTGATGCTCTAGAACTGAGGTTCACTCTTCCTAAGGACCCCTTTCCTTTGCAGGGTCTGGCCTCTGCCCCCACATAGTGCTGTTCTCTTACTGGTGTTGGGGACATAAGGCTGCAGGTGGGAACAAGACCGACGACAACTGGTCCAGGTCAGTTGTCCTTCTGAGGGTGAACCAGCGAGGAGCCACTTTGGCTCTGCACTGAGACACAACGGAAACCAACGTGCGCCTGTGACATTCTCACCACCTCCACCCAGCTTCCACCTCTGGTGTCTCCTATAAGGTCCAGGAGGCTCTGGGCTCCACCCCACCCGTGCGCACTGAGCTCACACCGGAGACCAGCCTCTGCCGGCCCCTGTGGAATATGAAGAAAGCATGGAGCTCGTAGGATTGCCCTGACCTGCCCGACCTCTGCTTGTCTAGGACTGGCATGTGGTCTCTCCATGAGGAGTTTAAAGTACTAAAAGCTGGGATGGCTTTTGTGTCCACTGTAGACAGTGAATCCTGGTGGTGATTTTTGATCTCACCACATGGGTGGCATTCGGGGGCCCTCTCGTGGCCTGTGTGGAGGGCTTGGGTCTCGGGTCACTCTCGGGTTTGTACATTGTCCCTTTCCAGTGAGCCCATGGAGATCTGTGGTTTTGTTCTCCTGGGTTTCAGGGGAAGTGTTTAACTTTCTAGTGATTGATTATTGGGTTTTGAAATACCAAAGCTTTCTTTTGTTGTGTTTTGAAATAAATCTCTTTTAAACTTAAAAAAACACACAAAACCTACTAAAAGCTGAACAGAAAGTGCACCTATTTATTTTCTTGTGCAAACGAGAGCTGGAAATGAGTGAAGGAACCAAGTCTCACCCACCTGCCAGCCATTGACAATCTTCTGGTTAAAAATCCCAAACTCATAGCGGATTCCATAGCCATATGCTGCCAGGCCCAAGGTAGCCATCGAGTCAAGGAAGCAGGCTGAAAATTGCAAACACAAAGAACTTCTGATCAAAGACAATCAATATGTTCGAGGTCCACTGAAAGCAAGGCCCTAAGTTAACCAGGTGCTGGGATGCCAGCCTCCAGGGGGTCAGGGATTCAGTGGTGACCACTGTCAGCTTCAGCTACCATGAAAAACTGAAATACACCCTCACTGCCTTCGGCTTGAAAGCCCAGGGCCACACCACGAAGATATCTATGTGGGGTAAATTTGGGGGTTGTGGGAAGATGCAGAGGGGAGAGAACACAGCCACACGTTGGGCATCTCTAAATGCATCAGTCCTACTGCCAATTTTCTCCCAGAGTCTCACTTCCCCCACACAATCAACCCCAAATCCAAGCTGTCTGGGTGGTAGGGGCACATCTACCCACTAGTGGAGAAGGCACAGAAACAAGGGCTGGAAATATACATTTCACTGTCCATGACACCATGTTCCCAAGCGTCAAAGTGCACCCAGAGTGTGCGGGAAGCGGCTGGAGCAGCATGTCACCAACTGACCCCTTGTTCCGATCAAAATGTCTTGGGGAAAAGAAAGCACCATGCTTTAAATAAAGACCAGAACACAGCCTTATTAACCTTCTGGATTAAAAGAAAGAAATAAAGTAAAGGGGGGAAAAAAACTCCACACAAAATAAGCAAAAAACAAACACACAAACAAAAAATGCCTAATTGACCAAACATGCCCAGGCCCCTGGAGGCCATGCCCTTCACTGAGGGAGAGAAATAAGGAAAACCCGAACACATGAGCTCTGGGCTCTTGTTTTGAGGAAACCATTCTCACAGGAGGGACAGAGGACATAGGAAGCTACAGCGGGCTAGGCTGCCCAAGTCTGCACAGGTGACAGGAGCTGTGGAATCAGAGGGGCCCAAAGGAGGAGGTGCCATCATACCCGCCCACAGGAAAGGCCAGTGGCACCACATAAGTGGAGGACCGGTAGTCGACATGAATCTGACTGGGGAAGCCCTGAAAATGCCCAGAATGTAAGTGGATTGTGAAGGGCAGGGGGTGGGACTGCCTGGCTGACAGTCCCCAGCTTTGGAGTGAGAGGGGAGGTGAGGATGCACTCCAGTAAAGAACACCAACAGGCCTGGACCTTCCCTGGAGCTTGGGAAGCAGGTTCTGATTTTACTGTGATTAACAGAATGCCAACAAGGGGAAGGGGACCGGGTGGACTGGCCTTGGGCTGGAGGACCTGGGGCTCCCAGGAGGCTTCAGGGGAAGCAAGCTCTGGCTCACTGTCTGGGATGATCTCACCATCATACACGCAAACAAGGCCCTGCCCTGGAGAGCAGGATGCCCAGGACGCACAGGGGCTTTTCACACTAAGGGTGGGGGTGGGCAGGCCTTGCCAATTGTTTCTTTCTTTTCTTTTAATCCCCACTCAAGGACAGGCTTTTTAATGAATTTTAGAGAAAGGAAGGGGGGGGGAGGAAGAAACATCAACGTGAGAAGGAAACATGGATCAGTTGCCTCCCATATGCACCCTGCTCCGACTGGATATCGAACCCGCAACCTACGTATATGCCCTGACCTGAAATCGAACCTGAAACCCTTTGGCGAAAGGAATGATGCTCCAACCGACTAAGCCACTCAGCCAGGGTGTCAATTGCTTCTTTATACAGATCCATGTGCTGTTTTGTTCGAGATAAACATGCTGCATTAATAATTTGTGAAGAATGTACTTTAAAATTAAAAAACAAGCACATGCCCATCCCCCCGCCCACAAATTTTTATTTCTTTTTTTTTTTAAATAAATCTTTATTGTTCAGATTATTACAGGTGTTCCTCTATTTTTTCCCCCATAGCTCCCCTCCACCTGATTCCCCACCCCACCCCATGCCCTTACCCCCCGCCACTGTCTTCATCCATAGGAGTAAGATTTTTGTCCAATCTCTTCCCGCACCCCTCACACCTGCTTCCCCTGAGAGTCGTCAGTCCACTCCCTTTCTATGTCCCTGATTCTATTATATTCACCAGTCCATTCTGTTCTTCAGATTTTTTATTCACTTGATTTTTAGATTCACTTGTTGGTAGGTATGTATTTGATGTCATTTTGTTGTTCATCATTTTTATCTTTACCTTTTTCTTCTTCTTCCTCTCCTTAAAGAATACCCTTTAGCATTTCATGTAATCCTGGTTTGGTGGTGATGAACTCCTTTAGCTTTTTCTTTTTTTTTTAAATTTTATTTTATTTTTTTATTTTTTTTTCTTAATTAAATCTTTATTGTTCAGATTATTACAGGTGTTCCACTTTTTTTTCCCCATAGCTCCCCTCCACCTGATTCCCCACCCCACCCCATGCCCTTACCCCCCGCCACTGTCTTCATCCATAGGAGTAAGACTTTTGTCCAATCTCTTCCCGCACCCCTCACACTTGCTTCCCCTGAGAATCGTCAGTCCACTCCCTTTCTATGTCCCTGATTCTATTATATTCACCAGTCCATTCTGTTCTTCAGATTTTTTATTCACTTGATTTTTAGATTCACTTGTTGGTAGGTATGTATTTGATGTCATTTTGTTGTTCATCATTTTTATCTTTACCTTTTTCTTCTTCTTCTTCTTAAAGAATACCCTTCAGCATTTCATGTAATCCTGGTTTGGTGGCGATGAACTCCTTTAGCTTTTTCTTGTCTGTGAAGCTCTTTATCTGACCTTCAACTCTGAATGATAGTTTTGCTGGGTAGAGTAATCTTGGTTGTAGGTTCTTGCTGTTCATCACTTTGAATATTTCTTGCCACTCCCTTCTGGCCTGCATAGTTTCTGTTGAGAAATCAGCTGACAGTCGTATGGGTACTCCCTTGTAGGTAATTAACTGTTTTTGTCTTGCTGCTTTTAATATTCTCTCTTTGTCTTTTGCCCTTGGCATTTTAATTATGATGTGTCTTGGTGTGGTCCTCTTTGGGTTCCTCTTGTATGGGGTTCTGTGCGCTTCCTGAACTTGTATGTCTGTTTCTTTCACCAGGTAGGGAAAGTTTTCTGTCATTATTTCTTCTAATAGGTTTTCAATATTTTGCTCTCTCCCTTCTTCTGGCACCCCAAAAATTCGGATGTTGTTTCGCTTAAAGTTGTCCCAGAGGCTCCTTACATTATCTTCATATTTTTGGACTCTTTTTTCTTTTTGTTTTTCTGGTTGGATGTTTTTTGTTTCCACATATTTCAGATCTTTGGTTTGATTCTTGGGGTATGTTGATCTACAGTTGAGTTTCTGTATATTCTTTATTTCAGACAGTGTATGCTTCATTTCTGACTGATCCTTTTCCATTTTTTTGGCATTCTCATTAAGGTCCTGGAAGGTCTCACTAAGCTCCTCAGAAGTGTCATCAAGTTTCTCAGCAGTTTTTAGAAGATTCTTGAGTAACCTTATAAATGTGATTCTGAACTCTATGTCATCCAGTAGTTTGCTTTCCTCCGTTTCTTTCATTCGTGACATGTTTCTTTGTTTCTGCATTTTGGCTGCTTCCCTGTGTTGATGGAGTGGCTTTGTGTGGTAGGTGACCTATAGGGGGCAGTAGCTCAGCCTCCCCAATCACCTGATGTGGATGCTCTTGGTACACCCCTTTGTGGGCTGAGTGCAAAGTCTTGGTGTAGTTAAGCCTGAATTACTGTTGGTACGCTGGGAGGAATTGACCTCCAGGCCAATTAGCTGTGAGCACTCCCTGTGTCTATAATGGAAGAAGTGCTGCGCTGAAGACACGCTTATGGGGCAGGACTTGTTTCAGTGGGGCTTTGGTGCTCACTGAGTCTGCCTCTTGAATGTGTCACTTATGGATGTGAGGAGTTGAAATCTGGTGTCTCACACTGACCACTAGGTACACTGGCTTCTGGATCTCCAATGGGGTGCAGGTCAGCTACTGTCTGAGGCCACTCAGCAGGAGCTACAGTGAGAGCTGCAGTTTTCTCCTCTTTGCTTGGGGTTTGGAGGTTTTGGAGCTGTCTGACCCGGGCTGCAAGTTTTCTAGGTTAAGCTGCGATAGGGCAGCTTTCTTATGCTAATTGAGCTGCTTGGAGCTTGGGTGGGTTTGTAGGTTGTGTGGGGCGGGGTCTCAGGGCATCACTAGGTTAGGGCGTGGCAAACAGCAATGGCTGCTAGTAAGCCGGCTCTGTGTCCCTGACCGCGCCCTGGAGTCCTGTGCCCCAGTGCCGTAAACAATTATTCCTGCGCGCAGCTCTGCAAGCAAGCCACTCTCACTGGCAGACAGTCCAGCTTCTCCCTGTAGGAGTTTGGGTCCCCCGCGTCTCCCCAGAGACTGGATTTCAGAGTAATCGGGGGCTTGTCTCCGTTCAGGTTGAAAAAAGCAATGCACCCAGTCGCCCGCCGCCAGCCCGGATCACGCGCCTCCGTACCTCAGCTTTTCAGCGCTCGTGCACGTCTCAATGCTCTTTTCTCTTTCCTTCTAGTTGTAGAACTTCCACTCAGCCAGCTTTCCCGTGGTTCTGGGTGATAGACGTTTTGTCTTTTAGTTGCAGTTTAAATTGTTGTGGGAGGCAGCAGTTTAGGTGTTTACCTACGCCGCCATCTTGGATTCCCTCCCTTTAGCTTTTTCTTGTCTGTGAAGCTCTTTAGCTGACCTTCAACTCTGAATGATAGCTTTGCTGGGTACAGTAATCTTGGCTGTAGGTTCTTGCTGTTCATCACTTTGAATATTTCTTGCCACTCCCTTCTGGCCTGCATAGTTTCTGTTGAGAAATCAGCTGACAGTCGTATGGGTACTCCCTTGTAGGTAATTAACTGTTTTTGTCTTGCTGCTTTTAATATTCTCTCTTTATCTTTTGCCCTTGGCATTTTAATTATGATGTGTCTTGGTGTGGTCCTCTTTGGATTCCTCTTGTATGGGGTTCTGTGCGCTTCCTGGACTTGTACATCTATTTCTTTCACCAGGCAGGGAAAGTTTTCTGTCATTATTTCTTCTAATAGGTTTTCAATATTTTGCTCTCTTCCTTCTTCTGGCACCCCAAAAATTCGGATGTTGGTTCGCTTAAAGTTGTCCCAGAGGCTCCTTACACTATCTTCATATTTTTGGATTCTTTTTTCTTTTTGTTTTTCTGGTTGGATGTTTTTTGTTTCCACATATTTCAGATCTTTGGTTTGATTCTTGGGGTACGTTGATCTACAGTTGAGTTTCTGTATATTCTTTATTTCAGACAGTGTATGCTTCATTTCTGACTGATCCTTTTCCATTTTTTTGGCATTCTCATTAAGCTCCTTGAAGGTCTCATCAAGTTTCTCAGCGGTTTTAAGAAGATTCTTGAGTAACCTTATAAATGTGGTTCTGAACTCTATGTCATCCAGTAGTTTGCTTTCCTCTGTTTCTTTCATTCGTGACATGTTTCTTTGTCTCCTCATTTTGGCTGCTTCCCTGTGTTGATGGAGTAGCTTTGTGTGGTAGGTGACCTATAGGGGGCAGTAGCTCAGCCTCCCCAATCACCTGATGTGGACACTCTTGGTACACCCCTTTGTGGGCTGAGTGCAAAGACTTGGTGCAGTTAAAGCCTTAATTGATGTTGGTATACTGGGAGGAATTGACCTCCAGGCCAATTAGCTGTGAGCACTCACTGTGTCTATAATGGAAGAACTGCTGCGCTGAAGACACACTTATGGGGCAGGACTTGTTTCAGTGGGGCTTTGGTGCTCACTGAGTCTGCCTTTGAATGTGTCACTTATGGATGTGAGGAGTTGAAATCTGGTGTCTCACTCTGACCACTAGGTACACTGGCTTCTGGATCTCCAATGGGGTGCAGGTCAGCTACTGTCTGAGGCCATCCAGCAGGAGCTACAGTGAGAGCTACAGTTTTCTCCTCTTTGCTTGGGGTTTGGAGGTTTTGGAGCTGTCTGACCCAGGCTGCAAGTTTGTTAGGTTAAGCTGCGATAGGGCGGGGCTTTCTTCTGCTAACGCTGCTGCTTGGAGCTTGGGTGGGTTTGTAGGTTGTGCAGGGCGGGGCCTCAGGGCGTCACTAGGTTAGGGCGTGGCAAACAGCAATGGCTGCTAGTTAGCCGGCTCTGTGTCCCCAAGGGCATCCCGGAGTCCCGTGCCCCAGTGCCATAAACAATTATTCCTGCGCGCAGCTCTGCAAGTAAGCCACCCTCACTGGCAGACAGTCCAGCTTTGCCCCGTAGGAGTGTGGGTCCCCCGCGTCTCCCCAGAAACTGGATTTCAGAGTAGTCGAGGGCTTGTCTCCCTTTGGGTTGAAAAAAGCAACGCCCGCCGCCAGCCCGGATCATGCGCCTCCATACCTCAGCTTTTCAGCGCTCGTGCACGTCTCGATGCTCTTTTCTCTTTCCTTCTAGTTGTAGAACTTCCACTCAGCCAGCTTTCCCATGGTTCTGGGTGATAGACGTTTTGTCTTTTAGTTGAATTTTTTAAATTGTTGCGCGAGGCAGCAGTTTAGGTGTTTACCTACGCCGCCATCTTGGATTCTCCCCCCCCCCCCCCCACCGCAAATTTTAAGGCATTTGCTCCCTTTTCAAAATGACAATTCCCAAAAGAGGCCATGACACCAAGTGGGAAGGGCCTGAGCCCACCTTCCCCTCGGCCCCCCAACACAAGAGCAGCACAAAACCTAAGTCATCTTTGCCCTTAGAGATACTGGGCCCAAGCGCCTTGATGTCACAGTAAAATCACATCTCACCGTGACTGCTATTTCCAATTCCCTGTTCTTAACCCAGCTCCCTCTCCCCTAAAACACTGGCAAAAATAATTAAAACAGGAAAAAAACAACAATTGAGTATGCTCTCAAACAGAGTTTACCAAGGGAGCAACATCCCCCAAAGGGAGAGAGCTCTGTAAGCTGTGTGTGTGCGCCCGTGTGTGCGCCCGTGTGTGTATGTGTGTGTGTCTGTCTGTCTTTCTCCCAGTGACTGGCTTTGGGATCGTGCAGAGTCATTGGTATATTGGAATCCCCTCCCAGCACCAGTCATCCAAAACTGGCAAGCCTGGTCTTCATGATCTTTATGAAGGGATCCTTGGGTAACAGAGACATACATCTTGCACTTTTTCCCTGCCAGAGGCAAAGATTTTGACCTGGAGCATACACTCTCCCATCCACCCTGAGGGACCACTTTATCGGGTCAGAACAGTGCCAGGAGCATGGCTGACCTTGGCCTCACCATGTGATCACTGACAAGGCAGCATGTTAGGACAATCTTGCCCTAGACAGGTGCCTGGGGTTACCTGCCAGCCTCCCCAGTCCTCCATTCCCCAGGCCAGCGTCCTCTTCTATTTCCTCCAATTCTTCCAAGTCCAACCCCAACTGTGAATAAAAACAGAGGCAATATTTTCATATTACTTAATATTTTCACTCAAGTACCAGGTGGAATGATATTTAAACCCTGTGAGTTTATATGAAAGGGTAGAGTCTGTCTGCTTCCTTTTAGACTTGAAAGTCCAATGTTAAAATCTGATGCTTAATCGCTGATCAAAAATGGAAGTTTCCAGGTATTTCAAAAGCTGCCAAATTACTTAAGAATTACAGTCAAAATGAGACTTGGTTTAATAGCCCAAGATATATACTGCTGTATTACTGATTTACTTATAGTGGACAGATTATAACATATTTCCTAAAAATGAAACCAATGGTTTTAGTAATTCTCTAATATCGTATGGTCTAATGATAATTACGTGACATCTTTTTAAACCCAAACCTAAAAACACCTTTTTGTGGCATTCCAATTATATTCAAGCCAACTTGTGAAACAGATATGGTATGTTAAAAATTAAAGAAAAAGCAACAAAGTCATAACCACTTCACCTAAATGAAAACCATTCCAGAATATAGCTGTTAGGGCTCTCAATTATGTTGTATTGATAATTATTCCATTAATCTTAAACTTGATAAAACCCATCACATTAACATCAACAACACTGTTTAATAAAAAAAAAAACTATATTTGAAAACAAATAATTATTTACTGAGAAGAGTTGCAGTATTTCATATTTTTACAAATTTCTTTAATGGACTTTCGGTTCCAGCATTCAATACGTTGAAATATCACACATCATATAGCATCTGGAAAACTCTACTGCATACTCATGAAGTATAGAGTGTAAAAGGCAAATAACATCCTAGTGTTATGAAAATAGTTCTGACCTAGTGGACCCCTTGAAAAGGTCTCAGGGAATCTGAGGGTCTCCAGACCACAGTCTGAGAATCTAATAAATTATGAAGAGTGGAAGAAGAGTTGTGAGAAAATTAAAAACATAAAAGTCATACAAAATAGTTTAGCATCTATTAAGTAAACTGAATGGTGCTAACACATACAGTCATCTGATTGAGATTTCAAAATATTGACTTAATTCCCATAACAATTTCAGAGTGTGTGTTCCACCAAAAATATCTGGAATATGTGGGGGGATTTACCCGAGATATTACCAGCTCAGTCTTGGAGGGGGAGACATGATCCCCCACAATGCTGGGCTGCCTGCAAGGCTCACACCACACCTCCTCCAAGAAGGCCCCCAGAGCACCTCCCACCTCAAAACCAAAACCAAACCCAAGCAGAAGCAGTGGAAGGTTCTTGGAGGTAGGACGACTGTGGTAAGGACCCTTCTGTGTATGTGCAAAAGGGCAGAAGCGATGCATATTCACACTCAGAAAATTCTACACCGAGCATCTAGGTGAGGGAGAAAGACCATGTCCAGGGAAGTGGGACAGAGACAGAAAACAGACACAATCGAATCCAGCTCTGCTCTATAACAGCACGTGAACTGTGAAAGACCTTCAATTAAACAACTGTTAATGAAGAACCCTTAAGCAAAGGCAGTTTCTATTCTGTTTAGGGGAGAAAGGCAATTTTATAACTAGAGGATAGGATGAGCCCAAGAGGTTATCTTAGGGGCAGAGAAGGGACGCTGGAGGTAGGTTACCAGTTCGATGAAGCAAGGAGAAATGGGACAATACCAAATACTTCTGCCACATTTTTAATCTGTCCCTGGGGTGGGAGTGAGGAATACAGTGGTTTCTAGAAGTCTCCAAACCTTAGCATTACAATGCAATCGAGCCCTTGCACTTCATTGTATTAACAGCTCTCCATCCAGTTCTCACTTTCTCCCCTTGAGAAAGAGGAGCATCACCCACCAACCCATTCTCCCTCACAAAGGACAGAGTACACCATCAAACATTTCCCAGATCCTAGGTGGCGGCAAATCCTAACGTCCACACTCACCTCTGTCAATGCTCACCTCTGTGGGGCCTGAACTAAACCCTCAGAGCAACAGGAGAGGCTACTGGGCAGCCTTGCCCAGGACCCGTACCTGGTAGATGGCTTCATCACAAGCATTCTGGAGACCCAGGTTCACCATCGTGTTCTGCAGAGTACGGCCCATGTAGAACTCCAGGGAAAGATAATAGATGCGCTGAGAGAGCAAAAGAAAGCATCTTAGATCTCTCGTTCCATCTCCATGCACAAGCAGATGATGATGATGATGATGATGACGATGAGTGAATTCCTAAGAGAACCTATATCGGGGTTTCATTTATGTTAACCCAGAACTTACCGGCACATCCCCAAATGAACTCACTCCCTTCACCAGGCCTTGGCACCCTCAGTTTTCCAAGAGCATCTCATGAGGGAAACCACCCCCCCATTTTTTGGCTTTATGTTCTTTTTATTTTATTTTTTTAATTTTTCAACTATGGTTGACATTCAATGTTACATTAGCTTCAGATGTACCACATAGTGATTAGATCTTTATGTATTTTACCAAGTGATTTCTCCCCTGCCATAAGTCTAGTACCCACCTGGTGCCATACATAGTTATTACAATACTAGAGGCCTGGTGCACGAAATTTGTGCACGGGGGTGTGTGTCCCTCAGCCCAGCCTGCACCCTCTCCATTCTGGGACATTCCTCTCACAATCCAGGACTGCTGGCTCCCAACTGCTCACCTGCCTGCCTTCCTGATTGCCCCTAACCGCTTCTGCCTGCCAGCCTGATCACCCCCTGACCACTCCACTGACAGCCTGATTGATGCCTAACTGCTCCCCTGCCAGCCTGACTGCCCCTAACTGCCCTCCCCTGCAGGCCTGGTTAACCCTAATTACCCTCCCCTGACGGCCTGGTCACCCCTACTGCCCTCCCCTGCAGGCCTGGTTCCCCCCAACTGCTCTCCCCTGCAGGCCTGGGTCCCCCCCAACTGCCCTTCCCTGCAGGTCCAGTCACCCCCAACTTCCCTCCTCTGCCGGCCTGGTCACCCCTAACTGCCCTCCCCTGCAGGCTTGATCGCCCACAACTGCCCTCCCTTGCAGACCTGGTCCCTCCCAACTGCCCTCCCCTGCTGGCCATCTTGTGGTGGCCATCTTGTGTCCACATGGGGGCAGCCATCTTGTGTGTTGGAGTGATGGCCAATTTGCATATTAATCTTTTATTAGATAGGATAGAGGCCTGGTGCACGGGTGGGGACCAGCTGGTTGGCCCTGAAGGGTGTCCTGGATCAGGGTGGGGGTTCCCTTGGGGCATGGGGTGGCCTGGGCGAAGGGCCTGTGGTGGTTTGTAGGCCAGCCATGCCCCCTGGCAACCCAAGCGGAGGCCCTGGTATCTGGGATTATTTATCTTCTATAATTGAAACTTTGTAGCTTTGAGCGGAGTCCAGGGCCCGCCAGCGTGTGCTGGAAGCTTGACTTCCTCCATTGCCGGGGAAACCCAAGCCTCCTGCTTGCTCTGTAGCTGCAGCCATCTTGGTTGGGTTTATTTGCATACTCGCTCCTGATTGGCTGGTGGGCATGGCTTGTGGGTGTAGCAGAGGTACGGTCAATTTGCATATTACTCTCTTATTAGATAGGACTAGGGGCCCAGTGCACAAATTTGTGCACCTTGAAAGGAACTGTGGACTGTGAGGCTGCGGTAGGCACAGGGGCAGGTCTCAGCCCATCCTCTGAGCCCTTGCCCAGCCCTTCACGCCATGGCCCCCCGCCCCTGTTCCCCTGTCTGCCAGCAGCCCCTCTCCCGCTGATGCCACTCCCACGCGATGACGTTGCTGGCCCTGCTCGCACCTGCTGACGTCATGGAGCGATCGGGGCCGGCGCCAGCAGTGGGTGCAAGCAGGGTTGGCGCCAGCAGGGGGTGCAAGTGGAGCCGGCGCTGTCAGCGGCGGCTGCTGCCCTGACCACCCCACAGGAGCAGGGGGAGGTGGAGAAGCCCTCAGGGGTGATCGGGGCTGACAGCCGCCGCTTGCACTCACTGATGGCACTGAGTGATCGGGACCAGTGCTGGGCACTGGCGCCAGCTGCAGGTGTGAGCAGGGCTGGTGCTGACAGTGGGTGCAAGTGGCAGCTCCGGAGCCAGCAGCAGGTGCGATCGGGCCCGGCGCCAACAACAGGTACAAGTGCTGGCCGGGACCACAGCATGCGGGAGCAAACAATTTTCAGTAACCACCAGAGGCTCACCCTAATGAGAGCGACAGGTGCCCTGCCTTGGTCTGGCGCCCCCACTCACCTGCTCCACCATCCTGCTGTGGCCAACACCTGCCATGTTCTGCACACCCCCTGGTGGTCAGCGCACATCATAGTGACCGGTTGTTCGGTTGTTCCACCATTCGGTCTATTTGCATATTAGCCTTTTATTATATAGGGTTATTGACTATATTTCCTATGTTGCACTTCACATCCCTGTGACTATTTTATAACTTCCTATTTAAACTTATTAATCCTTCACCTTTGTCACCAAGTCCCCAACACCCTCCCATTTGGCAAACAACCATTTGTTCTCTGTATCTATGAGGTTGTTTCTGTTTTGTATATTTTTTATTCTATTCGAAATCACATGGTATTTGTCTTTCTCTGACTGACTTATTCACTTAGCATAACACCCTCTAGGTCTACCTATCCTGTTGCAAATGGTAAGATTTTATTCTTTTTATGGCCAAGTAATAGTCCATTGTGTATCTTACTATATGTCTTCTTTATTCACTCATTTACTGATGGGCACTTGGGTTGCTTCCATATCTTGGCAATTGTAAATAATTCTGCAGTGAATATAGGGGTACATATGTCTTTTTGAATTAGTATTTTGAGTTTCTTCAAATATATACCCAGAAGTAGAATTGCTGAATCTAAGGCAGTTCCATTTTCAATTTTTTGAGAAACCTCAATACAGTTTTCATAGTGGCTAAACCAATTTGCCATATGTTAAATGATCTAGAGACTGCCTTCATTTTTAAAAAACTGGGTTTATTTATTACACACAGAAAACATCAAAGTATAAAAGCTCTTCAGCACAAACAGATGAACAGAAGATCAACACAGATAGAATTTTCTAAAGACATCTTAGGCATTAATAAACTCTAACTGTGGAAATGAAGTTGAGCATCCATAGGTAGAGCCTTATTTTGCTCTTTACACACTGAGATTAATCTGAGATTATCTTAATCTACCATTGAGATAACTTATAAGAAAGAGCCATAGGAAACATTATTTAAACCGCTGCAGAGATAAAGAAGACCATCCCATCCACTCACTGCAGGAGTAGAGAATGCCAGTTATATACTAAACTGACTATTCCATCCACTCACTGCAAGGATGCAGCAGCCCAGTAACATAGCAAACTGGCTATTCCACAAACTCATTGCAGAGATGCATGGCCTCTTAGATAGTAAATTGCCTATTTCACCTATTCAGGCAGAAATGCTGTAGCTTGATTAGTAAACTGACCATTCCATGCATTCATGTGCAGGGATGCATTAGGCCAGCTATATACAAAAGTGGCTATTCAAGTGTGTATATGTGGGGTGGGAGATATCTGTAATACTATCAACAATAAAAAATATACTTAAAAATAAAAAATAATAAACTTACTATTCCATCCACTCACTAAAAGAGTGCCAAGGAACCTGGCTGTTCCATGCACTCACTGCAAATATATAGCAGGCCAATGGACAGTCAACTGATAATTCCACCCACCTACTGCAGGGATGCAGTAGGCCTGTTAGAGTAAACTGGCTATTCCATCCTCACTGCAGGGATGCAGCAGGCCTGTTACAGAGTAAGCTGGCTATCCCATCACTCACTGCAGGGATGCAATAAGCATGTTACATAGTAAGCTGGCTATCCCATCACTCACTGCAGGGATGCAATAAGCATGTTACATAGTAAGCTGGCTATTCCATCCTCACTGCAGGGATGCAGTAGGCCTGTTACAGAGTAAACTGGCTATTCCATCCTCACTGCAGGGATGCAGTAGGCCTGTTACAGAGTAAACTGGCTATTCCATCCTCACTGCAGGGATGCAGTAGGCCTGTTACAGAGTAAACTGGCTATTCCATCCTCACTGCAGGGATGCAGTAGGCCTGTTACAGAGTAAACTGGCTATTCCATCCTCACTGCAGGGATGCAATAGGCATAGTAAACACACTATTCCACATGCTCACTGCATAGATACAGTAGTTATGTTACATAATAAACTGGCCATTCTATTTACTTAATAGAGGAATGCTGTTAGCTGGTTGCAAAATAAGTTGAGTATTCCATCTACTAACTACCAGGACAGGATAGTCAGGTGACATAGGAAACTAGCTATTCCACCCACTCAACGTAGGGATACAGTACATACAACACAGTATTTTTAGTGCAATAAAAACAAATGCTTCAACTAGTATAGAAAAAAAGGTGTAGAACACAAAATGTTTGTAATATTTATAGTTATATTACTAAGTGGTGAGACTACAGTTTTTTTTTTCCATTTGGCTTATCTATACTGTTAAATTTTTCCTCCAATAATCATAAGGACTTGCATAATTGTATAAAAGACAAAAATAATAAATAAAATCACTTTAACGTAATAAGTATATATAAGCAGGTTACCCCAGTCTGGAGGGTGGTGGTACAAGCCCCTGAGGCCATTCCTGGGGCTGGGGGTGTGGCTTTGCAGGATTTTTAAAAAAATATATTTTATAGATTTTTTACAGAGAGGAAGGGAGAGGGTTGAAGAGGTAGAAACATCGATGAGAGAGAAACATTTTCAGCTGCCTCTTGCACACCTCCTACTGGGGATGTGCCTGCAACCAAGGTACATGCCCTTGACCGGAATTGAACCTGGGACCCTTCAGTCCGCAGGCCGATGCTCTATCCACTGAGCCAAACCGTTTAGGGCATGGATTTTTATTGGGAGCCCACTTCCCTGGGCTCTGACCCTCCTGGGGCTTGTTTCTGGTCCATTAAAAACAAACATTTGCAGAAAAAGGAGACAAGGTGCTTATTTTCAACATGAATTAGCGAGACCGAAGCACTTATTAATAAATTCCACTTTGTCTTTTTTAAAGGGCCTTCCTGTCCAGAATAGTCTCCTTCCATTTACAGGCTGCGGTTTCTTTAAAAGAGAAAGGCTTCCACCTGTGGCCAAGGCAGCCCATCAAAACTCAGAGCACTCACTGAAGATGACAAACCTGTTTTGCTCATGAAAGGTCATTTCCATAATCCCTGAGTCCATCGCTGGCCTTTTCAGGCTCTATTGTAAACATACAGGAGCCCTAGTATGTTGGGGTGTGTCCCTCTCCAGGGAAATGCCCTTGACTGTGCAAAGTCGTACGCTTGTCATCTGCTACACGGACAATAAAAATGATGTTGCGAAGCAGAGCTCTGCCATCAGCAGAGGATTCTGGGGGAGCCACTGCCTCCTGGCCAGCTTCTCTGGCAAAGTCAAGCCAAACCTTTGTTGTAATAACTTGTTTTAGCCACTTGGTGCCACTTCTTTCCATACTGCCTTGCATACTAAATATGAAGATGCCTCGTTGGTATTCCAACAAATCTGTTATTTTTGCCATCTCTCTTTTAGAAAAAGGAGTGCCCCAGAATATGTTTGGAAAAGCAATACATCTTACTCTTAGCAATTATTAATCATTTCTTAACGTCCCATGAAAATAAAATACTATCAACGGAACAACTGTTCCATGCCCAGGTGTACACGGCAAGTCAAATCTTTGCAAACGGACTCCTTTCCTTGGAGTGTCTCCTTTCCTTGCTAGCTCTCCCTGGATCATAGTGTGGTAGAAAGGACAAAATTCTCCACAGTCAAGAGAAAAAAACAAAACTGGCCGAGGGGGCTGGCCAAGCCTATGATACACCTATCAAGCTAAAAGCTACCAATGATGCTGGAGAAGCATATTTACTGACTCGTAGCTGTTGAAAAGTTACAATTGATGAATGACACAGAAATGCCGCAAAACTGTATATGCAATATACTTTTGAAAAATGTGTATGGATATATAGGAGTAGGAAAAGGACATACAGCTATATTTTAATATAGATAAAAGTAACGGAGACTATCGATGACTTTTCTTTTGTGTATCTTGTATTTTTCTACCGTAAACATACATTTTTGCAAAATCTAACAAGGAACAATGACTTCATCCCCGTGAACTGTAAGGTAAGTAGAAGCTGTTCAAGGGAGGTGTGGAAACCTCAAAGGCAAGCCTGCTTTGCGGGCTCATTTTTCTGAGTGTTATGACCCCTCCTGCTTCACCAAGCACCTCCGACGATATTTTTCTAATTGTTGCCTAGCCCGGTAAAGTCTAGTTCCCTGCGCATGACTGTGTCCACCCCCTCCCAACACATAAAACACCCAGGCCTGGTTCCAGTGTCTTTTCTCTCTCACACGACCGCACAAAACCAGAAGGGGGGCAGGGGGAGGAGGAAGCCTCAACTCTGCAGCCATCGCGGAAGCACACAGCTAGTGACAGGCTGGAAAATTCCGCCGGGTTTCCAAGCCTCGGGAATTCGGGGAGCAGCGGACCAATGCGAGGCCGGGCTCCTAGCGCAAGGGGCCTGGAGGCTCGGCTCAGAGCAGGCTGACCACCAGGAATGTGCGCGCGTGGGTGAGGGGGCGGCCAGGGCCTTCGCGAGGCTCCTCTCCTCCACCACACGCAGGGAGCGGACCACCGATGGGCTGTGAGGGCGGACAGGGGTGACCATGCTCAACTTAGATACACATTCCGTAGGCAGCGGCCCTACTTGTCTCTTTTTGGGGAGAGGTGCAAGCTTTGCTGTTATTTCTCAGGGGCCTGTGGTTCAAGAAACCCTGCACCAGGGCTTTCCTTTTCGGGGTGGGGCAGCGGAGCGGCAGGAGAGCGGGGCCCCGGGGCGCCTCACCTTGGGGTCGCGCTCGTAGTAGTGCTGCTGCGTGCGAATCCAGCGCCCCACCAGGTGGTCGCGCACCGTGTGCGCCAAGGCGAAGTAGTAGTCGCGGGGCGTGGCCACGTTGCGGTCCTTAACCAGCGTGAAGTGCAGGTGCCGGTTGAAGCTCTTCCGCACCTCGGCCACGTCGCCCAGCCCCGCGATCCCGCGCACGCTGATCTGCTTTCGTTTTTCGCTGTCCGTCAGCGGCTTCGCCATAGCGCCGACTGAGGAAGAAGAGAAAAGGGGGGAGCGGGCAAGGGATGCGAACACCGAGGATACGGAGCGTCTCTGGCGCCAGGGACTGCAGCTACCCGCGCTGGCACCGACCGCGCCTGCGCCCTGCACCGGGGGCGGGGCCGAGTGCGGGCCGGGGGAGGGGTGGGGCGGGGTCTGGGGAAGGGAAGGTCTCTGGGAGAGAGGGGCCTCTGAGTGGAGTGTGGTCTCCCTGAAAAATGGGGTCTTGGGGTGTGGCTTTAATCGTTGGAATTTGAAGGCGGCTTCCGGTTTTATAAATGAGAACCACCCTCAAAAGCTGGGATCTCACCCCAAGTTGGCCAAGCCCGGCAGAAGTGGGAAACGACTGGATGAGCTGGACGACTCCAGGAATATTGGCTGCAGTCCTGTTTGCCTCTATTCTCCCAGGGCAGACAGGGGAAGAATGCGCTCCTCCCTCCTCCCTACCCCGCTTTTGGGATTTCTGGGAGCTGTGTCCCTCCCTGCCCAGGGCCCCCAGGTGCCCCCAAAGCCAGAGTGCCCTCGGTGCTGGGCCATTAAGGGAAACCGAGTACACGCTTGAAAGGCAGCCACCAATGTCTGCCCAGTGGGCCGCCTCCTTTTGAGGCCCAGGGTGGCTCTGAAAATATCAGCTAAGAAGGTAGAAGTTTATACAGTAAACCCTAGACTTTGTGGACCTAGATTTAACAGACAAAATTTCCGAACCATGTCACATGTGAAAATTAACACCCTATTAATTTAAAAATGCTTTTAACCAAGATTACCTTACAATTAAATTAACAGGTTGTTTTCTTGTTATTAATTCACTGTTATTTTAAACAAATTTTATCGAATAGGCCATATGTTGGGAAAAAAAACTGTAGTAATTTCACCGACATAAGTAAATATTACATATCTGCAACTATAGCCTACATATTTAAATCCAAGAGTCACTGCTTGTAAACTATATTCAGCGAATAATTAACAGGTGATCACACCGCATCATGCTCGGTAATTGTTTTTTTAAATATGTTTTTATTTCAGAGAGGAAGGGAGAGATAGATAGGAACATCAATGATGGGAATCATTGATCAGCTGCCGCCTGCTCACCCCCTACGGGGGATTGAGACTGCAACCCCGGCATGTGCCCTTGATGGAATTGAACTCAGGACCTTTCAGTCCACAGGCTTATGCTCTCTCCACTGAGCCAAGCCAGCTAGGGCTCAGTAATTGGTTTTACCGAAAATCCCATGGTGCGATTTTCTGCAGCAACTTTAACTCCTGCCAGATGATGATATGTTTCTTTCTTTTTAAAAAACATATATTTTATTGATTTTTTTACAGAGAGGAAGGGAGAGGGATAGAGAGTTAGAAACATCAATGAGAGAGAAACATCAACCAGCTGTCTCGTGCACACTCTCTACTGGGGATGTGCCCGCAACCAAGCTACATGCCCTTGACTGGAATCGAACCTGGGACCCTTTAGTCTGCAGGCTGACGCTCTATTCACTGAGCCAAATCAGTCAGGGCGATGATATGTTTCTATGTGGGCTAAGCCATGCCCCAGCCATGTGCATGTTTACTCCCAGTGACTGGTGAATGCATGCATTTACTAGACCTATGCAGTAGAAATTTAAAATTACTGTAATACATATAGAAAACTTTTCTGTGAAATTAAGCTTCATACATAGTTAATTTTAATTACACAAATGTGTCTACATAAGTAAAAACAAGTAAACTAATTTGTCAATTTTTAAAACATACCCACTCAGAAAACCTACTTTATTATATAACGAACTTTTAGCTTTAACAGAGGCCCCCTGGCCCGAATTAGACTGTTTTTATGAAGGTTTTGCTGTACTGAGAAAGTGTGCAGTCCTCGGGCTGGGCTGACAGACACAGCCAGTGAGCAGGAGACAACTTTCTTCAGGGCGTGCTGTGGCCTTGAAGAGTCACAATGACTCCTCCTCTGGGAGACCACCACTTCCTCACCCACCGAGAAACCTTGTTCCCTAAATCACAGGCCCTTTAAATTAAGTCAGGATGAAGGCCACACCCCTCTCTGGCAGAGGATCTGAATCACAAACACAGCCTCCTCCAATCCACCCCAGTGTGAGCTTTAGATAAGGGGTTTTTGGACAGAGCTTCCCATATCTACTTAACATGGTGGTTCCCAAGGAAACAGGGTTGGGGGCCCTCTTGGCATACAGCCCTGCCTTGCTGTGAGCCTGTGGGAACACTGCTTCATGTAATTATTAGGTCTGCACAGAAAGGACCCAGGCCAAGAGACTTTGTGGGAGTTTAGGATATTTTATTTCATTCTCTCATGGTGAGCTGAGCCCATTGTGTCAGTGTCAGCCCTGAGGGGGTGGTTAGGTTCTCTTCTATAGAGTAGGCAATGTAGGGTCAAGAACGTGGGTGCTCAAGTTGGTCAAGCGGAAGGGAGGGCACGAGTTAGTCAGGGGAGTCGAGGGGTGCATGGGTCATCAGGCGAAGGGGAATTCATTTTACCTTGCTTCTGCAGGTGCAGACCGTCTGCCCCAAGCTATAGGGAAAGGTTTATAATAATGTATATTTCAGGAAACATGTTCAAGCAGGAGGGTTAAGGGTAGTTCACCCTAACAGTAAGTTTCACCTACACCTCCCTTCCGGCAAACCCCATAGGAACTCTGTTCTTTCCTTTGGGGAAAGAACTCTCTTTGCCTGATCCCTCATTGCAGTGGGTCAGAAACTGGACTTAGTGGAATGGCAGGTTTGCCTCTGGTGGTCTTAGGCTGCTGGACTGCAAGGTTCCTGACTTACAGGGAGGCCAAAATTGCCAGCAGGAGATGGCATGAATGTCCAGTTGCAGAAGGTTTCTTAGGGTGATGCTTCCTAGTTATCTTCTTTTTTCCCCTTTTTTTCTTTTTTTTGGGGGGTGGGGCATCAGGCTGGGCCTTTATTGGCCGGTATGCACCTATTTCCTGTGTCAGTCACAGGCTTGTGGGAGCAGGTGCCTCCTCCCTTTCCATGTCCCTGCTCCCCTCCCCCCAACCTGGGACATAGGAGTAGCTTGGGGCTCCGGGGACAGAACTGAATCGAGGAGTCCACAATATCCTGTCAGCTCAGGCAGCTTGACCTCAGGATTGGGAACCCAGCACCAGAAAACAAGAGGTATGGGGTTTGATGGGGAGGAAGGGAGGCGAGTCTGCCCTCCTTCAAGTCCCTGCATTGCTGAGGGCCAGGCAGTGCCTGCAGGCCCGATGCCTGGGCAGCTGATGGGAAGACAAACCACGAACCTGAACCTGCCACCCCCTCCCTGCAGGCCTGCATCACCCCATTTCACAGAGGGAAATAGGCCCAGGGCCCCGAGCAAGGCCCCACCTCCCTCCTGGGCCACCTCTCCTCAGGCCTCTGTCCCTGCTGAATCTTATACGCAGCAGCCATGCCTTGGGGTGCCAGGACCTAGACCTGCTTTCCCCAAAGGCCTAGGCAGCAGAGGGACCCTGAGGACATTAATAAATAGGATGGGTGGTCCCTAGAGGCCGCTGGCCTGGTCCACCCAAGGGGCCACCACCACCCTCAGCCTCTCTTGTTGCGGCTCCTGGGGGCCATGATCCGTTGGTTGTGTGTCCTCCCCTCTTTTTTTTTTTTCTTATAAATCTTTATTGTTCAGATTATTACAGGTGTTCCACTTTTTTTTCCCCCCCATAGCTCCCCTCCACCTGATTCCCCACCCCACCCCATGCCCTTACCCCCCGCCACTGTCTTCATCCATAGGAGTAAGATTTTTGTCCAATCTCTTCCCGCACCCCTCACACTTGCTTCCCCTGAGAATCGTCAGTCCACTCCCTTTCTATGTCCCTGATTCTATTATATTCACCAGTCCATTCTGTTCTTCAGATTTTTTATTCACTTGATTTTTAGATTCACTTGTTGGTAGGTATGTATTTGATGTCATTTTGTTGTTCATAATTTTTATCTTTATTTTTTTCTTCTTCTTCCTCTCCTTAAAGAATACCCTTCAGCATTTCATGTAATCCTGGTTTGGTGGCGATGAACTCCTTTAGCTTATTCTTGTCTGTGAAGCTCTTTATCTGACCTTCAACTCTGAATGATAGCTTTGCTGGGTAGAGTAATCTTGGTTGTAGGTTCTTGCTGTTCATCACTTTGAATATTTCTTGCCACTCCCTTCTGGCCTGCATAGTTTCTGTTGAGAAATCAGCTGACAGTCGTATGGGTACTCCCTTGTAGGTAATTAACTGTTTTTGTCTTGCTGCTTTTAATATTCTCTCTTTGTCTTTTGCCCTTGGCATTTTAATTATGATGTGTCTTGGTGTGGTCCTCTTTGGGTTCCTCTTGTATGGGGTTCTGTGTGCTTCCTGAACTTGTAAGTCTATTTCTTTCACCAGGTAGGGAAAGTTTTCTGTCATTATTTCTTCTAATAGGTTTTCAATATTTTGCTCTCTCCCTTCTTCTGGCACCCCAAAAATTCGGATGTTGGTTCGCTTGAAGTTGTCCCAGAGGCTCCTTACACTATCTTCATATTTTTGGATTCTTTTTTCTTTTTGTTTTTCTGGTTGGATGTTTTTTGTTTCCACATATTTCAGATCTTTGGTTTGATTCTTGGGGTACGTTGATCTACAGTTGAGTTTCTGTATATTTTTTATTTCAGACAGTGTATGCTTCATTTCTGACTGATCCTTTTCCATTTTTTTGGCATTCTCATTAAGGTCCTTGAAGGTCTTACTAAGCTCCTCAGAAGTGTCATCAAGTTTCTCAGCGGTTTTTAGAAGATTCTTGAGTAACCTTATACATGTGGTTCTGAACTCTATGTCATCCAGTAGTTTGCTTTCCTCCGTTTCTTTCATTCGTGACATGTTTCTTTGTTTCTGCATTTTGGCTGCTTCCCTGTGTTGATGGAGTGGCTTTGTGTGGTAGGTGACCTATAGGGGGCAGTAGCTCAGCCTCCCCAATCACCTGATGTGGATGCTCTTGGTACACCCCTTTGTGGGCTGAGTGCAAAGTCTTGGTGTAGTTAAGCCTGAATTGCTGTTGGTACACTGGGAGGAATTGACCTCCAGGCCAATTAGCTGTGAGCACTCCCTGTGTCTATAATGGAAGAACTGCTGTGCTGAAGACACGCAGGACTTGTTTCAGTGGGGCTTCGGTGCTCACTGAGTTTGCCTCTTGAATGTGTCACTTATGGATGTGAGGAGTTGAAATCTGGTGTCTCACACTGACCACTAGGTACACTGGCTTCTGGATCTCCAATGGGGTGCAGGTCAGCTACTGTCTGAGGCCACTCAGCAGGAGCTACAGTGAGAGCTGCAGTTTTCTCCTCTTTGCTTGGGGTTTGGAGATTTTTGTAACTGACTGACCCGGGCTGCAAGTTTGCTAGGTTAAGCTGCAATAGGGCAGGCCTTTCTTATGCTAAAGCCGCTGCTTGGAGCTTGGGTGAGTTTATAGGTTGTGCAGGGCGGGGCCTCAGGGTGTCACCAGGTTAGGGCGTGGCAAACAGCAATGGCTGCTAGTTAGCCGGCTCTGTGTCCCCAAAGGCATCCGCGAGTCCCGTGCCCCAGTGCAGTAAACAATTATTCCTGCGCGCAGCTCTGCAACCAAGCCACCCTCGCTGGCAGACAGTCCAGCTTCTCCCCGTAGGAGTTTGGGTCCCCCGCGTCTCCCCAGAGACTGGATTTCAGAGTAATCGGGGCTTGTCTCCCTTTGGGTTGGAAAAAGCAACGCACCCAGTCGCCCGCAGCCAGCCCGGATCACGCGCCTCCGTACCTCAGCTTTTCAGCGCTCTTGCACATCTCAAAGCTCTTTTCTCTTTCCTTCTAGTTGTAGAACTTCCACTCAGCCAGCTTTCCCGTGGTTCTGGGTGATAGACGTTTTGTCTTTTAGTTGCAGTTTAAATTGTTGTGGGAGGCAGCAGTTTAGGTGTTTACCTACGCCGCCATCTTGGATTCTCTCCTCTGTCCTCCCCTCTTGACCCGAAGGCGGTTGGGGTGCCCATGCCGGCAAGGCCTGCCCCTGACCCCTCTAGTTCATAGAGCCCAAGCATTGTTTCCAAGATTAAAACCCTCTCAGCTAAAATCTTCAAAGCCTCGTGTAGTTGGTGCAACCCCTCCCCACAATGGCTCTTCTCACCGGGGTCTCCTTCAGGGCCAGGTTCTCCCCGCTGTCCCATGGAGCCTTGGCCGGCTGGCTCTCCATGCAGTCCTCTCTCTTCCTTTTCCCCTGGGTGGCCAGAGATTCCTTTGGGTCTAGTGGAGCCTGGGGGTCCTGTATGTCCAGGACTCCCAGGGATGCCCATGGGACCTGGAGGTCTGGGGGGGGGGGGGAACCAATAGGCCCTGGGGGCCTAAGGGTCCCTGCGGCCAGTGGCTGCTCGTCTCAGTGAAGGTGTTAGACAGAAACGGGTCCCCATGCTCAGAGATCTGGGCGTGGGGTGGTCCAACGGGGGCTGGGGGACCAGGGGGCTCAGGAGGCCCTGGTGGGCCTGGAGGTCCCCTTCTCCAGGGATGCCCACAGCTCCGTCCTGGCCAGGGCTCCCTGGGGGGCCTCTCATTCCTGTTGGGCCTTGGCTGCCAATGTCTCCCTTGGGGCCAGTGGGCCAGGGAAGTCCCTGGGCACCAACTTGGTCATCTTGAGGGAGCAGTGGGGTCCACGGGGTTTCTCTGGCTCCGAGCAGCCCTCGGAGGTCTCTATCCCCAGGGCTGCCCTGGGCAGCTGGGGATCCCCAGAGAGGGTGGGGTCCTCGGGGGACAGCTGGGGTTTGGGGCACATCCTGCTGGGTAACAGTCAGCACGGCCACCTTGGCCTCCAGCACCTTCAGCTGCTCCGCCAGATCCAACACTTTGCTGCAGTTGACACAACCTGAGAAGGCTGTGGGTCTCACCACGGTTCTGTAGCTGTTCCCCGGGCAGCTCATGGGCCAGGGGCAGTTCTGCAGCACTCGCGGAAGGTACTCGCCGTTCTGCACATGGCATGAGATGGTGCGGGTCACCGCGTACGAGCACCAGTTCCTGCGTCCAGAGAACGAGGCTCCCCTGACGCTCCACGCGGCGCTGCCTCCTGGGAGCAGGAGCATGAGGCAGAGCAGCGCCCAGGCCCGTGGGCCGCCCATGCTGCGCCCGGCGCCCTCCTCGCCGCCGCCGCCGCCGCCGCCCCCAGCCTGCGTCCACGCCCGCCCGCGCCGCCAGCCGCCCCCGACACGGATCCCGGTCCCCAGCGCAGCGGCGGGAGGGCGGGATGGAGGCGGGCGCGGGGCGGGGGCGCGCGTCCCGGCCTCCTCCTGCCCCTCGGCTCAGCCCCCGCCCTCCAGTTTTCTTCTTACCTGAACCCTCTTCCAGCTGCAGACTTCTCAGGGGACAGTAAGTCTGAAATGCCCTCTATGCCCCACATTTGCACATACCCACCTGCTCCAGCTCTTGAATTCTCTTCTGCACTAACTATTCCCTTCGGATTTAAGCCAGCAAATGGAATTTCAGTCCTTGACGACAAGACTGGCAGGGTCTAAGTGAAGCTGCCAAGCTTAGCTGGAGGATCTTCAGACTGATGCAATCTTTGTGAGAATTATCTGGCAATTCATGAGAAGACTTATAAAAATTACTGTGGCCCTGGCTGGCATGGCTCAGTGGTTAAAGCGTTGGCCGGCGCACCGGAGGGTCTTGGGTTCTATTCCCAATCAAGGGCACCTACGTGGGTTGCTGGTTACATCCTCCGCCAGGTCAGGGGTGCATGCAGGAGGCAAGCAATCAATGGATCTCTCTCTCACATCAATGTTTCCCTTTCTCTCCCCCACTGCCTTCCACCATTTCTAAAAGTCAATTGGAAAAATCCCTCTGGTGAGGATTTAAAAAAAATGATTGTGCCTATGGCTAGTTGTATCAATTTGGGGTATATATTTAAAAAAAGAAAAGATTAAAAGAAAACACACCAATGTGTACAGAAATGTTTCCTCTGTGCTATAGATTATACTTAAAACCTGCTAACGGTCAAGGATTGGGAGAGTTAATGTCTATTGATCCTTATTGTGCTCTGTACCTGTATTGATTTATAATCACCACAAATAGCCTCCTATGATCCTCACTTGATAATGCAGAAGCACAACTGCAGAGAAGGTAAAATGCTTCCTTAAGCTCACACAACTATAAAGGAAACCACCAAGACTCACCCCATGCCACATCCTGCCCACACAATTCCCTTTACTCAAAGTTAATACATAAACTGTTGTGTTGCTAAGGGGAATGACATTTTGCATAACTAGCCAATAAGGACAATACAGTAATGATAAGTAAAAAGAAATCAGAAAGGTGTGATGCAGAAATGACAGTAATGTTTTTAATTTTACTTCATTTAAATTAAATAACCACAAGTGAGAACTGCATTAGAAACACAGGTTTATATGGAAGCATAAGCACTGTTCATTACTGAATGGCAAAATTATCAGGGGGTGTTTTATTTTCCTTATACCTTTTATATTGCTTGTTTTTTCTATTAAAATATATATTTTTTTATTTCAGAGAGAAAGGGAGAGGGAGAGAGATAGAAACATCAATGATGAGAAAGAATCATCGACGGGCTGCCTCCTGCACGCCCCCCACTGGGGATCAAGCCTGCAACCCAGCCATGTGCCCTGACCAGGAATCGAACCTGACCTCCTGATTCATAGTTCAACATTCAACCATTAAGCCATGCCAATTGGGACATAATATTTTTTTATACATAGAATAAATGTCAAAAAATTGGGGGCCAAGACTATATTAACGGTTGCTGACTTAAGGACTATGTGTTCTCTCTTGCAGGAATTGACTTTTAGTTCTTTCTTTCTTACTCCTAGTTATCCTCCTGGCCACTGATATCACTGGAATGGATAAATCAGTGGTCGGCAAACTCATTAGCCAACAGAGTGGCAAACTGCAGCTCACGAGCTGCATGTGGCTCATGAGTTGCAGTTTGCCGACCACTGGGATAAATGAACCTCATGAGCATCTCAGCCATTTCCAGGTAATCATTTTTAGATGGTGTTAACTGTGGTGAAGAAAAGCAAGTTGAGTAGCTTGTGATAGGAGGTGATATTTAAATTGAAAGACAAAAAACATAATGAGTGAATGAATCTGGGGGAATGGCAAGTGCAAAGGCACTAAGGTGGACACACATTTGGACAGTTCTCAGAATAGAAAGTCCAGTGTAGGTAGAGCAAAAAGAACACCTGAGGGGTACCAGAATATGCCACCCCCCAAAATTCCACTTTGACAGATTATTTTAAGCTAAAGGCCACTGAGAAACAGTAAAAGCAGGAAACGTTCTAAAATCAGGATACAAGTTTTCCTTTTGTAAAGGAAATTTACATTTATAAATTTATATATAAGTAGGAATTTCCATTTGTAGAGATATTTCTATCTCTGCACTTAAGTCTGTCTATAAAACCTTACTAATAGTCAATAATATTGTAAGACTATATATGGTGTCAGATGGGTAATCACTTCAGAAGGTGTATAAATGTCTAATCACTATGTTGTACACCTGAAACTAATATGTGTGTCAACTGTAATTTTGTTGTTGTTGCTCATCCTCACCCGAGGATATTTTTCCATTGATTTTTAGGGAGAGTGGAAGAGAGAGGGAAAGACAGAGAGAAACATCAGTCTGAGAGAAACACATGGATTGGTTGCCTCCTGCATGAGCCCTAACCAGGGCCTGGGCTGGGGAGGAGCCTGCAACCAAGGTACGTGCCCTTGACCAGAATTGAACCCAGGACCCTTGGTCTGCAGACTGACGCTCTAGCCACTGAGCCAAACCAGCTAGGGCATCAACTGTAATTTAAAAATAAATTTTAAAAATTAAAATAAGCTTATTAAACAACCTTTGTTTACCATATTTTTCCTGGCCACTTTCCCATAACTTATCTCCTCTGCCCAGAAGACCTAAATCACTTTTCCTTTGTTTCAGCCTAACATGATATATAGACCCAAATTCTAATCATCCCTTTGTGTTACTAATCTCTGGGTGCTCCGGTGTGCATGTGCAATGACATGCTAATAAACTTAGTTTGTTTTCCTCTTGTTAATCTCTTTGCTCAAATTTACAAGGTCCCAAATGGAGAATTTGAGATGGGTAGAAGAAAAAGTTTATTCCTCCCCTGCACAACCGTGGGCTTCAGAACAGGCAAAATGGAAAAAATGGGCTCAGATTTGGTTCTCCAAGAAAAAGAACTGCTCTTCTGACAGCCTGGCCAGCTGTGACCAAGTCAGGTGTACCTGCTTGCCTGTTGGGAATAAGGGTGTGAGGCCATCAAGCTGCCTTGTTAGAGACTGACTGGTTCTCTATAATCTCTTCTTTCTTGGGGGAGCCCATTTAAAAAAATCCATTTACTAAAAAGTGATAGATATTGGCCTGGTTTCTGTTACTGTTGTAGTGAGCTTTTCTGTGTTGTTGGAGATAAATTACCCTTAAAGTTCTTTTATACAGGTATTTAAGACTGCCTCAGAAACAGAGATGAAAAATGTCTTTTGTGTGGAATGAAATGCTATGGAAATTCAAAGAAACTGAGTGTGGAAAACAGACATTTTTTTTTGGTGGGTTAGGCTTAAGCTTGAGGACTTGATGAGTATCTCATTGAGCATATAGATATTGGCTAAGTAAGTGACTCAGAAGCGTCACCAGTTCTTGATGAGACTGCACGTGCCAAGCATAAAGACTCTCTGGGATCCCAGCAACACTGCTGGCTGATCTGTGCTGGTCAATGAAGTGTTTGCAAATGAACACAGATCTGGCCTTTCAGGAACTGGATGGCAAATAACAAAAGCATTATTTTTGAGTGGTTGGTAATTATAAAGCTCAATAGAATGAAGATTATGAGCTAACATGACATTGTGGAATTGGGGCTCTCCCTTCACTAGGTAAGGTAAACAAATATTCTTAGTGACACTAATGTATTTTAAAATGTTGATGTTAACGGAAAAAAAAATCCATGAGAGCAGAGTGATATTAAAAGGAAAGAGAAAAGCAGGGTGGAAAGGAAGAACGAAAGCTCTTCTCTATGGAAGGACGCCAAGCAAATGTAGGAGTGGATTCTAGAACTATTGGACAAAGGCTTTGGAGAACACAGGATAGTCATAGTCTCAAAGTACCACCCTTATTAGTTATAATAATAAAAGCCTAATATGCAACTTGTCCCTTCGGGAGTTCGACTGGAGTTTGACAGCTTGCTATGATGTGCGCTGACCATCAGTGGGCAGCATGGAACATGGCAGGCATCAGCAACAGGGCGTTGGCAACAGGCAGCAGTGGAGGTGCTGCTGGCTCCCATGGGCCCCAATGAGAGCAGGACCGTGGTAGGATGGTGGAGCAGGTGAGGGGGCGGTGCCAGGCCAAGGTGGGGTGCCAGGCGGGGCTGCGGGGCTGTGAGGCTGGGGACGCAAGCTGGGGCCTAATCCCCACAGGCCACCCCGAGGGACTCCACCTGTGCACAAATTCGTGCATCCGGCCTCTAGTTAGTTATAAAGGGGAAAAGGCATTTTACAATGGAGAGATAATCCAGCCTCATGAAGTGATCCAACCTAGTAACACCAATAAGGGGACAAACCAATACTTTGTGCCTCCTGATTCAATGCACTAAGAAGGACACAGCAGCACTTAAAGCAATATAATGTAGTATACTATACGTATATAAAATAGTAACATAGGAAAGATACTTAGGACTCAGCATATAGAAGTGCAGGTAATAACTAAAGCAGTTTAGGACTATGGTTTCATCCATGGGGGAAGGTGAACTGTCATCCTGTAGGGCTCAGAGGGCCAGGAGTGAAGGGAACAAATCTAATGTGCACTCCTGCACCCACCATCTCCTGCTCAGTCAAGATCAGGCACCCTGAGGAAGTCAGCACTTAGAGGACCAGGGGTCCTCAGTACCACTGCTGTCACAGAGCAGATACTTCCTTGCATTCCATGGGGCAGAAGGTTCTAGGCAGGTCTATTTGTCCTGCTATCCTGTCTCTCCAGGGAATATGTTAAACTCACAGTGAGAAAGTTTCAGTTCCTACGGCCTGAATTAATGTAAAATGAAGAATAATGGCCACCTGTGGGAGTCACCCTGAAAGACAAGTGTCTCCGTAAATCCAATTGCTGCACCATCAAAGTGCCCACACCTCTTCTGGGAGGGCTGGAAGCAGTGGGGACAGTAGCCCGTGAGAAGGGGCTGGTGATACTGAGATTACCCTTAGGCTGCAAGAGGAGGCTTTTGGTCTTGGTATCTGCTCCCTGGGACAGGATTCATCAGACACCTGCTACGCACAACTCTGGGCCAGTTCCTGTTCACATCCACAGATAATCAGAGACAGTGGGTGGGAAGGTAGATGGGTTGTAAGGGGATGAAGAGACAGCCAAAGAGAAATTTTGGGAAGATTTCTGTGCTCTGAGCTGTATAAAAACCCCATAAGAAAACCAGGGTAAAAAGTTCCATTATTCTTTTTGAAAAGTTTATTTTTATTATCGAAAGAATTACAGATACCTCCCATCCCCCATTGACAGCCTGCACCCATTTCCCCTGACAGGTCTTCACCACACTATTATCTGTGTCCATGGGTTATGCATATATGCATTCAAGATCTTTGGTTGATCTCTTCCCACCCACCCACTGCCTTCCCTCTGAGATTAATCAGTTTGTTCCATGCTTCTGTGTCTCTAGATCTATTTTGTTCATCAGTTTATTTTGTTCATTAGATTCCATGTATGAGTGAGATCATGTGATGCTTGTTTTTCTCTGACTGGCTTATTTCTCTTAGCATAATACTCTCCAGGTCCCTGCATGCTGTCTTAAAGAGTAAGACATCCTTTTTTTTTTTTTTTTTACAGCTGCATAGTGTTCCATTGTGTAAATGTACCACAGCATTTTTATCCACTCATCTATTGATGGGCACTTGGGCTGTTTCCCAATCTTAGCTACTGTAAATTGAACATAGGGGTGCATACATTCTTTCTGATTGGTGTTTTGCGTTCCTTAGAATATATTCCTAGAAGTGGGATCATTGGGTCAAATGGCAGTTACATATTTAATTTTTTGAGGACATTCCATACAGTTTTCCATAGTGGCTGCACCAATTTGCATCCCCACCAGCAGTTTACTAGGGTTCCCTTTTCTCAACATTTAAAAAACCCCACATACAGGAAAACGCCAAAACGATGTGAAGTATATAAAAATATTGGACTTTTTACTCAATATAAAAACAAATGAACTACTGATATGCACTTTGACCTGGGTGTATCTCAAATATTATGCTAAGCTGAAAGCCAGACACAGAAGAGCACATACTGTACGATTCCATTTATTTGAAATTCCCAAACTGGCAAAGCAATGTGTTGTGATGAAAATCAGAACAGTGGTTGCCAGGGCCAAGGGTGGGGGGACTGTCCAGGGACTTTCTGGGGTGACAGAATAGGGTGTGGGCTACATGGTGTATTTGCTAAAATTGTTTGAACTATATACTTGAGTTGTGCATGGTACCTTATAAAAATCCCTCAGTAAAAATATTATTTAAAAAGTCACTATGTCAGAAGTAGAAGGCCCTAGGTCAGAAGGAAAACCATAAAGACGTAAAGTCGCCTGCATCACACAGGCAGCCATTGATAACTTAGGCTTCTAGGAAGAAGCACCGAGGCCCTTCAGGGGCTCCTTTTGTGCAGAGGCATTCCAGCCCAAGCTCTGAGCCAAGTGTGAGTGTCCGTCCTGGAGGGACATTCATGCGGGCTTCTTGCACAAAGCCTATTTGCTTTGCCCAACCCTTAACCTCCCTGTTTGGTTTGGGCACAGTCTTGGCCTTGCACTCTCATTGAGAAAATACATGGAAATTCAGGGGGTGGGGACGGAAGGTCAGGGTCCCCTTCTCAGGGTTTTCATTGTCCCTGCTTTCTTTACGCAACCTTCCCTTATTCAATAGGCAGGACCCAGGTGTTCACCTGGAAAGAGCAGAGGTGACTTCTCCCTCAGTGAAGCAATCTTCTCTCAGCCCACAGGTCTATGGAGAGACCATGAAAAGACGAAAAAAGTCTAAGGGTTGAGATAAAGAAGAGATCATATGCTTTCAGACTGGAAGACAATGATAATATGGAAACCCATTGTTTTAGGTTGTTGCTTCCCTGGAATTCTAGTCTTCAGTTTTCAAGTGCCTTTTTTTTTTTCATCACCCAATGATATGTTTTTATTGATTTTAGAGAGAGAGAAAGGGGAGGGAAAGAGAGAAAGAGAGAGAGAAACATCGATGTGAGAAACATCCATCGGTTGCCTCCCGTTTGCTTATGTACACTGACGAGGGATTGAACCCACAACCTAGGTACGTGCCCTGACTGGGAATCGAACTGGCAACCGTTTTGGTGTATGGGGATGATGCTCCAACCAACCAAGCCACCCAGCCAGGGTTCATCTTCATGTTAAAAACTGTCTTATTGAGATATATTTATATATCATACATTTACCTATTAAAAGTACAAGAACCTTCTCATCACCCCCTAAAAGCCCTATTACTATAAGTTTAGAACCTTCTCATCCAGACTATTAGCACTTACTCTCCATTCTCTCCCTCACCCAGCTGCTGGCAACCACTGATATGCTTGCTGTCTCTAGATCTGCCTGTTCTGGACACTTCATAAAGATGGAATCATGTAATATGAGATCTTGTATGTCTGGTTTCTTTCATTTAGCCTAATATTTTCAAGTTCCATCCATGTTGTGAGTCTGTAATTCCTTTTTATTCCAAAATAACATTCCAACATATGGAGAGTCACTTTGAAAAATCCTTTGAAATCTCTTCATCCCCAGAAAGCTGAAAACCCTGGCTGATATTCCCATTTCTTCTTGTTGCATTAGAACAAGTCCTTGCAGGCTTCTGAGCGTTGGCATATTCACTTCCAAAACCATTTGACCCTAAGCAACCTGCTGGGTGGCTCTGGAGGAACCACACAGCTGTGTCTGCTGAACACTGCGGGCCTTTGAAGGTGTGTCCTGTGCTACAGAAATGCAGCTCTGGGCCTCTCCTGACCTTTCAAGGGGCTTCTCGAGACAGGACGCTTTGTTGGGGAATGTCTGCTTCTGAACTATGTGAATCCTGAGGCAGACACGAAGACTGACTGGGCTGGACTCAACCTCTTAAACGGAAACCTCTATCCTCTAATCAGTTAACAGTGAAAAGTGAGAATCAGAGGCTGTCAAAATGATAAAAGGACAGTTAGGCCTGGAGCTAGTTTTTATTCCTTTTGACTGTGTAACTATTTTTCTAAATATTATAAAGTTCATTATTACTGTGATGACTATGAATCTTTAAGTGGAGAGACCTGCTTTTGATAAACAGCTACATGTAAGGCCAGCTTTGATGAGGAAAAATCTGTCTAGAGAGAATTTTAACTTTGGAGGCAAAGTAGCACATAGTTTGGGGTTTGAAAGCCTCCAGACCTGGGACCAAGGGGGGCCCTCCTCCTCACTCATTGATGGTTAGCTCCTTTAGGCCCAGCTTCTTGGCTGCACAATCAATGGCAAAGACTAATACCTGCCCTCTGGGCTGCTGTGATAATTAGATCATTGGTTACACAAAAGAGCAGTCAGTTCCATGCCTGGCACACAATAAGCATGCTACAAACATGAGCCATTGTCTTATTTAAGCTCAAAAGTGAGAGATGATGTTACATGTTAGGTATGTTTACCTGGCCATGGTGTTCAAGGTCATTTTCAAGGCAAATCCAAGGATGTGGAGTATGAAGAGGACGTGGCGGTGCCTGGCTCTGACCTCTTATCCTGACAGGGCAGGACACACCCCATTGAAAAGCCTGTCTTCTTTCAGGATGTCTTTCCTGGTTAGACAGACACCTGAAAACAGGTTTCCTATCACTTTTACCTGTGTCTGAACTTCCCTCTGGAGCAACACAGGTAAGGCCAGGGTCTGATAATCCTTGTAATATTTAAGACAGCTCTTGGACTCCCACCCACCCTAAAGCCTTTCTTTACAGGACAGCGATATTGTGACTTACAAGGATGAGCAGCCCCAGTTGCTTCAAACATTCCTATAAATGGACAAAATCAATTTTCACTTTTACCTTCATGCATCTTTAATTCCTTGCCTCTGGCTCTTCAATTCAAATTGTTAGATATTGTGGAAGGAAGAGGCTAGGGAGAGTCTACCAAGGCAGGGGTGGTGAGGTGCAGGGAGAGGTCATTTCCATGTCCAAAGCTTTAGTCCTAATGTGGCTTTTCACTAATAGAAGAAGCATCTCTCCTGCTTTGTCCTTTCCTGCCTGGGTTACACACAGAGCTCCAGACCTTTGCCCCAAAGGTTACATCCTGGGAAACCACTGGGCAGAGAGCTGGCTCGTTTTGTCAATGGTTTGTGTCCAGGTGGTCCCCTGGAGTTGGGGTAGTAATAATCACCCCACTCAGACGAGAGGATGCTCAGAAAAGGTGGGCACCTCCCTGTCTTGAGCGTCCTGCAGGCCCAGTGTTTCTCAGACAGCAAAGGCTCACCTCTGGATCCTCTCCTGTCTCTGCCCACTGGGAATTTAAGGTTCTGGGAGGTGAGGAGCAAAATTATCCTGTTTCCTGCAGAGGTCTCTTCGCTCCCACGGGCCTCTACCCTGTGGGACTACGCAGTGGTCGTGCCTGCTCTGGCCCTGCTGCAGCCCTGGGAAAGCCAGGGGTCAGACCCCGTGTTTCCTTCTGTCAGGTCCGAGGTGAGAGGGCTCTGAGTGTTAGGGTTACCAAAGGAGGTACGCACAAGGCAGAAAGTGGTAAAGAATTACAAATGTATTAGATCATCTGGAAACCAGATGGGCTGAGTCCCTAAATGGCACCAGCACCCAGAGATGAGGAGTCAGAGATTTTAAGGGACTCTAGGTGGGCTTTTTTGGCAGGGAATTCTCTGGGTGGGTCCAGATCCTGGGCAAGTACAGAGGGAAAAGTTACTGGTCTTAGCAAGTGGAAAGTGGTCTAAGCCAGTGGTTGGCAAACTGAGGCTCATGAGCCACATGCGGCTCTTTGGCCCCTTGAGTGTGGCTCTTCCACAAAATACCACGGCCTGGGCGAGTCTATTTTGAAGAAGTGGCGTTAGAAGAAGTTTAAAAAATTTGGCTCTCAAAAGAAATTTTAGTCGTTGTACTGTTGATATTTGGCTCTGCTGACTAATGAGTTTGCCGACCACTGGTCTAAGTGGAAGGGAATGTCGGTTGCGAAATGACCTCAAGGTCAGTTTCCCAGGGGAGGGGGTATCGATTCGATTATTTGATCAGACCTAACAGTGAGCACCCAGCGATCAGGGTGGAGTCCACCCAGTCTTTGTCTGACATTGGACTCCTTTCCAAATGACCCCCATTAAAGCCAGGGCTTCCCTGAACACACTGCCACCTGGAGTTTGGCACACTCGAGACCGCCATGCTGCTCGGGGTGATGTGTGTGAAGACTTACCTGGCACATGCTGCGGTGACAGTCCCCGAGGTGGGCACTCTGTTCTGACAGACCCTGGGGAGTGAGGGGCTTCCTGGCCAGATCCTAGAACAGCCTGGGCCTCCCCAGGGCTGGTCACTAACAGGGGATGGCAGGAGGGCCCTGAGGGCCTCTGCATGTCCTTCTGCTGTGGTCGCCTCACAAGATAAACTGACAGCAGTCAATTGTGCCCCTGCCTACCACCCAACCTGGGCAGTTTTTTGTTTAAACTCAAGTAAACAGGGACTTCAGGTCCTTCCTGCCAGTGTTGGGTGGATGGATGTGGCTGATCCTCACTGAGAAGCACAGAGGAGCAGGAACTTCCGGTAACTGGTAAACCTTTATTCTGAGTGTAACACATGAGGTCAGCTTCTGCTATATACTATACATTCATGAGAATGACTGTAAACCTGGGGCCACACTGTACCACATGCAGCCCATGTCTCCCCTTGACAGAGCTTGCAGTGCAGACCCTGGAGGGTGGAGTCAGCGTCCTGTGGAGCTGGAGGGGTAGGAGCCACAAGAGGGCAGTTTCCAGAGGGCAGTTCTGGCGACTGCTGAGCCGGCTGATCCACCAGAAGTCCTGTATCCTGACACTGCTTGGCTACACACGGTTCACAGCAGCGGTGTGTTCACTGGGGCTCAGAACACAGTGGCCACACAAACACTCAGCACTGCTTGGCAGAGACATCACTCACTCAGCACAACCATACATATTTCACAGCAGTTCACGCTCACATTCAGCCTTTCTTGAAGAGCCGGGGCACAGGAGGGCCACGAAGAGGTATTTCCCCCAGCCCCTCCTCCTATTCACAGTGTCAACTCCATCGGTTAACCTTGAGCCATCCAAAGACTGAGGAACAGGCCTCTGTATGACTTCACGCATCCACACCCAAGGAGGAACAAATACATTCAAGTCCAGAGTTCACAACGCCCTGTCTGGCCCTCTGTCCCAGAGGGCACGGGGGTTCCCACCCGGCTCACCCTGAGCAGCAGGGCAGCCTGAAAAACCGCGCCCTGATTCTGGGGAGAAGGTGGAGGTCTGCCTTGGGGAAGTGGGGGTAGACAGGGGCAGGGGCACAAAACAAGACTCCAGTCACAGGAATGGATGTCACAGCTACCCAACCCTACAGATGGAGAGTGTGGGGACAGTGGGACTACATCACCGGGCCTCGGCAGGTGCTCTTTCCCCATCTGGTTTGCTGTCCGCCTGGAGCTGAGGCAGGGAGGAGTGCTGGGTCTGGGCTGAGTGCCAGTCCTCGGCCCGTCAGGGGCAGGGCTGCAGGAGGAGTGTCTCGGACTCCTCCCAACACGTCCAGAGTTTCCAAAGGGCCTGTTCTTGCAGAGACGGAGCCACCACCTTTAGGACACCAGGCAGCTCAGCCACTACGAGGCCCTACTCTTCTGTCCATTCAGGGAGTCGATGTAATGAAAAATGGCCCCCAGAGCCCAGCTGGTCTCAACGTTGTTGATTTTCCGAGTCAGCTGGAGAAGACAAAGGGAGGGGCAGAGGGGCCCATGCACATGGGTGGAAGGATGGCTTGGGTTAGGGAGGCAAGAGGCAGTGTCCTGGTCCCTCGGGCTGTGAGGGACACAGGGCACCAGGAGGCGAGTCCTTACCTTCAGCACTTTGTTTCCTGGGAAGCCAAGTTCTCGGAGCAGCAAGCTAATGTAGGTGAGATCCATGCACAGGAAGGGGTTGCTCTGTGGGCGGGTCTCCGCTGTCCGGCACACTGGGGATGAGAGAGCTGGTTCCCAGTCAGGTTCCCGTGAGGGTCGGGGTAGGTGTATGCAGACCCGACCCCACTCACTCCAGGCATCCACTCTGCGCCAGGCTCTGTGTGGACCCCCGGTCCTCACTGCTTATTTAAACAAGCCTGCAGCTCAGAGTAGGACAGTCACTCACCAAGAGCACCAAGAAGCAGGGCCTGAGGCCAGCCACTCGTCAGGGGCTGGGCCACCCGTCCCGGTGTCATGGGTGGGAGGCCACATCTCTGCCCCCACGACACGGACACCTCTCCCAGATGCAGACCTGGGCTGAGGAATGAAAACACCAGCAAAACTTGCTCCGAACAATCTACTCTTATTCTCCAGGGCGATGGACAAACCCACCCACAGCCTTCCCAGCATTCTGCCGGGCACCTTTTCCTACTGAAAGTCACGGACACCCAGTGTCCACAAGACAAACCTGGAAATGACAAGAAAGCTCAGAAGCCATTTTGGGGAGTGAGGAAGAAGGACTTTCTACGGAGAAACATACAAAGGTTAACTCTTTCGACATGCAATTGGGAATGGCAACCGAAGAGCAGAATGTTTACAAGCCTTCGCTTCACATCCTTTTTGGCAGGGGCATGAGATGGCAAGGAAAGAGACGGCTCAGGGCTGCAGGTTCAACACCTGTGACACCCAAGGACACAGAACCAAGTGTCCAGTTTGTGCTGGCACCATAGGAGTCTCAAGGCCACTGAGACCCGAGGTTGGCACCTGGGGATCCTGGGGAGGCAGGTGCAGGGTGTGCTGAAGGGCTGGCTGCCAGTCTGCTCTTCATCCCTCATGTGCCAGGCTCTGCTGTTCTGGGGGCCCTGGCTTCTTCAAGATCTGGTGACAATTTTGAATTTACTGGGACACTTTCAGGAGAAATCACTCTTAGGGTTAACCTGAATCACAGTGAGGGGCGTCAGGAAAAGTAAAATCAAGGAATCCATTCCTCACAAGGACTTTTTACAGCTGGGGACACGGGCGGCCCCTTCCCTACCGCCTGGGGCCACACGGGACATGGTGAACCACTGGTCTGGGCCCAGCATGGTGACCCAAGTATACTCTCAACTCCATACTCACTCCTTTGAACACTCATCTGGTTGCCAGAATCAAGAGCCCACCCCAGGAGTTTTGGTGCCACTGCCTGTCACAAGCATCGCAGCCCGCATCTCAGACGGGACAGTGCCCCTGCCTCCAGCTCCAGCCCTTCCCACCTGGGGAAGTGCAGCAGCCACTCACCGTACTTGGCCGCAATCTCAAAGTCTCCGACCACGAGGCTGCCTCCCTTCTCTGCATCTGGGGGACAAGACCAAGCATCCAGTTTGTGCCGGCACCACAGGAGTCTCGAGGCCACTGAGGCCCGAGGCTGGTACCTGGGGATCCTGGGGAGGCAGGTGCAGGGCATGCCGAAAGGCTGGCTACCAGCCTGGCTGTAAGCAGGACAGTGGCCCCATGACACTGACCATGGCTTCTGAGGTGTGGACAGGCTTGGGATGGGCAGATGTTCTATGCAGGACCACATGGGGGTGATCAGCACATCAGGGATCTTACAGGGGCAGCCCGAGGAAGCCCACTAGACCCCACTTTTTAACTTTAAGTAAACTGGAAATGTTTCCCAAAGCTATGGCCCTGAGCTCAGCAATGGTATTCTGGCATCCATTTCCTTAGTGTGTAAAATTGTATAATTTTTTCATACTAAGTTATACAAAAAATTGTATAACTGTATAAATAAAGTGAGGGGCGGTTGTTAGGTCTTAGCACAAATGGGCAGCCCCAGGCCTCTGGCCATTCCCGGGGAGAGAGGCACCTCACTTGTGTCTGGTGTGAGGCAGCTACTCAGTGTGTGGAAAGGAAGTCTCCTGATTTCTTGGGCATTGGCTAAGTCAGCAAACGTCAACAATGAGGGTGGGTCCCAAGGGGTTCTTTCAGAGCCATGTGTGAGCACATGAGGAAGCCAGAAGAGCTGTCCCAAACACCCAGCATCTCCTGGGTCACCTGAGCAGATGTCGGACCCCAAGAAACGGACAGCCTTCGGTCACAGTGTGGAGTCCGAGATTGACACGGGGATGCTGGGGGGTGGGAGGGGGGGGTGTGTGTGCCCAGCACCAGGCACAGCAATGCCCGCAGCTGGCAGCACGGTTAGGAAGAGGGCACCATGTGCCCTTGCTCCAGCTACACGGAGCCCACAGGGTCCCTAAGGCCCAGCAGCCTTAGGTTGGCTGTAGGGGGCAGCCCAGGGACCCTTGATCTGTGTCAGAGAGAGGGACCTCGGTCTGAGAGAAGAGTGAAAGAGAAAACCCCTACCCCCCGGCTGCTTTTCACAGGGGGCCTTACAGTGGGTGGCTTAGTGAGTGTGAAGACTCAGCAGGAGGTCTCAGGATTCCGGGAGCCAGAACCTGACATCACTGGTGTCTTCCGAAGCTTTTTATTTGCATTAATGCTCTTATCTTTATCACAGGCCATGCATTCTGAATTTCTCAATTATTTCATTAACAAAATTTCTGGTCACCACTCAATGAAGTGACTTCAAACCCTCCAGAGTTTCCACCCTCAGTCTAAGCACCACCCCGTGGCAAACTCCACACGTCATGGCCTGTCCTGACTGCACTCTGGGGTGTGGAGTCAGAGACCCTAAAAGCTCCTCAGGGTCACCAGTGGCGAAGGCTGACCTCTCTCCAGAGCAGCCTGGGGGCCAGCCAGGGACAGACGGCTGCTTGGCTGAGTCACAAAGGGCTCCATCAGCCAGAGACTCAGGAACCAGGCAGGAGGGTGCGGCTGAGTTAGGTGAGCCAGTCCTGCCAACATACCTACTAAGTGGCTCAAAGAACTGAGTTATTTATTTAGAAGGGGGCTTATTACTTCTTATTTGATGACAAGACCCCTGCCCTCCCTAGTCAGTCCACTTCTCTTGCCCTGAGGTGATTGACAGTACAGCTGCTCCCCGACAAAGAGTCCCTCTGCCCAGGGTCTACACCTTACCAATGAGTTCCTGGCCCAGCCCCACCTTACCTATGAGGCCAACATTTGCTGCAAGGTCATAATAGTAGGAAAAAGCATAAAAATCCACATCCTTAACTTCTTCTGTCCTGTGCACTTTATTCTGAAGGACTTCGGACACTCTTTGGGCACACAGCTGGTAGAGGTTCACTGCTGGGCAAAGCGCAAAGCAGGGCCAGCAGTCAGTGGGCTCCCAGTACCCAAGCACAGTCCCTGAGCCCCTTTCCCAGAGACCTGAGTCTGACCAGGAGGGGGAGGTGGGACCAGAAGCCTGCAGACACAGCCCCAAGTCGGCGCGCACTAGCACCATACCCATCAATAGCACCTCTCAGGGCCATGGCTCTGATCAAGGGAGGGAAACCTGATTGCAGGACACCAGCCTCTGCTGAGCCCCATGCAGCCATCCTCACAGCCCAATGGGCTCAAGTGTGCAGTTTACCCTCCACTCGCCCTCTGCCAGCCCTGTGAGTTCTGAACATGCACCGTCTTCCTCCGTCTCACCAGACACCGTGGAGGTGAGGCCTGCACTCTCCTTGTGTCACAGATGAGGAAACGAAGGCCTAACAGGCAGCTTGCCAAGCTCACAGGCTGGCCGTTAACTCCTTGCTTGGAAGGAGAACAAAAGCCCTGGAGTTAAGGTATTAAATGCATACAGCCCATGCCTGGACCAGTTTCCCATCTTCCTTTCCCAAAACCTGTCCCACCACCCAAGGGCAGCCCATTCAGTCCTCTCCGAGGCCCACAGGCCACCCCTTGCCCTTCAGACAGGACCACTCACACTACCTCCTGCTTGTTCTGTAAACACAGCAGCTGCTCCAGGGCCTCTGCACACGATGTTCTCTCAGCTTTAGATCTGGTGGCTCACTCTGAATCTCTTCCTATCTGCTCTCAAATATCCCCTGGTTGTCTTATCTAAAACAGCAATCTCTCCTTCAGCACCCCCTCTCCTCTTCCTATTTTATTTTTCTTCAAAGCACTTTCCCATGTGTTTTACTGCCTGACCCCTCCCACTCCTCCTGGGCACAGCCTTGTCTGCACTGTGTACTGTGTGCCAGTAGCTGCAGCAGGGCCAACCAATGGCATGTGCACAGTGCCTGAGTCACAGTGAGCCACATACTCACTGGATATTAAGAAATGTATTTGGTCTTGTTCCTGGTTTCTGATACAGAGCTCCTAAACCCTTTGTAAGATCCTGAGTGATGGGGGTGGGGGGATGAGGAGGGACATCTGTTATTCATAATAAGCTTTCAAGCAGACCTGAGTTTATGCTAATAAGGTGACTCTTGGTGGGTCCCAAAGCTACAGGGTGGGGGATGATTCTCAGAGGAACCTACCAAGTGATATGAGGTTTGGAACTTCCCAACCCCAACATCTGGCGAGGGATGAGGGACTAGAAACTGACTTATCACCAACGGCCAATGATATAATCAATTGTTTGGAGAACTGATTGGTATAGAAAACGCACACATTTGGTGTCAGAAGAGTAGACACAACTCTGTCACCAAAGGCAGACAAGCCTCAGGACCACATGTCCAGCCTGGGAACAACATTTCACTACTTCTTTTAGATGACACTGCAGTACACAGAGCGACAGAGACCATGACGGCGGGGAGAGGGGCCAGGCTGGCAAGACCCTGTCGCAGACCTTCGGGGACCCTGCAGCCTGAGCAAACCTCCTGTCCTGGAGGAGGAAGGGAAAGAGAAGCCACTGCTCCCTTTGTTCAGAAACGGGCTTGCTGACTGCCCTACGGATGCTCAGGCCTTTCTCACTGGGGCTTGTTGGGAAACCTGGCCCTTTGGAAGAAAGCATCTGGCAACAGACAAGGAAGCCTTGGGCAGAGACCTTGAGGAGTTGATGGTTCTTAGTGGGCAGGCAAGGGCCTCCCAGAGTCCTGATGAGGTTCAAAGGGCACCTCCATTTCAAGGACAAGTACAAGCTTGTCTGTAAAGGAGGTGTGATGACAGTCTCAGAGGTCCTTGGAAGGGGCGGGCTGCATCGTTAACCCTTATCCCCCACGATGAAGGGTAAGTCTGTGCACAGTACCTGCCTTCTGTCCTGAAAGTCTGTATGTTATTTCAGCATGTTCCCACTCTCCTTTGAAAGTGGGAGCCAGACAGGGACTGGCCAACTCCTCTCCATCCTCCACTGAAATAAAGAGAAGAAAAGCACATTGTCACTGCAAGACCAGGGCACTGCATGGAGCTGAGACATGACTCCAATGAGGGGAGGCCTACGGGACAGAATATTTTAGGCCAGGACTACAGGCACCGAGGGTACAGGAAAGACCTGATTCATGGGAGTGTCCAGGCCAGCGCCGAGGCAGAACCTTTATCAGAGAGGCCGGAGCAGAGCCTCATCTGCCCTGGAGACATGGCCACTCCCAGTTCACATTCCCTGAGGGGCTTCGGGGTTCCAGGCAACAGGTCTAGTGCTGCTCAGTGGATTGTCACAGGCCCCTAAGAGAAGGGGAGCAGTTGTTACCCAATTTATGGATGACCGAGGCAGGGCCAGGATGCTGCTACCCTGCCACAGGTCTGTGCTGCTCCCCCAAAGCTGGGGCCCCATAATTAGCCAAGGAAATGTGGTGGCTGGCCTCCAAGACTGGCCCTGCAATGCCACCCCTCAAGGATGTGCATGCTGGTCTCCCACTGAGAAGTGGGTCCCTGTCCCTGCCTGAGTCTACTTTCACCAACAGAAGGTACAGGACACAATGTCCTGTGACTCAGGCAGTCTTCTTTCCTCTGAGCCTCCAGGGAGACACACAGGCTGCTCTGCTGGGACAGAGGCCACGTGGAGGAGTGTCGGGGGGCAGACATGCAGCCTAGCCACCCTAAATGCCATCACATGGGACCCCAGGGACCCCAGGTGTCACCCAGTCGAAGCCTATGGATTCATGATACAATAAACTGTATTGAGTGCAACCACTCAGTTTGGTGGGTGACTTGCTGTGCAACAATGGATAACACAACAGGGAGACTCGTCCGCTGAAGTATACCCCACTTGGTGGGTGTCACGCCCCCACTTGTGTGGCCTGTCAAGAGCAGTGGCCTCCCAGCTGCTCTATATCAGCCATGGATGGCAAACTGGTGCTTGCCTTCTTCTTGTTGGCTAGTGTTTTCTGGCCCCAGAGTGAAGGTCACTGGTGTGTCTGAGACGTGGATGTACTTTTGGTTTGCAACAAAGGGGATTATCATCACAAGGTAAAACACCAGAATTTGAAAGAAATGAATGGAAACAGGATGTATCCAAAGAAAAATTTTCAGTTGAACATTCCCATCATGTCAGACAACCAGGTCCTTAAAGAGGGTAAAAGAGCTGGGCTGGGGCTGGGTGAGACGTGGGACCCAGAGAGGCAGGGCAAGCGAGGGTGTGTGGCTGAGAACACGAGTGGGCTCACACACACAAGTCAGGACCTGAGGCCTGGGTCAAGGCCTTTGGGACTCCAGCAAATGTCATCAGGGTGGATAGGGAGATGCTGGCCTCGGAGCTGTGTCCTGTTCCCAAACTGGGACACAGTGATCCCTAAGATCTCAGAGAATTCACATGTACTGCTGGCCAATGATAGGCTTCTCCTCCGCTAGACCCATCAGGAGGGGGCAGGAAAGCTGGGAGTAAATGTGACTTTAATAACCTGACCAGACAGACTTCGTCTCTAGTCCAACACAACATATGGAAGAAGAGCCAAGACCATGCTTTATGATGAAGCAAGAGAAGATAGAGGGACATTCTCACAAGGCAAGAATCACTGTGGATGAGGACAAGTCCCCCAGCCCCATTGCAACAGCCCGAATCACACCTCCTTAGGGCCCCTCCCATACTGTCCTGAAGAATAAGGTCCTCTTCAAATCCTTAAAACAAGCAGACTCCAAATTTAAGTGACGACTGTTATTTGGATCCTAAAATCCCCCAGCTCAGTATTTCGGAGATGATTTTACTGGCATTTCCTTCTTTGGAAAAGTAACTTGGAATGTACACAGGTAAAACACACTAGCCTGCATCCCGTCTGAGTGCCACTGACAAGATCTGCGGTATTTCCTTCTACATACATCCCTTCTGGGCTCTGAGTCCTACCGGCAGGGAGGGCAGACCGGAGCCAGGCCAGGGGTCAGTGGAGGCATGGGGAGTAGAAGGGGCTCCACTCCCAATGGACTCCCCATGCCTGCTGAACCAGGAGGACTCTCAAGATTGCATTCCACTTACCAGGCTTCCCCTCTGTGCCACCCAGAATCGCCAGCCGAGCCGACATTAATCCGAGCCCTAGGTAGCTGTGGAAAAAAATCCTGGGTGAGGGTTGGCCTGCCATCTTCTATTCCGATTCTAATACATTCACCTGGCCTGGATGCAAAACAAGTGGGAATGGGAGGAAACTGGCTTTTCTGCTTCTAGAAGTCTGTTTCTTCTAGAGTTTAGAGTGTCCAGCTAATTAGTTCAACAAATGAAGGCCTATTACTTGACAGGAGCTTGTCTGGGAGCTGTGGACACTGGTGAACGCAACAGCCCTGATCTTTATCGTGCATGTGTGTGTTACAGAAAGAATCTACTGAAGGCACCAAGAGCACTAGATGGTCCAGAAAATTCCTGCACAATCCATGGGCCCGTCCCCATTTCTTTAAAACCTCCTCCAAAGCAGAACAAAATAAGAACAAAAGAAGAGATATCATTTTACTGTAGGAAAACTGAAAAATAGAGGGAGAAAGCAGGAGGAGGGAGAAGGTCCAGGTGGGTCCACAGCAGGGGGTCCCCGGGACCTGGCGTATCTGTGACTGGACACTCCAGTCACCCTATAGGCGGGAGTTGGAGGCACGGGGGAGGCCAAGCAGCGCTAGTTGACCTCTGTGCCTGGATGGTCACCCTCTCCACCCTCACTCCCAAAGACACACCTGTAGGAATAGAGCTTGTAGGTCCTATTAAAAATCTGCAGTGACGTCAGGTAGCCGGGTGGGGAGGTCCGAAGGGTGTCCTGGGGAAGAACATGAGGGTTACTCCCCTTCCTGCTGGCCTTTCTAGAAAACTGTCCCCAACTCCTTCAACTTGTTTCAAAGCACAAGGATATTCACAGATGTATTCAATTAGAACAGCTGTTCATTAATCCATGTTAAGCTTTTCATTGGAGCAAGAAAACTAAACATCCAAAAAGTAGATTTTTCCTTCTTATGAATAACATTTACTGATTCTGACAAATATGGCCCAACCAAGACAATGATGAATAAATTTCATAAGTGCTCTTCTGCTGAAAACTAAAGCTAATAATACTAAAAAATGGTGGATGAGGAGGGTACTGTCAGGGAGGGAAGGAGAGGGCCACTTCACAGTCTCTGGCCCAAGGGGTTCCAGGTAGTACATACTTTATCACCCCACACATTTCCATTTTTTTCCAGGGAGAGTTAAATCAAACTAAGCAGCATTAACTGAATGGATCTGGCCCTCGGGAGAGGACCTGATGGCCTGGGCCCAGAGCCACCAGGTCTCCAGGCCTCCCCGGGGAGGGAGCCTGGGAAGGTGGGACCTCCACAGGGGCTGGTTACCTCAACTCTCGGAAGGAAGGTGATCTGAGTGGATCCTCCGCCCAAATCCAGCATGCCCACACTGTTGCTTCCTGGGGATTTCAAACTGCCTGGAGCACAGGAGGAAAAACCAACCCAGCACTGTCACGTTAGTAAACAGATGAGTACAGCAGAAAAGGAAGGGGAGGTTAGCAGCCAGGCCCTTCAGTGGAAACAAAAACAGAAGCAGCTGTAGCTATCTGAGACTCTCTATATAAAGACACACCATGTTTAAGAGACATGAACAATGGCTCCACTGGCTGTGGCTCTAATGTGGAAAGGAGAGGAAAATACTGACTGTGGCAGACATGCTGGGCCGGCCACACCTGCTACTCCTGCTCAGAGACACTGACTTCCCCAATACCCCTACAGGCCCCAGCCATGCCCCCCCTCTCCCTACCCCAGCTCAGAGGCTAGGCTCCTGGTCTGTCACTTAACAGGGTTCCCCATTCCCCAAGGGGCCAGGAAACGGCTTTCCTTTCTATATACGTGTCAGCCACATTGGTCTTTTCCATCATTTTACAAAGGGGCAAAACTCCACAGGTACTGAGTTAATCTAAGAAAAGTAACTCCTTGCTGCCTGGTTCCAAAAACAGAGGTTTCTGTTCCCTGTTCTACCTGCTGTCTAAGAATTCAATTATAAGGTGATCAGCATGTACATCATGTTTAATACTTAAAGTGACCAGCAGTTTTATTACTGACTTTCCAGAAATGAGAGGACAGGGCCCCAGCGGCTGCTGCTACGGGAGGAGGGTAGCGCGTGCTGGGGAAACCACCGGGACTGCAGAGAGGAGAGCACCCCTTCCTGGGCACATACGTCTGTGAACTCAACACCTGCCCTGCCAAGCCAGGCGGACATCCCCACCCATTCCAACTACCTACTCTGAGCCAGAACAGGGCAAAACCCCAAGGGGGTATTTTAAAGAATAGAAAAGAGGCCCCTGCTCTCAAGAATGGGGTCTGAACTGTTAGCCTTCATGATGATGTGAATGTACCTGTTAGGAAGTTGATGGTGATCCAGGCTGAAATGCCTACGGGAGAGTCACAAAGAGCATTTGAGTCACGCGAGGTGCTGTAGACAACATACAGACGCAGATGCTACTTTTAGGTTTTAGGAGCACAAACTGACCACTTCCTCACTGCCCTCAGCCTTCAGATCAGGGACAGAGGGAACACTGAGTCATGCCATCCAGTGGCTTCTGGCAGACAGTTTTAGGAGATACCAACCCTAAAAAACTAAAATACTCTGCCAAATGTCACATCTCTCTCTAACTCCTTTATCAACTTCCTCTTTTTGGAAGAGAACCAAACGTCCCCTTTCCCTCCCCCATGCAAACAAACTCTTAAGGTCATATTTAAAGCCAGGGGCTGGTGAGGAACCTTACTAAGTGTATCTTAGGATTAAAAATGCAACAGTAACATTGGAAACATGGTAGTAATTGGGCATTCTCTTTAAATGATCTTAAAATGGAAAGAATGATTATTTTCAGAAACTTCATCTGTGCTAGTCAAGATGAGAATCTAATACTGGCTCCAAGAAGACCCACTGAGATAGTTAAACTGCGAACTGGAATGGGATGGTCACTCTGCCCTGTCCATCCGTGCATCTGACCCAGAGCGAGCTGAATGCTCCCAGCGGCTCTGAGCACGGCCACCTCACCAGGAGAGCCTCCTCGCACAGAACGCTCTGGCAACTCTACCTTCATCGGTTCCGTTCATGATGGAAACACAGTCATCCCCTACAAGGAAAGGTGATGCCTTAAACACTTCTTTCACCTAGATGTAAAGAGAGACATGTGTTTATCCTCTAAAATCTAAATTCACAGTCCCAATCAAGCTATCTTCTGGCAGGGGTCTCAAAATACCAGAGGTATCAGCTGCTGCTGCAGAGTAGCAAAGCTTAGGTTTTGTTTTCAGCTTTTATGATGCTCTGCAAGCGCTTTCCTTGTTAATCTACTCCCTAGACTGGTGACACAGATGCTGCCCTGGAGAGCCTGTGTTGAAGCAGATGCTGCTCTGGAGAGCCTGCGCTAAGGCACTCTGGACTGGAAGGCTCTGGGGTGCACTGACTCTGCTGGGCCCCAAAATGCTGCCTTGCTTTAGGACTGGGGATGAAGGGGCAGAGTTAAGATCTGGGACCCCCACATGGCCTGGAGATGAGCTGGGAGAGAGGAGGCAAAGGCAGTGAGCAGCTCCATTTGAGGTTTTTCCTTATCCATTTTTTAGCAAGTGTTGACACACAGGAACTTAAAATACATATGGTACACCACAAATGCAGTGGTGTTCCATAATCCTACTTGAGTGTATAATTTTATAAGTGATCTGGACAGATGTGCAACCACCTGTCGTTCAGCAGTTGGTTTAGAAATAGTATAGAGGACCAGGAGGACCATTCTGCTTAGAACAGTTTTCCTGATTTGGCTGATGAAAGCAACCTCCAGGCACCTGGTAAAGAGGGGTTCCAGGGGCCCCTGCATGGGTGATGCAGGGCCTGGGGACACGCCTGGCCATGTGAGAGCCAGGAAGAGGCTAAGGGTCTCTGCAGAAGTTACACCTGAGAAGCGGTCTGGGAACAGGACTGGCTCCCATGGGAACAGCAGGCTGGATCCGAGATGTCAGGAACTCAGTTCCCACAGCCTCTGCATCACAAGCTCTTGGGTGACAGCCCTTCAAAAGCATGATGAATTTTTAAAGCAAAGTTGTTCTTATGATAAAAACAGATTTATTCTAGAAAACACCAGTAGTTTTAAATGTCAGGAGGAAGCACATGTCATTCACTCTCTAATAACAATTCAGTGTTTCTCGCTTTAGGAAGCATCCTATGGCCTGACCGCTTGGGCACTGGCTGCATGTTTTATGTGTTCAGTTACTGTAAGCCACTCTCATGAAGGAAATGGGCAAGATCACCTTTTGTAGTAAATTCTGAGCCTTTTCTCCTGGTAGCAGACGTAAGCCAGCGGTTGCCTTGAGCACCAATGGGGTGGCCTTCCAGAAATCAAAAGGAATTTCTTGTTTAGCAACATCCAGCAATTCCTGAATACCCGGAGTGCTCTGTGGATGGGTAAAACAGGGTCTGTCAACGCATAGCATACACTCACAGATGCTCCCTCACCCTTTGGTTTTATTAACTTATTAGAGGCCCGGTGCACGAAATTCATGCATGGGTGAGGTCCCTAGGCCTGGCTAGTGATCAGGGCCAATCAGGTTCCCCACCTCCCTGCCTTCCCACCGCTTTCTTCCCTTGCCACCCGTGTCTGCCACCACCCACCCCCAGTTTCCCATCCCAGCCTGGGGCCTGGCCTCAGTTGGATGATTGGGATCTGCCAGCCGGGGGAGGGAAGAGGAAAGGAGGGATCAGGAGGTTGGCCGCCAGCAATGAGGAGGGAGCTGGCCCTTGGACCCCCTGGGAAAGGGGCCGCATCTGCCGCCACCCACCCCCGGTTCCCCATTCCAGCCCAGGGGCCTGGCCCCGATCCGGCAATCAGGGCCTGCTGGCTGTGGGGAGGGACTGGGAGACTGACCAGCAGGCCCAATTGGTGATGGGGGCCTGTGGGCTGGGGGCAGCTCCTGCACTGAGCATCTGCTCCCTGGTGGTCAGTGAGCATCACAGTGATCGGTCCTTCCATTGTAACAGTGGCTTAGGCTTTTATATACATAGATAAATACAGTTTCTAATTTTCAAAATCGGCATAAACAGCAACTGAAGTGGTGCTGGCGGGTGGGTGGGGCACAAGAACCAGGAAAGCATAGAGAAATGTCCTTGGCTGAACATCATGGGATGAGGCCCACGAAAGGGGCTCCTTTCTGGACCTACAAACCTAGCCACCAAAACCCTCACCCAGCAACCTCAGATGAGTATGACTCCCCTGGACATCATGAGCAAATTCTGGGGTCGCTCAGAGTGGTAAAACCCATGAATAATTACACTGAGGGCTCATTTTCACGTGCAGGAACGCTTGATCCAAATATTGGATAAGGCCCTGTGTCTGTGGGGCCGGGTCGGGGAAAGACTTTGGTAAAACATTGCTGGCATGTCAACAGGCACAATGCCATGCGGGCAATTTGGTAAGGTGTGTGCAAGGGAAAAATACATCCCTTTTACTAAGAGGTCCCACACTAAGAATTCATTAGAGAGAGCTCTTTGCACGTGTGGGTAATGAAGTGTACTACAGAATATGACAAACAGCAGCCCTTCTTATACTGTTAAGGTCAAAAGACTGGCCATTATGGGAAGGTCCTTCAGGAGGGACTGGTTCTATGAATTCAATGTGCACATAACTGCAATACCATTCAGCCAGAAAAACCAGAGAAGTTGTTCCCATACTGACAAAGTAAATGATCTCTAAGTGATATTGTTTAAAGACAAAAGCAAGATGCACAGCAATGTGAATGCCACTCCATGGTGTATGTAAAAGAAAAAGGAGGGGAGAATACCGATGTATTTGCTATTATCCATATAAATGTGCTCTTGAAGGATATGCCGGAAACCAAGGACACTGGGAAGTTTATCCCACTTGAATGTGTTGCCTACTGAAATAAGGTTTTAAAAATCCAGAGCTAAAGGAGGAAAAAATGGCAGTGGAATAGACAGATGTGTCCTGAGCCTTGTCCCGGAGCAGACAGAAAGAACAGCTGAAGGTCACACAGGGAGTGTTGGTGAGTTGAGGGATAGCTATACTCCAGGAGATGGTGGGGGACTGCTGGACGGGGCTCCCCTGACTGGGCAGCCCCCACTGCTGCTGGGTTCCCTCCCAGAGCGACCCACTCAGACGCGGAGACTGCGCCATCTTGAAGGGGAAAGTGGATGTTATCAGAAGCCTGAAAATCTACAACTGCGGCACCCACCGAACAGCTGTGAACCCCAGAGCACCGGTCCCCAATTGGTGCAAACGCGTGGATTCAGAGGAACTCTACACTCCACCATGGAAAGGTCAGATTTCCGTGAGGTCTCTGGTCCCGGCAGGAGAGAGAAACACGCTCATTGTGGGAGCTGGAGGACCGGGAAAAATCTGTGGCTGTTGGGGCTGGTGTGATCCGTGAATGTGGAAGGGGGTCCTCAGAGCTGCTAACAGAAAGGAACTCTAAAAAGCAACCCATTTTGATCTGACGCAAAAGGACAGCCTAAAAATTTTAAAAGTGTGCTGGCTGCTTAGACCCACGGGGGAAAAAAGACTGCACAGACTTGCGTGCAATCCCGGAGTTCGCACACTTACGCTGGCTCTTCTTTTTTGTTTGTTTTTGTTTTTTCTTTTTCCTTTAAATCCTTGCTTCTGATTACTAAGCCCAATACATAGGATCACCCAATTGGGGACACCCTAAGAGAATACAGGGGAAAGTTGTTTTTCTGGAACCTGGGGATCAGAGTGGGGAATAACCATCAGAGAACCAGCTCTGGGGCAACCCACTCCCACAAACCGATACTGAATGCCACAGGGAAAGCAGGATCTAAGCACTGGCTAGAGAGGACCTATAGACCCAGAGGTCAATCCAGAAACACTGCCACCCAGGGGTTGAATCACAAATTGACTCTTGTGCAAACACAAATAAAGGAATACAAGAAATTAAGACACACTGCCTGCTTAAAAATCAAGACTGGCTTACAACACTGAGGAGCAGTGGAACACAGGGAACTGCAATACTGTCCTGACTAGGAAACAGGCGTGCCAAACAGAACAGTAGAGGAGGTGAATGACCTTCACTACTGCACATTTTTATTTTTATTTATTTTTTTTCATCGTTTACTTAAGAAACTAATATTTTTCTTTTTTCCTCACTTGATTTTACCTTTTTAATTATTACATTTTTATTTTCAATCAGTATTATTACTACTACTATTTTACTTTTTTTTTAAACTATCATTTTATTTTCTCTGTTTTATTTTGGGATTAGTGTTCTAGATTCTATTTTCATCTTCCCTTTAGCATCATTTTACTCTATCTCAACTCTACCTTTATGCCATCACTCTCTTCCTAACCTTCCCCCTTTTGTTGTCCTGTTTTTCTTACCCTTTTCCTGCTTTAGATTTTCCTTATTCTTTCTTTCTACCCCGTTAAAATTTCACCCTACTTATATATCTAATTTCATATCCCCTGCTCCAAGTCCATACACACCTCTCTCTTCTCTGTCTTCACTATCCAAAAAATTGTTTTTCTCTGTCCTTTTGTTGTTGTTTGCTTATTGATTATATCGATTTTTTATGCTTGTTTGAAATTGTTTTGCTTATTCTTTTTTTTGTTTTTATTTGTTTTTTGCTTCTGTTTTCCCTCGCCTCACTTGATATTAGTTGTTTTTTGTATTTTGTATTCATCTCCAGGTACTTGTTGCTGGCATTTGTTGGGATTAGTGGCTGTTCTATTGGAGTTTTCTCCTCATATATATAGTTTGTTCCCCTCTTCTTTTGTCTTCTCTTTCTTTTCTCTCTTACTTTTTATTTCCTTTTCCCAATTTCATTTTTGCACTTCTTTTTTTCTTTCCTTTTTTTTTCCTCTTCTTCTTTCTCTTCTATCCTTTAATTTGCCTTTCTCTGGTGGTCAACTTTATTTGGGGTTATTAATATCATGAATACATTATACATTTCTGTTCAGTGTCTTGTGAGTTGTACCTGGTTGTGTTGTGTCTTTAAATCAATGCAGGAGAGAGAGAACTACAAAACCAGACACCCAGAGAAGAGAGACCATGGGGAGACAAAGAAACAGCCCGCATATGAAAGAAAAGCAGGCATCACCAGAAAAGGAAGTAGACGAAATGGAGGCAAGCAACCTGCAAGTGCCAGAGAAAGAATTCAGAGAAATGGTCATAAGGTGGCTGAAAAGAATGGAAGACAAATTTGACAATATGTGTAAGAACCAAGAAGAAATAAAAAATGACATCGCTGCTGTGAAGAACTCAATAGAAAGCATCAAGAGTAGCCTAGAAGAAGCAGAGCACCGCATCAGTAAGCTAGAAGCCAAGGTAGGAAAAAACACCCAAGTAGAGCAGCTTCTAGAAAAAAAAATTAAAAAGCAGGAGGAGAGCCTAAGGGAACTTTGGGACAACACAAAACAAAACAACGTCCGCATAATAGGGGTTCCAGAAGGAGAGGAAACTGAGCAAGGAATAGAAAACCTGTTTGAAGAAATAATGACAGAAAACTTCCCTGATATAGGGAAGAAAAAACCCACACAAATCCAAGAAGCTCACAGAGTCCCAAGCAAAATGAACCCCAAAAGACCAATGCCAAGGCACATTATAATTAAACTGGCAAACACCAACGACGAAGTAAGAATCTTAAAAGTGGCCAGAGAGAGACAGAAAGTTACGTACAAAGGAATCCCCATCAGACTAGCGACTGATTTCTCAACAGAAACTCATCAGGCCAAAAGGGAATGTACTGAAATATAAAAAGTCATACAAAGGAAGGGTCTGAATCCAAGAATACTGTACAGGGCTATCAATCAAAATTGAAGGTGAAATCAGGAGCTTCATGGACAAAAAAGGACTAAGGGAATTTATTACCACCAAACCAGCAATGCAAGAAATACTAAAGGGTCTGCTGTAAAAAAAAAAAAAAAGAAGAAACACAGGGGTAAAGAATACAAATGGCGACAAATAAGCACCTATCAATAATAACTTTAAATGTAAATGGATTAAATGCCCCAATCAAAAGACATAGGGTAACGGATTAGATAAGAAAACCTGACCCATATATCTGCTGTCTACAAGAAACCCACCTCAGAAAAAAAGACGCACACAGACGGAGGGTGAAGGGATGGAAAAGGTTTTTCAGGCGAATGTAAATGAAAAAAAAAGCTGGGGTAGCAATACTTATATCTGACAAATTAGATCTCAAAGTGAAGGAATAACAAGAGATAAGGAAGGCCACTTCATAATACTAAAGGGAGCAATCCAACAAGAAGAAATAACTCTGGTAAACATATATGCCCCCAATACAGGAGCACCCAAATACATAAAAAAAAACTCCTGGAAGATATCAAGGAAGAGATTGACAGCAATACAATCATAGTAGGAGACTTTAATACCCCACTATCACCATTGGACAAATCCTCTAAACAAATAATCAGCAAAGAAACATCAATCCTAAATGACTTAATAGACCAGATGGAATTATTTGACATCTTCAGAACATTTCACTCCAAAGCCACAGAATATACATTCTTCTCAAGTGCACATGGGTCATTTTCAAAGATAGACCATATGTTAGGTCATAGGCAAAGTCTCTTAAAATTCAAGAAGATAGAAATCATATCAAGCATCTTCTCAGATCACAGTGGCATAAAACTGGAAATCAACTACGATAAAAACAATCCAAAAAATAAAACACATGGAGATTAAACAGCATGCTATTAAACAATGACTGGGTTACCAGAGAGATCAAAGAAGAAATAAAAAACATCATGGCAACAAATGACAAGAAAATACAACAATCCAAAATCTATGGGCCCTCACTTGCTGCCGACGGCCTGCCTTGCCCTGCCGCTGCCCCGCAGAAATGCTTCGATTACACACAGTCCTTCGCCAGGTTAGGCCCGTGTCCAGGGCACTGGCTCCTCATCTCACTCGGGCTTATGCCAAAGATGTAAAATTTGGTGCAGAGGCTCGAGCCTTAATGCTTCAATGTGTAGACCTTTTAGCCGATGCTGTAGCCGTTACTATGGGGCCAAAGGGAAGAATAGTGATTATTGAACAGAGCTGGGGAAGTCCCAAAGTAACAAAAGATGGTGTGACTGTTGCAAAGTCCACTGACTTAAAAGACAAATATAAAAATATTGGCGCTAGACTTGTTCAAGATGTTGCCAATAATACAAATGAAGAGGCTGGGCATGGCACCACCACTGCTACTGTGCTGGCATGCTCCATTGCCAAGGAAGGCTTTGAGAAGATCAGTAAAGGTGCTAATCCAGTGGAAATCAGGAGAGGTGTGATGTTAGCTGTTGATGCTGTAATTTCTGAACTTAAGAAACAGTCTAAACCTGTGACACCCTGAAGAAATAGCTCAGGTTGCTACAATTTCTGCAAATGGAGACAAAGAAATTGGCAACATAATTTCTGACGCAATGAAAAAGGTTGGAAGGAAAGGCATCATCACTGTAAAGGACGGAAAAACACTGAATGATGAATTAGAAATTATTGAAGGCATGAAGTTTGATCGAGGTTATATTTCTCCATACTTTATTAATACAACAAAAGGTCAGAAATGTGAATTCTAAGATGCATATGTTCTCTTGAGTGAAAAGAAAATTTCTAGTGTTCAGTCCATTGTACCTGCTCTTGAAATTGCCAATGCTCATGGCAAACCCCTGGTCATAATTGCTGAAGATGTAGATGGAGAAGCTCTCAGTACACTCGTTTTGAATAGGCTAAAAGTTGGTCTTCAGGTTGTCGCAGTCAAAGCTCCAGGTTTTGGGGACAATAGGAAGAACCAGCTTAAAGACATGGCTATTGCTACTGGTGGTGCCGTTGTTTGGAGAAGAAGGATTGACTCTCAACCTAGAAGACTTTCAGCCTCATGACCTAGGAAAAGTTGGAGAGGTCATTGTGACCAAAGATGATGCCATGCTCTTGAAAGGAAAAGGTGACAAGGCTCAGATTGAAAATCGTATTCAAGAAATCATCGAGCAGTTAGATAGCACAACTAGTGAATATGAAAAGGAAAAACTAAATGAACACCTGGCCAAACTCTCAGATGGGTAGCTGTGCTGAAGATTGGTGGGCCCAGTGATGTTGAAGTGAATGAGAAGAAAGACAGAGTCACAGCTGCCCTCAATGCCACCCATGCTGCTGTGGAGGAAGGCATTGTCCTGGGAGGGGGCTGTGCCCTGCTTCAGTGCATTCCAGCCTTGGACTCATTAACTCCAACTAATGAAGATCAAAAAATTGGTATAGAAATTATTAAGAAGGCACTAAAAATTCCTGCAATGACCATTGCTAAGAATGCAGGTGTTGAGGGACCGTTGATAGTTGAGAAAATTATGCGAAGTTCCTCAGAAATTGGTTATGACGCCATGCTTGGAGATTTTGTGAATATGGTGGAAAAGGGAATCATTGATCCAACTAAGGTTGTAAGAACTGCTTTACTGGATGCTGCTGGCGTGGCCTCTCTGTTAACAACAGCAGAAGTTGTGGTCACAGAAATTCCTAAAGAGGAGAAGGACCCTGGGATGGGTGGGATGGGTGGAATGGGAGGAGGGATGGGAGGTGGCATGTTCTAGCCCTGGAATAGTGCTTTACCAAGTGACTGGGAACTGAGAGGAAGCTCAGGGCATCTCCTCACCTATAACCTCAGAGAAGTCAGTTGAGGGAAATGACTGAAGAAAAGGCTGGCTGATGTTCAAGAAAATCACTCTAACCATCAGTTACTGATTTCAGTTGACAACACACAATGGTTTACTGCTGTCATTGTCCATGCCTACAGATAATTTATTTTGTATTTTTGAATAAAAATACATTCGTACATTCCTGGTAAGTACAAGAGCTATGTACCAATGTACTGCTTTCAACGTAAATCACTGAGGCATGTTTACTACTATTCTGTTACAATCAGGATTTTAGTGCTTGGCATCACCCAATGAGAAGTGAAGAAGCAGCCTTTCTGTGGAAAGAAGGAATAATTGTGTACAAAGTACAGAAATATCCAATTATGTGACCTTTGTGTAATAAAAACTTGTTTAAAGTTCCAAAAGAAAAACAAAAACAAAAACAAAATCTATGGGACACAGTGAAAGCAGTCTGTGAGGGAAGTTCATAGCTCTACAAGCCTACTGCAAAAAACAAGAAACAATGGTAATAAATTACCTAACCCTATAACTCAAAGAGTTAGAAAGAGAGCAACAAGAAAAGCCCAGTGTAAGCATAAGGAAGGAAATAATAAAGATCAGAGCAGAGATAAGCGACAGAGACCAAAAACAAAAACAACAACAAAAAAATACAAAAAAAAATCAACAAAACCAAGAGCTGGTTCTTTGAAAAGATAAACAAGATTGATGAACCTCTAGCCAGGCTCACCAAGAAGCAAAGAGAGAGGACCCAAATAAATAAAATCAGAAATGAAAGAGGAGAAATAATAACAGACTCCACTGAAATACAAAGGATTGTTAAAAAACACTATGAACAACTCTATTCCAACAAACTGGACAACCTGGAGGAAATGGACATATTCCTAGAAAAATAAAACCTTCCAAAACTCAATCAGGAAGAATCTAAACATCTCAATAGGCCAATAACTATGGAAGAAATTGAAGCAGTCATCAAAAGCTTCCAGCAAACAAAAGCCCGGGGCCAGGGGAGTTTTACCAAAAATTCAAGGAAGAAATAAAACCTATCCTCCTCAAACTATTCCAAAAAATTCAAGAGGAAGGAACACTTCCAAGCTCCTTCTATGAAGCCAGCATCACCCTAATACCAAAACCAGATAAACACAACACAATGAAAGAGAATTACAGGCCAATATCCCTCATGAACACAGATGCCAAAATCCTCAACAAAATTCTAGCAAATCGGATCCAGCACTACATCAGAAAGATCATACACCATGACCAAGCAGGATTTGTACCAGGGATGTAAGGATGGTACAATATCCGTAAATCAATAAATGTGATACATCACATAAACAAATTGAGAGATAAAAATCACATAGTCTTATCAATTGATGCAGAAGAAGCATTTGACAAAATCCAACACCCTTTCTTGATAAAAACTCTCAGCAAGGTGGGAATAGAAGGATCATACCTCAACATAATAAAAGCCATATATGATAAACCCACAGCTAACATCATACTCAATGGGCAAAAACGAAAACCATTTCCCCTAAGAACAGGAACAAGACAGGGATGCCCACTCTCACCACTCCTGTTTGACATAGTACTGGAAGTATTAGCCATTGCAATTAGACAAGAAGAAGAAATAAAAGGCATCCAAATTGGAAAAGAAGAAGTAAAGCTGTCCTTATTTGCAGATGACATGATATTGTACATAAAAAACCCGAAAGACTCCATCAAATAACTAAGAGACTTAATAAATAAAGTTGGCAATGTAGCAGGATACAAAATTAACGCCAAAAAATCTATGGCATTTCTATACAGCAATAGTGAACTTATAGAAAGAGAGAATAAAAAAGCAATCCCATTTACCATTGCATCAAAAAAATTAAGATACTGTCCTAACCGGTTTGGCTCAGTGGATAGAGTGTCAGCCCGTGGACTGAAGGGTCCCAGGTTCGATTCTGGTCAAGGGCATGTACCTTGATTGCGGGCACATCCCCAGTGGGGAGTGTGCAGGAGGCAGCTGATTGATGTTTCTCGCTCATCGATGTTTCTAACTCTACCCCTCTCCCTTCCTATCTGTAAAAATTCAATAAAATATATTAAAAAAAATTAAGATACATAGGAATAAACTTAACTAAGGAGGTAAAAGACCTATACGGGGTAAACTATAAGACACTGAGAAAAGAGATAGAGGAAGACATAAATAGATGGAAGAACATACCATGTTCATGGATTGGTAGAATCAACATCATTAAAATGTCCATACTACCCAAAGCAATCTATAGATTCAATGCACTCCCCATTAAAATACCAATAGCATATTTCAAAGACCTAGAAAGAACTTTCCAAAAATTCATCTGGAATAAAAAAAGACCCCTAATAACCACAGCAATCCTGAGAAAGAAGAACAAAGTAGGTGGGATCTCAATACCAGATTTTAAGCTGTATTACAAAGCCACTGTTCTCAAAACAGCCTGGTACTGGCACAAGAAGAGACATATAGACCAATGTAATAGAATTGAGAATCCAGATACCGACCCAAACCACTATGCTCAATTAATATTTGACAAAGGAGGCATGGACATACAGTGGAGTCAAGACAGTCTCTTCAATAAATGGTGTTGGGAAAATTGGACAGATACATGCAAAAAAATGAAACTAGACCACCAACTTACACCATACACAAAAATTAACTCAAAATGGATACAGGACTTAAACATAAGACAGGAAACCATAAAAATACTAGAGGAATCCACAGGCAGAGAAATCTCTGACATATGCTGAAGCAATTTCTTCACTGATTTTGTTCCTAGGGCAATGGAAGCTAAAGAGAAAATAAACAAATGGGATTACATCAGAATAAAAAGCTTTTGCACAGCAAAAGAAATCATCAACAGAACAAGAAAACCCACTGTATGGGAGAATATATTTGCAAATGTTATCACTGATAAAGGTTTAATTTCCAACATCTACAGGGAACTTATACAACTTAATAAAAGGAAGATAAATGATCCAATAAAAAAATGGGCAACAGGAAAAACCAAGATGGCGGCATGGGTAAGCACCTAAACTGCTGCCTTGCACAACAATTTCAAAACTACAACTAAAAGACAGAACGGACACCATCCAGAACCACAGGAAAGCTGGCTGAGTGGAAATTTTACAACTAGAAGGAAAGAGAAAAGCTCACGGAGAATTGGAGGAACAGCAAAGGGTTGAGGTACGGCAAAGGGTCTTTGTGCGCGCAGAGAGGAAAGGCAGCTGAGAGCCTGGCTGCCTTTCTCTGGCGGGAGGGGGAAGGAAGCCCCCCGACTGCACTGACCCCAGTTCCGGGCGAAACCCCATGGACCCAGGCTCATACAGGGGGAGTCTGGACTGTCAGGTAGAGAGAAAGGCACTCGGGAGACTCAGAGACCCAGGGGAGACCCAGGGGAGCCCCGGTGGGCAGGGGTCTGGAGGGGTGCGCGAGTGTGCACAAAGACTGCGGAGGTTGCCACAGGCTTTCCCTTGCAGAATGGAGTCGGAAGCTCCTGACTGCACTGAACCCCAGTTCTGACTGCACTGAACCCCAGTTACAGGCAAGCCCCTGGGGACCCATGCTCTTGCGGGGGGAATCTGGACTCTCGGGCAGAGGCTCGGGAACCGGGGAAGGCAGAGGTCTGGAGGCACGCGTGTGCAACGGCAGGGCTGACGGGAAGCCAAGACTGTCTGCTCCGCCCTGAGACTCCACCCCATCCAAGCTGAGCACAGAGGCTTTTGCAATTTGGCAAGTCTAATCCTATAAGGCTGTCTCCAACACTGAACTTCTCCCAGCGTAGACTCAGCTGATCCTCAGAGCCAACTGGCCTGTAGGTCAATTCCTCCCAGTGATGTCAACAACAATTAAGACTTAACACACAGGCTGTACACACAGTCCACAAAGGGGTGCACCAAGAGAGTCCACCTCAGGTTAAATGGGGAGGTCGACCCACTGGGCCATATAGGAAACCTAGCACACAAAGCTACCCTACCAACTCAGGGAAGCAGTGAAAATGCAGAGACAAAGAAACAGATCACAAACGAAAGAAATGGAGGAAAACAAACAACTGGATATAGAATTCAAAACCACGGTTATAAGGCTTTTCAAGAATATCCTAGAGAAGGCCGATAAATACAATGAGAGCCTCGAAGATATGAAAAAGGACCAACTAGAAATGAAACATACACTGACTGAAATAAAAAATATTATAGAGACCCAACAACAGACTAGAGGAATGCAAGAATCAAGTCAAAGAATTGAAATACAAAGAAGAAAAAAACACTCAACCGAAAAAGCAAAAAGCAAAAAGAATCCAAAAAGTTGAAGATAGTGTAAAAAGCCTCTGGGACAACTTCAAGCGTACCAACATCAGAATTATGGGGGTGCCAGAAGAAGAGAGAGAGCAAGATACTGAAAACCTATTCAAAGAAATAATGACTGAAAACTTCCCCCACCTGGTGAAAGAAATAAACTTACAAGTCCAGGAAGCGCAGAGAACCCCAAACAAAAGGAATCCAAAGAGGACCACACCAAGACACATCATAATTAAAATGCCAAGAGCAAAAGACAAAGAGAGAATATTAAAAGCAGCAAGAGAAAAACAGTTAGATACCTACAAGGGAGCACCCATACGATTGTCAGCTGATTTCTCAACAGAAACTATGCAGGCCAGATGGGAGTGGTAAGAAATTTTCAAAGTGATGAACAGCAAGAACCTACAACCAAGATTACTCTACCCAGCAAAGCTATCATTCAGAATTGAAGGTCAGATAAAGAGCTTCATAGATAAGAAAAAGCTAAAGGAGTTCATCACCACCAAACCAGTATTACATGAAATGCTGAAAGGTATTCTTTAAGAAGAGGAAGAAGAAAAAAGTAAAGATAAAAATTATGAACAACAAATACATATCTATCAACAAGTGAACCTAAAAATCAAGTGAATTAAAAACCTGAGGAACAGAATAAACTGGTGAATATAATAGAATCAGGGGCATAGAAAGGGAATGGACTGATAATTCTCAGGGGGGAAGAGGTATGGGGGTGCGGGAAGAGACTGGACAAAAATCATACACCTATGGATGAGGACAGTGGGGGGTAGGTAAGGGCAGAAGGTGGGGTGGGAACCGGGTGGAAGGGAGCTATTGGGGGAAAAAAGGAGAAACAATTGTAATAATCTGAATAAAGATATATTAAAAAAAAAAAAGGGCAACGGACCTAAATAGAATCTTTTTGAAAGAAGACAGAAGGAAGGCCAAGAGACATATGAAAACATGCTCAAAGTCATTAATTATCCAAGAGATGCAAATCAAAACGACAATGCAGTTCCATCTCATACCTGTCAGTATGGCAACCATCAACAAATCAACAAACGACAAGTGCTGGCAAGGTTGCGGAGAAAAAGGAACCCTCGTGCATTGCTGGTGGGAATACAGACTAGTGCAGCCACTGTGGAGAACAGTATGGAGTTCCCTCAAAAAACTAAAAATGAAGCTCCCATTTGATTCAGTAATCCCACTTCTAGGATTATATCCCAAGAAACTAGAAACACCAATCAGAAAGGATATATGCACCCCTATGTTAATAGCAGCACAATTCACCATACCTAAGATTTGGAAACAGCCCAAATGCCCATCAGCAGATGAGTGGATTAGAAAACTATGGTACATCTACACAATGGAATACTACGCTGCTATAAAAAAGAAGGAATTCTTACCATTTGCAGCATTATGGATGGACCTAGAGAGCATTATGTTAAGTGAAATAAGCCAGGCAATGAAAGAAAAGTACCACATGATCTCACTCATTTATGGAAAATAAAGAACATTATAACCTGATGAATAAAAAGATAGATACAGAGGCAGTAAAGCACTGAACAGACTGTCAGATTACAGCGGGAAGGCTGGGGAGTGTTGGGGAGGAAGGGAAATAGATCAAACAAAGGACTTGTATGCATGCATATAAGCACAGCAATGGACACAAGACACTGGGAGGGTAGGATGAGGGCAAGCGACAGGGGGTAGGGGATGCTGGGGGAAGGTCAATGGGGAAAAAAAAGGAGATATATGTACTAATATATGTAATACTTTAAACAATAAAAAAATAAAAAAAAACAACAACACCCAGAGCTTATTCTAGATATCTAATTCAATCAGGTTGGGTGTGTGTGGGAGAGTGGGAGCTGCGGGCCCTTATGCATTGTATCAGTTTCCTCTATTTTCTGACCAGATGAAACATATGAAATGTCCCCGGTCAGCACCATCAGAGATGCTATTTTGTGAAGATGGCCTACTGCGCTCAGGGAAGAAAGCTGGGTTTAACAAACCACAGTTAGAAAACAAAGACGAGAGAAAACGGCTACCTTTTCAACGTCGTCAGCATAAGCAGAAAGACCTGGCTGGAGTGCTTTGAAGGTTTCATGGGTCAAGGTGGGAGTCTCTAAGGAAAAAACATTTTTTTAAAAAGGTACAGCTATGAACGTATACACAAATATATACATCTATACAACTAGAATTAGCCACACTTTTAAAGGCCAACCTGAAAACAGATGGGTCCCAGAGGGACAGGAGCCCTGTCCATGATTCTCATCTACATTCTGACCCTAGTTTGGCTAAACAAGATGAATATTATACCTAACATTCTGGCCAGAACTTTACCTTTAAAATAAAAAATAAATTTAGGTATAATTTGCATACAAAAAACAAACAAACTCAATTTAAGGTTAATTCTTGTTAATAAATAGAGGAGCAGGGCAGATGATTTTGCAATTTTTCAAACTGCAAAAATGAAAGTAATTTCCTCAATTCTGGGATGGATGCATTATAGAATTCTAAAAATATGTGCTTTCTTCTTTTTTAAATATTTAGGAGGCTGGACTCCTGTACATGTAGCAGGGTGAGCATTCAGAGCATACAGTGGCCAAGGGATGCTGGTCTGAATTCAGACACGGAGACCCAGGAGGAAAAATGAGAAACAAAACTTTTTGTAAGGGTGTCTCTCCAACGATTAAACAATGGAATGTCGCTATTAACGGATTCCATGCGGACATGTGCTGTCTTAAACTCAGCTCCAAACATTTTTGGAGGTAGATAGTTCCAGCGCATAAATATGCATTTAACTTGAAGTAAGTTTAGAAACAAAGCAGAGGAAAAGTAAATACAATATGCCATGATGGCTTTGGAAGGCTACTCAAGGTGTTTGCATCACCTGCTCAGTTAAATGCACAAAATGGCATCGGCTCAGAAGGCATTGAAAGTGAGCAAAGATGCAGAGAGGAGAGGACCCCAGCTTGACCAGTGCGCCTGCTGAACAGTCAGCAGAAAACACTGGCTAGAGGCTGGAGAGGCAATCCTCAGAGCCAACGGGCACAGAGAGGTGCTGGGAAAGGAGGTCAAAGGGAGGAGGAACAGGGTGAGGAGCTGGGCAGTGGTGGGAGTCTCCCTATAGGAGAAGCCATTGAGTGAAGGTGCCTAACCTCCTCCTCGGGGAAGCAAAGCTCACAGGCTCTGGCTCCAGCTCCACTCTCACTGCCGAGGCCATGGCCCCACTGGCAGCTCTGTGTTGGGCTGGGTACTGGGTCTTTCCAATTATCTGACTGTCCTAGACTCCTAGCTCCACGGGCCTGAATCTGGGGTTACTTCCTGCCTTAAATTCACTAATACGACGTCTGGCCTAAGTCATGGTCCCAGCCACTTGACCTGCCTGTGCATGCTGGGAGGGGACAGGCCACCAAACACCCTCTGGGATCTCAGTTGCCCTTAGCTGGTAACCAGATGCTAGTACAAGTAAGAATATTCTGGGACTCCTGGGAAATGTAGATTCCTGGGTCCCAACCCATAGTCTGAGTCAGCATCACTGGGACACTGCATTTTTGACAAGCTCCCAGGTGAGTCTAAGGCAGGGAGTCTAGCCCATACCCTGCGAAACCACCGCCTTTAAGGGAGGTTGATCCCAAGAACTCTGCTGGGAGAGAAGGAGAGAAAGCAGCCCGCAGCAGGGCTTTCTGCCTGGGCAGGATACCTCCAGGCGGCCAGGTGAGTTGAAAGATATGTACTCGGGTGCCAGTGCTTCCCGCGTCAAACATGATGCCATAGAAGACCTTGTGACCACGTGCAGTTGTCCCCAGGGCATCTCGAGTCTGCTGGCCCCTGTGGGCCCCCGAGGCTGCCTCCGTGATGCTGAAGAAGGCCTGGGTGGCGAAGACCCAGTGCCACTTGATGTAGGCGATGTAGATGAACAGGCACACAAACAGTCCCAGGGGGTACGCCACCTTCATCATCTTCAGGTTCCCATTATTTGGTATTTTTCTCATTTCTTTGTCTGTGAGGACTGTGCTGGCAGAACGGGAGAGGCAGGAAAAACACATTAGGCTGCGAACTTCCAGGAAAAGTCAGAAATCCCTGTGCTCGGGGACAAAACATGCTACCAAAACCTGGGCTGCGTTTTCTCCCGTGAATCAGAAGCTCCACTTGATTCTCAAAATGATTCTGGAAGCTGTGATCCCTATTTTACAGAAGAGGAGCTAAGGTGTATAAGGCTAGGTGAGTTGTCCAAGGTTGTAGGTCCTGCAGGTGCTAACCTGGGGCACAGACCCACAGCCTGAGCATGTTTTCCTCTAAGTGCTGTTTCAGACAAACAGCTTTGGGACTCATTATATTTTATATATTTTTAAAATATATTTTTATTGATTTCAGAGAGGAAGGGAGAGGTAGAGAGAGATAGAAACATCAATGATAAGGGGGAGTCATTGACTGGCTGCCTCCTTCTATTTTAGAATGAGGCTGGCTGCCTCCTTCTATTTTAAAAAGTCATGTATAAATGAAGTCCCCAAACCTTTCAAGTTGACAGGAACATGTATCCAATCCATTCTTCCACTTTTTCTCCCATTCAGTAATTTACTTTTCAAAAGGGTTAAAATCTTGTCCTTTGGGAACTGAGAGTCCCAGACAAATTAGGGAATATGCTCGTTTTTGTTTCCCTGGAAAACTCACAACATATACATCTTTTCATTCAGGTAGCATATTCCTGCCAAGGAGGAAATCATGCCTGTGTGCTTTCAAAGACTATGAGAGTTCTACCTGGGTAGCGAAATAAACGAATTCAGCACCACTAACTGTAGTTCAATGCACCCCAAATGAAGCACGCGTTCAAGTTTCATTAGCAGCCTCAAGGCTCCCATACTTGCAGGCAAAATCCACCATTCTCTGCCAGTTATGGTAAAAGGATGGCTTCCCTACTGATTCTAACAAACATTTAATGAGGAATTTACAACAATCCTTCTCATAATCTTCCCAATAGATAGATACAATCAGGCCTGGGTTTGGAGCGGGAGCCGGGTGGAGGAGGACAAAGGGAGGGAAATGGGGAACATCTGTAATACTCTCAACAATTATAAAAACCCGCAAAGTTCGAGGCCTCATACTTCCTGATTTCAGAACACACTAGGAAGCTATAGTAATTAACACACTGTAGTAGTGGTATATATAAGGACAGATATATAGACTAATGGGATAGAGTAAGAGTCCAGAAATAAACCCTAATGTATATGGTCAAATGATCTCTGACAAGGGTACCAAGACTTCATTGGGCAGAAGATAGTCTCTTTAATAAATGATAATGGGAAAACTAGATATCCACACAGAAAAAAATGAAGTTGGATCTTTACCTTACATCAAGCATGTCAACCTTACAGCCTTTGAGCCATGAGGTTGTCATGCTTGCCTTACATCATATAGAGAAATTAACTCAAAATGGATTAAAGACTTAAATGTAAAACCTAGAACTATAAAATTTCTAGAAGAAATCAGAAAAAAGTTTCATGATATTAAAATTGACAGTGATTTCATAGATAAAAATCAAAGCACAGACAACAAAAGCAAAAAATAGACAAGTGTGACTACATCAAAATTCAAAACCTTTATGCATCAAAAGACACTAAAAACAGAGAAAAAATGCAACCTACAGAATGGGAGAAAATATCTGATAAGGGATTAAGATCTGTAATATATAGAGAACTCCTAAAATTTAACAACAAAAAACAAACAAACCCATTCAAAAAAGGGCCTACATAAACATCTCTCCAAAGGAAACATAGAAAGAGCCAATAAGCATATGAAAAGATGCTCAACATCACTAATCATTAGAGATACACAAAACTACAATGACATATCACCTTATACAAATTAGGATAGCCATTATAAAAAACACACACAACAGAAAATAACAAATGTTGGGAACAATGTGGAAAAATTGGAAACCTGGGGGATTTTAAATGTTGCAACCACTAAGGAAACCAGTATGGAGGTTCTTAAAAAAACTAAAAACAGAATTACTATATGATACAATAATCTTCTTTCTGGGACTATAACCAAAAGAACTGAAAACAGGATCTTGAGATTATTGCACACCCATGTTCACTGCAGCATTGTTCACAGTAGCCAAGAGGTAGAAACAGCCCAAATGACCACCCATAGATGAATGGATAAAGAAAATGTGGTATATTTATGCAATAGAATATTATTCAGCCTTAAAAAGGAAGAAAACTCTGACATATGCTACAACATGGATGAACCTTGAAGACACTAATGCTAAGTGAAACAAGCCAGTCACACAAACACAAATATTCCACTTACATGAGGTACCAAGAGTAGTCAAATTCATACTGACAGAAAGAATGGTACCAGGGGCTGGGGAAGGCAGGAGATGAATTATTGTTTAACTAGAGGCCCGATGCACGAAATTTGTGCAAGAGTAGGCCTTCCTTCCCCCGGCTGCTGGCACCGGCTTCCCTCCAGCACCTGGGACCCAGGCTTCCCTCGCAGCCCTGGCTTCATCAGGAAGGACGTCCAGTCTAATTAGCATATTATGCTTTTATTATTATATATGGGTACAGAGATTCAATTTGGGTACGAAAAAGCTCTGGAGATGGATGGTGGTGATGAGCACAACAATGTGAATATACTTTATGCCACTAAGTTATATACTTAAAAATAGTAATGCTATTTACCATTAAAAATGTTACGTATATTTTATCACAATAAAAAAAAAATCCTTTAATAGACAAGTTACTGAGATCAGGAGTGAAGAAGTCAGCAACAGAGAAGACCCAGGCATGAGTAGAGGCTGAGACACAATCTGGGGAATGCCCTCTCATAGGCCTCCTTTTGTTATATAACATTAAGTTCCCATTGCTAAATGATCATTAAAAAATATTTATAGAAAAAGTTCTAAAGCATCTGTTTCCAAGGATGAATAGTGAGGGCACAAAAGCAATCCCATACAAATTGAAAGTGTTTTGTAAAATCCATTTACATAACCAAGTTTTATCATGTTCTATGTTAGCAATAATCTAGCTATTCTGGCTTCTCTAAGAGCTGTGTTCTACATGATCAGATTAACAAGCGATATATTTCAAGGAAAAGCTTGCCCTTTATTAAATTTGTCTACCTGTCAAAAAAAAAACCACCTTTATATATGCTATATCTTATTATCAGAGGCCTACAAGGCTGGCACTTATATCACACAACATAACCTGGGATCACAGGTTAACACATGGTGAGGCACAGACAAAATTTCCTGACTTCCAATAAAATGTACTTCATCACTTCCCTTTCCCTATTAATACAAGACTACTTTAGACAACCAAAAAACACACATGAAATTACATACACATAATCATTTAAGTTACACACCATACGCTCAGGGTGACACAAACAGAGTCCAAAAAGAATGTTGTAGGAACGAAGAGCCAGGAACAGCCTGGCCCATGGGCACCTGCAAGCCCCTGCGGCCAAACCCAAAAGCCAATTTCATTCCACTGGGCGAAGGTATTTGTCCAGAGCCAAGACACCTGCAGGAGGGACAAATCACATTTCCATGGCTACCTCTAGTACTGCAGTGCAAATATGTTGATCAGGCCTCCCCAGAGGTGCACGGAAGAAAATAATTCAACTTTAGTTTTGTTCTGTGAAGGAGAGTTTAGAGAGAAAGGCAGTAAGGAACATGGAGTAGACTGGCGGATGGGGCAAGGTGTATGGTGCACTAAAGCAAACAGAAAGCTTTCATTGAGCAAACCTTGCTCCCAGCTGGCTCCTGCTGGGGGCCACCCTCTGTTAGGGCAGGCTGGGTCAGAATCTGGGTGTGGAGCAGAGTGCCTGCCCCATGCCTGGCTAGATTTCTGGGGACAGCAGATGGGCTCTCAGAAATATAAGGTCTCTCTGATTTGGATGGTGGCCACCTAGTCTGTTGGTCAGTCCCTTCAAGGTTTTCAGTTAAAGTACACAAGACAGCCATGTGTACAAATGACTGCCACATATACTGAAAACGTATCCAAAATCAGAGTATGTTAGCAAACCACTACTTATTCTCCTGGTAGGTTTAAAGGGATCTGTCTCCCCTTTTCTGCAAAAACACTGTACATGAATCAGCCCTATCAATACCACCTGTTGTTTCCTTTTCACAGGACACAGTGGGCGGGAGGCACTTCCAGATCTCTTTAATGGACTGGGAGGAGGGATGGCAAACGCTGGCTGGATGAACGAATGCAGCACACTTCTCTGGTTCTTCATGTAAGGCTCAAGGAGGGAGATGGATACTCACCATATTAGCCAAATGACACTTCTGAGGGCAGAAGTGGGGGAGAACAAAAACCAATTTCTGGACTTGTATCATTATGCTTGCTAGACTTTGCATGAACCTTGTTCATGCCATGGTAATGCTAATAGGATGCTTCCAGAGCGTGGAGGATGTGTGGGTGCTTGGAGGACACGGGAACTGCCTAGGCTACTTCCAGATGATTGGTTCCTTTGGGCGGACACCCAGAATGCGGGGCTGTGTCCACAATAATCTAGCTATTCTGGATTTTCTACAACCCTTAAAACCATTCTGTGGCTTCTAGCTGCACTTAAACTAAAAATCACCGGTCCTTCCAAGGTCCCCTGCCCATCTCTCCCTCCTCGTCCGCACTCTCCTGGCTGCTCACTGCTTTCCACTGAACAGAGTCCAGCCTGGTGTCTAGCTCTGGGCCTCTTCCTCCCACAGCCTGGAGCACTCTTGGCTCATTGGTCAGCTCAGGCAGAACCACTCTTACCACCTCATAAGCTCATCTGGTCACTCCTCCAACGTCAGAATTCATTGTCCTCACATCCTCAGTATTGTATGAATGGCATAATCTCACAGGTTCCCTGTGTTTCCCAACTGGGCTGTGAGGCCCAGGAGGGCGGGGGCCTGCCTGTCCTTCCCCTAATTTAAATTTGTCTACCCATTAAACAAATAGCTTTACATGTACTGTATCCATTATCAGAAGCCACAAGGGTGCTGCACCTGCACAGGGCTGGGAGGAGGGACGGCAAACGCTGGCTGAATGAATGAATGCAGCAGGGTTGCCATAACTGACTGCGCCGCTCAGGGGTCCCCGAAGTTCAGAGTCCAGGGAGAACTGCGGGAGCTGGGGCAGGAGGGCGGCAGGAGGGAAGACAAGTGCGCGAGGGACTCCCAGGCCACCTCCAGGCGCTGCCGCTGGAGACCCGTGTGGCAGGCGCGTGGTTCTGCACCCCGGAGACCCCCGGCTCTCCACCACTCCGCCCCCGCTCCAGGGCGGAACGCACCGGCGCCCGCCCGGAGGCCCATGTGCTGCCAGTTATCTGCAGCCCCGCCAGCCCTCACCCACCCCAGGTCCCCCGCTTACCCTGCAAGCGCCCCTCTGCCCCACCCGCAGAGGAAGGTGACGTTCCCCGGGAAGGGGGCGGAGGGGTGACAGAGGGTGCCTCTCAGTTTTCCCACCCGGGCGGCCGACGTCACGCTGCCTTCCACACACAAGCTGCACGGACTCGCGGGTGCCGGGGCCCCCGCCCACTTTCACGCTACGTTCCTGCTGGGCGTGGCGGGACAAATACGCATGCGCGGAGTAGAGGCGGGGCGTCTCGGGCCCGCGGCGCAGGCGTAGTGGTCTTTCCCACGTGGGTTGATTTGATGGTTCCTTGCAGCCCTGAGCCTGGCTAGTGTCCCCACAGAACTGGGGTCTCGGACCCTTTGGTGCACTCCCCCCTCCCCACCCCTACACATCGCCCCAAGCCCTAGCGCGGCTCTTCCCGTCGGATTCAGCTTCTGATCCAGCTTCGTCGTTTTACACTCCCACAGTAATGTATATAGGAGTGTGCGTTTCCTTACGTTTTTACTAGTAGAGTCCAAACCTTTGGATTATTGCCAATCCAATTGTTACAAAAATTCTATCTCATATACAGTTTTAATTTATATTTATTCTAATATTTTGAAATGCCTTTCCAATGGAATTGTGATGACCCTGCTTCTGTCTACTGGACACATCTCTGACCATATTTTACTGTTAAGAGTTTTTAGAATTTTTCACTTTGGTTGATACAGGCTTTTGTTTGTGCTATTTATGTTTGGAAAGCTCTTCCCCCAGGTCTTTCCTTAGTGAACTGCTATGGTCGGAATGTTTGTGTCCCCCAAAATTCATATATTGAAATCCTACCAGGCAAGGTGGGTGAGGCCTCTGGAAGATGAACTGAGTTAATGTCCTTATCAAAGAGGATGTAGAGTGATCCCTTGCCCTTTCTGCCATATGAGGGTGCAGTGAGATGACATGGCTCTGAGGAAGATGGCTCCTACCAGACCCTGAATCTGCTGGCACCTTGATCTTGAACTTCCTAGCCTCCAAGACTGTAAGAAACAAATATTTGTTATTTATAAGCCACCCAGTCTATGGTATTTTTTTTTATAGGAGCCCAAATAGACTGAGACACAGATTCTCATTTTTTTGTTAAATATATTTTTATTGATTTCAGAGAGGAAGGGAGAGGGAAAGAGAAAGAAACATCAATGATGACAGATAATCATTGATTGGCCGCCTCATGCATGCCTACACTAGGGATTGAGCCTGCAACCTGGGCATGTGCCTTGACTGGTAATCGGACTGTGATCTCCTGGTTCATAGGTTGAGGCTCAACCACTGAGCCATGCCAGCTGTGCTCTTTCTCATTTTTTAAGACTTAGCTCAAATAGCTCCTCTTCAAACCACTTTATCTAGAGTGGCCTCCCCAGTCCTATATATTTTCACCCTTTTTGTTATTTTCTTCATGCACTTATCACACCTTTTGCTACATTATTTATTTGTTGATTTGTATATTTTTATATGCTTTATTCCACGACTGAAAGATAAGCTCCATGAAAACAAGGAAGTGGTTTGTTCTGACAATTGTTTCATGCCCAGTACCTAGCACTTGGTCAGTGCATGGTAGGTGCCCATATGCCCTTGGCCCACTTCGGACTTCAGCTCTCCAGGGGTGGTGAAGAATTCCCATGAATGCTGTCACCTCACATGTTAGGGATCTCCATGTTAGGGCTTACCTTAGAACTTTCTTGGGCAGCCCTGGCAGCAGGCACAGCCTAGAAGTTCAACCCTTAACTAATTGGGGATGAATGCCTCAGCCTTCCATACTTCATAGGAGCAGGACTGAGGTTTGGTTGCCCTAAGGAGCTCAAACATGCCCAACCCCTATGTTGGCTTTCCCTTCTTTCTGGGCCCCCTCTCCAAAACAAACTACTGTACTGGCATTGAAGCTCTTGTCTCAGAATGTCTTTGGAAAACCTCAAACTAAGATAATACTCAGTAAATATTTGTTGAAGGAATGGATGGATTAATTATGGGGCTTCTCCAGGTTTTATTAGTCATTTAGAAGCTGTTGGAATCCAATTGGCACCTACCCTGGAAATGCTCCAGAAAATGTATGCAAGTGCTCTGACAGCAGGAAGGAGTGACTGGCCTGCTTTTGGGGGTGAGAAAGTTTTAGAAGAGGTAGAGTTGCCCCAGTTTACCCAATGTGACTAAGGACAGAGTGGAGGAAGCCCACTATTTTGTGCAGATACCTGATCAGATTTGTCATCAACTCTCACCTATCTAGGGGGAAAGCTACAAATCTCTCTGTTACATGAAGTACTGTAAATAGCAGGGATTCTAAACTTCAGTTGTATTTCAGCTCCAGGCCCAGAAAAGCAACAAAACCAGACAAGTGACCCTAAGGCTGACCTCAGGACCAGATACATTAGACAATGACCCCCTGCCCTGGCACAGACCAATCAATAAGTGGAAACCTACACCCTGAAAGGACACACCTGGAAAGCTGCTGAGTATTCTGTTGAGATCTCCTGGGACCTCCCCTAAGATTTCTACCCTTAAAACCCTTAGGACAGAGGACCCAATGCACTCTCCCTCCCAGGAGAAACCCGAGCCTTTCCCTTCCCCCATGCCTTCCCCTCTCCACTCCCCCGCCCCATGTTACCATTGCCTTCCTTACTCCCAAGCTTCAAGGGCCCTTCCTTGCCTCTATAACTTGTTTCCTTAAGCCTATTTCTGAAAAGTTCGGAATGGGCTGGGGTCGTGCACCTATGACATGAGGCCATAATGTATCAAAAAAGATTTTATTCTGACCACCTGGGTGCAGGTGGGTTGAGACTGAGAAAGGCATCAGCGAAGAGAGCAGGGAGAGATAGGTTTTTATTAATTTTTGCTGGCTGCAAGCTGCTCTGCTGACGTAAGGGTCTGGTTTGTCCTTGGTTCCTCCCATGCCAGGTGTCTTCTGGTTATCTGAGCTATGCTGTGCTCAAGGCTGCAAGCTTTCTGCAAGATATCCGCCAAGCACAATAAGTTTTTCTTTGCCCCATTTCATTCTCTTTAACCCTTTCAATTTCTTCTACAAATTACTTCTTCTGCCTCTGTGATTTTATAAATAGATGTTCTCTTATAGTTTGAGCCTTGACTCTGAATTACTTCCTAGCCAGAATTCAAGTACCAAATACCAAGGTTGCTGAACCTAGGTCCGGTCAGACCCCACAGGTCTAACATCTGGTGCCATTTCAGCTGCTGACAACACTTTTTCTTTATTTTTTTTACTATATATTTTTAATTTTTATTGAATTCACTGGGATGACATTGGTTAATAAAATTATATAGGTTTTAGGTTTACAGTTCTATAATGCATCATCTGTATATTATATTGTTTTCACCACCCCAAGTCAAGTCTCCTTCCATCATCATTTATCCCCCCTATACTGTCTTCTACTCTCCTCATCTCTCTTTCCCTCTCATAATTACCATACTATTGTTGGTGTCTATAAATTATTTTTTTCTTTTGCTTAATCCCTTCATCTTTCTCACCCAGCCCTGTTCTCTGTGTCTATGAGTCTGTTTCCATTTTTTTGTTAGTTAATTTTGTTCATTATATTTCATATATAAGTGAGATCATATGGTACTTGTCTTTCTCTGACTGGATTGTTTCCATTTACACAATGGAATACAACTCAGCTATAAAAAAAAAAAAAGGAAATTTTACCTTTTGAGACAGATGGGGATCTGGAGAGTATTGTGCTAAGTGAAATAATCTATCTATGTCAATGAAGTGTTAAAATCCCCTACTGTGACTGTATTACTTTCAATCAATCCACTTTTGTCCATCAAGATTTGCTTTATATATTTAGGTGCTCTTAAGTTGGGTGCATAAAAGTCTATAAGGGTTATATACTCTTTTTTTAAAAAATAAATCTTTATTGTTCAGATTATTACAGGTGTTCCTCTTTTTTTTTTTCCCCATAGCTCCCCTCCACCTGATTCCCCACCCCACTCCATGCTCTTACCCCCCGCCACTGTCTTCATCCATATTCCTTCTAGTTGTAGAATTTCCACTCAGCCAGCCTTCCTGTGGTTCTGGATGATGCCTGTTTTGTCTTTTAGTTTTAGTTTTGTAGTTGTGAGAGGCAGCAGTTCAGGTGTTTACCTATGCTGCCATCTTGGTTTCTCTCTCATTGTCATTTTAATTTGCATCTCTCTGATGATTAGTGATGTTGAGCATTTTTTCATATGTCTCTTGGCCATCTGTATGTCCTCTTTGGAGAAGTGTCTATTCAGGTCCTTTGCCCATTTTTTAATTGGATTGTTTGTTTCCCTTTTGTTGAGTTATACGAGTTCTTTATATATTCTTGAAATTAACCCCTTATCAGGTGTATCATTGGTAAATATGTTCTCCCATCCAGTGGGTTCCCTTTTCATTAAAAAAAAATATTTTTATTCATTTCAGAGAGGAAGGGGAAGGGAGAGGTAAATAGAAACATCAATGATGAGAGATAGATTCCACTGGGGATTGAGCCCGCAACACAGGCTTGTGCCCTGACTGGGAATCCTGCTTCATAGGTTGACTCTCAACCACTGAGCCATGCCAGCAGGGATTTATGAATTGTTTATTTTTTTGAATTTTCCATTAATATTTTCATACCTTAATTAACTGGATAATTGAAATTGGAAAGTGGGGAACTACTAAATCTAGATAGTTTTTTCAGCCTCCCAATTTTCCTTCCTAGGTATCTATTACCAGCTTGTTTGTATTCACCAGAGGTATTTTTATATACATAAGCATATATGCATATTTATAGATTTGTTTCTAATATTTTTCAATCACAATGGAATGGCTCAACTTCAACCACATTTTTTCCAATAATTTTTGAATTCACATTTCTTGGAATATGTTTGGTGTCAGCTGTAGAAAGGACATCGGGTGGCAGTATACTACCAGATGATGGGGGCTAGGAGGGCCTTTGCAAAAACTAAATAGCAACTGCACTTGGTTTTCCTATAATGGGGTAGCAATACTCATATCTGATAAAATAGACTTCAAAACAAAGGCATAACGAGACAAAAAAGGTCACTACATAATAATAAAGGGATCGATCCAGCAAGAGGATATAACCCTGCTAAACATATATGCACCTAATGTAGGAGCACCTAGATATATGAAAAAAATTTTGGTGGACTTTGAGAGATCAATAGCAATACAGTCATAGTAGGGAACTTTAACACCCCACAGTCAACAATGGACAGATCTTCCAGACAAAATATCTACAAGGAAACAACGACTTAAATGACACACTAGACCAGATGGATTTAATTGATATCTACAGAACATTTCATTTCAAAGCAGCAGAATATACATTCTTCTCAAGTGCACATGGAACATTCTCAAAAAAAGACATGTTAGGACACAAAAGAAGTCTCAATAAATTAAGAAGATTGAAATCATATCAAGCATCTTCTCTGACCAGAACAGCAAGAAACTAGAAATAAACCATGACAAAATAAATAAATAAATAATAAATAAATAAATAAATAAATAAATAAATAAATTCAAACATGTGGAGGCTAAGTAGCATTTATTAAACAATGAATTAAACAACAATGACATCAAGGAAGAAATCCAAAATTACCAAGAAACAAGTGAAAATGAACACACAACCACCCAAATCTCTGGGACACAGCGAAAGCAGTCCTGAGAGGGAAGATCATAGCTTAACAGGCCTACCTCAAGAAGCAAGAATAATCTCTATACCTAAAAGAACTGGCAAAAGAACATCAGGGAAAGCCCAGAGTAAATAGAAGGAAGGAAATAATAAATATCAGAGCAGAAAGAAATGACATAGAAACAACAACAACAACAAAATAAATATATACAAAAGATCAATGAAACTAAAAACTGATTCTTTGAAAATATTAACAATATGGATGAACCTTTAACCTGACGCATGGACCCCAGTAATGTAATCAGAAATGAAAGCGGAGAAGTAACAACAGACATCCCAGAAATACAAATGATTGTAAGCAAATATTACGAACAATAATATGCCAACAAAATAGACAACCTGGGTCCCAGCCAGTTTGGTTCAGTGGTAGAGTGTCGGCCAGACTGAAGGTTCCCAGGTTCCATTCTGGCCAGTGGCACGTACCTTCATTGCAGGCTCGATCCCAGGCCCTGGTTGGGGTGCCTGCAGGAGGCAACCAATCGATATGTCTCTCTCAAATCGATGTTGCTCTCTTTCTCTTTCTCTGTCCTGCCTCCTCTCTTCACTCTCTCTGAAAATCAATGGAAAAATATCCTCCGGTAAGAATTAGCAACAACAACAACAACAAAAATAGACAACCTGAGCAAAATGGACAAATTCCAAAACTGAATCAGGAAGCAGTAATAAAAAAAGACTTCCTACAAACAAAAATCCTGGACCAGATGGCTTCACAGGCCAAATTTTCAAAACATTCAAAGAACTAACACCTATCATCCTCACACTATTAAAAAAAAAAAAATTCAAATGCTCAAACTATTCTTATTTTAAAAAGAATTTTTTGTTGTTGCTCTTATAGAGTATTTTTTGCTACTTTGTCTTCCACATCATTGATTCAATCTTCTGCTTTATATAAACCACTGTTGTTTTTTTAGTGTTTTTTTTTAATTTCAGATATTGTGTTCTTCATTTCTGAGTGGTTCTTTTTTATGGGTTCTATGTCCCTTTTTATGTGTATTGTCTCTTTGCTTAAGTACTAACTGAATTCATCCATTTTTCCCTATGTTTTTTTATCATTCTTGTTACTATTTTTTTTAAAAACTCTGTATCTGGTATATTGCTTACCTATATTTCTTTTAGTTATTTTTCTGGTGATGTTTTTTATTTGGGGCAGTTTTCTTTGTTTTCTCATCTTGGCTGCCTCTCTGTATTTGTTTCTGTGTATTGGGCAGATCTTCTATGTCTCCCAGTCTTGGTATTGTGGCCTTATGTAGTAGGTATCCTGAGGGGATTAGTAGCAAAGTCTCCCTTATTACCCGAGCTAGGTGCTTCAGGAACATCCTTTCTTTGGATTATGTGAACCCTCCTGTTGTAATTGGCTCTTGACTGCTGTTGGCTTCTTCATGATTAGATGTCAACCCTCAGGCTGGCTGATTGTGAGGATCAGCCCTGACCACAGTATATGAGCTGCTGTATAGGTCCTGATGACACAAAGCCAAATTTGCTGCAGCAGTGTCTGGTCCCTTGTATGTGTAGCTTTTGGAGCTAATTGGGTCCTGCTTTAATGTGGTCTGAAGCCTACCACTGGATCTGTTGGTTCTGGGGCCTCTTGGAGGGATTCTGGTGTAGGTCAGTGTCAGATGTTGCAAGTGACTGGTCCTGGGTGACCTGTTTGGAGTTATAAAGTGATCCACAGTTGTGGCTGCTTTTGAATAGCCTGGGTGTGGCTGGGAGAGGCCAAAGTGCACATCAAGTCTGATATCACTAGCACTGAGCTCAGCGACAGGTCAGCAAAAGGCCCAAACACCCTGACATTTACCCCTGCCTGCTTCTGTGTGCAATATGCCTGTCAGACTCAGTCACTGAAATAGCCTCTGGTGGTATGTGAATTACATGAAGTAGGTTCTCAGTGAGTCACCAGGTAGGGGCAAGTGGTGCTCACCAGACTGACATAGATTCAAACTCAGTGCCAATACTGGGTCTGAGACCACTCAGCAAAAGTCCCAGGGTACATCCATGCCAGACACCACCACCAGGTGCCGGAAGACCTTTGTGATGGGGTGGAATCTCAGGCAGTTATTAGGGTGAGGCCAGAGTTTAGCAGGCCAATACAGACTAAGATTTAGCCATGTGATTAGAGGGCTTTGCATAGGAATGGTCTCACCAGTCAGGTGAGCAAGGGAAGAATGGTTCCCTCCCTAGAGACAAACAACTCAGTGAGTCTCTGATTCTGGTGAAACCTCCTCAGCAGCCCTAGCTCAACAGGGCATGCCCACAGGGAGTTGAGAGGGTGGGGCTAGTGGATCTCCAAAGGGGGGTGCTGATCAGGCTTGTGTTTAAATCAGGGGAATAGCCCTGAGCCACACAACTCAGTATCTGAAACCCCCTGAGTCTGCCCAGACCTTTACACCAGGGACTCAGGCACTGACTCTCCACAGGACGTGAGTTCACTCCTCAGGGTGGGGTGACAGGGAGTGGGGAGGGTGTGACTATTGCATCTCCCCCCGCCCCCAGGCTAATGCATATGGAAGAAAGAGGGCATCTGTGGGAGAGGGACTCAGCATAGGGTCCCTTCAACTTTTTCCTGAGAGCCTCACAACCCAGTCTTTTCTTACATGACTCTAGTTTGCTCTGAGCCACCCTCCCTCAACTGAGGCCTGCGTGAATGTCTGTGAATGAGATTTTGTGTGCTAGCCCTTTAACATAGCACCTGGGTTTCTAGCAGACTCCCATCTGTCTCTGGTGGACAGAATCCCCATTGATTCTCACAGCCACATGTTATGTTGGCTCCTCTTCCTGGTTCTGATGCTCTGGGCTGGGGAGCCCACTGTGGGGTCGAGACCATTGCAGCTGGGATATCCCTCTAGATTCTCAGCCATAGCAAGTCGGTGTGGGGCCCCCTCTTTCTTTTGCATCCCTGCCCTTCCTACCAGTCTGGATGTGGCTGCTCCTATAAATCCTTGGTTATAAGACTTCTCTTCCTTTAGTCTTCAGTTGGTTAGTCAGGTTGACTGGTCTTTATTTTAGTTCTAATTCCAGTTTGGTCCTAGGAGGAGGTGAGTATAACTTCTACCTACTCTGCTGCCATCTTGGATCAGTTCCATCTTGGATCAGTTATTTTATAAATGCCTCTCAGTTTGGTTCTTCTGATATTTCCTTATGATTAGATTCAGATTGCGTATTTTTGTCACAAATTCCACAGAAGTGGTGATGTGCCTTTTCTGTGTATCCTATCAGAGAGCTCAAGGTGTGGGTTTATCCAAATTACTGGTGATGTCAACTTTTATCCCTAGTGAAGGAGGTGTCTGCCTGCTTTTTTCACTGTCTAGTTGCTATATATCCTTGTGTAATTAGTAAGTGTCTTGTGGGGATATACTTTGACCCTATGTAAATATCCCCTCACTCCTCAAACTTGTACCCATTTTTTTATCCATTGAGAATTTTTGCCTGAAAAAATTGGGACTCATATCAATTACTAATTTTTGGGGGGGGTAGGTTTTATATTTTGGATTCAAAAGATTCAAAGAGGCCGAAACCGGTTTGGCTCAGTGGATAGAGCATCAGCCTGCGGACTGAAAGGTCCCAGGTTCAATTCCGGTCAAGGGCATGTACCTGGGTTGGGGGCACATCCGCAGTAGGGGGCGTGCAGGAGGCAGCTGATCGATGGTTCTCTCTCATCAATGTTTCTAACTCTCTATCTTTCTCCCTTCCTCTCTGTACAAAATCAATAATAAAAAAAAAGATTCAAAGAGCCATGTGTTCTCTAAAAAAGGTGTATGGTCAATCATTTGTGTGTTGAAGTGACCCATAAGAACCACAACAGGCTTAATTTTCCCTGTTTGCAGTAAAAAAAAAAAAGACATCTTGTACTCAGGGGCTTAACGATGTTAATTACTTAAAATTTGCACTCTGCTTTCTTATTCTAGAGGAGCACATCGATGATTTGGTGTTTTTATTTTTAAAGGATAGTAAGTTCATTCTCTGTACCTCACAGAAGTTGAAAGAATCTTAGATCACTTTTACTTATTGAGGTTCTAGGAATACTAAGATATAGATAGCAAAGATGGTTTGTGACTATGGTGGAAAAAATCAATAATTGTTGCCTAGGGGCTGGAATTGGGGATGAGCTGGGAGTGGGACTGGATTGACTGGAAGGAGACAGAGGAAATTTTAAGGTGATAAAATGTTGTGTATCTTGAGAGAGGTTTGGCCATGGGTGCACAAGTTTGTCCACACTCATTGAACCGTGCACTTCAGAGTCAAACATCAAATTATGTTCATTTTACCTAAAAATCCCCACAACTTATTGACCTATGGTTCCTGACGTGCATGCTGATATATTTAGGGGAAGGAAGGGTGTTGATCGCCAACTCAGATGGAATGATAGGTGAACCAAGGGATTGACTTGTGAGGAGGCAGGTGCAGCAAAATTTTAATAATTGTAGAATGTGCTCAGCAGCTGAATGGGTTCACTTTCAACTTTTTCGGTATATTTAAATTTTTTTCATAATAAAATGTTGGGAAAAAATGGGTTACCAAAACATTATGTGCATTTCAGTTGTTTGCATTTAACAAGTAAATGCCTTTCAGACACCAAAAATACAGTGCAATAAAGTTGTTCCATTCACAAGTTAACTGTTAAATTTATTAAAAATATTAATTTATAATGTCAAAGGTATGGTCTCATAGTGGAATACAAATTAAGAGTTGTCTGAAGGACTTTTTAATTTTTAAATTCTGACAGTATAAGTCTGAATTACACTCTATTTTGTACAGTTGTATGCAAACTCTGGCAATCTCTCCAAAGTCTGATTCTATAAGGCCTGAGATGACATGGCCCTTGTCCCCACTCCACTCCCACTCCACCTGTCTGATGTCAATGAGTTCATTGTAAACAGCCTCTTCACCATGTTGTGCGGAGGGAAAGCAACAACATGACAGTTTGTACACAAGGGATCCCTGCCTTGCCCCCTACCCCAGACCCCCCTCTGCCTGTGAATAACAAAGCTTTAACATTTACTAAGTGGGAGGTGACAGGTCCTTCCCAGCTCTTGCTATTTTGGTCTTCAATTGATAATTAGGCACCAGAAAAATGAGCCAATCTGTTTCATGGTGGGGAAGATGCTTCAGCCAAGGCAATTAGCATCTTGGTTCTGGTTGCCTTGGGAATTTAACTCTGTCCCATGGCCCATTTAACATCTCCAAATATTGTTGTGTCCTGAAGAGGAAAGTCATGATTGTTAAATGAGGGAAAACCCTGGGGATCCATATGCTGAGGATTCCCTGTGTGGAGGGTTGGCTAGGGACACAAGGGCTGGCGGTTTCTGTCCAGCCCCCATTCCCCCTCCATTCTTCTCTTAGGACTCAGCAGCTGGCTCCTGGAAGCACAGGACCTAACCACCCGGTGAGGGAGTGGCAGCTGCCCCCAGATAGTCACACAGTTGAGTGGACCTTTTGTCTCCTTAGAAGACATTGCAACTGCCAGTCACCAGTTGGCCTTCTTCCAAAGGGCCATGGAGCAGGGCAGCTTGTCTGTGCAGCATATTGTTGAAGGGCAATGAATTTGCAAACAGGTTGCCATAAGTTGTCCATGGTGCATGTAGTGACTGCAAGGCCAGGGAAGGACTGAGGCCAGGGGAGGCTCCAGGAGAGGGGGATTAACCAGACAACTTAACTAGGGAGCATTGAGGACTCACAGAATCTAGGGGGAAGTTGAGAAATCTACATCTTTTCTCTTCTTTCTCAGGAACCATCGAAGCCAGTGATATGGAATCCTCTTTTAAAAGAAATTCCAAGACCGCCTGTGTTTAACAACTGTTGCTGGGAGAAAACTCTTTGGATCATGCTTATTTAAAAATCTGCTTTCCTTTCTCAGGTGGCCATTAATAACAGTTGGTTTTCCATTTTAAGAGGCTTCAGAGATGTGAAAAATGTTCGCTAATGAAGATGACCATGGCAACAATTATAGATACTTATCACAGGCCTGGCCTCATGCTGAGAGCCTATATCTATCTCATTTCATCCCCATGGCAGCCCGGTAAAGTTGATGTTATTATTCACATTTCAGAGATGAAGAACTCGAGGCTTTAGGTTTAGGACTAAGTAACCAGCACACTGGCAAAGTGACTCAAACTCAGAGTGGCCCATTCTCAGGCCTGTGCTGTGAGCCCTCCTCCCTCCCAGTCTCCTGACTGCAGCCCTTCTCCATTCTCTGCCAGCGTTGGCTTTTCCCCATCTTTCCCATTCTCCCCCCTATTTCCTTCAGGGCTCAGAGCTGCGGTCCAGAGCACTGTCTTGAGCCTCCTCTGTGGGACGGTGCTCAGGTCATGGGAGGATGGGGCAGCATTGCCGTTGACCACAGGTATTAGTGCAATCTACTCGTGCCACCCAAATCTGATGTCCTGTGACAGAGTGACCTGAGCAAAGAGTCAGTGAGGGCCAGAAAGAGTTCTCCAAATTCCACAAGACACATATTCCACATGGACTATCACAGAACAATTTTGAGAGCCAAACAGAGGTGGTGGAGGAAGCTGTTCCACTAGATTTGGCCTCAGGAGTCTTGTCAAGAAGAGTGAGATGAAACAGGTAAGGTTGGGATAATGAAGTGGGAAGAGATGGCATAGGTCAAAGCTTAGGAGATGAGGCAGAGGTTGGGACAGAGGCCTAAGAGAGCAGGTCCTTAGGGGGTTCTGCTTGGGCAGAGAGGTGGGGGGCATGATGATGGGTGAAAGTGATGGTGGGTGCATGCCCCCAAAGAAGGGGCTTGACACTGGCTGGTTGTGCAGGTTCATCAGTTGCATCGTCTGTCATATTGTGGAAATATTCCCACCCCCAGTTAGTTGTGAGAGAAAACCTGGATATGATACTTAGACTCGCAGACCAGTGCTCACAGCCCTGCCCTGGCAGACGTCAATCACTGGGCTTTTCAATGGCTGGGGCAACCCAGATCGGCACCTCAGATTTAGGATGCATTGTAGCAGTTTTCAAGAGGCAGGAATCACAGAATGACCTCTTAGGTTTCATAGAACAATGTTGCACTCTTAGCTCCTTGTCAGATACACAATTCACTGAAGTCACTTGACAAAAACCAAAATTACCCATGACCACAACACTCCTGTTGGTTTGAGGAGGTAAATTTTTGTGGTAGGTTGGGGAGAGTTTGGAATGGGACAACAAAGGGGATGAGGAGGGAGTCCCACCCATGTGGTCCAAGTGAAAAGATGTGTGGAAACCATTTCTCTGACGACCCCAGGGTGTGCCAAAGCCCCCTCACCACTCTGCCCTGAGATGCTGTTGGTCCCTGGAAGGGGGTAAGCTGAGACCCTACTGGAGGATGAGGCTAGGGGCCCTGCCCATGGTGAGGAAGTTTAGCATGGCTGCACAGAGGATGCACCTGTCACACATTTTGGATTTTAGGCATCATCTTTGATGTCGCCCACCCACTATGCCCTCAGGCTACCACACTGCGTCCAAATACATGTGAATGGAACAACTCCACAAATAATTTTTCTCTGGAGAAAATAAAACAAGGGCCCTGGGTAGTGTGGAGCCACAGGGATGGGTGTGTTGCATGGAAGAACTGAGAAGATCTGCAGGTAAACTGAGAGATGCAGGACGGAGGTGTAAAGAGACAATTTCCCTTCTTCGTGGCTTTCTGAATCTGAGGATGCACAGAAGGTGTCCGGGGTCTCCGGTGCTTATTTTGCCCATGATGCTAGATGTCAGTTGGACAGGGGGTAGAAAGATGGCATTCAGTGGCTGGGAGCAGCATGTATCTAACATGCCAAGTGGGACCCAGCGGTAACTAACTTTCCCAACAGCTGAGGGTAGCATAGGGGTTAAGCATTTGGGCCTTGAGTCAGGCTGTGCTAGGTTCAAACAGTGGCTCAGTCACTGCAAACCCAAGACAAGGATTTGGTGCAAAAAGTTTGCCACCTGCTCCTGTGATGCACTGTGAGGGGCTAGGGAAGTGAGATGAGGAAGGGAAGTAGCCAAGGCAGGTCGCATTGATAACCAGGTTACTTTTGTGGGCACTTGGGCTGGAGCCTGCTGGGGACCTCTGGGAGCCTGCAAAAACCATCCTGGTAAGTAGGAAGCTGGGTCTTTATCTGAGAACAATAGTCTGGGATTGGCTGAGGGCTGCTCCCTGGCCCTTCTATCTACCTTCTCATAGAAAAAGATGTGGTCTTCTATGTTGGGTTTGGTCAGGCCACAGGCAGTGAACGCTTGGCAAGAGCCTCACAGATGCTGGGAGAATGGAGCATGTGCTCTGGTAGTCCCGAGGATGTGCTGGACCCTCCCTCTTTCACTGTCCATTCTCTTGGCCCTTCCTCTCCCTTCCCTGCCATTTCACTTTGCCCAGGAGTATGAAACTGAGAGCCGTCCTTGGCCCTGCCCTGGCGTGGCCTCCACTTCCTGCCTGGGGTTCCCTGGACATGGGTATGCAGTGCCTGGAGCTGACACACAAGCCCTTCTTCCCTGGGGGGCACACTCCACAAAGCCCCTTCAAAAGCACTACATAGACAGGGTGATCAATTCAGTAATGCACCCGGGCATCAGCATTCCCTCCCCCGCAGGCTTGTGCCCCTGTTCCCTGGGATCATTGCCCAAACAAGGCCTGCAGGCCAGCGTGTACCAGGCTCTGTACTCTGGGGTCAGCTGTTTGCCTTGAGGCTAGACTGAGGGAGCACTGTCGTATAGGTGTATGGGACAGAGTGGAGACCTGGGCTTTGTGGGTATGTCAGAAAGCAACATGGGAAGACCAAGTGGTTTAACCATGTTAACACTGGGCTGCAAGGACTGGTGAGCATGGTCAGATCCTTCAGATGTGTCCGCTCCCACATCCCTCTGTTCTGGAACAGAGAGCAGTCCTGAGGACTGCTGCAGGAGGACACTGGTTTCCAAGGTACAGAGAAAGTTCAGGAAAGTGTCAGCCCTGTTTTTACTCATTGTCCTGGAATTCAGAGCAACACCGTGAAACAGCATGCACATCTCTGGCAGCAGCTCTCTGAGGGACTCCTGGGGCAAGTCCAGGGAGGACTCACATAACTCGTTACATTGATAAGACGAAGAACTTCACACGGGTACAACACGATTCACTAACCTACAGACTTTATTTGGATTTCATCAGTTTTTCCACTATCATTTTTTTGTTTGTTTGTTTCAGAATCTGATCTAGAATATCACATTGCATTTAGTCATTGAGTCTCTTTCATCTTCTATTTGTAATAGTTTCTCAGTCTTGTTTTGCATGACTTAGAACTTTTGAATAGTATGTTTACTAATTTTTAAAAACTAAGCCGACTGGCCACCAGGTGGTTGTTTTGTTTATGTGACTGTGTGGACACAGTGATGGTTTTTGGTCATTCTGGTACACGAGACCTGGCCTCACAGCTGGCAAGGACATCTGCAGTCCTCGCAGTGGTGCAAAATTATCCAAGGCCCTCAAAACCGGCTTGACAGTCATTGATTGCCTTTGTGTGTCTGCTCCCCTGCACACTTCTGTTGCTGCTGTTGGGAGGGGCCTTTGTAAAAATAGCAGAAGGAAGCATTTGGAGGTAGTTGTCCCGAATGCTGTGTTTCTGCAGAAACGGCATTGTTAGTCCCCCCAGATCCAGTGTAGGGACACGGCTTTGTCCTCTTGGCACCTGCTTGGGGTGGCTCAGCATCTCCTCAGGGAGTGCCTTCCTGGTTCATGCTCTCTCCAGCAGATGTCACACTCTGCTGGTGGTGGCTCCAGGCCAATCTGGGCTGGCTCTCCCCCACCCTCTTCCCTGTACAGGGCCCACCCATGTGCCCTGTGTAGATGTAGCCCCCTGGCACTTACTAAAACAAGGTCCTTGGATTGCAAATGCCAAGTGCTCTGGACAAGTCCCTCCGGACTTGTATATGCCCTTTGGAGGTTCCCCAGAAAGGCCGGGGAAGTCTAAGGGAGAGAGACAGGAGGAGGATGGCCAATTAGCAAGGGCCTGCTGTGACCATGCAAGTGCAATTCAGAGTCTAGGCCCTTCCTGGTTTTCCTTGGGTGTGGGCTGAGAAGGTTTGCCACATAACAGGAAATGCTCCTGGTGCTGTGATCTTTTCATTTAAACACAAGTTTTCTGGATGTAATATCTTGGGCTCATATTTCCTTTCTTTGTATCTGAAATAGATTTCTCCATTTCCTTTTGAGGAAGTATCGCTGTCAATGCTAATGGTGATCTAATTTTCTTTCCCTTTTATTTTATGTCCTGTTCATGCCTTTTTTGTCCCGTTGACCAAATAAATTAGTTGTTTGTCTTTAAAGTTCAATTTTCCTAGGATATCTCTTGGCATTGGTCATTCTGGGTTGATGTTCTCAGGTGCACACTATGCTCTGTCAATAAGTAGCTCCACATCTTTTTCTATGTTTCAGGAAAATTTTCTGAAATTACAGATTTCAGAATTTGTTCTTTTCCTTTACTTTTTCTCCATTCAGGTGCCCATATTATCTATAGGCTGACCCTTTTTTTGCTTGCTTGTTACTTTTAGAAAAATCCTTTTAATCTCTTCATATCCTGATGGTTTAGTAAACATTCCTCCTATTTCTCTTAAGACATTAATTGTTGTGTCATTTGCTCTTATGCTCCATTTTAGAGGCCCAGTGCAAAAAAATTCATACACTAGTGGGGGCATCCCTCAGCCTGGCCTGCGCCCTCTCGCAGTCCAGGAGCCCTCAGGGGATGTCTGACTGACAGCTTAGGTCCACTTCCTAAGCTGCAGCCTGGCCTCCCTCTGCGGGAGGCGACTGGTGGGCTGATCAGGGCACTGCAACAGTGGTTAGCGGCTGGCCCCGCCCCCCATCACCAGCCCCTCCCTCTGACTGCTGGCACACGCCTTGTCTGGCCTGGTGCCGCCTGCTCGCCAGCCCTGCCCCCTGCCGACCGTTTGTTCTGCCATTCAGTCGATTTGCATATTACGCTTTTATTGTATAGGACTAGAGGCCCGATGCACGAAATTCGTGCAAGGGGCTTGGCCCCCGCAGCCCTGGCTTTGTCTGGAAGGTCATCCAGAAGGTAATTTGGCTGTCTGGTCTAATTAGCATATTCACTTTTATTATTATAGATGGCTTAGCCTTCATTTCTCAGATGGCTTTTTTCATTTTGAATTCTTTCTTGAGTCCTCTTAAATTTTTTTTTAAAAAAATTGATTTCAGAGAGGAAGGGAGAGGGAGAGAGAGATAGAAACATCAATGATGAGAGAGAGTCACTGACTGACTGCCTCCTGCACTGGGATCGAGCCTGCAACCCAGGCTTGTGCCCTGACCAGGAATTGAACTCTGACCTCCTGGTTCTTAGGTCAATGCTCAACCACTGAGCCATGCTGGCTGAGCTTGAGTCCTCTTTTTTCTGGATTTCTCCAGTTTCCTTCACATCTTTCCCTTCTCCCCACACAGTGGCTGACACCGGGTAGGGGTTGTGGCCATGGTGGTCTTCCCTATTTGGGGGCTGGGGGTGTAAGTTTGTTGTTTGTCCATGTGTTTTTGCTTTTGCTATCTATTGTCATATTATTTTTTGTATAGAATTTAAAGAGATTCAAAACCTTTGCCACGCTGCTATCTTCCCCTTAAAACCGTGCTGACATTAGCAGTGTTCCTAAAAGGCATTCCCATGCTAGGATGGCTGCAGTAACTTAGCTACAACCAGGAGTGACTGTGACTCACATAGATGCATCCTCAATGCAACCTCCCCCAATGCCTCTGATCATCCATCACAGGCCTGTGAGAGAGGCAAGTTGGAATGGTCTCTAAGGCCTATTGGTTACAATAGTCGACTATTGCATATTTTCCAAAAATACATGACCCTGTGAACACATTGCTGGGCTCCTCTTGAGGCCTTGGAAAGGGCAAATGTTCACCATTTCGCTAAAGATTAAGTAAACCAGAGTGTATCCATTACCTTTTTAAATTAAAAATATTTTTTCATAATAATAAATGTGCATTGTAGAAAATTTAGATAAAATACATAAAATAAGAAAATAAAAACATCATATTCCTACCACTCAGAGGTTATCACTGTTTAATACATTAGGATATGTCTTTTCAGATTTTGAAATATTTTGACAACAGTTAAAACAGCACATAAATGATGAAAAGCGAAAAGAACTAAGTACAGGTTGTTTCTACAATGATATTGAGATGTAAAGTTATGTATACATTAATATGTATTAAAAGGAAATATACCAAAAATGTTAACAGGACTTATTTGTGGATGATAGGATTAGGATGCTTGCCATTTTCTTATTTCTTACAACAAACATGTAGACTTTAAAATATATATATATATATATATATATATATATATATATACTTTATTGATTTTTTTATAGAGAAGAAAGGAGAGGGATAGAGAGTCAGAAACATCGATGAGAGAGAAACATCGATCAGCTGCCTCCTGCACACTCCATACTGGGGATGTGCCCTCAACCAAGGTACATGCCCTTGACCGGAATGGAGCCTGGGACCCTTCATTCCACAGGCCGACACTCTATCCACTGAACCAAGTCAGTTAGGGCCATGCAGGCTTTTATAACCAGAAAAAATGAATCATATTCAAAAGTAATTATAGTTATTTCAAAAGTGAGGAGTGATTGTGAGTATATGTGAATTCAAATAAACAGCTTATTTTGTGTCCAATGATTATGTAGTTGCATTATGTTGCTTGGGGTTTTCCTCCCTCAAAAAAAAAAAAATCAAATCAGATTGTGATTTTGTTTCCTGACATTAACATGTGGGCATTACAGGAGCATGTATGTCACATGGTTAATTCATTGGCAGAAGGATTATGTCATCAGGGGAATAAATTTGAAATTCTCAAGGTACTTTGCTCCAGTAATCAGGACTTAATTTATCTCTAAGCTGAAAGAGGGGATTGAATTCTTTAACAATGGCCAGAAAATGCTTTTAGGAGGATTTCCTTCCTATTAAAACAATTCTTAGAGTTGCAGTAAAAACTGTGAGCTGCCCTCTGGGGAGGCTAAGGGGATCAGTGAAGGCTGCAGAGGGCTTGATAGGACAGTTTCCTTCAAAGCCACAGAAAATAGATCGCAGGATAGAAAATAGAGGAAAAATCATTGGGAAGAGGAAAAGATTGAGCAAGGGGCAGTCAACACTTCTGATGACATATTGGCAAGTTTTCCTGGCCTGGTTACTTTTGAAGACTTTGACTTTCCAAGGAGATGTCACTTGATGATAAGACTTCACCACTGGCCACCAGAGTGACCCCTAAACAATTTGAGAAATCTAAGCCTTAAATTTAAATCAGATTCATACAGCCCAGGTGGTGTGGTTCAGTGGTTGAGCATCAGCTCAGACATCAAGAGGTCGCTGGCTTGATTCCCAGTCAGGGCACATAACTGGGTTTCGGCTCAATCTCCAGTAGGGGGCATGCAGGAGGCAGCCAATGAATGGATGTTTCTCTCATTGATGTTTCCATCTCTCCCTCTCTCTTCCTCTCTCTCTCAAATCAATACAAATATATTTTAAAAAAATCAGATTCATGCAAGTTAATTGTATTTCAACAATTTGATTTAAGTGCAAGTTCTATGTTTGAGATGTAAGAGTTTCCTTAGGTTTTTAGTGATGTAAATTGGAAGGGCTTGTACTTACCAGGTGGTCCAGCTCCTGAAGGCTTGAAGGCTTCCAAGGAGAAAACCCTAGATGCCCCCTTTCTTTGGGGCTGCCTGAAATGTCAGGATGTTCCTCTTGGCTCATGCCATTTTACACTTTTGGAACATGATGGTGAAATTGTCATCCCCATTCTACTGCCCAAAGAAGAGGACCCCACTTCTCAGGAAAAATGGACGCCTCCTCTCTTGGCCAAGGAAGCCAGTAGGAGTCACTGTCCAGCAATAGCAGCTTAGCTAGGGGTCCTCTGCACTCCTCTCCTCTGCTTCTGGGGAGGCTAAGGGGATCAGGGGCCTTTCTGCTTTCTTCTAGGTGACAATTACCAACGTCTGGATCCAGAATCACTCAGAGGAGAAAGAATCTACTCATGATTCCATGTTCAGAACTCAAAGGTGCACCTTTTAAAACATTGTTACAGATGTCACCCGTCCCCCCTTCTACACATCTCCACTCATCCCACACTCCCTCTCCCCCTCCCCCCACAATCACCACACTGCTGTCTGTGTCACCTTCTTTCATCTAATCCCTCCCATGCCCCTCCACTCTGACCTCTGTCAGTTTGTTTCATGCATTGGTGCTTCTGGCTCTATTTTGTTCATCAGTTTATTTTGTTCATTATCTATAATAATAAAAGCATAATATGCTAATTAGACCAGATGTCCTTCCGGATGACCTTCCAGATGAAGCTGGGGCTGCAAGGGAAGCTGGGGTCCCGGGTGCCTGCTGGTAGCTGGAGGGAAGCCTGGGTCCTGGGTGCCAGAGGGAAGCTGGTGCTGGCAGCCGGGGGAAGGAAGGCCTATTCTTGCATGGAATCTAAAAATCAAAGTAAGTGAACAAGAAATCTAATGAAAAAAACACACTAATGAATAAAATAGAATCAGAGGGCCTTTAGTATTCCACATAATAAGAGAGATCATATGGTATTTGTCTTTCTTGGTCTATTTCACTTAGTATATTAATCTCCAGGTCCATCCATGCTGTTGCAAAAAGTAAGAGTTCTTTCTAAAAGGGGCATCTTTACGCAGACCAAGACAGTGGACAATGACAGCTTTGACCAAGGAGAAAGCCACAGCTTGGACACCAACAAGTAGTATGCATGGTTCTTTTCACCTGTTAACTCTATGGAAGAAATTGTAAGCAGTGTATCTCATAAACAAAACATTGACTTAGTTATTTTTTTTTAACAGTTTGCTTGACACTCTTGAGTACTATCTACCTGTTTTAGATCAGTGGGGAAAACTTGGTGGATGAGAAGGAAGTGTTCACACATTATGAGCACTGAAATATCAAATAATTTCTGTGCCAATCTCACCACATCCTCTGGTGTCCTAGGGTCTGATCACATAAAGGAGACTTCCTGGTGGTAAGAGTCTTTACATTCCTTGTAACATGATCTTGGTTGCTTTGTAAGGGCGGTTGTGTGGCTGAAATATCATGCCCTATGGGTTACAATGTTGTGTGTTTGAATAATGTGTGATATTGGGTAAGTTTCTTAGCCTCTCTAAGCCTTAATGCATCATCCTTAAAAAGAGGATGACAAGATAGAGTTACTTTGTATAATTTTTGTAAATGAGAGAGAGAGAGAGAGAGAGAGAGAGAGAGAGAGAGAGAGAGAGAGAGAGAGATCAACTTAAATAGTGCCGGTCATTTGATCGGCACTCCACCTAAATACTACATACCCCAGAGAGATAACCCTTCCCCTTTCCCCTTGGTTATTCTCACTTCCATGTTACTGTTAAGTATGAGTCCAACAGTCTCAGATAAGTGAAATATACTGAGCGAATTCTTCTCCATGGTTAGGCTTATTGAAAAATGGTATATCAGCCTTCCATAGTGACTTCCCAAGGGATATTCAAGGGCAATTTTGACCATGTGAATGTTTCTCTTTACTCAATGTTTTTGCAACCCTATCATGTCCACTTTTCAGTTTATAGTTGTCAGGTTTGGGTACTGACATGAGACTTAGGCTGAATATCAAACCTGAAACCAAACTTTCATGCATTTCTAAAATAATAATTTACCTTTAGAATCTAAGGTAGAAAGCAGTAAAAGGCAGAGATCATGCAGATGAATGTGCAAGCCACCCAGAAAATGTGTTACAAACCTTTCAATACCTAACCACATAGTCTTCAAATATATGCCAGATACATATTTTGTTTTGTTTTTTACCTTTTAAATTACCCGTGAAATTAAGATGTTCTATGATCACATTATCTTCCAATGGCTATTGACCGGGTGACACTCACTAGCTTTGCAGCCTTAGCTGACCTGTACTTTTTTGTTTTGTTTTATTATTTGTTTTAATTTTATTTTATTGTCTAAATCTTTATTGTTGAGAGCATTACAGATGTCCTCTCTTTTTCCCCCATTGTCCCCCCACCTACCCAGTTCTCGCCCTGCCCTAGGCCTTCACCACCCTATTGTCTGTGTTCATAGGTAATCCATATATCTATATAAGATCTTTGGTTAATCTTTTCCCACCCCATTTCCTCCCTTCCCTCTGAGATTCATCAGTCTATTCCATGTTTCCATGCCTCTGATTCTATTTTATTCATTAGTTTTTTTTCCATTAGATTTCTTGTTCACTTATTTTGATTTTTAGATTCCATTGTTGATATATATTTATTGCCATTTTATTGTTCATATTTTTCTCCTCCTCCTTCTCTTCCTCCTCCTCTTTCTTCCTTTTCTTAAAGAATACCCTTTAACATTTTATGTAATACTGGTTTGGTGGTGATGAACTCCTTAGCTTTTTTATTTTCTGTGAAGCTCTTTATCTGACCTTTAATTCTAAATGATAGCTTTGCTGGGTAATCTTAGTTGTAGGTCCTTGCTATTCATCGATGTGATAACAGTGACTGTCTCTGGGGCAGCTGGCATTCAAGGTGGTGTGGGTCAAGGTGGGCATGTCTTTTCATTTGCATTGTTTGACATTGTGATGATGAAGATATGTGCATACATTACTGATATCATTTTAAGTAATTTAAAATAACAAGGAAGGTGAGAAAAGAAAAAATGTTTTGGAAGTACAAAAAAATTTGCTTTTAATTTTTTTCCCTCCTCCTTGCTAATTCTTTATCCTTATCATTCTCTATCAATGTGTGCAGAATATCATGAACTTGACATGACCCTTCAGAGTTTCCTCTCTCTACAGAATGTCTTGTCGCTGCCTGTCACACTCTTGAGCAGTTTTTCCAACAATGAATTGAGGCTGGCTGCCAGGTCAGAAAAGGCATTGCAGCTTCCATTTGACTCTCTTGGATTGCTCGTGTTGGGGGAAGCCAGTACTATATCATGAGAACACTCAAGCAGCCCTGCAGAGTCTAAGAAAGGTTAAGAAACTTGCGCCCTCCAGTCCCTCATGAGAGACTCTGAACCAGACCTGAGCTGCTTGTAAATTCCTGACCCACAGAAATTCTGAGAAATAATGATTATTGCTGTCTTGAACCATGAAGTTGGAGGGTAATCTGATACAGCAGTAGGTAACGAATGTGCTGCTTTTCTTTTTGTTCAGAATATCCTTTCCAGTCATTATTTTTCATATCTTGGGTATTCACTCCACCACCTTCCTTTCACAGACATCTAATGATTTTAGCAGTCTTTGAGCTCTCCCTTCTCACAGTCAGCATCCAATATCTGTCTTAATTTATCTTTATTTGATGTTGGCTCAGTCTGCCAACCTCTTCTCTGTACCCACCTGTCCGCTTCTCTTTCCATCCTCTGTGACACTCCCCCCTGGCCTGCCCTCTCGGATGGGGAGGTAAGTGGCTGCATGAAGATGCTGTGGTCTTCCCAAGCCTCCCCCTTGGGCACTGTTGCAGCTGTGACATGTTTGTGGTCAACCCTGGTGTAATTTTGTAGTTTGTAGGGTAAGAGGTTCCAAGGAGGATGCAACCTTTTTTGTCTTCAGAACCCCATTGTCTTTTTCTTTTCTAAGGGACGAACCAGCCTGGTGGGAACATTATCCTGGGACAAAGGTCCAGACCAGCTTTGAGGAAGGGCAGGGGCAGTCCTTTTGGGTCAGGTATTGTCTGAGTGCCTTATGGATCAGCTCACTGGGTGTCCCACACTTGGTAATGGAAGCCTCCACCCTCATGGGTTAGCACAGCTATAGAAATAAAACCTTTTCAAGCCTGGTTTGCTTCCAAGATGACATCTGGCTGTAAAATGGCTGCCCCACGCACGATGAGAGAAATGGGCTGGTTTCTGGGAGGGGGTCCTTCTTTGAGCACCCTGGGCTCTTGTCCTACCACTACTGGAGCTCCTGGTCTAAATTATAGTGTCCCTGCATGTTTTGAATATAAGGGCAGACCCTTCCCTCCATGGACTGTTCCACCCAGTCCCAGGGCCCTGCTCCAGGCTGAGCGTCCCCACACCTCCAGGGCCCTCACTGTCTAATCTCACCTCCCCATGCCTGGTGCCAGCAGGTCTTTCTCATTCTCTAGTTGTAAACCTCCCCCTGGGAATGATAAAAGAGGCAGGTGACCGTGATTCGTGCTCTGGTCTATACAGGAGGGCCATGAAATTCCCAGACTGCCTTGCCCCTGCGAAAAGGAAGATCACAAGAGGGTTAAACACTTTATTTAGATGGCTTTGCTGGTTCTGGAGAATTAATGGAAGATAAGCTAAAAGTTCCTTTATAAGAGTATTAAAGGATAATTATGATGGAGTAAGTGCAGAGAGTCAAAAGGCATTATGATGAACGGACTTATAGCACAGAGCTGAGAAAATAGGCTAAAATTCATTCAGTAATGCAGTACCAAACATTTCCCCCACAAAATCCACTAGATGTGAAAATCCATGTCTTTCTCTCTCAGCCTTTTTAAATTTTTAATTAAAAGATTAGTAATCCAATCCCTGGTTAGGTCATCTGTAAACTTACAATTATAAATTGATCCCGGGAATTTAGAGTTTGAGGCAGATCCAAATAGGTGACCTTTCAATAGCAACAAAATAAGAAAAAAGACTTTGTAAAAAATCTTTTAAATCAGATTAGACAGAAAGTGGATAAATCTGATTACAGTTCTACTGAAGACAGTATTTGGGCAATAGTTGGTCTAAAACAATACTATTAATTCTTCTTTAACAATTATTATCTAGAAAAAATCAATAATTAATGGGAACACAATATTAATTCACAGTGTGGCGCATAATACAGGAGGAAGAAAGAATTGAAGCCATGGACACTGCTCGATCCATGGTCAGTGGAAGGTGTCCAAGTTCTTCAAGTTTTGGGTTAGATTTTACCATGTTTTGGCCTTTTTAGAATATAACAGCTTTCTTTTAAATATATATTTTTATTGTTGATAGTGTTACAGACGTTCCCCATTTTCCCTTGATTTGCTCCCTCCATCCAACCTCTGCCCCACCCCAGGCCTTTACCACACTATTTTCTGTGTCCACGGGCTTCGCATATATGTATATGAGTTCTTCAGTTAATCTCTCCCCATCTTCCCCACTGCCCTTCCCTCTGAGAACTGTCAGTCTGGTCCATGCTTTTATGTCTCTGGATCTGTTTTGTTCATCATTTATTTTGTTCATTATATTCCACATATAAGTGAGACTATGTGACATTTGTCTTTCTCTAACTGCCTTATTTCTTTTAACATAATACTCTCCAGGTCCATCAGTGCTGTTGCAAAGGGTAAGAGATTCTTCCTTTTTTACACCTGCACAGTATTCCAGTGTGTAAATGCACCACAGCTTTTTTTTATCCACTCATTTACTGATGGACACTTATGCTATTTCTAGATCTTAACGATTATAAATAACACTGCTGTGAATATAGGAGTACATATATTCTTTCAATGTGATGTTTCTGGATTCTTGGGATATATTCCCCAAAGTGGAATTGCTGGGTCAAACAATATTTCCACTTTTAATTTTTTGAGTAAACTCCAAACTGTTTTTCATAGTGGCTGCACCAGTCTTCATTCCCACCAGCAGTGTACTAGTATTCCATTATTCCACAAGTGTCTGAAATTTTACTGCCTATGTTTTCTTCTAGGAGTTTTATAGACTTGAATCTTAAATTTAAGTCTTTAATCCATTTTGAGTTTATTCTTGTGTATAGTGTAAGAAGGTGGTCTAATTTTATTTTATTTTTTTATGTATCTGTCACATTTTCCCAACACCATTTATTGAATAAACTGTCTTTACCCCATTGTTTGTTCTTGCCTCATTTGTCAAATATTAATTGATCGTACAGTCACGGGTTTATTTGTGAGCTCTCTGTTAAGCACCATTCATCTATAGGTCTGTTTTTATGCCAGTGCCATGCTGTTTTGATTACTAGGGCATGTAGAATAATTAGATATCAAGTAGCATGGCTCCCTCAACTTTGTTTTTCTTTCTTAAGATTGCTGTGGCTATTAGAAATCTTTTGTGGTTCCATATTAATTTTTGGATTATTTGTTCTAGTTCTGTGAAATATGCCATTGGTATTTTAATAGGAATGGTGTTGAATTTATAAATTGCTTTGGGTGGTATGTTAATTCTTTTTCTTTGTGAGCATAGTATATGCTTTCATTTATTTGTATCTTTTTCAATTTTGTTCTTCAATATCTTATAATATCTCAAATACAGGTCTTTACCTCTTTCGTTAAATTTATGCTTATGTATTTTTTTAATTGTATTGTTTTCTTAATGATAGTTCATTATTGGTGTATAAAAATGCAACTGATTTTTGGATATTTATCTTGTGTTCTGCTACTTTACTGAATTTATTTATCCGGTCTAGTAGTATTTTTGGGCAGAATCGTTAGGGTTCTCTATATATAGTATTACGTCACCTGAAAATAGTGACAGTTTTCTCTTCCTTTCCAAGTGAATGCCTTTTATTTCATCTTCTTGTCTGATTGCGCTGGCTAGGACTTTGAGCAGCATGTTGAATAAGAGTGGTGTAAGTGGACATCCTGTCTTTTTCCTGGAGTTAAGGAAATTTTAGTTATTTTCCCATTGCGTATGATGTTAGCGGCAGTTTTGTCACATATGGTCTTTATTATGCTTATATGTTCCTTGTATTTCCATTTTCTGAGAGCTTTTATCATAAATTGGTGCTAGATTTTCTCAAAAGCTTTTTCTGCATGTATTAATTTGATCAAATGATTTGTATTCTTCATTTGGTTTATCCAGTGTATCACATTAATTTATTTGCGTATATTGTACCTACCTTGCATTCCAGGAATAAATCTTACTTGATCATGGTGTATAATTTTTTTAAATGTATTGTTGGATTCAATTTGTTAAGGATTTATGCACCTATGTTCATCAGGAATATTAGCCTATAATTTTCTTTGTAATGTCTTTATTTTATTTTGGAATTAGGATAGCGCTGGCCTCATAAAATGAGCTTCTGAGTCTTCCCTCCTCTTGAATTTGTGGAATAATTTGAAATGGATACCTGTTAGTACTTTGAATATTTGGTAAAATTCACCTATAAAGCCAACTTCTATTTGTTGAAAGTTTTTGTTTACTGCTTTGATTTCATTAGTTGTAATCAGTCAGTTCAGATTTTCTTTCTTGTTGATTCAGTTTCAGAGGTTGTATGTTCTTTGAGATGGTCCAATTTGATAACCAATAGATGTTTGTAATATTTTGATAGTACTTTGTATTTCTATGGTGTCACTTGTTCCTTCTGCTCTTAGATTTATAAATTTATTTATTTGGGTCCTTTGTATTTTTTAAGACTTTTGTTTATTTCTGCTCTGGTTATTATTATTTCTATTCTACTCACTTTGGGCTTTGTTGTTTTTTTTCTAGTTCTTTTAAGTGTAATGTTAGATTGTTTCTTTATGATTGTCCTTGTTTTTTGAGGTAGGCTTTTAAAGCTATGAATTTCCTTCTTAGGACTGCTTTCTCTGTGACTCATAGATTATGGGTTGTTGTATGTTCATTTTCATTTGTCTCAAGGTAATTTTTTATTTATCCCTTGACCTTATTGTTAAACAATTTATTGTTTAGTAACATATTATTTAGCTTTCATGTATTTGTGTGTTTTCCAGTTTTTTTCTTGCAATTAATTTTTTTACCTTTTTTTTTATTGTTTTAAGTATTACAAATAGTAGTACATATGTCTCCTTTTTTTCCCCCATTGATCTCCCCCCAACCTCTCCTACCCCCCAGTACATGCCTTCACCTGCCCGCCCTCCCCCCGCCCCAGTGTCTTATATCCATTGGTTGTGCTTATATGCATGCGTACAAGTCCTTCAGTTGGTCTCTTACAGCCCCGCTTGCCAAACCTCCCCTGTCTTCCCAATGTAGTTTGACCGTCTGTTCAATGCTTCTTTGCCTCTGTATCTTTTTCCCACCATTTCTTTCCTTTAAAAAGTTTTGCCTTTGCAGACTAGAAATAAACATATAATAACAAAACAAGATAAAACAAAAAAAATGTTTGAGTCCCAATTTCAATGTCCAACAGTTCTGAGTCCCCGTTTCAATGTCTAACAGTTCCTTATGTGTACATGTCAGCAATGATATCTGGATGGTGGGCACATGTTGGCAATGCAGGTCCGACCCTCTCTGGTTTGGTCCTAGCTGCAGCGGTGCACAGCTGCTGACTGCTCGCGTGGCAAGGCGTTGTCAGCGTCTTCCATCTCTGGACTGTTTTTTCCTCTTGTCTTAGTGGTTGGAGCACACCTGTCAATTCCTCTCTGTTGCAGGAATCCATCTGGTCTTGGGGTTGTTTTCTGAAAATATACAAATGTATTCTCGACCACAAGTTAATAAAGGAATCTTTTCTATATAATTGATTTGGGATCCTTTTTATTTTTGTTCAAACAATTTTCCTTTGTCTTATTTAGACACCATGTGTGTTTTTAATGGCCATCTTGCTGTTAGCATTGCAAATGAAACTTAATTTGGTAAAGTAAAAATTTTCTAGATGTAATTTATTTATAGGATATTTTTCCTTACATGATATTGCCCTACTATCCCCCCCCCTTTTTTTTTTATTAATGGAGGTTTTTGTAAATTTTATAATGCAGTCTTGATAACTTTAAATTTAATTTAATTTTATTTATTTATTTTTTTTGCCCACACATATGACTGCTTTAGGTTCATTGCATATTCAGGAATTTTACCATGAGATGAACTACCAATAGAAATTTTAGTTATTACTTTAAGAACAGCTTTTTGTCCAGTACAATTAACTTTACTTGAATATTCACTTATTTCAATTAGCCTATTTAAATTAATCTGAAAACTCGATTACTATTTTACTGTCAAATTTAATACTCTACCAACAATCTTAGTTTACCCTGTAAATATTAGTGGGAAGGATTATTTCCATTCTTGAGTGGGCCCTGAGCATTCCAGATGCTAGGCTGAATTTAGATATAGGGCAACTGCTGTCGGCCAAGTCTCTTGTCTGTTACCTGGGTCCCGATCTGAGCTGGGCCAAGTCTCTGTCTGTCACCTGTATCTCAATGTGAGCTGGGCCAAGTCTCTTTCTGTTGCCTGGGTCCCGATCTGAGCTGGGTGTGGGAAGCGCAAAGCAGCCATGGGGGCAGGAGACCTCCTTCAGAAGGTGTGAGGGTTCAAGCCCCTGCTATGTTGGGGGGGTGAGGGTCTGTGCCCCACTTCTGTTGCCCCCCCAAGTTCTCTCCTGATGGCCCCTCTGCGATTGTACCTGCCTTAGGTTGTTCCTTCCTTGAGGAATCTTACCCGCCTCTGGCTAACCAGCCATCCTCCGGGGCCAAGCAGGGTGGTGTGAGGTTCAGTTCTGTCTCGTTGGTAGCCTATGCCCCTGTGGCCTCCACACCCAGCACCTGCCTTGAGAACCCCTGGCCTGCTGGCAGGGTCCCAGTGCTGATCTCATATCTCGGGGAACTCGGGTTTCTTCTCCAATGAGGGCCCAGCTCACACAATTGGGTGTGAGACAGATCCATGGTACCAGCCCCCATGAGGCTTCAAGCTCAGCATGAACAGAAAGCTCAGGTAACAGCTGAGGGCAATTGGATTGTGAGAAGAGGGTCCCGCTTGGCACAAAGGGCAAGAGGGGCCAATATGGGATGCTCAAGTGCCTTCCCAGTGCCTTAATTCCTTCTGCAAGGAATTAAATCCTTTCATGTCCTTTTTTTTTTTTTTAATTGCTGCCAACCATTCAAAGAATTAGTTTGTAAGTTTGTTTGGGATAATTGTAAAATATGCTGTTGTAAAATATCTAAAATTATAATGACATTGTAGAATAATATCATGTAAGGATATTCTTTGCCCTAGGCCCTGGCAATTCCATTTCAAACTGGCTGTCAATTTCTTTTTGTAGCTTTATATAAACTTTGTCAGGGAGGCAAAAACACAAATTACTTACTTTAGTTCAAGAGGCCAAATATTTTGACTTTCAATTACAATCCTTATGACTTTTGAAGGAAACTTCTCTGTTTCCTTCCAAAATAATTTTCAGTCTACACAGAGTTTCATTTAAAAATTTCTGTCACATGAAACAATTTCTCTTAAGGCTATGGCGACCACTAGTATTGGTTAGATTTAGTATTTTATTTTTATTTTATAATTTTTTAATTAATTTTTTTAAATTTTTATTTTTTACATATGTGTCCTTATTTCTCCATAACCCCCCACTCCCCACTTATGCCCCACCCCCTTGTTGTCTGTGTCCATTGATTAGGTTCATATGCATGCATACAAGTCCCTTGGTTGATCTCTCCACCTTACCCCCACCCTCCCCTACCTTACCTGAGGTATGATGTTCTGATCGATGTTTCTCAGCCTCTGGATCTGTTCTTGTTCATCAGTCTATGCCGTTCATTATATTCCACAAATGAGTGAGATCATGTGATATTTATCTTTCTCTGCCTGACTTATTTCACTCAACATAATATTCTCCATCTCCATCCATATTGTTGCAAATGGTAGGAACTCCTTCTTTTTTACCGCAGCGTAGTATTCCATTGTATAGATATACCATAGTTTTTTAATCCATTCATCTGCTGATGGGCATTTAACTTGTTTCCAAATCTTGGCTATGGTGAATTGTGCTGCTATGAACATAGGGGTGCATATTTCCTTTCTGATGCGTGTTTCTAGATTCTTGGGATATATTCCTAGAAGTGGGATTACTGGGTCAAATGGGAGTTCCATTTTTAGTTTTTTGAGGAAACTCCATACTGTTCTCCATAATGGCTGCACCAGTCTGCATTCCCACCAGCAGTGCAAAAGAGTTCCTTTTTCTCTGCATCCTCGCCAACACTTGTTGTTTGTTGATTTGTTGATAAAAGCCATTCTGACAGGTGTGAGATGGTACCTCATTGTTGTTTTGATTTGCATCTCTCTGATGATTAGTGACTGTGAGCAGGTTTTCATATGTCTCTTGGCCTGCCTTCTGTCTTCTTTCGAAAAGTGTCTATTTAGATCAGTTGCCCATTTTTTGATTGGGTTGTTTATCTTCTTTTTGTTAAGTTGTATGAGTTCTCTGTATATGTTGGAGATTAAACCCTTATCGTTGATATCATTGGCAAATATGTTCTCCCATGCAGTGGGCTTTCTTGTTGTTTTATTGATGGTTTTTTTTTGCTGTGCAAAAGCTTTTTATTTTGATGTAGTCCCATTTGTTTATTTTCTCTTTAGCTTCCATTGCCCTAGGAGTAGTATCAGTGAAGAAGTTCTTTCGGCATATGTCCGAGATTTTGCTGCCTGTGGATTCCTCTAGTATTTTCATGGTTTCCCGTCTTATGTTTAAGTCCTTTATCCATTTTGAGTTTATTTTTGTGTATGGTGTAAGTTGGTGATCTAGCTTCATTTTTTTGCATGTATCTGTCCAATTTTCCCAACACCATTTGTTGAAGAGTTAATTTTTAATTTCATACCATTGTAGTCAGAGAAAATGCTTGACATGGTTTGAATCTTTTTAAATTTACTGAGATTTCTTTTTTTAAAAAAATATATTTTTACTGATCTTTTTTACAGAGATGAAGGGAGAGGGATAGAGAGTTAGAAACATCGATGAGAGAGAGAGACATTGATCAGCTGCCTCCTGCACACGCCCCACTGGGGATGTGCCTGCAACCAAGGTACATGCCCTTGACAGGAATCGAACCTGGGACCCTTCAGTCTGCAGGCTGATGCTCTATCCACTGAGCCAAACCAGTCAGGGTGAGAATTATTTCTTTAAAAATTGATTATAAGAGAGAGAGAGGTTGATTTGTTGTTCCACCCATTCATGCATTTATTGGTTGACTCCTATAAGTGCCCTGACCAAGGATCAAATTCATAACCTTGGAGATGGGTGATGTTCTAACCAACTGAGCTACCCAGCCAAGGTGAGACTTGAAATGAAATTATATTTACTTTCTTGTAAATTATTTTGTTTTCCTGAAGTTAATTATTGCTTTCTGTTCATTTGCTTTGTTTTCTGAGAATCTCACTAATTCTTTTTATCACTCTCTGACAGTTCATCACAACATTCTTATGCTGTCAAGAACATCAGATAATCTTTCTGATCCATTGATCTATTTTCCCTATAAATATTTCTCCTGGAGCCCTCCAATCTTCTCCCCAGCCTGAGCTTCCCACAGATACCTTAGGACATTTCTTTCAATATCCCAGGAGTTTCTTTAGCTCCTCTCTCGTGGGAACCCTGTCTCCTGGTTCCCACATTTTCCTCTTTCTTGGTTAATGGCCTTCATTTTAGTGAAGCATTCCTTGCAGTTGCTTCCACCAAATGATGATATACATTTTTTTGGAGATTTTATAGGTCTGAAAATATCCTTATTTTGACATTGCACATCACTTTAAAATTTATTGACAGTTTAGATTGGTATAAAATTTTAGTTCGAAAGTACTTTTCCCTTGGAATTATAAAAGCAAGACTCCCATCATCTTACAATGTATTGCAAAGTCCTTTCTGGTTTTTTTTTTTACTCTTGGTATTTGACTTTTTCTCTCTGAATACTTTTGGGATCTTTTCTTTGTCCCTAGTATCCTATAATTTCTCAATAATATGCCCTGATGGTGGTCTTTTACTAATTTATATTTTTGGGTTTCTGTTAGGCCTTTTGATTGAGAGACAAGATTTTCTCTTCTGGAACATATTTTTGGGTGCTATGTTTTATTTTTATTTTTTTTCTGTACTCTCTTTTTAAAACTCATATTACCCATGTTTTATATCCCTGAAGTGGTTTTCTAATTATTTTTAAACTTATGTCTCATGTCGTTCATCTCCTTGCCTCTCTCCAACTGCCTTCTGGAAGATGTTTTTAGCTATATCTTCAATTCCTGGTACTGAATTATTTTTGTTTTGGTTATTACATTTTTAGTTTCAAAGAGGCCATTTTTACTTTTTAATTTTCTTTAAAAGAAAACTCTGTTCTGGTTTCATAGTACAACATCTCTTATCTCTTTGAGGATATTAATTATAGTTATTTTAAAGTTTTCTGTTCTATGCTTTCTCTATATATCCACTGGATTTTCTGTTTTTGTCTCTGACTCCAACATTAAGGCTTTCCTCAGCTATCTTTTCATACTTAAGCATGAGTAACTTATAATGGAAGTTCTTTGTGGGTGTGGTGGGATGTGTTAGTGTGTGAGAGAGTGTGAACATGAATGTGTGTGCATGAGAAGAGAGTGTGTTTGCATTTATGTGTGATAGTGGTGCTTGTTGGCTGGTGGGTTTCCCTGCAGGTAATTAGACAGCTAGCTATTGACCTGGGCCTGTACTTTTTCATAATTTTTTTCTCACAGCTTCCACTTTCTGTCTGATGCCTCAGCCTTGCCTTCACTAGGCTTCTTATCCCTACCTTGCATCAATTTCCCAGCTTCCAGGGGGTGGGAAAAGTGGTCCTGCCGTTTCCAGAGAATCTACTAGTGCTTCAACAGACTTCCCTCCCTTTTAGCCCTAGGTCTCATCCTACTCACCCTGTACTTGGGGTCTTGGATTTTTGAAGCTTTCTGGATCCTGGCGGCATACAACAGCTCATACATCATTGGTGTTCCCTGAATAGCACTTGGGCCTTTTCTGATCTGCTCCCTGAGCACCAGTCCCCTGTTCACTGTCTCTCTGAATTTTTGTTGACCTTCCCTGTCTAATATTATCTTCCATCCCATTCACCTTTGTGGGTTTATATTCACTATAGCTGGAAAGGGCATGTGGTTCACCCAGGAAGGAGCCACAGCAGCAGAACAATGTGGGCCAAGGCACGTGGGTAACTAGTTCAGGAAGAAGGAACATGTTGTAGATGAGGTGAGTATGTGTGTGTGTGTGGATGGTGGGGGTGGGTGGGTGCAAGCCTTGCAGCGAAGGAGAGACCTCTACAGTACTATTTAATCATTGGATAGCAGGGCACATCTGTCACCACTGCTCCATAGGGAGAGCAGGCTTGCAGCCCTGGTATAAAGCAATATGTTCTAGGCCTTTTAATCACTTGAAAAATACCTATTTTGCAGAGGATTCTTTCAGTGTTTATTGCAAATCCTTCTATTTTATTACAGAAATTTCAGGCTAATCCTTCAGTGAGGGCAACTTTCTATTAACACATAGCTGTTAAGTGGGGAAGAAAAGGAGAGAAACCAAGCCAGTGTCCAAATAATCATGTGCTGATCTTGTGAACACAACACTGTCAGGCAGAGGAAAGCTTTTAGAGTTTTGAGTAGCGCTCTTTTGAAAGGCAAAACACACTTGAAACTTACATAATTTTATTAACTAATATTTCCCCAATAAATTTAATTTAAAAGAAAGAAAGAGCCCAGCCGGGTGGAGAGTGGTTGAGCATCAATCTAAGGACCAGGAGGTCATGGTTGGATTCCTGGTCAGGGCATATGCTGGGGTTTCGGGCTTGATCCCCAGTGTGGGGCCTGCAGGAGGCACCTGATTGATTCTCTATCATCATTGATGTTTCTATCTCTCTCCTTCTCCCTTTCTCTCTGAAATAAATAAAAAAATATTTTTAAAAAAGAAAGGCAAACAAAAATTCGAGGGCCTGATTTTACAAGGATAACCAGAGGCATCTGGAATATCCTCTTTTAAGGATGGGATATGACCGTGGGCCCGCCCCTTTTCTACATGTATTTCTCTTTTCTTCCTTGTTTCTTGTTTCCTCTTTTTCTCCAAAGAGTTTAATCACATAGTCACCCTTGGTCAGCACCTGGGACACTGTGGGAGTGACCCACTTTTTAACTCAGTCTCCTCGCTTGTGAGATGCTGCATGCCCGGAGGCCAGGAGAATATTTCAAATGCAGGAAAAGGATGCTCTGTAGTGCCTCCCTTTTAATTTTCTGAAGCTTTTCCTTGGTTAACATAAACACAGGTCTTTTCTCTTTGTATTATTTTTTTTCGTGCAGGTTTATTTTTTTAAAGGCAGGTTTATTGAGGTAAAATTGAAAAGCATACTTCTTAATGTGCAGTTTTGTGAGTTATGGTCCTGAGGTCTACTTTTCAGAAGCTACTTGATTTTGGTGGGTTTCTCAGAAGCAGGGCTTGAGAGAAGGATTCAATACCTGTCGTTTGTTGAGGGAGAGCTATCAGGAGAAAAAGAGTGCTGAGGAGGGATGCACAGGGAAAGTTGCAGAGTAAGGACATGAAGCACCAAGTGTACCACAATGAGTACCATTTCCAGGAAGTGGCCACTCCTGGGGTGCAATTGGAACCACACAACCCCAGCACTTTGGAACAGTGTGACTCTGCCAGCCTCGAGTAGTTCACCAGGGAAGAATGCCCTGTGAGCTCATAGCCCACAGCGCTCAAAGCAGCATGGGAATGGCAGCATCAGGCCAATAAAAGGCATTTGGGAGGGTCCCAATCATTCAATTACACTTCCTGAGGGTTAGAATATTTAACATTCACAAAAACCAAACCTGGGACATACTAGGCTGCTAAGAGACATGCTAGTTCTACATCCCTGGAATTCTCAGTTACAGGAAAAAGCTTGTAGAGGGCATGGGCTGGGCCTCTGCTGCACATTTTGATGTCAAGGCAAAGCAGGTGAAAGATTTCAGCTTCACCTCTGATCAACATTTTGTCTGCACATAAAAAGAATATCTCGTTAGAAAGCATATATATGTATATATATATATATATATATATAATATATATATTAGTGTGTGTGTGTGTGTGTGTATATATATATACAGATCTGTATATAGTATATATATGTGTATATATGACCAGAATGGCCAGAACAACCAGTCGACCAGTTGCTATGATGTGCACTAACCACCAGGGGGCAGAAACTCAATGCAGGAACTGCCCCCTGGTGGTCAGTGTGCTCCCACAGCCAACCTCCTGTGGCCCCTCCCCCCAGCCGGCTGGCCTCCATCGGTCCCTGGTGCTAAACCATTCCTAGAGACCTGTTTCTGGGTCGGGGTTTCATATGTAGCAGAGCAGCTCCCTTGCTGTGATCTATTGAAAGTCAGCCCTTGACACAAGGGTTTGTCTCACTCCCATCCTCTCCCTTCCCCAGCGAGGGAAGGAGGAGTGGGGGAGGCGGGGAACTGCCTCCTCCTCTCCCTTCCCTGGGGGTCGCCCACCCACTGCAGTGGTGGCATGGTGGGGAGGGAAGGAGGAAGGGGGTAGGTGGGGAACTGTGCAGTGGTGTCAGCGTCAGGTGTCCGTTCCTTCTGTGCCCAGCCCGATGATCGTCGCCAACTCTTCCAACCCCACTTGGGCCCTCAGCCCTGGCTGGGACAGGGAACCAGGGGTAGGGGGCGGCAGACGTGGCCCCTTTCCCAGGGGTCTGAGGGCTGGCTCCCTCCTTGGAGCCAGCGGCCAACCTCCCACAGTCCCCCCAACCCCACTGCACAAATTTGTGCACCGGGCTAGTATATATATAATTTATCTAAGCTTATAGGGAAAGGTTGTTAGGTAGTGGAAATCCACAAAATATAAATGGAAATAAAAATATATTTTAACTTGGATGCAAGTATCCTGCTGTCACTAATGAGCCATTTCTCTGCCTGTTCACTCATGGGGAAGTGTTGTGAACACACTGTAAATCAAGCACTTAGCAGCTATCATTAATGCCTGTGAAATAAGCCCAGATTGTAGTGTTTTCTTACTCTCAGAACATATGCTGTATGCATGTTCAAGATAAATATCTTCAAAAAAACCCACAATCTATAAATCAATTCCCTGAATTTGAGAAAACTGGCTTTGAGTAGAATTAATTCCTCTTTCTCAGATGTGGAGAAGCTGTGCTTAATCTGTCACAAACATAAGTATAAAGTCAATTCCTGTGGGTATCAGTGTGTGTATCCTGTCTCTTTGTCCATATGTCATGCATTTAATTTTTAAGCACTTTAAGATAACATATAAAATGGAAATAGATGAAATAAGTGGATTTCTGTCAGAGCTGCCAGAAACATTTCTAAAGTGTACATTTTCCAATTTTACTTCAGTTTTATAGTTTTGTTTCTTAAACCAAGTTCCCATACAGATCTTACTGCATGGTACTAACCAAGATGCCTATAAGTAAAGGAATAATAGGTATAATTAACAATCATTTATAAATCTAAGTAAATTCCTTTATACTTTGTTGAAAATGAAAAAATTAAAGCATAGGATAAGAAATAATTTTGCATGCCAGGTAGTTTCTTACTCTTTGTTTTAACATATTAAAATAGTACCTGATTAAGTTGTCAGATAAGAAATGATAAAATAAAAACAAAATTTGGGGAATGTAATCAGGACATAGTTTAAATGAGTAACATTGTTATGAAAAACCTGCTTCTAAAAGGATTGATTGAGTGATTTGGAAAATGAGGTAGCAGACAATGACCAATCAGAGTAGCAAAAAAATATTTTTTAAGGAATCTAAAAAATAAGAATAATTTTAAGAACCTTTGGGACAACATGAAGTGTAACAGTATTCACATCATGAAGGTATGAGAAGGAGAAGAAAGTAAAAATTGATAAACTATTTGAAAAATAATCACTGAAAACTTCCCTAACCTGGTGAAGGAAAAAGACAAAAGTCCAGAAAGCGTGGAGTCCCAAACATGATGAACCTAAAGAGGCTCACAATAAGATGCATCATAACTAAAATGGCAAAAGTTAAAGACAAGAATACAACCTTAAAAGTAGCAAAAGAGCTCTTTTTGGGAGGAGGAGGAGGAGCAGGAGGAGGGGAGGGGGAGGGGGGGAAGGGGGAAGATGTTGTTCCTGCTGCACCAGAAACCCTCAAGAAAAAGCGAAGGAATTAGCAGAGCTGAAGATCAAGCGCCTGAGAAAGTGTTCCCAAAAGATGCTTCAAAAGCAAGAAGGAAGCTCATCTATAAAAAAGCTAAGCGCTATCACAAGGAATACAGGCTGATGTACAGAACGGAGATTCAAATAACCAGGATGGCAAGAAAAGCTGGCAACTTCTATGTACCTGCTGAACCCAAATTGGCATTTGTCATCAGGATCAGAGGTATCAGTGGTGTGAGCCCAAAGGTCCGAAAGGTGCTACAGCTTCTTTGCCTTCACCAGATCTTCAACGGCACATTTGTTAAGCTCAACAAGGCTTCCATTAACATGCTGAGGATTGTAGAGCCATACATTGCTTGGGGCTACCCAAACCTGAAGTCAGTAAATGAATTGATCTATAAGCGTGGTTATGGCAAAATCAACCAAAAACCAATTGCCCTGACAGATAACTCATTGATTGCTCGATCTCTTGGTAAATATGGCATCATCTGCATGGAAGATCTGATTCATGAGATCTACACTGTTGGAAAGTGCTTCGAAGAAGTGAACAACTTCCTGTGGACCTTCAAGTTATCTTCTCCGTGAGGTGGGATGAAGAAGACCACCCATTTTGTAGAAGGTAGAGATGCTGGGAACAGGGAAGACCAGATCAATAGGCTTATTAGAAGGATGCACTAAGGTATCTACCATGGTTGTTTTTGTAATCTGGTCAGTTAATAAACTGATTCCTTTAAAATTGGGGGGAAAAAAGTAGCAAAAGAAAGAAAGTTATCTACAAGGAAACTCCCATAAGACTGTCAGCTGATTTCTTCTTTTTTTTAAAATAAATCTTTATTGTTCAGATTACAGGTGTTCCTCTTTTTGTTTTCCCCCTATAGCTCCCCTCCACCTGATTCCCCACCACACCCTACCCCATGCCCTTACCCCCCCCGCCACTGTCTTCATCCATAGGAGTAAGATTTTTGTCCAATCTCTTCCCGCACCACTCACATCTGCTTCCCCCTGAGAATTGTCAGTCCACTCCCTTTCTTTGTCCTTGATTCTATTATATTCACCAGTCCATTCTGTTCTTCAGATTTTTTATTTACTTGATTTTTAGATTCACTTGTTGGTAGGTATGTATTTGATGTCATTTTGTTGTTCATAATTTTTATCTTTACCTTTTTCTTTTTCTTCCTCTTCTTAAAGAATACCCTTCAGCATTTCATGTAATCCTGGTTTGGTGGTGATGAACTCCTTTAGCTTTTCCTTGTCTGTGAAGCTCTTTATCTGACCTTCAACTCTGAATGATAGCTTTGCTGGGCAGAGTAATCTTGGTTGTAGGTTCTTGCTGTTCATCACCTTGAATATTTCTTGCCACTCCCTTCTGGCCTGCATAGTTTCTGCTGAGAAATCAGCTGACAGTCGTATGGGTACTCCCTTGTAGGTAACTAACCGTTTTTCTCTTGCTGCTTTCAAGATTCTCTCTTTGTCTTTTACCCTTGGCATTTTAATTATGATGTGTCTTGGTGTGGTCCTCTTTGGATTCCTCTTGTATGGGGTTCTGTGTGCTTCCTGGACTTGTAAGTCTATTTCTTTCACCAGGTAGGGAAAGTTTTCTGTCATTATTTCTTCTAATAGGTTTTCAGTATTTTGCTCTCTCTCTTCTTCTGGCACCCCAAAAATTCGGATGTTGGTACGCTTAAAGTTGTCCCAGAGGCTCCTTACACTATCTTCATATTTTTGGGTTCTTTTTTTCTTTTTGTTTTTCTGGTTGGGTGTTTTTTGTTTCCTCATATTTCAGATCTTTGGTTTGATTCTTAGGGTACGTTGATCTACAGTTGAGTTTCTGTATATTCTTTATTTTAGACAGTGTATGCTTCATTTCTGACTGGTCCTTTTCCATTTTTTTTGGCATTCTCATTAAGGTCCTTGAAGGTTTCACTAAGCTCCTCAGAAGTGTCACCAAGTTTCTCGGTGGTTTTTAGAAGATTCTTGAGTAACCTTATAAATGTGGTTCTGAACTCTATGTCGTCCAGTAGTTTGCTTTCCTCCGTTTCTTTCATTCGTGACATGTTTCTTTGCCTCCGCATTTTGGCTGTTTCCCTGTGTTGATAGAGTGGCTTTGTGTGGTAGGTGACCTATAGGGGGCAGTAGCTTAGCCTCCCCAATCACCTGTTGTGGACGCTCTTGGTACATCCCTTTGTGGGCTGAGTGCAAAGTCTTGGTGTAGTTAAGCCTTAATTGCTGTTAGTACGCTGGGAGGAATTGACCTCCAGGCCAAACGGCTGTGAGGACTCGCTGTGTCTATAAGAACTGCTGTGCTGGAGACACGCTTATGGTGCAGGACTTGTTTCAGTGGGGCTTTGGTGCTCGCTGAGTCTGCCTCTTGAATGTGTCACTTATGGATGTGAGGAGTTGAAATCTGGTGTCTCACACTGACCACTAGGTATACTGGCTTCTGGATCTCCAATGGGGTGCAGGTCAGCTACTGTCTGAGGCCACCCAGCAGGAGCTACAGTTTTCTCCTCTTTGCTTGGGGTTTGGAGGTTTTGGAGCTGTCTGACCCAGGCTGCAATTTGCTAGGTTAAACTGCGATAGGGCAGGCCTTTCTTATGCTAATGCTGCTGCTTGGAGCTTGGGTGGGTTTGTAGGTTGTGTGGGGCGGGTTCTCAGGGAGTCACTAGGCTAGGGCGTGACAAACAGCGATGGCTGCTAGTTAGCCGGCTCTGTGTCTCCGACTGCGTCCCGTGCCCCAGCGCAGTAAACAATTATTCTTGCACGCAGCTCTGCAAGCAAGCCCCCCTCACTTTCCAACCCGGTAGCAGACAGTCCAGCTTCTCCCCGTAGGAGTTTGGGTCCCCCGCGTCTCCCCAGAAACTGTATTTCAGAGTAATTGGGGGCTTGTCTCCCTTTGGGTTGAAAAAAGCAACGCCTGCCGCCAGCCCAGATCCCGCGCCTCCGTACCTCAGCTTTTCAGCGCTTGTGCACGTCTCGATGCTCTTTTCTCTTTCCTTCTAGTTGTAGAACTTCCACTCAGCCAGCTTTCCCGTGGTTCTGGGTGATAGACATTTTGTCTTTTAGTTGTAGTTTTGAAATTGTTGTGTGAGGCAGCAGTTTAGGTGTTTACCTACGCCACCATCTTGGATTCTCTCTGTCAGCTGATTTCTCAACAGAAACATTTAAGGCCAGAAGGCATTGGCACAAAATATTCAAAGAGATGAAAAGCAAGAACATATAACCAAGACTACATTACCCACAAAGGTTTTCATTTAACTAGAGGCGCAGTGCACAAAAATTTGTGCACTGGAGGGGGGTCCCTCAGCCCAGCCTGCCCCTTCTCATAGTCCAGGAGCCCTCAGGGGATATCCTACTGACAGCTTAGGTCTGCTCCCAGCGAGGAGAGGGCCTAAGCTGCAGTCTGGCCTCCCTCTGCGGGAGGCAACTGGCAGATCAGGGTAAGGCGACACCCCCATCATGCCCTGTGGCTTCCCAAGCCTCGGCCTGGCCCTCGCAGCAGCAGCTGCCATCCACCGCTTGCCTGAGTCCCTGTGATCCCTTGGCATGTCATCCAGGCCAGGTGGGGCCTGGGGAGGCCTTTCCCTCCAGGAGCTGTTCTTCCCAAGGTGGCAGTATCGGCAGTTTTTTGTTTTTGTTTAATTAATTAATTTTTATTTTTTGGAAAGCAAGCTCTGGACTTGTGGTTCCTGGGATCCCTGGGCCATAGCATGTGCCTCCAGGCCTCACTGTGCCCCCCTTCCCATCCTCCTGGGTTGAGCAGCTGGCTCCTGGTGGTCCTTATGGTTGTTAGGCCCTTAAGGCTTTTATTATATAGGATATTGAAGGAGAAATAAAGAGCTTCCCAGACAACAAAAAGCTAAAGGAGTTCATTACCACCAAACCAGTATTACAAGAAATGTCCAATGGTCTTATTTTAAAAATGAAAGAGAAAGAAGGGAAATATAGTTATAAAGAATAAAACGACCGTAAATACATACCTGTCAATAATCAATTTAAATGTAAATGGCATAAATGCTCTAATAAAAAGACATAGGGTAGCACTGGCTGGTGGGCTCAGTGGTTAGAGCACTGGCTTGCACACAGAAGAGTCGTGGGTTTGATTCCTGGTCAATGGTGCACACTTGGGTTGCAGGTTCTATCCCCAGTCAGGCTCATGTGGGAGGCAACCAATTGATGTGTCTCTCACATTGTTTTTTTCTCTCTCTCTTTCTCTCCTCACTTCTCTCCTCCCTTCCAATCTCTGAAAAAAAAGTTAGTGGAAAAAATATCCTCATTCTTAGAGTAAGGATTAAGAAAAAAAGGCATAGGGTGGCTGAATGGATAAGAAAACAAGACTAACATATATACTTTCTACAAGAGACCCACCTCAGAAGAAGAAACACACAGAGACTGAAAATAATGGGATAAAATAAGATATTTGAGGAAGTGGAAATGGCAAAAAAAATAAAAAAGCTGGGGTAGCAATACTTATATCACACAAATAAACTAAAAAAAAATCTATACTAATAAAAGGGTAATATGCTAATTAGACCGGACATCTTCCGGTCGATCTTTCAGCTGTCCTTCTGGGCAAAGCCATGGTGGCGGGGCCCAGGCAGAGGTGGTTAGGGTGATCAGGCCAGCAGGGGAGAACAGTTAGGGGGATCAGACCAGCAGGCAGGTGAAAGGTTAGGAGACAGTGGTCCCCAAAAGGTCCTGGATTGGAGGGGGTGCAGGCTGGGTTGAGTGTCCCCCCAACTCCCATGCACAAATTTCATGCACTGGGCCTCTAGAACTATAATAAGAGGCAAAGAAGAACTCTACATAATGATAAAGGGATCAACCCAACAACAGGATATAACCATTGTAAACATTTATGGACCCAACATAGGAGCACCTAAATATATTAAGCAAATGTTGATGGACATATAGGGAGGGATTGACAGTAACACCGTCATTGTATGGAATTTTAACACCCATTGATACTAATAGATAGGGCATGAGATGTGGACAGTGCAAAACAAGAGTCTGCTACAAGGATCCTTAAAGGGGACACAAAAGCAACTGAGAAGGAGCAGACAGAGAGGCGAGAGGAAAATCCCTGTCTCTTCTGGCAGGGAGCCAGGGGATGTGTTTGTGTGGACAATCACAAGGCTATACATTTTAAGCACGTGTGCATCCCACTTCCATTGTGTCTGTACTTTATACTGACAGCCTGCCAGGGGCAACTCCAAAAAGCCCAACCCAGGTCTCTGTTGAGCCACTCACACCCAGTCCAGGGTCCATTTGGGGGCGCCCAAGGCAGGCCAGCCTGGGACGCGTTGTGTGTGTGTGTGTGTGTGTGTGTGTGTGTGTGTGTGTGTGTGTGTGTCTGGGGAAGTGGAGCTCACATTTGTGGCTGGCCTTGGAAACCTTCCCTGGAAAATAACGAGCGGAGAAACTACTGACTAGTTTACATCCCGGATAATCCTGGGCTAGAGGCTGGAGAGGGCTCTGATGTGTCTGTGCTGCCCTCTAACCTACTAAGGAGTCCCCCAAACGATGGCGCCCCCTGCGTAGACTGGCACCTGCCCCGGCGCCCTGGACGCGCACACTCCAGGCCGGCTCGCTCGATCCTTGCCAAATCTCCTAAAGGACGGTTTCCCCAGCTTTGGAGGACTCTGCGGGAAGCCCTTAGCCGGCTGAGCTATTCTCAGGGGTTGGGGCTCTGAACGGATCTCCCCCTCCCCCTGAGTCGCGCTGGAGAGGACCGTGGATCTCCAGCAGCAGCCGGGGGCGGGAGTCGGGGCGCGGATCAGCAGGGCGGGGGGCGGTGGTGGTAGGGAAAGCAATTATCACTGGGGAGGAGGCAGTGAAAATGCTGCGAAAAGGAAGGGGTGGCAGGGTTCAGCTCTCCCCAATCCCACCCCCATGTCCCGCGGGCCCCGCCCCGCATGTGGGGTCGGTGGAGGCGTTAGGGACGCTTCTATCCTGGAATTGCCGGGTCCCCTAGGCCTCCAACCCTGGCTCCTTCTCATGCCTCTTGCTTCTCTTGCCGTGTTTCTCTCTCCGTGTCCAGCGTGAGCGGATTAACAAGCCTCAGTTCCTCTCATTTGGAAATGCGTTTTGCAGGATCCTTCCTAAGTGCTCTTGGCACTGTGCGCTGCCACTGTGCGGGGTGGCCGAAGGTGGGGTCTTTCGGTGACCTCCCGTCTCCCCTGGCAAAGGCTCGGGGAGGGAGACTTCAGGACCCCGGCCCAAAGCCGAAAATGACGCTGGCGTCTAACGCCGCCCCGCCCCGGAGCAATTCAAAGGGCAATGATCCCAAAGGAAAGTTATTGTTTTGCTAATCCCGGGAACAGCTTGCGAGGGGAGATTGGGGTCTTCCTTTAATACTTGAGAGTTAATGCTCAGCCTTTTGTAATTATCTTTATCGGAGGCCCCGCGTTTAATCTGCACGTTCAGCGGAGGACCCGCTTGAAGGCGCGGCGAGAGGGAGACCCACTTCGCTGGGCTCCGGCTCCGTCGTGAGCGCAGGGAGCCACTCGGCGTCCGGCCAGGCTCGCAGATTTGCTGCCTCCTCGCGGGGTGACTTCCGACTGCTCGGACCTCAGGGGTGGGGCTGAAGAGAGTCTGCTTCCCGGGTTCTTGGTTTCGGAAGAGTGGGCTCAGGGCTCCCAGCTGTTCGGGTTGGGCGGGCTCAAATTTTCGGCGTGTCTGGTTTACTCACGTGCTGTGTTTGGCGCCAACTTTAACAACGACGGCGTTTCTCATGAAAACCAGGCTTCCTTTGGCTAATCATAAACTGACAATAATGTGTTAGCCTCCGAGAAAAGCTCTCTGTCCCAATGGACAGTCCCTATTTTCCAATTTATTCCCCACTCCCCCCATTTAGGGTTGCAAGATGGAATGCTGGCACATACTCTTACTAAAAAAAGTATTCTTTGCTTATCTGCAATGTAAGTTTCACGGACCTCCAGTAACGCAGTTTGCTAAACCTGCCACCGGTTCCTATCGTGGTAGCAGGTCTCTCCACTCCGGCCTGTCTCTATTTCTCGCCCTCCCCCCAGTTCCCAGCAGCTTTGCGACCCGCTGGAGCACCAGGGGTGGATTTGCCTGGAGGCAGAGTGGGCAGGGATTACATTAACGCTTTCCAACTCCCCGCTGGGGGTTTTCGGAGGAGGCCTTCTTGGTGCCCGCGGTGCAGTGGGAGCGCTGGCGGGGGTCGTATCCGCCGCATCAGGGGGAGTGTGGCTGTGAACGGAGCCTGAGGTCTCAGTGTGCGGCTGGCTGGTGGAAGCGAGGCTTCGGGGGGCCACTGCGACCCGAACCTCCACTCAGAGAATCTGGAATGAAAGGGAATTTCATGCCGCACTGAAACCTGCGGATTTTAGAGGGACGGGCAGATAGCGGGGCCCCTGTCTCCTCCCACGGTGTCCCTGTGTCCTCCCTGGTGGGGCAGGGGGACAGCTGGGAGGAGATGGGAAAAGAGGGGACTGCAGCTGCGAGGGCGGCTACCGGAGGGAGGGAACTGGTGGCGTCCCAGCTCACGGGGTCCCAGGCGATGACGCATCCGCGCCGGGCTGATTGGAGCCCTCCTGGCTTTCCGCGCCCGACGGGAGACCCAACTATATAAAGCGTGCTCTTAGCTGAGCCCCTTTCGCGATGGTGACCTACAGAGGGTCAAGCCTCCGCGACTGAGAATCCATGACGGGCCGAGACGCGCTCTCGGAAGGGCGCGCTAGGGGCACGGCGCTGGCGCCCGGTGCCGCCCCCACCGGCCCGCGCTCCCGCCCCCGCGGCTTCGCCATCACCGACCTGCTGGGCTTGGAGGCTGAGCTGCCGTCTCCTGCCGGACTCGGGCTGGGGTCGGGCTGCGAGGGCCTAGCGGCCGCGCCCCGTCCCAATCCCGGGCTCGGCAGCCCCCGCCTAGCGCTCGGGACCCTTCCGCTGGGTCTCGGCCTCCTCTGCGGCTTCAGTGCACAGCCTCCCGCGGCTGCCAGGGCGCCCTGCCTGCTCCTCGCCGACGTGCCCTTTCTGCCTCGCCGGGAGCCCGAGCCTGCCACCCCACCAGCCCTCCGCCGCCCGCCGTCCCCGCTTGACCGCCAGAAGCGCAGCGAAAGCGTCTCCACGTCGGGTAACTAGGCCATCCCATCCCACTCCTGACCCTGTTCCCTCGGGTTTGGGCCGCGCAGGAGTAACGCAACATCGTCTCACCCCCAGCATCCTAGATCTAAGGGAGATCGGGACCCCAGGTCCCCGCCGGGTTCAGGGGAGGCGCATCCCCGCATCTGCACCCGCACCCCCTCTTGCCTCTTCCTAAATCCCTGCCTATCCTCGGATTCTGGTGAATACCACTACCACCGGGTTTCGGGCCTATCCTGGGGGTCTGGAGTACCCAGCACTGGTCTGGCTCTGCCGAGCGCCCTTCCCCATCGCCCCGCGCGAATTTCGACCCTGAGAACCGCGTAGGTCGGGAAGGCCTGAGCCTGTCTTACCACCAGCAACACAGAACCCGGTAACCCGTCGGCGCTCACACCTTTGCAGAATTGATTGAATGATTGACAGGTCCGTGAAAAGCGCTGGGCCTGGAGCGGTGGGCCTGTCTACCTCCCCGGGTGCCTTGCTTCCCTCCTGGCGCCGCCCTTCCTCCTCCGTACTCTTGAGAAACAAAGCAACCTCGTCAATTTCATAGCAGTTAGGCTTAGTATTTTGTTCTGAGCCCACCTATTTCTTCAAAGACATCAATGCGCATTATAGGGAAAGAGAAGGAAGCAATAAAATTCTTTGAAGGACAAGGGCCTAGAAACAGACGTGTTTAGGGGGTTAGGGAAAATTACATAAGAAAACGTGGTGTGAGAGAAACTATGTAGTAGAATCTAGAGCTGAGCATCCAGGCAGCCAAGGCAAAAAGAGTACATTGGGCTCTGACTGGTTTGGCTCAGTGGATAGAGCATTGGCCTGCAGACTCAAGGGTCCCAGGTTTAATTCCAGTCAAGGGTATGTACCTTGGTTGCAGGCACATCCCCAGTAGGGGGTGTGCAGGATGCAGCTGATCGATGTTTCTAACTCTCTATCCCTCTCCCTTCCTGTCTGTAAAAAATCAGTAAAATATGTTTTTAAAAAAAGAAAAAAAAAAGAGTACATTGGGTCTCCACTGATAAAAGGAAGGCACTGGGCAAGTGAGCTTTTGCTCAACTCCAAAAGGACTTTATTTCATGAGTCTATAAAATAAAATGAACCCTCAATTAGTATTCCCCGCCCCCCCCCCCCCCTAAAAATGCAGAAACCACCTACATAGGATGGGATCTTTCTCTGTAGGCACTGATAAAATGAAAAGCAAAATACAACTAAATCTTAGTCTGTGAGGGAATTTCTGGATGATCAAGAGCAATGCTACCCAATAGAAATATGTGACTGAGAGTGTGAAGAAAATTTATCTTTTTAAAAAGCTTTTTTATTGATTTTTTAGAGAGAGGAAGGAGAGGGAAACATCCATGTAGAGCAAAGCATCAATTGGCTGCCTCCTGCACGCCCCCTACTGGGCCCACAGCCCAGGTGTGTGCCCTGAATGGGAATCTAACAGGCAACTGTTCAGTGCATAGTACAACACCCAACCAACTGAGCCACACATTAGAAAGGAAAAATAAACAGGTGAAATTAATTTAAATGCTATATTTAATCCAATACATATAAAATAACATTTACATATAATGAATTAAAAATCATTAATATTTTATTTGGGATAGTAAGACTTCTAAATCAACAGAATATATTACATTTACAGCAGGTCTCAGTTTGGACCAGCCACATTTCATATGTTCAATGATGTGTGCCTAATGGTACCAGATTGGACAGCATGGGTAGTATAATCTAAGCATACAGTTTTCTGGTGAGCGAATTGATGTTGGAGTAAAACTAATATTATTTTTCCTTTAATTTATTTTTCATACTTTGAGGCAAAAATGCCTTTTAACAATGAATCTGACAATAGTTTGATATTCTAATATTCCTTTTTATACAGATCTTTTAATATAAAGGCTATCAAGAGATAAAGCATAGTAGGATTCTTAATATTTTTCAAGTGCACCTAAGACTTATATTTATCAAGAATGAGTTTCTGGACCCCACCTCCAGAGATTCAGAACTGGTACAGCAGGGCAAGGAGTGCAGTTTTTAAAAAAATATATTTTTATTGATTTCAGAGAGGAAGGGAGAGGGAGAGAGATATAGAAACATCAGTGATGACAGAGAAGCATTGATTGGCTGCCTCCTGCACTCCCCCTACTGGGGATCGAGCCTGCAACCCAGGCATGTGCCCTTGACCAGAATCAAACTTGGACCCCTTCAGTCCGCAGGTTCTATCCACTTAGCCAAACCTGCTAGGGCAGGAGTGCAGCTTTGACAGAGTTCTGATGTCACAAACTTCAGCCCTCCTTTGAGAAATGTTGGTGTGCTGATAAGATATGGAAGTTGGAAGCAGAAATTTGAAGTGGATGAATTTGAGAGCTGAGTGGGGATAGAAAATTCGATTAGTTGCCAAGTAGCTTTGGCTTCACACAGTCTAGGGTTTGAATCCCAACTTCACCATTTATTACCTGTGTGATCATGGACAGATGACTTAATCTCTCTGTGCCTCAGTTTCCTCATCTGTAGGAATAGGATACTAATAGCAGCTACCTCGGAGTTCTCTAATTTTATGAAGAAGAATTGCAATAATGCATGAACAATGCTGAACACAGAACATGGATGGTAGTGAGTGCTAAAAATGCTAGCTTGTATTAAGCTAAATATTACTCACATTTTGCAACAAGTTCATAGTTTTAAGCCTTGTATTAAAGTCCAGAAAATAAAGTGAAGAATATGCTCACTGTTAAAGCCCTCTCTTTCTCCTTATGCCAACAGATGAGGAAAGCCTACCTGAAAGCAGGAGTAACCTGAAGGTGTCCCCCAACCCTGGCAAGAGGAAGAAGAGGCGGCACAGGTACAGGGCCAGGCCTTCCTCCCTGACCCTTTCCCTGGGACACACAACATCTGAAAGTGGGTGGACCTGCATTTGAGGAAGCCCAGTGGGCTCCAGGTTGGCAATGGGAGGGTACAGTAACCATTTAGGAACATAATTTTGCAAATCCCAGGAGGCTGCAGGACAATCTTTGCAGCATTTAAAAGACACAATTTTGTGGGTCTTTAAAATGGGTCTTCTTAGAATGAGTTAATGAATACATTGAGGAGGAGAAAAAATGCTGAAGAACTATCGTATATGAACCAAACTTTCCAAAGGTTAATCATTCTGAAGTGAGGTATTCAGTTATTATGAGGTGGCCTTTTGGGGTGTGGACAGTGGGGGAGATAGGCACAGTGTCCCCAAGCTGAGAAGCCTGGCATCCTCCTTTGACCATGTGCGCACGTGTCTTCTGGGCCTCCCTGCAGGACTGTCTTCACCAACCAGCAGCTGGAAGAGCTGGAGAAGGCGTTCAGCGAGGCACACTACCCTGACGTGTATGCCCGGGAAATGCTGGCTGTGAAAACTGAGCTCCCTGAAGACCGAATACAGGTGTCTGGGGTTCCCTTCCCCTTCCCGAAGATACCGTAGAGAACATGTTAACCTCACAGCCAGTGTGACCCACAGCCATATCTAAACAGCCTAACACACATTCCCTCGCACAGGCAAACTGAGGGCCACTCAGCCGCAGGCACCATAGTGCTAGAGCCTTCCTTAAGTCTATGTAAGATGATATCCCCTGTAACCTTCATGCCTTTTTTCCTTTTATTATGTCATTCTTTAAAATCACAATGCCGTGTGCTGCAACTAGAAACTATATAAAGATATATCAATAAAAGGAAGTGACCATCCACCCTTATAAAACCTCAAAGAAACCAATATAAGTAGCCTGACGTGGCCTTTCTGCACATTGCCTCCATGGCATATATATCTGGCCCTGAACAATATATACACTCACATACATATAGAATATTGTCTTGTTTTTACAGAAAGGTATCATATTACACAACTCTGCCTCTTTGCTTGACAGCACATGTTGGACATTTGTCCAGGTCAGAAGATATGCCACAAACTCACCCTTTTATAACAGCTAAACTATATTCCATACTATTCCTTTATTAAGCTGTTTTCTATGAGAAATATCACCAGCAACCCAACAACCTGAGATTAGAATGGGCCATTGACTGAGTGACCTCTTTCCAAACCATGAGAAAAGCCAGAAAACATTATAGTTGACACCTTTGCACTATGTGGGAAAGAATACTTTACTTTCTTTGTTTTGTTAACTCTATGGAAAACTTCAGTGGAAAGTGGTCACTCATTACGCCACAACGAGTCCCTGTGAGTTTTGAGTGAACAGTGGGCACAGTTACTGAAAGGTCTTGGGTCGTATGAGCTCCCGAGTTGGCCCATTTGAGAACTCCCCGCTCAGGGACACCTCCAAGCGCCCTAGTCACAGTGTCTCCTGCCACATACCAGGTCTGGTTTCAAAATCGGAGGGCCAAGTGGCGGAAGCAGGAGAAGCGCTGGGGCGGCAGCAGCGTGATGGCCGAGTACGGGCTCTACGGGGCCATGGTGCGACACTGCATCCCTTTGCCGGACTCTGTCCTCAACTCCGCGGAGGACAGCCTGGCCGGGTTCCGTGCGCCCTGGCTCCTAGGTAAGGAAGAGGCTGAGAGAGAGAAAATTCGGTGGGAAATGAAGCTCACCCCTCTGAGATGATAGGACCAGGGGTTGAGTGAGTGGGTGGGGTGCCTACTGGCATCTGCTGGCCCATGGCCCTACAAGAAACTGGGCCCAGTGCTGCCAGACATTCTGACTTTTTGAGAGAAGCTGGAAGTCTGGCTTTTGATGTATAATCTCCTGATTTTAAAATGTTGTGAACAATTTTCAAAATAAAAATTTAAAAGTCCCTATGTCATCTAAACAAGGCAACTTTGCTGGCTGCACCTGGCTGGCACACACCAGCTTTCAACTCCTACCAGTGGGAGTTACCTACGTGACTCTCCTGAGGAGCCAGAGAGAGGTACTGACAAGGGCAATTCTAACCGGACTTAGAGAAAAAGAACATAGAAGAAATTTAGTTAATTGCTGACCCTAAAGATATGTTTTTCCCCCTTTCCTTTTTTTCTTTTTTTTTTGCAAGGGATGCATAAAAAATCCTCAGGGATGATAAGGAAACCAGGAAATGAAAAGCTGGCTGGACTCTGGGGCCCTGACCACCTCATTGAAGGTTTTAGTCCAAGTCAGGCAAGGTCCCGGAGAGAGTCCAATGAAGCCAGCCCTGAGAGTAACTTGGAAGATGTTGCCATTGATCTCTCCAGCTCCACATGGCAGGAAACCAAGACGGTGCACCAGGGGGCCAGTGCTCAAGATTCTGAGGGGCTCCAGCCTACGAAGGTGGGAGCCTTCTGAGGCCCACAGGTCCCACCCTCACAGGTTGGAAATTCTTCACTTTGGTTTTTTCAAAAAACAAACGTTGTCCAGGACAAATCCTCTCAGTTGGATTTCTTGCTAGTGTCAGTATAAAATTCAATGCCATTTGTTTTAAGAAGACGAATGGGTGACTTGGGAAAAACTCCATTTTGTTCTAGAATGGAAACCACTCCTTAAAGGCACTTGAACCAGTTAATGGGGTGTAAACATTTTATTGTCTTCTGTAGAACTTGAGGAGGGAAGATTTTCATTCAAACAGCATTTTCACTGCTAGGCATCATTTGAGATTTGGTTCAATTAATAGGTTAGGTCTGATGTCCTCACTCTGAACTTGAAAATATAAAATTACTTAACTTCCAGAGAATCAGATGTCTTCAAAAATAGTGAAGACTCCATGCAGACATATGAATGAGTTATATTACCTTTATCTTGAACTTGACTTCAGACAGTTCGATTTTCTTATCAGGCAATAATTTTGCATTCTCCTGAGTTTCATTTGATATGCTATGTGCGTTTGAGTTCATAAAAAACAACAACAACAAACAAAGTATGCTTTCCCCTTTCTTTTGGAAATAACATGGACCATATTTAAACAATTGCTGATTATTTATAAACAGTGTTTTAAGATCAGACCAGGTTCATTGGTCTTTTAAAATTTATGTTGGAAAGCACTTTAGTGACTTTGATTTCATGAATATTTCCTTTCCTGTATTCCCTTTGCCACTTATTTATTATGTAAAAATAAACATTGTGTGGTATGCTTACCTGTCAAGCTGCTCCTTGTATTACACACTTGCATGTCTCCATATTATTGCTGATCCCCTGACAAGCCTTCCCCCATCCCCTTTTAATCTGGGAACCTCTAAAGCAGTGGTTTAACCCACAGGTTGAGAATCGCTGCTGTAGAGCCTAAGACCATCGGAAAACACAGATATTTACATTACGATTCATAACAGTAGCAAAATTACAGTTACAAAGTAGCAAAGAAAATAATTTTATGGTTGGGCATCACCACAACATGAGGAACTGTATTTAAGGGTCGCGGCATTAGAAAGGTTGAGAACCACTGTCCTAGACCATCTCCTAGGATTCAGGCCTTTAGAAAAACAGATAAGAACCCTCATAACAAAGGACTTAGCAGGAGCTTAGATGGGAACTTGACTTTCTTTCTCCTAAACTCTATGGGTCTCCACCAGACTTGCAACCAGGGAAGCAGTGGGCAGCAGCAGCTTGTCCTGGGCTAACCCCTTAAGCCTGTCTCCAAGGCCCATTTTCTTTGACTTTTCAGTGAACTAAAAGCAGCCTGGCCTTGGTCCACTTCTATCATGGTGACTTTTACTTCTTAGTGACTCCATGCAGCTCTTCATGGCTCACTTCTTCCCTATAATATTTCTGGAGAGCCAAAGTAGCACTGCCTAGCTCTCTCCTGTTGCTTCTTCTATCTGAGGCCCTTCCTGTTTCACTGTCCCCAGCTTCATAAACATACTCTCAAAATCACCTGGACTTGTATTGTGAACTTTCTTGCATGAAGTCAAGAACCCACACACTGCAGGCTGGCCTGAGGCACATCCGCTCCTGGCCTGGTCCCTTTCCAGTGACACATTTACATGTCCTGGCTCCTCTCAGCCCTCTGGCTTCTGGACTTCTGGGAATATGGGCTGAGAAGGCCTCCCCAAGGCTTGTTCCCCATGTCCCAGACAGGTAGGACTGTGAGACAGAGGATAGGCCCAGGATGCCTGATTTAACAGCTTGACTCACATGCCATTATTCAGACCCAATCTGCTTAAAAGAAGGTTCTGGGTAGTGTGGCCTCCCTGCACCTGTCCACCTTCCAGCTCACACCTTAGCAATGCAGTATTCTGTTCCTAAACTTCCATAGCTGCCTCTGGCTATGGCAAAACAATGGGCTGCTCCATCTTGCTGCTTCCACAGTAGGGTAAGTGCCCAGGTCAGCCCATTCCACTGCCAGTTAGCATGCATCCAAAGCCATAGAGCCTGTGCCCAGGCTGAGTAGGGACCACTCCTCAAAGAGAGGACAGAGATTAGAAGTACCTCAACCTGCCTCACCCCCAGCTACACCAGAGCTTTAGAGGAGAAAGAGAGAGCTAATAGGCTATTCCCCAAGGAAGCTGAAGTCTCACGAGTCTTCTTCTTTTTTTTAAAAATAAATCTTTATTGTTCAGATTATTACAATTGTTCCTCTCCCCCTCCCCCCCGCCCCTGCCCATAGTTTCCCTCCACCCGGTTTCCATCCCACCCTCTGCCCTTACCACCCCCCCCCCACTGTCCTCATCCATAGGTGTATGATTTTTGTCCAGTCTCTTCCCGAACCTCTCACACCCCTTCCCCCCCAAGAATTGTCAGTCCACTCCCTTACTATGCCCCTGATTCTATTATATTCACCAGTTTATTCTGTTCTTCAGATTTTTTATTCACTTGATTTTTAGATTCACTTGTTGATAGATATGTATTTGTTGTTCATAATTTTTATCTTTACCTTTTTCTTCTTCTTCCTCTTCTTAAAGAATACCTTTCAGCATTTCATATAATACCGGTTTGGTGGTGATGAACTCCTTTAGCTTTTTCTTATCTGTGAAGCTCTTTATCTGACCTCCAATTCTGAATGATAGCTTTGCTGGGTAGAGTAATCTTGGTTGTAGGTTCTTGCTACTCATCACTTTGAATATTTCTTGCCACTCCTGTCTGGCCTGCATAGTTTCTGTTGAGAAATCAGCTGACAATCGTATGGTTGCTCCCTTGTAGGTGACTAACTGTTTTTCTCTTGCTGCTTTTAATATTTTCTCTTTGTTTTTTGCTCTTGGCATTTTAATTATGATGTGTCTTGGTGTGGTCCTCTTTGGTTTCCTTTTGTTTGGGGTTCTCTGTGCTTCCTGGACTTGTAAGTCTATTTCTTTCACCAGGTGGGGGAAGTTTTCTGTCATTATTTCTTCAAATAGGTTTTCAATATTTTGCTCTCTCTCTTCTTCTGGCACCCCCATAATTCTGATGTTGGTATGCTTGAAGTTGTCCCAGAGGCTCCTTACACTATCTTCATATTTTTGGATTCTTTTTTCTTTTTGTTTTTCTGGTTGGATGTTTTTTGCTTCTTTGTATTTCAAATCTTTGACTTGATTCTTGCAATCCTCTAGTCTGCTGTTGGATCTCTGTATATTATTTTTTATTTCAGTCAGTGTATGCTTAATTTCTAGTTGGTCCTTTTTCATATCCTCGAGGGTCTCGCTAAATTTATCGGTGTTTTCTAGAAAATTCTTGAAAAACCTTATAACCGTGGTTTTGAACTCTATATCCAGTCATTTGTTTTCCTCCATTTTTTTCATTTGTGACCTGTTTCTTTGCCTCCACATTTTGGCTGCTTCCCTGAGTTGATAGAGTGGCTTTGTGTGCTAGGTGTCCTATAGGGCCCAGTGGCTCAGCCTCCCCAGTTACCTGAGGTGGACACTCTTGGTGCACCCCTTTGTGGACTGTGTGCACAGTCTTGTTGTAGTTAAGCCTTGGTTGTTGTTGGTATCACTGGGAGGAATTGACCTCCAGGCCAAATGGCTGTGAAGATCTGCTGTGTCTGCGATGGGAGAACATCTGTGCTGGAGACACCCTTATGAGACAAGACTTGCTTCAGTGGCGCTTTGGTGCTCACTGAGTCTGCCCCCTGAGTGTGGCCCTTATGGATCTGAGGAGTTGTAATCTGGATGGTCCTAGTCTGACCCCTGGGTACACTGACTCTTGGATCTTCAAGGAGGTGCTAATTTAGCCTCTGCCTGAGGCCACCCAGCAGGAGCTATGGAGAGATCTGCAGATTCCTCTTCTTTGTTTGGGTTTTGGAGGTGCCCAGATGAGGCCCAGCTGTGAAGCAATGCAAGCTGCTGTGGGGCCTTGGGCCTTCTTTTGGATGTTCTGGGTCTCTCTGACTCAGCTGCAGTTTGTTAGGTAAGTTTAGAATTCAAAGGACCAGGCCATTCATATGCAAAAGCCTCTGCCTCAACTTGGATGGGGTGGAGTCTCAGGGCGGAGCACACAGCAATGGCTTTCCATCAGCCCTGCCCTAAGAGGCCCCCAGGTCTCAGTGTCCCTGGTAATGGCTGCAAACACCTATGAGAGAAAGCTGCCCTCAAGTTCTGCCCACTGCCAGACAGTCCAGTTTCTCCCTGTATGAGTCTGGGTCCCCAGAGTCTTGCCCGCAACTGCAGTTCAGAGCAGTCAGGAGCTTGTGTCTCCGTCCTGCTTGAAAAAGCCAGCTGCATACTCAGTTGCCAGCCTTCTCTGCACACATGCCTCTGTACCTCTGCACTTTACTTCTGCACCTCCTCTGAGTCTCAATGTGCTTTTCTCTTCCCTTCTAGTTGTAGAATTTCCACTCAGCCAGCTTTCCTATGGTTCTGGATGTCTGTTTTGTCTTTTAGTTGTAGTTTTGAAATTGTTGTGCGAGGCAGCAGTTCAGGTGTTTACCTATGCCGCCATCTTGGTTTCTCTTCTTCATGAGTCTTCTTGACTAGATTGGGCTCTGACAGAATGGAATTCATGACTGTGCACCTTCTCAGAGTCATTGATCTCAAAACCATCCTTCAGGTATTGAACACCACCTCCACAAAGTGATGTCAGACCTCAGGTGATCTGCTCATCTCAAGGCTACTGGGCAGCTGTCTACTGTTTGAGTAATACTTTAACAGGTTGGCCATACTTTACCCTTCCAACTTTTCCTTGTATCCAAATAGCTGGACTAAGATGGTCAAAAATTTATGTGGGCACAGTTCTCTGGTGTTTCAGGACCTGATGTAGTAGGGCCATAAAACATATTCCTTTATCCTCGGGAATCAGTACTCCTATTATTTCTTTATTTAAATAAATAGTAGCCCCCAATTTACTTAGTAGGTTTTTCCTAAGAAGTAAACTGGATGTTAGGGTACACAGAGGATTGGGTGTGACAGCTGTGTTGATTCTTTCATAGGTATCTGGCTCTCTTGGAGAGGGGGCCTAATGGGTAGTACAAACAGAATAAGAGGCTCCAGTATCTAATAGAAATTAAATCTTCTCTTCTTCTATATTCAGAGTAACTCAGGGCTTCTCATGGGGGATTAAAATGTTATCTTTTAGAGCCAAAAGGGGAGCCCTCCCCAGGCCTGTCAGTCCTTATCTTCTATCTGAGTAACTGTAAAGAATTAGGAGCTTCCCATTCCCTCCTTCTCTAAGGATAGTTGGGGCACTCTCTTGCAATACGAACATTGGTTAGGCTCCTGCTTTGCTGTATGCCTTTGGCTGGTCCCATGGTGGGGGCTGGGGTTACTCACCCAAGGTGGTCTTCAATCTGTCACCCCCAATTTTCCTGAAGCCTGGAGGGTGACAGCCAGAAAAGTGGCTTTTTCTTTCTTTTTCTTCTTCCCTTCTTTCTTCTGCCACATCTCTCTATTGTTAAAAACCTTAAAGTCTGCACTAGCTGGTTTGGCTCAGTGGATAGAGTGTTGGCCTGTGAACTGAAGGGTCCCGGTTCTATTCTAGTCAAGGGCACATGCCGGGTTGTGGGTTTGATTCCCAGTAGCGGACGTGCAGAAGACAGCCGGTCAATGATGCTCTCTCATCATTGATATTTTTGTCTCTCCCTCTCCCTACATCTCTAAAATCAATAAAAAAAATTAAAAAAACAAAACAAAAAAACCTTAAAGTCCACCTCTACCAATTGGTTGAGTTCCTGTCCAGCTCATTCTGTTTATAGCTGGTCTGCAAAACACCATGCTAACATTTAGCAAGAATAGCATTTAGTAAGAACTGTCCAGACCTTGAGATCCTTGTACTATCTAACACTATCTCCCTCTATCCTTCTTGAGATCCTTGTACTATCTAACACTATCTCCCTCTATCCTTATTTGAGTTTTTAATGGTTAACATGTGTTAAAACTCATTACTTGAGTTTTAATTTTTAATAATTTGATACTTTTTTTTAAAATAAGGGAAACATTTAGAAGGAAGCTATTTTGAAGGTAAGCAGGCATGTTAATTATTTTTTAAAGTCCTTTGAGTAGTGCATATAGATTGAAAAGTCTGTGCAAGATTTAGGAAAGAATCCTTTGTGTCTAGAAGAGAAAATCATCTTCCAGCTACTCAGATGCGGTGTCCTAGGAATCTACATTCCTAGGTGAGTGGTTAGAAGGTCCAGAGACCTGCCTTCTTTATGCTCTGTAATGCCAGCTAATGCACTCTGGGCCATTGATTCTGAAATTGCTTTCAGATTCTTTGGGCCTCATTTTGGAAGCTGAGTAGGGGCTGCAAAGGTTTTCAGAATCTTGGGAATGGGACCAAGTTTGGTTATGGGGAAGCAACTTCTCTGGCAGCTCCAGGAAGACTGGCCTCTCCCAGAATTGTTTTGAAACTATTTCCAATGTAAATGTCTGCTTATCCAGGCCCCTATTGACACCATTTTATCAGCACACAGGCTCCTTCAAACCCTGTTTTGATGCACAATCACCTTCAGTCACACCCTCTAATGTTGGCTCCTTCTGGGAAATTGCTCCTGAAGCAGTGCTCTGCCTAAATAAGCATGCTAATTTCCCTTTGCCATACTGATGATCCCTGTTACCAGACACCCCACTTGCAGAGCTCTCTGTTAGGCAAAGGGTTCAAGAACATTAGATACTAATTTCCCAAGTGTATATTTTTTCTCCTGTTACCTAGTTGATGACAGTAAAACCATATTCATGACATATAGGTCCAAGTTACAGATGTAGAAACACCTCTTAATAGTAAAGGTACTTGCTAAATGTACATATTAGAAGAACTTTTACACAAGTTATGTCAAGAGGAAAGTGTAGATACCTATGGAATTGTTCTGATAGTTTAGGGACCCTTCCCCTTCTTAAAAACTCACCCAAAGCTGGTTGTCTTTTCTCCCCTCTTTCATTAATTAATTAGATAATTAATTAACATCTTTGTGCCAACTCTTGGCAAGCCTATATTTGTGCTTTTGCCATGACTTGTAGATTAGTAGCTATCTAAATTCACAGCTTGGACATTTTTATGTAGAGGAATTTTTATGTTTTTCATTCCTCCAACTCAACCTCTTAATCACAAACCATGGTTTTTCCCCCCTCTTTCACTGCTGATCTTTGAAATGTCTTCATTCATATAATTATTCCCTTAGCCATCCTTCCAGCCAGTCTCATATTTCCATTTCAGGACCTCTCTTTCATTCCCTTCCATCTACACTACCTCTTTTCTCTTTCCCTCTTCAATACCCTGTCAGTTTTGTATGAAATTTGCATCCAATTTTGAGCAAAGGAACTAGAGATGCATTTCAGAATGGTAGGTGGGGAGATTCTGGGATCTCTTGTAATGCCATGTGTAGGGAGCCCCTGGAGGGCCAGGTGTTCTTAATAGTGACCAATGTAAGCCAAACATTGCAAGGGAGTGTGTGTGTGTGTGTGTGTGTGTGTGTGTGTGTGTGTGTGTGTGTGTGTGGAGGGGGTGGGGTGGTGGTGCTGGTGATAGAAATCCCCCCCCTTTTTTTTTTTTTTTTACTAAATAATACAATGAAGAGTCCTTCAAGAAATTTCTGATTGGGACACTCCTCTGCTCCATGTCACACCTTCTTGAACATCTTTTATTCCAGTTGCAGCAACCAGTTTTGCAAGTCTGGCTGCTATGTTGGCTATCTCTTGTTTTCTGCCTGGAGTTTCTCAGACACTGAGGTGTGGATGCTTCTGGGAACCTGCCTTGGACTGTACTTTCATCTGTGAGATCTGGAGTGCAAGGAAGTTCAAGGCAAATCATGACCAGTGAGGGGTAGAATTCCTGTGCTCTCCCTTCTAACTTTAAAGTGCATCCTACACAACATTTTTAAGATTCTGGTGCCCACAGTGGGACAAACTGGAGAATGATCCCTTGCTTGGTGTTTCCTCCTTTTCTGTCTCATGCTCCTCAGTCTCCCACTCCTTCACCTGGACCAATTCCCAGCCAGGTTGCCTGTTCACAAGCCCTTGTCTCAGGTGGGGCAACTTCCAGCCATGAGAGAAGTATTTTTTGTTTGTTTGTTTGTTTGTTTGTTTTCTTAATTAAATCTTTATTGTTCAGATTATTACAGGTGTTCCACTTTTTTTCCTCCCATAGCTCCCCTCCACCTGATTCCCAGCCCCACCCCATGCCCTTACCCCCCGCCACTGTCTTCATCCATAGGAGTAAGATTTTTGTCCAATCTCTTCCCGCACCCCTCACACTTGCTTCCCCTGAGAATCGTCAGTCCACTCCCTTTCTATGTCCCTGATTCTATTATATTCACCAGTCCATTCTGTTCTTCAGATTTTTTATTCACTTGATTTTTAGACTCACTTGTTGGTAGGTATGTATTTGATGTCATTTTGTTGTTCATAATTTTTATCTTTACCTTTTTCTTCTTCTTCTTCTTCTTAAAGAATATCCTTCAGCATTTCATGTAATCCTGGTTTGGTGGCGATGAACTCCTTTAGCTTTTTCTTGTCTGTGAAGCTCTTTATTTGACCTTCAACTCTGAATGATAGCTTTGCTGGGTAGAGTAATCTTGGTTGTAGGTTCTTGCTGTTCATCACTTTGAATATTTCTTGCCACTCCCTTCTGGCCTGCATGGTTTCTGCCGAGAAATCAGCTGACAGTCGTATGGGTACTCCCTTGTAGGTAATTAACTGTTTTTCTCTTGCTGCTTTTAATATTCTCTCTTTGTCTTTTGCCCTTGGCATTTTAATTATGATGTGTCTTGGTGTGGTCTTCTTTGGGTTCCTCTTGTATGGGGTTCTGTGCGCTTCCTGAACTTGTAAGTCTATTTCTTTCACCAGGTAGGGAAAGTTTTCTGTCATTATTTCTTCTAATAGGTTTTCAATATTTTGCTCTCTCCCTTCTTCTGGCACCCCAAAAATTCGGATGTTGTTTTGCTTAAAGTTGTCCCAGAGGCTCCTTACATTATCTTCATATTTTTGGATTCTTTTTTCTTTTTGTTTTTCTGGTTGGATGTTTTTTGTTTCCACATATTTCAGATCTTTGGTTTGATTCTTGGGGTATGTTGATCTACAGTTGAGTTTCTGTATATTCTTTATTTCAGACAGTGTATGCTTCATTTCTGACTGATCCTTTTCCATTTTTTTGGCATTCTCATTAAGGTCCTTGAAGGTCTCACTAAGCTCCTCAGAAGTGTCATCAAGTTTCTCGGCGGTTTTTAGAAGATTCTTGAGTAACCTTATAAATGTGATTCTGAACTCTATGTCATCCAGTAGTTTGTTTTCCTCCGTTTCTTTCATTTGTGACATGTTTCTTTGTTTCTGCATTTTGGCTGCTTCCCTGTGTTGATGGAGTGGCTTTGTGTGGTTGGTGACCTATAGGGGGCAGTAGCTCAGCCTCCCCAATCACCTGATGTGGATGCTCTTGGTACACCCCTTTGTGGGCTGAGTGCAAAGTCTTGGTGTAGTTAAGCCTGAATTGCTGTTAGTACGCTGGGAGGAATTGACCTCCAGGCCAATTAGCTGTGAGCACTCCCTGTGTCTATAATGGAAGAAGTGCTGCGCTGAAGACACGCTTATGGGGCAGGACTTGTTTCAGTGGGGCTTTGGTGCTCACTGAGTCTGCCTCTTGAATGTGTCACTTATGGATGTGAGGAGTTGAAATCTGGTGTCTCACACTGACCACTAGGTACACTGGCTTCTGGATCTCCAATGGGGTGCAGGTCAGCTACTGTCTGAGGCCACTCAGCAGGAGCTACAGTGAGAGCTGCAGTTTTCTCCTCTTTGCTTGGGGTTTGGAGGTTTTGGAGCTGTCTGACCCGGGCTGCAAGTTTTCTAGGTTAAGCTGCGATAGGGCAGGCTTTCTTATGCTAATTGAGCTGCTTGGAGCTTGGGGGGGTTTGTAGGTTGTGTGGGGCAGGGTCTCAGGGCGTCACTAGGTTAGGGCGTGGCAAACAGCAATGGCTGATAGTAAGCCGGCTCTGTGTCCCCGACTGCGTCCTGGAGTCCTGTGCCCCAGTGCCGTAAACAATTATTCCTGCGCGCAGCTCTGCAAGCAAGCCACTCTCACTGGCAGACAGTCCAGCTTCTCCCCGTAGGAGTTTGGGTCCCCCGCGTCTCCCCAGAGACTGGATTTCAGAGTAATCGGGGGCTTGTCTCTGTTCAGGTTGAAAAAAGCAAAGCACCCAGTCGCCCGCAGCCAGCCCGGATCACGCGCCTCCGTACCTCAGCTTTTCAGCGCTTGTGCACGTCTCAATGCTCTTTTCTCTTTCCTTCTAGTTGTAGAACTTCCACTCAGCCAGCTTTCCCGTGGTTCTGGGTGATAGACGTTTTGTCTTTTAGTTGCAGTTTAAATTGTTGTGGGAGGCAGCAGTTTAGGTGTTTACATACGCCGCCATCTTGGATTCCTCCCGAGAGAAGTATTGTACCTGAAAGAATTATTATAATCTAAAATTCCACGTGAATACACAGACTAATTTACTAAATTTGGTTTTGAAAACAAAACTTGAATTAAGTAAAACTGCCACTTTTATAAATATAAATGATGTCCAGTAACTATTCCATTTTTTTTGCTGGTGTTGTTAATCTTCACTGGAGGATATTTTTTCCATTAATTTTAGAAAGAGTGGAAGGGAGGAGGAGGTACAGAGAGGAGAGAGAAACATCAATGTGAGAGAGCCACATCAATTGGTTGCCTCCTGCACACGCCCCAATGGAGATGGAGAACCCGTAACCCAGGTATGATGTGCCCTTGCCTGGAATTGAACCTGGGACCCTTCAGTTTGCAGGCTGACACTCTAATCACTGAGCATCGCCAGCCAGGGCTGTTCCATTTTTTATGAGACAGTTTTGTGATTATGTATACTAGTACACTAGAGGCCTGGTGCATGGGTGGGGTCCCTTGGCCTGGCCAGCAATCAGGGCCAATCAGGGCTGAGGGAGATTGGCTGGTGGGAAGTGGGGGGAGAGAGGGATCACTGGAGGTTGACTGTGGGAGCTCACTGACCACCAGGGGGAAGTTCCTGCATTGAGCATCTGCCCTCTGGTGGTCAGTGCATGTCATAGTGACTGGTCATTTGGTCACTTAGGCTTTTATATATATAGATGGCCTGAAAATACTATGAGGATCAATTTGTAAGTTTCTCCCTATATTTCCATCTATTTTTGCTTTTTATTTGTTGGAGATATATTACTAGATATATGGAAGTTACAAAATTCCTAGATCTCTCAGGTGACCATTTGCCATTTTTATTTTCCCCTTTTATTGCTTCTCTTACATTTTAAATTACTTTCTATTTTGTCTAATATTTCATTCATATTTATCTGGGAAATATTTTCCATTCACTAATATGATATTTCACTATCATATTTCTCAATATTTATATTTTTGGTTTAGGTATGTATCTTGAAGGAGTATCTAGCTGAGACTTTAAAAAATTTATTCCAACACCCTTTTTCTTTAGTCCATTTATTTAGAATATAATTATTGACATTTTGAAATTTATTTATTTTTTTGTGTATATTTAAAAATTTTCCCACCATTTCTTTTCTTTGTTTCTTTAAAAGTTGTTTCTCTTTTTTTCCATCTCTCAGATTGCTCAGACTTTTCTAATTCTATTTTTCCTGCTAAATTGGAAGTTATATATTCTGCTAGATTAGAAGTTAGGTTTTCTGTTTCTGTTTTTAGTTAATCTAGAATTTTTTTAAAAAATATTTTTATTGATTTCAGAGAGGAAGGGAGAGGGAGAGAGAGAGCTAGAAACAGCAATTATGAGAGAGAATCACTGATCTGCTGCCCCCTGCATGCCCCTTACTATGCATTGAGCCCACAACTGGGGCATGTGCCCTTGATCAAAATTGAACCTGGGACTCTTCAGTCCACAGGCTGATGCTCTATCTACTGAACCAAACCAGCTAGGGCATTTAATATGCCTATTCAACTAAACTTAAAACTCTCTCAAACATTGGAAGGATTGTAGGATGCTACTTTTGATTTTTTTCATCAACTTCCATGCTCTTGATGCTCAGGATTTTGTCCCTATCTTGCTTGTTTTAATGCAATGATGTAGATATTATTGTTATACGTTCATATTGCTGTTTGTTTTGATTTATCCACAAGTGTAACCATTTCCTTGCTCATTGTTCTTGTGGACAAAAAGCTGCCACAGACTAAACCTGACAAGCTCAGGGGAGGCCTGCTTGGTGGCTTTATAAACTCAGAAACCTAAAGTAACTGCAAAGGATGATCTGAAATGAAAACTTACTAATTATAAGCAGTTTATGGCAGGCAGTCATGCCTTATGCTAGAATCTTCCCTGACAAAAGTCAGTCTTTACCTTAGTTAAGCCTGTCTATTGTCTTTTTGTATCTATGATACCATACCTTTGGAATGTCAAAGTAAGTTTCTTTTTCTGGACCCCTCAAGCACAAATACCTTACCAGAGTGGGAGACCACAAATTCCCTCATTGTTATTGAGTTAAACATTGACTAACTATCCTGTACCCACTTATGTGAGAGAACTTTATGTCTATTATTTTACTTTTTTATCCAGGTGCAGAAGTTCTGTCTCCCCTCACCTTCTTTGCTTTCTCCCACCTCCCTAATGTATCACCAACGGATTTCATGTAACCCACTTACGTCCTCTCCTTTGATTATAATATATAAAGGGTTCAGAACTGCCATTTTTTCTGGAGCATATTCTCAATCCTTTGACCTTTTGGTTCCTGGCAATTGTCAGTTTGGCTCAAATAAACCCATAAACATTTTCTACAGGTTTGAATGTTTCTTAGGTTGACATACTTCTTGCATTTCAGATATCCCTTCACTGCTAGTTGTCAATGTAATCACTATTCTTGTGTCAGTGATCTGTCTTTTCTTTCTATTTTTCAGACCTGCTGCTTGTCTTTTGGCTTTTGATAGTTTCACTATGATGTATATAGGTGCTGATTTCATTCCAGATGGCTTGGAATTTGTGTTCATTCTGAACCTGAGTATTGTCTTTCATTAATTATGGGAAAAAATTTAATTCATTGAAAATTGCTTCTTCTCATTCTCTCATTCTGGACCTTCAAATGTGTGTGTGTGTTCCACAACCTGTACATGCAGACCCAGGGGAAAGCCTGGAGACTGAAAATAGACCTCTGAAAACAGAGATCAGGGAAAGATTGGAGAAAGAGGTAGCCACTCCAGTCTGGCAGTTAACAGAGTCTATTAAAGGAAACACATCCAAAGTGCATCTTGAAGCAGCTGCAAGACAAAGTGGTTATCCTATGGGCTGTTTGACAGGCACTAAAGAATTCTATGGAACAGGGCAAGATGGATAAGGCTTTGCGGTGTGACCTGTCCTAGGTATGAGAAAATGCCTGAAATGCTTGCCCCCGAAAGAAACCAGCACACCTTGGGACACAGGGGAGAGCTTCTGGTTTATGTCAGAAGGAAAGTGTCGATCACCATCAGACAATCTCGGAGGGTTTCCAGGAAGCATACTGTCTGGCCTAGGTCTTGCTTGAGGGCCCACCCGCAGTCACGTCATGGAACTCTTTCCTTCACACCGTATCTTGCATCCTCTTTTCCAAATGTTCTATCCTTTTGACTCTGAGCTATAATTTGTATTTATTGGGGAAATTTGATTAATTCATAGCTATTACTGATATGATGCTTGGCTATGTCCCTTGATCTTATTTTACATTTTTCAACTTACCATCCTTGCTTGCTCCTTTTCTCATCCCACCCTTTCCAGCTTTATAAAAAATTGATTAACATTTCTTCCATTTCCCTCACAAATGGTTTTGAAGTTACATTCTATTTTTAGCTTTCTAAAAATTATCCATACGTTTTAAACATATATAGCACATGTTTCTATAAATATCTGGTTCCACAGTGCTTATATCACACCACATCCAGACACAAACCTTTGCATGGTTTTACTTTTCTCTACTCTCACTTCTTCCTGAATCCCAGCCGAACACCTGATGGTTTCCCCAGAGCATCTTTCTGCTGCTCACATCTGGGTTCCCCAAATCACATTCAACTTTTATATATGGTTTGGGCTGTAATTTCTTCCTTTAATTCTATCTTGTTTGCCTCTCATCTGGCAGAAATCCTCCTCAGGATTTCTCTTCAACCAAGGTATTATGGATGTTCCCAAAAGTCATATGTTGAAATCCTAAATGAGAGAGAGACAGAGAGACAGAGAGACACACACACACACACACACACACACACACACACACACACAGAGAGAGAGAGAGAGAGAGAGAGAGAGAGAGAGAGAGAGAGAGCATTAAGGGACATCGGTGTGGGACCTATAGGAGGCAATTAGATCCTGAGAGTGGAGTACCCTGAATGGGGTTAGTGCCCTTATAAAAGAAGCCTCTCACTCTTTCTGCCACATGAGGACAGAATGAGAAGACTGCTGTCTATGCTCTGGAAAGTAAGTCCTCACCAGACACTGAAGCTGCCAGAGTCTTGATCATGGGCTTTCCAGCCACCAGAGCTGTGAGAAATAAATTCCTGTGTTTCAGCCATCCAGTTTCATGGTACTTTTTTTTAAAAAAATAATTACGCCAAACTAAAATACAAAGGCCCTATCTTTCCCCAACTTATCAGATTTTAAAATAAATCTTTTCAGTTATTTCATATACCCAGTCCACCACCTTGATTGAGTCTCTCATTTAGAATAGATCTCTCATCTCCCTTGAGTCCAGGACTGCTAATCAATCACTGTTGATTAGTTCACTAAAAAGACCAAGAAGAGACAAAGACTGTTCCAAGGAACCTTGTTATTCAGGAAATGTTCCTGGACTTCTTTTGATGTTGACGTGATTACAAGGAATGTGTTGTGTTCTTCTAGTTGGCATGTCCTGTAGATCAGCAGTCACTAACCGGTGGTCTGCGGACCACTGGTGGACCGAGAGGTCCAAAAGGTTGGTGATCACCACTGTAGATTACAAACATTACATTCCTCAGATGATAGGAAGGTAGAATTCACCACCGGGTGGCAGTGTTGGCCAGCTTTAAAATTTCTCAAATTTAGTGATGCAAGAAATTTGATGAATATTAGATTTATTTTGTTATCATTCATCTTTCCAGTCAATGAATCAATCACTATTGAGCTCCTGTTCAATCAATATTACAGCCTTTTGGATCTCCGCACGGTATTTTTGGGGTGCTCTGTTTAATCTCTCCTGGCCTCAGAGAAAGCAATTTCCCTCCAGGCACTCAGCACATGTTTATGGTCTGACCCCTTCCCTGTCATGGACGGTGAGGTCCAAAAGGTTGGAGATCGCTGCTGTAGATTATGAACATTAAATTCCTCAGATGATAGGAAGGTAGAATCCATCACCAGGTGGCAGTTTTGGCAAGGTCTCTGTCTCAAAGTCATGCCCATATCATAAACTCTCCCGCATGAGTTGACTGAGCTGAGAGGCTGGGGAAACCCATGGTTCCTGAGGCCACAGGCAGCGATGGTGACAGCGGGGTCAGGAAAAAGGGGCCCAACAACTCAGACCTGCCCAATGGCTGCTCCCTGGTCCCCTTCCTTCCCCTCATAGCCTCTTATAGAGGAACCAGGGTGATCACTGCCAAGCAAGCATCTGAGCAAGGATATCCACTGGACTGAGACCGCGAAGGGGTTGAGGCAGACTGCGGGTGGGCACTGGGATATTGGGCTCAGAGTGTGTTGACTGTACTGGCTTCTATCAGATGATGAACCCAAAGGATGGCCCATGAGGACAAGTGGCCTTTTTGGCATGTGTGGGAAATCCACATGCTTTTCAAGATGACTCTGTCGAGGAGAAAAGATGGCGGCATAGGTAAGCATCTAAACTGCTGCCTCGCACAACAATTTCAAAACTACAACTAAAAGACAGAACGGACATCATCCAGAACCACAGGAAGGTTGGCTGAGTGGAAATTCTACAACTAGAAGGAAAGAGAAAAGCTCACGGAGAATCAGAGGAGCGGCAAAGGGCTGAAGTATGGAGACACATGCGCAGAGAGGAAGGGGGGCTGAGTGCCTGGCTGACTTTCTCTGGCGGGAGGGAGAAGGAAGCTCCTGACTGCACTCAACCCCAGTTCTGAGCGAAACCCCGTGGGCCCAGACTCATATAGGGGGAGTCTGGACTGTCAGATAGAGAGAAAGGCACTCGGAGACTCAGGGGAGCCGTGGCGGGCAGGGGTCTGGAGGCTCGCGTGCACACAAGTACTCACAGAGAAGACTGAACGTGGAGGTTGCTGCAGGCTTTCCCTAGTGGAAGGGAGTCAGAAGCTCCTGACTGCACTGAACCCCAGTTCTGACTGCACTGAACCCCAGTTCTGGGCGAGCCCCTGGGGACCCATGCTCTTACAGGGGGAATCTGGACTGTCAGGCGGAAACTCAGGGGAGCCGCAGAAGGCAGAGGTCTGGAAGCATGCACGCAAGTTCAGGGCTGACGGGAAGCCAAGACGGTCTGCTCTGCCCTGAGACTCTGCCCCATTCTATTGAGCACAGAGGCTTTTGCAATTTTGCAAGTCTGATCCTATAAGGCTATCTCCAGCACCAAACTTCTCCCAGCATAGACACAGCTGATCCTCACAGCCAACTGGCCTGGAGGTCAATTCCTCCCAGTGATACCAACAGCAATCAAGACTTAACTACAACAAGGCTGTACACACAGTCCACAAAGGGGTGCACCAAGAGTGTCCACCTCAGGTTAAATGGGGAGGCCGACCCACTGGGCCACATAGGAAACCTAGCACACAAAGCTACCCTACCAACTCAGGGAAGCAGTGAAAATGCAGAGACAAAGAAACAGATCACAAACGAAAGAAATGGAGGAAAACAAATGACTGGATACAGAATTCAAAGCCACGGTTATAAGGCTTTTCAAGAATATCCTAGAAAAGGCCAATAAATTTAGCGAGACCCTCGAAGATATGAAAAAGGACCAACTAGAAATTTAACATACACTGACTAAAATAAAAAATATTATACAGAGACCCAACAGCAGACTAGAGGAACACAAGAATCAAGTTAAAGATTTGAAATACAAAGAAGCAAAAAACACTCAACCAAAAAAGCAAAAAGCAAAAAGAATCCAAAAAGTTGAAGATAATGTAAGAAGCCTCTGGGACAACTTCAGCGTACCAACATCAGAATTATGGGGGTGCCAGAAGAAGAGAGAGAGAAAGATACTGAAATCCTATTTGAAGAAATAATGACAGAAAACTTCCCCCACCTGGTGAAAGAAATAGACTTACATGTCCAGGAAGCGCACAGAACCCCAAACAAAAGGAATCCAAAGAGGACCACACCAAGACACATCATAATTAAAATGCCAAGAGCAAAAGACAAAGAGAGAATATTAAAAGCAGCAAGAGAAAAACAGTTAATTACCTACAAGGGAGCACCCATAAGATTGTCAGCTGATTTCTCAACAGAAACTATGCAGGCCAGATGGGTGTGGCAAGAAATATTCAGAGTGATGAATAGCAAGAACCTACAACCAAGATTACTCTACCCAGCAAAGTTATCATTCAGAATTGAAGGTCAGATAAAGAGCTTCACAGATAAGAAAAAGCTCATTACCACCAAACCAGTATTATATGAAATGCTGAAAGGTATTCTTTAAGAAGAGAAAGAAGAAAAAAGTAAAGATAAAAATTATGAACAACAAATACATATCTATCAACAAGTGAACCTAAAAATCAAGTGAATTAAAAAAATTTGAGGAACAGAATAAACTGGTGAATATAATAGAATCAGGGGAATAGAAAGGTAGTGGACTGATAATTCTCAGGGGGAAAGTGTAGAAGAGACTGGACAAAAATCGTACACCTATGGATGAGGACAGTGCGGGGGAGGTAAGGGCAGAGGGTGGGTTGGCAGCTGGGTGGAGGGGAGCTATGGGGGGAAAAAGGAGAAACAATTGTAATAATCTGAACTATAAAGATTTATTAAATTAAAAAAAAAAGATAAGTCTGTCACCTTGCTTCTCTGAGTAGTGCTGAACTTGGCCATCCCATCCCATTTGCCCTTTGGTGTATAGGCATCCTCCTCTCACCTCCACATTGTGACTCCTCATTCAAACTCAAATTAAAGGACACTCCAGGACCTAGCTGAGAGCACCTTTCTTAGCTGCCCACCCTCTTGATTTTTCTCATTTTATGCAAGTCAAAATACAAAGCTTTCAAGCCAGGACTGTATGACATTCTTGGAAGCACTGGACCAGAATTCCGCCAAACCATTGATTCTTGGTTGCATTGAAGTGAAGAATGAAGTCAGTTCTAGTTGGTCCAGTTTTAAAAGAAAACCACAGAGGGTATTCCTGACTGCCTCACTCAGCTGTGAGCTTGGGACCAAAAGTCTTTTGAGAAACAGTGGCTGGTCTGGGGTTCTGCACCCATCTAGGTGGGGTGGGGCAGTCTACTGAGTTGGGAACAAAGAAAGGCAAGGAATGGGGGAGGGGGTCGGGCTTGAGCTCTACAATGCTGAAGTGAAACACTCCTCAAACACATCCATGGAGCCCCCACACTGACATTAGCTGTGATCTAGGGAAACAGAAGGAACTGGGTATTTAGTTTGACATACCCTTATTGGTATGAATGCACCACTTGGAATTTTAGAGCTAAAGGATTCAGAATTTGGCTTACATTATACAGATGAGAAAACAGAGGCTTGGAGATATTGAGGGACTTACCCTGTGGTGGGCTGGGTCAGAACCGAGATTCTAGTCCAGGTCACCTGGCTCCCTGTCCAGCACTCTGTCCACTCAGCTTTCTCAGGTTGTAAAGACAGGGTTTGATCCCATGTGTGATGGTGGCCACTTACATCTGGCCTCAGAGTAACTTGTGTCTGTGTGATCACCACTAATAATGCCAGCCTGGCCTCTAGTGAGTGCAGGAGTAGGAGTGCTGTCTCCCCAGCAAGGGTGTCTACTCAGGAGACCAAGAAGAAGGGATGTGGGCTGGGAGTCCTGGTTCTCCTTGGCCCTGTGCACCTGGCAGTTAGGAGACTGGGTTCTTCCAGGTGTCAGTGATTAGCAGTTACAGGAGATGCTGTTGTCTTCTCTGATCATTCCCTTGACCACTATTGGCTAAGGGCATTTCGTGGAGGCCACAAGCAAATCCTAAAGTGGAAGCAAGTTAAGAGTTTACAGGATTTGGTTGGATGGAATTTAATTAGCATATTGCTAGAGCTAACAGGGAATGGACCCTGCCATGAGGTCTGGCTGCTCCACAGTAGCACTGCCCTCAGATGGGGGTCCCCCAGCTCCAGGGACCCCTCTGAGAACACCCAGCTACCAGCCTGGCACCACCTGGCGTTGGTCCTGCTTTTCACCTCCTGTGTCTTCCTGCTCTTTGGTGGTGAGCCTGCTCATCCTGGAGTTGCTAAGACAAAGGTTTTGCTGCAGCTCACCTCCCCCACCCAGCTGAAGCAGATTACATAGCCTCCCACATGTCATTGCTACCACTGAATTCACGGAACATCAGGAAATGGGAACTAGAAGGGAAGGTGAACCCTTCACTCTCAAGAAACTACTCCCATACTCCCAGCCAAATGGATGCTCTCCTTCCTCCAAACCCTTTCAAGGGTTTACTTGTAGATTTTTTGTTTTGGATTTTCTTTGAATTTCTGTTTTTTGAGCTGGTGTGTGTCTCTCTGTTCCTCCTCACACTCCTCCGCCAATCATCATCTTGATTTCAAGGGCAGTGTTGGGTTCATCCTTGTTGAGCTGACAGCCCCCCTGTGGGCTGTGCACATAGAATGGGCTCCACAAATACTGTTTGTGTGTCCTTGAAAAGAAGAAACGAGGGAATGAAGATAACAGGAAAAGAAATAATATAGGGAAGAAGAAGCAGAGCGCTTTACAGGTGCATTGAAGGCACCAGACTATAGTGAACAGATTTGGTGACTTGATGTTAGGTCTTGCTGACTGGGGGCAGGTGGGTCTCCCAGGGGATCTGTTAAAGCAAAGACTGGCATCCAAGTGCTGCAACTCTCTAAGTAATGTTGGTTGTAGGACCTATGAAGACAAACGGCAAAAGCTGTTACCACTAGAAGCTTGGCCCTGGCTGGCCTGGCTCCACGGTTAAAGCATCAGCCCATGCACCAAAGGTTTGTGGACTCGATTCGCAGTCAAGGGCTTGTACCTGGGTCTCAGGTTTGATCCCAGCCCCAGTCAGGACTGGTCCAGGAGACAACCAATTGATGTGTCTCTCTCACATCAATGTTTCTCCCTCTCTTTCTCTCTCTCCCCCTCCCTCCCTCTCTTCCTTCCACTCTCTCTAAAAATCAATGGCAAAAATATCCTCAGTGAGGATTAACAAAAAACAAACAAACAAAAACAAACAAATGAACAAAATAAACTAGAAGCTGTGGAGGCAGAAAGCTAAGGCTCTATCACTTTCTAGCTGTGTGGCCTTGAGCATCCATCCTCTCTGTACTTGTTTTCTTATATGTAAAGTGATGACCAAAGCATCTATCTCTAAGGATTGTGAGGGTCAGCAATTGTGGCTGTACCACCATCTCCAGTTAAACCTCAGGTCTGAGACATAAGGTTCCTTCAGGTCTGAGATATAAGGTTCCTGCAGAAAACCTCCCCAGTCCTTCCTAACTCTACAGCTTTCAGGACTGGAGGGCCCTGCTCATGTTAAGGTTGAGGGGGGATTCCTGGGGAGGAAATGTGATCATTGTGGCTTGGGTAACCTGCTGTTCTCCCAGAACTATCCAGGCCCCACAGGACACAGCTGTGTGGATATGGCTAGGGCAGGGGTGGGTGGCTCCACCTTGTTCTAGCTCAGGGAGATCTGTCTGCTTCCAGGACACAGCAGGGACAGCCTTGGCCTCACAGGCTATGATGCTTATGAGGAAATCTGGTAACTTGGGCTGTGGGAAGTGCAATTCTATACCACCTGGTGGGTTCTGAGGTATTTTATGTACATACAGTGGCTTCTTTATCCAACCTGAAGGAAATGGGAACTATGCACTTCTTTACTTAAAGAAGAGTCAATTCTATGTACACTCTTCATTGTTCTCTCTGTAGGATCTCTTCCTCTGGAAAGCTAGACCCCACTCCCTTACTGCATGGCAGCTGGGTTCCAAGACAGCAGGGCTACAGCCGTGGCCTCAAGGCCCAAACCTGGGGCTGTCAGAGCAGAATTCCTACCTCATTCTGTCAGAATAATCCAACAGGCCAGTTTCGAGGGGGGAACAGGTGCACTCCTCCTCTTGATGGAGTGCACCTCTCACACACTTACCCAAGGGGATACAGCATTGGTGGCTATCTTTGGGATCCCCTGCCACAGTCATGGCCTTTCTCTATTTACAATTTTGTATATTTCATTAAAAATGAGGGTTAAGGCCAAGTGGTGATTTAATATTGAATGGGGGGAATAGAGGGTGCTGGGTGTTGATGCTGCTACTCCATCAGTCCATGTGTTCTTTAGTAAGTCGATTGATTGATTTGGTCTCAGTCTCCTCATTCATTCCAGTAGAGGTTTATGATGGGCAGGAGTTGACAGCACTAAATACCTTTAAACAGTAAAAAAATGCAGATCAAGCACAGCACAGGTCAGGGCACATGTAGTGCTAGCTATTATCACTGGTTTTCCAGCCTTAAAATCCTCTCTTCTGTGGCAGGAAGCAGGTATTCGACATGGCCTGGGGCTAAAGGACAGCAGAATCTCCTTGCAATGGCAGGGACATTCCCTCTGCAAATCTCACAGCTAAGAGGATAGAATCTTGCCCAAACCCAAAGAACTCAACCAACCAGTTTTCAAAAATCCCCTTTCCCATGTGCTTGCCTTCTTTATTATGTGCTTACTTCTTGGGTGTTGAAACATTTAGGAAGCTGGTTGAGACAAGTTTCTATGAGTTCCTTTCTATCCTTCCTGGGTTGACAAGAAAAACATCAGCTCTACTATTGAGCTCCCAGGTGCTGATTCCAGGTGTGGACCTGAGAAAGAAGATACCAAATAAGATGGGCTCCTGGTGGCTAACTGGATTCAAACAAACAAAATCAGAACCTAGCAGCCATTTCCACCCAGGGGCCTCTCATGCTAATGGCACTTTAGGAAGAAGCCTGCTATAAGCTACTGCCTCTTGCACTCAACTGAACTGCACTGTGTTCCTGCCATCTGATCCAGCCCTTTATAAAGGAATTCCTGGAATCCTATTTCAACCAATAGGATTCCCTTTCCAAAGGGAGCTACAGGGGTATAACTCCCTCAACATCTTCAGTGACCAATCAGAGAGGCACCATTATGACCAATCAGGACAGTGCCTCTTGGACCAATCAAACTGAGAGGATTTGGAGTCCTCCTCTGCATCAGGGACCAGAGCAGGGGCTTCTGCTTATATAAGTCAGCTCTCCTCTGGCTCTGGGAGTGCACTGTCCCTTTCCGTCTTAAGGCTTCCTTTCCCCAGAGCTGAAACACCAAAGATGTCTCTCTGGAGAGGGAGCAGAGCTGTCTAGCTTGAGAGGTGCTGCTGTTGCATAGCTGTGCTGTATCACAGTTGAGCTGTTTGCATTGAATAGTTTCCCTCAACCTCAAACTGGGGATTCCTATTGGCCTTTGACTCTTCTGACAATCTCGTTTATTTTTCACTGTAGCAGGGAAGGGAGATATTACTCCCGTTTTCTACAGAAGTAAAATGAGGCACAGAGAAGTTCAGGAACTTGCCCAAGACCACCGAGCTAGAAAATCCAGGGTTTGAACCCAGGCCACGGAGACTGAGGCAACTGGAGAAAACCCCCAAAATTACACAGTTCCAAACCAGGCAGTTGGGTGATAAAAGCAATGGACCCCAGGTCCCCACAGCCTCCTGGCCCCGGTCGCCTGATCAGCCCATTTAGCCCACAGGGGCTACTTGAGTTTGTGTGCGGACGTACAGACCGGTCTGGCATGAGGGGGTGGGGGAGGCGGTTCTCTCCGAATAGCACGCCAAGAGATTAATATGTAGACTTCAGCCTGAGATACGAACCGATCTGACTCTGGTTCTCACGCCCACCTGTGCACTTCGCTGCGTTAGTCGATTGTTCTATGAGGTTCCTTTCCTGGGACCCAGAAGTCCCGGGCGCGGGCCCAGCCTGGACGCACGTGTCTCTGCAGTTGGCTGTCCGAACCTGACACACAAACTGAAACTAAAACGGCCAAAGCCCCGCCGCCAGGCCAGAGCGCAGGGAGCGCAGGCCAGGGGGCCGCCCTCAGCCTCGCCGGGGCGGGGACTCCCCAGCGCCCCTCTCCCGGCCGCTTTTCCCTCCTCCTTCGCGGTCCCTTCTCTAGGCGGGGAGGGGGGTTCTGAAGGCAGCTTCAGGCCAGGAGGGGTCCCAGGAGTGGGTGGTTGCGGGAGGGCGGAGACGGGGCGGGCCCTTGGAGAGAGCGACAACCCGCTCCTCCCCACCGACTGGTAGTCTGGCTAGGGGTGCAGAGGCCTTGGGGCGTTGGGGAGATGGCGGCGCGCAGTGTGGGCTGCAGCGTCCGGTGGCTCCGGAGAGTCCTGCAGGGGCGCGCGGGACCTCGGGGGTGGCCGCCCGGCGGAGGTTGCGCGCCGCGCAGGGCGGCCTCTGGGCCCCCGGTCAGCAAACCCGGCGCCGTGGCAGCGCTGCCCTCCTCGTACCCCGCCCTGAGAGCGCTGGCGGACAGGCAGCCCGACGCCTTCTGGGGGCCGCTGGCGCGCGACACGCTGGTGTGGGACACCCCCTTCCACACCGTCTGGGACTGTGACTTCAGCAGCGGCAAGATCGGCTGGTTCTTGGGAGGCCAGCTAAACGTGTCTGGTGAGTGGGCTGCGGGGACCAGGGCTCCCCCAGCTCAGACGTCCAGAGGCGACTCAGAACGCAGCCGTCAGGGACGGGTCGCTGGTCCGTGGGCCGGCATCTCCGGACCCAGAGGCCCCAGCTTCCCTATCCGCTGTCGCTCCGCGTCCTCCCACTTCCCCGGCTTCAGCCCGCGCCTGGGTGTCAGCTCGGGTCGCCCAGCTGCTGGCCCTGCCCTGCTGCCTCCTCCAATGGTGGACTCTCAAGTGTAACCATGGGAAGCAGCAGTTGACACCTGGGGTAGGCTGGGGTGGTGGGTGCCGGGTGCACAGAAGTGGGGACTTCCCCGTACTCTGTGTTAACCACCAGCTGCTTGCCGGGCGACTGGCCTGGGGAGATATGTTGCCCAAGTAAACAAACAGCGGTGGCGCCTAGCCTGGGAGGAGGAAACCCAGGGCCAGCAACTGGAATCACTTATCTCCTTGCTCCCTGGCGGTGCCTGTGGGAGGGAAGAAAAGAACGGTGGGGCCTCCCAGCTCTCAGTTTCAGATGACCGTGTACCTCCCAAGTCCCCCCTTCCCTCCCGCCCCCCAAAACACCTACCCATGGCTTGCTTTAGACCTGATTCTGCTTGAGGTCCCAGAAACCAGCACCACCAGCCACTGAGTCCTTTGGTATCTGCTGAGATTGGTATTGTTAAGATTTGGGATTTGGGTTGTGGGATGAGTACACTGTGCCTGGAGGCAGCAAGGAGAGAAGGCCCAGGAACTGGAGGCAGTGGCCATCCAGGCAGGGTAGACTGGGATGTGGGTAGCCTGGGGAGCAGGGGATTTATAGCCAGGTGGAGTGCTCAGGGGGGCTGCATGGCTAGGGAGGATGGGGTACACAGTTAGGTGGAAGTGGGGTCGAGGGGATGTTTCTGGCGGGGGGGGGGGACATATAGATCTTAATGGCAGGGTCAGGTCCTGGCCAAGACCTGAACTTCATGGTAGGGTCTGGTGTTTGCACAACTCCACCATTTACTGGGCCTGTGACTTCTCCTCTGAGCTTGTCGCCTCATTTGTAAACCGGGCCCGCCTAAAGGTTGATTGTGAGGACAGAGTGCTGGAGGTGTGGAACAGGCCCAGCACTTATTGGTGATCAGTAAGTAGTAGCAATTTTATCATATTTAGAAATAGCCATACAATTATAGGTAGTGTCTTGCAGTTCTTTTTCTTTTTTTAAATATATACTTTTGTTAATTCTCACCTTAGGATATTTTTTCATTGATCTTTTAGAGAGAGTGGAAGAGAGAGGGAAAGACAGAGAGAAACATTGATGTGAGAGAAATACATCGATTGGTTGCCTTCTGCACTCATCCTGACCAGGGCCTGGGCCGAGGAGGAGCCTGCAACCAAGGTATGTGCCCTTTGACTGGGATTGAACCCGGGACCCTTTGGTCCGCAGGCCAATGCTCTGTCCACTGAGCCAAACCAGCCAGTGCTCTTGCAATTATTTTTCAAACAAAGAAACTTAGGGAAGAACTTTGGGCCAGATTTTTTTTTTTCATTTTGTATACTACTTTGATGGTTTACTTAAAATGAATCACTTACGAGATAAGTGTTTTCTTTAAAATTTAGTCGGCAGCAAGTGTCCTTGAACTAGTGGGTAAAAGAAGCACAAAACAAACCCTTAGGTTTGCAGAGTTACCCTTGAAGGGAGGAGAGCTCTTACGGGAGAGAGCAGGACATGTAATGTGCAGCTCTTGTGCAAGCGACCGGAACTGTGGAGGCCCAAGGCCACTGGGGATGGTCAGGGTTGGCTCATGCACACTTGTATCCTCTCACTCCCAGATCAGTCACTGGGGATGGACCTCATGGGACAGGCAGGAAGGGCCTCTTGAGCCTCACTCAGTCAGGCTCAACATGTGGTTGGCCAGCAGAAGTGCTTCTTTTTCCTTCACTTATTTTGCCAGAAATTGAGCTTCAGAAACTGCCTTGTGGAAAAACAGGTTTTCAGCAGCATTCTCACCTTGACTGTGTATGCCCACCCTTTCATCTGTCAGGAATATCTCTGCCTTTTGACAGTGTCTGCAAACCACAGAGGTGATGGTATGAAAAAGACCAGGCCAGGCCATAGCTGCTCTGGGAGCCCCCTAGAAAGTTGTGGAATGGTGGATATGCTTTGGGCTGATCAGTCTGTATGATAGTCACTGTAATGATGGCTTATTCCAAAGGAGTATCACTTTTGAAACTCCCATTACCCCTTCAGGAAAATCTGTACCCCTAATTTTCAAGACATGCAAGTTCTCGGGCCTCATCCTAGACCCCGGAATCTGAAGCCCTGAGGGTGGCGCTCTGCCATCTGTGTTTATAAGCTCTCCGGGTGCTCCTGAGGGACACACAAGGTTGAGAACCACTGACCTATAGGCCCCAAACTAGGGCAGACAAGACATGTCTAAATGGGCAGAATTGGGATTAGTGTCCTGGAGATGACTCTAGTAAGCAAACAGAAATGGCAGATGGGCAGTGCAGTACAGCTTAGTGGTTCTGAGTATGTCTTGAGAATTCCACCTGGGTCTGCATCCTTGCTTTCCCCTAACTGTTCTCTACATGGATTTCCTTGTCTGCACAATAAGGTAGTCTGAATTGTGTTCTAGTTACTATTATTGCATATCCAACAGCCCCCAAAAGTCGTAGTACTCTCACCGTTCTGTGGGTCAGGACTTTGGACAGGGCCCCGTGGGCATGGCTTGTTTCTGCTCCCCATTGATCTGTGTCTGAGGCTGTCATCACAAGTCTGGGGCCTTGACTGGGAGGACTCAGGCTGGCTCAGCTGGAACTGTGTCCTAAACCACTTACACAGGCCCAGGGAACATCGACCAGAGGTCACAGACACTACAGCAGAAGCTGCTAGGTTTCTTCTGACCCGAAGTGGTTGGCCTGGGGACACCTAGAGCTGTTGTTAGCATTAAATGAGAAAACACAAAATTCTCTGCACAGTCTTTACTCACACCCAATCACTGGCCTTTGTTATTAATGAATGAATCCTGTGGGAGTAGGGAGCTGGGGGTGACTAGAGGGCTGTGACATTAAGCCTGACCTTCAGCAGTGCTGCTGAGAGTGCTGTGTTTCCTCTGAACAGGACCACATGGGCTTGGGTCTGATCAGTCTGGACTAGGCTGGAAACGGGTCAGGAGGGTATGCAGGTGGCCAACAGGGCTCCAAAGATCTAAAAAGGATTCTTCCCAGACTTTGAGATTTGGCTCTGTCCTCCATATGGCGCAACTGATGTTTTGCTCTGTGGTGTATAAACTCAAGATGTCAGGAAGGTGCAAATGCAGAACTGGAGGGTAATAACGTATGTTGCTTTCAAAACACACAACCATACTCTATTTTCTAAATGCCAAATTCTGAGTCTGATTTTTTAAAAAGTGTGTGTATTCTTTCTTTCAAGCAAGGGTATAGAGAAACTATTTTTAACCAAGCATTGAACACAGAGATTTCTGGATGCTTTTAGGGACATTAGTTGCAGCAATGGGAACCATTTTGCTGTACCTTTCTTTTCTTTATGACGTGCCTCCAATAATTCAGAAGGCGGATTCACTGACAATCCCAAGACACTATAGTCCTGTGCTTTGCTTATTTCTCAGCAATTGAAGTAACTTGTCTAAGGTCTTTCAAGGAACTTGAAATGAAAATGTAACACCAGGTCTTAGGAGAAAGGTCCTCCAAAAGGGACTGAATTGTCCGTAGTTTTCAGAAGCCTGACTTACTTTAAAGGGCAGATGCTTCTGGAAAGTTGGCAGATACAATTTTTGTGACTGATGTAATATCTTACATCGTGCCAGGGAGATTTTCTATTTAAGGAAAACCCATTGTGAATCCTTTTGTGAATATTAACTCCCTTGTTTCTTTTGATTAAAATAGAATTTCTGTATGTGGGTTTACTTCAAGTTGGGAAGGGGAAGGATGTATTTAAATAACTGACAGGAATTCTTGAAAATTCCGGCATGAGTGTGTACCATCTTTATAATGGATATTATAACCTCTTTAAAAAAAAACAAACACAAAAAACAAAAACCCAAACCTATGAACCATCAGCAGTCGTTTGCTGAACTATTTGCAGAGCTGTGTTAGGCTCAATGGTAGACCTGCCTTGAGGTGAACATGATGGAGCCTCTTCTCATCTCATTGTCATGACACCAGTGTGAAGTGGTTGGTGGTCCCATTGTACAGATGTGGTAATGTTCCAACTCATGTAGAGTGAGGAGCAGTGCGGAAAATGCCTCAGTGCCACAGAGTGCATTCTAATGAGGAGATGAATCACAAATCAGTAAATGAGCAAATCCACTCTAGGGTTACTTCCTCAAGGCATTTACAGTTGCTAAGGGAAGAATTATGATGTCAGCCCCCAATCCACAACCCCATGATATGTGAATCTTAGGCACATGGTCCCTGCTCTCAGAGACCTTATGAATTAGACTGAGGAGGGTTTAGCAGAGACAGCATTGAGAGATCATTGCTGGGAAATTTGAGTTAGGAGGTGGGGTTTGAGCTGAGCCTTAAATTGCATTAGGGTCTTTCCCAACTCTTCCTGGCAATGCTTGTAAGCGGAATTTTCTTGTCCCACTGCTCAGTTCTATGGGTGGAGACTCTTTTTTAAAATGTGGAGGAGCAAGAATTTCTTCCTTTTATCCTTGCTCTCTCCCTTCCTTCTTTGCTATTCTCCCTGAAGTTGGAGCAATAGCAGGAACCATATGTATGTGTTAAATGCCAACAGATCCCATGCTGTTTTAGGGCCTCTGTCACTCAAACCCGGCACTGTGCTTTCTCTAGGTGCCCATGTCAAATGAGTGTAAACCATGGCAGCTGAGAAACTGCCTATCCCTGGGAACACTGCACACAGCCTGACCCTGTGATGGGAAACTCTCCAATGGCATCTAATTCCTATTGTCACGCCCAGAGTTAGGAACTGTTACCCCCATTTTGGATTAAGAAAGTGACATTTAGATTAAATAACAAGTGTGTCCTCTCTGCTTAATGAGTGTTTGGACAGGGATGGACTCTGGAGGGTGGGTTTGACCTGTGATGTAGGTGAGGGCATGGTCAGATATCTTACAGAGCTGGCAAGTGTTTTTTAAAATTTATTGTTGTTTTTATTGTTTACAGTATTACAGATGTCCACCATTTTCCCTGCCTTTGCCCCTCTAAACCCAGCCCCTGCTCCATCTGAGGCCTCCATCACACTATTGTCTGTGTCCAGGGGCTGTGCATATATGCATATATGCACTTTGGTTAATCTTTTCCCATCCCCTTCCCCACCCTCACTTCTGAGATCTGTCAGTCTGTTTCATGTATCCGTGCCTCCTCTAAACCTATTTTGTTCATCAGTTTATTTTGTTCTTTAGATTCCACATATAAGTGAGATCATGTGATATTTGTCTTTCTCTGACTGGCTTATTTTGCTTAGCATAATCACCTCCAGGTCCATCCATGCTGTTGCAAAGGATAACAGAAAGGATTACAGCTGCATAGTATTCCATTGTGTAAATGTACCCCAGCTTTTTTATCCACTCATTTACTGATGGGCACTTGGACTGTTTCCAGATCTTAGGTATTGTAAATAATGCTTCTATGAACATAGGGGTGCATATATTTTTTGATTGCTATATCAGGATTCTTAGGATATATTCCCAGACATGAGATCACTGGGTCAAATAGCAGTTCCATTTTTTATTTTTTGAGGAAACTCCATACTGTTTTCCACAGTGGCTGCACCAGTCTGCATTCCCACCAGCAGTATACTAGGTTTCCCTTTTCTCCACATCCTTGCCAGCATTCATTGTTTGTTGATTTGTTGCTGGCGGTCATTCTGACAGGTGTGAGGTGGTACCTCATTGTAGTTTTAATTTACATCTCCATGGTGATTAGTGATGTTGAGCATTTTTTCATGTGTCTCTTGGTCATCTGTATGTCTTCTTTGGAAAAGTGTCTATTCAGGTCCTTTGCCTATTTTTTAATTGTATTGTTGAGTTATACAAGTTCTTTATATATTTTAGAAATTAATCCCTTATCAGATGTATTGTTGGCAAATATGTTATCCCATACAGTGGGTTCCCTTTTCATCTGTTGAGTGTTTCTTTTGCTGTGCAGAACATTTTTAGTTTGATGTAGTCTGTTTGTTTATTCTTTCCTTTGTTTTTCTGGCCCTAGGAGATGTATTGGCAAAAATACTGCTACGTAAGATATCTGAGATTTTGCTGCCTATTTTTTTCTCCGATTTTTATGGTTTTAAGTATATTTAAGTTGCTTATCCATTTTGAGTATATTCTTGTATATGATGTAAGTGGGTGGTCTGGTTTCATTTTTTTGCATGTACCTGTCCAGTTTTCCCGACACCATTTATTGAAGAAACTGTCTTTATTCCATTGTATGCTCTTGCCTCCTTTGTCAAATATTAATTGATCATAATGGCAGGGGTCTATTTCTGAACAGTCTCTGTTCTGTTCCATTAATCTATATGCCTGTTCTTGTGCCAGTACAAGGCTGTATTGATGATAATAGCCTTGTAGTATAGTTTGATATCTGGTATTGTGATCCCTCCAATTTTGTTCTTCTTTCTCAAGATTGCTAAGGCTATTTGGGGCCTTTATTATGTTCAAATATAATCCCTTTGTTTCCACTTTGCTGAGAGTTTTTCTCAAAAATGGGTGCTGGATTTTGGAAAAAGGTTCTCTGTCACTTAACTCACTTTCTTTTCCCTCTGGTATCCCTATCGATGTTGTTACATTTCACATTGTGCCAAACTATCCTTAAACTGTCCTTTTGCTTTTTAATTATTCTTTCTTTTGCTGCTCTGATTGAGTGACTTATTTTCTATCTTTTCTCTAATTCACTGACCAACTCTCTGCTTGGTTCAGCATACTGGTTATTCTTTCCAGTGTATTCTGTATTTCAGATACGACATTCTTAATTTTTGACCTATTATTTTTCATGGTTTCTATGTCATTTTTCATGCTTTTGAGTATCCTTATAACTATTACTTTGAGCTCTGGTTTCTGATAAATTGCTTGCCTCCATTTCATTTAGCTCTCTTCCTGGAGCTTCCTCCTGCTGTTTCATTTGGGACCTGATTCTTTGTCTCCCCATTTTGGCTTTCTCTTTGTGCTTGATTTTGTATATTAGATAGGACTGCTATGACTCCAGTCTTTATGGGGTGGCCCTCTGTAGTAGGTGTCCTGTGGGACCCAGTGGTGCATTCTCCTTGATCTCCTGAGCTGGGTGCTCTAGGAATGTCTCTTGTGTAGGTTATTTGGGCTCTCCTATTGTAATTTGGTATTGATTGATGTTGGCCCATTTGTGGGTGGGATCGACCTTCAGGCTGGCTGAATATGAAGCTCAACCCCACCCCTGGCATGCAAACTGCTGGGCAGATAACATCTCGAGGTGTCTTGATGGGCTCAGTGGCACAGTTGTTGTTAACCTTTCGGGCTGGGTGTCTATTGAGGTAAACCTTGATCATCATGTATGAGATGCTGTGCAGGGGCTGCTCCCCAAGGTGGGATTATTCCCAGCAAGGTCTGGAGCCTGCCAGGATTCCCCTTTGGATGTGCCATTTGTGTGGCTAATTGGATTGGTGTCTTGTGTGGTTTGAGCTCTGTTTCTGATAAATTCAAAGCCAAACTCCTCAGTCTCTGCCAGAGACTCCAACTCTAGCTCCCCCTCTGGGGTCTCACTGCAGGTTCAGGCTGGGTACAGTCTGCAGTCTCCTCTGCAGTGCCAGGTTCAGCCGTCCTGGGCTCAGCAGGATAGGTCAAGAGTCAAGAGTCTCCTGTTGAGGATGTCTGGGGCCCAGCCTGCAGGTGGGGACTCACACTTTGAATGACCTGCTGTGAGCTGCTCTCCCATCCCCCACAGAACTTCACCCAGCGAGGATATCCAGAACATCACAGGCTGAACCAAGCAGTCTCCTGTTGGGGGTGGTGTCCCCAGCCCGCAGGAGTGGACGGGCACTGCCTCTCCTTCCTGGGTCTGGAGGTGAAACTCACAGGAAGCTCGGATTTGCCGCTCAACGGCGTAGTCACAGAGCTCAGCACTCACCTGCTTGTCTCCCTGACAGAAGTCTCCTTTGAGGGATACAGTCCCAAAATCCCAGCTCCTCTGTGCCACCAAACCATGGAGGAGGGGCCAGGAAATCAGCCCTGTGCAGGACTCTGATCTCTCTGGGCGGCTGGTCTCCGCAAAGTGGGGCAAAAATTCCCAGCTCTGATTGGGCTCTGAACCCTGTAGTATGGGCCTAAAATCCCAGACCTGCACTGCTCCCCTGTGACTAGGAGGCTCCACAGATGGGTGAGGGGTTCTGGCCCTGTGCTCAATGTGGGAGAGACATTCCTCCCCCTCCCCCCCCCAAGCCACAAGAATTAGTCACTGACTGGGGCTCTCTGCCCAGGGCCTTTCCAGGAAGTAGAGGGTCTCTCAAAGTCACTGCTGTGTACAGCCCACAGACCCCTCTGCTGGACCCAAACATAGCCACACAACCTCTCCAGCAGTCAGAGTCTGGAGCAAACTTCTCCTGCTGCGCCTGCTAGCAGTAGGTGTGGTCCGAGTCTCCCAGGTGGACAGATCCCCCTGAATCCCTCTGCCCAATGCTACACAGACTCTTCCTGTCCCTGTTGCTCTGGGTTGGGGATCTCTGTGTGGGGTTGAGCCTCCACACTCCCAGGGGGAGGGAGTTTTCAGGGGCAATATCTGTTTGGCCTGTCAGTCGCCATACCTGCTCGAGGGGGACTTTCCCTTTCTGCATCTCCACTCCTCTTACCAGTCTCTACATGGCTTCTTCAGTGCTACCTAGGCACAGTATTTCAGATCAGCAACACTTCAGGTGGTTTTCTTTCTTTCTTTTTTTTTTTTTTGCTTTATTTCTTTAAATTTAATTTTATTTTTATTGTTTTAAGTATTACAAATAGTAGTACATATGTCTCCTTTTTTTTCCCCCCTTGATCTCCCCCCGACCTCCCCTACCCCCCAGGACATGCCTTCACCTGCCCACCCTGCCCCCCCGCCCCAGTGTCTTATATCCATTGGTTGTGCTTATATGCAAGCGTACAAGTCCTTCGGTTGGTCTCTTACAGCCCTCCTCGCCCAACCTCCCCTATCTTCCCAATGTAGTTTGACAGTCTGTTCAATGCTTCTTTGCCTCTGTATCTTTTCCCCACCATTTCTTTCCTTTAAAAAGTTTTGCCTTTGCAGACTGGAAATAAACATATAATAACAAAACAAGACAAAACAAAAAAATGTTTGAGTCCCAATTTCAATGTCCAACAGTTCCTTATGTGTACATGTCAGCATTGATATCTGGATGGTGGGCACATGGTGGCAATGCAGATCTGACCCTCTCTGGTTTGGTCCTAGGCAACATGCAGCGGTGCACAGCTGCTGACTGCTCCCATGGCAAGGCGTTGTCAGCGTCTTCCATCTCTGGACTGTTTTTTCCTCTTGTCTTCGTGGTTGGAGCACTCCTGTCAATTCCTCTCTGTTGCAGGAATCCATCTGGTCTTGGGGTTGTTTTCTGAAAATATACAAATATATTCTCAACCACAAGTTAATAAAGGAATCTTTTCTATATAATTGATTTGGGATCCTTTTTATTTTTGATTTTCCTTTGTCTTATTTAGACACCATGTGTGTTTTTAATGGCCGTCTTGCTGTTAGCATTGCAAATGAAACTTAATTTGGTAAAGTAAAAATTTTCTAGATGTAATTTACTTATAGGATATTTTTCCTTACATGATATTGCCCTACTATCCCCCCCCCTTTTTTTTTTATTAATGGAGGTTTTTGTAAATTTTATAATGCAGTCTTGATAACTTTAAATTAAAAATTTTTTTTTCCCCCCACACATATGACTGCTTTAGGTTCATTGCATATTCAGGAATTTTACCATGAGATGAACTACCAACAGAAATTTTAGTTATTACTTTAAGAACAGCTTTTTGTCCAGTACTTGAATATTCACTTATTTCAATTAGGCTATTTAAATTAATCTGAAAACTCGATTACTATTTTACTGTCAAATTTAATACTCTACCAACAATCTTAGTTTACCCTGTAAATATTAGTGGGAAGGATTATTTGCATTCTTGAGTGGGCCCTGAGCATTCCAAATGCTCGTTGAATTTAGATATAGGGCAACTGCTGTCGGCCAAGTCTCTTGTCTGTTACCTGGGTCCCGATCTGAGCTGGGCCAAGTCTCTGTCTGTCCCCTGTATCTCGATGTGAGCTGGGCCAGGTCTCTTTCTGTTGCCTGGGTCCCGATCTGAGCTGGGTGTGGGAAGCGCGAAGCAGCCATGGGGGCAGGAGACCTCCTTTAGAAGGGGGTGAGGGTTCAAGCCCCTGCAATGTTGGGGGGGGGGTGAGGGTCTGTGCCCCACTTCTGTTGCCCCCCCCCCAAATTCTCTCCTGATGGCCCCTCTGCGACTGTGCCTGTCTTAGGTTGTTCCTTCCTTGAGGAATCTTCAGGTGGTTTTCAAGTTGATTGCTCTGTAGTTTAGCTGTAAATCTGGTCCATGGCTGGAAGAAAGTGCATGCAGTCTTCACCTTTCATCTCCCTGGCAGTGTTTTTGATCACTCCTGTCCCGTAGGGAAAAGAAAGCCCCCCGGAGTTGGGAATATACATACAAAGTAGAATGTGTGTAGATGTACCCATGCATGTCTGCCTATGGGAGCCTGAACCAGCAGCAACAGTGTCACTGGGATCCGTTCGAGGGAAAATCTCAGGTCCACCCAGCTCTGCTCACTCAGACTTCCAATAGTTGTGGGGTCATAATCTGTGTGCTAAGAAGCCCTTTGGAGGTTCTGGGGGGGATTTAGAAGTGCTGACTTAGTCCAATAAGAGAACTTCTTGAGGAATAAAGCCATGAAGACAGGAAGAGGTCTGTTCCCTCCCCTGGGCATGAGGCCAGCCTTGTGCCATTTAGACTCCATCATTGTCCTTTAGCTCAATGGCTTAAATGGTTTGCCCACCATCCAGAGCTGAGGTGCTTCTCTGCTCTGTGCTCTGGCTCAGGCTGCATGTTAGCAAATACGAACGGAACATCTGGCCCCTGCCCACAGAGGGACAGCAAGTGCAAACACCTCAATGAGTTAGAGGTCCAAGGGACGTGAAGTGCTCACTGCGAGAGTGAGAACGTGTAGGTTGGGACCTGCAGGAGAATGGGCAGTAGGTGAGAGGGTGGGACAGTGTGCTACAGAAAGGAAGAACCGTGTAAAAGTCGCGAGGCTGGAAGGTGCTCACCAGAATTGGCAATGCCCTAGGGAGAGGTCGATCACTCAGGGTCTTGGTGGCCACTTGTCCAGCACCTCCATATTCAAGGAAGGTACCTAGGGACACTGCACTTGGGCTCAGTGCCTTCCTGCCATTTGTCAGCCCTGGGAAGAGATGGACACAGGGCTGGTCTCGCTGGCCAGCCAGCAACACTTTGGGTGCTGTCCATCATGGGGCAAGTCTTTCCCCTCCACCTCTGTACCTCTGCCCTCCAGCTTGGCATATAGCAGGCACAGGATGCCCTTCTTGGCTCCGTGGCACTGAGGGTCTAGGTTCGAAGTTGGGCAGTCATGTGTTGGTACCCTGGCTGCTGTGGGAGCAGGTGATGTGGGTAGATGAGCCCCGGGTAAGGTGTTTTGAGACCCTTCCTATTGCTGGCTTTCTGGCTCGGCCTTGGCCAGGTCACTGGACCACCTGTAGACTGTTTCCTAAGCTATACCTGAGCTGGCCACTTTCCAGGGTGACTCAGAAGGTCCACCTCAGGGCGGGAGAAGGTGTGTTAGAGCAGATTTCTCAGATAAGAGTGCACACCTGTCACCTGCAGTCTTCTCAGCACTGATCTGGGGTGGGGTTAAGGGTTTGCATCTGTGATGCCTGGAGCAGCCAGGGTCCAACAAACACTCGTACACATGGAAGCAATGCCCTGCTGCTGGACTCCTGCTCAGTGCATAGCTTTAACTCACCCTGTTTCTCCTCCAGCCCTTTCTCAGCATTTGTCCTCAGTTCAAGGAGCTGGGCATCCAAGGCTTGTCGTGACCTTCTTAGAGTCACTGCTTCCCACTCCATCAGGGCCAGGCAGTGGAGGGGGGACAGGATGTGCCCTGCTCCCACCTTAGCTCCCAGTGGAGAGTGTGTCCTCATCTGCTAATTGTTCAAGAGAAGTCAGAGATCTCTAGCTTTAGTGGGAAATTTTGATTTATCAACTTCAGACCATTCTCTCTCTCTCTCTCTCTCTCTCTCTCTCTCTCTCTCTCTCTCTTCTCTCTTTTATACACACACACACACACACACACACACATTGATTTGGGCTTATTGTATAAGTCCAGGTTCTACTACCTGCCCCTCCTTCTCAGTTTCTCATCTTGTTTTTCCTCTTTTCTGTTTTTTTGGGGCATTTCTTCTCTTCTATTTTTTAAATAATTCAAATAACTTTTCTGCATCAGTAATAGTATTAGTAACTTTTTCCATGACATCTACTTCTTATTTAAATTTTTTGACATATAATTTACATACCTGTTAGGAGCCAGGAAATTGAAATGAATTTTTTTATTATAAGAATAAAATAGCCCAAGAGGGGAAAATGTAATTCACACACACACACACAACTATGTAATATTTTCATGTGAGTTCACCCTCTCAAGAATTATAGGAATCATATGATCTTTTGGTATCTCCCATAACTTTTGTCATAACCATTATCCCATTTAAAAGTTTCTAACTCATAGTATGGTATTTATCAGTTGGCAATGTACTACCTTATATTTATATAATGGTACTTTAACATTCAGTATTTCATTTGTTTCTGGTTATGGCCTCTTGAGTTAGAGATAATAGCTCCCAGTTACGTAGGAGGAGATTGATTTGAAGAAGATAAGTAACTGCCCCAAAGAGAAAAAACACAAATTTATATGTCTGGACTTTGGGGTGACCTGAAGAGCAGGTGAATAGATGGCTGCTACCCTCAACAGCTATTTGTGATGTTCATTTCCCCTGCTGTTGGGGAGGTGAGCAATGAAAGTCTGGCTTCGAAGGCTGGCATTCTCAGCCACAGCTAAGCTCACCTTGAACAGGGTGTCAGCAAATGAACATGATTTTACTAATCTTCAGGTTTACAGTAAACTGGAAGAACTGACCTCTTCTTTTTATGGGAAGGCATGTGACCTGAGCTTGAGTAAGAGCCGGGGGAGGGGAGCTGAGCCTTCGGCAAACCAGCATTGCATTTCCCCATCATTGCAACACTCCTTGGAGCAGAAGCTGGTTTTAGGGTGCTGGCTGGACACCTGAGAAGGAATGTGGCTCCTTGGCCTGGACTGTGTGTATCTCTACCACACGCAAGAGCCCCTTGCATGAACCTTGTATTGCATCAGGAGCATCCTATTTGCATGAAAGATTCTTTCCAACAGCTCAGGCTGTGGTGCTCAGCCCCAGCTGCACATTAGCACCACCCAGGGAGCCTTGAAACCACAAGGTTAACTGGGTCAGGGTCCCTGGTGGGGGAGGCCCAGGTAACACCAATGTATGGCTGGGCTTGAGACTATTGGTGTGAAGTACCTGCTTCAGATTGTCCACAGGGGATCACCCTAAACCTGTGAGATCAAATTTGTGTAGTTATTGTTTTGTTTTCCCAGGCTCTGACAATCACCCTTCTCCTTGCAAGGAAGTAGAAACCTCACCTTTGATAAGGGAAGAGTCCACCTCATCAGAGAGTAGTGCAGGTCACAGCAAACCAGAATCTCCCCGGATTCAGACTCTACGAATACCACGTCTAATGTTTATTAACCTTTTTTGTGCAGTCAACTGCTTGGATCAGCATGTTCAGAAGTCCCCAGAGAGTGTTGCTTTGATCTGGGAGCGAGACGAACCCGGAACTGAAGTGAAGATCACCTACAGGTATTGTGTGCTCCCTCATGGCAGGCATCTCGGTGGCCGCCCCGCCGCCAAGTGTCTCCTGGGCCTCTGTGTCTGCTGTAGACGCTGGCACCAGGTGCCTCTGCTGAACTGCTTTCCAGAATTGCCCAGTTTGGAGGAGGCCTGGCTTTCCTATTCACTTGGCAATGTTCATTGTCTTCAGATTCCCATAGAAGGAACTGGTTCCTTGGGAACAATGATGATGAATGTTCCAGGGCATTGGGGAAGCTGTTGGCACAGTTCTGTGAGTGTGAGTCTGGTCCTGGGCAGGTGTCCTGATTGTCTGAATATGAAGGAACATTGGGCATGTTCTTGCATCCCAGGAAAAGTAAGCATGAACGCGAGCTGAATGAAATACACACTGACATAATTGTTATAATTACTCTCAGTGTGCTTATAAGAGTGGGACCAAAAATAAAATCAAGTCTTTTAAAGAGGGGATTCACCTGACATTTGTATTTTTTAACTCCTTAAATTCTTCACATATTCTAAGTGCCAAGCACCCTTCTGGATATTGTGTGTGTGTTGAGGAATTTGAATAAACCTGCTGTCCAGGAAGAGTACTGGCCTCCTGACAGAGCTGCCTCCTGTGGGGACAGCCTTGCCTGGGGTCTTTGTCCGTCACTGCAGGGCACTGGGTCTCCTTTCCCCGGGAGTAAATCTCCTTTTGCTAAAGCCTGGAGGTCCTTCGGGTTCCCTGTACAGTACTATCTCAGACCCACGATGAATCTAGTTGTGTGTCCTTTACAGCCACCCCCACTCCCCATCAAGGAGTCACGAGCACGATGATGGTCCTGGTGGGTATCTTACAGTTTTTTATGTGCAATCATTCAGCACATTTCATCGTGTGCCACTGTACCACACAGTCCCCAAGCATAGAGCGGTGTGGCTGGGCTGTCTGAGGAGTGTAAGGTTCGAGGCGCAGGAAATGGGAGTCGGGGCCCAAGGCGTGTTAAAGGAGGAAGTTTATTCCGCACTAGTGAGCGAGATTCATTACGGAGGAGGGTAGAAAAACCAGGATTAGAGAAGGAGGAGGAGGAGAAGGACCCAGGCGGACTGCCTCGTAGACTGGGGAGAGAGCAACACGTGTTAGTGGTGAACACGCCTTTTGAGGGGAGGAACAGGAAGGGGTGGGGCCCAGGGCACTTGGCACACGCTGATTGGTGGTTCAATGTCTTGGGGATGTCCCGGTGGCAGACGCAGTTTATGTCATACCCTGCCCACCAGTTGGTGGAAGGGAGGATCTATCAAGGAGATGACATTTAAGCTGAGGTCTATTGATGAGAAGAAGCAGCCATGCCTGACTGGCATGGTTCAGTGGTCACAGCATGAACCAGGAGGTCACGGTTTGATTCTTGGTCAGGGTACATGCTCTGGTTGTGGGCTCGATCCCCAGTCAGGGGCATGCAGGAGGCGGCCAATCGATGATTCTCTCTCATCATTGATGTTTCTCTCTCTCTCTCTCCTTCTCCCTTCCTCTCTGAAATCAATAAAAATATTTTCTAAAAAAGAAGAAGCAGCCATGAGAAGAATGGGGCAAGAACTTCCCAGACCAATTGAGAACCCTGGGGGTCCTTATTCAGCGTAGGTCCCTGGGAACAGAAAGAAGGTGCTTGTGGCTGGGGTGATAGGATGAGGGAATGTGGTGGGAGGAAGGTTCAGAGAAGCAGGTTCGACCCAGGAACCTGAGAACAGCAGTTCCTCTCCTGCCACTCGGGTGACTGAGCAAGGGGGCAGGGGGTGGGAGGGGGGCACTGGGCACCTCTAGCTTTCTGTTTGTTTCTTGAACTTGGGATTTACCACCAAAGATGGTAAAATTTGCCAAAAATGATAAAACTACTCATGTTGACCTTTTGGTGCAGCAAACTGACATTTGTTAATCTGCTGCAGCTTCCAGTGGGCACTGCCCTATTCATTGTCTCCTGTTTTTGCCAAGACCCTCAGCAGCCACAGCCCCTCATGGCCTTTCCAGCCCCTGCATCAACCTGTCTCCCATGGGCCGAGCCGAGAGCTTAAACAGATAAACCTGAGGCCCCATTGGACAACTAAGGCAGGCCCGAGGACACCTGAGCACACCAGAGATTAGAGAGTGCTGCTCCAATAGACAGACTGTATCCACTGTTCCTTACCATTATTGGCCCATCTTGAGTGATGTGTGATTCGTTCGTAAAAAGAGCAAGGCTCTATGGGTGGGGGTGGAGGAGCCTACCATCTGGATGCTGGAGATAAAATGGTTCAGCCACAGACTGAATTCCTTCCATCGCTGCCTCAGGCATGCCTGGATCCTGGGGCAGGGGGCGGGTGGGCGATGGGTCACATCTCCTTGCTGGGCATCGCCTGTGCGCACACCGAGTGGGTGTCAGCAGCATTCGACAGTCTGAGAGCGGGGCTCAGCCTGGCCTTTGGAGATGTGTGGTTAATTGTAAACCTCGGGGAATTTTCAGGAGTGCAGCCAGCGTGTTAAAGCTGAGGATAACTTTAGTTCCACTTCACCAAAGTAACCTTGGGCAAGCGGCAAATTTATAAGTGCAGGCCAACTATTCTCTCTCCAAAAATATGGAGATTTAGCCCAGAACAGCTTTATATACTTTAGCTGTCTTAGCACCAGATGGCTATTACTATTTACTGTTTGAATAAAAAGTGTACGTACAGATTGTCTGAAAGTGCAGTTAGTTTTTGAGAGACTTGGATTATTGTTTTCCTGGTCATTTTTGGCACAAGGTTTTCTTTCTTTCCCCTTGGAGTAAAGCCACCCAGACCCTGATGCTGGCTGTCCTGCCAGCGTAAAAACTGCCACTAAAATAAAGTGCTCTCCTGTTTGGTGTTCCCTGTGGTGGCACCCAGATGCCCCAGGATGGCCACAAGCCCAAAGATCAAGTTCTAGATTCATAGCCTGGGCCCTTAAGAAAACACCTGGGGGTTGCTGGTGGCAGTGCAGTTTCTTGGGGACCATGCCCACCTAAGTCAGTCTCAAGCCTGGGCGAATGTCTCATTCCTCAGGTGCCCAAAGCCTCTCACTCCTGGGTTTGCTGAATTTTTTTGGACGAGGCACATTTCTGAAGAATCATTGTAGAGTTTGTTAACAAACCAATAGCTCCTGCCCCAATAACTATTGGCAACACCTTTATCCTACTCACAAGAATTGCCACTGTTTTCCATATGTATAGGCAGACATACGTGTACTGCCCACGGGTGTGTGAGTGTACACACACCACATGTACTTGTACATATACATTTTAAACATGCTCATTCTCCATTCTCCAAGTATGTTTTTGTTGTTGTTGTTAATTATCACCCAAGGATATTTTTCCCATTTTTTTTTTTTTTTAGAGAGTGGAAGGGGAGAGAGAGAGAGAGAGAGATGTGAGAGAGACATCAATTGGTTGCCTCCTGCACACACCCAGACTGGGGCTGGGGATTGAACCTGCAACCCAGGTACATGCCCTTGACTGGGAATAGAACCATGACCCTTGGTGCCTGGGCTGACGCTCTAACCACTGAGCACCATCGGCCAGGACTCCAGGTGTTTTTATAAACTGCTCTTCATGTCGAATGATGTGTCCTGGAAACATTCTCCAGGTTTCAGGCACAGCCTCTGTGATTACTTAGCTGTTGTCTTCAACTGTCTACTATTCTGAAGACTGGTTGTATTTGTAACCTTATCTCCCTCGGGTGGGAGAGGCCTGGCAGGTCAGCTTTGGGAATCCACCTGCCAGGAGGCCCCTTGTCCTAATCCTGCCCCCACCCCTCCTGCAAATCAGGCCCTGCTTTCTGGGATGCCGGCTGGCACCAGTTCCGAGGCATACCCTGCCGATGGGCCGAGGCTGCAGGAGGGGCTGCTCCTCAGCAGTGCAGTAGGCCTGTGCTGCCATCTGCCTCTGGTAGGAGAGCCTCTTGGGCTGTGGTTTTTCATGCTCCCTCCTGGAGAAGTATAGTGCTCGTGTCACTTCTGAAGTGAAGAGGCAGGAAGGCTTTGCTTGGCAGGGATCAGCCTGGGATAGTCAGCACACATCTCTCCCTCTCCCAGGAAAGAGGGCAGCCTGTGACCTGAGGCTGGAGCAAGGGCCAGAGGGCCACCCAGGCCCGTTTTCAGATGTTGTTCAGAAAGGCCTGAGGACACTCTTCTCACCTATGAACCAGCAGGACTGCAAACCCCTCTTGCACTGCCCGAGGCTGGCCACAGGAGCTCTCCAGCCTGTGCCTATTTTACATGATTGCCCTTCACCTGTAGTTCTGGTTGGCAGATTTCAGAGGCCCTGGGGGATGGGGATGTGGAGAAACACAGATCCGTTTTCTTCAGGGCAGTGGTGGTGGGGTCTCAGGTAGATTCAGACCCATGATGTGCGTGGGTGCCCAGAAACAGGAGAGAGCAGTATGTGGGGGTGCCATGCTGATAGTATTTACCAAAGCTTTTAAGCAGTTCATCTTTTGCCTGAGGTTCTTTATTTTTATTTTTAATGTATTTTTAGTGATTTCAGAGAGGCAGGGAGAGAGAGAGAGAAACATCAATGATGAGAGAGACCATTGACTGGCTGCCTCCTGTATGCCCCCCACTAGGGATCGAGCCTGGGATGTGACCGGAATCGAACCTGGGACCCTTCAGTCTGCAGGCCAGTGCTCTATCCACTGAGCCAAACCAGCTAGGGCAGCCTGAGGTTCTTTAAAGAGGGCTCTGAACTTGAACCTGAGTCCAGATGTGACCCTTGTAATTAAGCTGTAGCAGGTTTTAACACTGTGGATCACAGCATCCTCATCTGTCACAGGGATTAGGGACCAGTCCCGTTCCAATGCTAGTGGGTGTGGGGCAGCGCATGGTGTCATGCCCAGTGTTGTAAAACACAGAGTAGCAGAGCTGGGCATCTATGCTGCTCCAGGCAGGGCAGCAGGCATCCTCTGGTGTGTGTGTGTGTGCGCGCGCGCGCACGCGCGCGCGCTCCCCTCCCCCAAAGCGGTCTTCCCCGCACCCCCCCCCCCCCCCTCCAGTAGAGCTGAGTGTAGTTTTCACTGCGAGTCAAGCCCTTGGAGAGGAGGATTTCTGTGGTTGTTCCATCGGGGCCTTTTATTGGGGAGGGCCTCTCCACAGTGAGGAGAGCTGGGGGCCATCGTGCCCTCGACCCTGCCTGCCTCAGAGCTCAGGTGCCCCGGGATGGCTTTTTCCCTGGCTGTGCTGGGCCAGGCATTGAGACTTGATGCAGCCCAGTGCCTAATGTGGGGAGGGCCCAGGAATATAAGATGGGGCCTGGCCCTGTGGAGCGCCCCTCTGTCCGAGGCAGCTAGACCAGCACACATGGGCAGAAGGAGCGGATGGGCTTGCAGCCTAGAGGCACCTCCCCCAGAGGCTGGTTTGTGACCTTCCTGGGTGTCTTCAAACTTGGCCACTTATTAAGGTCACAGAAGTGGCTGGTCCTTGTGGGTGCCAGGGGAAGGAAGCAGGAAGTCTCACCATGATTGAGAAGGCTCTGGGGAAGTCCTGTGAAGGGTTGGGTTTTGGGAGGTAGAGGAAAGGGAGGCGAGATGGTGGAGGCAGAGTGGGTAGTGATATGCAAGCACACTGTTGGGTGAGGCAGCCAGCAGAGGTGGAGATGGGAGGCCTGTGTTCCATGCGCTCTGCCCCCTGGCTGTGTGTGAGACCTTAAGCCAGTGGTTGGCAAACTGTGGCTCGTGAGCCACATGCGGCTAATGAGTTTGAATAATTAGTTTGCCGACCACTGGACTAGACTAAATGTTACCATGTAGTTGGAAGCTGTGAGGATTAGGCAATTGTGGCATATTGTGTACAAAGAGGTAAAGGGTAGTATATGACTACCCTAGTATATGAGTTGTCGGCAAACTCATTAGTCAACAGAGCGGCAAACCACGGCTCGCAAGCCTCATGTGGCTCGTGAGCCGCAGTTTGCCGACCACTGCCTTAAGCAAATCACTCCAGCTTTTTGACCCTCAGTTTTCTCATCTGGAAAATGGAAACACACTTCTCCTCCATTAGGTGGCTGAGTGTTAGCAGGACATGGGGGATCAAAGCCCAGAACAGTATCTGGGAGGATGAGGGTCTGTCTTAGCTGTAGGTTGGGGCCAGTTGAAGGGAGGTCAGCAGAGGGTTTCAGATTTGACAATGGGGAGGGGACAGGGTGGTCCTATGGCTGCTGGAGCTGGGAGGGTAGGGCTGCGTTTCCAGGGTGAGGATTTCAACTCAGGAGAACAATTAGGTCTGCTAACAGGCTTCCCCTCCACCTTCTCCTGTGCCTGACCTTTGCACCTTGCTCTTCTTCTCACCCCCAAATAATTACTTCAGTAGGCAGATCCTTTATTAAAATATTGGGGCAATTGAAGGGAGGATCATAAACTGGCATAATGAGGTTGATGGGTGTAGTGATAGGTCACTTGTCACACAGGTCAAAGTTGATGTGTTCAGTGGGCTCCCCTGGGTAGGGCAGAGAGGCCAGTGGCTTCCGTCCGTATGGTATCCCAGCTTCTAGCCCGAGAGGAAGCTGACTACCAGAATCCCGTAGAAACCCGGTGTTCCTTGGATCCTGCTGGTTTTAAAGACTTTCCTTAAGACTTTGGCTCCTGGTGTTGAAGTGGAAGTGTTTTGAACCTTTCTGAACATAACCACTTATTTTTCTTTGTCCCTCTTTTGGGCAAGCTAAGGCCCCCGGAGTTTCATATTTATACTGACCCACACTGAGAGTCTGTCTGCATGTCCTGGGAAACCTCCTTGAGGGACTTTCTGAGCACAGTGGGAGAGGCTCACTTGGGGGGAGCACACATCCTTTGGAACTGGATGCGTGCTTCCGTGAACCCCCTTCTTCCATCCGGTGGTGGTGGGGATTGGTTGGGCTGTGGGAGGTGAAGGTGCACAGCATGGTGAGGGGAGAATGTAGACTCTGGGGGTGCGGGTGGGGGCTGGTGCCAGCCTTTGGGGGGGGGGGTGGGAGAGGATTGCCTGTGCTGGGGTGGGTGGGGAAGGGCACAGGCTGTGCTGCAGCTGGCACTGGGAGCTAAGGCTTCCAGGACAGTGCTCTGTTGTTCCTGTTTGTGTGTCCCCTCTGCTTCTGGAGGCTCAAGACAGTGGGGTTAGCTGTGCTGTGGGCCTCACTGTGGGTCACACCGCCGTGCCCTGTGCCTGGTCCCCATCAGGACCTGCCCGGGACCAGGGCCACCAGGAACGAATCTGGGGAAGGCTGCAGTAAAAATCTCACAGCCAGGCTGGGAATAGGGCAGCCCAGCCCTTAGTCCTCCTGTAGTCGTGGCTGACCCATTGGCCTGGGGGCAGCCCCTGGTCAACTGTGTAGGAGCTAACACTGATGATCTTAGTTCATATTCATGGTGGCCCTTAGTTTTAAAGCCCAGGACCTGACACCAAATGAGCTTCAGGAAATCTCAAGCTCACCTAGCTAGAAGGGTCAGAAGAAGGGTTTGAACTCAGCCTTGCCTGCCTCGGTGGCTGTGCTGAGGAACCTGAGTCTCCCAAGGAGCACTAACTTGGTGACAGGCTCCGAGGTCTGTGTGCAGAGCCTGAACCTGCTGTGTGCAGATAAAATGCCCTTTCACTGATCAGGGCGGTGTGTTCTAGATGTTGTCCTCCCCTTCTCCCTCCCCGCCCCCCCCCTCCCCCCCCCCCCCCGACCCCAGGAGAAGCAGGCACACATGAAGTGTTAATACCAGCTCAGGAGAAGGGGACTCATCACCAGTTCCAGGGGCTCCAGGTCGCTGGGAGGAGGGACAAGGCATAGTGTAAGGAGGAGGCTGGGCTGTGGAGTCCTGGTGTTACAGTGGGACAGGGAGGAGTAGAAAGCACACATTGCTCGAGTGGCATTGCACTTCGGGGTGCTTTGGAGGCAAGGGGGCATCACTGTGGGCACCAGAGGAAGGGGCAGTGGGTGGGTACTGCATGCTCCTCAGGACAGGTGCTGTCCCTCTCTTGCTCCTCGTCATTCTTTCTCCTGGCCCTCCCTGTGGCTGTCTTGGATCCCATCTGCTGTGGTAACAGTAGGGGTGGGTGAGAGGCTTGACAATTTCCTGTCAACAAACCCAGTTAAACTTCTCCTTAGAAATTTGGAGCGAGGTGTTTGGACCACTGTCACATGAGAGGATCCGCATGCTCCCTGTCTGGGCTGCCACAGCGCCATCCCCCCCCCCCCCGCCCCGCCCCGCTGGTTCTTCTTCGAAGGCGGCTTGGGGGGAAGCCTTGATCGAGTTTATGCAGTGTGGGCATGGAATTTAGAAAAGGGTGTAAGGGTCTTGCTGATGCAAACGTTTTCAGGAGTTCCCTGTGGTCTCCAAACATGCGAGAGCTTGAGTGACGTGTCTGTTCGGCAGGATCTAAAGCAGTGTGATCCAGTCCAGGTGTGCCTGAATCTCCTGGGAGGTTTCTAACAACACAACACCCACACCCTGCTTGGGCCCTGAGCCAGGACCTCCTGTGGGGCCTGGGGATTTGCACGTGCAGATGCATTTCTGGTCACATGGTGAGAAAGTATTTATCAGGATTTAGTTGCAGAAAAGGGAAGTCAACTGCCACTCTTTTAAGCAGAAACAGAATTTATACCAGGTGCTTACAAACCCACCAAGGAGCAGCCTCTGGCAGACTCCAGCCCTTCCCTCTGGGGCAATCAGAATGGACTCATGAGACCCACTGACACTGCCAAGCTTTCAAACACATTGTTATGGCTTTGGTCTAAGGATCAGGAAACCACGATTATTGCTGGCTCAGTTGCCTCTTGCAGCCAGTGGAATCTCTCCAGGCAAAGTCCAACATCTCCTGATCACACTGGGTGGCAGCAAGACAGCAGCCCACCATGCAACTGCTCCTGCTTGCAGCTACCTGGGGCAACCCGAGGCATCTGCACACCTGGGCGTGAGGCATCTGAGGTGGCGGATGCACCCCCGGGAGGCTGGCCTGGATGTGGAGAGAATGCCATGCAGTTGCAGGCAGGGTGGGTTTGTGGACCCAATTTCAGCTGATGCCTGGGTGGTTGATTGTTACAGTGTGGACTGGGCCTCTACCTGCTCCAGTCCCAGGCTGCTTGGCTGGGGCCTGGTCATCCCTCTTCCCAGTACAAGTGACAAGAACCTCTGAACCCCTCCTTTGTGCACCACAGCTGTTCAAGTTCTGTTCTAACTACTAGGCTCCAGGCTCTACCTGTAACTAAGTGCTTCCACCAGGGCCAGTCACGATTTATACTTGTTGTAGATGCTTTGGCTATTTTCCAAAAGGATTGTTGGTTTTTTCCCCTCACATTACAACACCCATTATTTTTCTAACCCTTACAACTAAATTATGGATAGTTTTCCAGTCTAATGTTTCACATGAGGAAGTCTTGGTCATGTTAGCAGCTGGTGCAAATGAGGGCACTTTTGTGGAACCGCAAAAGGGTGGTGCAAGGCCTGGGAGCGCTCTGGAGTACGGGGAGCTAGTGCCCTGGAACCGGGCTGACGAGCTGCACAGCCAGCTACAGTGGCCCAGGTGACAGCCTGTCAGGGAATGTACCTAAGAGTACACTTCCTGACCTGGAAGATGGGAGTGGAGCCTGTGGAAGCCCAATTTCAATGCCTTAAGCCCAGGGACAGGGGTCTGTAGCCTGGAAAAGAAGGTGACTTGTTATATAAATGTTTAATCACGGTTTTGTACATCTAAAACTAATATGATATTGTATGTCAACTATAATCAAAAGTAAATTAAAAAAAAGTGGTGACTGGGAGTGGAATAAAAGAGGCATGCATTATGTTCCTCTCATTGCTTCCAAGTGAACAGTTTTCTCTTTTAATATATTTTTATTGATTTTAGAGAGGATGGGAGATAGAGAGAGAGAGAGAGAAACATTAATGATGAGAGAGAATCATCATTCTGTATGCCCTCTACTAGGGATCGAGCCCACAACCGGGCATGTTCCTGACCGGGAATCCAATCTTGACTTCCTGTTCATAGGTCAACGCTTAACTACTGAGTCACACCAGCAAGGCCAGTTTTCTTTTATTTTTTTAACTATTTTTTTTTTAATCTTTGAGTTACAGTTGACATGCAATATTATATTAATTTCAGTTATACAGCATAGTGATTAGACATATATATAACTTATGAGTGATCACTCTGATAAATCTGGTATCCATCTGACATTATACATAGTCATTACATATTGACTATATTCTCTATGCTGTACTTTACATCCTGGTGACTGTTTTGTAACTACCAATTTGTACTCCTCAATCCCTTCACCTTTTTACCTCTCTCTCTACCCTTTCCTTTCCAACAGCCATAAAATGTTCTCTGTATCGCCCTAGTTAGTTTTGCTCAGTAGTTAGAGCATCGGCCCGTGGACTGAAGGGTTGTGGGTTCGATTCCTAGTCAAGGGCACGGACCTCAGTTGCAGGCTCAATCCCTGGCCCTAGTTGGGTCGTGTGCAGGGATGCAAACAATTGATGTGTCTCTCTCACATCGATGTTTCCCTCTCTTTCCCCTTCTCCCTCCCCTCCACACACTCTCTCAAAAAAAAAAAAAAAAAATCAATGGAAAAAAATATCCTGGGTTGAGGATTAAAAAAAAAGAAAGCCCCCTGTCTCACTCAACCACAGTCTCTGCTGGTTTTACAGCCAGAAGCTGTGGAGACTTCTCTTTTCAGCACTGAAACCCTGGGCTGGGGAGCCTGGGGTGGGGCTGGGACGCTTCTATCCTCAGGGGCCATGGTGGGTAAACTGTGGCTCGTGAGCCACATGTGGCTCTTTGGCCTCTTGAGTGTGGCTCTTCCACAAAATACCACGGCCTGGGCGAGTCTGTTTTGAAGAAGTGGCTTTAGAAGAAGTTTAAGTTTAAAAAATTTGGCTCTCAAAAGAAATTTCAATTGTTGTACTGTTGCTATTTGGCTCTGTTGACTAATGAATTTGCCAACCACTGCTCAGGGGGACCTCCATAGCTGAGATATCCCTGATTTATTTTTAACTGCCCATTCCACATCTCCGCCCCTCCTACCAGTCTCTGTGTGGCTGCTTCTGTGTGTTTTTAGTTATAGGGCTTCTGTTCAGCTAGACTTTGGCAGTTCTCAATGGTAGTTGTTCTGTAGTTTAGTTGTAATTTTGATGTGGTCGTGGGAGGAGGCAAGTATAGATTTACCTACTTCACCATTTTGACTGGAAATCCAAACAATTGTCGTTTTTATTAGCAATTATGTATTCATTATTAAATGAGTAATTATTAAATAAAGTGAATTAAATAATTAACAATGGTTGTTTTTTGTGAAGGAAGACCTTGGTTGTAATGGCCTACAGGGCCAGCCTCAGTGGGGAGTCATAGGCTGTGTTGGGGGTGCTGAAGGCCCCCAGGATTGGATCTGGTGTTATAGGGGCTCCTCTTCCCAAGTCCTGGCTCAGTCATTCAGGAAGTCATGCTGGTAGCTGGAAATCGAACGCGGTGGGACTATTTACACGACGATAACTGGGAAATGCTATAAATCAGGGCTTTCTTCCCTGAGAATATTGGTTGTTAAACATTTGCTGGCACAACAGTGGACTACATGAGTCATTCTTGTTAGCAGTGTTGTGTTTCTCCAGGCTGCGACCCAAAGGCCAGAAAAACGATCTGGGCCAGAGGCAGTCACACTGAGTGTGCCCTCTGGATCCCCACCCACGTGGCTGTGTCTGCCAGAGCAAACTGGCCCTACTTACTTTCCTTTGGGGGTTCACTTCGAAGGCTCTGTGGATTCCCCTTAAAGCCTGAGAAATAGAGCCACCCCTATCTGTGTCTGGTCTGAACCTTTTCGTGTGAACCTGGTATCAGACGAAGTGGAGGCTCCTCTTCCCCACTGTGTGTTGGCGGGGGGAGGGGTGGGGCGTGGTGGGGGGGGGCTAGCACTTCTTACGATATTCTGAGAAAAGAATTTTCTGGGACTCGCATGGGAGAATGAGTGATTTTTATTTGTGTGGAATTAAATCCCTGCATTTCCAAAAACCCATATCCCTTAGGTCAGTCATAGAAGAAGTGTAGCTGGGGTTTCAACAAAGCTAGAAGCAAAGCCATTGTCCAGAGTGTCCTTTGCATGTGGGAGCCAGGTCCAGTTCAGCATCAGGTTAGCTGCTGTCCATTAGTCCGTTGTGTGTGGGCGAATGTAGGGGAACAGGAGCAAAGGAGCCCACAAGCCCAGAGTCACATGACTTCCAAGAGAGCCAAGAGCACACACAAGAGAGCAAACTCCTTTGTTGAGGGGGTTATATATCCTGAATCTTCACATCCCCCGGTGTGATTGACAGCAAACGCCTTCTTTAGTCCCCGCAACTTGACTGGGCATTCGTCTGTCTTCCTTTTGCCCAGTCTCCTTCCCCCAGTGTTTTGCAGGGAACTTGCCTATGTCTGGCCTTCCCTTTGCTCCTTTCCTATTACTAATCTAGTTGATTACAACGGTATAAAGCCCACTTGCTCTGTTTTGTCGTTGCTGGTGTGGCCCAGTGGACTTGCGTGGAGCAGTAGAGACCCACCAGATCTCACGTGGGCATGTAAACCTGGAGAGGGACCCGAACAACATTCTGTGACATGTTTTCTTTTAACCACAGGGAAAAGTGCATGTATTTATAAAGTTAAACCAACATCCTCTCTCATTTTCTGCCCGGGAAAGACCATCACTTCTGTGGCTTTCCTGGAAGGTAAACAAGCCTGCCGGGCAGGGGGTGAATGTCCTGCCAGGACACCAGCTGTTTTCTGGGCTGGGTTCCAGGCCAAGGTCCACCACTGTCTCTTGTCCAGGCTGCTAGCCTGCAGGCGCCCTGGAGCATGGGAACCTGGCTCCTCCTTCAAGTGATACGAGTGTGCTTTGCTCTAGAAAGGAAAGGACGTCTTTTCAGGGGACGAGACTCTGGTTGAAGGCCAGTTGCTGGGGTTGGAGGGGACATGGGCCCAGCCGGAAATTAGGCATTAATTAGGGAGGAGGACAAAGCTTTTCTGAAGTCTTATGGTTACTTCCATTCCACAAGGCTTGTCCAGAGGCCAGTGACATGCTAGGCTGTGTCAGAGTAGGAGAGAGAGACGTGCGATGTGGCATTTGACCTGGACATGCCCAGGGAGACAACCCTAGGACAGGTAGTCCTGAGTGTGGAACAGAACATTGAGTTATGAGGGAAAAGGCTACCCACACCCCAGTTCTCCTTCCTCCTGATTACAAGAATGGCTGGATGTAACTGCAGTTAGCAGACTTTTAACGCTTCCTGATTTCCGTTTTGAATGGGTCAGCATCAGGTTCAGAGCCTTTAGTTTATTCTTAAAATAAATTTACATAGCCCGGCCAGCATGGCTAGTGGTTAAGCATCGACCTATGAACCAGGAGGTCATGGTTCAATTCCTGGTCAGGGCACGTGCCCGGGTTGCAGGCTTGATTCCGGGTAGGGGGAGTGCCAGAGGCAGCCAATCAATGATTCCCTCTCATCATTGATGTTTCTATCTTTCTCTCCTTCTCCCTTCCTCTCTGAAATCAATAAAAACATATTAAAACATAAATTTACATTAAAATACCCCCCAAGAGATAAACCAAAGAACTTATATACTTATATGCATAGCCCATGGACACGGGCAATAGGGTAGGGAAGACCTGGGGGTGGGAAGTAGGGACTGGGAGGAGGATATTAAGGGGGTGGGGATTGGAGATATCTGTAATACTATCAACAATAAAAAATATATTTTAAAAAATGCCCCCTCCCCCACACAATGTTATAGGCACCTTTGCCATAGAAAGTGAGCAGTTCTGATGCTGAGGGTTATAGAGAAACTGGTTGAGACAAGATCCTTGGAGCCAGGCCTAACCCTTTCAGTTGAAGAGCTGTGAGAAAGCCTGTGTGTTGAGACAGGCTGGAAAATGAGGCTGTTGTGAGGGTTAAATGGACGTGCAAAGGACTCAGAGCAGCACTGGGCACAGGACATGCACTTAACAGCAGTTACTGTTGTCATTCCATGAGCAGGAATTATGATGGGGGGTAGGTAGATAGGAGGAGGGTGTTGTAGATAGTAACACATGGGGGCTAGGGAAGGAGCCAGTCCCCTCGATGCTGAGGAGGCCTGGAGAGGAAGTTTCTTGTGCTTTAGTGGGTGGCAGTTGTGGCTGGAGGAGGTGGGGTTGCTGATGGAGACTGTGGGGTGATGCAGTGGGTGATGGATGAGTGGGGTGCACAGGGCATAGAGAGGTGGGTCTGTCTGTCTTCCCTCCAGCCTCTCGGAATCACAGGCCACAGGCTGAGTGAGTGCTGGGAACCTGCAGGCTGGTAACAGACCTGACTGGGATGATGTACCCTTTTCAGATCCACCCCCTCCCCAAGGTGAGGACTTCCCAATAGCCCCTGCCACAGGGACACAGCAGGTGGGCCATGTAGGTGAGGGCTTCATGCATGGCGTTCACATGCTTGTGAGGCTCATTCACTCTGAGTCAGTGAATAACACATTTACAGTACTTGCAACATACACAAAACCAAACGGGCATTTTCATCCTCCCTCCTAAGGAGAGGCCCTGGAAGTGCCCACCTTCTATGAAGGAGGCACAGATTTTCACTACGCTTCTTTTTCTGCCACTCTCTGCAATAATTGTGCCTGGGACCTCATATGTGATCCTTGTCTTCAGTTGGTTACAGCTGCTATAACAAAACACCACAGACTGGGGTCCTGTAAGTAGGAGAAACTTATTTCTCACAGTAGGGGAGTCTGGAAGTCCACATTCAGGCACCAGCATGGTGACATTCTGAGGTTCTCCTCCTGAATCACAGCCAGCACCTTCTCACTGTGTCCTTGCACGGTGGAAGGGGCAGGGGAGCTCTGGGGGACCTCTTTTACGGGGGAACTAATCCCACTCCTGAGGGCTCCACCTTCATGCCTAATCGCCTCCCAAAGGCCCCTCCTCCTGGTACCATCATCTTTGGGGGTTAAGGTTTCCACATGTAAATTTGGGGGACACAACAATTCAGACCATAGCAGTCCTCACAATAACTCTGGAAGTGGGCCTTATCATGAGGCCATTTGGTAGATAAGGCAGCTCCCCTAGGCATATGGGGAGCTGGAGTGGGGACCCTATCTCTGGTCAGAGGTTGTTTGGCCTGAGAGATAAACTCTGAGTCCAGTACTTTCTACAGAGCATAGCAAAGCCTCAAGGAAAATACATTTATTTTTTGTAAGAAATTTAGAAAACAGGTTGTTCTAGTGATTCCCAATTCACTGGCTGACCGGCATCACCAGTGGCAGTTTAGATCTTGGGTCCTGTGAAGCCTAAGTATGTCTGGGGCATTCCTTGGAAAATAGCAGCTTTGGGAGTTTTTGTATTTAAGTGTGGCTACTGCTTTATATTTCACTGCAACTTTTGTTTACTAAAGGCCATTGTCATGAAGTGAAGAAATGATGTGTGAGGAATTTGGTACTTGGTTTATGAGCCCATTCAGCTGAATTTCCTGAGCCTCTTCTATTCTCTCAGTGGGGTAAACAGCAGAGTGAGCAGATTCCATCACCATTACATCAGATTTAGTGGCCACAGTAATGTCTGGATCAGAGGAGTCTGCCAGCAGGCAGGGAGTTCTGAGAGGCGATTCATGAGCCACCTCCATGCCCTGCCTGGCCTTCCATGTTCTCCCTGTGTGAATTAGGTCCTTCCTCTGTGTTCTGCTTCCCCAAACCAGTCCTTTCTTCTCTCACCACCATTGTCTTTCAGAAATGGTTTGCTGAAGAGAATAGCAAATTCTAGAGAAGTGTACCGGGGAAAAGATGAGCATTCTTTCAATTGTTTGCATCTGGACCACGGAGTTAACCCTGCCCCTGTAAGCACTCGGTTTAGAGAAGAGAAATAACTGTTCATGAAGTGTTTTGTGTCTGTCACAGGCCTTCTACTCACATATCAACACAATTACCTGGGTTTAATTCTCTTATTGGCAGAAGAAAATGAAGAAATGAAACGAGCTGTGAGTTGGTTTATTAGTGGTGGTGGTCCTTTCTATTTGCTCTCTGAAAGGGGCAGGACATTTACCTGCCAGTGTGACACTGAGGTGATGGCAAACCTCGCCCGCCCGTTCTCGGTTTCGGAAGGTGGAAGGCATCTGCAGGTGGACAGTAGTCATGGTTAGAGCACAAGCTCTAGTGACCCTGGGCCTGCCAGGCTCTTGTCGTTTCAGGCTTACCTGCTGTTCCCATTACTTCAACAAATACCTATAGAGTATCCTGAATGAGCTAAGCTCAGTTCTAGACACTGGGAAGGAGGCAATAAATCCCCAGTCTCTGCCTGAGTAGATTATACTCAGTGGGTACATCAGAGGTAAATCAGATAACTGGTGTTTATTTAATGACCACTAAAAGCCAGAGTAATTTTAGAAAGTGAGAAAATCATGCATTCCCCTTAAATACAAGATCACACACATGGCTCATCTTACTTTCCTATGCTGTCATCAGGAAAGAGCTAGGAAGGAAAGATACTTTCAAATAGTAACCAAAAAAAAAAAAAGCTTTATTTAAAAATGGATAAATGGATGCCAGTGTATTTCTTTCTCTTTCTTCTGAACTCCACTTCAGTGTGTCTTGCTTTGGACTGAGCTGGACCCGAGGTGCCTTTATACCACCTGAGCTGGGGCAGGTATCATACTGGTTACAAATACTTATAGTCAAATTATGTCTTTAGGATAGGAAGTTATTCCCAGCTGATGCTTAAGAGTTAGCTATACAAGGCCTTATTCCCGCCCCCACCCCGTGCCCCCCCCACCCCCGCCCAAGGCCAGTCAGCATTATACTGGTGTTAACACCATGCACACAAGGCCACATTTGTGTATTTGGTGACATTATTTGCATATGCCCAGGTTGAATCCTTGGCCCCAAGGAGTCTACATGGCAGACAAGTTTAGATATCTTGCTCAGTACCTGAATAATAAGTGTCATATTTCTCTTTGCACTTGAAAATATAATTTTAAATCATTTTAGTGCCATCATTTATCAGAAAGTTGTGCATAACCGTCCTTGGACAGAGACCACAGGCAAGGAGGCAGCCGGTGCTTCCTGCAGCAGCAGCCCGAAGCACTGGTCACTGCGGCTGTGTTATCCTTTTGACACAGAAGCAGCAGCATTTCAGTTTGTGGAAGTCTTTGAGAAGGCATGAGTATCCAAAAACATGCTTTTGAACAATCTCTGAGTACTTGGAATAACAAGATCATTTTAATAACTTTTTAAAAAATGTTTTGAAGACTTAGGTTCGCTCACCATATTTTCCAATGGGTTAAGTCTGGAGGCGATTGCTATTGAAAAGCAAAAGTTAAAAATGGAAAATCCAAGTTCAAAAAATAATGGGTTAGCTGGAAAGATGAGTAGAAATTGAAATAGAATTAAATAGGGACAAATGGACAATCTGGAAGGTCTGCTTTAAAAGAATTCTCTGATCAATGTAGGAAAGCACTAATTAAAGAGTAGCTGTTCCCATGTATTGGGGGATGGGGTGGATTAATGAACCCATTGAATTTGAGCTACCTGTGTCAGATGTTAAAATATTAATATGCTCTTAATTTACATGGTTAAGTTAGAGTTGAGGTCAGGGGTCTGGGTACCTATATTCTGAGTACCCATGGGCATATACCATGGAATGTGGGGTACATTTGATAACCTGGAGGTATCTAGAGAGTGAAAATGGGGTCATGGAGGGCTGGATGAGAGAGCCTGGGAGATGAAAAGCTTCATGGGATAGTGCTGAGTATTCAGGAATTTAAAGGGCTATCATTGAATGACAAATTAGATTTATTCAAGGCAGCATTAAAGGGCTGAGCCAGGACCAAGGGGTGGGATTTGAACAGCTACAAATCTTGGTCCAATTTTAGGAAGACTGCTTCTCTACTGAAGTGACAAAGAGGCAGCCCTGTGAGGTTTAGACTCCCAGCAGTGTGGTGTTGAAGCAGAGGCTGGACAGCTGTGATCAAGAATGTGACAGTGAGCCCTGGCTAGTGTGGTTCAGTGGTTGGAGAGTCCACCTTTGCACCGAAGGGTCGTGGGTTCAATTCCCCAGTCAAGGGCATGTTCTTGTGTTGCAGGTTCTATCCCAAGCCCTGGTCAGGGTAAGTGTGGGAAGCAACGTGTGGATGTGTCTTTCTCATATTGATGTTTCTTTCTCTCTCCCCTCCCCACTTCCACTCTCTCTGAAGATCAATGGAAAAAATATTCTCAGTGAGGATTAACAAAACAAAACAAAAAAAGTATGTTACAATGAGATTTCTAAACCCTGCGGAGGCTGCACCTTCTGACCTTCAAAGATTCCTTTGACCTTGAGGTTTATGGGTTTGGCAGAGTGGATAGGAAGGGGAGTGAGCTTAGAGATATACCTGGATCAAATTCTTTATCAGAAATTTCTCCTCTGGATGCAGCAGGATTGTGCCTCTCTCCCCCAGGCCCAGCTCCAGCTCCAGCCCCTGCGCACATGTTGAGTCCCCTTGACCCTCCAGGGGACACAAGGGTTACCTCAGGTGGTCTCCAGACCCTCCTCCAGGGCTATGGGTCAACTGCCCAGCTGTGACAGCCAGGCGGCATGTGCCCCTCTAGGGAACATTCACTCCCTTGTTTCATTTTTGCTGCCTTGTTCCTCCTTCCTACAGCCAGCTTTCCAGTAGGCTCTCCCTGCTGCCTCAGCGGTGTGTCACCACACTGAGATGGTAATGCGCGTCACACTCTCGTGCATGTACCTTCATTTCCCCAGTCAAACTGTGCTCTTGGAGAAAACATTCCTTCTCATTTCCTTGTCTGATGCCCCACTCAGCCCATGATTCCTAGAAAGGAATTATTAACATCTTAGCAGTTCACTAAAGTGAGTTAGCTGATTTTAGTCATTTTAGAAAATGATTTCAAACAAAGATATCTGATGGGAAAGATAATACCTACTGAACGTTTGGCAGGGTCCCAGGTGGGTGTTCCTTCTCATTAATACTTGTGACAGTTACACAAGGTGGATCGCGCCTGCTGCATCTCAGTGAAGAAAGGTAAGCTACCGTGCTTGTGCAGTTGCTATAGAAACTAATGCAGACTTCTCTGTTAGAACAGTTCACATTTGTTTCTTGACCGCAAACTGCTGCCTTTGGTCTGCAGGATGATTGGATCTCATCACCATTGATCGGTTACTCACACTCCGGCTCCATCTCCCTGAGCACTGCCCAGAGCTATGGCCACGGCCCCTGCCCTGAACCTGAGGTTACTCTCCACCTCATTGGCCGTAGTTGCCTCTTCAGCACTGTCACAGGCCATCCCAGTCTCCTCCCCTGGGTATAGTCGGCGTGTCTCTGGCCCCTGGATTCTGGGGAACTTCAGTGTTGGGAGATGTTGAGGGACTTTTTCTTACATCATAACATTTGGCAAGTGGTGAGTAGGGTGCTAATGAAAGGTACCTTTGTCCTCCTTCCACAAGCTTTAAGGAGAAAAGATGAAATCTCACAGAAGAAGCTTGTGGTAGCCGCTTGGGCAGGAGTTGCTGGTGGTGGTGGCGGGGAGGGTGCTTGGGATCTGGTTCTCATCTGGTCTCCTGTATGATGGCTGTGGGAAGAAGCAAAAGCCCCTGGAGGTCCCTGCCCGAGGTGGGGACCTTTAATTTTCCTCCTGCTGTAGTTTCCTGCGCAGCCTCTTATTGAGTTTTATCCTTCTCTGTAGACCTTTCCTCGATGGCCCTTTGAACGGAGGGGAGCTATGAAAATGTTTGTAGGGGCCTTGCAGAAAGGACTTGGAGGAGAGTCTGACCTCTGGCCCACTGCTTGCCATGGAGGCCGCTGCTGCCCCTCTCCGGGCCTCTCAGAGCACCGCAGAGGGCAAGGGTGTAGTCCTGCCCCAACCAGAGAGAGTGTCACCAAACCCTTGTCAGTCAGAGACCCCACAGTAGGGTCCTTCTGCCCAATGTTGCTCACAACAGAGGAATCAGACTGTGTTCAGTAAAGCAGAGCAGAAGCTTTATTCTTGGATTGAGGCACAGAGAACGGCAAGCTTATGCTCTAATGACACCTTCTCTCCGACTTGAAGAAATTAGGAGAGTCATACAGGGTTGGTGGCAGGTAGGTGGGTTCGGGGGTGAGGATTTCTGAGAAAAGGGTGGAGAGAGCTAGGAATTGCAGGGGAGTAGGCACAGCTTCTAAACAGGCTGGGAACATGCCTGACCATACGTCACATCTCATTCCTGTTAAGTCTCCACACTGGGCATGATTTTTAGCATGCTAACGAAGGGGATCTTGTCAAAAGATCACTCTGGAAGGGGTTGCCAGTGCCATCTTGGATCCTTCCAGAGCAGACCCGTTTCTTAGCTGTGGTCTTAGGCCTTTTACCTGGTTCTTTCCTGCAGGCTTAGTTCCTCCTGGAATTTCCACCCTTTCCTGACTTGTTCAGTCAGCTCTTACTAGGGGAAATGAATAAGAGAAAATAAGAAAGGCAAGCTCAGATCCTGATGGTACAGCAGCCCACAGCCTCAGCTAGGAGTCCCAGCCACAACCTCAACACCATCACAGCCACTACCATCTGCCCAACAGCAGCAGCAGTGGCTGTACCACCACCACCGTTATTATTTCTACAGCCACAGCCAGAACTGCCATCACCACCCTTCACCAGCAGCCTCACTAGTACCTGCAGCATGGAGCCTAGCTGCCCCAACGCCCAGCTGAAGCAGCTGAAACATGAGCAGAAACACGCCCTATAGCAACACCAGGAAACACCAAAGAGGAATACAGGCTGTGGTGAATCAAATGGTAATGCTGGAGAAAGAGAAATATCTTTAAAGAATCTGGGTTCTGATGAAGCTACCAACCATACTGCCAGGCTCCTCAGTGGTGACCAGCAAGTTGTAGACACTAATCTGAAGCAACCGGTAAAACCCAGCACCTTTTGGAAAGCAGGAATTAAAACCAGGAATTTTATTCAGAAAAACAGTATAGACAAAAAGAATGGAAAGACTTACAAAAATAAATCTGAAGAGAACTACTCTGTAGATAAGAGTGATCTTGTAGTAATTCCAAATGGTGTTGTAACAAATAATTTTGGCTGTATTACTAATGGTTATATGGGCAAAGGAGCAGATAATGGTGGTAGTGGATCTGAGAGTGGATATACCATTCCTAACAAAAGGAAAGCTAGGAGCAATAGTGCCAAGGATTGTGAAAAACCTAATTTACTAGAGGCCCAGTGCATGAAATTCTGCATGGGTAGGGTTCCTCGGTCTGGCCTGTGATCAGGGCCGATAGGGGCCTTCCTTCATTCTGCACTGCCCCCCTGGTGGTCAGCACATGTCATAGCAAGTGAGCGGTCGAACTCCTGATGGTGTTGAGGTTGTGGCTGGGACTCCTGGCTGAGGCTGTGGGCTGCTGTACCATCAGGATCTGAGCTTGCCTTTCTTGCCTTCCAACAAGACTTTGCATATTAGGCTTGTATATATATAGATTAGTATAAGACAAAATAATGCAACAAGAGACCAGTGTCTCAACTTAAAACAGGGACTTGAAACTCTCAATCCTGACTACAGTGAGCAAGAGGGAAATCGAGTAGATGGTTTGAAGACCATCTTGAAATATGAAACTGGGCCTGGAGGAACAAGTCGAGGAAAACCTGCTGTGGATGATATGTTGCAGAAAAACTGATATTAAACCTGGTGTGTGCAGAAAAAGTTGGATGATTGGCTCAGAGGAAAGCATGCTTCTGCTGTTGCCTCCAAAGAGGACTCTTGGGCCCTATTTAAACCTCCCCCAGTTTTTCTGGTGGACAACAGAGTGCTGAAATAGTGCCTAAAATAAGTTATGCAAGTAAAATTAAGGAAAACCTCAACAAAACTATACAGAACTCTTCTGTGTCACCACCTTTATCTTCATCCTCTACCTACATCATCTACTAGGAAAACTCAGACCCTGTGTCAGCGCTGAAATCTGTTACTTCGGCCAGTTTTTCTAATAGCTCTGTTTTAGCAGGGACTGATGAAGTGTGTGTTCTCCAGGGCTTCAGCCACTGCTACCTACTGTTGCTAATATGCTAACACCCATCTCTTCTGAGACTGATTCAGTTCTTTAAGACACAAGTCTAATTTCAGCAGCTGTTGAATAAATTAAGTCTAGCCTTTTTATCTACTCTTCAAATATGCAAACTGTGCTGTTGAGCACAGCACACGTGGATCTACCCTCTCAGACAGACCAGCATGACCTGAGGGATATCTTCCAGAATCATTGGGGTTTATCACTTATATATGAGCCCAGTGCCGGGCCCGAGACTGTTATTGGGAAGTCATCAGATCATAAGAGATGAGATTTCAAGGGGAATGTCCTCTACTTTGGTTTCACGGGGTGCTGAAATAACCCCCTCAGGAACTGAGCATCCTGTGTTTCCCAAGGCTTCCGAGCTGGAAAAGTGGGCTAGTCCTCAAGTCTGGGTAGCATTCTAAAATATGGGACCACTAGTGAGAGTGGAGCCTAATTCTTGGAACCCAGTCATATAGATGAGTATGGGAAACAGAGTTTATTCTTGTATTATCATTTATTGAAATATTTTCCATATAGACAACTATAAACCTACTTTTGCCTCACCCTGTATGTATGCATGTGCTTGTGTATGTGTATGTATATACCCACTGCTGCTTTTCTCCCATTTCCTGCTCTACTCCAGAAAAGTGGGAAGTCTATGACTGCCATAGACTCTAATTGGGCTGGTTTAGGTCATGTGCTAACCCCTAAACCAATCAGTTTGTTCAGAGAGATACAGGGTTCTGATTGGCAGGCTGATCCTTACAATAAGCCTGGGAGTGGAGGGTGGGGTCATGTGTGGGAGGGGAGAGGTGTGGGCTAGTGGGCCCCTAGCATAGTCTTCATCCAGCTGCACCCATTGAGCACTTAGCATGAAGAGAAATGGGGTGCTGTCACTATCCACCAACACTGCTTTGGGGCTGCGTGAAGGGTTACTGTCATACCTTCCCTTCTGACTTACTGTGGGTTTACAGAGTTGGGGTCTGCTGCCTGAGTTTGGGATGGGACCTTGCCTGGCAAGAGCCTTCCTTGATGCCATGGACTGTGTTGATTAAAAAGATGGGGTCTTGCCCTGGTCGGTTTGGCTCAGTGGATAGAGCGTCAGCCTGTGGACTAAAGGGTCCCAGGTTCGATTCCAGCCAGGGGCACATGCCTGGGTTGCGGGCTTGATCCCCCCCAGTAGGGGACGTGTAGGAGGTAGCCAATGATTCTCTCTCATCATTGATGTTTCTATCTCTCCATCTCTCTTCCTTCCTCTCTGAAATCAATAAAAACACATTTAAAAAAAGATGGGGCCTTGCATTTTCCAACTGTCTTACTTATGAAATCTTTATTTTGGAGGTGAATGTTTTAAGAAGTCTCAGGGATATGATTATCTTGGCTTTGGATGCTTACAGTCTTTGAGAATCCATGCCCTACATGGACACAAGGGCAGTCATTTTACCTCAGCAGTGTGATAATGAATCTTTGTCAATACTAGTCTACAGAGTTAAAAACATGTTCTAAAACGACCTCACCATGCAATAAGTATTTGATTGTCTGCTATCCTCTAGGCACTGGCTGTGCGTGTATACAGTTCTTGCAGAATGATTCCACTCCAAATTTTCTGAGTTTTGGGCCTCCTCCATCTCTGATGGCCTTCTCTTTTCTGTGCCACAGGGAACTGTTGGAGACCACATGCCGCCTGGCCAACACATTGAAGAGGCATGGAGTTCGTCGAGGGGACCGTGTGGCCATCTACATGCCTGTGTCCCCACAGGTTGTGGCTGCAATGCTTGCCTGTGCCAGGATTGGAGCTGTCCACAATGTCGTCTTTGCTGGCTTCAGTGCAGAGTCCTTGGCTGGGAGGATCAATGATGGTAAGCATGTGGGCAGGGGGAGGGAGGGAGGGAGGAGCCCAGAGCCCCCTGGCCCTTCCTTGTTTCTTGGACTTAGAGACAGACATTAATAAAAGTCACACAGACAATTGACAGACACTACCACTCAATGAGCATTTGTTCTATGAGCTGAGATCCAAGTGTGAGGGATTTAACATGGTGAAGAAGGGAGGGAAGATTCCAGTGGAGGGAACAGCATAGGTACCAGCTGAATGGTGAGAAGAGTACAGTGTGCCTGAGGACCTGGAGTAAGCTGGTGTCACTCCAGAGGAGAAGAGATGAGGCTGGGGATGTACAGGTGAGGTCTCACAGGTCAATAGTTGGAAGCCTTCCAATGTGAACTATGATGAGGGACCAACTCTGGAGGCCTAGAGTCAGGTATGAGAGCTTGTGATGTATCTTTAAAGCTTTTGTCCGCAGGTGAGTCAGAATTCCCTGGACAGTGTGCAGAACAATAGCATCTCCTTCCTTTTTTTTTTTTTGGTGTCAGAATCTAGTGTTCGCATGGTGCCCCATGTCCATGCAGTCTAAACTCTGCTCCAGTGAGATTCCAGAGCGAGTCCTTGAGCTGGCTCCCCAAGGACGGTGCCAAGTTCTGGGGGCCATTGGAGTTCTTACACTTTCATAACCATTTTAGGATCAACATTTTCGTTTCTGCCTTCCCTTCGTCACCCAGACTTCACTGCACATGCGCCCATCTTCCGCTTTGTTGGACCCCTTCCCCCAGTGATCTGCAGGGAATGGACTGGTGAGCAGGTGGACCGGAGAGTATAAAGTTGCAGCTCCCTAGTGAAGCTGCCCAGATGACCATGCTTACAATGTCTGGCCTCCACGTTGCTTTTTTTCTATTTTAATTTTAGCTAATTATGACAATAACATCCTGACACCTTGATTTTGTCCTTGAGACTCTTAGGACAAAACCCTGCGGCGCTCACCTGGATTGTAGAACTGTGAGCTAAAAAATTAGTGTTTGTGCCACTAAATTTATAGTAATCGGCTATGGGAACCATAGAAAATTAATACAGATGCTGATACCTGCTCAAAACCCAAGAAGGTAAATTGAATCCTCTCAAAGCGTCAGGCTGATCCTGCCTGAGCCCCTGTGCTGTGCACTCACCCAGTACCTGTTGCCCAGCTGCGGGGAACCACAAGGTGATATGTGCTCCCCACGCACCTCCTAGGGACCAAACCTGTGCACACAGGCTCCTGCCCTGAACACAAGTAGAGGCTTTGGACAAATGAGCTCCAGGAGTGAGGCATGGGCCATGGGAGGCTGGGGAGGAGCTAAAATCCACATCACAGGATTGTGTTTGGATGGGCCAGGCCCATGTTTTCTCTTGGTGTGGGGGTGAGGGGTGGGGGGAAAGAGTGCTTATTTGAGAAGGATCCATTTGAACCTTCTGGGTCATCTCCCTTCTTTTCCTGAAGGGAGCTTACCTGACCAGTCCCAGATTTGGGGGATGTAGGCTTGGAGAGTCTCTGATAGGTTCTAGCCAACAGAATTTGTTTACACAAGGTGACTGATTGTGAAGGTCCAAAGAAGAGCGATGAGTCAGGATCTCTGATGCCTGTATAGACTCTGCTGAGTCATCCAGCTGCAAAGGCCTGTGTAGAGAATTCTCAGGTAGCCCTCAAGATTAACCATGGAAGCTCTGGTCAGTCTGGCATTGCCACCAACCTGGCTGAGCCTGGCTGGTTCATTGAAGAGCACTTGTAAGCCTAGAGGGCCTTCCCTGAAGGTAAGGGTAGGGGTCAGCAGCTCCTGGCATTCACCTGGGGTGTGGTCTCTGTTCTCTGGCACTTTAGCCCTAGATAGTGCACAGGGCATATTGGGGCTCGCTCTCTGGCTGCCCAGCTTTCTTGGTCTCTGCCTCATGGTGGCTGTGGCTGGGAGTGATGTGATGGCCTCTCACCTAGGAAAGCTGCCGGGCAGGTGGAAGGCTGGGAGAGTTCAGCTTCCAACTTACTTGTCTCCACTGACTTCTTGCTCCTCCTCAGAGCTGGGAAAAGGCCTGGAGCTTCTATATTCTTCACAAAGATTGCAAAGCAGGCACACCCTTTACTGTGTTGTTGACTCATTTACTCGATATTGGACTTTATCACCCTCCTGTGCCTGGAATGTGTGCCTGCCAGTCTGGGCTGTGAGGGTCAAAGTGGAGAGGAAACGGATGAGAAATGTCTGTTGTCTCTGTCAGCAAAGTGCAAGGTGGTTATCACCTTCAACCAAGGACTGAGGGGAGGACGCGTGGTGGAGCTGAAGAAGATAGTGGATGAAGCCGTGAAGCATTGCCCAACGGTCCAGCATGTCCTGGTGGCTCACAGGACGGACAACAAGGTCCCCATGGGACAGCTGGATGTCCCTCTTGAGGAGGTGGGTCCGCCTCGCTTTGTACAGCTCAATGAGGAGAGGTTATTGTTGGGTTATCTGGGTCTGAGTCTTGTCAGATTGTAGTTTTGAATCTAGGTCCCCCTGAGATGTTCTGGGTGGTATTTGATGGGCTTACATCTGGATGAGAAGATGGAACTCAAGCACCACAAACAGTGAAACAGTTGATGTAACAGAAATGATTGGATTCATCCTTTTATTTTGCGTCTTCTCTGTATCTGGAATGGAACTAGGTTAGAGAAGATGAGCTCGGATCCCGTCCGCGGAGTCTCACAGCGGTAGGGAGAGGTGTTCTCTGGGGCGCTGAATGGAGGTAGAGGCTAACTGCCCTGGGTGGGGCTGTTTTTGTCTCCTCCTTCAGGCCATGGCCAAGGAGGACCCTGTGTGTGCCCCAGAGAGTATGGGCAGTGAGGACATGCTCTTCCTGCTGTACACCTCCGGGAGTACCGGGAAGCCCAAGGGGCTCGTGCACACCCAGGCGGGCTACCTGCTGTTTGCTGCCCAGACGCACAAGGTACGGCCTTGGTGGTGGGCAGAGCGTGGGCGGTGCTCGCCTCCCTGGTGGGATAGGGCAGGGGCCTGGTGGGGCTGGGTGTAGGGCTGGAACTCCTCCTGCTATAAAGCAGTGCCCGTGGGCGTGAGGGGCTCCTGTGTCCCTGCAGTGAGTGTGCTCATGAGCAGTGCTGCTACGAGTCGTGGCACTGGCCCAGTGGAGTGTGTTGGAAGGGGGAGCCATGCTCTGTTTTTGCTGAAAGAGTCCAGGCCCCAAACCTGGACTCACTGCTGGTATTTAGCCCTTTGCACCTGTGCCTGTGTTGCCCATTGGCACGAACGCCTGCAGGAATTGGGCCCTCACCAGCTCTGACATACTCGCTGTTGGGGCCACATTCTGATGCTCAGGCCCAAGGCACTTTGGCCTTCCTGGACCCCTTCCTTTATTAAATAAATGTCCAAGTATATAATATATACTATTATATTTTAAAACTTCTTTTAAACTTAAAAGATCATATTTTCCTCCTGATTTTAAGAGAAAGTGAAACATTTTCTTGGGCCCCTAAAACTATCTTAACCTCTAGACCCTGCCCATTGGGACCATATTTTAAAAGTAAAAAATTTACTTTGATAAAGCAACTTAAATTTAGTATGTGGAAATTATAATATTACAGTGAGCCATCTTTAGGGGTTATAAAGCTAACTCTAGGATATGTTTTGCTATTCCAATAAATCAGTTTAGAAATCAGTACTCATTTAAATGTTGGCGGAGGATTGCAGTTTCACATGGCATCCCTGGTTGCCTTGGGAAGTGGCTGACATTTCCAGGTGGGATTGGGTTTCAGTATACCATCTGTGGACCAGACTTTTTCTGTTGCAGAACCAAAACTCAGCTCCAGCAGGTGCCAGCAGCAAAGGGAAGCGTCTGGCCAAGTGACTAGAAAGCCCAGGCCCATCCATTCAGGGCTTGGACACTGTCCTGGGTCGTGGTATCTTCCCTGCCTCAGCCCTCTTCTAGGTCTCTGAGGTTCCCAAACAGGTTATCAACTTGGCTTCCCCAGGGTCCAGAGGGAGCCTCCACAATCCCAGTCACTGTGGTCAGGGTGGGGGTGGGGGTGAAATATGCTGATTGGCCAGGCTGGGTCATGTAGGAGGTGAACTTCCTAGAATGAGAGTGGATGAGGAGCAGGTGCTGGGCAGCATGCACACAGCCTTCCCATGGCGATGTCCAGGTCCCACTGGCAGCCACTCACACCAATCGTAAGGATATGAAAGTGAGGTAGAAAGACAGATGTGGTACAGAACCAGGCTGAGCATACAGTGTGTTACACTTAATACAAATACTAGTACTTACTAAAATAGCAGCCTCTGCTGCTGGGTGACCTTGAACATGTCACAGAACCTTTCTAGACCTTAATGTTCTCATCTGGAAAACCCCACCACCTTTTCTCAGTACTTGGTAGGGAAGTTACATCATGTAAGTAAAAATACTTTGGAAAATATAAACAGTGAGACAAAATACCAAGAAAGTCACAGAATGCATCAATTTATTAAAAAAAACTAGAGGCCCAGCTGGCAAAATCACGCGAGACCCAGACCTGCCGTGCCGCTGCAGGACCCCAGACCCACCACCGTGAGACCCATCAATGCACCTCCTGGTGGCCAGTCGTTACAGCCACTGGCCTTTTATAATCTAGATTAATATTAGGGAAGCTAAGGTGAGAGATTGATCATTTTTTTTTTTTTTTTTGCATTTTTAAGGTGTTTTGCATTTCCAGGAAACTACATGAACAAAAGAAGTGTGGGAATATAGGGACAAGCGCCATCTTTTGAATTTTTTTTCAATACCATGAGATTTTGGGGGGAAGTATTAGTAATAGAACCTTTCAACCATCTGTAGATAAGAGTGTGTGTGTGTGTGTGTATGTGTGTACATGTATGTGTGCACCTGTGTTTGTGTGTACATGCAGAGGATATTATGGCAGTTGGTTTCTTCAGGGAAAAGGACAGTTGACTCTGAAGGGATGATGGGAATGTGAACTGATTTTGGGAGTGTAAAGTCTTAGAAGCTGATGATGTTTGAGGCCTTTCTTGGCCTTTTATACTTTAATTTTTTGCAGTTTTTAAGGGTTTCAAAAAATTGTGGCATAACTTGCCCTGGCCGGGTAGCTCAGTTGGTTTTACTGTCATCCCGATATGCCAAGGTTATGGGTTCAATTTCTAGTCAAGGCAAATACAAGAATCTATCAGTAAATGCAGAAAAAAGTGGAACAACAAATCAATGTTTCTCTCTCCCCCCTCCCTAAAATAAACGAATTAAAAAAAAAACTATGTGTATTAAAAAATAAATTTTTTAATTGTGGTATAACAATGCAGAAAGATGCCCTGATACATAGCACTCGGAAAAGTGTTCCCTGTGAGTACACACTAGCATGGGGCACCTTCAGCCCCTGGAAGGCCCTGCCATGCCCCTCCCGTGCAGTCTCCCAGCAAGACCAGCTCTAGTGTGACCTCTGCATACAGATTGGCTTGGTCAAGCTGGGGCTTACACAGTGTGCACGCTGAGGGCTGGTCTCTTTCCCTGTCCTCTGCCAGAGTCAGCGTATTGTTGTGTGTACTGTACCAGTAACTCTGTCTTTTCATGTACCCCTCTGCTCTCTGTGGCCAATGGAGTGGCTACATTGTAGTTACAAAACAGTCTTAGTGACGCGTGGAATGTGGGTCATGGGCTCTGACAGCCTCTCCTGTTTCTGCAGCATGTGTTTGACTACCGGCCTGGAGACGTCTTCGGCTGCATGGCCGACATTGGCTGGATTACTGGGCACAGCTATGTGTTATATGGGCCCCTTTGCAATGGAGCGACCAGTGTCCTTTTTGAGAGCACTCCAGTTTACCCTGATCCTGGTGAGGACTGGGAACCCAAATGGGGTCCCTGGGAGGGAGCACCCTGGAAGACACAAGCATTGGTGGCCTGTCTGCAGTATTCCAGGGGAAGCACCAGCTACCACTTTAGAGACCATTTAAATGCAACTGAACACGAGTTCTATATTAATGCTACCTGGCTGATGTTTAAATTCACAGAAACATATTTTTAACTGATTCCTCACTATATTGTACGGGGTACCCAATGGGGGTGGAGCTGTCTAGATCCAGGTGGAGGCTTTTTACAGATGGGCCAGCCTCTGGATGGGGGTGTGCTGGGGGATGACTGCCACAGGGAACCCCTTCCCAGAGGTCTCCCTTCCCATCCCAGTGATGGGTGTTGAATGCAGGCTTGCATGTATCCAGTACCCAATATTGTTGACTGATCTCTAAAATTGGGTGAAAATAGATACTGTCTGGTGGGCTCTCAGATGGACTGAATTGGGGCCCTTTTGTAGGTCGGTATTGGGAGGTGGTGCAGAGGTTGAAGATCAATCAGTTCTATGGTGCCCCGACGGCTGTCCGGCTGTTGATAAAATACGGCGACACCTGGGTGAAGAAGTACGACCGCTCGTCCCTGCGGACTCTGGGGTCAGGTGAGCACTGCTCTGTTGAAGAAGAGGGTGTGGGTGTTGTCTGTCAGAGCCACTGCAGGCTTCTAGATGGTTTTAATCACAAAAGCTACGTGTCTGTGTCTGTTGTGAATTCAAACAATGTCAGACCCCATCCAGTAGGAAGCTGAGGCCTGTCAGCCCCTCCCCAGAGCCCACAGTTAACAGTCTGGGTGCAGCACTCCAGACACTTTCTGTGCCCATCCTTATTATGGGCTTTATTATTATTATATTATTATTATCACTGTACCATTGAAATCTGTTTCAGTGCTGAAATGTTTTTTAAAAATATATTTTTTTTATTGATTTTGAGAGAGAGAGAGAAGGGAGAGAGAGATAGAAACATCCATGAGAGAGAAACATCGGTTGGCTGCCTCATGCACATCCCCTACTGGGAATCGAGCCCGCAACCTGGGAATGTGCCCTGACCGGGAATGGAACCAGTGACCTCTTGGTGTATGGATCGATGTTCAACTACTGAGCTACACCAGCCAGGCAGACTTCATTTTACTATGAATCCTTACCAACTCGGTAAGGTAAGGGCTGACCCCTTTCTTGAGTGGCTGCATGGGACTGCCCTGTGGAAGTCAGCTGCTGTTCCCTGAGCATTCCCATGATGCTGGGTGCCGGTTGTTCCCAAGCCCTGTGATAAATGTCATTCCGTGCTGTGCACTGCTCTCACTTTAGATATTTCCATGCAAGTGGTTGCAGAGTATAGGTTATCTCCATTTTTAGTTTTAACTGAGGTTGCCAAGGCACATGAAAGCTTTTGGGAAAGGATATGGGATTAATTCAGAGGGTAGCTCGGAGGCCCTGCCTGTCTCTCTGCTTTTCCCCGATGCCCCTATACATGCTGCCAGGTGTGGTCAGGAAGGAAAATAAGGCGGGCAGCCCTCCATGCTCCTTGGTGAATACACAGATCTGCTTGGTGGTTTTTCATGGGATGTGTCTTTCTGCTGCTTTTGTCCATGGAAAAGGTAGCTCGGTGATGGTGTGCATACGTTCCTTGTCTGTGATGCAGGTGAGTGGCACTGGCATAGGACATAGGGCCCTGGTTCACTCCGCCCCCCTTGCCTACAGTGTCCTGTTGCCCCCTCCAAGCTCAGGATGCCCATCCTCCCTCAAGGCCCCTCTCTGTGCTGCTCCTGGGGGTTCCTTGGCTGCTGTGGAACTTGGGCGGTAAGCTCTCGGGCAAACTGTATGTTTCATACCTGGGCAGGGCCAGTTTGGTGCTGTCTCCTGCTGTGGTCATAGCTCAGGCCCCTTCTAGGCTGGATTAGCCCTCACAGACCTCAGCCTTTGGTGTTTTGACTTTTTTTTAATCTTACCAGTCAACAGAATCTAGCTCACCAAAAAAGACATATTTCTTTTTTTATATCAAATATATTTTGTATTGATTTTTTTTACAGAGAGGAAGGGAGAGGGATAGAGAGTTAGAAACATCGATGAGAGAGAAACATCAATCAGCTGCCTCCTGCACACCCCCTACTGGGGATGTGCCCACAACCAAGGCACATGCCCTTGACTGGAATCGAATCTGGGACCCTTTACTCCGCAGTCTGACGCTCTATCCACTGAGCCAAATCGGTCAGGGCAAGACTTATATTTCTTAAGATAATTTTTTACCTTTAAATTTTATAAGTAACACAGGAACAATCTTACTATAAAAAGCAAATTCGGTGCTTTGCCATGAAAGCTGATGTCCTCTGTGAGTGCTGCCCCAGGGGACCCTGATGCTTGCATACCTTCTAGCATGTTCCTCAAAGGTATATTCCTGTGCAAAGACACAGCATGGCTCTGAGATGACTTCTTTATCATGAGTGTCATCACACTGTACTATTAAACGTCATCACACGTTTATTTTAACTCCACAATAGGCAGAGTTTTCCATGTGGCTCTGAAAACTTGCTCACACCCTCCTGTGGGGATTGCCATGGTCCTTGTAGTCACGTCCCCGTGGTTGGCTATTGGGGTTATTGGCAATTTCCCAGTATCACCCCGTGCTGCAGGTGGCATCTTCCTGCCTCCTTGTGGGCATACGTGAGTGCAGGGGCGGTACACACAAAACCCAGCCCCCTGCGTGACCAGCATGGAAAACCCCAGTCAGGACTGGCCTTGGTTAGCTGCTGTATTGTGGGTGGTCCCAAGGAAGAGACAACCAGCATGAGAATATTTTAGTATTTTAGTAAAAGTATATCAAAACCTGCAAGTTCTGGCTGAATGCTAGTCTGGTGTGGGTGTTTCACTAGTGTAGTGTCTTAGTGTTAGGATTTCAGCATAAATTTGGGAGCATAAATTCAGACCCCAGCAGGTAGACACTGAGAATCAGCAATGGAGTCTTAGAGCATAAGCACTTTCCCCCTTTCTATTGAGGTATAAAATATAGTGAAATACACAATGTCAGGTGTTCAGCTTCAGAACTATTTGCATATATGTACAAATATATTACCACATGCAGATCAATCCATAGAAATTTCCAGTCCCCAGAAGGCTCCCTTATGCCCCCTCCCAGTCAAGAGCCCTCAAATATGACCACTACTTTGCTGTTCTCAGTGTGGATTGGTTTGCTTGTTCTTGAACTTCATATACATGGGCTTGTGCTGCATACCTTACTCTTGTGCCTGCTGTAGTTGCTTGGGGCCATGACTCTGGGATTCATCCCTGCTGGTGTTGGGGGTAGTGACGGCTTACTCAGTTTCATGCTGTATGGTATGGTATTTCACTGCATGAATCCGTCACATTTTATTTCTCCATTCCGCTCTTGATGGATAGTGTTTTAGTTTTTGGCCACTGTGAACATTCTTGTGTCCAATTTTGGTGAACAGAGGCACCCGTTTTTGTGGAGTGTGTGTCAGGAGTGACATTTCTATGTAATAGAATAAACCTATATTAACTTTAATGTAATCTGCCCCAAACAGTTGACTAAAGGTGTATAGGATGTATGTACTTTTAAATATTAAGAGAAGTTGGGCTGGGGGGGGGGGCAATTGGGGAAAAAGGAGACTTATGTAAAACTTCAGACAAAAAAAAAAATATTAAGAGAAGTACCCAAATTGCTCCCCAAAATTGCTGCACCAAATTACACCCCTACCGTGCATGGGGTATTCCTTCCCCTACATTCTTGTTATTTTTGTTTTTTTATTTTTGACCCTCCAGTTGTAAAAGCACTTCATTTAACTTTTATTTCTTTGATGGCCATAACGTGACAGACCTCACTGCTTTTTTAAACCTTCTTTTTATACCCTTGAGGAAAATTACCGAGCTGTTTTCCCCTGAGCAATCTATTCCTTTTGGGTTCGGGTTTATTGAGGCCTGTTAATGTCTTTTTTTCTTTTGTGTGTGATTTCAGTGGGAGAACCAATCAACCGTGAGGCCTGGGATTGGCTTCACAAAGTGGTGGGAGACAGCAGATGCACCCTGGTGGACACCTGGTGGCAGACAGGTGAGAGCGTCTCCCAGGAGGGGCGTCAGGGCCCCCTGGGAACCCGAGCAGGACTCACCACATGGACCTTTCCTGCAGCAGCTGTGCTCTCCTGTTACTGCACTGAGAGCGCCGAGTGTGGGGGCTCAGGCATGAGGCGTGTGAATGTGGGATCAACACCACGAACGCCTCAGCCCTCCACATGGGTGGTTGTTGAAAACCTGGTGGCTGAAGCTCAGACGTGGAGCCTGGCTTTGCAGCTGTAAGACTTGGGATGTGTAATGACTTCTCTGAGACTCAGTTTCCTCATTTGTAAAATGGGGTGCTCCCTCCAGGCTGTGAATGAGGATGAAACGAAAGGCTACCATTCACTCATGTTGCCCAGGCCTGACATGCAGTAGGCGCTCAGCTAAACGTTCCCTCTCCTCGTGAGGGCCCCTTTCTGCACGCGAGCGATGAGCATGAGCCCTGCTGTTTAAGGGACTCTTAAGTCCAAACCTAAATTGTAGTGGGAAAAGGTGTTTTCTGTGGCATTTGGTTTAGATTTGCCCCCTCGTCTCTTGAGTATCTGACTTATTAGGATGTTTGGGAAAGGAGACCACCACTGATGCAGCTGAGGGCTCATCTTTCCGGAAGCCAGAAAACTGGGGCGTTCCGAGTGGCTTAGTTCTCATCCATTCGGGAGGGCACAGGACTAAGGTTACAGCTGAGTCCCGTGAGGTATTGCCATGCAGGCTGAAAGAGGGAAGAGAAATAATGCGACACAGAATTTGTGGGCTTCTGGTTTTGTTGTTTGGGGCACTGGTCCAGAAGCGATTCTTCATCTTCCTGTGCGAGTAGGTGGGCTTCACCTCTTCCACTGACGCGTGGGCGGGACCAGCAGGGGGCCGTGGAGGAGAGGCAGCACCCACGGGGCTATGGAGCCATAGCACCTGGGCCAGAGCCCTCTGCCGGGGTCCACTCCCAATCCACAGTGGAGGAGACCAGGATCCAAGTCTAGTTTCGTCTCAGAGAAAAGTCCTTGGTACAGTGGGGGCTGTTTCCTTGCCCCAAATCAGCAGTTTCACCCACTCTGTCCCAGCCAGTCTGTCCCAGATTCTTGATGGCTTGGCCTGGATAAATATGGCACTAGCCCCTCGGCCCATCAGCATTTCTTCCCTGTCATACCCATAGAAACAGGCGGCATCTGCATCGCACCACGGCCCTCAGAAGAAGGGGCAGAAATCCTCCCCGCCATGGCGATGAGGCCCTTCTTTGGCATTATCCCGGTTCTCATGGATGAGAAGGTGAGTAAGGGCCTCCCCTCCTCCACGTACATTCCACTGAGCTCCCCGGTGTTTCTTCCTGCCTTCTTGGCCTCCGTTGCCCACTCGCCCTCGTCACACATGCCCAGGGCCTGGCAGGGGGTGGAAGGAGCTGGTGTCCTCAGCAGCGTGCACTGCAGGCTCCTCGTGGACACAGCAGATGCAATCACCACGTGGGGCGAGCCCAGGTCCCCGCAGAAGCCCTCTCCAGGAGGGTTCCTCGCGGAGCAAGAGGCTCTGGACAGTTCCTTTGGGGCACTCTTGCTATCCTTTTTTTTCTCTCTCTTTTTAAAAAAATTTCTTTATTGATTAAGGTATTACATATGTGTCCTTATCTCCCCATTACCCCCCATCCCCCCCACTCATGCCCTCACCCCCCTGTTGTCTGTGTCCATTGGTTAGGCTTATATGCATGACACTTGCTATCTTTCTGTCTCAAGCCAAGCAGCTGGGAGAACGATATTGACAGTTCTGTGCTTCTCAACCAGAATCTGTCATTTTCAAATGCATGTCTCCCTGGTCTGCAGGGGAACGTTATGGAGGGCAACAATGTTTCCGGGGCTCTGTGCCTCTCACAGGCCTGGCCGGGCATGGCCAGGACCATCTACGGAAACCACCAGAGGTTCCTCGAGGCCTATTTCAAGGTTTACCCAGGTGAGCGGGTACCTTTCCACACACTGCTGGAGCCCTGTTCTCAGAACATGTTTCTAAGGGGACGGTGCCTGTGAGAGCCCCTAGTGCAGGTTCAGAGCAGGGGCTGTGAGGCCTGAACTTAAGTCCTGCTCCCTCCCCTCTGCCTCCCTGACTTTATGTCTAAAACGGAAGAGACTCACCTCGGGAACGTCCCGGGGTTCAGGGGGAGAGCGTGCAGACCCCTGAGCGCATGGCCCATGGTGTGGACTCCTCAGGCTGTCAGGAAAACTGTCAGGATGGCTGAACGTTTTCTGCTGGCCTATTTTTCCCACAGGTGGCTTTGTGTCGTTGGTTGGGAGTTTGCATGTATAGTATAGCTGTTGGAACCCATGATCTTTAGTCTCGAGTTTGTAAATGAGACTCACTTTGGGGGAAAGTTGAGTGCACTCCTCAAATGTCTTCTGCTCCCCAGGCGTTTGCAGTCTTGATTGCATTCAGCTGCATCAGGGCCATCTGCCCTTTCCCTAGCACACAGCCACACGGCACAGCTAGACATTGTCTCCTGCAGGGAGGGCCAGCAGGCAGGAGGCTGGCAGAGTGCAGGGCTTCAGAGCTTCCTTCCATAGAGCATGGTTGGGACACGGCCCCATTGTGTCCGCGAAGGAAGGATGCGAGCTCTGTTGGGTCCTGGTTGGGAGGTGCTGGCTCTGAATTCCCTACTGGGTTGCAGGCTACTACTTCACTGGAGATGGAGCTCACCGAACCGAGGGAGGCCATTATCAGATCACAGGGCGGATGGACGACGTCATCAACATCAGCGGCCACAGGCTGGGCACGGCGGAGATCGAGGATGCCATGGTGAGCACAGGCCATGTTCGCACGGCTGGGAGCTGTAATTTGAGGTGTCAGGTGTTCACCCTCCCACATATGTTGCCTTTTGCTTCTGTTCTGTGCAGGCGAGCCACCCCGCAGTGCCGGAGACCGCTGTCATTGGCTACCCCCATAACATCAAAGGAGAAGGTGAGACACGGGAACTCTGGTTTCTCTCCCATCACAGCCCCTCTGTAAAGAGAACAGCCTCTGGAGGATGGTGGCAGGGTGTTTATGGGTGAAGCTGTTGGTTTTTTCTCTTTCAAGTGCAGATTTGGGGTGAGGAGGCTGAGCAGTATGCCTGTTAGATTAAGGCCAGGTTTCTGAGAGGCTCTGGCTCTGCTGTCCTTTAAGGACACGCATCCGCAAGCAGCCCTGAGGTCTTTGGCTCCAGCTGAGCCAGGGAGTTCGCTGCTCTGTGCGCGGTGACTGACAGCACCATCACAGAGGACTTAGGATGAAACGCCCTGCCTTGCTCACCGCGTCTCCTCGCACAGGCTGGTGCACAAACCCAGTGCCAGCTCTACAGCTACAGTGCCAACCAGGCTGTGCCCAGCGGGCTCCTCTGCTGCTCTGGGACTCCTTTTAGAGGAATTTGACCTGTGGCTCCACTGCACAGCATCACGCAGATGGGAATGCAGAACAAGTGATCAGAAACGTTTTCTTTTTGTTATTGTTAATCCTCATCTGGGGATATTTTTCTATTGATTTTTAGAGAGAGTGGAAAGGAGGAGGAGAGACAGAGAACTATCCATGTGAGAGACACAGTGATTGGTTGCCTCCCACATGTGCCCTGACCACGGCCGGGGATCAAGCCTGCAACTGAGGTATGTGCCCTAGACCGGGAATCGAACCCACGACCCTTCAGTGCACAGCCTGATGCTCTATTCACTGAGCCAAACTGGCTAGGGCCAGAATTGTCTTTTTTACCATGGACATACTTTGTCCCAGAGTCTGCTGGTTTCTAAGCAGGTGGGAAGGTGCAGGGTCATCTGAGTGTTGTGATGCCAGGGGCACAGTGGCCACACTGGCCCTGCGTGACCCGGAGCTCCACTGACGCTGTGCTGCACTGCTGGGTGGACTGACCTCAGCTGCCTGCTGAGTGGTCCAGAGACAGTCTGCGTCGTGTGTCCCGGAGGTCACCTCCTCCCTTCCATGTGTGCCACTGCTCCGTTATTTGCTCAGCACTTGCTCTAAATTGGCCCTTTGTAAAAATTAATATTTATTTCAGTTGCCATGAGAAGGCTGTGCCCATGAGGCTGCCTTCCCTTTGTTAACAGGAGATTGGGCTGAGGGGAGCTCTTAGGGACCAGAGGGGGTGGAGATGGGAGCAGGTCTTCATGTGTGACTCTCAAGGCCTCAGGCACTTCACGCTCCCGTAAGCAGCTCTCAACACTGTTCCCTGGCATCCTAAGCAACTGATATTGCCAAGTCTTTTAATGTCTGCCAGGCTAGTGGGGGAGAATTGTACGTAAGGAGTATGATGATATGAATTTTCCCGATTTCTTACAAAATTGAGCATCTGTCCATTTGTAGTACATAACCCATTAACTGCTCTTGCGAAAGCTTTTGTGCATTTATTTGTGCCCATGCTTTCTGTCTGTGCTTCATCTCACCACTGTGCCATGCTTCTGCCATCGGCCTGGCTCACTAGTCCCTGAGGTCAGCCTTGCACGCCTCCTCTGGGCTTGCAGCCGACTCCTCCTCCCACGTCCAGGCTTTCCTGACCATCTCTGTCTGGAATTCACCAGTCCAGGCTCAGTTTATTGCCGTCTCGTTATAGATACAAGTGACTGGCAGGGAAGGGTGCCAATTAGAGACAAGGGGGCACATGGCAGCATGTCCAGTGTGATCCCACCAGAGTCTAAAAGATGGCACTATGTACCCAGGAGTTAGCTTTAAAATTTGTGTCTGGGGACAGCAGCCAGAGCCCCTGAGAACCTTCTCCTTGTGGGTTTTGTCACCATTTAATTCTGACGCGGCCACGAGGCAGGTACTGTTAGCTCCCCAGATCCCAGGTAGAAATCTGTGCCATAGTGTGGCTGACTTCCTCACAGGTAGCAAGTGGCAGAGCCAGAATATGGAGCAAGAACAGTCTCCCCTAATCATAATTCTGCTCTGCCCTTAAGGGGTGGCGTGAAGGAAGAGAGCCAGGAGGGGAGGTATAGTTTTATTTTACATATTTCTACTGTGTTTTAATTTTGGTAATCAGTGTGTGTTGCTTTGGTAGTCTTAAAATTTTAATTAAATCCACAATAAACATCTCTCAGTGGGCCTACCCAGACAGCTCAGGTGTTAGCTTTGTGCCTTTCCTCTGAGCTCCAGTGGTTTGGGCCTAGACTGGAATTTCAAATATCAAAAGGAGATAAAAGTGCAGCTCTTCCCCTCAAAGATATCATAACCTAGTGAGGTGGGCATGGGGGAATAACAGCTGTTCACACATAACAAGTGCCATAGCTGCATTCATGGACAGAGTCAGGAAAGGCTTCCCAGAGTCCAAGGTAGCTGAACTGGGTCTTGAGGGATGAATAGGAGTTTGCCAGGTAGAAATAGGAGGAGGCTTTCAGGGAAAAGCTGTAAGTCTCTACAGATTGTAGTTTATTCAGGAAAGTCATTCATTGATGCATTTGACAAACATTTGTTGAGCATCTACTATATTCCAGGCACAGTTGTAGATACTGAGACACAGCAGAAAGTGAAAGAGATAGAAGTTCCTGCTCCCTAGAGCTGTCATGCTGTAGTGGTTAGAGATTAGAGGGGAGAGAAAGACATAAACAATAAACATGATCAATGAGGAAACTACATAGTATGTTAGGTGATATGTGTCAGAAGGAGAATTCTGACACTTATAGGTGATATGTGTCAGAATTCTCCTTCTGACACATATCACCTATTAAGTGTATTTTAATCCTATTCCTATACATGTTAAGTATAGGAACATGTATAGGTATAGGAATAAAATACAAATAAACAATAAGGAAGGCTGCACATACATATATATAAACTTTGTGTATTGGAGAGGAGGACATTGCTGGTCAGTGAGGCAAAGGATAGACTGTCCAAGATGGTGCTGGGACAAGTGACTAATCAAATGGACAAAATATTGAATTAGATCCCGATATCATACCATATACAAAATTATCCCAGATAAATTAAAAAGGAATGCATGTATTTGCAGTAGCCATGGGAGCTCTGGTAAAGCTTTTCTGGAACATGGTAGGATATTGACAAAGTGTCTGTGCTCAAGTATGGGATGGCCGTTGCCGCCCAGCAGACTGTGCCATGATGGAGCTGTCCATCATGGGGCTCATGTAACCAAGGAACTGCATTTTTTACTTATATTTTTATTTAGCTATCCACTGTGGCTAGTGCTTGCCATGTTGGACACAAACCCACAAAGATGGTGCCATGTGCAGTACTACCTCACAGGAGCTGAGAGCAAACTTCCTATGAGCCCATGTTATAGACTATTTCACAGGTGCAAGGACAGTGAGAGAGGATAAGTCCTGTGTTCAAGGTCACATACACAGCCAGTCAACACCAGAGCCATGGTGCCAAACTCTCACCCACCCATGCCCACCCACCTGGGACATTCAGAGGAAATGACAGAATCACTTTCTTTTTGAACGAAGACGACAATGTATCTTTAGGGATGCAACTAAAGAAACCAGCTGCTACAAGATCATCAGCATAGGATTTGAAATCCTTTAAATTTATGGTGATTTATGTACAACACTCTGGCTAACACATCCTAAAATCTTGCTCTCCTTCCAGCTGCATTTGCCTTCATTGTGTTGAAAGATAAAGCAGGTGACACGGATGCAGTGATGAGTGAGCTCAGGTCCACAGTGGCCACCAAGATTGCCAAGTATGCTGTGCCCGACGAGATTCTGGTGAGTGGACTTACGGCCTCAGGTTGGACTGCACTGTTCATCTACACCTTCTCCTCTTCACACAACTAACATCACAACAAAACTGACACCAGCTGATTGGTTTCCTGGGTGGTAGGTGAGGGTGGCGGATGGCTGTATTGTCAGAGAGAAAGGGAGAGGGGCAGGGAGATGTAGCGGCATCAGTTTGAACAGCTTGCCTGTTCAGGGGGTAGTGCTGAGCAAGACTAGATGCTCTCTTACTTTGGCATTTGGAGACTGGTTACAAGGAGAAGAAAATTAGGAAGAAATGGAGAAACATGTGGAAAGTACCAGTGTTTTTCAGCCTCTGGGTGGTTTCTGAACACCTTTCCCAGTGCCAGCAAAGGAGATGCCGCAGAACCTATCTGAGGGAGCCTGTGTTGGAGTAGTTTAGTGGAAGAATTGGATTACCTTTTCAGCTCCTTTAGCATTTCATTCCTTCCTTTGTTACATTTCCCCCATGGTGTTCCTTTGCATGGAAGTGGCCCTCTGAAGCACCTCTTGGTGTGGCACAAGGTCAAGCTGTTGGCCTGGGGACCAGAGTCTCAGGGAGACCTGAACTCTCCTTGCAGGAACTGAACTCTTTCAAAAAATAGGTCTTATTAAAGAGCCCAAATACAGCTCCTAAGGTACTGCCATTGACCGTGAATGGGTTGCAGCTTTTGGAAAATGTGAAATGCTAAATTTCTACATACTAGAAAGACAACGTTTTTTTCTCTTAAGTAGCTCTCACCTCATACATAAGACAAAACCAACCCAAACCCAGGCCAGTGGGTAGAGACAAGCTGCTGTGGCATGGGTTTGGTTCTGTTGCTGCCTGGAGGCCCTCGCTAATGTAGCTTATGGGAGAAATAGGCGTCAGCAGTGTGGCGAACACCAGGTACAGGGGAACCCGAGCCTGGTGGAGGCTTCGGCAGGACTTGCAGTTGAGTCTGCCCTTTGGGTTGATACAGCTTCAGGTCCAGATTGTAGGTGGATGAAACCAGAGACTGTGGGCCTCACGATCCCCTGGGAAGAGCCCTTTTTACCTCAAGGCAGTTGGATGCTGGCTGGGGATGTGGGCCCCACCTGAGATTCTTATATTGCACCCCTTCCTTGCCAGATAGTGAAACGTCTTCCAAAAACTCGGTCTGGAAAAGTCATGCGGAGGCTCCTGAGGAAGATCATCACAGACAAAACTCAGAATTTGGGGGACATCACCACCCTGGAGGACCCCAGCATCATCACGGAAATACTGAGTGCCTACCAGGAGCACAAAGACAAGAAGGCTGCTCGCCAGTGATGGGCTGTGACCAAGACCCAGTGCCCAAGCCCCTAACTTGTCCTTCTAGGGCATAGCTCTCCGTTGGCTTGTTTTTAGATGTCCCAGAGTAGTGTCCTCCCAGCACGTAACCCACACCGCTCCTCATATAAAGTCCATGCTAAAATCCCCTCCCCTGTGTGTTGGAGAACCCATGCGAGGATTCTGTAAAATTGGTTAGGGTCTGTTTTACTTGTCCTGAATTTGGTTTCCTTGAATGAAAAGTCCCTGTTGTCTCTGTTTCTGTGCCTGTGCCAGACTGCACAGGAAGGTGAAAAACCTGGTGAAGTGTGCCTGCTCAGATGACTGAGAAGTAGAAGCAGGTAGGTTTTTTCCAGATGTTTCTAGATATAAAAGGTGGATGTGTTATTTTTATACTTTTATATTTTGGAAGAATAACATGCAAACATGTGGACTGTGTAGTTTTGCTTGTACATGCTCTTTGTAACACCTAGGGTTATGAAAATCTTGTCTGCCTTCACTCGTGGGGAAACATGGAGAAGGTCGGGGTGCACTTGTAATGATGGTTTGGCATAGTTGGAAATCTGAATCGGAAGTGTTTGTACCTCAGTCTAAACACAGCTCTCTTGAGAATGCTCGACCTGCAGCATCCTTTTTTTTGATATAAATTTCTATTTCTCTTCGTTTGTGTACAATGAAACTCAACTTGTAAAGTGGTGGCACGGATGTGCTCACCTTTTAGTTCTAAAGCTGCTCCAGTCACATGTTCTGTTTTTCCAAGCTGTGATCTGGGAAGATTTCCCCTTTCCCACTTTGGATACCTCTTGGTAGGAGGTCAGCATGCTCCAAATTTGTGGGGTGGTTCAGGGAAGCCAGTGAAAACTCAGGTAACTGAGAGCATGAATTCGGCTAGAACTCTGTCTTCATTCTGTCATTGGGGCACAAGAATCATAGAGGCCCAGGGATGAAGGCTGGAGCCCTGAATCAAATTTCTCCCTTTCAATGTGCCTTAAGTCCCCTAAGGTTAGCATGATGATGTAATCATCAAGTCAGAAAGTGTTTATTTATTAGCCAAGCATGCCAGGGACGATGGTGTGGAGTATAGGGGAAGGTAGCCTGGAGGACAGGAAAGGTTATTCTTGCTTTACCTCACAGTCCATAGTACCTTGCACCTGTGTAGGTGTTCAAGGAGTGTCTGGGGTACTGGATACTTACTGTGGGCTGTAGCTGTCTGGCCTCTGTGGTAATTAGGCAGGTACACCTGTGGCACCAACGGAGTGGCCATTGGCTGTAGCACACAGATATACCGAGTGTGACTGTCTGTTGTCACAGTGCTTAGCCACAGAGGACCATACACCTGGACCTGTCACATGTGTCGTGCACTAAGAAGACTGTAGTTATGGTGCTATTTATGAAATGGCTTAGATGTAAGCTTGCACAGTGACCAGGGCCTGAGAGTGATCTGCAAGGCAGCTCTAATAAAGTTTTATTTTGTTCATTCTCTTCTGTCTGTGGTGATGTTCTTGATCAAATAATGTTGCTGAATATAATCCCAAGAACAAAACTGGAAGGGGCCTATTCACTCAAAAGAGAACACACACACACACCATCTATCGTCTGTTAGGGAGGAACTACACAATAACAGGTCACCCACCTTAGACTTAAGTTTACCTGTCTTTAGATGATTGTGTTGTCCAATACACTAGTCACATGTGGCTAGTTAAATGTAAATAAAAACAACAGAATAGAATAGAAAACAGAACAGAATAGGATATTCAGTTCCTCCATGGCAGTAGCCATTGTTCAAGTGCTTAGTAGCCACACGTGGTCAGTAGCTGCCAGATCGGACATGTGGATGAGAACATTACAGTCATCACGCAGTGTCTGGTAGTGAGTGCTGATCTAGAACATAGATGAGATTTAGGACACAAAAAGACCGCTAGGCAGCTGAATCAACAGCACAGACTGCATACAGGAGAAGCCCAGCCTTGCCGGTGAGACATCCCATATAGCCCAGGTTGTCTTTATACTAGTTGTGGGTGGATGAGGTTTCCCGTGTCCTTCACTAGACAGAGAAACAGAAGGACACATTGAACTGGTGCCATGAGAGGTGACATGTGAAAGGCTGGTTTGGCTCCCCCAAAACCTGAACCCACTGTTGCCTCTAAAGCAGGAGCTGGGAGTGGCTGTTCCCAGGTTCTTGTGCCTCAGGAATGGGGGAAGGGAAGCTGGGGGGATTGTCAGGCGCCCACCTGAGGTAGTCTGGATGCACATAAAGGCAACTCACTGGGAAAGACACGCTTATGCACCTCTGGGTGCTGTGGGAAGTCACGGCAGGACTGCTTTTTTCCGGAATAGTCTGTATCCACCCCCTGCCAGGAGGGGCATTGTAAGAGGCTTACAGATAGACTGTTAACAGGTAAGGTTGTCCTTACTTCCCCTCTCTGGTAAAGCCATCCTGATTGATTTTGGGCCCCAACCTTTCCCCTACATTTTCAGGGGTCCACCCTGGCTGCTAGGGGGTTTGTGATGGTTATTCCCAGAATCTCAGTTCCTGGCCTAAGTGGCGAGTTCATGCCTGACTATTCAACGCTATCGGGGCCCCTCGGAAGCAGACACAAAGACATGAGCAGTACGCATAAGACAAGACACAGAGATGAGCTACAGTAGCCTTTTAGTCATCACAGGGCAGGGCCTGCCTGGAACAGGGAAGTGCAGAAGACATGGAGCCCAGGAGAGATGCATGGAGGCCTGGTCAAGCTGCACCAGGCCCACCCTACCCCCAGACTTCACTTCCTGCTTTGGCTTTTCTATCTTAACTGAAACATCCTGACAAAAACCTAAGTCAGTGCTACTGAGGAGCAGAGAGAAGAGCAGACAGCTGTAGCAAAAGCAGAGGTGAGACATGTGATGGTGTGGAAGCACACAGAGGATGGATGTATTAGACCAAGTTTAGAGACAGCTAATCTGAACATTAAGTAGATCTCAGGATGGCATGAGATTACATTCATAATAACCATTAAGTTCCCAAGGGAAATTATATTCATACTCAGAAAAGCAGTAGGCAGTGCCTGTTAAGAATAACTCTCTTGCCTGGCGGGTGTGGCTCAGTGGTTGAGCGTTGACCTATGAACCAGGAGGTCATGGTTTGATTCCCCGTCAGGGCACATGCCCGGGTTGTGGGCTCCATTCCCAGTGGGGGGCATGCAGGAGGCAGCCAATCAATGATTCTCATCACTGATCTTTCTCTCTTTCACTCTCCCTTCCTCTTTGAAATCAATAAAAGTATATTAAAAAAAGAATAATTCTCTTTTAAAGTGGCTAAAAAACACACAAATGTCATGTCAAAGGGAAAATTCAACTTTCAACATGATTAATTCCCAAGGGGAAATATGTTCCTATTAAATAGAAAAAAAAAGAAATCATGGCTAAGGTTCATGGTTTGCACAACATTTATCTAAAAGTAAGTCATAAGGTGATTCAGGCACACATTTGTCCCTGGTTCACACATAGCAGCTGAATTTGTGGGGAAGAAAATAGAATTCTCATCTCATTTCCTCAGCTTGATTGAGAAGTAGAGATTTGGCTGTGGCATTGTTATCATAGGTAGCTAGATATTAATGAAGAGAGCAAAGGGATTCAGACATTAAGCCTAATAAACTAGGGAGCTGAATCAAATATTGGGCCTGCTTTGCTAGGAAGCTGTAGCATTCATAGGCACCTCACATAGGGATCGCAGTATTGCTGCAACAGGGGGATTAATACCCCTCCCTCCCCATGTAGGGAGAAAAGACTGGCTTTCCAGTCTCTCCAGGGTACAACTGGTCCATTTCTCCAAACTACAGGGGGAGGAATAAGCAATAAAGGGGACATTTCTTTATTGGGTGCATGCTCAGTAGAAGCCTAGATGGTGCAGGGGGAGGGAGTTCTTCGATAATGCATTCACAATAGGAACTAAGATGGCAACCATAAAGAGGAGGAGCCTAGCCTGGGAAAAGGATCAGATTGGATAGGGGACACAGAACCCTGGAAGATCTAGGAAATGGATTGGTTAGGGGAAGGATCAATGCAAGCCTGTAAAGGATTGAGAAATTGATTGGTTAGTTTGAAAGAGCGCCTAGTCCTTCCCAAGCCCGAGATAATATAACCCAAGCTTAACAAAGCACTCTCTCGCCGGGTAACATGAGTTTGCTGGGTTTGTTCATGTACTCTCTCTCCGTAGCAACCATGGGGGCCTAGCAGCCATCTGGGGTCCAGCAGCCACACAGACTACAAGTGTGGGCTCCAAGATGAACCTGGGCACTGCACCAGCCAAAGCACAGCTGGAAACAGACTAAGCTAGCCAGACGGGGACAGAGACTAACCTGGACTAAGTCTTTACATGGCACAGCATTTCTAGACACTGGCCCTATGTCTGGGTCTGATGAAGGAAAAGCTGGACTTTTCCCACAGTGCAACAGAACCGAACCCGGGATGGTCCTTTGGGTTTGCTCCAGCTTCAATATACCTTACCACAACACTCCAATTTCCCATGTGTGGGTCCCTGGAAATGCTTTTCCCATGAAAGGACCTCCTTTCCACCGGCAACAGAATCACTATAAGCTGTGCTAGTCCTTGCAGAGCTGACTTTGACTGCTACCCTCTTCTGTAAGGACAGAAGTGCTTACATTACTGAGTGCTATATGCAAGGAGGTTTTGAGCAGGTTCTCAATTCTATCCTTACACCTTCCAGGGCAGTGTGGATGAAAAAGGGACAACATACTAAACCTGCATGGTGGGCCTGACAAACTCAGAGACTTAGCCCTGACTGGGTATCTCAGTTGGTTAGAGCATGGTCCTGATACACAGCAAAGTTGTGAGTTCTATCCCGGATCAGGGCACAAACAAGAATCAACTAATGAATGCATAAATAAGTGAAACAAATCAACGTTTCTCTCCCTCTCATTCTCTACATCTTCTCTCTCTAAAATCAATAATTAAAAAAAATTAAAAACAACAACTCAGACCTAACGTAACCACACAGGATGGTCTAAAATTAAAACTTTCTAACTGAAAGCCAGTCATGGCTGGTAGTCATGTCCTAGACTGGTATCTTTCCTGACAAAGGTCAGTCTTTACTTTAACTGAGCCTGTCTATTGTTGTTTTGCAACTACAATAACATACCTTTGGAATGTCAGGATAATTTCCTCTTTCTAGACCCCTTGGGGTACAATCTCCCACCAGAGCAGGAGAACTCAGAGCCCCTCATTGCTATTGTTACCGTGCTACATGTTAGCTGTTTACTATCCTATACCCACCTATGTAAAAGAAGTACGTGTCTATTTCTTTTACTTTTTATACAACCCCAGAGATTTCCCCATTTTGCTTTCTTCCATCTCCCTAAAATATTGCCAGTGGACTTCATGTAACCCCTTATACCTCCTCCTTTGATTGAAATAAAATAAGGTACACAATAGCCATTCTCTGGAGTATTTTCTCAATCTGTTGAGATTTTGCTTCCTGGCAATTGTCATCAGTTTGGCTCAAATAAACTCATAAAAATTCTCTACAGGTTTAAATGTTTCTTACATTGACATTTACTTGGCATAGTGCAACAGCTGGAATCCTGTTGGACCAGCTTGAAGACCTCGACTTATGCTAGCTTCTTGCTTTGCATCAGGTGAACTTGGATGAGTTCTTCTAAAAATTCTAGACTTCCCTGTTTTAAGGTAAGAGGCCTGACTTTATTTGAGCTGTTTAAAAAGATTTCTTCAGGTGGAGCTAAAGGGTAAGGGTTGGGAGAACCTAAGCTAAAGGTAAGAGTTGAAAACTCAGGTTGGAGTTGAGCTGGGTGGCTTATTTCAATTTTGGCTTTTCAATTGGAATTACTTATTGAGAGTTTGAACAAAACCTTTTGCTGGATAAATGAGAGTTTGAACTCTTTCAGCTCTGAAATTAATGGGCACTTCCACCCTTTAGCTCAAATCTTGGGTAGTTTTAGGTGACTAAGAATCTCTGTGGAGGTATCAGAGGGCATCCCTCATGATGTACAGGAACCCCATAGGAATTTCCAACTCAACTACTTAATAAAACTAGTGGCCCAATGCACGAATGAAGATGCATGCAGAATGGGCCTTCCTTCCCCTGGCTGCCAGCACTGCCTTTGCTCTGGCTAGAGCAGCCTTTCCACTCTGTCCCAGAGCCACCTTTCTGCCTTCCCATGCTGCCCAGAGGCCCGGAGTGGCTGGGGTGGTGTGGAATGCCTGCATCCCCAGCTGCTCGGTGCCTGCATATGCAAATTAACCCACAATCTTTAGTGGGTTAATTTGCATACTCACTCATGATTGGCTGGTGGGCATCGTGAAGGTATGGTCAATTAGCATGTTGCTCTTTTATTATGTAGAAGATAATTGAGTTATTTGGAAATACACACAAAAATGTTGGTTAGCTAGTGCTTCAAGTCCTCCAGCTGTATTAGACAGCCAGAAGAGAAACCAAGACATATAAGAGGGATTGGTGTAACTTGGGAGGTTATAGCCTCTTGGATCCCAACTCATAAGCAGCACACTTCAACCTACCACACAATATCCCTAGAAATTTGTTCAGTTTGTGCAAACTAAAATTAACATGGGAAATTGTGCCTCCAAGGCTGAAAAATTCCAGCCCCAGCCCCTATTAATACTTCCACAGATATACAATAAATAGGAAGCCTTTACTTGCAAGTACTCACAGAAGTGGGACTAATTAACTAGAAGTGATAGCAACTTAAGATGGCCAAAATGGAACTCTTTTGATGCCTAATTTTTTTTTTTAACATACAAAATTAGAAAAAGCTGGCCCTAAAGTGAAACTGAGTAAATGGGAAGCATATCTTAATTGGAAATTAGAAGAATCTAGGAGAAGCACAGATAAAATCTCTTTTCTACAAGAAGTTGACAAGACATTTTAGAGACAGTCTCTGAACTAAGGAAAGCTTCTGAAGCTAATAAATGCCAACAACCCATTCTCCCCCTACTGCAGCTCCTCCATTATATCCTTTGCTTTCTGAGCTTTCTTGTTTGGACTTACCCTCCCCTCACTTCTTTATTTCCCTTCTATCTTCTCTATATCTCCTCAACTGTCACTTCCTACTAACCTAAGGAAAAATGAGAATAGAAATTCTGACAAGGGTAATCCAGAAATTCTATCAGCTCCTTTCAGGGAAAAGCCAGCCTCAGGCAGGGGGAACCAATGATTGTATATACCAGTATTCCTTGGACTAGAACAGATTTAGGGAATCTTCCTAAAGATTTCCCCAATTTTCTTTGGGACCCTGATGGGTTCACAAAATAATTTAATTTACCTATTAGAACATGTGGTTCTGGCTATTCTGACCTATTCTAATTAATATACCTACTGGTTTCTGGGAGCAAAGCAACAGAATTACTAAATAAGGTTTGCTGGGAAACTCCTGTTGAGGAATCTGTTCACCTTCAGAAGGGGTATAGAAAACTAAAATGGGATTTAGAAAGAGAAAAGAGACAGAAGCAAGCATACTGATACGGGGATTTTGGACTGGAAACACGTGGTGGGATGGTCTCCTGGGCTCTTGTTGAAGAATGAAACCATGGACAAAAGGTGGTGCTATAGCAAAGTTGGAAATTTATTGAAGAACAAGTATAGACTCCCACATTGGGAAGGGGAAAAAGTCCCATAACAAAGACTCCCATGTGGGGAGGGGGAAAGAGTCCGAGTCTCCCCTCCCCCACTACCCCCTCCCATTTATAAAGGCTGCATTGATTTGGTCACTATAGCAACTCCTGAGCTCAAAGGTCAAGCCTCACAAGGGACATGTGAGGCCCTCCTTTATTTAGTAAATATAGACCTTTTGCTACTCCCAGTTCCCTTATCTTATGGAAATGTAATTGCTGCCGCTCCCAACTCCCTTGTCTTATGGAAATGTAACTGCTGCCTCTCCCACCCCCTTGTCTTATGGAAATGTACCCTTTTGCACATTTGCAGCTTGTGCTTTTTTCCATGGACTCCCTTAATTAAAAAAAAAATTCCCTAAACCTGCCTATTTCAATATGGTTGCTCTGAGGACTATGAGATGGCATTTTCCCTTCTGTTTACAACAGTTTAAGATAAATTGAAATTACCACTAAGGGAAATTACTAGATACTTAGGCTACTTTATCTGTTCTTAACCATACCCAGTTAACTTGCCTTCTCCCTCAGAGTTAAGCTTCTGTGAATAGTAGGGATATGTGATCAACCAATGAGTGTTCTTAAATCAGAACCAGTCTCCTTCCAACTAAGGAATGTTACAGGGCAACATATATTTAACTGGTCAAAATAGCCTTAATTCACCTGATAAGGAGAGATTTCCTTGAAACCCAAGACACTTGCATATCCTTTTCCAAGAAGGGTGAAATGCATTTAGAACTAAGTAAATCAGATACTGAACCAATTGGGAAAATAATGATTTTAAAAGAACTTCTACAAGAGAAAACTAATCTTGAGATTGACTGAACATTTGTTACAGGATATTCCAATACGACTCCAGTCACTGATATTCCTTATGCTCAAGTTGGAATTGAGCCCAATATACAAGATCACTTTTTAAAAGGGTCTTATAATTCCAAGTACAAACCCCTGTATTTCTTCTATCCTTCCAGTAAGGAAAATTAATGGGAACTGATGGAGATTTGTATAGAAGCTCAGAACTAGAAATAAGATTGTTATCCCCAGACATCCTGTGGTTCCAAATCCACGTGCTTTATTATCAGCCATTCCTGTGGACTGCCATAATTTTCAGTAATAGATTTCTATAGTGTCTTTTTTTTTTTTTTTTTGCATTCCAGTGTTGTGGTGCGACCCGCGAATGAAGACCACCAGGCAGCCAAATTGAAATTTAGGAAGCCTTTATTACGAACTCGAGTCCGGGCCCGCATCTCCACTGACACAGCAGGGAGCAGCGTGAGCCCCGAACACTCGGAGCAAGCAAGTTTTATCCCCAACGCAGGGGGATTTGGCAGAACCTGATTGGTTAAACTTGGGTCAAAAAGTCAGTTACATTACTCACAATAATGGAAAATTTTCAGTTGAACAAGCAATTACAAAAGTTACAAAGCATGGGAGAATATAGTTACAGAAACAAGGGAAGATGCTTATCCTTGCGATTTCCTTTGTTCTAAACTCTAAATTCTAAAGGCTGGGCGCAGCCCGCAGGGTCGCTCCCAGCCACATCCTGCTGGACATAGGATTGGAATGTAGATCTATCTTGCGAAAGCAGATTGTACAGAAGCAGAATTGAGCAAAGTTAATAATCTCCAAAAGTTATTTACATTTTCTACTCCTGGAGCTACTGAGTCAGTGGGAATCAATCTCCTGCAGTTCTGGTCCACAGGCACAGAAAAATTACCTTTGTGATGTGGGATGGATTTAATTTAAAACAAAGGGCAGGAGTCATGCCTGCCTGGAGCATGACGAACCACATGCTTCTGAGCGTGGGTCACCTGCCAAACCTTAATACACAGTCGGGGTCTCGGTCCTGACTTGGGGTCACTTACGCCAGAACATTCCCTACTGGTCTTACCGGGGAATCAAATCGTTGATTCCTGCTGTTCCCATTCCTCCTCTCGGATGGGTTGGTAGTAAGTGCGTGCAGAAGTCAGAATAGCAGGGTTAAAATTCAAACAGTAGTTTTTACCCAAGTATGGTTGTTACCATACTTCACCAGTAAAAAAATATAGTCAATATCTCCTATATTCACCTGGGAAGCTTGCTAATTTACTTGGACAATAATGCCCCAGGGATATACAGATTGCCCTAGCTATTTCTCCCAGATATTAAAGGCTGATTTAAATAATGTCAAATTTCCTAGAGATTCTACTCTAATCTAACATGTGGATGATTTACTTTTATACTCTAGGACATTACTAGCCTACCCAAAGGACACAATTTGCCTATTACAACAGCTAGCTGTAAAAGGACATGTGGTCTCAAAGGATAAGCTTCAATTTTGCTTACTTCAAATAAAATACCTTGGCCATCTCATACCTAAAGATGGGCTACTGATTAACCCTGAGAGACTCAGAGGAATTCTATCTTTTCCTCTTACAAAAACAAGAAATAGCTTAGAGGATTCCTGGGATTGACTGGATCTTGTCTCAATTGGGTTCCAAATTTTTTATTAATGGCCCAGCCTCTACATGTCCTATTAAAGTCAAATGGACCTGATCCAATTCAGTAGAACCTAGAAGGGAAACAAGCTGTAAAATCTCTAAAGAATTATCTAAAGTTCCTGCTCTGGGACACTTAATTATAAACTTTCTAAATTTTTATGAATAAAAGTAAAGGAAATGCTTTGGAAAGTTTAACTCAGAAACATGGAGATCATTATAGACTTACTAGAGGCCTGGTGCATGAAATTCATACACAGGGGTGGTGTCCCTCAGCCCAGCCTACATCCCTCTCACAATCCGGGACTGCTGGCTCCTAACCACTCGCCTGCCTGACTGATAGCCCCCTAACTGCTCCCTTGCTGGCCTAATTGATGCCTAACAGCTTCCCTGCCAGCGTGATCGTCCCCAATTGCCTTCCCCTGTGGGGCCGAGGGAACTAGAGGACTCCAGCTGGATAAGGCGGGACTGAGGGTACTGGGTGCCACCATCTTGTGGCTGTGGGCACCACCATCTTGTGAGGGCATGATGGTCAATTAGCATATTCCCTCTTTATTAGATAGGATAGGATATTAGTCAGCAACTAGATTCAGTAGCAAAAGGCTCTCTCCTTGTATGAGGGCCGTCTCTGCTACAGCCATGTTGTATAAACAAACAGAAGAGATAGTTATGGGCTCTGTTTTGGTTATATTCCTCATTCTGTTGAATCTCCACTGAATTCTCATCACATTAAACACTACTGTCAACTGACTGGCTCTTGCTTTCTGCACCTAATCTTACTTTAACTCAGTGGTTGGCAAAGTGAGGCTTGCAAGCCACGATTTGCCGCTCTGTTGACTAATGAGTTTGCCGACCACTGCTTTAACTCGATGTAATCATCTTAACCCTGCAATTTTGTTACCCTTTTTACAGGATGAAGACACCCACAATTGTGTTTTGCTTATTGACCACCTAGGAATGATTTACAAGAAACTCCTATTGATAATGCTGACTTAATTTGGTTTATAGATGAATCTTATCTGAAAGATGAACAGGGACATTACCGAACTGGATAAGCAATGCCTTTTGTGGTGTGCATAATTGAAAGTCCTTATCTACCTGAAATAAGACCTGCCCAGCAAACTGAACTAATTGCTCCAATTCAGGCTAGTCAATTGGGCAAAGATCAAGTAGCCAATATTTACACTGATAGTTACTATGCATTTGGTGTAGCTCATGACTTTGGAATGTTATTAAGCAGTGAGGCTTTTTAACTTCCTCAGGGCAGCCCATAAAAAATGTAAAATAGGTTGCAGAATTAGTAGATGTCATACAGAAATGAAAACAATTGACAGTTATCAAAATTTTAAGAAATTCTAAAGCTACAACCATGGAAGCAAAAGGAAATCATTTAGCCAATGCTGCAGCTAAGCAGGTGGCATTAAACAGTCAAATTATCCAGACCCAAGAATGCTCCTTGCTTTCTAGTAAATCAATAAAAGACCATCTTTTGCAGTTCCAATACACAGCTGCTGAAGAAGGAAAGAGGATATGGCAACAAAAAGAAGGAACCTTTGATCCAGAAATGATACAAATCAGAAACCAATTTTATCTATAGGGAATTGATGAGCTATATGTTAACATGTACATGTGCTAACACATTGGGGTCCTGAAAATATGATTTCATGAAATAAACAATATTACTGGAAACCTTCTGCTGTAGCTCGTAGTGTATAGCAGGTGTTCTATTTGTCCAAATATAACCCTGGAAAATCATTCCATGTGTCCAAGGCCATTTCCCACATCCTTTCGATTCAATTGAAGTATGACAATTGGATTTTATCCAATGCCACCATCTAAAGAACACAAATATGTGTTAATTATGATTTGTATATATTTTTCACTGGGATGAGACATTTGCTTACAGGACAGCAATGGCCTTAACAGTAGGTAAGTTATTATTTGCAAAAATTATTCCCAGTTGGAGAATTTCCTCTGGGTTAGTGATTGAGGGATTCATTTCACTGGGAAAATAATTCAATCGATTTGCAATATTTGGCCTGCTCTGTAGTACTTTCCTTGTGCCTATCACTCCAGTTGTCTGGATCATGAAAATGGTACAATTAAGAGTCAACTAAGGAAAATTTCAGAAGCTTTTAATAGCCCTAGACCAGTGGTCGGCAAACTCATTAGTCAACAGAGCCAAATATCAACAGTACAACAATTGAAATTTTTTTTTGAGAGCCAAATTTTTAAACTTAAACTTCTTCTAACACCACTTCTTCAAAATAGACTCACCCAGGCCATGGTATTTTGTGGAAGAGCCACACTCAAGGGGCCAAAGAGCCGCATGTAGCTCACGAGCCGCGGTTTCCCGACCACTGCCCTAGACCAAATGCTGTTCTTATGGTGCTCCTCAACCTGAAATTTACTTCTTTTAGTAAACACATATCTTATCTCCTCATTAAATAGTCACTGGTCACCTTATGCATCTGGATGAAGGGACATATAAAATCAGCCTTACTAGAAGAAGACGTTCTGCATTATTATTAAGAATTTATTAACCAGATTATAGGGCCTGATAAATTAGTGACATTCATTTCACAAGTGCGCTTCGGGGAGATGAGGAATTCAAAGACCACGACTTACAACCAGAAGATTTTGTCCATTGGAAAGGACATTGATTAAAGACTCTTTCCCTTTATTGGATGGGACCTTATCAGGTCCCAAACTTCAAGTGGACATCTACCCTGGTCTCTGATTCTTGCCTCCACCTACACTGGAGATCAAAGACTTCTTGAGGATGAGAAGTTGCTGACATCAGAGAAAGACATCTTTCTCAAAACACTGAAAGGCCTGTATACCTACAAATTGATGTTGAACTTTATTAATTTCATTATCTATACCTGTCCGTTAATATTAATCATAATAATAATTATACTTGCTCTTTGGGCTTTTCTCAAACCTTGTGTACATAATCCAACTGTTACTAATTGCTAAAAGTGTATAAGATTACATTCTATTATCAATAATGCTCTTTTTATGGTTTCTCTTTGGAAATTTAGAAGGACTGCTATAGCAAAAAGAAGGAAAGGGATATATATGTTTTTAAGAGAAGTTAAAAGTAAGTAGTTTGTCCTAATAAGTTGGTTATCTCTGAATGAGTAAGAGAAAAACTAAGAATAATAAGGCAGGTTGTAGAAGGTTAGTGGCAAATAAATATTAAGAAAGAAATTTTATGTATAAATTCTAGAACCTAATTATGGCAATGTACTTACATCCCAGCCTAGTGGTTGGCAAACTGCGGCTCGCGAGCCACATGCGGCTTGTGAACCGCGGTTTGCCATTCTGTTGACTAATGAGTTTGCTGACTACTGCCCTAACCCAACAAAAACTACTAATTATATTAATTCAAATGGAAGCTAAAGTGGCTATAAAAACATGGCCCTCTATAACTGCTGCTAAGGCATAGAAAATTTACTTGTGAAACTTACTGTCCTTCTGGCCTCTGGAATTTTTAGATGGTAATTGTAATTTACAGCATTGTGTTCTTATAGCCTGGTTCCTGAGTAAATCTTTAGGTTATAGTTCCCAATTGCACAACTAGCAGGAATCAGATAAATAATGAACAGCACTTGAGGGTTTCCAATGGGAAGCCAATGGGCCATAGTAAATGGAAACCCATTTCATGGTCAGACTGTAAAAATTGGAGGTATATGGTGTGTCCTCAAACTATAAGTAAATATACTAGATGTAAACTACAGATAAGGGAGACAGCAAAACCTGGATCATGATAGCTAGTAGGTTAGAAATGATCCAGAGTATTTTTCTTAATGAAGGCCCTTAGTCTTGACTGCTTCCCATATACCTGCTCTTTACTTTTGAGAAAAATTTGGCCTTGACTTCTATCCAAGGTCACAGTCTTGCCCCATCCCCAGTGGTTCATCACTCAGCAAGCCAAACACTGACACTAATAATTTTTAGGAATGAGCCTTCTTAGCACAGTAGGACCACATTATCCAATCCAAAATTTGTCATTAATGCATCCTCTGGATTGATTTATGACAAAAAGGGGAAAATGCGGACAAAAAGGGGGCACATACTAAACCTGACAAGCTCAGGGGAGGCCTGTATGGCAGCCTTACAACTCAGAGACCTAAGTCAGTCTGAAATTAAAACTTTCTAACTGAAAGTGAGTAAATGGCTGGTAGTCACGTGCTAAGTTAGTATTGTAACAGTGGAAAATTGTAACCCACCTCACCAGTCTTTTGACATTGTTTCTGTAAATGCTGACTCTGAATAATATTTAGCTTATAGATAAATGGCATGTTTGTATAAGAATCCTAGGAACTAACTTCAGAAGATACAGACTCTGACCTTCAGTCATCCCAGTTCTGGGAGATTTGCTGACCTTCAACCATAGAACCAGTAATGACATAAAACCAGGATGATTGATGCACATCAGACTATCACTTGACCAGTTCTGAGGTCCTTATCAGAATGGCGTGTGCTGGACTGCACATAGAGAACTTTTCACCCCCCTCTCCTTGATTACTTTGTTCTGCTGGAAGAACAGGAAGAATCTCCAGAAAAAGAGCTAAATGAAATGGAGGCAAGCAATTTATCAGAAACAGAATATAAAATAATGATTTTTAGAATGCTCAATAGTATGAAAAAGCACGTAGAAGCCATGCACAAGAACCAGTTGGAAATGAAAAAAAATGACATTGATGAGAAATAAAACCATGGAAGGAATAAACAGTAGGTTAGAGGAAGCAGATGACTGAATCAAAGACTTAGAAGACAAGAAATGCATAAAATATAACAACATCTGCATCATAAGGGTACCAGATGGAGAGGAACTTGAGCAAGGCATAAAGAACCTGTATGAAGAAATAATAACCAAAAACTTCCTTAATCTGATGAAGGAAAAAGTCACACAAGTTCAGGAAGGACAGAGAGTCCCAATCAAGATGAGCACAAAGAAACTGACACCAGGAAACATCTTTATCAAGAGAAAGACAGTCAATTACTTATAAGGAAGCCCCCATAAGACTGTCAGCTGATTTCTCAACAGAAACCTTACAGGCCAGAACAGAATGATATGTATAAGTATTCAAAATAATGAAAAGCAAGGATCTGAAACCAAGACTACTTTATCCAGCAAGGCTATCATTCAAAATTGAAGGTGAAATAGAGAGCATCTCAGAATTTTTAAGAAGGCTAATGGAGTTTATTACCACCAAACCAGCATTGTGTGAGAAGAAGAAGAAATGGAGAGAGAGAGGAACATAGGCTTAAAAAATAAAAATGCCAATAAATAAGTGCCTATCAATAATAACCTTAAATGTAAATGGATTAAATGCTTCAACCAAAAGGCATAGAGTACCTGAATACAAAAGCATGATCCATATATATATATGGATCATGCTTTTGTGTGTGTATATATATATATATATATATATATATATATATATATATATATATATACTGTCTACAAGTGACCCACCTCAGAACAAAATATTCACACAGGATGAAAGTGAAGGAATGGAAAAAATATTCCATGTGAATGGAAATGAAAAAAAAAAAAAAGCTGGAGAGGAGAAACCAAGATGATGGCATAGGTAAGCACCTAAACCGCTGCCTCACACAATGACTTCAAAACTACAACTAAAAGACAGAACGGACACCATCAGAACCACAGGAAAGCTGGCTGAGTGGAAATTATACAACTAGAAGGAAAGAGAAAAGCTCACAGAGAATTGGAGGAATGGCAAGGGGTTGAGGTATGGCAAAGGGTCTTTGTGTGCGCAGAGAGGAAGGGCGGCTGAGAGCCTGGCTGACTTTCTCTGGCGGGAGGGGGAAGGAAGCCCCGACTGCACTGAACCCCAGTTCCGACTGCACTGAACCCCAGTTCCGGGCAAAACCCTGTGGAACCAGGCTCATACAGGGGGAGTCTGGACTGTCAGGTAGAGAGAAAGGCACTCGGAGACTCAGAGACCTGTGGGAGGGGGTCTGGAGGTGTGCGCGCCAGTGCGCACAAAGACTGAGGAGGTTGCCACAGGCTTTCCCTAGCAGAAGGGAGTCGGAACCTCCTGACTGCACTGAACCCCAGTTCTGACTGCACTGAACCCCAGTTTCAGGCGAGCCCCTGGGGACCCACGCTCTTTCGGGGGGAATCTGGACTCTCGGGCGGAGGCTCGGGAGGTGGGGAAGGCAGAGGTCTGGAGGCACGCGCACAAGGGCAGGGCTGACGGGAAGCCAAGACTATCTGCTCCACCCTGAGACTCCACCCCATCCAAGCTGAACACGGAGGCTTTTGCAATTTGGCAAGTCTAATCCTATAAGGCTGTCTCCAGCACCAAACTTCTCCCAGTGTAGACACAGCTGATCCTCACAGCCAACTGGCCTGGAGGTCAATTCCTCCCAGTGATACCAACAGCAATCAAGACTTAACTACAACAAGGCTGTGCACACAGTCCACAAAGGGGTGCACCAAGAGTGTCCACCTCAGGTAACTGGGAGGCCGACCCACTGGGCCATATAGGAAACATTGCACACAAAGCTACCCTACCAACTCAGGGAAGCAGTGAAAATGCAGAGACAAAGAAACAGATCACAAACGAAAGAAATGGAGGAAAACAAATGACTGGATATAGAATTCAAAACCACGGTTATAAGGCTTTTCAAGAATATCTGACAAAAGGCCGATAAATATAATGAGACCCTCGAAGATATGAAAAAGGACCAACTAGAAATTAAACATACACTGACTGAAATAAAAAATATTATATAGAGACCCAACAACAGACTAGAGGAACGCAAGAATCAAGTCAAAGAATTGAAATACAAAGAAGCAAAAAACACTCAACTGAAAAAGCAAAAAGCAAAAACAAAATCCAAAAAGTTGAAGATAGTGTAAGAAGCCTCTGGGACAACTTCAAGTGTACCAACATCAGAATTATGGAGGTGCCAGAAGAAGAGAGAGAACAAGATACTGAAAACCTAGTTGAAGAAATAATGACCGAAAACTTCCCCCACCTGGTGAAAGAAATAGACTTACAAGTCCAGGAAACTCACAGAACCCCAAACAAAAGGAATCCAAAGAGGACCACACCAAGACACATCATAATTAAAATGCCAAGAGCAAAAGACAAAGAGAGAATATTAAAAGCAGCAAGAGAAAAACAGTTAATTACCTACAGGGGAGCACCCATACGATTGTCAGCTGATTTCTCAACAGAAACTATGCAGGCCAGACGTGAGAGGCAAGAAATCTACAAAGTGATGAATAGCAAGAACCTACAACCAAGATTACTCTATCCAGCAAAGCTATCATTCAGAATTGAAGGGCAGATAAAGAGCTTCACAGATAAGAAAAAGCTAAAGAGTTCATCACCGCCAAACCAGTATTACATGAAATGCTGAAGGGTATTCTTTAAGAAGAGGAAGAAGAAAAAAGTAAAGATAAAAATTATGAACAACAAACACATATCTATCAACAAGTGAACCTAGAAATCAAGTGAATTAAAAACCTGAGGAACAGAATAAACTGGTGAATATAATAGAATCAGGGGCATAGAAAGGGAGTGGACTGATAATTCTCAGGGGGAAAGGGGTATGGGGGGTTGCAGGAAGAGACTGGACAAAAATTGTACACCTATGGATGAGGACAGTGCGGGGGAGGTAAGGGCAGAAGGTGGGGTGGGAACCGGGTGGAGGGGAGCTATGGGGGGAAAAAGGAGAAACAATTGTAATAATCTGAATAAAGATTTATTAAAAAAAAAAAAAGCTGGCCGAAACCGGTTTGGCTCAGTGGATAGAGCGTCGGCCTGTGGACTGAAGGGTCCGGGTTCGATTCTGGTCAAGGGCATGTACCTTGGTTGCAGGCACATCCCCAGTAGGGGGTGTGCAGGAGGCAGCTGATCGATGTTTTCTCTCATCGATGTTTCTAACTCTTTATCCCTCTTCCTTCCTCTCTGTAAAAAATCAATAAAATGTATTTTTAAAAAAAGCTGGAATAGCAATACTTATATCTGACAAAATAGACTTCAAAACAAAGGCCATAAAAGAGACAAAAAAGGTCACTACATAATACTAAATGGATTGATTAAACAAGAGGATATAACCCTTGGAAACATATCTTCACCTAAATAGGAGCACAGAAATCTATTTAAAAATTCCCAAAGGAATTTAGGAGAAGAGAGACAGCAATACAGTCATAGTGGTGGAATTTAACACCTCACTGACATCACTGGATTGATCATCCAGACAAGGAAAAGAGTGATCTTACCACACAATAGATCAGATGGACTTAATTGATATTACAGAGCATTTAATCCCAGAGCTGCAGAATATACATTCTTCTCAAGTGTCTATGGAACATTTTCAAAGATAGACTACAGGTTAGGAGACAAAATAAGTCTTAACAAAGTTCAAGAAAATTGAAATCATGTCAAACATGTTCTTAAGATCACAATGGCATCAAACTAGAAACCAACTACAATAAAAATACTCAAAAATATTCAAACACACAGAGGCTAAATATCATATTATTGAACAGTGAATGAGTTACCATTGAGATAAAAAAAGAAATAAAAAACTTGCTGGAAACAAATGAAAAAGAACACACAACAATTCCAACTCTGTGGCACACGGTGATATCAGTCCAGATAGGGAAGTTGATAGCATTGCAGGCATACTTCCAGAAACAAGAAAAATCTCAAATAAATGATCTTACCCTACAACTAAAAGAATAAAAAAGAGAACAAGAAAAACCCAGAGTAAGCAGGAGGGAAATAATAAAGATCAGAATGGAAATAAATGAAGTAGAGACTAAAAATAAATAAATAAATAAAAATACAACAGATACAAAAACAAAACAAAACAAACAAACAAACAAAAAAACCACGGGGAAGAACCAAGATGGCAGTGTAGAAAAAAGTCAGTATTCACCGCCTCCCACAACCACATCAAAATTATAACTAAAATACAGAACAATCATCATTTAGAATCGCCTGAGATCTGGCTGAATGGAAGTCCTACAACTAGAGAAGTAAAGAAGAAAGCACATTGAGTCTGGTAGAGGGGGCAGAGGCATGGAATGGGCTGGTCTGGTACCCACATGTGGTGTCTTGTGTTTTTTTTTGTGTTTTGTTTTTTGTTTTTAAATGGAGAGATATTGTGGCTGTGGAGACCTCCCATGAGGAGCAAGGGGTCCTAGCTCCACACCAGATCCCCAGCCTAGGGTTCCAGGGTTGGGAAGAGAAGTCCCCGTAACTTCAGGATGTCAAAACCAGTGGAGATTGTGGCTGATTGACACAGATGCTGCTGGAGACCCAGGCACATGGACTTAACTCAGACTCGATTCCTCGGCTCCAGTGCTGGGGTGGTGGCTTGAAAGAAACTTGGGACAATCGGGGAGGAACTGGATTGTTTGGCATCAGGGCAAGAACTTGGGGTGGCTTTCTCCCAGACAGGGGTGCTCCCAGGGGTCATTGTTCCTGTGCTGGGACTGCCCCCGTCAATAGAGCCGACTGGCAGCCATATCTGAGTTTCCATTAGCTTGGCTCACACTGTTCACTCTGCCCGGTGATTTCCTGAGAATTGTGAGCTTGGTTCTCAGGAGGTTGGGATCTGGAGATCTGGGATTTTAATAACTTCCAGTTGTTTTGCACAGCTAGCCAGACCCTGGTGACCAGCTTTTGGGGATCACTGATCAAGCCCAACACTAAATGTATTTCCTTCTAATTCAATGTAAGAAAGTGACCTAGATAGATCTTTCAAGCCAGGCAATAATATTTTTCTTTTATTTTTGGTGAAGTGTAACAAACAAATAGAAATGTGTGCAAAAATCAAATGTACAAATTAACATAAAACAAAAATCCAGGTAACCCTCACCAAGGTTATGACATGAAACATTGCCAGCATGTTGGAAGTTACCCTCTACCCATTGCTCATCAAAATTTGTGCTCCCACTGCCAGGTCACAGACCCTCAGGGTCCCAGTCCAAAGAAGGGTTGTTTTATCAGGGTTTTGCCTAAGTCTTCCCCACCCCCACCTCTCTCAGCCTAGAGCTATCTCCTAGATGTTTCTTGTGGATAGGCAGTCCTTCAGGTTATTGGTGGGGGTGATTCTCCAAATCTCCAATCTTAGGGACACTGGATTCAAATTCTATCCCTCCCACAAACTGGATTGCTATATAGACTTCTCTATTTCCTCTGTAAGCAGCAATGTTCAACTTTGGCTTTTAAAAGTACCTGGAAGCACTTTAAGCTTCTGATGCCCAAGCCACACCCCAGACTAATTGCATCAGAATTTCAGGGGTAGGGTGCCGACATCATCATAGTTTAAACTTCCCAGATGATTCTAATGTACAAAGTACTGTCTTATCACGATGACCAGTTGAAGTATTTGCCAGTGTTGCATAGTGTACATGTTTAGTTTTACTTTGATGTAATGTCTTTGAGTTCAGTCATTGCCACTGTGAAGGTCACAACACTCCTGTTACGGTAACTAACCACTGGGATGGTCCTCCTGGAATAGTTGACTTAAGAGGAAGCAAACTGGCTACACTGGCTATGAAGCAGGAAGGGCCAGAAGAAGTGCTAATCTGCTTGCTGTTGTCCCTAAAGAGGTGAAAAGCCAGAGGGCAAGAATCCTACTCTGAATAAACCCAGAGGTAGAAAAGGGAAGAAAGCTGGATTTTGGCTGTCCCAGTACAGTATTAACGAACCAGTAAGTACTAAGGAGTTCAGAAAACATATTGGAATAATCAGTTTGCCAACTTCTCTTGCAACAGGGTAAAATTTTCTGGGTAAGAGCCATTAACTGGGTAATCCTGAGTTGTCTAGTCTTCCTGCTACTGCAGATCCAAACTTCTGCTAGGCAGCCTTCTGAATGAACAGACACATCAGTGGCTAATTCCTTTCCTAAAGGACATCACTTCCACCCAACCACACATCCCTTTATTCCTGAGAATCAAGGAAACCTTTAATGCTTACAGGTATGCATATGTTTATTCAAAAAGGCAGAGCAGAAACAGGACAAAGGGCAATGATTAGTTGCTTTCAAGAAATGGTTTCTGGCTGTAATGAGTGACTCATGCCAAGCGTGAAAAGTCAGTTTAAGCATCCCACGGGAACAAGGGACAGCTGAGTTCACTTTTCAACAGAGATAGCAAACATGAAAATCATGTCCATGGCAAATGACTACTGAATGTCTTTCCTACTGAATACCTTTTCCTTTTGAGTCTGTGTTGAGCTTAAGAATCTTCCTCATTAGGGCTATTGAGGCCTTTTTCTCCTGTTAGCCTCTTTATAGCCTCACCTCTACCCCTGCCTGCTTTCTTTTCACTGGGACCAACATAATTCCATGTGACAGTTCTACCCTACTCATGCTGACACTATCTAGTCCAGTGGTCGCCAACGGGTGGTCCGCAGACCACTGGTGGTCCGTGAGGTCTGAAAGGTTGTTGACCACTGATCTAGTCTGGTTCCCATGGAATGGTGGGTCATGGGATCCTGTCTTCTAACACAGATAATCAGCCAGGCTCTGGCACCTCACTGAAGTTGGGAACATCAGATTCTCAGATCAGGAATCTGGACGTTGCACAGAGACTGTTAATTAGTGTGGGATACATCTTACAATGCACATGACAGCTTCTCTCCCACTCCCAACTCCCAACAAAAAATCATCTGGCCCCAAATGTCAATAGTGTTGAGAAACAAAGCACAGCTATCAAAGTGTACCTCACCATGACTCACAAACAAACAAATGATAGAAACAAGGTATAGGGATCTAAGCTCAGATCATTTAACTCATTTAGCTCATTCAGACCATCTGCTCCAAGACTGACTCCTTCCAGTGACTCTGCTAGTTTACAAATTCTGACCGATCCCTGACAAGGCCATCTGTGACTACATCAGCTCTCACATTCCAAGAAGACCCTCCCAAAGCTCCACTGTTTTGAGAAACCTCACGGGGCCTCTGGGGCATTTCTTTGTTGCAGCAAGTTCAATAAAATTAGCTTGTTTTTTTAAAATGAGGACTAACTGACATCTAACATTACATTAGTGTTAGGTATACAACATAATTGTTCAACATTTGTGAGAGGATCACAAATCCAGTTAACATCCATCTCCATACATAGTTACTGATTATTTTTTTGTGATAAAGACTAAGATTTATTATCATAGCAACTTTCAAATATGCAATATAGTATTATTAACCAATCAGTATGCAGTACACTAATCTATATATATAAAAGGCTAAGCAACTGTCTGACCATCAGCTATGATGCACAATGACCACCAGGGGGCAGACGCTCAACGCAGGAGCTGCTGAGCTGTGCTGACTTGGCAGCGGTAGTTCTCGGGTGATGCATCCCAGAACCAGAGAGGAGGGAGCCGGATTCAGGGGTGCATCACCCGAGAACCGCCCTCTTGCACTCCAGGACTCCTCGGGGGATGTCAGAGAGGTGATTTCAGCCCACAGGCCAATTCCCACAGGCCAGGCTGAGGGATCTCACCTGCTGGAGGGACCCTGCTCACTCTGCAGATGCCCTTTGAGCCACGGCACCACCCCAGATGTGGCCGCCTGGGGAGGGACTGTGGGAGGTTGGTTCCAGGGCATGTCTGGCCCATCTCACCTAGTCCTGCCCCACTGGCCACCTTCTAATTAATTTCCTTTCAATGTGCACAAATCCGTGCACTGGGGCAGTAGTATTATTATAATAATTTTTTCAGATATGATCCTGGTTGCTTTTGGTTGAAGGGCTTAAACACTGGGCATGGAATATAAATAATTCCAAATGCAGGGGACTAAGTCCTTTAATTCAGGCATGTTCAAAGTGTCTTAGAAACAAAGAAATGTTCTGCTTGAGAAATTAGAGGAATGAATTTCAGTAAAGATACTTGACATAAGTCCTGAATAATAAAAATGGTTTTGGTGAAGTAGAGGTGAAGAAAAGCTTTATCACAGGGAGAAGGAGTAATATGGACAAAGGCAGGGAGGCATAGAATTAGAATTAGCAAGCAATTCTGAGTGTCTAAAACATGGGATTCAGGGCAGGAAAAATAATCTACACAGGCAGGAAGGGCCAGATCATGCATTACTGTTAAAGGTGTCTCTGATATAAAAGCTACACTGGTTGTATTTAACAGGGAATGTAGTAAAATGTGACCAATGCCTGAATTTTAACCTGGGATCCCTGCAGACCTGGATTTATAGAACTTTTTACTTCCTTCATGCTAGTTCTTTATCTTTTCTTATGGAACAGTCATGTGGGATTCTAGTGCCATCTAGCACTAAGAAAGGTAAAGGCACATTTCCATCAGGAAAGCCTTTGAGTGCAATGGGGAAATTAATTCTTAGTATTTAATTTTGCATATGCCTTTTCTAGTGATGATATATAGTAACAGGACTTGGTTTCCTCTGCATGGAAATCCTTTTCTCTTACCCTTCACCAAATCCTATTAATCTTTCAGCATTTTTATCTGTCAGATGTTCTCACAAGATCATCCTATTCCACTTTAATGCAATTATTACATTTAAAAATTTAGCCCAGCTGGCGCGTGGCTCAGTGGTTGAATGTTGACTTATGAACCAGGAGGTCACAGTTTGATTCCAGGTTAGGGCACATGCCCAGGTTGTGGGCTTGAACCTAGTTTGAGGTGTGCAGGAGGCAGCCAATCAATGATTCTCTCTCATCATTGATGTTTCTATCTCTCCCTCTTCCTTCCTCTCTGAAATCAATAAAAAATATATTTGAAAATTTACATTTATTATGGTGAGCTGATTAAAGTTGTCTCTCTCTTGAGTTAAATACCCATAAGTGAGCAAATTTGTCTGTGTTTTCCTCACTATCATCTTCCAGCATTCAGCACTGGCTCATTAAAACAGCATTAATGAACAAACTGATGATTATGTCATGCTTTTTACACTTTGTTGTTATTTACATCCTGCCTTTATAATTCCAAGGATAACCTTTGGATATGCTAACTAAAATTTTTTAACATCTACTGAAATTGGCCCAAATGATCCTCAGGTTCTTTTGCCTGCCGCATGAAGCCAAACAGAAGACACAGGTTACTCCTAGAAGGAAAGTGATTTATTCAGGTACTGACTTCCTGAGTTGATGGCAGACTCAGGCCTTAACAACCATCTTAACATCTCAGGTTAGTCAAAGGCCTTGTATAGAGGGATCATGGAAAGAGGGAATTAAAGAATTTTGGTGATGTGCAGTTTCACATTCCAGCTCTTGGGTGCTTTTGATACTTTCATGTGTGTCAGTGTCTGGTGTTTTGTTTTGCTTTTCTCTCGGCAGTTTTTATTTCTCGGGATAGGATGTTGCAGGCCTGTCCAGCCATCACAGTGTAGCATCTGCTACACTCCTGTGGTTGAGGCCAATGAAAAGGGAACTCCTGGAACTCCTGTTGCCTGTAACATGCTTACATATGAAACTATTAATATTTTAGGCTATAAATTTTTTTTACACTTAGAATATTTTATTGACTTTAGGTAAGCAGGGAACAAGTGTTGAAGTCACACTTCATTTACCACCAACTGCTTCAATTCCATGGGTTATCTTAAAAGATGATGCTCCTTTTGTAGTCAGACTAGATGCAAGACGAAGGAAATAAGAGGTTCCTAAGCTGTTAAAGTCCTCGTATCTACAGCCAGCTTTAATGAACAAACCAATTCTTGATGCAGGAGCATAGTTTTCCAGAGACTCAATCACTAAACCATTTGGTAATTTGGGAAACTCAAGGTCCTGAGAATGTTCAGGCACTCCTGCAGGGGTAGTCGTGGCTTTCACTTTAGCAGCAACTTTGAGGGAATAAAATCTCGAGAAGGACCTGGCTCTGCTTAGCAGCCTCATGGCCCCAAATTCCTCTGACCTATGGTCACTGGCTGAAAGGCCTAGGCTATAAGTTTTTTGTTAGTATATTTTTATTTTTAATTCTTGACTAGTTAGCTAATTAAATGTGAGTTGCTGTTGTTGTTTTAAATATTCTATACCTTGTTACACCATAGCTGAAAGTCTTTTTGTAAGTAAGGTTTTATTGAGCCAAAAGTGCTATCCAAAAGATAAGTCTTAGGGCATAGAATCTAAACGAACGGGGTGAGCAGTGGAAGTGGGGTTCTTGGGATACTGCTGGAATAAGCATTACTGGAGGCCCCTGTGGGAGGATGAGATGTGGTAGAAAGCTTTATTTTCGTGGAATTACATCCCTTTAGTAAAGCTAGAAGCGGAGTCAGAGTCTAGTTTCCTTTCCATGTTGAAGCTGGGTCCAGTACAGCATCAAGCTAGTTGTAGTTCATTAGTCCACTGTGTTTAGGGGTCGACATGGCATTAGGCCACACAGGAGAAAACAGGAGGGTGTGCCCCAAGCCACAGGGGTACCAAAGGTCCTGAAAGCACAGGAGCACAAGAGCATAACAGAGTGAGTTTCTCTGTTCAGGGGATTAAATATCCCAAATCTTCTTGCGTTTGCAGTGGCCACACCCATTTTGGCAAATTGATACTATTGTAATTAACCAATCTTAACTAATAATAGACAAACATGTAAATTGACTGTACCTCCTCTATGCCACAGCCAATCAAGAGTGAGTATGCAAATTAACATGACAAAGATGGTGGGTTAATTTGCATAGGCAGGTGCAGAGCAGCCAGGAGGAGTGGGATGCCTGCTATGAGGGGGAGAGGGGAGTGGAGGGAGCTACAGGAGCAGTGCTCTGGCTGGGAGCGGGGACTTGGTGGCTCCTGGGTGGCTGGGAGCGAAGCCAGGGAAAGGAAGGCCTATTCTTGCACGAATATAGCACAACGGGCCTCTAGTTTATTTATAACAGGAAGGGAGAGGCCAAATATTATATGTCATTTAGGCAGCTTCACCAGGAAGCTAAAGTTTTACACTCCCCAGGGAACCATCAGTACCTTCCCCACAGATCCCTGGGGGAAGGGACTGGACAGGGAGAAGAACAGACACATGCCCAGTAAAGTTGGGGTGACCTTGGGAAGGTACTTGCCTGTCAGTCCCACTTGGGAACAGGTCATTGGCCAGAATGGTCACTGCAAGGGTGTGAAATTTGGGATATTTAATCCCCTAAACAAAGGAGTTTGCCCTACTGCTTTCTTTTATGCTCTTGGCGCGTTGTGCTTGACTCCTGGCTTGTAGGGCTCTCTTGCCCCTGCTTCCTGGCATTCTCCCAAGTGGCCATGAGGCATGTGGCCTCCCATGCCCACCTACCACCCCCCCCCCCCCCCACACACACACATTGGACTAATGGACTACAACCAACTTGATGCTGAACTGGACCTGGCTGCCACGTGGAATGGAAACTCTGGACACTGGCGTTGCTTCTGGCTCTACTGAAACCCAGCTGCACTTCTTCTATAACTGGACTAAGGGAAATGGGACATTAGAAATGCAGATTTAATTCTATGCAAACAAAGATCACTCATCCTCCTGGGCTAGTCTCAGAAAATTATTTTTCTGAAGATATCATAAGGACCCCACCCCTAGCACCTAGTGAGGAAGAGTTTACCCCAAAATCTCCAATAACACAATGACCTCTGTTCCCAGGAGTGATTGGCAGTAAGTACCTTTGCTAGTCCCCTGAACTTTATTGGGCATGCATCTATCTTCTCTTTGCTCCTTTCCTGTTATTAATAACTAGGTTAATTACCAGCAGCATGGCTAGGTAGAAAAGACAGCAACTTGGTGGTCCCAGAGTTTTGTAAGCATTTTATACATCAAGTAGGGGAAAGGGAGAAGTAAGTGGTAATATGAAAGAATTCACATGAGTTATAGGCAATGAAGTTGGGGGAGGTGAAACGGGCCAGCCCTGGGATAGTTGCAGAGATGGAATAAAGAAATGTCTGCTCTTGTAGATTGCCTGGGGGTAGCAGTCTGAAAAGCCCTCCCGTAAACAAGTGGGACTCCTGGAGTTAGATGTATGAATGAAAAAAAGGGGCCAAATACTACACCTGACAAGCTCAGGGGAGGCCTGTGTGTCAGCCTTACAAACTCAGAGACCTACAGTAACCACACAGGATGGTCTGAAAGGAAACTTTCTTTTAAAAAAATATATTTTATTGATTTTACAGAGAGGGGAGGGATAGTTAGAAACATCAATCGGCTGCCTCCTGCACGCCCCCTACTGGTTATGTGCCCGCAACTAAGGTACATGGCCTTGACTGGAATCGAACCTGGGACCCTTCAGTCCACAGGCCAATGCTCTACCCACTGAGCCAAACTTATTAGGGCTGAAATGAAAACTTTTTAACTAAAAGAGGTTCATGGTGGTAGTCATGTCCTAAGGCAATATTTTTCCCTAACAAAGGTCAATCTTCACTTTAACTAAACCTGCCTATTGTCTTTTTGTATCTAGGGTAACATACTTGACAAATATGCCTTTGCAATAACAAAGTAATTTTCCTTTTGCTGGACCCCTCAAAGCACAGGCACTGAACCTGCAGAGTGGAGACCAGAAATCCCCTCATTGTATGGTTATGCTAATTGTTGACTGTTAACTATCCTGTACCCACCTATGTAAAAGAAGTATGTGTCTATCATTTTACTTTTTATTCTATCCCAGAGGTTCCCCCACCCATTCTCCCTAATCTATCACCAGTGGATTTCATGTAACCCACTTAACATCTTTCCTTTTGATTGTAATGCATAAAATAAGGTACAAAACTACCATTTTTTTTCTGGAGCATTTTCTCAATCTGTTCAAGTTCTGTTCCCCAGCAATTGTCCTCAGTTTGGCTCAAATAAACTCATAAAAATCTCTATACATCTGAATGTTTCTTATGTTTCTTATTGGTGCCTGGCTAAAATAACCTGTGGAAATATCCACCTGGAAATTAATCTGCAATTCCAACAGGCAAAACAGGAATGTGAGAAGTGTTTTGCTAACTGGTCAGCATCCGTTAACAGACTATCAGTTCTGTCTCTTTCACTCTCCTGCTGTATTTTAATTTAGAATTTTTTTCTTATCAGTTTCATAAACTTTATCAAATGTCTGTTGTAATCATCACAAAAAGATTTTAACGTTCAACATCTGGCCTTAACCATATGGACATTTTCCAGCCTATTTTCCCCTTAACCAGATCTGTTCAGACAACGTATAATTTTTAGATGAGGGTTGTTGCCCTGCTGTGTCTCTGTTACAGGGCAGTGAAAAGCTAGGGAAATTTCAGGGCAAGAAGAATAGGGAAACGGAGACAGGAAAGTTAAAACAAAGCCAACCAGTGTGGGCAATTTGCAGCTGGCTTGTAAATAACAAGCCATTATCTCCCCCAAACCAAGGACACTTGAGAGCTAATGGTTAAAAACCTCTCTAACCAGAGACTACAGAAAAGGAGGGGAAAAGGGGAAAGGAAAAAGGGCAGTTTTACTCCCTAAGCAGGAAAGTCAGCAGTCTCAAGGCTTGGCAGGATAAAATTGCCAGGTGCTTCTCATGAATTCTGGGAAGGCCATAACAAAATAAAAAGGGACCTTGAGAATTAAATGTGTACCAAAATATTCAGCAGAGGAATTCTGAAACCTATAGACAGGAGGGTATATAATGCTTCGGACCCCCACCCACCTCGCTCTTCAGATTAGCTGAGAGCCCACCTGCGCTTTATAAACCAGAAGTCTAGATATGCTTGCTTCTGTAATAAATTTGCTTGCTTTAATAAAATTGACTTCATCACAGCGCAATCATCTGGCGTTTTCTCATTTAAATTCATTTATATGAGAAGACAAGAATTGAGATTGGGGACAGCCCTCTCCCAGTGACTCAGGTGTCTGTGAGAGGTGCCTCTAACATCTCCAAGAATATTAACTTACTTTTTACGCTGCCTGTAGGAACCCCATCTTTGACATCCAATAAGCTGCACCAGCCTCTTTACCAACACAAACCACCAAAACCTCACTGCCCATGTGCACAACAATTATTGTCATTCACCATCAGAAATGAAATGAAATGAAATGAAATGAAAGCAGGCAGCGCAGTGGCTGCACCAGGCGGCGGGCGTTTGGGCTCCAGAAGCCCGAGGCCGAGGCGCTCACTCTGGACTGCAAACCCCCACCAGGAGGGGAACCTGCACAGCGGCTGCAGGAAAGCGCCAGGAAGGCCCACTGAGTGACAGTCAGCAGGCAGGAAGGGGCGGGGTCAGAGTGCGAAGCTTGGGCGCGCGGGCCAGGAAGGGGCGGGGCGCGGCCGCTCTCTTGAGCCGGCGTTTTGGCGTTTTTCCGTTTCGGTGCAGGCGGTCAGGCGGCGGTGACAGTTCCAAAATGAGCGAGGCGGCTGGGCTCCGGCAGCGCCGGCCCCCGCGGCCGCCCGTCGTCACGGACGACAGCCAGACCCCGGAGGCCCAGGATGGCAGGTAGGCCCGGCCCCCAAGCATGATGATGGCCGTGACAGCAGCAGGGTAAATGCGGTGCCAAAGCGTGGCATGCGCCCGTGTCATGTAATCCCCTCGGCAAAACTTGTTTTACCGGGAGGAAACTGGCTCCGTCCTGGAGACTTTGGGCCCCCTCTGCGCTCAGTCACTGTATTGTCTCAGGCTCCGGGTTCGAGGCCGCCACGCACCGCACCTACCCCTCCTGCCCCCGCTTCCAGAGCGGTCGTTTCCTCGCCTTTCCCTCACTCTCCCTTCCTTTGCGCGCTGTCCTTCCCGCTGGCTCACCCGGTCCCCGGGGAGAGCCGCCTGGCCACTGCCCTACGTCTTCCCGGCCCCGCGCTCGCACCGTCCCGAAGGGAGGTCCGAAAAGATGTCAGTCGTCGCTGGAGATCCAGCTCGTGAGGGCTGTCCTCTGCACCTGGCCCTTCTCGCAGGCGACCAGACCTCACCGAGGCTTTCCGGAAAGAGTAGAGCTCAGAAGTGACTTTGTTCGGCAATTTTTGTGAGAATTCAGTTTTGCAGATTTCCCCTGATACGGACAGGGAAGCATAGGAAACTAGTTGATGCCTGATGAAAGAAATATCAGATTTTTGGCCTTTGCTTCTTCTCTCAACCTTCTAGAATTTAAGTATGCTGTGTTTTGTTAGCTTAACAACTGAAGCATGATCCTCAAACATCTATTTTAATATACAATAAACTTCCGTTTTAAATTTTGTGTCCCGAGTCTCATAGCTTTAAATATGTTGGTATTCAGGTGGCTCTATACAGACCAAGCTCAAAGCTGTGGAACTGATTGATTTATAGGTTGAGAGAAATAATGGAAATATTTATTGGTGTTCCAAGGGGTGTGGTACATACTGAATGAGGGACAGGTTTGGCTGGGACAGACTGAATTTATTCACTGATGATAATAAGAGGAACACCTTGGAGGGAGAGCTATAGCAGAGAGGACTGTTTGGGCTCTAAAAAGGCAATTCGATGAGAAGACTTTCTGGTAATATCTGACTTCTGGGCTCAGTGGAAAGGTGGGGAATATAACAGAGTTCTGACCGTAGCGTCACTAACCATCCTGGTTTTCTCCGGACTCATACTTCTAAGGACGCAGGACTTTCAGTGCTAATCTTGGCAGATCAGGACACGTTGGTCACCCCATTGACTGTGGACATAGTGAAGCCATCCTCTGCTGATGACCGAGGGGCCTTTTAGAATGGTCATGCAAGGAATGGCAGCACTTTACCAGAGAAACTGTATATATCTGTAATGGTCTTTTTCATAGTGAGTTTTTGTCAGCCATCTTCCTTTCTACATTTATTATCATAATACTATAGTGTTTTTAAAAATATATATATTTTATTGATTTTTTTACAGAGTGGAAGGGAGAGAGATAGTTAGAAACATCGATGAGAGAGAAACATAGATCAGCTACCTCCTGCACAACCCCTACTGGGGATGTGCCCATAACCAAGGTACATGCATGCCCTTGACTGGAATCGAACCTGGGACCCTTTAGTCAGCACGCTGATGCTCTGTCACTGAGCCAAACTGGTCAGGGCTAGAGTTTTTTTTAATTTTTATTTTTTAATTTCTTTATTGATTAAGGTATCACATATTTGTCCTCATCCCCCTATTCCCATCCCAACCCCCTCCCCACACATGCCTCCACCCCCCTGTTATCCATGACCACTGGTTAGGCTTATATGCATGCATACAAGTCCTTTGTTTGATCTTTCTCCCTTACCCCCATCCTCTCCTACCTTCCCTCTGAGGTTTGACAGTCTGATCAATGCTTCCCTGTCTCTGGGTCTGTTTTTGTTCATCAGTTTATGTTGTTCATTATTTCCCCTAGATGAGTGAGATCATGTAATACTAGAAATACACTTATAAGAACCGAAAATGAGACAAGCAATAATGGTTATGCTGAGAGGCAAATGAATCAGTCTGTAATGAGTTTCTTTCTGGGCCAACAGTTCTTTTGAGTCCCATTTCAATGTCAAACACTTCCTTATGTGTACATGTCAGCAATGATATTTCAGTTCTGGATGGTGGACAAATGGTGGTAATGCAGGTCCAACCCTCTCTGGTTTGGTCCTGGGCAACCTGCAGCGATGCACAGCTTCTGACTGCTAGTATGGCAAGGCATCATCAGCGTCTTCCATCTCTGGACTGTTTCTCTTCTGTCTTCATGGCTGGAGCAGTCCTGTCAATTTCTCTCTGTTGCAGGAATCCACATGGTCTTGGAGTTGGTTTCTGAAAATATACAAACATATTCTCGACCAAAAGTTAATAAAGGAATCCTTTCTATAAATTTGACTTGGGATCCTTTTTCATTTTTTGCCCAAATGATTTTCCTTTGGCTTGTTTGACACCATGTGTATTTTTCATGGGTGTCTTTGCTGTTAGCATTTCACATGAAAGTTAATTTCTAAAGTAAAAATTTTCTAGATGTAATTTACTTACAGGATATTTTTCCTTACGTGATATTCTTCTACTATCCCCCCTTTTTCTGATTTAAATATTAGGAGGCTTTTGAAAATTTTATAATGTAGTCTTGACAGCTTTTAAATTTTAATTTTTTGCACTAAAATATGACTGCTTTAGGTTCATTACATGTTATGCAATTTTACCATGAGATGAACTACCAATAAAAATTTTAGTTAACACTTTAGGATCAGCTTTTTGTCCAGTACCATTAATTTTTCTAGAATATTCGCTTATTTCAATTAGCCAATTTAAATTAGTCTGACTTCCTGTGGCGTCTGCTGAGGCGGTGGGCCGGGTGGTGTCTGAGAGAACCGTGCAGCATGTCCACACGCCACCATGAAGTTGAAGGAGACAAAATCAAGGCCAAAGTCACCAAGTTATGGCAAGTTTCAGAGGAAGGGAATAAAGGTTGTGGGAAAATGGGAGCAGGTGAAGATTGACCCAAACATGTTTGCAGGTGGACAGATGGATAACCTGGTATGCTTTGAGGAACTGACAGATTACCGGTTGGTCTCCCCTGCCAAGAATCCCTCCAGTCTCTTCTCAAAGGAGGAGCCCAAAAAGAGAAAGGCCCAAGCTGTTCGAGAAGGAGAGGAGGAAGGACAGTGTAGCTCTGCAAAGAAAAAGATGAAGTTGAAGAAGAGCAGAGATGTGGAAACTGAAGGAACCAGTGCCCAGACCGAGTGTGAGGTCAAAGAGGCTGAGCCAGAGCCCCAGGGAGATGGAGCAGTTGGTCCTGATCCAGAGGTAGGGGAGGTGGCATCAGGAAGCCTGGCCCTGACTGTTCCAAAAAAGAAGAAAAAGAAAGAGAAGAGAAATCAGAGTCTTCCCAGGGAACTACTCCAAAGGTGCCCAAAAAAGCCAAGACATGGCTGCCTGAAGTGCATGACCAGAAGGCAGATGTGTCAGCTTGGAAGGATCTGTTTGTACCCACGCCAAGTTCTCTGTGCACTCAGCTCTCTAGGCTTCTCTGCACCCACACCAATCCAAGCTCTGACCTTGGCTCTTGCCATCTGTGACAAACTGGACATCCTTGGGGCTGCTGAGACAGGCAGTGGGAAAATGCTGGCCTTTGCCATTCCAATGATTCATGCAGTGCTGCAGTGGCAGGTGAAGAAGCCTATCCCAGCTCTGAGTAACACAGCAGCGCCACCTGGTGAGACTGGAGCTGAGACTGGGTCACCAAGCAAGGCTGGAACTGAGTCTGGATCCTTGTGTGATGAGATGGGGATAGAGGGTGAAACACTGCCCAATGAGGCTGGAATGAAGGCTGGAGCAGCACCCAGCAAGGCAGGAGCCAAGACTGGAGCTGCCATCTCAGACCAAGTGCTGCCCTTCTAGGATGATGATGCTGGCGAAGGACCTTCTTCCCTAATCAGGGAGAAGTCCATCCCCAAACAGGATGAGGACAAAGAGGAAAAGCTTGATGAAGAACCGACTGGAAAGCTACAACAGGAGTTCGATGTCAGATCCATCACCTGTAAATCACATGCAAAGCGTCCTCTACTTGGGCTGGTTCTGACTCCCACCCAAGAGCTAGCTGTCCAGGTCAAGCAGCATATTGATACTGTGGCCAAGTTTACAGGAATTAAAACTGCTATTTTGGTTGGTGGAATGTCCACGCAGAAACAGCAGAGGATGCTGAACCGCCAGCCTGAGATTGTGATTGCCACTCCGGGCCGACTGTGGGAGCAAGTTAAAGAAAAGCACCCTCATTTGAGCAACCTTCAGCAGCTCAGGTGCCTGGTGATTGATGAGGCTGACCGGATGGTTGAGAAAGGCCACTTTGCTGAGCTCTCACAGATACTAGAGATGCTCAGTGACTCCCAATACAACCCAAAGAGACAGACACTTGTTTTTTCTGCCATATTGACTCTGGTATATCAAGCTCCTGCTTGAATCCTTCACAATAAACATACCAAGAAAATTGACAAAACTGCCAAACTTGACATCCTCATGGAGAATATTGGCATGAGGGGCAAGCCCAAGGTCATTGACCTCACAAGAAATGAGGCCACAGTGGAGACACTAACCGAGACCAAGATCCATTGTGAGAATGATGAGAAAGACATATTTGTACTACTTCCTGATGCAGTATCCAGGCCGCACCTTAGTGTTTGCCAACAGTATCTCCTGCATCAAACGCCTCTCTGGGTTCCTCAAAGTCTTAGACATCATGCCGCTGACCCTCCACGCCTGCATGCACCAGAAGCAGAGGCTCAGAAACCTGGAGTAGTTTGCTCGCCTGGAAGATTGTGTTCTCCTGGCAACAGATTTGGCAGCTTGGGGCCTGGATATTCCTAAAGTCCAGCATGTCATCCATTACCAGGTCCCTCGCACCTCGGAGATTTTTGTCCACCGAAGTGGTCGAACTGCTCATGCCACCAACGAAGGCCTCAGCCTGATGCTGATTGGGCCTGAGGATGTGATTAATTTTAAGAAGATTTACAAAACCCTTAAGAAAGATGACATCCTATTGTTCCCTGTGGAGACAAAGTACGTGGACACAGTCAAGGAGCAAGCCCAGTTAGCTCGGCAGGTTGAGAAAGCCGAGTATCGGAACTTCCAGGCTTGTCTGCACAACTCCTGGATTGAGCAGGCGGCTGCTGCCCTTGAGATTGAGCTGGACGAGGAAATGTACAAGGGAGGAAAAGCTGACCAGCAAGAAGAGTGTTGGAGACAGAAGCAGATGAAGGTTCTGAAGAAGGAGCTGCACCATCTTACTCTCTCAACCGCTGTTTAAAGATGACCTGAAGACCAAGTGTCCCACTCAGTCTGACCAGCCACCTGTGCTCAGGCCTGCTCTGAGGAACGGTGAGTCCACTTTGAGTTGCCTCTCCAAACAGAAGAAGAGGAAGCCAAAGCCCAAAACAAAAGAGCAGCAGCAGCAGCAGCAGCAGGAGCCCCACCCAAGTATAAGTGCAAATTAACTGCCCTGACGCCGCCTGCTGTGGCCACACATGGTCCGTACTCTCTGGTTATGTGGGACACCTTCCACCTTTCTTTTCACTCCACTGTCAGCCCGGTTACAGAAATCTCACTCTCCCACACCGCCCCATGGCAGGAGGGAACTCATGCAGATTTGTGTTGTTTTAAAGTAAGAATTCTGTGCAGCAGCTTATGTGTTTCTGTATTTCAGTGTTTACAGGCTTGTATGTTCAACTTGATTTCCAGAACAAAAATAAATAAATAAATTAGTCTGAGAACTTAACTACTATTTTACTGTCAAATTTAATACTCTAACAGCAATCTTATTTTACCCTGTAAATATTAGTGGAAATGATTATTTGCCTTCTTGAGTAGGCCCTGAGCATTCTTGGTGCTAGGCTGGATTTAGATATTGAAAACCCATTTCTCCACACCATGGGTACAACTCAAACAAGTCTTGTTGCAGTGAGAGGGCAGCTGCTGTTGGCCAAGTCTCTGTCTGTTGCCTGGGTCCCGATTTGGGCATGGGAAGCGAAGCAGCCATGGGGTCAGGAGACCTCCCTCAGAAGGGGTGAGGGTTCAGGCCCCTGCAAAGTTGGGGGTGGGGGGTGAGGGTCTGTGTCCCACCTCTGTTGACCCCCTAGTTCTCTCCTGATGGCCCCTCTGTGACTGTGCCTGTCTTAGGTTGTTCCTTCCCTGAGGAATCTTACCCGTCTCTGGCTAACCAGCCATCCTCCGGGGCCAAGCAGGGTGGTGTGAGGTTCAGTTCTGTCTCGTTGGTAGCCTATGCCCCTGTGGCCCCCATGCCCAGCACCTGCCTTGGGATCCCCTTGCCTGCTGGTGGGGCCCTGGCACTGATCACATATCTTGTGGAACCCAGATTTCTTCTCCAGGGAGGGCCCAGCTCACCCCACTGGGCGAGAGACAGATCCATGGTACCAGCCATCACGAGCTTTCAACCTCACTATCAACAGAAAGCTCAGGTAACAACTGTGGGCAATTGGATTGTGAGAAGAGGGTCCCTCTTGGCCAAAAGGGCAAGAGGGGCCAATATAGAATGCTCAGGTGCCTTCCCAGGGGGCCCTCTACACAGTGGAAGGGATTAAATCCTTTCATGTCCTTTTTAAATTGCTGCCAGACATTCAAAGAATTAGTTTGTAAGTTTGTTTGGGATAATTGTACATTATGCTGTTGGAATTCTAAAATATCAAGAGATGTGTTACCTTTGTCTCCAACCACCATAAAGATGATTTTTTATTGATTCCCAAGGGTGTGAGGTACTATTATAGGTAATGGGGGTAACACAAATCTGGGAAAAATTATGACATTGTAGAATAATATCATGTAAGGATATTCTTTGCTTTAGGCCATGGCAATTTCATTTCAAACTGACTGTCAATTTCTTTTTGTATAGACAAGATCTTAGTTACATTTTCTGCACCTCTCCCAGGAGCAAGTAGTGATAGTCCCTTCCTTTGGTGTCCATGCAAGCCAGAAACCTCTCTTTAATTTTACATACAAAGGAGCAGTGGTTTGATTTTGTGTCATACAAAAGGGAAGCTGGGTGGCGACCCCTTTGTAATTATACTTCCTTGCCCCACCCATGGTCCTCCTGGATGACCAAGGTGTTTGGTATTATTGGTGATTACAGTAGGCAGGGGATCAGCCCATGTAAGGGCTCTTACCCATGAAGGGTCAGGAACATAAGTCCAAAATACTTACCCATTTGCCCCAGGTAATATTACCATATAGCTGATGATTGCTAGTGAGACAAGCAAGATGTTCTCAGGCGTTCTTGGGGTTCTGGTTACCTCATAATTTCTTTTTTATTTATTCATTTTAATTATTATTTTTTTACATATGTGTCCTTATTCTCCCATTACCCCCCATCCCCTACTCATGCCCCATCCCCCTGATGTCTGTGTCCATTGATTAGGCTCATATGCCTGCACATAAATCCCTTGGTTGATCTCTCCCCCTTACTCCCACTGACCCCCTCCTTCCCTGAAGTTTGAGGTTCTGATCAACGTTTCTCAGTCTCTGGATCTGTTCTTGTTTATCAGTCTATGCTGTTCATTATATTCCACAAATGAGTGAGATCATGTGATATTCATCTTTCTCTGCCTGGCTTATTTCACTTAGCATAATGCTCTCCATCTCCATCCATGTTGTTGCACATGGTAGAACTCCTTCTTTTTTTACCGCAGCGTAGTATTCCATTGTGTAGATGTACCACAGTGTTTTAATCCACTCATCTGCTGATGGTTATTTAGGTTGTTTCCAAATCTTAGCTATGGTGAATTGTGCTGCTATGAACATAGGAGTGCATATATCCTTTCTGATTCGGGTTTCTAGTTTCTTGGGATATATTCCTAGAAGTGGGATCACTGGGTCAAATGGGAGTTCCATTTTTAGTTTTTTGAGGAAACTCCATACTGTTCTCCAAGGTGGCTGCACCAGTCTGCATTCCCACCAGCAGTGCAAAAGAGTTCCTTTTTCTCCGCATCCTCGCCAACACTTGTTGTTTGTTGATTTGTTGATGATAGCCATTCTGACAGATATAAGATGGTACCTCATTGTTGTTTTGCTTTGCATCTCTCTGATGATTAGTGACTTTGAGCAGGTTTTCATATGTCTCTGGGCCTTCCTTCTGTCTTCTTTCAAAAAGTGTCTATTTAGATCAGTTGTCCATTTTTTGATTGGGTTGTTTATCTTCTTTTTGTTAAGCTGCATGAGTTCCCTGTAAATGTTGGAGATTAAACCCTTATCGTTGATATCATTGGCAAATATGTTCTCCCATGCAGTGGGCTTTCTTGTTGTTTTATTGATGGTTTTTATTGCTGTGCAAAACCTTTTTATTTTGATGTAGTCCTATTTTTTTTTCTCTTTAGTTTCTATTGCCCTAGGAGCAGTATCAGTGAAGAAGTTCCTTCGGCATATGTCTGAGATTTTGCTGCTTGTGGATTCCTCTAGTATTTTTATGGTTTCCTGTCTTATGTTTAAGTCCTTTATCCATTTTGAGTTTATTTTTGTGTATGGTGAAAGTTGGTGATCTAGTTTCATTTTTTTGCATGTATCTGTCCAATTTTCCCACCACCATTTGTTGAAGAGACTGTCTTGACTCCATTGTATGTTCATGCCTCCTTTGTCAAATATTAATTGGGCATAGTGGTTTGGGTCGATTTTTGGGTTCTCTATTCTATTCCATTGATCTATATGTCTGTTCTTGTGCCAGTACAGGCTGTTTTAAGAACAGTGGCTTTGTAATACAGCTTGATATCTGGTATTGAGATTCCACCTACTTTGTTCTTCTTTCTCAGGATTGCTGCAGCTATTCGGGGTCTTTTTTGATTCCAGATGAATTTTTTGAAGGTTTGTTCTAGGTCTGTGAAATATGCTGTTAGTATTTTAATGGGAAGTGCATTGAATTTATAGATTGCTTTGGGTAGTATGGACATTTTGATGATGTTGATTCTACCAATCCATGAACATGGTATGTTCTTGCATCTGTTTATGTCTTCCTCTATCTCTTTTTTCAGTGTTGTGTAGTTTTCCACGTATAGGTCTTTTATCTCCTTATTCCTAGGTATCTTAATTTTTTTGGTGCGATGGTAAATGGGATTGCTTTTTTAGTCTCTCTTTCTGTAAGTTCGTTATTGGTGTATAGAAATGCCATAGATTTCTTGGCGTTAATTTTGTATCCTGCTACAATGCCAAGTTCATTTATTAAGTCTAATAATTTTTGATGGAGTCTTTAGGGTTTTCTATGTACAGTATCATGTCATCTGCAAATAAGGACAGTTTTACTTCTTCTTTTCCAATTTGGATGCCTTTTATTTATTCTTCTTATCTGATCACAATGGCTAGTACTTCCAGCACTATATTGAACAGGAGTGGTGAGAGTGGGCATCCCTGTCTTGTTCCTGTTCTTAGGGGAAATGGTTTTAGTTTTTGCCCCTTGAGTATGATGTTGGCTGTACGTTTGTCATATATGGCTTTTATTATGTTGAGGTATGGTCCTTCGATTCCCACCTTGCTGAGAGTTTTTATCAAGAAAGGGTTTTGGATTTTGTCAAATGCTTTTTCTGCATCAATTGATATGACTATATGATTTTTATCTCTCAATTTGTTTATGTAATGCATCACGTTTATTGATTTGCGGATATTGTACCATCCTTGCATCCCCAGGATAAATCCTACTTGGTCATGGTGTATGATCTTTCTGATGTAGTGCTGGATCCGATTTGCTAGAATTTTGTTGAGGATTTTGGCATCTATATTCATGAGGGATATTGGCCTGTAATTCTCTCTCATTGTGTTATCTTTATCTGGTTTTGGTATTAGGGTGATGCTGGCTCCATAGAAGGAGCCTGGAAGTGTTCCGTCCTCTTGAATTTTCTGGAATAGTCTGAGGATAGGTTTTAGTTCTTCCTTGAATGTTTGGTAAAACTCCCCTGTGAAGCCGTCTGGCCCCGGGCTTTTGTTTGCTGGAAGCTTTTTTGATGACTGCTTCAATTTTGTCCATGGTTATCAGCCTATTGAGATTTTTAGAATCTTACTGAGTGAGTTTTGGAAGGTTGTATTTTTCTAGGAATGTGTCCATTTCTTCCAGGTTGTCTAGTTTGTTAGAATAGAGTTGTTCATAGTATTTTTTAACAATCCTTTGTATTTCTGTGGGGTCTGTTGTTATTTCCCCTCTTTCATTTCTGATTTTGTTTATTTGGGTCCTCTCTCTTTGCTTCTTAGTGAGCCTGGCTAGAGGTTCATCAATCTTGTTTATCCTTTCGAAGAACCAGCTCTTGGTTTCATTGATCTTTTGTATTGTGTTTTTTGGTCTCTATGTCATTCATTTCTGCTCTGATCTTTATTATTTTCTTCCTTCTGCTCACTGTGGGATTTCTTGTTGCTCTCTTTCTAATTCTTTGAGTTGTTGAGTTAGATGATTTATTACCATTTTTTCTTATTTTTTTGAGGTAGGCCTGTAGAGCTATAAACTTCCCTCTCAGGACTGCTTTCATTGTGTCCCATAGGATTTGCAATATTGTGTTTTTATTGTCATTAGTCTCCAGGATGTTTTTAATTTCTTCTTTGATCTCATTGATAACCCAATCATTGTTTAGTAGCATGCTATTCAGCTTCCAAGTGTTTGAATTTTTTGGAATGTTTTTATTGTAGTTTATTTGTAACATTATGCCATTGTGGTCTGAGAAACTACTTGATATGATTTCAATCTTTTTGAATTTGGGGAGACTTTGCTTGTGACCCAGTATGTGGTCTATTTTTTAAAATGTCCCATGTGCACTTGAGAAGAACGTATATTCCTTGGCTTTGGAGTGAAATGGTCTGAAGATGTCAATTAGGTCCATCTGATCTAGTGTGTTTAGAATTGCTGTTTCTTTGCTGATTTTTTGTCTAGAGGATTTATCCAGTAATGTCAGTGGTGTATTAAAGTCCCCTACTATGATTGTATTGTTGTTGATCTTTCCCTTGATATCTTTCAGGAGATTTTTTATGTATTTGGGTGCTCCTGCATTGGGTGCATATATGTTTACCAGAGTTATATCTTATTGTTGAATTGCTCCCTTTAGTATTATGTAGTGGCCTTCCTTATCTCTTATTATGGCCTTTACTTTGAGGTCTATTTTATCAGATAGAAGTATCGCAACCCCAGCTTTTTTCTCATTTGCCTTTGCCTGAAAAATGTTTTTCCATCCCTTCACTCTCAGTCTGTGTGAATCCTTTGCTCTGAGGTGGGTCTCTTGTAGACAGCAAATATATGGGTCATGTTTTCTTATCCATTCAGCTACCCTATGTCTTTTGATTGGTGCATTTAATCCATTTATGTTTCATGTTATTATTGATGTTAGAGAGTGGGAATTTTTGAGCACTACTGAGGCCGTGGACTATGCCCCAGATAGAGTTGTCAGTGCTGACACCAGGCCAGGCCTTGACATACGGTCTCATGGCCCCTTCCCAGCACGTAGGCCTTCTTTCATAGAACACTGTCAGCTTTCTGAAGAACAGGATGACCCTGTGAACAACATGGTCATCAATGGCATGACTCTGACGTTGCTTAAGAAAAACTGTTTTGTCTTAGGTTGCCTGCTCTGCAAAAACAGGATGTGGTTAATGTGCTTAAAAGTGGTCCTACAAAAAGGGTAGGGGGGCTGCTCTCTAGACTCCCTGAGTGGAGAATGGCAGAGCAGTCACCTGGCTAGCTCGAATAAAGGCGCTTTGCTGTTGCATCGGACTCGGCTCCCTGGTGGTCTTTGGGGATCATGAAATCTGGGCACAACAATTGACAAGTACATGTTTATTGCCATATTTTTCCTTAGAGTTTGTGTTTCTTCTTGCCTTTCACTTTCTTCTTTTTACAGCAGTCCCTTTAGCATTTCTTGAATTGTTGGCTTGGTAGTGATAAACTCTCTTAGCCCTTTTTTGTCTGTGAAGCTCCTGATTCCACCTTCAATTTTGAATGATAGCCTTGCTGGGTATAGTATTCTTGGATTCAGTCCCTTGCTTTGCATCACTTTGTATATTTCATTCCATTCCCTTCTGGCCGGGTGTGTTTCTGTTGAGAAATCAGTTGATATTCTAATAGGAGATCCCTTGTAAGTAGCTTTCTGTCTCTCTCTGGCAGCCTTTAAGATTCTTTCTTTGTTGTTGGTGTTTGCCAATCTAATTATGATGTGTCTTGGTGTTGGTCTTTTGGGGTTCAACTTGTTTGGGACTCTGTGTACTTCTTGCATAGTTTTTTTCTTGCCAATTTCAGGGAACTTTTCTGTCATTATTTCTTCAAACAGGTTTTCTATTCCTTGCTTCTCTTCCTCTCCTTCTGGTATCCCTATTAAGTGAATGTTGTTTCATTTTGTGTTGTCCCAAACCTCCCTTAGGTGCTCCTCTTGCTTTTTAAGTCTTCTTTCCAGTTGCTGCTGTGTTTGTGTGTTTTTTCCTACCTTGTCTTCTAATTCGCTGATGCGGTCCTCAGCCTCTTCTAGTCTACTGTTTAGGCCTTTGTATTCTTTATTGCAGTTCTTTTATGTTGTTCTTCATCTCCTCTTGGTTTCTTTTCATGTTGGTGACATTCTCATTCAGCTCCTTATAATTCTCATTGAGTTGTGTGTATTTGTCATCCATCCATTTAAACATCCTTATAACCATTATTCTGAATTCTATCTCTGATAAGCTGCTAGCCTCGAATTCATTTAACTCCCTTTCCGGTGGTTCCTTTTTTTCTTTCTTTTGGGGATTGCTTTTTTATCTTCCCATGTTTTCCTGTCATGTTTTAATTGTAGATCCAATTGCTTTGCTACCCAGGTTCTTTTGGGGATGGTGCTACTGGTGTAATCTCTCAATTCTCCTGGGCTTCTTAATCTAGTGTAGCTCCCTACTTGAGCTCTTTGGGTTCTCTTGAGGTAGGCCTGCGAGCTTGAGATGCACAATTTCAGTGTCTAGAAGTTAGCCGCCGTGGAGGGGAGTGTCCCAATTTTTGCTGTCTTGTACCCTTAATTGAAATCATGTGTGCCCAGCAGGGACTCAGTGGCACCCAGGAACTGTCTGTTGGGGTGATGGGGCTCAGGGGGCTTGTTCTCTGGAAAGGTGTGACATTGGTGTCCAGAATTCTGCAGTCGTGGGGTGGGCAGACCCAGCTTTTGCTGTTGCACCTGTGGTGGATAGGCGCTTACTCCCAGTGGCGGCTCACAGGAGCACCCGCGGTACGTTTGCCAACGAGGCACACTGAAGCACTCTGAAGGGCCCTGGCAGTGTAGCCGCGCAATTGAGGCGCCTGTGGGCCGGTATCCAGGATGAGTGAATTCAAAACTCCTACAGCTGGGGGGAAGTGTGCCCCCGCTTGTTCAAGATCGCACCCAGGGAGAGCTCACAGTGGCTCCCACTAGCGTCCTGTGGGTAGATGGGCTCAGGGTGCCTGCCTGTTGGAACTTTGCATCTGTGGAGGTGCGCTTGCTGGGCACAGAGTTCTGATGCACTCTGAGGGGGCCTAGCACTGCGGTTGAGCTGCTGGGGTGAATGTGGGCAGTTATCCAGGAAGAGGGAATTCAGAATTTCTCCTGTGGGGCCGTGCGCCCTTGTCTGTGCAGAATCACACCCTTGGGGGCTCTCAGTGGCTCCCAAGCACTGCCTAAGGAGTGGAGTGCCCTGGCTGCCTGAGGGTCTGGAAACGCATGAATCCGGAGTGGAGTGCCCTGGCTGCCTGCAGGGCTGGATACCGGAGTTCTGCCACTGGGGAGGGGGAGGTTGCACTTACTGCTGCCGAGCGGTGTACCTTTGGAGGTGGAGGTCCCAGGGTCTGCGGGTCTGCAGCTGGGGTAGCAGGATTTTGGTTGGAGTGGCTGCTGGGTCGTGGGGCAGTTCAAGGCCTGTCTGGTTGGTGGTGTTGATGAGTTCCTAAAAAAAGCTGTTCTCCCCTTCAAGATGGCTTGGGCTCCGTGCTGGAGTCCTGTCGTCTGGGGAGTGCCCGCAGCAGTGATAGGCTCTCCTTGTCAAGGAGAGCCTGTCTGCCAGCCCCTTTTGCTCCTGTGAGATTTAACTTTCCCTCACTCACTCACACACACACCATGCACATACACACACACTCCTTTCATACCCTCACTCACTCACTCACTCACTTCCTCTCCCTCACCTCCGTCCTGCCAGCTGCCATCTTTTTCCCCCTAGAGTTGTTTTTTTTTTAAATTGTTTTTGTCATGTAATTCTCTTCTGTTTTTTGTTTCTTTTGTGATCATTTTTAATAGTTCATTTAATTGTCTTCTTGATTACGTTGACTATTCATCACAAGACAAAAAAGCATTAAGTATAATGGGTGAAGTAAAGGGATCTGAAGGAAGTAGAAATGTGACAGCTATAAAATAAACTTTATATGTGCTAAACAGGATAAAGAAAGCCTCGGAAGATACATTATTCAATTAACAGAAGTAGGACAATAGATTTTTGTGGATGGGACATCTAGCAATACCTTGGTAACTCCTGATTCTTGGCATGAAAAGTGATGTTAGTTCTTTCACTGATGAGGTAGATCATTGAGGTCTGCGTGAGCGAAGTGGTTTACATAAAGTTACAGAGTATTGAAGTCAAAAGAAATGAAAATGAATGAAAAAGGATAGAATTGGCAGCTGGGCAATGATTGACAAGCATATTCTGTGTTTGAACTATAATGGAGAATGCAGTCATTAAATCCATTTATTCAGAGTGAAACACAGCACTTTAAAGTACCATTGCTAAGCACTTTAAAATACCATTGCAAGCTTATAATTAGGATTATTTGGCATCAATTTCTCCAGGTGATTTAGAAAACTTTATTGTTAGAATAGATTGTAATACTGAAAATATTCCTTCCCTTTTGAAACATATTTCTGTCAGGGAAGAGAGAATAGCTGTCTCATGTCCAAAAATAACTGTTTAGGACTAAAGAGTGAAGATATTGAAAATTTAATAGCCGTTTTTATTTTTATAGCTTTTTCTTCTTTTTTTAGAATATATTTTTATTGGTTTCAGAGAGGAAGCGAGAGGAAGAGAGAGATGGAAACATCAATGATGAGAGAGAATCATTGATTGTTTGCCTCCTGCATGCCCCCCACTGAGGATCAAACCCGCAACCTGGGCATGTGCCCTTGACCGGAATTGAACCTGGGCTCAATTGCTTTTCCTAAATGATTTTAAAACTAATTACGTATCTCTACTTGGTCAAATTTCCTTTTTTCTTTTTAAGACTGAAGAGTGAGCCTGGCCCATGGGGCTAAGTGGTTGAGCATCGACCCATGCACCAAGAGGTCACTGGTTCGATTCCCGATCAGGGTATATGCCCGGGTTGCAGGCTCGATCCCCGGTAGGGAGCATGCAGGAGGCAGCCAATTGATATTTCTCTCTCATTGATGCTTCTATCTCTCTATTCCTCTCCCTTCCTCTCTCTCAAATCAATAAAAACGTATTTTTTTTTTTAAATGACTGAAGAGTGAGAGAAGCAGTGTAGAGAAACAGATAGGGCTGTCATAAAGTCATGAAGCCATGAGGATTTAGGAATCTGAAGTTTTCTTCTCAGCCCTGTGTCCATAAGTGTTTTCCAAGGGCTCTTATAACATCTTTGTTATTTTCAATGCTAATATGAGGACATCTATAGTCTAGGAGCCCTACTGTAAAGGAATGTGAAAAATAAACATATTTGAGGTACAGTCACTCAAACAGACAGACTTTGTTGCTGTTTGACTTTCTCAGTTCCCAGAGATCACTTTGACACCTGGGATTCTGGTCCCACATAGATTTGGGGCTCACAGTTTTCCCACAAAAATCAGGGGTTGTTTTTATTCTCACAGGGTCCAGTGGGTCAGGACTTTAGTCCATGACTTGAGGCTCTGATGTCCTGTATGCAGAAGGGCTTAGAGAACGCCTTTCATATTTGGCTGGTGAAAGTACAGGATTGTGTAAATTGTGGTCAAGCCAACAGTAATTGCATTACCGTAATCGTTCCCTGGCACTTAAAGACTGTAGGAAATTTCAGGCTCAAGAGATTGGGGCAAACAAGTTGATTTCCCAAACTGTACCTGGGAAGGAAATTGTCAGCTCTCTTGAATGTGTCAGTAGACACAGGGAAGGGGAAATATGATGCGTTTCGTCAGTAGAAATGGGTAGGGATAAGTGGGGCATCCTTTATTTAAGTTACCATAATGAAGGGGTGCTGAGGCAAGGGGCACACCTGGAGGAAAGGCAGAACTATAGTTGACTATGGGTTTGCAGGAACCAGTAAGATGGATCTTTCAAAAAGTTAATGAACCTGGGGAAAAATAAGTGTGCCTAGACATGGGTACAGAAACCACTGCAAGGAACTTTGCACCAGTCAGGACTCAGATGCCTCCAGGGAGCTGCAGTCCTGGTACCTACATTTTTCTGAGAGCTTTTTGTGTTCTAAGCCTTGGTCTTAGCATCAGTCACAATGGTTCTTGTACCAACTGGATGTGGTACTGCCTGCAGCAAGTGTAAGGCTGGGGAGAGCAGAGTGTGTGCTTGTCTGAAGATTGGAAACCCTGTGTGGCTGCCCTGCAACTTTGGGTTTTGTAGGGCCAGATCTGCCACTTTTTCAAGAGAAGCTGGAAACCATATTTTTCTGTGAAATCCTTTAATTTTTAGTTTTGTCAGCTAAAGCCATTTTGTGGAGTGATAATTTTTGGTTAAATTAGAGCTTTGCCTTGAGTTGTGGGGACCACATTTTATGGGAGACGTTGACAAACTCTGAAACAATGAGAAAAGAGAATGTTCTGTAAGCCCCACCATCTGAGGAGCTCCAGTAGGACTGGGGATGCCTTGCTTGGAGACGAGAGAACTGAGGATGGTGTAACTTCAGACATCAGTTCTAGGGAGGGCTGTCTAGGAGGGCAAGGGTTTGTTGCTCCCCAGAGTAGAACTGCGACCAACCAGTGTAAGCAAGGGGAAAGTGTGTTTCTTAGAACGTGTTGCATGAGATGACATGAGCTGCGAAGGTCACTGAGCCAAAGGACTAGGGAAATGCTCTCTGTTCTGCCTTTGGACATTGACCATGAATGCTGGCAAATGCTTCTCCGGTCTGCAGGGTTCTGTGGGATCTGCCCCTGGCAGTGGCCTGACCTGTTCGAGTAGCTTCCTCTCACTCACTCTGCCTCAAACTGCCTGTTTTTGTTATTGTGGTCAAGGCTTCTGAATGGAGGCTTGAAGTTAACACCTAAAGCACGTATGCTTTACTCATATACCAAGTGCTTGTTGAGTGCTACTGTGTTTCCTCTGCTTGCATTGCTTTGTCCCAGATACTGTGGAACCTCAGTTCTGAAGCTTAATTTGTTCTGGAATGCAGAACAACAGCTGTTAGGTGAGGTTTCACAGAGTATGTAGCAGGCAAGCTCTAAATGGCTGAAAATTTGCTTGTTTGGGCTATATTTAAAAATGATTGGATATGTAAAAATTGGAGTTTGGCATTGGAGGGCTTTTTGAGCTAATGGGTCTCACAGCCTGCAGTGAAGAAATACACAACTCAGGGGCTGATACACAGAGATGGTCTTTGGATCATTCATATAACATACTAGCCCCATTTCAAGTGCTCAGTAGCCGCACATGACTAGTGGCTGCTGTGTTTCTATCACTGCAGAAAGTTACATTGGATAGCATTGTCAAGGAGTTTAAGTTTAAGGTGCTATTTCTAAAATGTGACTACAGAACTTTTTTTATTATTGACAGTAGTATAGATGTACCCCATTTTCTACTTCTATGCCCCCCTCCACCCAACTCCTGCCCCACCCAGACCTTCATATTATTGTTTGTGTCCATGGGCTAAGCATATCCTATCTAATAAAAGAGTAATATGCAAATTGACTGTACCTCCACTACACCCACGAGCCACGCCCACCAGTGAATCAGGAGCAAGTATGCAAATTAACCCAACCAAGATGGCTGTGGCCATGGAGAGAGCAGGAGGCTTGTGTTTCCCTGGCAATGGAGGAAGCCAAGCTTTCCACCTGCCCTGGCCTGCCTTGGCCTCTGCTTAAGGCTACAAAATTTCAATTATAGAAGATAAATAAATCTACTTTCTTCTCCCTCTGGCATCCCTATGATACAGATTTTGTTACGTTTCATGGTGTTCCAAAGTTCCCTTAAAACTGTCCTCGTGCTTTAAAAAAAAGTATTTTTCTGCTCTAATTGAGTGATTTTTTTGCCTTGTTTTCTAATTATCTGTTTTGATCCTCTGCTTCCTCTAACCTACTGTTTATTCTTTCCAGTGTATTCTTTACTTCAAATATGTCATTGTTCATTTCTGACTGATTGTTTTTAATGGTTTCTCTATCCTTTTTCATGCTGTTAAACATTCTTAAAACCATTATTTTATATTCTTTTTCTGATGAATTCCTTGCCTCCATTTCATTTAGTTCTTTTTCAAGGGATCCCTTCTGTTCTGTCATTTCAGGCCTGTTTCTTTGTTTCCCCATTTTTGCTTTTTCTTTGGATTTATTTATATGCATTGTATAGTTATGGTCCCCAATATTGGTGGTTTGGTTCTCTGTCCTGGGTGTCTTGTGGGATGCAGAGGTGTAATCTCCTTGATCTTCTGAGTTGGGTGCTCTAGAAATGTCCCTTGTGTGTGTTACATGGGCCCTCCTGTTGTAATTAGGTATTAATTGCTGTTTCTCAGCCCTCGGGCTGGTTGACTGTGAGGCTTAACCTTAACACATCGTGCCAACTATTATACAGGTGCTGACAGAACAAAATAACACAAAACAAGACTAACCCAAAAACAACATGAAAAAATAACAAACCAACACCACCAAAAACAATAAAAAAGAATAAGAAAACAGATGACAAACAAACAGAACAAAAATAATACTAAATGACAAAAGTCCAAAAGAATTAGAGAAGAAAAACCCCCACAAAAATTAGAATATCAAAGAAGGAAGAGAAGAAAAGAAAAAAAATAACGATAAAAAAATAAATAAAAAAATAAGTGAGCTAGTAATAAATTTTAAATAGTAACAATAATGAATAAAGTAAAATATAAAATAGGAAAAGAAAAATGGGAAACAAAATAAAAAAGAAAAGGTAAAATAGAATAAAAAAAAGAAAGAGAGAAATAAGAGATGTGAAAGAAAATAGAGAAGAAAAATTAAAATCCTATCTAAGAAAAGAGTAACATGCAAATTGACCATCATTCCAACACACAAGATGGCTGCCCCCATGTGGTCAAAGATGGCTGCCCCCATGTAGACACAAGATGGCCACCACAAGATGGCCGGCATGGGTGGGCAGTTGAGAGGGACCAGGCCTGCAAGGGAGGGCAGTTTGGGGTGACCAGGCCTGCAGGGGAGGGCAGTTGGGTGGGACCAGCCTGCAGGGGAGGGCAGTTGGGGGGAATCAGGCCAGCAGCGGAGGGAAGTTGGGGGGGACCAGGCCTGCAGGGAGGACAGTTAGGGGCAACCAAGCCAGCAGGGGAGGGTAGTTAGGGGCAACCAGGCTGGCAGGGGAGAGCAGTTAGGGGTGACCAGGTCAGCAGGGGAGGGCAGTTAGGGGCAATCGGGCTGCTAGGGGAGCAGTTAGGCGTTGATCAGCTTGGCATGGGAGTGGTTACGGGTAATCAGGCTGGCAGGCAGAAGCAGTTAGGGGCAATCAGGCAGGCAGGCAGGCAGGCGAGTAGTTGGGAGCCATCAGTCCTGGATTGTGAGAGGGATGTCCCAGATTGGAGAGGGTGCAGGCTGGGCTGAGGGGCCCCCCCAAATCCCCGTGCATGAATTTCATGCACCAGGCCTCTAGTATGAAATAAGAAAAGGAAATTAAAAGTAACACACATATACAAATATACACGCCACCCACAAAAATGGAGCTCTTCTTTGCAGATTTTAATGCCTACTGTATTTGCCCTTTGGATCTGCTATTTTGGGAGGTCACCGGATTTTGCTCTAGTGTTGCCTGAAGCTGGGCACTTGTTATGCCAGGCTGGGGCCTCCTAGGAGGTTCTCCGATGCAAGCAATTGTCAGTTGCTGTCCCTGCCTGGCCTTTGGTAACCTGTCTGAAGCTTAGCAGGTCCAAAGCCCCAAGCTGCCCCAAGCCATCTGGCAGGTGGGGCCTCTGGAGCCCAAGGGCTGGGTCTACCTGGGGTCACGCCCCTTGAATGTCCCTGCTCTGAGTTGCTTTCCCTTCTCCCACAGAACTGCACTCTGTGGAGGCAGTTTAATCAGACTCAGATTGGAGATAGTAACCTTAGCCTATAGATGGGGTGGTAGGTGCTTCTCCTCCTTTCCAGGGCTGAGCTGTCTGAACTCCCTGGGGAGGCTGAATGGACCTGCTTCCCCACAATGCAGCCATAGCTTCACACGTCTGTCCATCTCCAGGTAGAAGCCCATCTGAAAGACAGTCTCAATACCTCAGCTCTGGCTCCCTGGCACCCGTTGCTGCCACACCAAGTATAGGGGATAAAAAAAATCAGCTCTGCCGAAACCGGTTTGGCTCAGTGGATAGAGCATCAGCCTGCGGACTGAAAGGTCCCAGGTTCGATTCCAGTCAAGGGCATGTACCTGGGTTGCAGGCACATCCCCAGTAGGGGTCGTGCAGGAGGCAGCTGATTGATGTTTCTCTCTCATCGATGTTTCTAATTCTCTATCTTTCTCCCTTCCTCTCTGTAAAAAAAAATCAATAAAATATATTTTTTAAAAAATCAGCTCTGCTTGGCACTCCATTCTCTTGCATGGCCAGCCTGGCGCTGGACAGAGCCTCTAGCCAGGCTCCAACTGGGCCAAATATCCAAGACTCTGCAATATCATACTGAACAGTACGGGCTCAGATTTCCAGTCCAGCACTGCTCCCCTTTGCCTTGATCACAGGATGGGGCAGACTGAAGAGCTCTGCGCATAGTGGGAGAAGTGTCGCCATGCTTTCTCGGTGGGCAAGACCAATCCTCTTTCTTAAGCCACAGAGACCAGCCCCCGCCTGGCTCTCTGCCCAAAGTTCTTCCAGAGAATAGAGGGCCCCCTCAGTGTCACTTTTGGGTGTACCAATCAGACCCCTCTGCCGGCCCCAAGCTCTGTTGCTCTGCTCTAGTCCTCGATTGGAGCGAACTTTTCAGGCTGGTGTTGTAACAAAGAAATCACTCTTTGCCTGGTATGGTGCGTTCTGGGTCTCCTAGGTATACTGAATCCCCACTGATTCTCACTTTCAGCACTGCGCAGGCTCCCACTCCTCTTGTCACTCTGGATTGAGGATACTTGTGTGGAGCTGAGACCCCACACTTCCAGGGGATGGGGCTGCGCTGCTGCAATATCCCTTTTGCTTCCCAGTTGTGTACCTGTGCAAGTTGGCTCACCCTCTCCCCATCTCCTTCTATCTTTTCTCTGAGTTCCCTGCTCTCAGTATTTCAGATCAGCTACACGTCATCTGTTTTTTGTTTTTTTCTGGATGAACACTGCAATTTATCTACAAGTCTGGTTTGGTATTGGGAGCAAGTGGATGAAGCTTCCAGCTACTCTGCAGGCATCTTCCAGAACTTTTCAAGAGAGGCTAGCTGATGGTCAGCCAGTGGGGTGTTGATAGACTTCTCTCACTGGGGAGGGAGTTAGATAAAGTCGGTGATGACCAGTTAGTTGCACCATTAAGAGGCTATTACCTAGATCTCTGGCAAGGATGGGCCATGTGGGACACAGGTCATCGTCCCAGACCTCTGGTTGCCTTTCTAATTATAAGCACTGTTGTTTTCAGTCCTGGCTTGACTTTTCTTTTCTTTCTTTCTTTTTTTTTGGAGATAGTGAGCCTTTTACCATTGTATGAAGGGGCAATCAAATATTTAAGCAGGGTGTCACAAGCTTTAAATCAGATTACTACTAAATTTAGATTAAAAAGATGTAAACTACAGTGTGGTAAAAGACAGTTAACTGTAGGAGGCTAAGACAAATAACAGGATTCTGTTTTATGTAGAATCACTTTAGGCAAGGAAAAGATAAAATAGACCTGTGGTGACGTTGCACAATGCAGCTTCCCCCAAGTGACTGTTCCTCTGCTAGGATGGGGAAGGATGATTACATCAGCCTCCTTTACGGACAGGGACCCTACCAGAATGCCCATGTGGTCAGCACTCACCTCTGACAGGCACCTATCTTTACTATTGTCTCTCTTTAGGGAGTCTGCTTTTTTTTTTTTAGAAAAAAGTATTTTTATTGATTTCAGAGAGGAAGGGAAAGTGAGAGAGAGTTAGAAAACATCAGCGATGAGAGAGAATCATTGATCGACTGCCTTCTGCACCCCCTGTATTGGAGATCCAGCCTGCAATCTGGCTTTGACCGAGAATCAAACTGTGACTTCCTGGTTCATAGATTGATTCTCAACCATTGGCCAGGCAGGGATTCTGCTTTTAAAAGAACCACACAAAGTCTTTGCTGTCATTTTTACTCATAAGTAGTTATTTCCATTGTGTTGAAAGACTTTAGACCACTTAAAGAAAATCACTTGAACCCTGGTTGGGTGACTCAGTTGGTTGGAGCATTTCCCATACACTAAAAGGTTGTGGATTTGATTCCTGCTCAGGACACATACTCAGATTGCAAGTTTGATCCCTGGTCAAGATGTGTATAGGAGTCAACCGATCAATGTTTTCCTCTCATATCTCTCTCTCTCTCTCTCTCTCTCTCTCTCTCTCTCTCTCTCTCTCTCTCTCTCTCTCCCCCCCTCTCCCTCTCCCTCTCCCTCTCCCTCTCCCTCTCCCTCTCTTCCTCCCTCTCCTTTCTTTCCCCCTTTTCTCCCTCCCTTCCTCTCTATCTCTCAAATAAATAACATACCCTTGGGTGAGGACTAAAAAAAAAAGGAGAGAAAATCACTTGAGTTACAGATTGTCCCAGCCTCTGTAGTGGCAGTTTGCATAGTTGAGTCATTGATTTTAAAAAAATATATACATTTTTATTGATTTCAGAGAGGAAGGGAGAGGATAAAAAGAGATAGAACCATCAATGATGAGAGAGAATCATTGGTCAAGCCCATACATAACCTGACCGGGAATTGAACCAGGGACCTCTTGGTTCATGGGTTGATGCTCAACCAGCGAGCTACACTGTTTTTTTTTTTTTTTAAAACCCTCTCTGAAATATAATTCACATACTATAAAAATCTACCCATTTAAATTGTTGAATGGTTTTTAGTAAAGTCACAGAGTTTTGCAATAAGCATTACAATCTAAGTTTAGAACATTTTCATCACTGTTAACCTTTCAAAAAAATTGAGGTGAAATTTACATAATGTAAAGTTACCTTCAGAGTGTACAGTTCAGTGATGTTTAGTGTTGGACAATCACCAGCTCTCTAGTTTCAAAACTTTTTCATCACCCCATAAGAACACCTTATACCCATTAAGTAATCACTCCCCATTTCCCCTTCCCACCAGAATGTCCATCAGTAGATGGAATATTGTTGAGTCATATAAAAAGGAATGAAGTTCTGATATATACTGCAACTTGGGTGGACATTGTAGCATTCTGAGTGAAGTAAATCAGTCATGAAAGGTCAAATATTATATGATCCCATAATATGAAATGTTCAGAATAGGCAAATCACCACTAACTTTTGCAGAGAGTGTTTCAGACCTTGACTCTGAGGGCTCTAGGTCTGGGTATCCTCTCCCTGCCTTCCTGTCCTTGTCAGGCAGCTTTGCTAATGGTGACGGCAGGCTTAGAGTCAGACCTGGCACTCAGTCATGTTCTTCCAGTTCTGTCAGTGGTCTGCGGGCAAGCTCCTCGTGCTTCTCTGTCCACTTCTCTTGTTTGTAAAGTGGAGAGATACATAATTCCACCTAGTTACCCATGTAGAGCACATTGCATGACATGTCATTATTGTTTATCATTACTTTTGTCATGGTCCTTACTCCTATCCTGCTGAGGACCTCTCAGGTTGCATTAGCCTGCTATTGTATGGGTTCATAGCTGATCTGTGCCAGACGTGCATTTTCACGCACTGTGTAATCTTGTACCCTTGATTGGCATCAAACAGTCACCTTAGAAGAAGGTTGTGTGGCCCTGGGGTTTGGAGACAGGGCTGGGAGAGAGAGGTTATCTGCTTTTTGTCCTTCCTGGAGTCTGGGTTCTTTTGGCCTCTCCTTACTGGGTCGGTAGGACTGGACCACCTCCTTTCCCAGCAAAAGGGGTAAAGGCCAACAACTTGGCATCTTACCTGGCCAGGGGTGAGTTCTGAATCCTGTATGACTGAAGAGAAGGAAGTTAGGAACAAAATTTGTTTTTCCTTTTATTAGAAGGAAAAGAGACAAAGATTAGGAATCTCATTAGCAAAGGGGAAATGTCAAAAGGAAAAAAGAACTGGTTAGCACTGTCCCCTAAGCTGTTCTGCTCTGGGAGAGAAAGTAGCAAGAAGAAACCAGGCTGCGCCTTCAACTTTGCTTGGAAATGTTCTCAGCTAGATGTCCTGGTTCATCATTTACAAGTTTTGCTTTTCACATCACTGCAGGAAACAATCCAACCAAGAGTTCTGCCACCATTTAACAAGGACCTGCTTCCCTCCAGCTTCCAACTTATTTCTGACATCCTTTGAAGCCATCACCAGCAGTGCCTCCAATGTCCATATTTCTGCCAGCAGTCTATTATTGACAATTTAGGTGTTCTCATATGATATATGTTTCTCTACCATGCTCCTCACTTACTTCTTTCTGAGCACTTGCTAGCTGGGTCTTTAGTATCCGTGTTTCTACTAATAGTGTCTTTAAGCAAATGTAGACTTTTTCTGCCCTGCTTCTCAGAATTCTTCTATCCTCTACCTATAGTCCAATTCCAAAGCTACTTCCACATTTTAGGTATTTGATATAGCAGCGTCTCATTTCCAGATAATAAAATTAGTTTAATGAGAAAAATGTGTTAGTTTTCTATGGCTCTGGTGACAAATGACCACATACTTAGCGACTTAAACAACACATTGGTTATCTTATAGTTCTAGAGGTCACAAGGCTTGGGCAGGTCACCTTGCTGAAATCAAAGTGTGCTGTAGGGCCATTCTCCTTTGTGGAGGCTCTAGGGGGTAACCTGTTTCCTGCCCACTCAGATTGTTGGCAGAATTCAAACACTTTTCAGTCGTGTTGTTCTAAATGTCTGTAAGGTGACATGAAAGCCTCTCCTTCGCTCCTCCTTTTTCTTTTATTCCCTTCGCTTTTTATTTCCACCTATCTCCTATAGAAACAGAATGGCTTATTTTCTTTTTTGCATTTAATAAAATCATGCATGTTCAGAACTGGGCAAGACTTTGAGGTTCCCCGCCCCAATATGCCATTATACAGAGGGGAGCTCATGGGCTTTGGGTGAAGAAACTCACATATAATGGCTTGGCTGGTTGTTGAGGAATTAGGACTGGCATCCAGGCACCCACATTTCTACAGGTTTATGCAGCAGAAGATTATCCTGTCAAAATCAAGCAAAAACACTCCCCTTAAATCATTTGTTAAGTGTGAGTCTTGATTTTTTTTCTTTAACTCACTTTTTTTTTAATAGAAAAAGATTCTCCATCTTAGCAGCTCATGATTTTATTTGCTTTAAGTTAATCTTAACATCAAGCGTTTAGTAAATTTGAATGCACTTAAGAAAATAATGATTTTATAAAGTTTATTTAGTAGCAAGAGGCAAAATGTGCTCACTTTTTTACCAAATGAATAAAGATGTATGTGAGGATCATTTGAGAGAAATTTTAATCACTGTTGGTCATTTGTGCAAAAACTTAATGCAGGATTCCCAAGGCAGCTTTCAGATCTTCCTAGGGCTGTAGTAGTGCTTCCTTGGACTTGCAATTTTATAGATTCTTTGTAAATAACTGTCAGTATCTGTCAGACTCTTTAGGGTGGAAGAGCTGGGATTACCTTTTCAGTTCTTAGAAATGTGATCAGCAAATGACTGGGGAATTGGATGCTCAGGAAATTGTTTTCCTTCTTCTCCTTCATGAATTTGTTTCTGTTTCTTTTATTCATAGAACATGAAAATCTTAGGGACACCGTACCGAGTGTTGCTGCTTTGAATCCATGAACCAGGAAATAGTGGCTTTTGGGAAACACTTGTTTTCTCTGTGTCTCCCTTTATTGCAACTCTTTATTCCCATTACTTTCTGTGTTCATCAGTGCTGCGCGTTTTCCTTCTTTAAAACTGCCGGAGGACTCAAGATGCAGCCTATCTTACTATCTGGAAAATAACTGATAAGAGTGCCCCACACATCTGGGGAAAAAAAGAAATAGCAAAAGCATGTTTGCCAGTCCTGGTAAACAGTACTGAAGTTTCATCACATGCAGTAGAAGTCAAGGGCCTCGTGGTGGGGACACTGGGTGAGAGGTTCCCCCCCTGCTGAAAGGACTTTAAAACCAGCCGAGCTGGTCACTGTCTGCGCCTCTGCTGATTGCCTTTGTATATATTTCATTTCTGGCAGCTCCTTTAGTGGCAGAGTTTTCCGAGTGACCTTTTTGATGCTGGCTGTTTCCTTCACCGTTCCCCTGCTTGGAGCCATGATGCTGCTGGATTCCCCCATAGACCCACAGCCTCTCAGGTGAGCTGCCCCAGCAATTTTTGGGAGGGATTGTTCAGCAAAATATAATAGATTGGGATGAGTTCTAGAGTAACTAAACCAGTTTGATCCGAAAAGTAAGTTATTATGAGAAACAGAAATTTGTGATTTTTTTTGGCCTCCATTTTATGTTGAATTAGATGTTTCACAGGATATATGCATGGTATTGCCCATGTTATTGTTTCAAAAATAAAACTGTACAAACCAAAAACAAAAATCAGGAAAACCCCAAATGAGAGGAGCTTAAGTATTAGACACAGTTAATCTGAATTCATAGGAAGTGGCAAAGGCACACACACAAAGGTTAAATTTAAGTTACCTTATAAGTTTTATAAATAACTTATTTAAAAAAACAGCTTGTAATTAGTCACCGCTTTTTTCTTTCATCTTTCATCTTTGGGAATCTGTGAATAATGTAGTCCATTATAACTTGAAAAAATAGTATACGCCTGGGGAGTCCCATGAAATGTATTAACATTTTAAATTATAGTAATACTGAGCCAGGCTCCTATTGATAGGATTGATGATGTTGATGTCAAGGTAGTATAAGAGGGTTGTGCAGTCTGGTTCAATAAGTTTCTTTTTTCCCTTGCAACTGCCCAGAGGGTTGAGCTGTCTGAAGTTTATTTTAACTGAGCTAGGCAATGTAAGATTTTAAAAACTTCAGAAAGAACCACATCTTACAATAGAGTAAATATAACATATATAACTGTATAATGTGTTGGTGTTTTGTAAATAAAATTTAAGGTTTTATTTTGAATTCAGTTCACACAAAAAAAATTTCAGCACTAGTATGCTAGAGGCGGGTATCAGATACAAAGAGGACACAGTTTTGACCTTAGATTGACATATGTGTAGAAGAGTCAACTTTTTGTTATTGGATTTAGAATTGGTAAAGGTACACAGTGTTGTTAAAACGTACTTAGCTTGCATAAGATTGAGAATGGGGGGAGGCTGAACACTGTAGACCCATAAGTATGTTTGCTCTGTAATTCCTGGTGTGCCAGTGTTTCCTTGCACATGCATTTCCTCCCAAGGGCATGCTGGGTGTTCTCTCTAAGGGGGTTCTGGGACACTTTGAGGGGAGGGGCCTCTTTCTTGCTAACCCCTCTTAACATGTGGAAGGATATGGCTCAGCCCACCCCAAATAGAAACTGACCTGACTTTATTTGGTTGGCAAGGTGAGAAAAGGAACTGCCCACAGTGGGTATCAAAGTCTGGGCTGGGAGCTAGTCTTGGGAAAGAGGAGGAAAGTGGAGAGAGCAGGTAAAGATGGAGTTTCTGAGTTGGAGTGGGAGAGATGGAGCTTAAGTGACTGAAGCCCTTTCATCTCAATAAAGGTGAATTTAGGTGTGGAAAGAGTGGTGAAGAAATTCAGAGGACTGGTGTGTATTCATGCCCAGAAACTGAAAGGAAACATGGCCCAATAAGGATCTGAAGTTGTGCAAGTGAGTCCTGCCTGTGGAGTAGCTGGGCCTGATGAGGAAGGGAGGAGAAACTAATGAAATCGGTGTGGTGGACAGGATCTCTCCCACAGACTCAGATTTGAGAATGACTTACTTAGAAATTGGAAGCATGGACCTGAAAGTGCAGAACAAAAGCAGGAGAGTGGCAAGAGATTGTAAGAACAGAAATAAACCGAGGTTTGGGAAAAATGCTAATGACAAGAGCAAAAAAGCCTTTTTAAAACTCTCTTCAGAGCAAAAAGAGCAAAGAAGGGAGAGACCCACTGTGGGTGAGTGAGGATAGTCATCTCCCAGCCAAGAGGGGCGCCATGGTCAATGGGATCAGGCCAACTGGCAGGTGGGAGGCCAGCAATAGCAGCACCTTGGGGAGTCTACTTTTGTTATCAGATGAAGTGGGGGGTCCTCGTCCCCACTGGGTACTGCTGGAGGTGGAGTCCTTATGATGCCGCAAGAAAAAGAATTTTCTTAGACTCACACAGGAGAACAAGTGATTTTTACTTGTGTAGAGTTAAATTCCTGGGTTTCCAAAGTTCCATTTCCCGTAGTCTAGTCATAGAAGATGTGTCGCAGGGGTTTCAGTAAACCTAGAAACAAAGCCAGTGTCCAGAGTTTTCATTCCATGTTGCAGCTGGGTCCAGTAGAGCATTAGGCTGGCTGCAGTCCATTAGTCCATGGTGTGTGGGTATCCTCATGGTGTGGGCCACATGGGCGAATGCAGGAGAGTGCACCCCAAGCAACCAGAGTCCCAGTGGTCCTGAAAGCCAAGAGAGCAAATTCCTTGGTTCAGGGGATTAAATATCCCAAATCTTCGATCCTTTGCAGCGGTCACGCCCAAACTGGCCTACCACCTCTCTCTCCAGATGTGATTGACAGCAAGCACCTTCCCTATGTCACCCCAACTTTATTGGGCACAGGTCTAACTTCCTTGTCCAGTCCCCTGGAGGAGTATTAAGTTGTAGCTTCCTGGTGAAACTGTCCAAATGACATGCCTATAAGGGCTGGCTTCCCCCTTTGCTCCTTTCCTGTTATAATAACTAGATTAATTCCAACGGTATCACTTTCAGGATGCTAAATGACCTCTGTGTGAGCTTAGACAATGGCTAGAAATCTCTGAGAAATCCAAGGACAGACAGACCAGGGACAAGGAAGGGTGGAACCCTTCTAGGGCAGGTTGTTAGGCAGTTAGTTTCAGTTCTAGGAAGTCAAGTCACCTGAAGGCTGCAGGGCTTTGGCAAACACTCGCCATGCAAAACCACTTTCTTTTCCTTTTTGGAAGATTGGTGGCCTATTGCAAACACAACAGTGTGACATCCTGATTTCTGGAGGATGTTGACCAGTGTCTTTCAGCATACATTTGGCACATGGAGTCAGCAGGAGTTAGTGGGGATTAATATGAGTTAATGAGTTAATAGAAGGTCAGTGGCCTTAATCAGAGTTCACATAGCCTGGCTGGCTGTGAATGTTGATTTGAGCTTCCTGGGGCCACTGTTCCTTGGCACTTCTGCTGCCCAGCTGCAGGAGTGGGAACCCTCTCTTGCCTATCCTTTGCATTTCCTCAGATAAGTGTTCTTCTTGTCTCCTTATTGAGATAATACTCAGGCTCATTGTGGGCAGGGACAGTGTGTGATTTACTGATTAGTTGGATTCTGCAAATATTTCTGGAGGACTTCCTGTGTATAGGAAATTAGGCAAGATCCAAGGACTGGGTGAGAGGGCTGATGTCAGGTGTATCCTCCTCTATCCCTGGGCTTTATGGATGTATCGGTATTGTTCAATCTTCACATATACCGCTGGGAAGTATGACCTTTTTAAGGTCAGAATTTGAAAGCAGATGTGCCCAACTCTATAGCCCAGGCATTTTCACCAAATATGTAGGTTGCAATCCTACTCTTCCTTTGGAACTAAAACTAGTAAAGCCATAGATTTTTTTTTTTTAAGCAGGTTGAAAGTCATATTGGGGGGCAATTTAATTTGGGGGAAGTTGTGCTGTGGCCTGCAGAGGTGCCTCAGAAGGGGTGGCAAAGGTGAAGTACTTTGCCAGCAAGGTAGAGAGTTTGTCCATCATTCCACATCCTCAGCTACCACCTCCCCCTTGGTTCTCCCATTCTGGTGGGCTGGCTAAGAAACTGCCTTGGTGGAGGGCAGCGTGGGGAGGGAATTGGGAGATAACCACCCCTTCCCACACTCCCCTCCCTCTCACTCCTGTAGTGTTCATTGGGAGCCTCCTGTGTGCTAGGTGCTTGGGATACAGCAGCGAGTGGGAGGGATGGAGCTTATGTCTCATGTGCTCGGGTAGGGATAGACTGACAATAAACAACAGAAGTGAGAAACTGAAAAGGACTAGAGTTGGGGGAGCTGTGCTTTTGGGGGTGCTGTTGAATATTAAATTGGATGGTCAGAGCAGGCCTCACTGAGAAGATGAGGGTGGAAGGACTTAGGATGGAAGATGCTTGGTACAGTCAAGAACCAGCAGGGAATGGCTGGTGTAGAGGGGCAGAGTGAACTACTAGGAGAGGAGGAGAGAGAGGTGACAGGCCAGATGGTGTAGAGCTAAGAGCCACAGCAAGGACTTAGGCTCTGGGTGAGATGGGGCCGTCACAGGGCTTTAAGCAGATAAATGCTGTGATTAGACTGTTGTGCTCACATGGGCTACAGGGTTGAGAATAGACTGTAAGGGACAGGGTGGAAGCAGGAAAGAGAAGATGGTGGCCTGGACCAGGGTGGTAGCAATGGACATGGGTGAAGGTGTTCAATGATGTCTGTCTTTTGGAGGTGGCATCAGCATGATTTGCTGGTGGGTTGGGACAAAGTGTATTATCATGTGGGTCAGAAGGATCTAGGAAGAGGGCAGAGTTCCCGAAGCCCAGTCTGAGTGAAGGGAGGGAGGCAGGGCTCAGTGGAGGCTGTCTTCAGAGAAGTCAGGTGGGTCCTGAGTTGGGGGGGGACGGACTTATATTGGACGATTGGGAGGTGGAGCCAGTTCCTGGACTGCTTCCTCTCATTTCTTCTGTCTTCTCCATGAAGCAAGGTCATAAATTGTGAGAGGTCGACAGGACTCCCTCAATCTCCATTGGACTTTAGTGGGAAGGCAACCACTGGGTGTATAAATGCCAGGGTGTGTGAATCAGAGGGTGTGAGAAGGTCTAACCTGCTGTGAGGCATTGGACCAGTGATGAGAAGTTCAGGTGAGTGGAGGCCCTGGGGTGATTGCAAAAGTTCTTGCATTAGCTATATTTGTATTTTCATTTTCTAATATCCTAGAATTTTAAATGTATTTTCTGTAGACAGATCCCTATAATTGCACTGTTTTGCAGCTTCAAAGAACCCCCTCTCTTGCATGGTGTTCTACAACCAAATACGAAGTTACGACAGGCGGAAAGACTATTTGAAAATCAACTTATTGGGCCAGAGTCCATAGCAAATATTGGGGGTAAGTAAACCCCTGGAACTGTGGAGTCTGACTGCGTGCCTTCAAGGCTGTCTGTTGCTTGAATGGGGGCTTTTAGGAGCAGCCAACTTGGAGGAGCTTTCAACATCGTTAGCTATGGATGTGGGACGTGCATGTGCTTGTTGAGCAGATACCCCGCGGGAGCATCTTGGCTCTCTGAGTTGTGGGCCATTTTAGTCCTTAGGTGATTTGAGTTCATGTCTATGGAATACTTTATTCTACTCAAAGAATATGACCCGTTAAAATGGAAGGAAAAATGAAAAATGCAGACATTGATGTTTAGTTCATTTATTAAAGTTAGGTAGGTATTTCTTGACAGTACATTGTTTCTTATCTTGGTTTCTGTTTGTATCAGTTTCATTTTTGAAAAGAATTGAACGATTCTCAATATTTCCACCAAACCTAAGAACTAGAATTGGGTCTAGTTCTTTTTTTTAAATAAATCTTTATTGTTCAGATTACAGGTGTTCCTCTTTTTGTTTTCCCCCTATAGCTCCCCTCCACCTGATTCCCCACTCCACCCTACCCCATGCCCTTACCCCCTGCCACTGTCTTCATCCATAGGAGTAAGATTTTTGTCCAATCTCTTCCCGCACCACTCACATCTGCTTCTCCCTGAGAATTGTCAGTCCACTCCCTTTCTATGTCCCTGATTCTATTATATTCACCAGTCCATTCTGTTCTTCAGATTTTTTATTTACTTGATTTTTAGATTCACTTGTTGGTAGGTATGTATTTGATGTCATTTTGTTGTTCATAATTTTTATCTTTACCTTTTTCTTCTTCTTCCTCTTCTTAAAGAACACCCTTCAGCATTTCATGTAATCCTGGTTTGGTGGCGATGAACTCCTTTAGCTTTTTCTTGTCTGTGAAGCTCTTTATCTGACCTTCAACTCTGAATGATAGCTTTGCTGGGTAGAGTAATCTTGGTTGTAGGTTCTTGCTGTTCATCACTTTGAATATTTCTTGCCACTCCCTTCTGGCCTGCATAGTTTCTGCTGAGAAATCAGCTGACAGTTGTATGGGTACTCCCTTGTAGGTAACTAACCGTTTTTCTCTTGCTGCTTTCAAGATTCTCTCCTTGTCTTTTGCCCTTGGCATTTTAATTATGATGTGTCTTGGTGTGGTCCTCTTTGGATTCCTTTTGTTTGGGGTTCTGTGCGCTTCCTGGACTTGTAAGTCTATTTCTTTCACCAGGTAGGGAAAGTTTTCTGTCATTATTTCTTCTAATAGGTTTTCAGTATTTTGCTCTCTCTCTCCTTCTGGCACCCCAAAAATTCGGATGTTGGTACGCTTAAAGTTGTCCCAGAGGCTCCTTACACTATCTTCATATTTTTGGATTCTTTTTTCTTTTTGTTTTTCTGGTTGGGTGTTTTTTGTTTCCTCATATTTCAGATCTTTGGTTTGATTCTTGGGGTACGTTGATCTACAGTTGAGTTTCTGTATATTCTTTATTTTAGACAGTGTATGCTTCATTTCTGACTGGTCCTTTTCCATTTTTTTGGCATTCTCCTTAAGGTTCTTGAAGGTCTCACTAAGCTCCTCAGAAGTGTCATCAAGTTTCTCGGCGGTTTTTAGAAGATTCTTGAGTAACCTTATAAATGTGGTTCTGAACTCTATGTCGTCCAGTAGTTTGCTTTCCTCCGTTTCTTTCATTCGTGACATGTTTCTTTGTTTCCGCATTTTGGCTGCTTCCCTGTGTTGATGGAGTGGCTTTGTGTGGTAGGTGACCTATAGGGGGCAGTAGCTCAGCCTCCCCAATCACCTGATGTGGACGCTCTTGGTACACCCCTTTGTGGGCTGAGTGCAAAGTCTTGGTGTAGTTAAGCCTTAATTGCTGTTGGTACGCTGGGAGGAATTGACCTCCAGGCCAATTGGCTGTGAGGACTCGCTGTGTCTATAAGAACTGCTGTGCTGGAGACACGCTTATGGTGCAGGACTTGTTTCAGTGGGGCTTTGGTGCTCGCTGAGTCTGCCTCTTGAATGTGTCACTTATGGATGTGAGGAGTTGAAATCTGGTTTCTCACACTGACCACTAGGTATACTGGCTTCTGGATCTCCAATGGGGTGCAGGTCAGCTACTGTCTGAGGCCACCCAGCAGGAGTTACAGCAAGAGCTACAGTTTTCTCCTCTTTGCTTGGGGTTTGGAGGTTTTGGAGCTGTCTGATCCGGGCTGCAAGTTTGTTAGGTTAAGCTGCGATAGGGCAGGCTTTTCTTACGCTAAATCCGCTGCTTGGAGCTTGGGTGGGTTTGTAGGTTGTGTGGAGCGGGGTCTCAGGGCGTCACTAGGCTAGGGCGTGGCAAACAGTGATGGCTGCTAGTTAGCCGGCTCTGTGTCTCCGACTGCGTCCCGTGCCCCAGCGCAGTAAACAATTACTCTTGCGCGCAGTTCTGCAAGCAGGCCCCCCTAACTTTCCAACCCGGTGGCAGACAGTCCAGCTTCTCCCCGTAGGAGTTTGGGTCCCCCGCGTCTCCCCAGAAACTGTATTTCAGAGTAATTGGGGGCTTGTCTCCCTTTGGGTTGAAAAAAGCAACGCTTGCCGCCAGCCCAGATCCCGCGCCTCCGTACCTCAGCTTTTCAGCGCTTGTGCACGTCTCAATGCTCTTTTCTCTTTCCTTCTAGTTGTAGAACTTCCACTCAGCCAGCTTTCCCGTGGTTCTGGGTGATAGACGTTTTGTCTTTTAGTTGTAGTTTTGAAATTGTTGTGCGAGGCAGCAGTTTAGGTGTTTACCTACGCCACCATCTTGGATTCTCTCTTGGGTCTAGTTCTAATACTTGAGTATTAAGCTTTGGAATCAGGTAGTGAAAGATAAATATCATATGATCTCACTCATTTGTGGAATATAAAGAACATTATAAACTGATGAACAAAAATAGATACAGAGGCAAAGAAGCATCGAACAGACTGTCAAACTACAGTGGGAAGGCAGGGGAGGGCTGGAGGGGGGGGTAAGAGATCAATCGAAGGACTTGGATGCATGCATATAGGCATAACTAATGGACACAAGACACTGGAGGTGGTGGTGAGGGTATGTGCCAGCGGGTAGGGGAGGCTGGGGGGAGGTCAGTGGGGGAAAAAGGAGACATATGTACTACTATTTGTAATACTGTAAACAATAAAATTTAAAAAAAGATAAAGGAAAAGGTGCTATACTTAAAATGGTGTGAGGATTTCTGAGCAGCTGAACTAAGCACTCTGCTCCTCATTCCAAAGTCCAATATGTTTTCTGCGAAGTAGTTGTGGACATTGTATTTGGGGTGCTCCTCTGTTTTGTTTTGAAAACAGGTCAGAGCTGCTTCTCACATGACATTGACCGCTTGTCTTTCCCAAACCTGATGTTTGATGCAGGAGCCCAAGACTGGTGCATTCCGCGCACCCTCCCTCCCCACCCCCCCAGTGTATTTTCATTGATTTCAGAAAGGAAGGGAGAGGGAGAGAGAGAGAGAAACATTAATGATGAGTGAGAATCATTGATTGGCTGCCTCCTGCACAACCCACACTGGGGATCGAGCCTGCAACCTGGCCATGTGCCCTGACCGGGAATCGAACCATGATCTCCTGGTTCATAGGTCGACACTCAACCACTGACCACGCTGGCCAGGCAAGACAGGTGTATTTTTGCAATTGTTTGACTTGCAAAGTCAAAATTGTTTCAAGAGTGATAGGTACTTCATGACATTGTTTATTATTAATACATTTTACAAGTTTTGTGGGGGAAGAAAAATCAAATACTGGAAATCAAATCTGGAACTGGGAGGAGTTAAAGTGATTTTTTTTTTTAAACTTTCAAAGAGAATGCTTTTCTTGCTTTCCCCCTTTTCACTTGGGCTAACATCTCATTGTATTCTGTCACCAGATAAAGGAGCTGGTTATCTTCTTGGTGACATTTCTGGTTAGGTACAGAGGAGCCTATCTAGATAGCCTCCTGCAGGTGTGAACCCCAGGGAGGCCCCCAGGGACTCGTTGCTGCTGCCTCACTTGGAAGTTATCCTGAGGGATGACTGGAGTGTTGCTGACATTGGAGGGAGGCATCAGCCCCAGGAGGTACTTGAGTAATCAATCACCAATTAATGTGTTTTAATTAAAAAACAATAAGCTTTATTTTTTAGAGCAGTTTTAGGTTCACAGTAAAATGAAGAGGAAGTACAGAAATATTCCATATATCCCCTCCCCCCATATATGCACAGCTTCCCCCATTATTAGCATTTCATACCAGGTGGTATATTTGTTACAGTTAACACAATGTCATCACCCAAAGTTCATAGTTTACATTGGGGTTCACTCTTGGTGTTGAATATTCTGTGGTTTTGGACAAATGTATAATGATATGCATTCATTATTTTAGTATCATACAGAGTAGTTTCACTGTCCTAAGAAATCCTCTGTGTTCTACCTAGTTATCCCTCCCTCCCTTCAACTTGTCCTGGCAATCACTGATCTTTTTACTGCTTTTATAGTTTTTGTCTTCCAGAATTTTATATAGTTGAAATCGTACAGCATGGAGCTTTTCAGATTGGCCTCTTTCACTTAGTCATATGCATTTAAGGTTCCTCTATGTCTTTTCATGCCTTCATAGCTCTTTCCTTTTTATTCCTGAATAACATTTCATTTCCTAGACATATTACAGTTTATTTATCTGTTCACTGATTGAAGGACATCTTGGTTGCTTCCAAGTTTTGGCAATTATTAATAAAGCTGTTATAAATATCTGCATGTAGATGTGTGTGTGGACATGTTTTCAACATATTTGGGTGAATGCCAAAGATCATAGTTGCTAGATCTTGTGGTAGGAATATATTTTATTTTGTAAGAAACCACCAAACTGTCTTCCAAAGTGGCTGTCTTGAAGTCAAGTAGTGACAGTCCTCTGTTGTTCTTCAGTATAGTGTTGGCTATTCTAGATCTTTTGCTTTTCTATATTTAAACTTTATAATCGGTTTGTAGATATGTATATTAAAGGAACTTGCTGGGATTGTTTTGGAATTACTTTGAATATATAAATCAAGTTAGGGAGAACTGACATGTTGACAATATTGAATCTTCATATCCATAAACATGGGATATCTCTTCATTTATATATTTTTTGGTCTTTCATTAGAGTCTTATAGTTTTTCTCATTTAGATCTTCTACATATTTTATTATATTTAAACCTCTATATTTCATTCTTTTGGATGCTAATGTAAATGATATCCTGTTTTTAATTTCAAATTTTACTTATTCACTGCTGGTATATATAAGAAAGTGATTAACTTGTATATTATCCTTGTATCCTACAACTGTGCTATAATTGCTTATTAGTTCTGGGAGGTTTTGTTGTTTATTCTTTTGGATTTTCTACATAGAGAATTTTGTCATCTGTGAACAAAGACAAATTTTACTTTTTCCTTCCCAATTAGTATCGATTTTCTTTTTTTTTTTCTTGTCTTATTGCATGAGCTAAGACTTCTAATACAATATTGTAAGTGAAGGTGAGAGGGGACATCCTTGTTTTAATCCTTATCTCAGTGGGAAGGCTTCTAGTTTGACACCATTAAGGATGTTAGCTGTAGTTTTTTTTTAAATAGATGCTCTTTATCAAGTTAAAGAAGTTCCCCTCTATTCCTAATTTGCTGAAAGTTTTATCATGAATAGCTGTTGGATTTTGTCAGATGCTTTTCCTGCATCTACTGATATATAATTTTTCTTTAGCCTGTTGATGTTGTGGGTTACTTAATTGATTTTCAAATGCTGAACTAGCCTCACACACCCTGGATAAGTCCCAGTTGTTTGGGTGTATAATTCTTATTTTTATTTTTATTGATTTCAGAGAGGCAGAGAGAGGGAGCGAGAGATAGAAATATCAATGATGAGAGAGAATCATTGATGACTGCTTCCTGCATGCCCCCTACTAGGGATCGAGCCCGCAACCCAGGCATGTGCCCTTGACTGGAATCGAACTTGGGACCCTTCAGTCAGCAGGCTGACGCTCTATCCACTGAGCCAAACCAGCTAGGGCTGGGTTTATAATTCTTTTTACACACTGTTGGATAAGATGTGCTAATATTTTGTTGAGGATTTTTATATCTTTCTTCGTGAGAAATATTGGTTTATAGTTTTCTTATAATGACTTTGGTTTGGGTATTAGGGCAATGCTGGCTTTAAAGAATGAATTAGGAAGTATTCCCTCTGTTTCTGTCTTCTGGAAGAGATTATAGAGAATTTGTACCATTTCTTCCTTAAATGTTTGGCAGTAGTATTCACTGATGAACCCATCTTAGTCTGGTGTTTTCTGTTTTGGAAGTTTATTAATTATTGATTCTTTTCTCTAATAGATATAGGCTTAATCAAATTATCTTATTTCTTCTTATATGAGTTTGGGCAGATTGTGTCTTTCAAGGAATTGGTTCATTTTATATAGATGATCAAATTTTGGGGCATAGGGTTGCTCATATTTCTTTATTATCTTTTTAATGTCTTTGGGGTCTGTAGCGATGTTCCCTCTTTCATTTCTGAGATTGATAATTTGCATTTGCTCTTTTTTGTTCTTATTTTGGCTAGAAGATTATCAATATTATTGGTCTTTTCAAAGAACTAGTTTTTAGTTTTGTTGATTTTCTCTATTCATTTTGTTTTTAATTTCATTGATATCTGCTCTAATTTTTATTGTTTCTTCTGTTTATATTAGATTTACTTTTTTTTGGTTTCTTAAGATGGAAGTTTAGATGGTTGAATTTAGGTTTCTCTTCTAATATATGCATTTGGTACTGAAAATTTCAAATTACTGCTTTTATTGCATTCTACAAATTTTGATAAATTGCTTTTTATTTTATTTAGTTCAAAAATTTTAAAATTTCTCTTGAGATTTCTTCTTTGATCCATGTGTTATATAGAAGTTTGTGTTATTTAATTTCTAAGTATTTTGGGATTTTTCCAGATGTCTTTCTGTTGTTCTAGTTTAATTCCATTTTGATTTGAGAATAGACATGATGTAATTTCTAGCTTTTTAAATATGTTAAGGTGTGTTTGTTATTCCCCAAAATGTATTCTAATTTGATAAATGTTTCATGTGAGCTTGAGAGGAATGTATGTTCTGGTATGCTTGATAGGTATTAATTATATCTAGTTGATCAGTGGTGCTGATTAGTTCAACTATATCTTTACTGACTTTCTGTGTGCTGGACCTCTCCATTTTTGATAGAGGGATGCTGAAGTCTCCGACTCTAATAGTGGATTAATCTTTTTCTCCTTGTAATCCTATCAGTTTTACCTCATATATTTTGACAGTTTGTTATTAGGCACATACACATTAAAGATATCTTCATGGAGAATTGACCCTTTATCATTATAATGTCACTTTTTCCCCCTTGACAACTTCCTTGCTCTGAAGTTGGCTGTTTGAAATTAATACAGTTATTCTAGATTTTGTTTGTTTAGTGTTAGCATGATACATCTTTCTCCAGTCCTCTGTTTTTAACTTATATGTGTCTTTATATTTAAAGTGAGTTTCTTATAGACAAGGTATAGTTGAGTACTTTTCTTTTTTTTTAATCTACTCTGACTTAAAAGTCTCTGTCTTTTACTTGGCATGTTGAGACCATTGATGTTTAAAGTACAAATTGGTGCAGTTGGATTAGTAGCTACCATATTTGTTACTGCTTTCTTGTCATTGACTTTATTTTTTGTTCCCAAGTTTGTCTTCTATTCTAAAGGTAGTTTTTATGGTTCGTTCTATTTTCTGTTTTTTTCTTAGCATAGTAGATACTGTTATAGTTTTTTTAGTGGTTGCCCTAGAGTTTATAATAAATATTTAAAATGATGTAATGTTTCATGAATTTGCATGTTGTCCTTGTGTGTGGCCATGCTAATCTCTCTATTTTTCTAATTTTAGTGTATGTGCTGCTGAAGTGAGCACCTATTGTGCTTTAATCTTATCCTGAGGGACCTCCTAGCAATTCTTCTCTTTTAGTTGGATCTGATCAGCCTTAACAGCAGACAATGATGTGAGGCAGACATGAACATGTGCCCCTGAGTGGTAGCCCACGAGCCTGTACTCATCTGAAAGTAGAAAATCCTCATGGTTTTATTACTGCCTGATGTCTGCTGCACCCTTGCTTCAGTGTTAGATTCAAACCCACAGGCAGATGTCTCAAAACCCCACAATTTTACTGCTGTACATTTTAAGGACTTTTTGTTCCCAGATATCACTTCTCCTTCATCTTCATCTGCCTTTTCTTCTCTGGAGATAAAAATGGCCAATAAGCCACATATGTTTTAGAAGAAGGTAATATGATCACAGTTCTTAGGTGACCCCAGTAACACTCTTATTCTTTTTATTTTTTTAAACAGATGTGATATTTACTGGTACCGCAGATGGCCGGATCATAAAAATTGAAAATGGTGAAGTAGATACCATTGCCCGGTTTGGGTCGGGCCCATGCAGTAAGTTAGTCACAGTCCTCCCCATGTATGTCTCGTCCCGTCATTCAGAAAGGTGCCAAATGGCCTTGTGTAAGTCAGGTTCACCCTTGGAGAAAAAGAGCCCTGATCATCTGGCGATAGGCTGATCTGGGTGTTATCAGGTGCTCTTCATTTGCTGGTGGTCTTTGGACCTCATGGTGCCTGGTTGTCACCCTTCATTGCAGTTTCCCAGCGAGGCAGTGGCCATGGCACCTGCCGCTTACTCTTAGCTCCACCCCTCTCCATTCTGCAGAGGCCCGTGCTCACTTTTGAGGTAACTTGGAAATAATAGGTTTGTCGGAGTGCTACCATAGCAAAGCAGTCGGCTTTGTCATTACTTGTATACTTAAATGTGATTCCTGCATTAACTTCTTAGGAATTTCAGCAGTGTCATTCCAAGTGAAAATAACCTGAAGTCACTCGAATTTTAGAAAACTAGAGTTGAAAAATCTTACTCTTTAAACACTGGTAGTCCTGACTTTTTCTTATCATTTTTTAATAGCTGAAATGTTTTTTTTTTAATGATGCATTTTCATTGTGAAATGCAAACAACACAAAAGTACAAAGAAGAAAGTAAAAATCACCCCCGAATCTTCTCAGATGTAGTTGTTATTAACATTTTAGTGAATCACTTTTCAGATATCTTTCTGTTCATGGATACTCACAGCCACCCATGGTTATATGGGGTGGACTCATACTTTACATTTGGTTCTTTAACCTGCCTTTTTCCACTCCGTATTTTGGCTGTAAGTGCCCTCTGGTAAGCACCCTGCAGCAAGCACCCCGCCTTCTGCTATAACCGCCTCTGCAGCGAACACTCTGCAGTAAGCACCTTGTAGTAAGCATCCTGTTGTAAGCACTCCTGCAGTGGAGTCAGCACGCCATTGTAAGCACCACAGTGGGCACCACACAGTGGTTACCCTGCAGTAAATATGCATTGCCACAGTTTTTTTTTAAATCCTCACCTGACAATATGTTTTACTGATTTTAGAGAGAGAGGGGAGGAGGGTGAGAGAAAGAGAAACATCCATGTGAGAGAGAAACCTTGATCAGCTGCCTCCCGAATATGCCCGGACTGGGGATCAAACCTGCAACCTAGGCATGTGCCCTGACCAGGAATAGAACCTGTAACCTTTTTGGTGCAAGGGACGGCACTCAACCAACTGAGCCACACCAGCTAGGGCCCCAAAGCTTTTAAAAGAGTGTAGGTAGTAGAGCAAGAGAGTTAATCTAAGGAATAAAATAGAACTCTCCTTTTATGCCAGGTGGAGAGAAAACCATCATGCTACTAGATGGGCAGAGTATTCAGATAAGGCCATTGGGATGAACCTCCCAGCTCCTGAGGTTCAGTGGGAATTCTGGAATCGAGGCCTGGGTCCTGCTGACATCCTTGTGTTAACTGTTCAAGTCTTGGGATGCTAATGTGAACATGATTCTTGGGTACCAGTTGCTGTGTATATGTCCAGATCTAGATTCTCAGGTGGTCCATCTGGACATGCTGGACAATTCTCGTAAATTCTAGGTGCTGAAATACTGGGGTGTGGGTCTGTATCCCATGGCATGGTATATAGAACTATGTATAAATTTAGGAAGGGATGGTGGGATGAGGTGCTTGTACACTAATGCGGGCACAGACAGAATCTTAGACCAGCCACTGATTCCTGTCCATTTGTTTCTCTAGAAACCCGAGACGACGAGCCTGCTTGTGGAAGACCCCTGGGCATCCGGGTGGGACCCAATGGGACCCTTTTTGTGGCTGATGCATACAAGGGACTATTTGAAGTAAATCCCTGGACACGTATGTGTCAATCATCCTTTTGTGATGATTTCAGATTTTTTAAACAATATGTGCAAAAGTGAACTTAATAGAATTTCACAATACAGTCAGCTGGAGACTCTGATATTTCTTACTCATTGAATAATACTGCAAGTATTGCCTTACAAATATCAGCTAGTATAAACAATCATACAAATCCTTATTTGTATGCATTTATTCAGTACCCTAATTTCCTCCATTGTTTGTGTTTTAGCCACAGGTCTCAAGAGGACTTATTTTGCAGATATTAGACTTCCTCCATCCATCTTTATATTTCTGTCTCTCTTTTTAAAAAAATAGTATTTTTATTGATTTCGGAGAGGAAGGCAGAGGGAGAGAAAGGTAGAAACATCAATGATGAGAGAGAATCATTGATCGGCTGCCTCCTGCATGCCCCACACTGGGGATCGAGCCTGCAACCTAGGCATATGCCCTGACTGGGAATCGAACTGTGACCTCCTGATTCATAGGTCGACCCTCAACCACTGAGCCATGCTGGCTGGGTTTTCTGTGTTTCTCTTGACTTATTATCTTCCTGTTTGTTTTCTTCCTCTCAGTCTTCTTTTATCCTTATCTAACTTCGTCTATGTCTTTTCATTTTGTTTCTCTAGCTTCTCCTCCCATTCCTTTCCCCTGACTGGTCATGATGTCACCTTGACCAGTGGTATAACATTCCAGGCACTGCAGACCAACTGCATGGGTCTGCCATGCCATTGGCTGGCTGTGCGACTATGCAATTACTTAGTGTCTCTGTGCACATTTTCCTCATCATGATAGGGATAATGTAGTAGCCTGCCTTGAGGGATTGTTGTGAGGATTTAAATTATATACATGGAAGGGGTTTAACACTCAATAAATGTTCTACTATTTAAAAAACCTGCTACTTGCTTTTTTTAAAAAATAGTTTTTTATTAATTTAGAGAGAGAAGTAGGGAGAGGGAAAGAGAGGTATAGAAATGTTGGTGAGAGAGAAATATTGATCAGCTGCCTCCTGCACACCCCTACTGGGGATCAAACCCGCAACTCGGGCATGTGCCCTGACTGGGAATTGAACCGGTGACCTCTTTTTGCATAGGATGACGCTCAATCCACTGAGCCTCACCGACTGGGCTACTCTTATTTCTTTATTTAAAAGTAGATGAGTAGAACATTTTGTATTTCTCTCAAACAAACAAATCGAATGTTGCTTTTTACCTAAACTTTTAAGACAGTTGATCTCGATAAAAGGAAGTTCCTCATCCTCAGAGGAAGGGTTTTGCTTTAATGTAGTCTAAAAATATTCATCAGCTAACTGATGAAAGAAAGGAAGACACTTTATTGTATGAAGGAATACATCTTTTGACATATGGAATGGGGAAGTTCATTTTAGTTTTTCTTTTTAAATCAGGCTAATTAATATTTCAAAATTATTGTGATATGAGTTCTTAGAACGAAAGCAAGTCACTTTCTTCTTTCCTTCCTTCCTTCATTTCTTTCCTTTTCTCCTTTTCTTCTTTGCTACTTCAGGTGAAGTGAAATTGTTGCTGTCCTCTGACACACCCATCGAGGGGCGGAAAATGTCCTTTGTGAACGACCTTACAATAACTCGGGATGGGAGGAAGATTTATTTTACGGATTCCAGCAGCAAATGGCAAAGACGAGATTTTCTGCTTCTGGTTATGGAGGGAACGGAGGATGGGCGGTGAGTGTGTATTTCACATCTTCTGCTCAGTGAGATCAGTCAGGCAGAGTAGCTTTAGTAGAGCGGATTGCTTCTAGAAATCTTTAAAGTGTTTCTGAGCACAATATTTCAGCATTTAAGATAGGACCTTAATGGCTTCTGGAAACAGGTGATGGATGCAACAGAACAGAGCAAGGTGACCTTACTTTCTCTTTGATGTGATGAATAAAAATAGGCCTGTCCCTGTGAGGATGTGGTCTAGGCAGTCTGGGAGAGACCTACAAGCAGGCCTGGGTTTTAGGTCGTCTCTCTAAAGGGGACTCAGGTGAGGCTGGAGCCATGGTGGCCTTGTGGTGTTGAGCCAGCTCCCAGCCAGTGAGAGAATGATTGGGGGATGTCTGAACAGGATGCCTGGGGCTGCCGTGGGTGGAGAAGGGCTCCTAGGAGCCAGCCTGGGACCAGGTCTGAGCAGGGGACCACCAGGGGCCTTGTCACCCCAGTGTGAGGCTGAGTCCCTTTCCGCAGGTCCCTGCCCAGAGGTGAGCCAGGCTCCAACCCAGCAGGGGCGTTGCGGACTCCAGTGTGACCCTTTGCTGTTGGCATCCACAGCCTGCTAGAGTACGATACTGAGACCAAAGAAGTAAAGGTGTTACTGGACCAGTTGCGGTTCCCTAATGGAGTGCAGCTTTCTCCTGAAGAGGACTTCGTCCTGGTGGCAGAGACGACCATGGCCAGGATAAGGAGGTGCGTGTGGCATCTACTGAGTGGTCCGTGTTCACCAGAGAGCCTTGTGCCCAGGGTGGGTGTGGAAGTGTCAATCAAGAGAATTTGAGAATCGACAGGGCACCTTGTGCTCCTTTGTGTAATAATGACAAATATTACACTCCAGGGTGTGTTTTCTTTTCCTGATGTCTCAGCCTACTTGAGTGTTACAGTGTGGGAGAGTGTTAATTTAATGCTGATGCACATCCCACGTGCCTTCCCTATCAGTCACCACCTTTTCCCTAAACTGCATCTAGCTGGGCCCAGTGCTCAAGTGCCTCTTTCAGCAGCTGCACTTTTGTTCATAATGGACATATTATAGTTGTTTCCATAAATTTATTGGAACCAAGACTAATTTTGTGGTTGGCTAAAATTTTTTCTTAAATTGGGGGGCTGCTGCTCATATCTACTTGGGTGAATTTTTCAGAGTCTACGTGTCTGGCCTTACGAAGGGAGGGGTCGACCTCTTCGTAGAGAACCTGCCTGGATTCCCAGACAACATTCGGCCCAGCAGCTCCGGGGGTTACTGGGTCTGCATGTCGACCATTCGCTCCAACCCTGGGTTTTCAATGTTGGATTTCTTATCAGAGAGACCTTATATTAAAAGAATGATTTTTAAGGTAACTGCAAACTATAATTCTAAGATCTAAAATTATAATTAGAAGATGCATCTCATTATGATCTAGTTTGATTTATAGCTCTAAAAATTCTAGTTCTGCTTGTAATATTTAGTACTTTTAGTGATTTATTTAAAACACCTTTTATTCTTCAGCATGACATGAAGCTTAAACATTTGGACCCTTTGATTTTTTTCTTCTGGTTTTCTGGTCTAGGCGTTTTTATCATCACCCTCACCATCATGACCTTTTGGTGTCTCTACCCTGCCTGTCAGCCTCCCTCTTCCTACTCTGTGATGGCTTTTTAAGGCCTCCCTTCTCCTCCAAACCCTGGATCCCGGCCTTCCTCCTCCCTGTCAGCAGCTAACACTGCTTCTCCTCTAAGGTTACCACCTGTAACTCACTCACCTTGGACCCATGCTGCCCTGCTCCCCACTCCATTCTTGGAACCTCCTGCCAGTCACCCCTCTCCGTAGGATTTTGCCCTTTGACATCTTAGCACACCGGATACTTCCCCATTTAAAACAAATCATTCACCCTTGCCAATGGTCAGCAGACCATTCAACACAGCCTTTAAATGTTCATCATCCTACCCTTTCTTCCAGTGGCTTCTACGAAATGCCCCAAAGGTAAAACACATTTTACAATGGGGACAAGTCACTTGCTGATACAGGTACTTCCTTCATATAGAAATTTTATTTTCTGAAAAGCTTCTTTTTACTGGCTGAATAGTATTTGAAATTGATATTGAATATTTGCATAGATATTAAAATATTTATAACCTAAAGTCCTGAAAGGTAGCAGGCAGCAATTACTGAGGCCATGTGGTGCCAGGCCCTGTGTTTAGGCCCCAGTGAGGGGCTGCATACACCTGTTCAGTCAGGCTGTTCCATGGCCTTCCATGTTGTTCTGAGTTTAGTGGCCAATGTAGCAAATCCTGATTCTTCAGAAATAACACATCATCCTCTATGTATGGTTGGCTTCAGAGCCAACATCTGTTTCCATTGGAATCTAGGAGGAGGCAGAAGGGTAGGGTGGCAAGAAGAAGAGTTTCCAAGGTCACACCAGCTGACCAGATGTGGTCTCTGCTTCAGTTTCTCCATCTGTCAAGTGGGAAGAATAATTTCATTAGGTGCTGAAAACATATAACGCGAATATGCGCATAATGCCCTTAGCTGAGTGTAGTAAGTGTTCAGTTTCTAGCCCCCTTAGCTTTTCTTCAGCCAGGATGTGGCCCCTTGGTGGTGCGTGGCTGTCTCTCCCTTGATAGAATGTGTGCTTCATCAGATCAGGTACTTTTTCTGTTTCGTTTACTTCTTTATCCTCAGCACCAAGAACAGTGTCTGGCACACATTAGGCTCTCAGAAGTTTCTGTTGAATAAATGAGTGATTAGAGAGCTGAGACCATAAGTATGAGATAGAGCTGGAGCAGTGGGAAGTGTTCCTGGTGATGGAGAACATGATTGGGGTCCCTGGGGCAGGAGAGCTCAGCATCCGTATGTGACCTGAGACATTGCAGATGCATAGCAGGTAGGAGAAGTGGGTGAGGATCCCGGCCTTGTAGGAGGTTAGATTTTATTCAAAATGGGATCAAAATCATTGGGGATTTTTTATTTTTGATACAATATTAGACATAGGAAAGTAGCAAGAGAGGTACAAAGAACTTTTTTCAAGAACTGTTTGCAAGTGAGTTGTTGCTTGATGCCCCTCAGATACTTAGTGTATTTCCTATAACAAGGACACTCTCCCTCAAGACCACCTGCCCAGACAGGAAAGTGTGTGTGCATGTATATGTGTGTGTGTGTGTGTGTGTGTATAAATATATTAGAGGCCCGGTGCATGAATTAGTGCATGGGTAGGGTCTGGCCAGCCTGGCCAGGGGGAGGGGACATGGGCGGTTGGCCGGCCTGCCCGCTGGTCGAACTCCTGGTCGAGGGGACAATTTGCATATTAGCCTTTTATTATATAGGATATACACTGAATGGCCAGATTATTATGCATTCAGAGATCATAATAATCTGGCCACTCAGTGTATAATCTGTTACTATCATTATTTATTTGTTATTTCAGAGAGAGGAAGGGAAAGAGAGAGAGAGAGAGAGAGAGAAACGTCAGTGATGAGAGAGAATCATTGATTGGCTGCCTCCTGCATGCCCCCTACTGAGGACTGAGCCCACAACCCCAGCATGTGCCCTGACCAGGAATTGAACCATCCTGGTTCATGGGTTGGTGCTCAACCACTGAGCCACACCGGTCAGGCTATCATTATTTCCTTGGATACTTAGATTGTCCAGCTGTGGCCACTGAGAGCCCTTCAGTGTGGCTCCTTGGCCTTCGGACATGCACCTATCATTCTTGGGGTGGTTCCTCACTTCCTGGCGCCACATGTTCAGGCTCATCTCATCCTTTCCCCATCCCAGCTCTGGAATCAGCTACTTCCTCAAGGAGCCTGGTTCCTTCTAGAGGAGATCTGGGGCTAAGTGCGCACATAACTGCTCCCAGGCCACCCCATGGACAAAGAAGGGAATGTATTTTGCATGTGTAGTCATACATGTATTCAGATATACAATGTACATACATTTACACCTACATTTATTTATCATCTGTTTATTTAAATTGAAAACCATAACTAATGCTGGTATCTCTACTTCCAGCTTAATACCACAGGATCTATTCTAGTTTTCTCCCTTTCTTATTTGTACTTCCTTTTTCCATTAGCGAGAAACCTGGATCCCCTTATCCTTCATACCTATTTGATCAGATTCCTCAAATGTCACCAATTTGTAGCCCTTGTCCCCTGTCACATGGTTTCTGCTAGGGCTCTAGCACCACCCTGGGCCTTCTCCCTCCTCGTGGCTATATTATGGGGCCAGCCTTTCTCCTGAAGGAGTTCTGATACCTGCACAAGCTCCCCAGGTAAACACCGTCCTCATCTTGCTTAAGCCCTGACACCCTACTCCGTGTCACTGTCCTTTCCCTTCCCTCAGTGTGGACTCTTCCTCACCCTGTTCAGACTGACTCTCTGGACTAGGCCACTGGGTTCCCCACACACCTGCCTCACTTGCCCCACAAGCTGCTTCTTGACTGAACTGTTTGAGAGGGGAGTAATGTGTTACAAAGAAGGTTGTAAAAAGATAACTATAGCTGCTGTGTGGAGAACAGCCTGTAGCCAGGTCCCACTGCTTGGGGACCCCGTGTGGAGGTGGTTAGAGTGGCCAGGAGAGGCATGGGCAGAGCCCAGGGAGGGGTTGGTAATGCACAATGGATGACAATACCCCTGGGTGCTGGCTTGTAGGCTGGAGAGAGAGGGATTAAGTGTGAGGGCTGAGTTCCTGGCTTCAGCAGCTGGTGTCAGGAGCCCCATCTCCTGAGCTGGGTAGTCTGTTGAGTTTGAAGAGTTGTTAGAAAATCCAGGTGGAGATGGATCCCAGGTAGTGAGGAATTTAGCTCTGGGCATTGGACATAGAGGCAGAGATTTGAGAGCTTCCTGGGAAAGTGACCAGTTAAACTAACGAGAAGGGATGAGATCTCTTAGGTGCAAGATGGAGAGAGGAGGACCTATGGCTGAAGGGAAGCGAGATTTCATGGGTCCTAGAAAGCCTTATGGAATATTTTGAGCTATAATGCAACTTTGATCTATCACTATAGAACCTCCTAGACCACAGTTGACTTGTATGTCTATTCGAACATTTCCAGTGACTAGGAGACATTATTCATTGGACATTTGTAATTGTGTGACTATTTCCCCTTATATTAGAAGGCAGAACTTTGCTATTGATTTTCATTTGCTGTTCTTATGCAGTGGTGTCCTTTGTCATCATTTTCTATGTGTTATCCTTCTGCTCTGCCAGAAATTTATGTATTCCACCATGTTTTTCTTTGCTAAAACCTTTCAATAGCTCCAGGAGCCTCTTGTCCCGGCCGAGCCAGGGGCTAGGCTCCTGGAGATGCCTGCTCAGCGTGGGAGTGTTGATCTCTGCATTGGCTGCAGGAGAGTCTAGAGCTGCCTCATGTCTCATAGAGCAGGGACTGTTCATGTGACCTGCTGAGGTTTTTGTCTTTAACATGAACTGTTTTTAGCTCTCCATCATTTGCATCTCGCACAGTTGAAATATCTTAAATATAATCAGAGGGCTTGGCAATTATTCCAGTCAGGCTGTGCTGGTTTTAACCCGGCATTCTGGGGTTGATGTCATGCTAAGTCTTGGCCTCATGTTGTGTCTTCCTTATATGTGATTTGTGCTTTTGTGTTCATCCAAGGCATCCAGAGATACCTACATTGCAGGATTGGGGATATCGCATAAGGGCTATTGGATAGCCAGTGTCCGCGTGCTGGGTTAGCCTTGCCTCTTGTACGCAAGTAACAGGAGGTGCTTTGGCCTAGTCTGCTCCGGGGAAGGGGAAAGGCTGGGGGAGACCTGCTGTGGGACAGGCCCAGTGCTGGAAGTAGAGAACTGGTTTGACCTGGCTCTGCCCTATGTGGCTTCCTCGTTACTGGAGGAGCTGGGCCCTTTCTAGATGGTGAGGGGCTGTGGGGTCTGTTAAACAATAAAATTCAACTGAATAAATTTTAAAGAGCTTATTGGCTTTTTTTCAATGATTCATGAACTGGGAAGCATGCATTCTAACAGATGAAAAGCAGCTCCAAGAAGCTGTACAAAATGAGAGACTTTCATAGGTAGAAGGGAACAGGAATAAGGATGTCACACTAAGCAAAAATCATGTTGGTGGCTGCAAGGTCACTTTCCTGTATGGGGCACAGGGGCGGTCAGGCAGATGACCTAACTAGTGCTCATCAGGGGACTGATTCCTGACTGACTGGCTTAAAATTCCATTTCTGGGGGAGCCTAAACTGTACATAAATTAAGTCTTGGTTTGGTGACGTAGGCTTACTATCAGCAATTCCACTGGGGGCCTGTTGTCTTGTTTTTAAAAGGTCGGATCTGCTCAATTTCTTTTAGTCAGTAGGTCAACTCACACTGTGCTTCCCTTCCAGCTGTTTAGTCAGGAGACGGTGATGAAGTTTGTGCCACGGTATAGCCTCGCCCTAGAACTCAGCAGCAGTGGCACCTTCCAGAGAAGTCTGCATGATCCTGATGGGCAGGTGGTCACCTACATCAGCGAAGCGCATGAGCATGATGGGCACCTCTACCTGGGCTCCTTCAGGTCCCCCTTCCTCTGCAGACTCAGCCTTCAGTCTCTTTAGCCACCCCTATGGCAGCCCTGATCGTGGCTGTGCCAGGAGTTGGCACATGGCACCACCTGGTCCAGGAGGCACCATGGACACAGCCCTTTTCACCTGTAGCACTGTTCCTTGGAAGTGTGGTGTGACCCTGTGGATGTATGTGCTCCTGTAGGACAGACTCACCTGGGTTTGACTTTGCACTTAGAGGGAAGCATAGCATATGCCATTGGAAGATAAGTTCATGTAAAGCCATTTTCTCTAAAAAAAATTCTAAGTACGGCAATTCGCTAGGACTTGGGGGACATCATGCACTTTTAGCAGACCTCAGGGTTTTGATGGATAGCGCAGTAGATGAGTTGTCCAGGCACTTGTTTTAGCTACTGGCTCTGTCCTGCCAGCCTTAGTATCTTCATTATAAAACAGGGTAATGCCTGCTTATGGGGAGGAGCGAAGGAAGGGCAAGGAGTGCTCAGTGCAAAAAGTGTCTGTGCAAGCACTGACCTCAGCACGACTTCTCCAGAGCTGTGCGGGGCATGGCCTCCCCCCGCCCCTGGCCTTTTCCTTCCATTGCTTCCACCCGCAGCCTCCGGCTCATAACAGGGTTTTTAAAAAACTCCTGAGTCCCAGCATATAAAGGCAGGGACCTGAGTAAGTGCATAGGAGAAGCATGGTGATTTCAAAATCTCCAAGAGGACTACCTGGGTCACTCTCTGAACAACCTACCACACATATGAATGACCCAGCAACGTGGTGAGTTTAGGGCAGTCCTATATACACACTTTTGTTCCTCATCTCTAGACCCACAGGTGTGAATAGAACGGGTGTTAATATCATATTTGCTTCAGTGTCAAAAGCCCAAAAGTTGCTATATGTCTACACACTGGTCATAATTTTGTCAGGGAGACCTATGTAGTGACGATAATTAAATAAACCTTTATGCTGATTAGCTCTTTGTAATGGTGTTGCCTAGGAGTTTCTTTTCTACTTTAAATATAATTATCAGTGACTGGAATCTGACTCCATCCTGTGCTGATGTGAGGATTGTTTTGGCTGGGATCATGTTTAGGGTCAAGCAGTTCCTCTGGGTTGCACAGGACCTCTCAGGGGCAGCAGCGGCCTCAGGCCATTGCCTCCCGGCCTCCATTCATTCTTGGGTAAGTTGATAGTACACTGCTCCTTATTTTCCAACCTACAAAGTGGGGCTAATATCTGTTTCTGGAGAAATGTCCTGAAGGACAGTTTGGGCTTCTGGGATAGTTTTTAAGAACTTGACTAGACAGTATTTTAAGTAGGTAATGATACAATTCAAAGAGGATTGAGAGCTGTGATAAATCTGAACCTTTGTGTCTTGTCACACTGGCTGGCCTCCAAGCCCTCCCCTCTGTTTTCCAGTGCAGCCACCTCCACTCCTTGCCCTGGTCAGCATGATTTTGGGAGAAGGAAGTCCGGAGTCTAGCGGTGGACTCATCTTGTGTCTCCCTCCTCCGGCTGGCTTTATGTGCAGCAACTGTAGAACCGAGTCAAAGACTGGCTTCAGTCTAGTTGGTGCAACCGTATCGTCTCAGATGAATGACTTACTGTTTATGTAACTTTATAAGAAAGAAAATTGAGTAGTGATTATTAAATATTTTAAATAGATAATGTTGTACCCCATATAGCTAGTATATAAGAATAATAGGGTAAAACCCCATCATTCTGCCACAAAAATCAATTTAAATGTTTGGGGCCTAAATAAGTAGACATCTTTAAAATTTTTTTTTTAAATTGATTTTAGAGAGAGAGGAAGGGGGAGGGATAGAGATATAGAAACACAAAGAGAGACACATCGATCAGCTGCCTCTAGCATACCCCCCACTGGGAATCAAACCAGGAACTCTTGGTTCATGGGTTGGCACTCAACCACTTAGCCACACCAGCCAGGCGTAAGTAGACTTCTTGATTGAGAAGAAAGTGGTTTGTTTTAGTGCTTAATTTTTACTGTTACAAAGAAGCTGGTAAATTGCTTTTCACAGTTTTCAGCAAAGGAGTCTTGATTTGATTTAGATGTTGATTTTTTGTCTCAAAGTGTCATTTCCTGTATTTTATTTGGTAGTTTACCACGGTGAGGTGCAAAATATAACCTTATTAGGTTTGAATATGTGATACACTTTTCTTGTAAACAAAATGGATTTGCTCTAATGTGAATTACTAACATGGTTTGAAAATTAAATCAAATTGTTCATTCACTGTGTGCCTCTTTATTATCTATCATAAAAACTCCATTATGATTCATTACTGCTTTTTATAGGACAGAAGACCCATTTTGATATTTTTATTATGACTATACACTTGCAGAATGTGTTTAGAAAGTGTTTTCATGTACTCGGACCTTTTAACGATGCAAGGAGATATGGTCTCATTTTACAGGTAGGAGCTGAGGCTGGTGTGTAAATGACTTGCCCAGAGTCACAGCCAGCACACAACTGAGCCAGGATCTGTTCTGTGACTCTGGAATCTGCTGGGGAAGCTGGGAGACGAGGCTGGGTGGCGTGAGGGCCTGGCTGTGCGGTGGCCACCACCCAGCCTGAGGGTCAGATCTTGGCTGCACATCAGAGTTCCCTGGGCTGCCCAGCTCCCTGGGGTGGGGTGGGCATTATTGTGGTTTAAACTTTCAGAGGTGGTCTCCATGGGTAATGGTGACACTTTCATCACAGTCTGAGCTTATCTGCAACCTCAAGAGGGCCCAGGCTGTGTGAAGGTCTGGAGCAGGGGGCTCCTGGGGTGGAGGGTGGAGGGCCGTGGCCAGGGAAAGCGAGGTCACTTAGGACAGGGCTGCCAGAATTTTGATGGTTTTGAGAAAGTGCTTCTTATTGGTCATAGTTCTAGTGTGTTAGAATACTGGGCACTTAACTTTGCATGTTCTCCAGGACAATAACATCAGGTGATGGTACAGCTTACCTCTGAGGCAGAGTAGAGCTGATGAGTTTTTAAAAACAGAGTTGGGTTTGCAATTCAGGACTTGAGATCGTCACTGGTTGACATCTGCCACCTGCAGTCAGGTACACTGTCTCCATGTGGGGCTTGGTTTCCTCTGTTTGAACCCAGGGCTCTCTGGCTCCTTCCCCGGTGGGGCTTTGATGTGCTGAGTCCCGAGAGAACAGTCTCTCACTATGGTCAGAGTTAGGAGGATGGGAACATTGGGTGGAGCCCACACAATCAGTGCACACAGTGCCTGCTCTCCAGGAAGTTGGGGCGAAATGTCTACAGGGGTTTGTTTAGTAGACACATCTTTGCAGGGGACAAAGGTATGCCAGCTGCTGATTTCCAAATTACAAGGCAGCTTCACCCTGGCTTGCCACCCAGCCCCTTTCCTTCTGGTGTCACCCTGGAAGGTTTAAGAGTTATTTGAAGACAAGCAATTACTTCTGTGAGGGACACTGCATAAAACAGATTGGGACTGGGGATGATAGAACTGTGGGTGCATTATAAAGTAGAGCCCCTTTCTACCTGGAATTCGGGCCCTGAGGACCTCAGGGAGGGAGGGTTTGCAGAAGCCTAAGGCTGGGGTACATAGTCCACTGGCTTCTGTCTTGGCTGGTTTGCCATAGTTCTAAGACTTTGCCAACTTATAGGAGGCAGTAAATTCCTGGACCCAAGTGGTGGTGTGAAAATCATGGTTAGAGTTAGGGTTCAAAGAGAGTTCTGAGATGGGGTTTGAGGCTTTCTTTTCCCTGCCAAGAGGGAAGGTTAGCCCATAGCCTTCTGGCTGGGCAGGGGCAGTGGTGGGGTGGGGAGGCGGGGAAAGAGCGTTCAAATGCAGCTCCTAGCAGGGGTGCTGTGAGGCTGCGAGGCAGCTCTCCGCAACAGCTTCCTTCGTGTGAATTCTCATCTCTGACCTGCCTGTAAGGCCAGTGGCGTGGGGCTGTCTGGAGGTCTGAGTAATTTTAGGACAGGCCTGGCCTTGGTGAGCTCTGGTCTGTACTTATGTGTAAGTGAGGACTGACTGGGAGCTCAGAATCTGGGGTCCTGAAGCCCGCCCTGCTCACACTCCTGGGGTTGGTGCTCCTGCCATCTTGTTTATGTAGGGGGTCAACAGCACGGAGTGAACTCGCTTATCTTTATGAAAGGACTGCCTTCAGGGCCCTTTGGAATCATAGGATAAATTAAATGTCTTGTGTCATAGTTGCTACCCATGTCCCTGAATTAAATGACCAGAAGGAGGTGAATCAAAGCATCAAAAACCATTGAGGATTTGGAATTACAGTTTTCTGTCATCACTGAAGGAAGCTGTGGATCATTCATTTTGGTTATTCACATTGATCAAGTTTATGACGTGTGCTAAATTGCCATACATATCTAATGCGGATTTCCTTTTTCCTGTGAATGATCAGGTCCATGTATTTTTTAAAGGCAACAACATACTTTGTACCATACAAAATAGTTTGAAGAGGGCCTCGGGAGGAATTCCAGAGGGGGACCTGCATCTACACCAGGCTTACTGGCACGGGGTGTCTGGGGACATCTCTGAGTGAAGCCTCGGGGCTCTCAGCCTTTGGCATCTCCTGGGCTTCTGCTCTGTGGTCCAGTTTTATATCCTTCCAGTGCAAGCGCAAGGCCTGTCTTACACAGACGCTTGGTGGTCTCCTCCTGTGCCCCCGGTGCAGCATGTCCACCCTTACCTTGTCTTCCTTCTCCTGGGTGAGTCTGTGTGTGGGGGTGCACCCTTTCCTGGGTGGGTCTGTGTGTGGGGGTGTTCCCTCTCCTGGGTGGGTCTGTGTGTGTGTGAGTTCTTCCTCTCCTGCGTGGGTCTGTGTGTGGGGGTGCTCCCTCTCCTGGGTGGGTCTGTGTGTGTGGGGGTGCTCCCTCTCCTGGGTGGGTCTGTGTGTGGGGGGGTGTTTCCTCTCCTGGGTGGGTCTGTGTGTGTGTGAGTGCTTCCTCTCCTGTATGGGTCTGTGTGTTGGGGTGCTCCCTCTCCTGGGTGGGTCTGGGTGTGTTGGGGTGCTCCCTCTCCTGGGTGGGTCTGTGTGTGTGGGTGCTCCCTCTCCTGGGTGGGTCTGTGTGTGTGTGAGTTCTTCCTCTCCTGCGTGGGTCTGTGTGTGGGGGTGCTCCCTCTCCTGGGTGGGTCTGTGTGTGTGGGGGTGCTCCCTCTCCTGGGTGGGTCTGTGTGTGGGGGGGTGTTTCCTCTCCTGGGTGGGTCTGTGTGTGTGTGAGTGCTTCCTCTCCTGTATGGGTCTGTGTGTGGGGGTGCTCCCTCTCCTGGTGGGTCTGTGTGTGGGGGGTGCTCCCTCTCCTGCGTGGGTCTGTGTGTGTGGGTGCTCCCTCTCCTGGGTGGGTCTGGGTGTGTTGGGGTGCTCCCTCTCCTGGGTGGGTCTGTGTGTGTGGGTGCTCCCTCTCCTGGGTGAGTCTGTGTGTGGGGGTGCACCCTCTCCTGGGTGGGTCTGTGTGTGTGTGGGTGCTCCCTCTCCTGGGTGGGTCTGTGTGTGTGTGAGTGCTTCCTCTCCTGCGTGGGTCTGTGTGTGGGGGTGCTCCCTCTCCTGGGTGGGTCTGTGTGTGTGTGAGTGCTTCCTCTCCTGCATGGGTCTGTGTGTGTGTGGGGGGTGCTCCCTCTCCTGGATGGGTCTGTGTGTGGGGGTGCTCTCTCTTCTGTGGGTCTGTATGTGGGGGGTGCTCCCTCTCCTGGGTAGGTCTGTATGTGTGGGTGCTCCCTCTCCTGGGTGGGTCTGTGTGTGGGGGTGCTCCCTCTCCTGGGTGGGTCTGTATGTGTGTGGGTGCTCCCTCTTCTGGGTGGGTCTATGTGTGGGGGTACTCCCTCTCCTGGACGTATTGCTGAGAGGGTGCTCTCTCTCCTGGGTGGGTCTATGTGTGGGGGTGCTCCCTCTCCAGGGGATGCTCCTCCTGGGTGGGGATGTGTGGGGTGTTACTCCAGCCCCCTATAGTACCCACTTGTCCAGACACAGCTGTGCGTTTGCTGAGTCTCAAAGGCAGCTGAGAGGAGTGAGTGGACATTCCCCGTCAGAAGGAAGCACAGCTGGCAGGTGGACGCCCTCTGTGGGGTGCCCCTACCCTGCCAGTTCACGGGATGGACATAGGCTGGCCTGTTTCTGGCTCTCTGGTCTTCAGTATGTTATGTTCATGGACTAAAAGCCCTGGGCGCTTTGTGGAAATCACCTGGACTGGTCAGGCCCTCCGTGAGGGGGCCCCTCACTGCCCACCTCACCTTCCTGAGTCCCCCTGTAGCAGGTAAAGCAGCAGCCATTGCTTTGAGATGGTCAGTTCCTATTCCTGTTTATTTATAACTTCATCCATAAAAGGCCAAAATGCTCAATAGCAGCTGAATCCCTTCGTCCAGTGCTGCAAGTATTCAGACGAAAGGATAGATCTCGGCCTGGCATCGGGGACCCAGGGCCTGGGTGGGAGGGGCTCCTCCAGGAGTTGAGTACCCAAAACATTTCCATTGGAGGATTCAGTCCTGTATGTTCACACTCTGAATCCAGGCACACAGTGTCAGTAGAATTAGCTTAGAAGAGAATTCGAAGTATTTATTTTAATTGTGGGTTCGTCACTCTTCCATTCCAGTTACTCCGTGGGCACTTCCATTCTGCTTGCCGGGAGATACTACTTCAAAAGTGACAGAAGCTGTAGCATTGCTGAGAGGCAGTCAGTGACAGTGGAGAAGGGGCACCTCGAACCTCTGGAGCCAGGGGATGACCCAGACTTCAGAGTAGCAACTGAGAATCTGAAACAAAGAAGGGCACCCTAAGAATAGTGCTGCCTGCTGCAGGGGCCACCTGCCTCACTGAGGCTGCCACTTGCAGCTCTGCAGTTTCCAGTGCTGCTGCCTGTGTGTGCAAGCACATGTGTATGCGTGCATGTGTGTGTGCACGCATGTGCGTTTGCCTTACTGAGGAGCTCTCTCCTTGCCCTGAGGGGCCTTGTGAAAAAAATGTCAAACCTACAGACATTGAAAGAATAATGCAAGAATATATACTTTTGCCTATAGTTACAAATTCTTACACGTTGCCGCATTTGTGTATATACATTTCTGAATTATTCGAAAGGTCTTTTTTTGCTCTAACCTGCCCCCGAATGTGGATGCGCATCTGAGGAGGAGGTGTCCCCTCTATGTCTGCTGTGTCTGTAGGATCCTGTGGGACACTGGGAGACCTGGACTCAAGAGTGAAATCTGGAACTGTGTGGGTAGAGAGAGGATGAAGGAGTGTTTCCCAGAGTCCTGGAGAGTGGGTGGGGCTAGGAAAGTGGCGAGGTGTCTGAGGAGTGAGGCCCCTTTGTTTACCATCTTTAAGGTGTGGTTGGTTTGGAAGTCACAGTTGTCCAGACTGGGGTGCTTGGTTTTCTTGCAAGTAGTTCTGCCAATTTCCATGTCCAGCATGTATTTCAGGCCTTTCACTATCTAAAGAGAGGAGAGGGGTTACTTGGTTTGACCCTGCAGGAGGTGGCTTTAAGACAGGTGGTGAGGGTGCCCTGATGGGACTGGTCCCTGCCCTCTGGAAAGGGAGTGAGTGGTGGAGAGGGAATGTGAACATACCCGAACCGCTGTGGGAAGAAAGCCTGTGACTGGACCCCAGACCCCTCCTGGTTCTCTCCTTTATTCACTCCTCTCATTCCTGCTCTTGGTTCCAGGGACAAAATGTGTGCTCTGTGTCCTGTCTTAGGACATCTCCTTCCTGCCCAGGTCTGCCCATCAGGCATCAGGAGGGTGGCAGAGGCGGGTTGCCTTGGGGCTGCCCTGGCCTCAGGGCAGTGGTGAAGTCCTGCCCCTGGCCCCTCTCCCATGCCCTAGTTACCCACAATCACCTGCCCTGTGTGGCCTTTGCATGGGGTGAGGGAAAGCAGTGTGTCTGCTGGATCCTCACCATTCCTGGCAACAGAGTGGGCATTTTATTTTCAGTTACAGCCTTTCTTCACTTGGATGTGGCAACAACCTGGTCTTGCCCCACCACGTACCAAGTGAAACCCGGTCCCCAACATCACAGAGGGATGGATAATGCACCCCTTCCCCCAAGGGCTCTTGGGCACTCAGCTCTGGGCATCTTGTACTTGCAGTGGTCCTGCAGGAGGCCACAGCCTCACACGGTCTCTGGAGCTGTGTCCTTGGAGTGATGACACTCAGGCTATTTCCATGGAAACCTTATTAAAAACCCTTCCCACACCATACTGCCTTCTGGAAAATACTTTTCTAAGCATAAAAATGCACTGCTCGCCCTGGCCAGTGTGGCGCAGTTGGTTGGGCGTCATCCCAGGCACCGAAAGGTTGCCGGTTCCCTTCCCGGTCAGAGCACATGCCTGGGGTTGCAGGCTCGATTCCTGGTAGGGGGTGTACAGCTGATTGATGTTTTGCTCTTGCATTGATGTTTCTCTCTTTCTCCCTCACCCTTCCTCATTCTCTGAAAATCAACTTTAAAAATCTTAAAAAAAATACACTACTCTTAAAAAGTTTGCAATTGCCCAAAAGAATAAACATGGTTGTAAAAATCACCTATAATTCTGTGACCCAAAGGTAACCAACCATTAATAGTATGTACAAACTGGCAGCGGCTTTCCTCCTTCCCGCACCCACACCCATGGGAATGTGTGGGTTTTGTCTAAAGCCAGCTTCCCACATCCGTGAACTTCCTTTTGAGTGGCTGTACAGTATCCCTGGTTTTAGTAAAGGCAGAGACTGCCTGGAAGCCCCATCGTCATTGTGGCTCATCACTATTCTGCAGCCCTTATCCCAAGCTGACCCTGTGTTCTCAGGACACAGATGAGCAAGAAGACCTGGCTCTGCCCTGTAGAGTCCCCTCTAGGTGGGAGATCGCTGAGCCATCCCGTGACAACTTCACAGGGTGTGACATTGAGGCAAGGCTGGTGGAGGAGGGGTTTGTGTGTGGGGGGTGGGGTGCATTTTAGGCAAAGCTCTTATGTGAAATAAGTCCCAGGTGGAGAATGTCAAAAGGTCCTATGGGGCTGTGACTCTGGTGAGGGGGTGAGGCAGGGGTGGGACCTAGGCAGGGGCAACTGTGGCAGGTGGTGCAGTAGGCCCCTCCAAGGGGCAGCATCTTCATCAGTTTGGTTCCTGTTGCCCAGCTCCTGGTTTCTCCCCACCCAAAGCCTTCAGCAGGCCCATGTCTAGTCCCCATTTCACCCCAGCCCACCTCTGTGCTACTCCCAGTGGCTCCACCCAGAAGAAGTTGGTTTAAGTAAGAGATGGTCCCAGACTTTTTGTTCAAGTCTGGTGACACTGGTGGCTATCTGTGGCTGCCACTGCCAGCCTCCTGGCCTGTTTTGTGTTCTAGATGGCCAGAGCTCCAGACAGTGGGCCCCTGTGGGGTAGGAGCCTCTGCAGCCTGAACCCGGAGATGCTGGCCATCAGAGCCTAGACCCTCACCTGGACCAGGGCTCTGCTGACATGGGACTCCTTGAATAAGAAGATGTCATTCGTGCAGTTGTTGAACCTTTCAACGCTGTATCTGGCTGCTTTGAGGACTCCTGGGTCGTTGGTCTTGATTGTTTTGGGAAATCCTGGATTCACACCTGAGTGAAAGGTCTGGGAACAAACATCTGAAAGAGAAACACAGAACCAGACAAGAACATTGTTGTTGGTGGGGCCCTTGGTCCAGAGTCATGCTTCACACCTTGGTGCTCAGTTCTCTCTGCTCCCAGTGTGGTCCCCAGTCCCTCTAGCTCGTCACTCATCTGCCTTCCCCTCACCAATCTCTCCTCCCCTCACCACCTACTCTCTGCTCTCCTGTCCACCGTCCCTGGCCCATCCAGCCCTCACCCACAGTCAATTCTTGTGAATCCCCATGTTTTCCCTTACTGAAAGCTGAGAACCAGGCAAGGTAGGTGTTACAATGATGGATTAGATACAGTTCCTGCCCCTGCCTACACAGCCTCCTTCAGAACCCAGGGTTATTTCCAATGTGTGTTAAAGAAAACCTGAACATGTCTGGAGGTGGCAGAGCCTCAGGACAGGATGTAGCTTCAGGGTGTCAGGAGAAGTCACTCCAGCTGTCCTTCAAGGCCGACATCTGGCCCCCACTCCTCAGCTTGTCTCCAACAAGTGGACCACAGGGAAGTGCCCAAGGCTGGTCCTGCCTTCTCACTGACAAGGAGGCTGCTGCTTTCCTCCACCTCGGGGGCTCTTGTCAGCATCTCCCCAGCTTCCAGGCCTCGCTCCGAGGGGCCCAATTCCCTAGGCAGCACCATAGCACCTGGTGCTCCTCACCTGTGCCGCCACTTTCTGCACTGTTTTGGGTACACGTCTGAGGACAGGGCCAGAGGTAGGTAGGGTTAGCACGTGGCAGGGGTGCCCAAGCAACAGGAAGTGGAGAGGGGGTGTGAGGGCAGCAGCAGCGCCAACCCGACAAGCTCCCGGCTTAGAGATTCTGCTGCCGTGAGCTCCCCCACTCATTCCACACAGCGTCCCTGAGATTCTGCTTTGCAATAGTCCAGCCCTCCAATGACATCCTCACAGAAGCGGAAGCCTTCACTGGAGGGGCTGAAGATTGAAGCATGAAAACTATTTCTGTCCCTTGAGCTCCAGGAGCTGGGCTGCTCAGGCTGCGTCAGGCCGGGAACCTTCCTTTCCGGGCTCCCCACGTGGCTCCTATGCCCATGCACACTGATGCTAGCAAGGTGGGGCGCTCCTCCTGGGGCTGTGCTACTGACTCTCGATTTTAACAAGAACTGTTTGGGGAAAGAGCTTGGTTTCTGCTCATCACTGAAGTCTGCACAGCAGTTTCTAGTTACTACATGGTCCCCTGCCCCCCCCCACCCCCCGCCCCCCACTGTGGATTCATACATGCATTGCTTTTTCTGATTGTAAGCTTAAGCTTACTTATTTTGGTAGGAAATTTGAAAAATACAGACAGTTTAACAAAAATATTGTATCTCAATCTCTCCAAGGTAACCACTGTTAACTTTTTAAATAAAATGTATTACTTTTAATTTTGCTTGAATTTAGCAGAATTAAAAGAATGAAATGAAATCTGGTGAGGCTGAACCTCCGATGAATATGTAATGTTCGTTTCTAAGTGATTTTGGTAAACTTACAAAAAAGTTATGAAAAATATTGAAGTTGCTTTATTTTTAGTTAACTACGTATTTCCTAAAATGTCAGTTTCAAGTCAGCATAGGTGTCCAAACAAACAATAAAAGCTCCATTTTTAATTTTACAAAAAGTTGAAAAGTCACACCAGTTTTAGGATAATTCAAGAGAAATTAACAGGGGAGGGCTGATCATGAAGGAAAGGATCCCAAAGAGGCGACTCTTCCTCAGGGAAGGAAAAAAACAGATCCCTGGACCCCAACCTGGAGTCAGCCCCACCTGCCTGCTGTCCTCTGCACTGTGTGGGACCTGTGCTTTGTGCAGGGGAGCTGAAGTTAGGGCGGGGGCGGGGAGCAGGAGAAGCCTACTCTGCAACCCCTTCTCACACCCCTACTCTGCTGTGCTTGGGTGCCCATTCTACAGGTGAGGAAATGGAGGCTCAGAGGAGTGCAGGGCACGCTTAGTTTTAGAGATCATGCTCTCCTTTTCCTCATTCAAGAAGTATATTTTGGCAGCTGCTATGAGCAATGCCAAGATGACTCTGAGACTAGGGAGTCCATAGTACAAGAAGGGAGGCAGTATGCAGACCCGGGCTGGGCCCATCCAGGAAGGTGACTGTAACCTGCCCATGAAGGAGAGCACTGAGGGAGGGAGCTAGGGGTGGGGAGACCAGTGGGAAAGCGGTAGCAGGAAAAGACCTAGATAAGGAGGGGAGAGCAGAGTGTGACCTGGTGGCCGTGTCAGCTTTCCAGAAGCCTAACAGGTTCATTTTCCCTACGTTCTGCAGGGCTAGGGGGCGGGGGGGGGGGTGCGGGGGGGGGGGGGAGGGCGAGCTGCTGGGGGCTCTGCATTTAGGTGAGTGCAGCTTAGTGCTTAGGCTTAGGGAGAAGCCAGATGCCCAGATGGTGCCACCCTAGGGGTCTCTGTCACCCCCCTCCCCACGGGAAGACCCTGGGATCTGGTCTCAGAAGGTGGGCGAGGCTGTGGGAGCCTTGGGGCCAGGGTGGTGGTGAGGGGGTGGGGCAGAGAACCAGGTCTGGGATTGAGTTCCCATCTCTGTTCCACCACGAGACAGAGGGGCCTTCAAGCCCCTCGTTCGGAGGCCCGCATCTGTCAAATGAAGGACTTAACTTGAGAGTATCGAAGCTGGGATAGGGTGGGTGGGGTGGGACAGCCTGGGGCTGCCAGGACTGGAGAGACTCAGGAGCAGGGCTAGGGTGGGCGGCTGCAAGCACCCAGGTTCAGTGAGCGTGCCTTCCGTGTCCGTGCCCGTCAAGCTTCGCTAGGGCCCAAGGGGCTGGGTTACTGACCCATTTCATGGGTCAAGAGACTGACACTTAGGGAGGCTCCAGGCTCCACAGCTACCAGGCTCAGGGAGTCTGCTTGTCCCGTGGCCTGCGTGTGAGTGTGGACTCTAAACCCTCCGCCTGGGGCTTGGTGACAGAAAGCAGGTCTAAGGGGCTGGCTGGGCTGGCTGAGCAGGGCTTCGGCAGGGAGGGGTAGGCGCAGCTGTGGTGGAAGTATATGGAGAGGGCTCTGTTTAGTAGAAAACACCAGCAGAGGGGGCAACTCTGGTGAAAGGGCACTACGAGTTGGCTAAGGATTCTCCATGCATCCTGGACCTGTCCCTGCTCTGTTAGAGACGAAGCTGAGGCAAGCAGAAGGAACTTACATGTAGCCTGAATAACTGCATCCAGGACAGCTGGGAAGGCAGGTACCGCGCCCCTCCACGAGCCCCCTCACTAAGGTTTGAGGAGTGTCTTTCTCTGATCTGAGCACCCCTTTTCTCCCCCTGGCTTGTCCCCTCCTATGGCACTAGGGGGTCACAGGAAGACAGTGGCACCCAATCAGGACAGGCTGGAAAGCAGGGCGGGAGAGGAGGGCTTCACTGTGTGAGCTAAGAAAAAAGCTCTGGAAGCCGGAGGAAGCAGGGGAACCTGTTCCCATAGCCCCTGAGACAGTGTCACCAGGAGGGGGGTGACCCCTCCACAGATTGAGAGGCGCTGGGGCTGGCCGCTTGTACTGGTCCTGCCTGAACATCTTCCACTTGGTCTCCTTGGCCAGCTCCAGCCCCTCCTGAAGAACGGGGAGGGCAGGAACCAGCCTCCGCTTGGGCATTGCCCCTGCTTCCCAAGCAGTGGCTGTGGCCGGAGCAGGTCATCCAGCCTCCAGCACCAGCTTCCTCAGTGGTTAAAGGAGGTGAGACAGGGGCCCTCCAGGTCATCACCATCACCCATGGCTTATGCTTCTGGTGCTGGGAAGGCATCTCCAACTCCACGTGTGTGTGTGTGTGTGTGTGTGTGTGTGTGTGTGTGTGTGTGTGTATGTAGGCAGGGGGTCACTGGCCGTGTGAACTGGGGGCAAGTTGCCAACCTTAGCTGTGCCTCAGTTTCCAGGAGCAAAGGCTATCCCTTTCTTCCTCCCCTCCCCCCAGCACTGGCCAGGCAGGAAGGGTGACAGTGTCTGATCACCAGGTCCTCAGAGCCGAGTCCAGCAGGCAGGAATGGCTGGCATCAGAAAGAAACTGCCTTCCCACACCCATTCCTCTGTCCCCATGGAGGGGTGTGGGGAGCCTCCCCTGGATCAGGGAGCAGCTGAGAACAGAAGTCTTCCCTCATCTCCAGGTTGCACTCAAACCCCATACCCAAACCCCTAGGACCCCTGGAAGGCAGCTGCTGCCAGCCCTGGGGCCCCGGCCTCAGCCTCGCAGCCACACCTCTGCTGGGGCTGCCCAACCAGGACTGTGCTTCGGGGCCTCGGCATGGGAGGAGGAGCTCATGGCACCTGGCTCCTACAGCAGCCTGGGCATCGTGTCCGAGAGAGGCAGAACCCATGGGACACCCTCCGCTTACCTGGGGACAGGTCCCCCGTGGCGCTTAAGACCAGGCTGCCCAAGGCAAGCAGCGCGCAGGCCAGCCGCATAGCTTCGGGGAAGGTAGTGCTGGCTGTGGGCCTTGGGGGGCGGTGCTGGGGCGCATGGTGGGGGACCCTGCAAACTGCCCCGCCCAGAGGGGGCTGCCTGCCTTGTTACTGGCAGGGGTGGTAGTTTCTTGCTAAATCATTTGACCAGAAGCTCTTCATCTCCACATCTATCGGCTACACAGTCAACCACTTCCTTTATTCAAGTTTCCAGGGTGTGATGATTCTTTTTTGCAAGGGGAGGAGGAAGAGAAATGAGACCTGTGAACAAACTACCTCTATCTTCTACCCTCAAAACACCCAGAAGAGACATTGCATTAAAAAAAATTAGCAAGGATTTTCAGAGGCAGAATCAGTTGGATTTCCTTCTGCAAACCATACTTCTCAGGTCCAAGACTCCCCTTTTCTGAGGTTCTCAGTGGCCCCCTGCAGACTGCCTGCCTGCTGGCTGAGTGGACACCCCCTACCCGGAAGTGGGCAGGCCTGCGTGCGGGAAGCAGCTGTTGAGTGCAGTTTCAGAGGATGGATGTGGTCAGGCACAGGCTGCCTCTGGTGATGTCTGCACTGGAAGCGGGAGAGGAGCAGTGTTTGCTGTCTGATGGGTCACGGCCTGGCTTTGGCTCAGATCTGGCGAAGAAGGAGAAAGAACAGTGTGGCCCACAGGTTCTAGCCCAGGCAGAGTGCCCGTTTACCTGCCAGCAGTTAGAACTGAGGCTCTGGAGCCAACTGGCCCGAGTTTGTTTAAATTCAGCTGTGAATGTTAAACCCAGGTGGCCTTAGGTGTGGGGCAGCCTCAATGCTTCAGCTCCCTCTGATGGGTTGTGGTGAGGATTTAGGACTTTCTCGATGCCAATGTTCAGGGACTGGATGGAGCCAGCTGTATGGGCAGTTCATGGGCAATGCAGGAGATGCCGGAGCTTCAGTGTTTGCAGTGCCACCTGGACAGTGCGTGTAACGCATCCCCCGGGGAAGGGAGTGATTGGACGGGCAGACTCTCTGGACCAGAACTTGCATGTTAACACTATCTAGGGGAAGATCTTCCCCAGATGGGTCCAGATGGGTTCGATTGGATTCTAAGCAGGGATCTGGGTTTGTGTGACTCAGGCAAGCCATGTAACTTATTGGAGTCCCCCAGGTTCCTGGCTGCTCTGAGGACTGTTATCAGCAAAGCGTGATTAGCACAGTGCTTGGTGACATTTGGTAATCCATGGCGGCTGAGGCAGCCGCTGTGTTCTGCTGGTCCTGCTCTGCCAGTGCTGACCTCTCACCCTCTGGCTGTCAGCAGCTGTGCATGAGGACTCCAGGGTGGTGTCTCCTTGCCAAGCTCTGTGCCCTGATCACATGTGCCATGTCTGGGATTCGTTCCCGGCCGGGGACTGGGCTGGAGGTTAGGAAAGTGCACACAACTGGTGTTTGCCCAACTCGGTGGCAGTTTGGCCTTAGGGCTCGCTGTTGGTGCTGTGGGCTGTTTTTGCTTTCAGAAGCATTGGGCAAGGCTTAGGGCAGTTTGGGACTTTCCTCAGCCACTGTCTTCTCCGGCTGTGGCTCTTTGGTCTGTGAGTGTGGGGAACAGTCCTCCACGTCTCTAGTCCTGCCCCTCTCAAGCTTGTAGGGGAACTATGGTACAGGGAGGCCCTCATTCTGTCACAAAATGCATGGTAGGAAGGAGCGGATGCCACACCAGCATGGTTAGAGGGTCCTCCAGGGAAAAGATGCGTGCGTGTGTGTGTGTGTGGATAGTGTCATATATGTAGATGTGTGTGTCTGTTTGCGTCTCTGTGTGTATGCCTGTGTGTCCAGGAGTCTATCTTTGTTTCAGTCTTGATATGGTTTGAAAGTGAATGTGTGTGTTTTTCTGAGTGTGTAAAAATGAATGTGTATGTGCTTATGTGCATGAGTGTATATTTGTGTAGGCATGTTGTAATGGTTAATTCTATTCGTCAGCTTGACTGGGACACGAGGTGCTCAGATGTTTGGTTAAACGTGATTCTGGGTGTGTCTGCGAGTATGTTCCTGGAGGAGACTGACATTTGAATCTGTGCGCGATTGCCCTCCCATTGTGGGTGGGATTCACCCAGTCAGCTGAAGACTTGAGTAGAATTAAAGGCCGCGTAAGAAAGAATTCTCTGTCTGACATCTTCAAGCCAGGACATTGTCTTCTGCTTTCAGACTCAGACTCAGATTGGAACTGACACCAGATTGGAACTGGCTGCACTTCTCAGGCCTTGGGACTCAAGCTGGAACTATGCTATTGGCTTTCCTGGTCAGACCCTTTAGCCGCCACACCATGGGAGGCAGTTCCTTATAGTAAATCTCTTAACACACTCACACATACACAATTGGTTCTGTTTCTTTGAGAATCCTGACTGATACATTTGTGCACATGTATCTCTCTGCCTATATAGATGTCTATGTATGTAAGTGTATATTGTTTGTGTATCTGTGTCTCTTTGCTTGCATGTTGTCTGTTCATGTGTCTGTGTATTCCTGTGAATCTGGTTGAAAAGCATTATATTTGTACCTCTGCATGTGAGCATGTGTGTGCACACATAGGCAGGTGTGTGATTTTGTGTATGTATGCTATATGCACTATTTCTATTCTATCCAAGGCATGCCTGAAGTGCTGTGGAAGTGAGGGGCTCAGTACTGAGTCTCATTCATTCATTCATTCCTCATCCATCTTTTAACCCCTTTCTACTGGAAGTGTGGTCCCTGGATCAGTGGAGCCAGCATTTTCTGGGAACTTGATGGAAATTCAGATTCTCAGGCCTCACCACATCTTATGAATCAGACTCTCTGTGAGTGGGGCTCAGGAATCTGTTCACAAGCTCTCCGGGACAATTTTTGGCCTCTAAGGTTTAGGAGGCACTGATTGAACCTCTTCAATTGCCCCTCCTGTCCTCCTTTCTTGTGGATATGCATAATGTCCTCCTGGCCTCCATGCTGTGCCCACTGCTGGCTTTGGTCAGTTGTCATCTCATCATGTGGAGAACATGCCTTGGCCCACTAACTGGTCATACAGCAGGGCTCCTACATGAGATTCCTAGTCCCCAGGGGTGTAAATGGATGTGGGAGGGACACAAGGTGGGTGAGGGAAGCCTGTGGCTGAGTGAGGTCAAGGAGTGTGCATGCTCTTCTTCCCCAGTGGATGTGAGCACCCTCTCAGACCCATGCCTTTGCTGGTTGGGAAACCATAAACTGTGGTTTTGCCAGAACTTCCAGAGCCAGGACTTCTAAGGCCCAACCCACACAGCTGGTAGCCTTCTGTCTCTAGCTGGATGATCAGGAAGTGCTGTCTGTCTAATTTGAGCAGTTAACAGAATTATAGACCTTGGTGGTGAGAGGGGGTTTGGGTCCCCTTGTCCCCAGGCTGGGTCACCTGGGAGCTCTTCCTTGCCTCCTCTTGGGGTGAAAGGAGGCATGTGCAGTTTAGGTGGCAGGGACCCTGGGCAGCCCCTCTCTTTGAGTCTCCTCTGACACTTTTCCTTCCTGCCATCTCATTTTTTTTTTTTAGCTCATGGGACATAGCTGGAGGCTGCACAGTTGATTCAACAGTTAAATTTCACTCCGAAGGGCACATCTCGGCACAGACACATTGCTGTATGAACTTCCAGGCAGGCCCTGCTCTCAGGGTATTTGACTTTTGCTTCCATCATGGATTTCTTTTGCAATTTGAAAGGAAAATCCAATGAAGTGTATTGTTATCAGATGAGTTATCAATTGTTGCATAACAAACGACCGCAAATTTAGCAGCTGAAAACAGCACACATCTATTAGCTCACAATAACTGATGGTCAGGATCTGGGCACAGCTGAGCCGGGTTCTTTGCTTCAGGCCTCACTACACTGCAGTCCAGGTGCATTTGAGGGCTGAACTGGGAAATGATCCCTTTTCAAGTTCAAGTGTCTGCTGGAAGCCACCACTGTGGCCATGTGCTTCCTTAAAGCCAGCAAAAGGACAGTGCCACAGGCCTGCAAATAAGGGGGCAGGCATTATGAGGGTAACCTTAGAATATGGCTACCACACTTACCAACACTAATACAAACACACATTAACTCTCTCCACTAAAGATGCCTGAAAAAAATAACCCATGAGGTGGCAGTGAGCACCTTTAGATGCACCTTCTCACTAGAAGGAGCCAAAGCTACTTGGAGAAACAGTGGTTCCAGGCCAGGGCAGGAAATGTACAAGGTGAGCCTGGAACATCTGGTCTATCCAGAGATCAGGGAAGCCATTGAAGATCATCAAGGTCATGCCAAAAGAACTCTCAACAAACAAGAAGTGTTCCTCAGGATGCGGAGAAAAGGTAACCCTTGTGCACTGTTGGTGAGAACGCAGATTGGTGCAGCCATTATGGAAAACATTATGGACAACCCTAAAAAAAATTAAAAATGGTGCAGCAATTTAACTTCTGGGTATGTATCCAAAGAACCCAAACACTAATTCAAAAAAACATATGCACCTCAGGTGCATCTTAATCATCTCAAAATTGTAGTTAAAAACTTACCATATACAAGGAAATAGCAGCAGAGAATCACTAATCTTAAACCAACCAATCAAGAATCAAAACCAAAAAACAAACGCAACCCTTGAAATAAAAAAAAAAAAAAACCTTGAAAAAAGTGCCATTGCAGCATTAGTTACAGTAGCCAAGATATGGAAGCAACCCAAGTGCCCATCAATAGACAAGTGGATAAAGAAAACTGTGGTCCATATATATGCAATGGAATGTTACTTGGCAATAAAAAGGAATGAAATCTTACCATCTGCGACAGCATGGATGGACCTAGAGGGTAAAAGAACATGGAAGTTGACTTGAAGAGGCCAAAGGGGACAACTTAGCATCAGTAAGAATACAACAGGAGGTTGAAACACACCAAATATTCATACATGGTGAGTTTATAGTGATACAATGATTATAGTGATGATGATACTTCCTCCCCATCCTCTGAGGGCCGTGGCAATGGTGGGGCCCTTCTCCCAGCTACTGGTCCCTGCTTCACAACCCTGCTACAGAAAGTGCCCTTCCTACTCCACAAAGCCCCAGGAAGGAGAGCCAGTGCCACGATGCTTCTGTGTAGTGGGAGTTGCAGCCCTCCCTCACCTGCAGAACACTGTGTTCCTGAAAAGCCGTAGGATGGAATTTCGTGGTCCAGCTGTGGACACTGGGTGGGTCATTGGACTTCTCCACATTCAGTCTCCCTGTCTGTTACAAAACAAGAAAAAAAAGAAGGAAAGAAAAAGAGAGGTGCTTACCTCTTAGACTTCTTTTGGGGTTTAGGTGATGTGGAGAACAGCGTTATGACCCTGATTGCCCAATGACAGGAAGCTGTTTTATCTCCATGCTCACAGCTGGCATCATGTTTCCCAAACTCTCAGACACCAGGTGTGCACCCACAAATTTCCTTGCACAAATATGCACAAGGTATGTGGGACTTCTCAGAGCCTTTAGAAAGCAGGTCTAGTGTGCAGATGCCCAATTAATAGCAATGGCAACATGGAGCCACCTCTGCTCAGAGGGTCTCTGATCTCCTTATGGGGCTTGGGATTGAGGGAGGGTTCTAGTGAGGGAACGGCAGGGCAGAGGAGTGAAGGGCAAGCCCTGCAGGGCGCTGGGGAGCGAACTGCTGCAGCCTGCTCTGGGGTTTTGAGTTCAGCAAGGAGGCATTCCATTAGAGGGTTCCTGCTAGGTCAGGCCCCAAATAGTTGCCTCCAGTGGTTGACAGTGGGGCCAGGGCCCTGCTACCCAGCACGCTGGCCTTGTGCTCCAGCTCAGCAGCTTCAGTGACTTGAGACTCCGGAGTCTTGGGATTCATATCTGCACAGAGGACACAAGCCAGGCCCTATGGTTTATGAAGGGCCAACACCAGCCTATGGGAAGGTAGCCCCAGGCCTGTTGCCTCACCTGAGGACAGAGGCCAAGGAAACATGTCCCTGGCACAGTCCCTGCTAAGGTGAAAGGAGCCGATGTCAGTCAGGCACCTATAAGACTGGAAAAGCCACTCCACCCCCACCCCCCAAAAAAGCATGCCAGAGGTGTGGTTGCCTCCATCCCCACCCTGGGAGGTCAGCAATTCCATAGCTGTGGGCAGAGAGGGGTGCCAGGAGGAGGCAGAAAAGGTCTGAGGGTGGACTGGGGTGGTGTGGTTGGGTAGATGGAAATAATCAGAACAGCTGTCATTTATTGACTGCCTCCTGTATGCACATTAGCAAATTGACTCAGTTGATTGTCCTCATAACCCTTAAAATTGGGTGTGAGTGTCCCCACTTTACAGATGAGAAAACTGAGGTTCAGGGAGGCGAGGCCACTTGCGGAAGGCCACACAGCTCCTGTACTTGAGAGCCAGGCTTTGCACTTAGCTCTGAGGCTGGGCCAAGGTCTGGATCATGTGCCATGCTGTCCCCAGCAGAGGGGGCTGTTCACCAATGCACCTGCTCAGTAGCCGGGGACCTTATGTTTAGCTCTGAAATATTCTAGAGCCCTGGCGTTCTAGGGGACACAGCCTTGTCCAGAGGGAAGGCCTGGCAAGCCCTTTGAGGACACTTTCAAGATCTGTGCATTTGTTGTTTCCATGGAGGCAGGACTGAGCATGGGATCAGACCAGTTTTTGTGGGTTCTGCAACCTGAGCAAGTGCATTTAATCTCCGGAAAAACATCCTTCTGTTTTTTGACCCAGTGCCCTCTGTCAGCCTATAGCCCTCACTGAAAGGCTGGGAGTCTGGGAAGTGGCCACAGGACACCCTGCCATACCTGGGAGGCCTGGTATCTCAGAGGAGAAGCTGACTGCCCAGGGGTGGGGAATGCAGGAGCTTGGATATAGGCAGTGAGGCAGGGGAGGGTGCAGTCCACCCCGCTCCAGGTCACTGAACCCCTGGGATGCAGGCCAGGTTCCCAGGGGTGCAGACCTGACTCCAATGTGGGACTCGACACCACAAAACTCCGTGGGCCTTGAGGGCCTGTCTGTTCTGTGGCCGAGTGCCTGCCCTGCTCCAGCTCGCACTTGCACTATGTGAGCTCAGTTGACCAAGAACTGTCCAGTATTCACATTGTCCTAGCTCCATCTGTCCAGCCACGCAGCCAAGATGCAAACTGGACATCTGAGATATCCTGTCACCTTCGGATCCTGAGCTTTCCTCCTCATGCCTCCTGTCTTAGCCACAGCAGAGTGGGTCCCAGGGCTCCGACAGCAAATGCTGTCCATTAGTTATAATGATAGAAACGACAATAATGAGAGGGAACGTACTGGACAGCACTTATTATGGCCCGGCACTTCCTCAGCACTCATGACCATTTCTTCATTTAACCCCCACACTGTCATTTTACACACAGGAAACTGAGGCACAGAGAGGGTGAAAAGCTGTGGGAAGTTCTGCTGAGTTGGAGCCCAGGTCCAGGCGGTGTGCCCTGGCCTCTGGGTCCTCCCCATTGCCTGTTCCCCACTGGGCCCGGTGCTCCGCCTGTGGCTTTCTGTGCTAGCCATGCGGGCACTGGCCAGACTAGGATTGGGTGAGAGGGACTCGTGAGCTCTGGACAACCTGCAGATGCCAGGATGGCAATGGGGGTCCCTGCTGGTGGCCTGAGCTGCTGGGAGAAGCAGAGGTAGTGGCACTGACATATCACCCAGAATGACTGAGAGCAAAAGTCACAAAGCTTTGCACAGCTGAACTTCAGAAGGAGTCGCAGGGACTTAAACAATGTGTACAAGAAACAAAAACCCATGTCCATGAGAGGGTTATCTGGCGAGCTTCTGAGACCTTTATGTTTTGTCTGTATTTTATTTTTTAAAGTCAATGGTAGTTATCTGAGTAGTGAGGCTAGAAGACCTTTTTTTTGTCTTTATATTTCTCTGTGAAGAATAAAGTTCACACATTTCTCTAGAGCAGTTTGCATGTGTGGGGAGAATGTTGTCGACTTGGTGGCGCTGTGATCTAAGCAACGAGCATGGCCTTGCCTGAGAGCTGGTGTCTCCCAACTTGTTCCTTAGGACTCTGGGACTTCCTCCTAGGTGCCTGCCATAGCCACCCCTCCTCACCCCCCACCCACACCCACACCCACACCCTGTTCTTGAACCTGCTCCAGCTTCTGGCCTCCTCCATAAACAGTGGAGGGATTTCAGCAGTCTTTGGCCTCTTTCTGCAGGCTGGGAAATGTTCTGCTTTTGCAAATTAAGTCATTAAAGAAAGAGTAAACTTGCACTAATTGTTGATGGCTTATTAGTGTCTCTGAGGATGGCCAAGCTAGGACAAGCGTGAATTTCATGAATTTCTCCAAGCTTTTGTGGTTTGGTTTGAACTCAAAAGCCCTCCGAGTAAACTCTTGTACAAGCTTTAATTAACTTTTGCCAGTGTCAGTGTGTTTTACTACCTTTAGAAGCCCACAGCCTTCCTCCTGACTAATTTACTCAGAGGCTCTCCGCTGTGATGAAGGCAGGGGCTCGGAGCCTACATGGAGTGGGTTAAGTTGCCTTAGGCTCCGGCTGGACGGCAGTTCCTCTCCATCAGAGAGGATAACGGAGGGCTGCTGTACTAGGAAGCCAGTCAGTTTGTTTTCCACTGTCATTTTGTACCTTGGGTTCCTGGTGGGGAGATAGTAACCTGTGGAAGGTGTCTAGGGGAGATCCCTGAGCCTCTTTACTCATCATCAGATTTGCCATTTTTTTCTAACATTTCTTGGTGGGTATTTATCCTTTTTTCTCCCTCCCTCCCTCCCTCCCCCCCTCCCTTCCTTCCTCCCTCCCTCCCTCCCTCCCTCCCTTCCATTTCCAGGCAGTCCTTTCTCCAGTGGCCCTCCTCCTTGTAACAGGTGCATTGATTGGTGCCAAGTGGGTCTTTCCCCTTTTTGCAGGTCCCACCTCTCCTTCTGGCCTCCCCACACTGTTTCTAAGAAATCAGAGGCCTGCTTTAATTTCCTTTCTTCCTGGGCATGGTAAACTTTAAAGACTATGTCCACCATCTGGGAGGGACTCATTACCAATGCCCTATCCAAATGCTGAAGCTTCCCTCTGATATCTGGGGTGCTCTGCCCAAGGAAAGTCATGTTTACCATCTGGACATTTTCTCGTGCCTGTGGGTCAGCATCAGTGTGCCTTCAATAGGCCCAATAGATCCTTTCTAAGAATTCGGAAGGATCTTCATTTGGTTTCTGCTGAATGGCTTGTACCACATTCAAGCTCCTTTGCTTAAGCACCCAAGTCCCTCCAATATGCACCCTCTGCAATGCTCCAGGAGACCCAGGTCTCCACCTGTCCAGTCCAGATGGCAAGTGGCAAAATGGAGGTGATAAGATCTGCCATTCTCTGAGGATCCTCCCTATATGAGGGGTTGGAATTCTTTCAATTCAGTAAATCTGAAGTGGAAAATGAAATATGGGCCGGATTGTAGACAGCAGGCTGGCCTTCCCATTTTATTCACCTATGGGGTATCGCTTCAAAGGGAATTGCTCTACTCTGGGTAGGGATGCTCCCTAGCCAAATTGGGTGCCTTGCAGGGTCTTCAAGGGGGAGACCATTCCTTCCTCATACAGGGGTGGGCCTGTCCCCCTCTAGGCCCTACTTCAGGGATACCTAGCAACAGGGTTGTTGGCAAGGTAATTTTTCCTGCTGCTAATTCTGATCTTTCTTGTTTCAGGGCATTAAAGCAACTCATCTTGTTTTCCTTTCTTCCTATGTCTTACTATCAGGAAGAGGTTTTGAAGCAAATTTGCTTCTCTGCATCATTAATTTATTTTCTCTCTCTCTCTCTGCCAAATTCTTATTATGTAAAGACATAAATGCCTAGTCATAAGGGATTTTGTCCCATTTCGCTGGAAAAACAATTCCAGTGTTATGATAGTGTAGTAATTTGAGGAACCGTTCAGGGGCCATTTTCCCTCATAGTGTAAAGTATACATAGGCCAAGCAATATTGCAATAGAAAACCAATTCCTATGGTTGTACATGGACCAATCTGCTAAAATTTGGCCAAGTGAACTCCCTTTAGGAGTGGAAACATAATAACTCCTGAAATCATGAAACTACAAACCCAAAACCATAACTACAGCAATACCCCAGGCAAAATGGGAACATACAAATAAAATTTGGATCCATAATTCCATTATTCCAAACAGATGCTCACAGACAAGTCCTAGCATCTTACCTCCTGCCAACTAATACCTAAGTGACACAAAGTCTAAATTGTGATGTGTCTTGGTGTGGGTCTCTTTGGATTCATCTCGATTGGTACTCTCTGTGCTTTCTGAAATTGTGTGACATTTTCCTTCACCAGGTTAGGGAAAATTTCAGCCATTATTTCTTCAAACAGGCTCTCTATACCTTGCTCACTCTCTTCTCCTTATGAAGTGATGTTATGCTTGATGTTGTCCTAGAGGTCCCTTAGACATTCCTCATTTTTAAAAAATCTCTTTTCTTTTTGATGTTCTGCTTGGGTGCTTACTTTGCTCTTGTCCTCCAAGTCACTGATTTTATCCTCTGCTTCATCTAACCTGTTTTTGACTACTTCTAGCATATTTCTCATTTCAGATATTGTGTTCTTCATTTCTGACTCTTTCTTTTTTTATGGTTTCTATGTCATTTAAAAATATTTTTTATTGATTTCAGAAAGCAAGGGAGAAGAAGAGAGAGATAGAAACATCAATGATGAGAGAGAATCATTGATTGGCTGCCTTCTGCACAACCCTCTACTGGGGATTGAGCCCGAAATCCAAGCATATACCCTGACTGGGAATCCAACCGTGACCTTCCTCGAGAGAGAGAGAGAGAGAGAGAGAGAGAATCAGCCTAGACCCTGACTTCAGTTGGCACAGATCGCCCAACTGCAAGAATTTGGCTAGCACTGACCAGTTCTGGAATTCTGATATTAAGGATCTATAGTGAGATCAGCAAGGACACTGCCTGCATGTCCACAGTCCCTCCTTCTGATCTTTGTTGTGTCTTCCCCCTTCCTCCTTATAAAAACCCCTGCCTGAACTGAGATGCTAAGCACTCAAATAAACCCCTTTCCTTTTTCACCAGCATCTGTCACATGAATTTAGTTTTCATGGTAGCAGGCAGTTGAGCCTTCATTCCTGTTACAGTCAGGGCACAAGTCAGTGCACTCCCTAGGCTGTAACAATAGGAGTGCTCAACACTGGGAAGGTGGCATCTTTTCATCTCGGTTACTCTGGAGCAGGGGAATTTTTCAGCTAAGATATCCCTCTGGCTTCTCAGCTACCACATGGGGAGGGGTGCACCTATTTCCAAGTTTTGCTATTCTCACCATTCTCTATGTGGCTTCTTCTGTAAATCATTGGTTATAATATTTCAGTTCAGCTAGTCTTCAGTTGGTTATGCAGGTTGTTTATAATTTAGCTATAAATCCATTTTGGGGCTAGGGGCAAGTGAGTGTAGCAGCCACCTTGGAATCCTCCGAGTTGTAAGAGTTCTTTACCGTACATGTGCTGGATACTCACTTAACAGATACCAGAGGCCCGATGCACAAAATTTGTGCAAGAGTAGGCCTTCCTTCCCCTGGCTGCAGGCACCGGCTTCCCTTTAGCACCCGGGACCCAGGCTGGCTTCCCTCTAGCTGCCTGCAGGCACCCAGGACCTGGGCTTCCCCCGCAGCCCTGGCTTTGTCTGGTGGGACGTCTGGAATGACATCCGGTCTAATTAGCATATTACCCTTTTATTATTATAGATGTGATTTGGAAATATTTTATTCAGTCTGTGAATTGTTTGTTTTTACTTGGTTAATAGTACCCTTTTGGTGCACCAAAGGTCTTACCTTTAATGAAGCCTAATTTAGCTATTTTTGTTGTTGTTTCCTGTGTTTCTGGTGTCATATCTAAGAAACCTTCAATGTCATGTTTTCTGCTAAGAGTTTTATTGTTTCAGGTCTTACAGTGAGCTCATGGATCCACTGTGAATTAATTTTTTGTAGGTGGTGTGAGGAAGGGGTCCCACATTATTCTCTGGCATGTGATGCTGTGTCAAATGGTGATCACTGTTACTTTGGTAGGCAGGAGTGAGAAAATGTGGCAGTGTATGCTCTGGACTCAGTGAATCTTTGTGAAGTTTCCTTATTCAAGCTGAGCTTGTCCAGCACCTTATTTGATTCCAGTTATGTGGAGTCACATGTCAAAAACTACTCCAAGGTTTTGTCACTCATGTTTTCTGTCTCAATTTATGTTATCCCCCAGGTTCCAGGGCCCATGGCTGTGGGGTAGGGTGAAGTCCTGGGCAAAATACACTTCTCCTTAAAAATATGTGTTGTTGATGAAGGGATGCAGGAGAGAAGTCAGCAGTTGCCAGGGGCTGGGGCTGGGACTGGGGCTAGGGGTGGGGATGACTCAAAAGGGACAGTATGAACGAGTTTTGAGGATAGGGTGACTGCTCTGATTCTTGATTGAATCTCGATTGTGGTGCTGGTTCCATGACTAGATACAGTTGTCAAAACTCACAGAATTGTAATTGAAAAAATGACTCTTACTATATGTTAATTTAAAACATATAAATCAGTAAGTGAACCATGTGCTGTTTGAGGCAACAGAACTTTGAGTGAGAGCGCCCTCTGGATGTAAGCCACCTGGTTTCAAGGCCAGGCTCCCCAACTTTCCAGCTGGGGGACCTTGGCAAAGGCTGCATGCCTCAGATTCTTTTTCTGTAAAAGGAGGGTAATGTGTAGGGTTTGGAATGCACAGTGACCGAGTTCAGCCGCACAAAGCTTGGGGGATGGGTTGGTGTGTAGAGAGTGCCATATCAGGGATCACTATTATCATAGGCATCTCCAGACACCAAGGGATTATGCGAGAATGAGGGAAGGAGGAGCTGAAGGGCTAGAAGTTTCTGGTCCCTGTAAAGTACCCTGTTGTCAGTGGCTTTATTTGTGCATGTCACACTGCAGTGCTAAGACCATGTTTTGCTGGATGCTCTGTCTCCCAAAGCATCTCTCATGTCTTGGCCACGTGGCCTGAGGAGGTGGTTGGGCTGGGTTGGCTCATCTCTCCTGGGCCTTCTGATGGCTGCAGCCTCATCTGCTAGCCCTTAGAGGACTCAGCCCTATGATCCTGGCTAGGTGTAACTCATTTTGCTGGTCAGCGGTCACAAGGAAGGGAGAACTAGGCTTGGAAGGTGAGAGTGGCCATCTTGACTTGCAAAAGCTTCACTCTGCTCTGTTACCCCAGGTACTGCTCAGCTCAGGAGCTTGTCTTAGGGGGAGAGAATACATCCTGTTATGGGCTGTTTGCCTGATGGGAGCTGTTCCTCTGGATTTTTCTGGTGAAGAGGCAGAAGCCAGGTCCTCACCTATTGGGCGTGTCTGTGATATTCTTTCTAGATGACTCAGATTCACCCCATCCGTGTGGCTGAGCAGAGGCCTCTCTGGGTCCTTCCAGGCACACTTGTCCCCGTCTGCTTGTATTTTGGGATGCAGATCCCTACCCTCTGTATTACCAACGTATTTCCATCTGCTTTCTGTCTGCCAGAAATTGAAAACGTGTGCCAGCTTGCTGATGGCCTGCTTCTAATTCTTTTTTGAGCTGTTTAAACCATATTGCTTTATTCTTGCAGATATATTGCTTACAGGTTATATAGCCATTTCCTAGGTCTTCAGCAAGAGGGAAATGTCAAATAGCCATGAATCCTACTAAAAGCTCTGTTTTTCATGGGAATGTCCAATGTGGTTGTGTTTAAATTCTGCAACATGTTAACATTTAGAAGCATAATCGAGGAAATAATTCTCAAGCATAAAGAAGATTCACAGTGGGGCACTGGAGTGGTCTCCTAAAGAAGGCAACTATACATGGAGGTGGAGCCTGGCAGTCATTTACATCCTAGTGAGAATGACGCAGATCTGAGTGTCTTTGAAAAGACATTTTAGGGTGTGGGGAGCTAGAGAGAGTCAGCCATGTCTGAACTGAACATGGCAGGGGCAGTGTGAGGGCAATGGCCCCCCTGATGGGGATAAGGAACACTAGGAGGCAGGGCGCAGGAGCAAAAGATAAGAATGAAGGTTAACTTAAAAATGGGACCTTTGGGGATGGCCCAGCAGTGGGGCTTTGAGACAGTGTTCCAGGGGAACTTCTAGCTAGACATCCGGGGTTTCCTTTTTCTTCTTCCCAGACCCCAAAATGATGTATAAACCAGTTTTATCAGATGGAAAGTAAAAGGATTAGAACTTTAACAGACAAACATCAGCCAGGAAGGTTTCCACCCAAGAACTTTATTCAAGAAAACAAAGGTAGCAGCATGAAGACAGTTCTTAGGTTAGATTTTCATGCAGGTCCTTCCCTGGGAAAAGATGTGAGAGCCAGCAGTGAAGACTTCCTGGAGCAGGAATGAGGGCAGAGTGAGTGAGCAGGGGAGCGGGAGAAAGACGCAGCTGGGAAGCCCCTGGGCTGAAAGAGGGAGTGTCATGTGCGCCCCACCCTGCCAGGACCAGGCTGCCTCTCTCACCCAAGCAGCATCGGCAGCATTGGTGGAGCCTTGGGTGGGTGGCCAGGGGCACATGTGGGTGTGGGGTAGGGCGACTGAGGCACACTCACGTGGCAGGGCCCCGGCACACCAGTGGGCAGAGATTGAGGTTGTCCCAAATGCCATGGGTCCAAGCAGGGCACTGTCTTTTTTCTCGTTAGGTTATTATTCTTTTAAAAATTCCTTTTTAAATAAAATATTGGCAGTGGTGGCTCTACCTATCACATTTCCTTTTTCTTTTGAGGCATGAAACATTGGGCTGCCGCCAGCCCAGCAAAGCTCTTCCAGTGGAGCGAGCATACCAGCCTCACAGGCAGATTGAAGCGTTGCAGGGACACAGCCACACTCCCTCCTGCTCTCAGGGATGTGCTCACAGACTGTCCTTCCCCTGGGAGAGGTGCCCTCTGCTGGCAGGGCTAAGAGAGCTCCTGCCACGGGTGCTCAGCCAGCCCGCTGCTCAGGCATCCCTGCTGGGTGGGACCAGAGCGGGTTGGGTTGACGGGTCTGCAAGCTCCCGGGAGCCCTTGTTAATTTCACCCATCACGTGCTGTCGGTGGGACAGGGGGGCAGCTGCTGCCCAGCTGGAGCTGCTCCTGTGGGCCTGCCCCATCACCCACAGACTCTGTCAGCGCCCACACTTGGGCTATCTGCACACAGCTATGGCCACAGGTGCTCATTCGGTCAGGTGGCTGACTTTCCCCTTGCTTTATTTTCCAGGAAGGAAAATCGTGGCAGTTGGTGGTTATGTCTACATCATTCCCTGCCTGGGGTGAGCCCAACACTGTCTCTGCTGAGCCCTGATAGTACACACCACTCCATCCCCGCTTCCCTCACTGGCTCAGGCCCTGGGTGCCTTCACAGCACCGGGCAGCCTGTCCTTGTATCCAGGTACCCCAGACCCCAGCTGCCTGCATGCCAGCTCTGACGAGAGGGGCAGAAGAAGAGATGGAGACCAGGCTCCTAACATGGGGACTGGGGTGCATGCTGAAGGGCCCTTCCTTTGGCCTCGGGGTGTCCAGGCCACCAAGTTGGCTACCATCCCTACTTCTGCTGGGCTCCTCGTAGTGAGTGAGCATCAGGAAGATGGGTTTCCTGCCTGGCAGGTGGGATGCCAGCTGGAATTCAAGGGGGATGCCATCTGAAGGGGTCAGAAGGCATGGAGCCTGGGCTGAGGAAGCATTGGCCAGCTGGCCAGTTCCTCTTCCTGGCTGTGAGTCCTGAGGGTGTCAAGCACAAAAGCTGGGAGTAGGTTGGTGTCCAGGCATTGCTCCCTGGATGTTCACAACCTGTTTCTAAAGGAGCCTTCCCTTCTGAGAGCACTAACCAGGGGGCTGTTCCCATCGCTTTAAGTGGGAAAAATGATAATGCATTTTGTCAATCCAGACTTCCAGCTGTTATAGGTGAATGCAGAATTCGTGGGGTGCCACGAGGAAAATAATTCCCCGAGGCCCCTTTGGGAGGATGGGGTGTCATGGAAAGCTTTATTGATGATGTCAAATTAAGGGGTTCCCCTCCAAGGTGCCATCTCTGTCCCTCCCACCATGGAATAAGTCCGATCTTGTCTTCAGCAGGGCCAGAGTAAGGGCCACTGCCCATACTTGCTGCTCCATGTTAAAGTCCAGTCCAGTCCAGCATCTGGCTAGCTTAGCTTCTGTTCCCAGCTTCAGTCCATTCCGTGTGGGGTCTGCATGCCCATGGCCATGTGTCTGTTAAGGCCACATGGCTATGGAAAGAGAACATGTGAGGCCACAGGTGAGTACAGGTCATGGAACAAGAGCGAACAAGAGCATGAGAGAAGAGCAAGAAAGAACTCTTTGGGGATTAAAATATATATATATATATATATATATATATATATATATATATATATTGATTTCAAAGAGAAAGAGAGGGAGAGATAGAAACATCGATGATGAGAGAGTCTCATTGATCAACTGCTTCCTGCCTGCCCTCCGCACTGGACATCCAGCCCACAACCCCGGACCCTTCAGTCCACAGGCCAACGTTCTATCCATTGAGCCCAACTGGCTAGGGCTGTCTGGGGAGTTTAACTTTCTAAGACTTTGTGCCCTTCTATGGAGTCCACCCCCTAGCCAATCCATTGCTCCCCAGGCTAGACTGACAGGCAAGCACTTTCCTACGTCCCCTGACTGCATTAATCCCTTCCCCCAGTGATATGCAGGGAATCCACTGGGTTCCCTGGGGAGCACGAAGCTGTAGCTTCCTGTGAAGCTGCCCAGATGGCCATGCTTATAATGTCTGGCCTCCCCTTTGCTCTCTTCCTATTATTAATATTAATAACTAGGTAATATGCCAATAACACAAACGAGTCCCTAAAATATATCTAAAACACCACAAAATTCATATTTATAAGTGACAGCCCCAAACACATCCCCAGCACGTAGCGGAAACACCAGATCATGCTCTCTCTTAGGGATAATCTATGATGCTAGGGTATCATACACCGAGCACAGCCCTTCTGGGTCACCAGCCAATATGACTTTATGAAAGCTGTGTTGCAGGAGGTGACCTGACAGTCTTGGAGCTCCTGATCCCTTGGAGCCGGCACCATCTGAGAGCAAATCACGGTCACAATGCAGTGACTGTTGCTGTGTGAAAAATTACCCCCAAACCGAGTGGCTTAAGACAACCACTCTGTTATGCTGCTCACAGCTTCTGAGACACAGTGATTGGGGTAGGGCATTGGGGCAGCCAGAGTTTGCTCCATGACACCAGGGCCTTGGCTAGGAGATCCCAAGTCTGTCAGCTTCTTCACACACACACACACACACACACACACACACACACACACACACACACACGTCAGGAGTCTGGGCGGGAGCTTCCTCACAGCATGGTGGCTGAGCAGTCCGACTTCTCCCTGTGGTTCAGGGTTCACAGAGTGGCAGTGAGAAAAGCAGAAGCTCTTCACCTTTGAGGACCCCTCTTGGAAGTCACAAAGCATCACTCTGTCTTACTGGGTGAAGCAGTCACAAGACTCCATACGATTCAAGTACAACAGTGAAACAGACCAAAGAATAATCCAAAACTCCCCTATGCACTCATTTTAATGCATCAGCATATAAAAAATTCACCTAGAAAGCTGATTAATACTCTACTGAAACCCTCCCCTACGGCTCTTGCCTGCAGGGAAATAAAGGATAAAAAGCCCTCAGGACAAAGACTCAATGTGGGCTGGCTCCAGAGCAGGGCATGAACTTTTCATTTCTATGGGTCCCCATGAGACTTGTAAGCAAGGAAGCAATGGGCATCAACAGCTTGACTCAGGCTCACCCCCTGATCCTGTCTCCAGGGCCCCCTTTTTCTCTGACTTTCTCTGAGCTAAAGCAGACTCACTCAGACTCACTTTTGTCACTGTGACCTTCACTTCCGGTGAGCTGCTTTCCTATAACATTTCCAGAGAGGCAAAGCAACCCCACCTAAGCTCTCCCCTGCTGCTTCTTCTACCCTAATCCCTTCCTTTGTTACACTGTCCCAGCTTTAGTAAACATACTCTCAAACCATCTGGACTCGTGTTGTAAAATACTTTCTACACGAAGTCAAGAACCCACATACTGCCTGACTGGCGTGGCTCGGTGGTTGAGCATCGACCTATGAAATGGTTCGATTCCTGGTCAGGGCACATGCCTGGGTTACAGGGCTCCATCCCCAATGTGGGGCATATATATTTTAAAAATTAAAAAAACAAAAACCCCACACACTACAGGCTGGCCTGAGGCAGACCTGCTCCCGGCCAGTCCCTGTCAGGTAACAGATGCATTTTGAACACGTTATATGATAAGCCAGATACAGAAGGCCACAATAGTATATGATTTCTTTAATCTGCAGATCCATAGATGTAAGAGTGGATTATTAGGTGCTAGGGGCTGAGGAGAAGGAGAAATTGAGAGTGACTGCTAATGGGTTTGGAATTTCCTTTAGGGCGATGAAAATGTTCTGGAATTAGTTGTACAACCTGTGAATATACCAAAACCCACTGAATTGTACATTTCTAAAGGGTGAATATCATGGTTTGTGAATTAAAGCTCAATAAAATTTTTTTCAGAAAAAGTATTTGAAAGTATCAGCTCACAGAATCTGTTGTATGAACTGGATGTTAGAGTCAAGTGCCTCTCTCCCAGGTATTGCTGCAAATGGGTGCAAATCCACTACTTCCCAGCCCCGGAGCAGCCTTTCTGCAGGAGGACGAGTTGGAAATGCAGTTTATGCTGGCAGTCCAAGCTGGCCGCCTACCCCAACCAAATAGGAATCTTGGGACCAATTTTCTCAGCCAAGCCTGGCGAATGGGGTGGAGGAAAGGGTGAGATGAACAGAAGCAGAGTTAAAAGCTCAGGGCCCTCCAAGGATGGTGATTTTGAAGGCACGATGACCCTACCAGCTAGTAAGTGAGGCCCAGTGAATGCCTGGCTCCTCTTCTGCATGGGTGCATGGGAGGTGGTGGGGTCATGGTGGAATCAGGGGGTCGGGTAAGACTCATGACAGGCAGTGAAGAACGAAGTGGTCTAGTGGCTCAGTCTGGCCACAGCTTCTACTCCCTGGGAGGACAAGGTTGGAAAGGTCTAGGTGGGGTGTCAGCACCCCAGAAAGTGGCTTGAAGTTGAGGACAGAGTTTCTATCCAAAGGGGTGTGGACATGTTGGGCACAAGGACCAAGATGGAGGCAGGGGATGGACTGGCTGCCATGGCCTGGGGAGAAAGGGGATACTGAAAATTAGGGGACATGCTCTGTGGTAGTCTGTGACATCGGGGCCCCCTAATAAATCAAGTCTGCTGGTATACACCACCTGGTGTAGTCCCCTACCCTGTGACTGGCTTTAACCAGAAAACTGCAGAGGAAGTGACACGTACTAGTTCTGTCTAAGCCACAAGGAGGCCAGGCTTCTGCTTTTGAACTCTGGGGAGCCCTGAGACCAGCAGAGAGAGGGAGGCTCACCTGTCTCAACATCCAGCTTGGTCCAGTGCCAAGCTGACCTTTCAGCTGGATGTAATCACACAAGTGACCGCTGGGGATCCCAGCAGGAGAACCCAGCTCAGTCTGCAGAATCATGAGCAATTAAACCGTTCTGGTTTTTTTTTGGACTTGGTGAAGCTGCACGATCTGAGTCTGTCCCCTCTGAATCCTGACTGGAGGGTAGAGGCAGCTGGTCTTCCTCCTGCTCTGGAAGGGACTGGCCCTGGCCCTGGGAGGAGAAGATGCCGCAGGGAGAGAGAATCTGTGAGAGGCAGGCTGCCTGCAGAGGCTATCTGAGCTGAGGCTGCATCTGTGGGATGGGCCGCTGTGCCCATGATGTTCAGGGCAGCCACAGCTCCCAACTCATGACTCCTTGAAGCTCAGCCATGCCAGCCGGGCAGTATGTTGTTTTCTTGACTTCGTAAAAGAAAAACAATCTGCAGAATTGTTCAAAGAGCTGCTCCACTGGTGCCTGTCATAAAGCCTGGCCTGTGTCACCTTGTTTACTAACTTGGCACCAAGCACATAATCTGACACAAGTGGGCTCAAACACCACAACTCAGAGAAGGGCTGAGTGGAAGCCTTCTCCAGCAGCTTCAGTGGCTGGATCCCTCCATAGCTCTTAGCACAGGCCCGAGCTGGTTTCTGTGCCCAGACCACATGCATCAGGAGGCCAAGGCCAGATTTTGCAACTTTCCTACCGTGGGGTCTGGAAGGTACCTTGCACACAGAAGGTGCCCCATGATGCTTGTTGTATGAAGTGCAGCCAGGGTGGAGCGGGCAGAGGGCAAGAAATGGGGAGCCCCTGTCTCCGCAGGAAACCGAAGGACCATGGATGCTTTCCCTGGAGGCAAGCACTGTGTGAATATGAGTAAGTTGGAGCTGACAAAGGGAAACAACCTTTATTTCCTTCTGGCAGGCACAGAGTTCCATGTCTGCTCTGTGTCAATTATTCTGAGTTATTTAAAATGTAGCTATTGTAACTGAGGTACCCATACAATCTAACCTGTCAATGTCTCTCTCCGTCTTCTCTCCCAACAATGAAGCAAGGCAGGAGAGACAGCCAAGACAAATCAGTAATGACCTCAGGCACTAGAAAGGCCTTCATTGTGGTACAGAGCCCTTACATTAGAGCTTATTCTACTTCTTTTTTTTAAATTAACATTTTTTAATGTTGACATTATTGCAGACTTCCCCCATTACCTCCCATTTGCTACCTGTAGAGAGTGGTTATAGGGTTAAGCCTGGGACTGACCTGCTGGCAAAGCTGCAAAAAAGTCCCAGGTTAGAGGGCACAGCCCTCTTAGCATAATTAAGCTTGACCTTATGACACTCCCTAGATCCTTCCTGGGTAGCTAATGGGCTGTGGAAGGTGTAGCAAGTGCTGCCAGAACAAGTGAAACTCACAAGAACATTGTAACTATGGTGACCACTACCTTGTTTACCTCTGACTATAAAATAAAGCATCAGCTTGCAGTCTGGATCTGTTCTGTGGTCTCAGCCAGACACAGAAGATCCACCTAGACCCAGCTTATTTTCTTTGTCTGTCTTTTGTTCATCCTTCGCCAGTGCTCCCTCAGGCTTTCGAACCCTTGGCTGTGCAAGCGTGGCACAGCCACCCACCCACCCTCATCTCCCCCACTTTTGGCCTTCACCACACTATTGTTCCTATCCATGGGGTATGCATATATGTTCTTTAGTTAATCCCTTCAACTTATTTATCTTGTTATCAAGCTTCTTGTTATCCTTGATCCTTGAACTCCACCTGCCCTCCCTCCCTCTTCACTGGCCCCGACCTTACATCCCCACAGAGTTCCCTCTCAATACCTTTTGAACCTGACCCCTTTTGCCAGCCACCACACTGCCGTGGGATTTCCCATTGGTGCTGTAAGAACATCCATATTCTTGTCGTTGCTCCCACTTCTCCCCTCCTCTGTAAGTTCTTCCCTACACAGCTGCCAGACTGAGTTAATAACAAGCACAAATCCATTAACTCACTACCCTACTGTGCTCCCCACTCACCACAGCCTCTCATTTCACCCACATCAATCTTAGTCTCATGGCAGTTTCAGGCTCCTTGTTATCCAGGTTCCATCCTGTGGGCAGCATGTGTTGGTTGGACTCATGGGAAGGATGGTGGAGGTGAGGTGCCCTCTGGTCTGCCAGATTTGCCTCTGCAGGGTCTTTCCTTGCTGACAGGAAGGTGCATGGCATGCCTCTCATCTCCCCAGGTTCAGGGAAAGCTCTTTGGGCTCTGGTGAGATGACCTGAGAGGGAACCTTAGTAACATGGGTGGAGCTCAGAGGTGATCCAGCTAGTTGACTCCCAGGTTTCAGGATCCTGGGTTTTATGCACCCCAGGAGACTCTAGCATTTGGATGGGATTTATGCCTGGATGGAGAGAAATTTGCTGGGGAACATCACTGGCACAATTGCTGAGCTCAGAATTTCTGGAAAGTCATCCTTAAGAGGGCCAGAATTCCCTTGTTGTCTGCAGCCATCTGAAACTGAAGTTGGTTGGAGTTGTGATGATGGGGGAGGTCAGCTTGTCTTTGACCCCCAAGCTGTGGGATTGTGGGAAAATCTCTCACCTTAGCTCACAACAACTATTCCATGACTGAATCTATGGAATGTGGTTATCATGACAATTTATTCACACAGCAAATAAAGGTGCTGTTTCAGGATGTGGGGTATATCAGTGAACACCAAGGCAAACTTCCCTGCCCACATCTTCATCCCTCCCTTATCAGGAGCACACATTCACAGGGCTTTAGGAATGCTTGTGCCATGAAGGGGAGCAGGTATTATTAGTTAGATATTCACATTTATTATCATTTTTAATTTAGGTATAATTTAGATAGAATAAAATATAAAGGTCTTAAGTTTCAGTTTGATGAGTTTTAGTAATTTTATACATTTGTGTAACCATCATCCAAACAAGAATACTGTGACCCTTCCCACTTGATCCCCAAACCTGATCCTCACCTAGGCAACCCACTATGATCTTTCAGCACAGACTGGTTTTGCTCTTCATATACAGTGTGCACTTTTTTGTGTGTCTCGTTGCTTTTGTTCTATGTAATGTTTGTGGACTCACCCATGCTGGAGCCCACTGCAGAATCCCCTCCTTTTTGCTACTGAGCAGCATCTCAGGGTATGAGTGGACCTTGAGGTGCTGCTGTGAACCATTAATCATTTGTTGATTAATCTTGTTGCACAGTGGGTCACTTCCAACTTTTGTGGTGATGAATGAGCACTGTGAACCTTTGTTCAGGTCTGTGTGTGTACATGCATTGTCACTTCTCTTGAATGAATGTCCAGGTATGGATCATTAGGTCATAGCCTAAACATAAGAAAGTGCCAAATAGTTTCTAGTGTGGTCCTGTTGTCCTATGCTCTACTCACAAATTTCCTATGATCTCCACCTTTGTTGGCATTTGACCACGTCTGACATTTTTTTACCTTCTCTGCTGGGTGTGTGGCGGTATCTCACTGGGGTTTTAATGAACATCTCCTGATCACTGATGACATCAAGCCTCTCCTGGTGCTTATTGGCCATTTGTTAAATAATATAATCTCTTTTCAATTGTTTGCTCAAGTCTTTTACTCATTGTTTCCTAAATGTCCACACTTAATTCTAGTGCTGGTTCTTCTCGTCATTGAAAGTTTGAAGAAATATATTAATTCCATAAGTTGGAGAAATTCTAACCTTAAGACTCTCTTTACCTTCTCGTTAGCTGTTTTTGTTTTTTCATCCCTTTCTATAGTTGGGACAGTTAATCTTTCCTCTTTGATGCATGGCTGCTCTTAGATGGTTCTAAAATATGCCTGGGGAGACCTCTCTCTGTCCATCCATTTAAACATCCATCCTTGCATCTGCCCATCCATTTGTCCACTATTCATCCACCCATCCATCCATGCATGCATCTATCCACTATCCAACCCACTATGCATTCATTTGTGCATTCATCCATGCAGCCATCCATCATCCACTCACCCACTAACCCATCCATCATCCCTTCATCCATCCATCCATCCATGCATTCTTGCATCAATGCATCCACCCATTCACCTGCTCAATGAACTGTTAGAGGAGATGCAGTGCCTGGGTGTTCTCTTTTCTCTGTGTCCACTCTTCATATCCTTGCTGGTCTCTTGATTGGACACTCTTGGGCAACCCTTTAGATCCTCTTGGCACCTTCTCTTACTGAAGCCCTAGATATAATGATCATCCCATATGACTTTATGCAACCTGACACAGCCTTGTCTCTCTCATTTCTTGCTTGTTCTATGTCTGATACTTTGGTGTGAGACACCCTGTACCACATATAGCACCCATACATCCCCTGGATGTGCAGAATAGTCAACCTTCTAAGGAGCTGATGGAAAAGTGTTTTCACCTTCACTCCTCCTGAGAGTGTTCTTAAGAGGGTCATAAGGCTTCTTACCATCCAAGATCAAGTGACAGCAGGCCTTAGCTGAGACCAACCCAATAAGGCAACCTTGAGTGGATTTTCCCTTCCTTGTCTTGCTCCCTGGTCCCTCACTCTTGCTCCTGGGATTATACCCCATATGCCATTGACTCAGACTTGGTTTTTGTAAGATCCAGACTAAGATAATCTAAAAGTATGTGTCTGATCTTGCTTCCACGTTGAAAACTCTACAGTGGCTGCCCTGCACCTTCAGGACAAGGAGCTGGTGCTATAATGTTGACTGCTGGGTTTTCCCAGGGCCAGCTCTGTCTTCCTCCCTCCATCAACACACCTCACTCTCACAGAAACTGAAACTCCAATCAAAAGGGATGAGCAGTGCAATCTGCCAGAGCCGGGGGGCAGGGAACTCAAGGAAGTTTTCTCAAGAGAAAGGATGCTTAGAGTCTTTTGGTTTGTATTTGTAGAGCTGTAGAGGTTACAGTGTAAGGGTTATGCAGTCTTTTAATCAAAGCATAACAGAACACAGGGCTTTGCTTTCCATAGCATAGAGGAGGATTCAGTCCCGCTGCTCACACCTCCCAATCCCTGGGAACACTCATTTGTTCTCTCCAGAATTCCCTGGTTCCCATAGATTTGAACCAGAAGTTTGGAAGGAATCAGGGAAGTTTCTCACTGGAGGAAAGGCAGTGAATTTCCTGGGGCTTATAAGATGACAAGAAAAGGTTTTTGTATTCCTGCTGTTGATTGGACAGAAAAGCTTATCTCCATGCCAGCATGGAGAGAGGAGGAGGTACAAGTGTGCAATCCCTTTGATGCAGATACAATTTCTGGAACTCTCCATAAGCTTAATCAGCTGAGGCTGAATCTCAGTGGTTGCTAGAGAGAGAGGAGTTCCTGGAAACAGAACCTGAGATGATGACTCATAGGCAGATGATTCCTAAGGAAGTGGTCTCAGCTGAAACCAGCATGGAGAGGAGGAGGTAAGCAGGGCAGGGAAAGGTCAGCCACTGCGGGGCTCAGCCCACAGGGGGTTCTTCAGTCTGTCAGTTATTGAGACAAGATGCTGGTTTTTGTATTCCTTACTAGTCATTGTACAAGGATGACCAAGTTGTCTCCAATTTATAGGTGAAGAAACTGAGGCAATGAGCCGAAAGTTATCCAAATAGATATGCTGAAATGTGGATTTGAACTAGGATTATTGGACTCCAAACCCCATGACTGCAGATAAAGGGAAAATAAGGGTCAGATATAAAGATTTAATTGTGGAGAGGGTGCTGGGCAGTAGCGGATACAGAGCGAGAACAGATCTCTAGGCCTCAGTCCCGTGTTTGGCCAAGTGTCTTACCATGTTGGAAGTTCCCAGGGGTCTTCAGCTGAGATCTGAGATATCCTTGGAATCACACCAGTGGCCCTGCTTGGCCCAAGGCTCACCATTCATCCTTAAACCTATTATAGTTGCTTATATTCCGAGCACCACAGAGTGGGCTGTGAGAGATATAAACCAGAGGCCAGGAGTCCTGGCTTGTTTCCATCTTGCCTCAGCCAGTTGTGTGGCCTTGGGTAAGCCATCCCCTCTCTCTTAGCCTTGGTTCTTAGCTGTCCTTTCAGGTTCCTTCTGGCTCCGATGTTGGCCACTTCTGGAAGATGTGAGCTGGTACAGGAGGGTGCTGTCTGGGCCCCCTGAGCTTCCTGTCACCTGCTTTGCCCCACACCGTATTGCTGAGTAATATCTGTGTTTGACCACAGAAGCATAAAGAAGTGACCCTGGTCCAGTCTTCTTTTGGAAGATACTTGTCACCCTTCTGACCTGCCAGACTTATAATGTTAATGGCTAACTTGAAGACAGTTTCTAAGGCTGACTAATGCTTATATTTTAAGGAAGAAGTAAAACTCATTATTTGTAGGTGACACGACACTATATATAGAAAATCTTAAAAACTCTACTGCAAAGCTGTGAGAACTAATAAACGAATTCAGTAAAGCAGGATACAGAATCAATATACAGAAATCCATTGTGTTTTATACACTAATAACGAACAGTCAGAAAGAGAAATGAAACAACAACAATCCCATTTACAATTACTTCAAAAAACATAAAGTACCTGGGAATAAATTTAACTAAAGAGATGAAACACATGCACTCAGAAAACCATTAGACCTTGAAGAAGATATAAATAAATGGAAGAATCTGCCTTGCTTCTGCTTATGCTTATGCATTGGAGGATTAATATTGTTAAAATGTCCTTACTACATCAAGTAATATACAGATTCAATGCAATCTCTATCAAAACACCCATGGCATTCTTCTCAGAACTAAAACTAATTGTAAAATTTGAAAACATTTTCTTTTATTCTTTGGGTGTTTTTTAATGTTATTTTTGTTTTTAATATATATATATATATTTACTTATTGTTGATAGTATTACATATGTCTCCCATATAGTTGATATATAATATTATATCAGTTTCAGGTGTTTTAGGATTAATACCTATGGAAAGGCACAGGTGGCTTAGAGCTGGATGCAGACCTAGTGATAGCCTGTCCCACAGGAGCCCTGGAGCTGGATGGTTCCCCAGAGTTGCCTTTAATTGGGTTAGAATGGCCAGGTTTTTTTATTCCCACCTGAATGAACCACTGGATATGTGATGGCCTAGGCAGACCATGACCTTGGATGAGGTGGCTCTCACAGCTGAGGCATGTAATAACAGCAGCGGCAGCAACATTTCCTTTCCTGAGCCAGTGGGTTCTGGAGATCACTTGAACTACTCCTCTTTTATTTTAGTTCAGTTCTTATCCTCTGTTTCATTGAGGACATCCACAGTTAGCCAATAGGGCACATTCTGGGTGTCTGGATGACCTGGCAGTTTGTAGAGGATTAACAATATTAATCCTCCAATGCATAAGGTATTGCTGAACCCTGTTCATCCTCGATTGATACACAGCTCGATTACCTGCTCATAATGTGAATATCATTTATTTTTTCATTATGCACTTCTTTTCAAAGCTTACAGAGATGGAGACACATGGCCGGTGAGAAGCAATGTCTGCTACCAGTGGTGTCTCAGGATGGAGGGCATGACAGGTGCTCAGGCCAGATGGAGGGGACCAGGTAAGCTCAGATGTCAGCATGTTTGGAAGGAGGGATAAGCACTTCCTCACTTGTCCCCAGTGCTCATGTTTGCTGGGCCAGACTGCTCTAAGCTCCAGAGTAGTTAAGAGGGCATCCTGAACACAGGGGCACATGGATGGGTGGAGGGGGCTGGAGTTTGTCTTAAGACCCAGGTTCAAGTTTCTGTAGCATTACTACTTCAGGGCTTGCTCCGCCCCTTTCCCACCCTGTGAACCCTGATCTGATCCTTCCAATCAAAACCTGATACCGTGGCATGAATTCAGATCAGTTTCTCACCTCTCCCAGGGGTATTTGCATTGTAAGCACACTTCTGACTGTAGGATTAAAACATGCATCATGATAAAATTCCTTCAGAAAAGAATGGGAGTGTTTGAAGGACTTGCCAAAACCTTAAAATTGATTTGATGGACATTGGTTTTGCACGGATTAGCCTTCATATGTGCTCGCTGTCCTGGGTTATTACTAAGGCAACTCTTTCACTCTCTCAAACATGTCCTGGTGTGAATAATAACAATACTGTCCCTCTACTCACAGATAATCTCAGAAGAGCTTTCAAAAGATGTCTCTGTAGAGGGAGCATTGAGATGTGGACTTAGAAATGACCCTATCTTCCTTATCCTCAATTAGTCAGCCACCAGAACAGTGTAAACAGTAGGTGCTCAAGCAAAGAGTGGGTGACTTCCTCCCTTGGTCCCATTTTGAAGATGAGCAAGCTGAAGAAAGTAATTGTTATACGGCCTTCCATTTTCTGACCTATGGCTCTTCCCCTGCTTGGTGTGGCTTTAGGCAAGTCCATGTTGGGAGCCAAGGCTGCTCTGCCTGGGCAGGGCTCTCTGGGGTCTGTCAGCTGTGGCAGGCCAGGACTCCCCTCTATTCTTCCATTAACAGCATTGCCCGGGGACCAGGCTAAGCCCAGTGAGACTGCATGTGCAAGCTTTTTTAAAAATATATATATATTTTTATTGATTTCAGAGAGGAAGGGAGAGGGAGATAGAAACATCAATGATGAGAAAGAATTATTAATCGGCTGCCTCCTGCACACCCCATAACTGGGGATCAAGCATGCAGCTCAGGCATGTACCATACCCTTGACTGGAATCTAACCCGGGACTCTTCAGTCCCCAGACCAATGCTCTTTCCAGCCAGGGCCATGTGCTGGTCTTAATGTCACTGCAGTTTCAGTTCTGTGCCCGTCAACTCAACTAGCCCAAGCATTCATCAAAAGGCACATAATTAGGCCTCCCCAATGCTAAATCCATTGAAAGTCTGCACACAGCTAAGAAGGAGATCTTTCTTCATTGGATGCACATCAGCAAGCTTCCTGAGATGAAGGAGAAGATGTTAGTGGAACATCTTTCAGAAAATGTATGTGCAAATGTGTGCAGTTAAATCTTGGGGAAAGAATAACCTTTCTTTTCCAATGGGTCTCAGGGCTGCCAAGCTTGTGGATTTAAGGCTTGATTAATTACCTGATTGTTGGCAAAAATCCAAAGTCCACATACTAGAAATAGGCTTTTTTTAAAAAAAAAAAAAGAAGAAAAATGCAAATATCAGTGAATTTTGTTTATTTCAACTAAATACACTGAAGTTATAGGGAAGATGCATTCTGGTCCTAGTTTCACATAGGAAGTCATTAACTGTTTCTGATCTATGTGGGCTGGTGGAGTAGCGATGAGATGCACCCAGGAAGATGACCAGGGCCAAGGGGGTTGAGGCATGTGATAGCCTCAGGGAGAAGGAGGGGCAGCGCCTCTGCTTAGCAAAACCATGGTTCACTGTGCCTGTCAGGGTCCTGGGGAGTCAGCCTGGACACCAGGAAACCTGCCCTGGCCAAAGCTGTAAAACACAGGTGGGGGTTACCTACTCCAGCCTCCTGAACACAGGCACCTGTCTGATTAGAGCAAAAGAAGGCAATTGCATGGCCCTGACTTTGCAGAACACAATCCCCCGTGTGCCAGTGGCTTTCCTCTTGGTGTTGCTCAAAGGGTTTCGTGGAGGGAGTGGAGGAAGATGGAGAATTCTAGATGCCTCCTAACAAAGCCCTGGATATCTTCTTCTGTTTTATACAGTGGCTATGTGGAAGAGTTCATAGAAAAAAGGATTCCATGAAGAACCACTCACTGAGTTGTAAAAGCACTCAGGAGCTCCAAGATGCCCTGGCCATGCTCCATGTTTGCATGGCCTCGTCCACACATGTGAGATAAAGCACCTTTGTTGGACCAGTGTTTGGTGCAGGAAATGTTATTCCTTCTGGCAGGAACATTGAATGGACAGACCACAGGGCAGCCTGGGTCTCCTTGGCTGTGGTCAAGGATGATTTGTCCACCTCAGTCTAGGGCTAGAGCAGATAGATATATACTGAGTGGCCAGATTATTATGATCTCTGAATGCATAATAATCTCGCCACTCAGTGTGTGTGTGTGTGTGTGTGTGTGTGTGTGTATATGTATATATATATATATATGAGGCCTGGTGCATGAATTCATGCATGGGTGGGGTCAGGACATGGGCGGTTGGCCAGCCTGCCTGCTGGTTGAACTCCTGGTCCAGAGGACAATTTGCATATTAGCCTTTTATTATATAGGATATACACTGAGTGGCCAGATTATTATGTGTTCAGAGATCATAATAATCTGGTCACTCAGTATATATTCATTCTTTGGGGTCAATATTTTGCTCCTTGTAACTTTCCCCTCCAACATTTTCATATAAAAATTATCAAGCCTGCAGAAGGGGTGAAACACTGGATGCCTCCTAAGAGCAGGTCTGCCCCTGACCTCTCTCTAGCCCTTCCCAGTGGGCTTGTAATTGAACAAAAACAGGTTTGGCTTCCTGCCATAAAGAAAGCCAACTAGTGAGGAAGGTGCTGGTGCAAAAGAAAAAAGAGGGTTTATTCAGGAGCCACAGGACCTAATTATTTTGCTAGCTTTTAGCGTTCAGGGTAAGAACCTCCCCCAGTGCCATCTTGGCCAACGGGGAGGCTCTCCACGCTTCCTGGCTGTCTATGGTAACAGACTGACAAGAGTAAGCAGCTTGGGGATGATGGTGCACAGCAGAGTCCTTTGCTGGGCATGGTCTGGGACCTTTTCCATCGTGGCAGAGTCCTGTCTGCTCAGTGTGTGCAGTGGCAATGGGAGGTGAGGGCAGATGGTGGTCCCTGTTCTCAGACCCCCATCGGTGGGGTCACACTCTCATACCCTTCATCAGTTCCCACACTCTGTTCTGTCTGCTTTGATCCCAGATAAGCACCAGGCGGGCCTCAGCCTGCAGAGAAGCATGCTTGGTGATGCCCACTCGGCCACACGTTGGTTTATGGATCAAGAAGGTCAACATTGGCTAGCTTATATCCTATCTAATAAAAGAGTAATATGCAAATTAACTGCCACTCTGTCACAAAGATGGTGGCACCCATAGCCACAAGATGGCGGCGCCCAGTCCCCTCAGCCCTGCTGCTGGAGTGTCTGGGCCTGTTGGCCTGTCCAGGGGTTGCAGGGACCAAGCAGTGAGGCTGGATCTGCCAGCGGAGGGGGAGGATCCAGCCTTGCCACTCCGCCGCTGTTGGAGTGTCCAGGCCTGTCACTGACAGAGCCCGGACAGCAGGGCATGGGGGCTTCCTTAGAGCGACAGTGGCAGAGAAGCCCCCACACATGGCAGACAGAGCCCAGACAGCAGGGCATGGTGGCTTCCTTAGTGCGGCAGTGGTGGGTAAGCCCCCAGACATGGCAGACAGAGTCCGGACAGCAGCATGGGGGCTTCATTTGCAGGGTAATGGTGGGGAAGCCCCAGGCCCGGCAGCCAGAGCCCAGACAGCAGGGCATGGGGGCTTCATTTGCACTGTGGTGGCTAAGCCCTCAGGCCTGGCAGACAGAGCACGGACAGCAGGGCATGGGGGCTTCGTCTCCATGGCTGCAGCGAAGCCCCCAAGCCCTGTAGAGAGCAGAGAACCACAGGGAGTGAGCCTGAGCCATCAGTAGGACATCCTCTGACAGCTCCTGAATTGGAGAGGGTACAGGTTGTGCTGAGGGACCCCCGTACACAAATTTCATGCACCGGGCCTCTAGTATTCAAATAATGCATATGGTTAAAATGTCCATGGAATTAGAGGAAGTTGAACATTCAGAGTTGAATATATTTATTTTAATACAAAAAACTACTTCTTCTATAATATTTATCCTGTTTTTTCCCCACTGCTTTTAAGTGGAGATGGTAGTTAGAGGGTTAACCTGTGAAGTTCCCCCCACCCTGAGCCAGCGTCATGTTGGATGTGGGATCAGCAGGAGCAAAGCAGAGACCCTTCTGGCTGGGAGGAGCAAACTAAAGCCTAGGCAAATGCCTGGGGCTTTAGGGGACAGTGTGGGGTGTTGAAGCAGTCCCAGTGGTCAGGGAAGGCCCCAGGAGTGGGGGGAAGATGGTGCTGCTGAATCTGTGTTGTAACTACATCCTGCGTGCCACCCGCCACCTACATCTTTGGCCTGTCCCCTGTGAGCCACTTTGTCACCCAAGGGTCCTGACAACTTGGACTTCGTTATTTGCCGTGACAGAGGGGGTGGTACAGGTGTGGGAGGTGAGGAGACACAGCTAGTAGAGGTGCTGTGTCCCAAAGCAGCACCGGGGCACAAAGAATGGAGGGTGGCAGGGTTTAGAGACTGTGTGCTTTTTTCTGGTATGGCTTCTTAGTCAATTCTTATAATATTTTATTTCAAAAGTCCAGAATCAAAGTAGGAAGGAAAGTGAGGGGCTAGAGAAACTTCAAAGGATGTTTGTGATTCAATCCCCTCCCTTCTCTTCCAGTATCTAAAACCAAACTAAACCAAAACACTTGATCCAACAAAAGAAATCTGGACCAAGGACTCTGGAAGTGGTGGGAGCACAGGAGTGAGTCGTCTGTGGTACCTTCTGGGGGAAAGTTAAAATAAGAAGGAGCCAGAGTCACTGAGGAAGAAGACTCGGCATTGGGGCAAAAGCATCCTTCAGTTGGTCTTTGGATGGGGTCTCATGTCATGCCTAAATTTAAAAGGGTTAGGGAAACATCTAGATGGTTCTTGCTGGCCCCTTCAGGGCCAAGATTTGGGGGACATTTTTCTTGAAAGTTTCACTGGCAAGAAATGACATGTTGGGCTATAAAAGTTATTTTCTGCTTCCTATTTTATACACATTTTACACTTGCAAAGTTAAAAATATCTCATGTCATGAGATGAAAAATCAAAGCTCTTCTACAATGAGGACCTATTTGAGGGGGTCAGACCAACAGGCAGGACACGGGAGGTTTGCTGATTTTAAACAAGCGTCACTAGCTCTATCCACAGTGATTCTGGAAGCTGAGGCTGCCGGTGTGTGGGGAGAGGCTGTCGGAGGGGTAGCATGCTGCTCTGGTGACTGGAGGGATGACATGCCAGTAAGCTGGGCTTTTGATTAGTCTCTCATTAATTTGCTGCTACTGCTGGCTGCTTCATGCCAGGCTTGCTAATGAAGTGAACTTTTGGGTATTGTGTGCAATTATCAGTGCTCTCTGACCAATACTGACAATATTCCAGGGGCACCCATGCGAGTGATGGGCATTATACAGCACATTCTGGGAGTGCTTCGCAACTAATGATAGTGGATGGTTCAAAGCGTTGTCTGGACTTTATTAAAGCTGGCTAACGAGTGTCAGGTCAGTTACTCGCCTAGCAGAGGCTGGGAGCAGCTCATGGTACCTACAAGGGGCCCTTCTGGGGATTTTTATTACCCCAGCAGGACGCTCAGCGGCACTGATCTGTCATGTGAGCTGTGAAGAGGTTTATGGGAGTCACATAGTTGGGGTGGGTGTGAATGACCAAGAAGGAGGTAAAAGAGCAATTCTTAGACCAGTGGAATTGGGATCTCTGTGTGTGGAGCCCCAGGAAATTGCTTCTGCAACAAGTCTGCACTCTCCCATGTACATTCCAGTTGCCTGGAGTTAGCAGAGAAACTGGAATGACACGGAAAGTGCAGTTGACAGGATGGAGAGGGCCTAGCATGACTGAGACTCTGACATGGGCAGCCACTAGGAGTTTCTGCAGGAAGAGGAGGGGGAAGGGTTCGTTACACTTCTCCCCCGTGTGTGTGTGGGGCAGGGGGGGAGGAGGGGGTGTGGAGGATTTGCTGGTAGGTGCCCGAGCAGTTGCCTTAGTGCAGGTCTCATCCCCAAGACTTGTCTTCCCTCACCTGATTCCCTGCCTCTGACCTGGCTCCTTCTGGACCTGCTCCTCTCTGCTTGGAGATGATTTAGACCCTCGTTGCTATTTTTGAGACTATGTGTTTCCTATCATAATCCAATGAGGATTTAAAGGAGCAGAGCAAACTAGTTAGGGAGGGAGAATGCCAGTGCATGAAGAACTAGTTACAAGACTGAATGAGTGGTTCAGATGTCAGTACAACATTTATGAGCTACGTGAACTACCAACCTATTATGTGCTGAATTGTTGAACTCATATATTGAATCCCTAACCCTCAGTACCTCAGGATGTGATTGTGCTTTGGAGATAGGGCCTTTATGGAGGTGATTAAGTTAGATGAGGGCAGATGGACTGGCTCTAATCCAATATCACTGGTGTGCTTTAAGGGGACATAATGCCACAATGATGCGCAGAGGGAAGACCATGTGAAGACACATGAGAAGATGTCATCTACAAGCCAAGGAGAGAGGCCCAGGAGGAACAAGCTTGATCTCAGACTTCTAGGTCCCAGACCGTGAGGAGATTGGTCTTACCTGGAATCTGCAGTTTTATCGTGGACATCCTCTAGACACCCCACAAGGAACCCTGAAGCCCTGTGTGGGTGGGAAGGGCTTCTGAGGCCTGGGAGAGCAGGTGCCCTTGGGGCTGCTTACAGGAGGGGTTGAGTGGGTCTGAGAGGTCAGAGTCTAAACACAGGTTTCAAAGGGGAAGCAACCTTTGGTGCTGGGTGTCCTCTGTCCTGGATCAGAAGGGGTTGCATGTCTTCTGACCTGGACCATAAGGGGTGGGTGTCCTCTGTCAATGACCAGGAGGGGTGGGGTGTCAATCCCAGGCCCCCAGGAGGAAAGCTCCCATGAGCCATGTTGCTTACACACAGTTCAGGCACCGTGAGCTGCTCCTATTCAGGGCATGGTAGGAACTCTCCTGAGAAATACAGTTCCAGATGCTAGCCAAGGGCCAACCTTGCTAAGCAGCCTTCCAAGCAGAGCAGCGTCAGGCCTGCCTTACTAACTTGTTTCTGCCCAGGTGTGGACCCTCCGCAGACTCAAACGGGGTGGCCCATGGGACTTAGGGACAAGTGGCCAGTGGCTTTCAGATATTTCAGGACTTTATGCAGACAGGACTGCTTCCTTGAACCCCTGTGGCTTTTGGAGGGATCACCTGTGCAGGCTGCCTGGGGTGGCAGCCACAAGGGCGAGCTCTGGCCACTGCAGATTGTGGGAATGTTCTCCACAGCCCGCCGGGGCCTCCCAGGCCCCAGAGTGTCCTCTTTCACTGCTTTCAGAAATGGATTTCTCACTTCCCCACATAGCACATGCCATCCCAGTTTCACAAAGTCCTTTAGTTTCAGATCTAAGGGAAAGATTTAACCATCTGGAGTTACTGGCTGGTTGAAGTTATGAGTGACCACACATGAAATCTGGGATCCTGAGCAACTCTTTGCCTTGCTAAAGGAGGGGCTTCCATCCAAGCTGACTACTCAGAGGATTTTGGTCTTAAAAAATGACCCCAGTACTTCCTGATGCAAAAGGAGAACAGTTTCAGTCAAATGGATACAGCAGCCACCTGCTTCCTACAAAGAGCCATCCCCATGTGCCCCCCTGGCCAGCCTGCTCACCCAGCTCAGTTGGGTTTCTCTGGCCCTAAGTTGGGGTTGTTTCTCCTTGCCCTGGCCTTTGATAATTACTCTTCATACACATGATTATTTCTCATTGTTATAATCCTGGGTGGCCACCCAAGCAGCCATTCATGGGTGGGAAGGGAGGAGGCATGGTTCTGTTTCCTGGCTCTGAGATGAGCTGGAGAGTTGGTTTCCCATTCAGGTCTCTGAGTAATTTAGGCCACAGTAGTCAGTGCTATTTTCCACTGCATTGCTGAAGACCATGTAATTCACTTTCTTTAGTTTTCTAAGGGCCCAGCTCATCACAGATCTCTTTTGACTTCTCAACTGCAAAGCCTGGTCCTCCTTCCTCCCCTTTTCCCCTATTTCTTTCTACTGGATCAAGTGCAGGCTTTGAGAAAAAGCTGCTTTGTTTCCTAGTTTCGTAAGTATAAGGTAAAACCAGGCCACTCACTTTTCCCAATGCTTCTGTATGAGCCAACTGTGTCCATAAAATCTCTGGCCGGTTAGTAACAAAAGAAAATGTTGCTATAACTTTCTTTTTAAAAAACATCTAACATGCAGGTGGGGTGGAAAGAAAGCCATGCTGGGCCTTCTCTTTCTGGTGTTGGGCAGGGGTCTACTTCAGGGTCCTAACTCTGGAGACTTCTTTCTGCCCATAGCCCTACAAGGCAGGCTTTCTCAGCCCCATTTTTAAAGGCAGTAAGTAGGATGCTCCCCGAAACCCCCCTGCAGGGAAAGGGCTGAGCTGGATCCAGATTGGCCTGACCCCATCCTGTTGGACCCACTGTGTGCTGAAGGCAACTTCAGATCTGTGTAGTTTCTGGGTTTTGTTTTGGTGGGCATGGGGGTGCCTCCTGGCTGTCACCAGAGGTGGGCACTGGCACACAGAGAATATGCTCTCAGGGCCCCTGATGGTTTGGTCTGGAACTTGGCTCCTGGCAGTCATCCCTAGGCACCTCCACTGCACCTGTGTCAAAGGAAGTCAGAGGGACCTGGGTGCCACTGCCTGGCTGTGGGACTTGGGAGGTATTAACCCCTTTGTTCTTTAGGTGCCTTTAAAATGTGTGCTTTGAGCATGAAGTAAGAAAAGGGATATACAGCATGCCGGTAGGCATGTGGTGAGGAGGTGCTCAAATATGGTAGCCCTGTGTTGCTCTGCTTCTCGTCTTCTCCACTCCCCTTCTTCTTGTTTTCCAAGAGGTGAGGAGGGAGTGAGACTCTCACAGCCTAGAGACAGTGGTGCGGGAAGCAGGTGTCTCCCAGCGAGAGGTGAACATCGAACATAAGAAAGCAGCCAGAATTTTTAACTTAAATATTGGAATATAAACAGGTATAAAGAAATAAATATTTCTCATGTTTTTACATGGTTAAAACAAACAAAAAACAAAAAACAAACAAAAATAAAACAACAACAACAAAAAAAGAAAGCAGTCCGGGCCTCCCTGCCACTCTCCTGCTTGTACCGTACATGGCCACCCTCCTCTCCTGAGACACAGCGGAGCAATTGCCAGCTTAGCACGCAGGTTACCCCAGAGGAAGAGAAGCAGGGGGGTAGCCAGGGCCAGTCGCTTCTAGTGCTTCCCTGAGCAGCTTCAGCCTGGAGCTGAAGGCAGAGAGGAGCAGCCCACCTGCACGCCTGGCCTTCCAGGGCTTGCTCTGCCCACACCAGGGGCAGCCCCACGGCAGGGTTAACCACAGCGTGTGTTTCCGCTCTGAACCAGACACCGGCCCAGGTGCTCAATGGCCATGCCACGAGGCTGACCTCTGAGTGGACTGAGCGCTTGCTGAGGGAAATTGGGTGAAGGCACCAGTGAAGAGAAAGTGGGGTGTCTTAAGCAGCAGCACTGGCCCAGAAGCAGACCCTGAGATGGAAACAAGTGTTCATCTGGAAAGAGTCTCAGAAGGCAGGCCAAGGAAGGGGACTAGGTGGGAAGGAGAGCGAGCCAGTGAGGGGTGCGGATCAGCTACCTACCACTGTGGGCAACTGGGCTGAATCCTGCGGGATGGTGAGGGTACACCCCCTGGAGAAGCAGGAAGCCTGGATCTTGGTTTGGGGCCTCTCTCTGGGAATCCTACTCCTGCTCCTGATGCTCTATTGGCTGTGGACAGAGCAGGTCCCAGTGGTCAGGGAAAGCCCTTGCAGAGAGAGGAGGTGCTGGCAGCTGGAAGTCCAGCAGCTGGTACTAACGTAGCAAAGACTCAGGGGAACTGGAGGTACAGGATCTCCTTCCTGGGACTGCTCACTGAGCCCTGGGCTCCCTCTGCTTCCTCCCTGGGCGGCCCTCACCACACCCTGCACAGCACAGCTGCAGCGAAGGCTATGCCCAGTGCGTCCCTGCTTCCCCTCCCACTAGCTGTGGAGGTGGGAAGTCACACCACCTTTCTGGCAATTGTCTCAGCTTCCTGTGGCGGAGGCAATTCCAGGAGATAAGGCCTGTGCACAAACGCTCTGGCACACTGTGGCGTCATCATGATCTCTAGGGGGGGCTGGGGGATTGGTTATCTGCAATTAACTTTTTCTCCTCCAGGTGACATTTACTTTTACAAATTTTATTTGTCAATTAGAGTTTACATTCAATATTATTTATTTATTTATTTTAAAAAATCTTTATTGTTGAAAGTATTACATATGTCCCTCTCCCCCCCCTCCCCCAACTGATCTCTTCTAGTCTCCATCCCCACCCGAGGTCTTCATCACCCTATTGTCTGTGCCCATGGGTTATGCATATATATGCATACAAGTTCTTTGGTTGATCTCCTTTCACCCACCCACCTTCCCCCACCTTCCCCCTGAGGTTCAAAAGTCTAGTCCATGCTTTCATGCCTCTGGATCTATTTTGTTCATCAGTTTATTTTGTTCATTAGATTCCACAGATAAGTGAGACCATATGATACTTATTTTCTCTGACTGGCTTATTTCACTTAGTGTGATATTCAATATTATTTTGTATTAGTTTCAGGCATGCAGCCTATGGTTAGACAAGGTTAGACAGTTGTACACTTTGCAGTGTTCTCCCAGATATTTCTAGTACCCACCTGGCCCCATACATATTTATTACAATGCTGACTGTACTCCTTATGCTGTACTTCACATCCCAGTGATTATTTTGTAACTGCCAGTTTGTACTTCTTAGTCTCTTCACCTTATTCACCCAGTCCCTCACATCCAATCCCCTCTGGCAACCATCAGTCTGTTCTCTGTGTCTATGAGTCTGTTTCAATTGGGTTGCATTGTTTATTTTCTTTAGATTCCACATATAAATGAAACCATATGGTATTTGTCTTTCTATGACTGACTTTCACTGAGCATAATACCCTCTAGGTCCATCAAGGCTGTCAGAGATGGTGAGATTTCATCCTTTTTTATGACTGAGTAATATTCCATTGTGTATATGTACCACTTCTTTATCCATTTGTCTATTGATGGTCACTTGGTTGGCTTTCAGGTCTTACACTTAAATCTTTAGTCCATTTTGAATTTATTTTTGTATATGTTGTAAGAAACTGGTCTAGTTTCATTTTTGCATGTATCTGTCCAATTTTCCCAATACCATTTATTGAATAGATTATCTTTATCCTATTGTATGTTCTTGCCTCCTTTGTTATAGATCCATGTGTCTCTTTTTATGCTAGCACCATGCTGTTTTGATACTGTCTAGTAGTATAGTTTGATATCAGGTAGCATGATACCTCAACTTTGTTCTTCTCTCTCCAAATCGCATTGGCTATTTTGGGTCCTATGTTCATGGGGGAGTCTTGGAGCCCATGAGGCCATGGAGACAGTGGAAACTGCTCCTCTCAGAAAGGTAGATATGGCCAGAGCACCTCCCTTGGCAGGACGTGGTCTCCCTAGGAAGCGGCAGCAGCACCCTACTCTGCTCTGCACCCCCAGAAGGTGAGCAAGATCCAGGTAATTTAGCTAGTTTGTGCCCTGGGCTCTCAGGCACCCTAGTTCCCAGCACACTCTCTCTCTGGGAATCTGTCCTGCACTGTCTTTGTGGCCCACAGCACCCCCCACAGGGCACTGTACACATACATTTGTTGAATGCACGCCTGAAAGAGTGGATGCCTAAAATGAGCATCTCCAGGTGGGAAAGACCTTGCTAAGTGCTCCGTTGGCATCTGGCAGGCTGTCTGATTGGGTCCCTCTTCCCTTATTTGCCCTGAGAATGGGGCTGGGAGTATGTGTAGTGTTAGCTGCAGTTTATGGGGGGCTGGGGTGTGGGTGAGGCAGACATCCCGTTCATTGCAGACATGCAGGGAAGCTTGGATCATTTACTGGAGGATTCTGCCGCTCTCTTCAGTCCTCACCTGTCACTCATAGAGCCTTCCAGGATCCACGTAACTGATGACTAATGTGCTTATTTCTCATCTCTGCTTCTGGAAATTATTGTAGAATTGGGGTGGGAGTGGTTGGGTGGAATCCCACAGCCCATGTGCATTGCTTTCTTTCCAGGGTCCTGCTGCCTGTACCTGAGACCTTTTGTTTCCAGTAAGAAGATGGACAGCAGAGGGCTGTCACGTGCCCCCGGTCTGGCTGTGGCTGCTTGGAATTTCGTTTTCCACTGGGGCTTGTATCTTGTCAAGCTCTTCAAAAATCATTGACCTGCAAGGACTCATTTTATTAGATCAACTGACAAAGCTTCCAGGGAAGTTGGTGCTGAAGCCACTTTATGCAGCCATTCTTTCTAAATCTGAGGTCAGATCATCAGAGTTCTCTGTGTAGCCTATGTTCAGGCACTTGGAAATTCAGTGCGTGGTGGGAAGTCGAATATTTCACTTAACAACTGTTAGATTCTGAACCATTCTCAGCCCCAATATTAAGAGACCCTGTGCATATGGGACTTAAGGGGGTTAAAACATGATTCTGTAGAAGCAGTGTTGCAAGCACTGTCCTTAAAAAAAAAAGAACAGATTCAGGGTTTATTTTTTCTCTTCTAAAGAGGCAAGTCGTAGTTCACCAGAGGACATCTCTGACTCATTTCCAAACGGGAATTTTCACATTCTAAGCTGAAATGAACGGAGTGAGTTACAAACCTGAAAGCCTTTCTCCAGGCTTTCTTGCATCTGGATGAAAAATCACAAGCTCATTTTCAAGGAAGTGCTCAGAGGCGGACTGTGTGGTTTCCCATAGTTATAAAGGTTTTTAAAATTATTATTTTTTGTTCTGAATGTGCACCCAGCACCACCACAGTGTTTCCCAGTTCGATGAAATCCATAGAATGATTCTGATGCTGGCCTCAGAATCCTGCATCGTGGCAGCCCTATCAGAGCCATATGCTGGGTTCTTTAATGAACCAGAGTGTGAACTTGCCCTTGGAGAGAGGAACCCTCCCTACCCTGTCCATGAGCATCTACAATGTCTGCAGCTGGAGGATCACCTCTAAGAGAACATGCCTGAGATTTTCGTGGATAGGATTCTGAAACTTTTCCAAATCACTAGAAAAAGTCTGTTGAAACAATTCACGGAAGAAAACAGCACATGGGGTGTGAAGGGTCAGTCGCTTACTCAGTGTAACGCAAATATCTGAGGCCCTTCTCTAGCACCATGACCTTCATTAAGGTGCCTAACTTTCGAGCCTTGTTGCCTTCAATGTGAAATTAGGCTCACAAGCCTCATGAAACTGTTGTGTGGATTTAGTGGAGTCATTACAGGAAAATTACTGAGGACTCTGGCACAGGTAGACACTTGAATTCCTTGCATTCTTGGGGACATCAAGTTGGCTTATCTCCATTCTTCTGTTGGAAATCACCCAAAGCCACAAAGAGAAAAAGCCAAAAATGAGCCTTCTTTTGATGAATTAGGAGCATGTGCTGTGCCCCCTTGCTCCTGCCCAGGCTTCTGCCATTTCTTGTCTCTGTACCACAGGTCCTCCAGTTATTCATATTCTTTGGACCCTTCTTACCTGTCATGTTTTATTTCTCAGAGGCATCATCCCTCACTGTGCTAGTGCAAGGGGCAGCCCTTTCCCATTGTGCTGTCTGGGTTTCTCCAGAGCCCTCATCAGCATGCAAAATTATTCCATTTAGTTGTTTACTTTTTCAATGTTTGTGAAGTGCTTAGAACAGCGTCGGTTTATAGTGAACACGGCATAAATATCAGCTATTATTATTATTTATTATTATTACATCTCTGTGGGATGACAGGTATAGAGAACACTACCTGCCTAGACAATGTGCCTTCTCTGAATGTTTCACATCAAATACTTTCAAGCTCATTCTCTTGGAAGGCATCGAGGGGTTTCCTTTCTTTGTCCAGATGATTGTAATAGACTTTAGATCCACTATGCACTGTATGTATGGAATAGTTGGATATATAGATTTAGATAGAGATTAAGCTAATGAGGTCAAGGTGTGTCATGGTGAGCACACACACACACATACACACACACGCACACAAACACAGACCTTGGAGTTAGAATATCTGAACTCTATGTGCAAGCTTCAAAAAGTCTCAGGCAGACCTAGCTGGTTTGGCTTAGTGGATAAAACGTCAGCCTGTGGACTGAAGGGTCCCTGGTTTGATTCAAGTCAAGAGCACATACCAGTTGCGGCTTGATACCACAACTGGTATGTGCTCTTGTGGTCAGGGCACATGTGGGAGACAACCAATCGATGTGTCTCTCTCACACTGATGTTTCTCTCTGTCTCTCCCCCTACTTTCCACTCTCTCTAAAAATCAATGGAAAAATATCATCGGGTGAGGATTAACAAAGAACAACAGAAAAGTCTCAGGCAAAGTACCCCCTCCACACTGTGCCCCTGACCTCTGACTTGAGGGCTTGCCAAATTTTTAAAACTTAAACTATATAGGTAGGTACATTGTTATTAACTTAATTAGGGTACTCCTAAGCTGGCCTTTGTTAAAAATGTCCTCAATCTGATTGAGGCATGTGGCTCGCCAGCCGCGGTTTGCCAACAACTGCTCTAGACTAAAGAGAGCCATCCAGTTTAAGCAGGTATGCGGCCCAGTATCCTTTAGAACTTTTGTTAATGGACTTGGGATATTGTTATGAAACCCTTGCTCCTCACTCATGATGTTTCCTTTTATGCAAGGTATTGGCCTCTCAATCCCCCCTTACTCCTTCCTTTCTAGGGAATGTTCAGATTGGAGAGTGCTGGGAGAAGGAATTAGGCATGCATGGTTCAGCTCCTTCCACCTTTATTTTAGGGATGTGCAGGAGCATCTGGTGAGCTCAAGGGACGCTGCCCCAGGATGAAGCATACAGTCAGGACTTTCTGTCACTAAAGGGTAAAGAATCTCTTCTAGGGCACAGAACCAGGAAGCCCCCTTCTCCCCCACTCCCTTCCCACCTTGCTACATCCTCCAGGATCAGCTGTGATGTTTACAAAGCAGACGTTTGGTTTCTGATGACTTCGTTGAGTCAGTATGCCTCAATTGGCTATTACTTTATCTCAGTTGGTTTTGAAATTGGTAATTTGTATGATTCCACTGGTTCTGAACTTGAATGTGAAGCAGAGGGCCTGATCTACAGACCCCTTCAAAACATAAATCCTAAGAGCTGGGGTTTCCTTTTCAGCTTATCTTGTGGTGACTGGCACATGGTGGTGGTACAGTGAATGACCTCAGGGTGAATGCATCCTCCTGGTTCTGACATTGCTCCCAGTCGATTCTTGTTGGGGTCCATCCTAGACTGGACTCCCCAGAAAAGAGAGCCTGAGACATACAGAGCATGTGCTCACCTTTCACTGAAAGCGCAATCTCAGGGAAGGGAAGATAGTGAGCTGGAAAGGGGAGAGAAGATGGTAGGTCATGCCTGAGGATGGCTGGCTGCACTGGCATCCTCAGAGACTTAGGAAGCCCCTGTGGGGAGGCATGTACCCCATCTCCCTTTGTCCTGGGGTCTCCAAGCGTTTTCACCCACACTTTCAAAGAGCTGTGCATAAATCAGCATCAGATGGCCTGCGGTGCAGCACGCCCAGCAGCACCACGTGCGATGGAGGTGAGATCTTGCCCCTTTGTGCTCCTTGCAGCATGCAGCGGCCATGTCAGTGGGCAGCAGGGACCCAGCTCCATGCCCCCTGCCCCCAATGGCTTCCAAAGGTTGGTGCTGTCAACTGATAGTAGTTGGTGCCAATTCAAAGCCAACAGGAATCCCCGAATTGGGGTGTGGGAAAGAAGAAAACTTTATTCAGTGCAAACGTGGTATCCTTGAGATTGTTCCATGTGCACTTGAAAATATGTATGTTCTGCTGGTTTGGGGTGAAATGCTCTGTAAATATCAATTACAGATCACGTACTTTTGCTCTATCTGGATCATTTTTTTTAATTAAAAAAAAAGTGGGAGCAAAAAGAGTTTTATGGAAAATGCCAAAGTGACCACCATGCCTATTTTTCATCAACAACCCTAGAGACAAGCCACAGGAGAACTTTGGAATGTGAGCCGAGAGTGTGCAGAATGTTGCTAGCTGGTGCTGGTGGTCTTCTGTAATGGCCTCCTAGCATCCAACTGCTCAAGTGTCCTGGTGGCAATAATAATAACTCGAGCTTTGAGGCCCAAATTCTATTTTTGCCAGTGGCAACTCTAATCTTTTTTTTTTTAAACCAGAAAATGATAAAATTGAGTTGAGGGAATGGTTTTCAGAATGAGAATAGTGATGAATGCCCACACCTGTCAATCTTTAGCAGAAATTAGTCATATTACACAATTTAATTAATCTTGCATTAAAAATATGATTAAAAGAGTTAATTTTCAATGTAATAACTTAAGCAAGCAAATATTGCATGAGAATCAAAGGTTCTGAACTTCTAATGAACTGTTTAAAATATTCCTGTGGAATTGAATTAAAAAAGCAAGTCTCTGATAATTGCTAAGATCGAAGACTCCCCTAAATGAATGATTTGGTGAACTAATTTGCAAGGGAATAAATCATGAGATAAGGACTGATGAATAGAAACTAATAAATAAGGGAATCAGAAGTCAGAAGTTCTGTATGTGGCGCCCATGATCCAAACTGCCCGATGACCTTGCTTTGTGTGGGCCACTCCCCATTGACTCAGGGGCTTGCCATGTGACTTGTTTAGGATGGACTATTAGCAAGTGTGATTCAAGCAGAGCATTCTTGGAATGCTCCCTCATGGAAGCCAGCTGCCATGTGAAAGGTCCAAATGGCCTGAGGCCACCATGTGGTAAGGAAGCCCACGCTAGCCAACATAAGGGCATATGGAAACAGCTGTGTCTGACAACTCCTAGCTGTCTGGATCTCTTAGCTGAAGCACCAGATATAAGAATGTTGGGTGCCACAGTCCTATCATGCAAACCTAGAGCTGAAGACTGCCCAGTTGAATCCCAGCTCAAATTCATTATTGCTATTTATGCCACTAAGTTTTCAAGTGTTTTATAGAGCAAGAGATTACGGAAACAGTGGGTGAGGGGTCCTGGCTAAGAAACGTTTTGAAAAAAAAAAAAGGTAGCAAGCATCAGAAACCCTATATAATAAAGAGGGAATATACAAATTGACTCTCATGCCCTCACAAGATGGCTGCCTACAACCAGGCTGGCAGGGGGGTTAGTGAGGGAGGACCAAATGTCTGAACAGCAGGCTGCGTGGCGTGACCAGGCCGGCAAGGGGGGCAGTTGGGGGCAATCAGGCCAACATACAGAGGCAGTGAGGGGGGGGGCAGTTAAAGGCAACCAGACAGGCAGGCAGGTGAGTGATTAGGAGCCAGCCAGCAGTCCATGATTGTGAAAGGGATTGGGCCTAACCCAGCAGTCGGACATCCCCTAAGGGTCCCAGATTGCAGAGGGTGCAGGCTGGGCTGATGGGACCCCCGCTTCCCCCATGCATGAATTTCATGCACTGGGCCTCTAGTAAATATATAAAGATTGATAACACTTTTGTCAGTAATGTCAGAGCATTACCTACTTTACAAGGATTCTGTGGGTGACAGCAGATCACAGATCACAAGTGTAGTCCCTGTACCAGCAGTCCCAACATGCCCAGAGGGCTTGTTAATTTCTAAAAAAAACCCCAAAGAAACAAAATCTCGGCCCTGCCCAGACTTGCTGAGAAAGAACCTGCTGAGTCAGAACATGCCTCTTTATAAGAGTTCCAGGTGTCTCATGTTTGAACCGGAGACACTCTGAGTTGGATAGAAGAACAGAGGCCTGGGCCTGGACTCTGGGTGTGGAAGCTCCCAGGATGCAGTGCTCTGAGCAGCAAGCAGCTAAGGGTCCTGAGCTCTTGCACATCCACGTGTATCTGAAACATCTGTCTCCCTTGAAGAACTTTGAAAGGGGTGATTGATTTGCTGAATGTCTCCAATATGTATTACATATTCAGCATTTTATGTTATGTTTCTAAATTATGACTGTAAGTTATCAGGCCACTGGCAATCCTTAAAAGTATCAGTAAACTAGAGGCCTAGTGCATGGATTTGGTCCGGTCCCTCAGCCTGGCCTGTGCCCTCTGCAATCTGGGATCCCTCAGGGGATATTGGACTGCCTGTGGGGATCAGGCGGAAACCAGCAGTCTGACATCCCCCAAGGGATGTAGTAGTGCGCAAAGTGGCAGGCAGTCAGGGAGGAGCCTGAGCTCTGGCCAGGCGCCGCATACTCTCATCCCGGACCTGCCTGGTAGTGCTGCTGCTGAGGCGGGAGAGGCTCAGGCCACTGCAGCTGTGCTCACCAGCCGTGAGCCCAACATCTGGCATCTGGCCCCTATTGGTCAACTGAGTGGTGCTCCCGTTGTGGGAGCGTACTGACCACCAGGGGTCAGCTCCTGCATTGAGTGTCTTCCCCCTGGTGGTCAGGGCCCATCATAGCGACCAGTCAAATGGTTGATTGGTCAAATGGTCCACCAGTTGCTTAGGGTTTTATATATATAGACTAGAGGCCCAATGCATGAAATTTGTGCAAGAGTAGGCCTTCCTTCCCCTGGCTGCTGGCACTGGCTTCTCTTTGGCACCTGGGACCCGGGCTTCCCTTGCAGCCCTGGCTTTGTCCGGAAGGTCACCAGTCTAATTAGCATATTACACTTTTATTATTATAGACTAGTGGCCTGGTGCACAAAATTCATGCACACTAAATGGGGATTAATTAGAGGAAATATTTTAATATTGCTATTTGCCCTTTCTCTATAATAGAAGTGACAGAGATGAAAGAAAATTAGTAAAATCTATATGAAAATCTTCCTCCTGTCAGAGTCTGGGGCATGCCATGGGACCCAGAGTCAAGTCCCTGTCTATCCGCAGCACCTCAAAATTGTGCAAAACCCAGACCCGGCTGGCCCCACCCCTGTCAAGCCCTGCCAGATGGGGGGGGTGTAACCTGAGGGTCCCCATCAAGCCCTGCAGGGTGGGGGGTACAACCTCAGGTCCCCCGGCCTGGCACTGGGTGGGGGGGCACAGCCTCAGGTCTTCCAGCACACATCAGGTGGGGGGTGCAGCCTCAGGTCCCCCAGTGCACCCTCAGGTCCCCCAGCCCAGCACCAGGGCAGGGGACACACCTTGTGGTCCCCCCATTAAGCCCCACTGGGCGGGGGGCGTGGCCTGAGGTCCCCTGTCAAGCCCCGCTGGGCAGGGGGCATGGCCTCAGGTTCTCTGGCCCGGGATGGGGGGGGCATGGTCTGAGGTCTCCTGGCCCAGCACCGGGGCAGGGGGCACATGTTGAGGTCCCCCTTCAAGCCCCACCAGTGGGGGGCGTGGCCTGAGGTCCCTTGTCAAGCCCCGCTGGGTGGGGGGGCGTGGTCTCAGGTCCTTTGGCCTGGTGTTGGGGCGGGGTCATGGCCTGAGGTCCCCTGTCAAGTCCTGCTGGGTGGGTGGCATGACCTGAGGTCTCTGTCAAGCCCCGCTGGGCAGGAGGCATGGCCTCAGGTCCCCCGTCCCGGTGCTGGGGCAGGGGGTGTGGCCTGAGGTTCCCTGGCCTGGTGCTGGGGGTGGCGACGTGGCCTGAGGTCTCTTGGCCTGATGCCGGGGCAGGGAGTGCAGCCTGAGGTTCCCTGTCAAGCCCCACCAGGCGCAGGGTGCAGGCTCACGTCCCCTGCCCTGGCCCCGCAGGGAAATGGGAAGAACTAATGCCACACAGCCTCAGGTCTCTGCTGATTGCTCCTTAAGGATCATTATGGGAACTCAGCTTCTGCTGTGGGTGCAACCATCTGTGTTACGGAAACCCCGCCTCTGCTGTGGGTGCAGCCATCTTGTGTTACAGAAACCCCGCCTCCACTGTGGGTGCTTCCATCTTTGTGATGGTATGATGGTCAATTTGCATATTCCCTCTTTATTAAATAGGATGGGGCTCTTTATCAACAAAGCAGAGACACTGTATGACCAAGAGAGGGTGGTGCAGGGGAAGGTGACCCCACCTGAGAGGAGCTGTGAAGAGAGGAGAGACTGACAATGGCCAAGTGTTCCTCAGGTCTGAGCCCCTGAACTGCAAGTACCCAGAAGCCTGGTCTAGAGTCTCCTGATGTTAATGTGCATTGAACTGGTCACCATCACTGGTCAGGACATAGGGCACAGGCCCTGCCCCGGAGAGTCTATGCCAGAAGGCCTGGGCTGAGACCCGAGACCTGCACAGTAAGATGACACTGTTGGGTCTTCAGTCAATGCAGGTGATCAGACACTAGGACAGTACAGTCCTGCTTGCTCCTAAAAGTCCTAGGGTTGGAAGGTGGCCAAAGCAGGGACGTCTTACTTTCTAACAGACTTTTAATAACTTGCCAAATCCCAGCTTTCCAAATATATACTTACATATTAATAATTATATAAGTGTATAAATTATGTCTAAATATAATGAATAAAAATTGTATTTATATAAAACATATAAATTATATGATATATACTATATTTATATATATGGAAAATGTATATTCTTTCCCAGAGAGAATCACATTAGCAGTTTAGTGTATACTTCTCTCAGCTGTTCTCTTCTTAATAATTATCTCCACGTTATAAAGTGGCATGATTTTGCAGCATCAGTTTTCCTTAATCCTTGGTCTCTGCTTTCCAGAGGCATATGTGCACACACCTCCAGGCTTTCAGGGGCAGGTAGTTTGCCATTGAAGGGCTGCACCATGAATTTTTTTTTTACAATGTGGTTAACCACATTTACAGTGTTGTTAATTGGTCCCTGTAGTAACCTTGTACATCTCATTTCTCACCTTTGCCTACTGCACCGTTGCCTGAGCAAACACACCCAGAACCCAGGAGTCTTTATGGTGAGGGCAGGCCCCAGGTCTCAGGTGGCTCTTGGTGTCTGCCACTCTAGGCTGGCATCTATGTCCCCCCTGGAGGCAAATCCTGCCTGGAGGAGATTCTGAGGGAGCAGCACGTTTGTGGTGTTTGCTTCCATTATCTGCTACCAGCCAGGGACATGCTGTCATGCATTAAGTGTTTGGTTTTGCATATTTTCTGTTTTGCTGTTATTGACCATCAAGGACTCTAAAGAGACCTAGAGAAAAAGCCCAGCAACATTGGGTTAAGAGGTGTGAAGTAACAAGGATCAACCTGAATGGCCTCTGCCTCCCCTGCCCCTGTTATAATCAACAGAAATCACATCCTCGCTCACCACGCAATGTGTCCCCATAGGCCACAAGCCCAGCAAAATGTCCTTGGAGATACACAATTGTTGTAGTTACTATGGCCTCAACACAAATCACCACAAAACTTACCAGATGCATTGGCCTCAAGGGCCTGTGGATCAGGAATTTGGATGAGTGCAGTGTAATGGCTTGTCTTTGCTCTACACTGTCTAGGCTCCATGTGCTCTTTCCATATGGCACAGAGAACACGGTCTCCATCCTGTCAATGTGGGCCACCGACCCCCAGGTGGTACCCAGGGCTGCAGAGGCACATGCCCCAGGAGAGAGAAACAGCTTAACTTTAGAAATCAGCATCCCAGTGTGAGGAGAGTGTGGGGCGGGGACATCTCTCAGTGCAGCCACCTTTGGAAAGGCATCTTCCAAGCTGCTGATTCACAGAGGTGACCTCAGGGATCATGCAAGCTGGTTGTACAGCAAGCATGTCAAACTCGCGGCTCATGGGCCACAGGCCTCAGTTTATTTAAATGAGGTCTGTGGCCCACAGGCCACGAGAGATATACACTGAGTGGCCAGATTATTGATCTCTGAACGCATAATAATCTGGCCACTCAGTACATATATATATGTGTGTGTGTGTGTGTGTGTGTATGTGTGTGTGTGTGTGTGCTGTGTGTGTGTATATATATTAGAGGCCTGGTGCATGAATTTGTGCATGGGTGGAGTCTGGCTAGCCTGGCCAGGGGGAGGAGACATGGGCAGTTGGCCGGCCTGCCTGCTGGTCGAACTCCTGGTCGAGGGGACAATTTGAATATTAGCCTTTTATTATATAGGATATACACTGAGTGGCCAGACTATTATAGGTTCAGAGATCATAATAATCTGGCCACTCAGTGTATGTTACTGGGCCAGAGAGTGAGTTGGGACTCTCAGGCTGAGGCTGTCCCAGGGTGCTATGGAGGGCTTTTGGCTCATCCAGGCACTGCTGATACCCAGGGGTAAAGTGTGACCACAGAAGGGTCCAGGCAGGGGATCTCATGGATTTTGACAATAGAGGGCACCATGTTGCTGGGGGTTCATCAATTCATTCAGACCAGGAGCCCAGCCAATGGCGGGGAGCAAGGAAATAAAGTGGGGGGGGGGGGGGCGCGCTGGCCACCTGGGCAATATCCCAGCCAAAGAAGGGTCCAGGTGTCAAGCTGGATCATGCAGCCAGATGCAGGCAAGGGGGGAAGGTTTCCGTTAGCTCATCCCTTAACCAAGGCCCTTCCAACCTGATTCCAGGTCTGCCTTACTGGGTGAAGGTCCTGCTGGCCTTTCTTTCCAGTAAGAATAGGCTGGGGAGTCTAGTCGCCTGTGAAGGGTTACCCCTGTACAGTCTTGCAGTGTCTCCATCTGTTGGTCTCAAGGATGAAGCTTGAAGAGCAGAGGAAGAAGCACACTCCTGCAGGAGTTGCAGGGGCACCCTTAGTGGCCTGGAAAGTGTGGCAGCACACCATCACCCCTTAAGCTCAACCCTTTCAGGATCCTCCCCCCTTTTCACCTTCCTTCTGGAAGCCCTTGGTTACTTCCTGCAAAGAGAGTTCCAGTGTCTGCCCTGAACTCCCACCTTTCTCAAGATGTGCATGAGCCGGGGCTGGCAGCAGGTCCTATGTGGCTGAGTTCTCCAGGTGCAAAGCACTGTCCATTTCACAGAGAGCACCGACCACCTCATAGTCACTCAGCTGAGAGGGTTGTGGTTCCCACCTCCTTGCCCCAAGGACAAATGGAATCAGGAATGTGGGGAGACAGGCGGAAGATGGCATCGTGTCTGAAGCCCATCCAAGCTGTTGGCTCTCAGCCTCACTGGCTCAGGAGGACTTTCCTGAGCAATAGGTTGCTGTGTCCTCTGTGTGCATGGAAATGGAATGGAAAGTGAACAATGCCACCAGGAAATGGAAGAGCAAGGGGCTGGAGCAGTTCCATGCCAGGGCAATGGCAGAGTTCAGGGCTTGGCAGCTCTGTCACCCATGTGTAAGTGGGAGGCTCTGTGGCTTAGTCCCTGAGCAAGGTGGACACTATGGGGAGAAGCTGTGGCCTGGAGCCTGGAAGAAGGGCTGCACTTGCCTTCCTGCTGTGGGAGTACAGTCACGTGCTCAGGGCATGCTCATTATTTTAGGCCTGCCCTCCACATCCTCTGTCTCCACAAAGAGCCGCCTTGCTGGAGCCAGGGCATGTTCTGGGGTTAGGGCTGACGCACTGCAGATGCAGAGGTGTCTGGAGCTCCCATCTGCTAGTCCACATGCTCCACCAGAGTCCCACTGTCTGTGGGCTTCTTCCTGGAGCTTGGTTTCTGTTCCAACTTTTGGTTTGTCACATTCCTCATAATGACTAGGAGGGACTCAGTATCTTTGCACAGTTATTGTTAACAAAAGAGCAACTCCTCGTCATGATGTGAAAAAGGGGAGTGGCACCAGCAATTGCCTAGCAATGACAATTTTGTGAGTAAAGTGGACAGATGTGGTGGCTCACGTAGACAGTTAGGTGGAGGGAGAGATGGAGGGAGGAGCGTGTTAACCCAAGGGAGTTTCTGAGAAGTCTCAGGACCCCACCACTCTGGAGACTGGGAGTGGAACTAGAAGAACTAGAATTCTCTGTCCACAGGGCTAGTCTCCAGTGTCTAGCAGTGTCTCCCAGCACTGAGCCCAAGAGGCATGTGTGAGTCACAGCCTGGCCTGGACAAGATGTTTAGACTGTTAGTTAATGCAAATGTTTCTTAATCATTCTCAAGTCATCCCATTGAGGGTTGCCCTGGCCACAGGGCTCTGGTGAGGAAAAGTCATTGTGTCTTCACATCACTCTCCACCCATATGGGGTTCAGACAGCTCAGGCTCTGAGCCCCAGGTGCCTGCAGCATTTACAAGTTGCCCAGCACTTTTCCTTCTGCTACTCCTGAGAATCCCCATGGTGTTCGCTGCCTAGGAATCTGTGACACGAGGCTGTCAGGGCAGGTTGCAACCAACTTTGGTATTTCCCACATGCCCGCACAGCAACACCAACAGGGATGGCAGGGGGAGGCTGGTGCAACACGGGTCAGAAAGGAAAACAGAGGTTCACAGAGGACCGGTGACTCATACAAGCTCAGTCATGACTGGTCCAGCCTCGCGCCTGGTGAAGATGCTGAAGATAATGGGCAGCTCCACAGCATTAGGTGCCAAGCTGGGAGCACACACTGTCTACTTAGTCCCCTAGGTGCACATCACCTGGATTTCAGGTGAGGAGAGAGGCTCAGAGATGCTGTGTAATTTGCCTCAGGTCACAGAGCAAGTGAGTGGCTGAGTAGGGACTTCATGGTTTCCAGTACACAGGCCTGGGAGGGAGGCAGGGTCCAGGGTGGGCCATGGTTCCTGTCTCTGCCACAGTATTGAGCCACCCCTTGCCCCTGTCTGCCTTGCACCGTGTCGTGAGGCCCTGGACCAGGAGCAAGAGAGGGGAGTTACACTGTTTGCTCCATGCGTGGTGCAGGGGAGCGTGCTTCCGCCAGTTAAACACAGAAGTCAGTTCTGTCCAGAAGGCTGCAGTGTCTCCTTCCAAAGGGATGGAGTATTTTTGACTTGTACCAGCACTCGGGGACTGTGCAGTAGCCAGGCCAGATGTCTGAGGAGGGTCAACAAGCTGTGGTTATGCTGAGGGCCTGCAGTGGGCAGTCAGCACTGATGCTCACCATCAGGAGTGGCCTAGGTCCCATCATTAATTAATGCACCTTGTCCCACTGTTCCCAGCTTCCTAATTAGGACATGATATCATTATCTGTGCTCACCTGCAGATTTATCAGACACACACCCGCCCCCCGCCCCCCCCCCCCCCCCCTGCCAATTAGGCTAAGTAGGGCTGTTAGACCCAATCGAATTTCCTATGGTCTTAGGCGACCCTGCTAGCAGTTCTCAATCTGTGGGTTGCAACAGGTTGAGAACTGCTGCTGTAGAGCCTAAGACCATCGGAAAACACAGATATTTACATTACGATTCATTAACAGTAGCAAAATTACAGTTATGAAGTAGCAACGAAAATAATTTTATGGTTGGGGGTCACCACAACATGAGGAACTGTATTAAAGGGTCGTGGCATTAGAAAGGTGAGAACCACTGCATTAGAGGATTGTGGGTTACAGGTATCAGATATTCATTCTAGGAAGTTAGGTGTTTGAAGCACAGAACTATTGCTTAATTACCTGCCTCTCCACTCTCATGAGAGTGAGTGTGGGCTGCTTCTTTTGCCTGAGGCATGTGCCTGTCCGGTACTTGACCAGACCACAGGAATGCAGCCCTTTCTTCCAAACTCAGATCTCCCCATGACACAGTTCTTGGTAGAAGTTCTGCAGATAACTTAGGTCGAATTCAGTTTGGGTATACTAGTATGACTGCTATAGCAAAAAGACCCCCAAATGTCCCATCTCTCATATGGAAACTCACTGCTTATTTGCTGAAGAATTCAGAGTGTGACTTCCTCGTGGGCAGGTGGCTCTCCTCCATCTGAAGGTCCCTCCAGCGACCCATCCTCCCTGCCTGGATCCAGCCTGTGGAAGGGCAATGAATATGCAGAAGGCACAGCCACTTCTTAAAATCCGGACCTGGAGAGCATTATGCTAAGCGAAATAAGTCAGTTGGAGAAAGATAAATATCACATGATCTCACTCATTTGTGGAATATAATGAACAACATGAACTGATGAACAAAAACAGATCCAGAGACAGAGAAGCATCGATCAGACCATCAAACCTCAGAGGGAAGGCAGGGGAGGGTGATGGGAAGAGGGAGAGATCAACCAAAGGACTTGTGTGCATGCATATAAGCATAACCAATGGACACAGACACCAGGGGGTGAGGGCATAACTAATGGACACAGACAAAATGGGGGGATAAGGACACATATGTAATACCTTAATCAATAAAGAAAAGAAAAAATTTAAAAAAGACTTTAAAAAAATAAAATAAAAATCGGGACTAGCTACCATCAGCCTCTCTTGCCCACATCTTCTTGGTGGGAACTCTGTTGTTACCTGGCCACACCTAGCTGCAGGGGAGGCAGCATGCAGGGACAGGTGAGTGGGGCCCCAGGTGGCCTCACAGCACAGGTGTGAATGACAGAGGGGGAGTTGGCAAGGGCAGACTTATCCAGGCTGATGGTGAAAGGCTGGCTCTCAGTGTGGTGACTTGCATCTCCTTCTTTGTGTACAACCCACTTTATCCAGGGCACATGACCTTGGAGAGCTGCCGTGACCACACAGCTGGGCAAGAGCAGATGTGAACACAGACTTGAACATGGACAGTCCTCTTTCTCCAACATGACAACCTGCAGTGGCTGGTATTGTCCACCTGAGGGACAAGACAGCCTACTGGTTGAGCCCCCACCCCTTGTAAGACCAGAAGTCTGAGTCACCAAAGTTAACAGAAATTGTCTGTTACTTTCTAGTGCCTACCGAAATAACTCAAAATAAGCAGGTGAGGATCCCCCTGGTGGCCCAGCTAAAATCCCTACGAAGCACCTGTGAGCAGAATATCAGATGTGGGCTAAGGCTGATTCTTCCAGGGCCAGAAGCCATGCAGAGGGACGTAGCTTCCTCCTGTTACTTCTGCTGCCTCCGTGGAAGGTCTCTGTGAGGCCACAAGGTTGTGTTTGCGTGAGCAAGGCCCAGCCAGCGCTGCCTCTTCCTTGTTCACATTCTGAGCCCAGTCTCAGCGCACGCTCTAGGAGAGCAACCTGCCTGCCTCTCAGCACATTCTCTCTCCCCCCAGCCCACCCATGAGACTCCTGCACCTGTAGCACTGCCCTGACCTCCCCCTTGCACACCATGACTCTACCCTCGGCCCTACACCTGCTTGGAGTGCTGTGCAGAGTCCCTGTTGGCTCGCCAGGCTTTCTAACTGCTCCCCCAACTGCATCTCTGGTTTCCTTCTGGGTTTATTCCATGCTTCTCTCTTCCTAGCAAGTCATTCCTCTCATCACTAACCATCTCTGAATCCTGTCCCTCCCCCACCCCAGGAGGGTTTCCTGCTCCCTTCTCAGCCCTGAGCACTCATTTGCTTTCTCTTGTGGCCCTTGTCATGTCCCTGGTCTGAGGTCGAGGACCATCTTTAACTTGGGGTGCATTTGACTGTGTGCCACACATGGTCTGCACCAGTGTTCAGCAAACAAGAACCACAGCCTCCAATATGCCAAATCAAATTAATGAGGTGTTCATTACACCACAGCTGCAGGGCATCTGGGAGATGAGGGATTAGTGAGTAAGGCTGACCTTGAAGGCTGCTGATGCTCAGTGCTGTACCTCCAGTCTCTGACCTCGGGCTGCTCCCAACTCTTCACATCATCCTGCTTTGGTGCCTGTGGAAACCCACTGGGGTTGGTGTGCTCGTCAGTTTTGGGGACTGCTCAGAGCCCTTCTGATACCCTTTCCCACAAACCACCCTACTGCACGTCTCGTAGGGCCATTATCTCTTTTTTCTTAGAGTCATTCATGTTTGTTTCATTATATGTGTTATATAACTCACACACATTCACAGACACACATAGATACACACACTCACAGATGCGCACACACACACACACACACACACACACACACACACCTGTTCATTCCTCCCCTTTCCTCTGGGTGGACTCCACCTAGTAGAGTGCCTAGGACAAGGCTGCTGCTCACCTGACTCCCACCTAGACTCACCATCGCTTGTTGTCAAAAGCAGACTCAAGGCAAGGACTTGGTTCCAGGAAGCATCAGTGAGGAAACGGTGATGTGGGGCAGAGAAAGCAAAGAAGACAGTTAAAAAGGTGTGAATCGCCCCACTCTTGGGTATTTACTTAAATAAAGTGAAATTTTGTGGTCCCCCAGAAGTCTGTACAAACACATTTGCAGCAGCTTTATTCATAATTGCCCCAAATTGGAGACAACCCACAGGCCCTTCAGCTGGCGAATGGATGATGGCCTGTGACAGTGTCCACTGAGCAATAATGAGCAAGGAAGCAGCAATGCACACGACAGCCTGGGCGAGCCTCAGGAACAGGCTCAGGAGGCCGCATGCTCTGTGAGTCTGTTCCTGGGCTACTTGGAAGAGGGAGCACTGCAGATGGAGGATGGTGAGTGGTTGTCACAGGGAGCAGGTTGACTACAAAGGGCACGTGAGATTTCGAGGGGGTGATGACATTTCTGTATCTTGACTGTGATGGTGGTTACAGGGTCATGTATATTGTCCAGCTCGTGGACCTGTACATGAGAACAGGTGAATTGTGGGCTCCCAATGAACCGACAAAGCTGGGCTCTATGCGCTTGTGTGTATAAAGATGTGACCAGGACACCTGTCTGAGGCGGAAGTGGATGGGAACCCAGGCTGAGCTGAGCCAGACTTCTCAGGCGAGGTGAGTGGTCCTGGGACTTCAGATCTAAAAGCTGCAGGGCACCTCAGAGCAGCAGATCCATGCTCACAGCAGGGAGCCAGCGAGTCTGGAGGAAAGGAGGAACTCAGCAGGGTTTGAAGGTGAGATCTCAGGAGGCTGCGGAGCAGATGTGGGGACAAGGACAGCCCTGGGCATGTTTGGAAGCACTTCACTCTGCAGGGGCTATGGAGGGACGTCTGGGGCCTCAGGTTGCCCACCCTCCACCAGAGGCCCAGACTGGGACTTGGTGCCTGTGGCATATTTGGGAGGTTGTTCAGGAAGCAGTGGTGGGAGTGGAGGTAGGGAAATGAGATGGGACAGGGAAGAAGCCAGTCTGAGAAGGCATTAAAGAACAGGTGACATCAGGGTGACACCTCAATCCCGCAGGGAACCCTGGGAGCCTGCAGATCATCTCAGCGTTGTCTCTGAGCCGAGAAGAAGCTCGGCTTTATTCACCATTCATTCCCACCTCCCTGGGTGAGGCTGCTCTTGACAGTAACTTCATGGTACTGTGGCCCCGTGGGCAGAGTCAGAGGGTCAGACACTGTCAGCACGTGTGACTGAGAGAATGTGGGCAGGTGCCATCAACATTCACTATAGTTGGTGTCAACAAAATCAACTTACATTTGGAGTTGTCTTATTATCAGGAAAAGCAAATTGCTTTACATATTGTTCTGTTTTCTTATTTTATCTCATCAACATTCACATATGGCGCATTATCTGAGTCATCAAAAGCACTCTTGCCCGAAAAAAACAAACAAGCAAAAAAAAACACTCTTGCTCAGATGGCGTGGCTCAGTGGTTGAGCATCGACCTATGAACCAGAAGGTCATGGTTCAATTCCCCAGTCAGGGTTGTGGGCTTGGTCCACAGTGTGGGGCATGCAGGAGGCAGCCAATCAAGAATTCTCTCTCATCATTGATGTTTCTATCTCTCTCTCCCCCTCCCTTCCTCTCTGAAATCCATTTATATACTAGTATATAAAAAGCCAGCAACCGTAATGCCAGAACAACTGGTAGCTATAACACCCACAGTGGCCAGTGAACTGGCCTGATCAGGGGACAGGGCTGGCCAGCCAACATCCTGCAGCCCCTCCCCCTAGCTGGCCCCACTCCCAATGGGCCCCATCAACCCACAGCCCCTCCTCCCAGCCATCTCCATCCCTGATCAGCGCCCCTACTCAGATCAGGGGCAGGGCCTGCCAGCCAACCACCTATGGCCCCTTCCCCAGGCTGCTGGCCCCTGGTTGGTGCCCCCCACACCAATTGGGGGGTGGGCCAGCTCCCAATCAGCCTCTTCACCCCAATTGGGGGTGGGGTTCACCGGCCAATCACCCATGGACCCTCCCCCGAGCTGGCCCAGCCTGGATCAGGGAGGGCCCACCAGCCAACCTCCCACATTCTCCTCCTCTTGACAGGCCTGGCTCAGATCCACCAATTGGGGTTGGCTGATCGGACCCCACCCGTGCTTGAATTTGTGCACTGGCCTTCTAATAAAAATATATTAAAAAAAAACACACTCTTGCAGGTGAGGTGTCCCAGGCAGGCCATTTGATGAGGCCCACACGTCAGGACCACTTTAGGGCCCAGACTCAAGGATCCCTTTTCCTATGTCCTCATTGATGAGAAAGTCAAACATGACCCTTCCCTCTGGGAACAGGCATTTGTGGAGAAGTTTGTTCATTTTTGCTTTAGTTGCAATGAGCATACTTTTTCTCAAACATGAAAGGAATGTGTTTGTTACAGCAATGTTACAAAGCAAAGCACTCTTTTTCAGATTTTAGCAAACTGTTTTCCAGTTCCCCTTTTAGGAAACTCTGAGATCTCAAATGGCGGCTCAGCTTCCATGGTGGTGGAAGTGGCAGGCAGTGACTGGACTTTCTTTGCCAAACACATTGATCATGTTCCTTTTTGAGTTTGTGGCTGAATTCTCAGGTGCAGAGAAAAATCCACACTTTTAATAAAAAGGTAGCCTTCCTGTTTCCACATTGTTCCTTCGTAAGAAGGGGAGCCGCCTTGTCTGCTGAGAGGACCCTCATCTGGCCTCTCTGAGCATCAGTTTCCCTACTTGTCAATAGAAGAACTAATGCCCCACCTGCTCACCCCACAGGAGATTTCTTGAAAGGACCAAATGCAATCAGATTAAAATATGTGCGTATAATACTCAGGTTCCTAAATGACTGATGCTGAGGGAGGTAAATGCATACAATAAGTATCTGTTCTCAACAAAATCCTAAGATGCAGAGGAAGTTACAGGATTGTCAGCAACCAGGACACAGGCTGACAGTAATCGCAATGACAATGGAGCATTGTGACTGCCTTCTCCAGGCGAGGCTGTCTGTGCCGGGCATTACCTGCCTCCACTCTTGATTCTCACAAGAGTTCTTTAATGATGAGGAAACTGAGGCTCAGAGAAGTCCAGGAACATGGCAGTGTGTGGGATGGCAGGACCCCAGTCCATCCTGCTTACCCTAAAGCCTGTGAGTGTAACAGCTTCATGACTGACGTTAATCGAAGTAGAGACAGTGAATCCCTGAACAGAGGGGCGATGTCTTAATCAGCTCTCTTATGTCTCAAACCCAGCAGAGTTCCTGGCACAAGCTAAATCTCCAACTTTATTAAACCATGAAGCATATCACACATACAAGCAATATGTATAATGGCAATCAGCAGCACCTGTGAATAGTCCCCCCGCCCCCGGCCCCGCCCTCGCCCAGCCTGAGAAAGGGAACCCTGCCGGTGTCCCTCCGCCACGGGGAATAATCACCACCTTGGACTGTGTGCTCTCGCAGCCCAGCCTCTCATGCTCTTTCAGTCACTCATGTGTTCTTTATTGCAGTTCAGTTTTTCTTCATTTGAACCACATCTAAACGGATGACATCATGTATGTTTTGCGACTTTTTTTTCCCTTACCTGTGTTTTGAAGTTCCTTCTGCACTAATTTTCACACCCCAGAGTCCCTCCATGATAGCATTAATGGTGCTGGGTCTGTCATAAATGCTGCTGGTTCAGTGAATGAATAAAAAAATCACAGGTGCCTCAGCACAGAGGATGGCGAGAGGAGTTTGGAGTTTGCAGGCAGCCCGAAGACAAGGCTTGGCGACGGGCTTGCATTTGCCTGGGCCTTCTCTGGTGAGCATCTGTGTGGGCTGGGGGCAGGTTGGAGCGGGTGGGGTTTCAGAGACCTGGGTAGGTCAGGGCATGCCACACTGAAGGATCCCTAACAGAGGGCAGGGATGGGGGAAAGGTGTAGTGAGAGGCACTTCCTGGGGCCAAAGTTAAAATTTCAGTTTTATGTGCGGACAGTACTCCTCGGAGGAGGCTCATGGACTTGAGCTCCAAGGGGAATAAGGCGAGGTCCCTAGGACCTTTTGATGCCAGAGTCTCCCTGCTTAGGGCAGCTTGGCTGAGGTAGACACAGACTGCAAAGGCCCATTGATGAGCTCCGAGTCACCAAATCACCATTATTGCTAGGTGGGACCCCTTAATGTGGTCATTTACAGAGTCCAGAGAGGCATTCCATAGTTTCCCCTTGCAGCATACTGCTTTCCTCAGCCTTTGTGTCTACCCAAGACTGCTCCCAGCGCACACATCTGCTAGACACAGGCCGACAAAAACCCAGGATGATCCTAGTTAAGCTAGGACAGCTTGTCAGCCCTGGCAAATGAGTTTCTTTGGGATAGAACCCCCTGGGCCATGCGTCCCCACTTTCTGTGGATCTCTTTGTTTCTCCTGTGGGACGGCTTCTGCTTCAGGCCCCATGAGAAGTTAGGAAACACGAGGGCCAGCTTGATGTTTCTGAAGCCAGGCTGTGTCCTGGACAGGGCCAGCCGCCAGGCTCTTGGGTCAGCTGGTGCGCGGTTGCCTCTCAGGCTGAGGAGAGGGGGCTCTGGTCTTCAGCAGCCATGAAAGGTTTTTAAGCAGAATTGTGATAGCAATGTGTGCACATTTATTCTTTTGTGTGTGCCTGTCAGAGAGAGGAAGAGGCAGGGGCGGGGGAGGGAGAGAACACCAGTTTGCTTCTGGGCCCCAAAGAAACATTCATATTTGAGTCATTTATTGAGAAAAAAAATAATTAAAATACCAAACCAGAGTAAAGTTAAGGAACAAACTGATGGCTGAGTGGGAGTGGATCAATTGAAAAGCCGGAGAAGATCGAAGCCACTTGCCTTTTATCCCCACTGTTCATGCTCAAAAACCATTCGGAGAGAACCATGCAAAATTGGTCCCTGGAGAATGTGAGGAGCCCTGGGCAGGGGTGTGCTATAAAGTGGGGGGGGGGGGGGGCTCTTTGTGGCCTGTTTTTCAGCTGCACATGTCTGAGTGGAGCCGAGGTCACGGGCATATGCCACACACTGTGGCAGGAAATTAACCTCCCTGCATTATGGTCACACCTCAGTCATCTTCCTCCATAATTACATTAAATATCCATCCCCCCCTGCAATGTGTGCACCCCAAAAGAGAGCCATGCAAGGGAAGTGACAGCTCTGCACTCATCTTCAAACTATCATCTGTTCTCTGAGTTTCTCAACTCGCAGGACATTTCTCTAGGGGCCAGCTTTTGCCAAATGAGCAGCTTAGATGGCTGGAGGCTGCCTCAGCGCGTCTGGAATGGAAGTTCCTTCCCAGCAGTCTTAGAGTGAGTTCCCTTTACCTGTAATTGGGGCTTGAATGGATTGGGGTTCACAGTTAGCAACAGGAGAGGCTGGCGTGCTGCAATCTTCATGCCTTTGCTGCTCTGTCACCAGCAGCAAACACTGCAATGACCCCTGATGGACAGGGTCTCATGTGGTGGCATAAGCTGGGCTGATTTAAACATGTACTTTTTTTTTTTTAAACATCATGCTCTTATATTATAGGATTTTTACATTTTATATTACAAAATTTCAAGGGTAATTTTGACCACGAGGTTTCCAGTTTATGCTCTGTTAGAAACTATCTCAAAATGCAGCTCCAGAGTATCACCTGAGATCTTGTAACACCCAAATACGGTCATCTTCAGCACCCATGTCCCAAATTATCATCATCAGAGCTGGTGTTTGTGACCAGACTGGTATGACAACCTGACTTCACACCTCACCCTGGCTATCCTAAATTCTTACTTCTCTCTTCTCTCAAGCCTCCTACATCCTTTGCTGAATGGATACGGGCAGTGAGTTCTGCCCGTGACTTTGTCAGTAAGGGAAGAGAAGGGAGGAGAAGGGAAGGGAAGGAGTGCGGCCTGGAGTCAAGGACATGAGCATGACAGAGCAGTAAATTGATCTGGCTCAGACCCCTCTGTGTGTTTCATCACCGATGACACATGAGGTTCAAGAACAGATATGAACATCCAAATCATCATGTTCTCTGCGTTTTGCAAGGCGTGTCATGACTCTGCATCAATGGCATCTGAGTGGGCTTCAGGGCATCTCAGTGTCACTCCCTGGGATCAGCCATCCCTGACAATCCCCACTGGTCCCTCCCACTCCCATTCTGTCCCCTGCCTTTGTTTCTCCCTGACATCCCCATGCTCTGCAGTTACTTTATCGGCTTCTGTTTTGTGTGCTCATTGTCTGCTCCCAGGAGGCTGGCCTGTCTCTTGCTGATCCCTTTCATGAGAGCTCAGAGTGGCACGAAGCACTGAGGAGGTCTGTAGCAGAAATGTGTTGGATGTGTGGGTGCCCAGCTTAGCTTGTGTGCCAATCAGCGGGGCTTTGGGGGCTAATGTTTAGGTTGGGCAAGGGTCCCAATGGGTTCAGGCAGGGGTCAAGGAAGGCTTTCCAGATAAGGAGAGCCTTGGCTGCCATTGGCAGATGGGCAGTGAGCATGTGGCCTGTGGCCCTTGGGCTGGGAATGTGGTAGCTCTACCAGAGCAGGGCACATACACCACTATCATACCTGCCAGCTGCTGCCTGCACTGTGGAGGGGACTGTCAGCAGAGTTCTGAGTTGGCCTTTGACATTCCTGGACAGTGGGGCCAGGTGGGAAAAACCTCAGTGTTATCAAATGAGATCTCTGCTGGAAGTGTGGGTGCGGAGGGCTCCAAATGGCTGCTGGGAACTGATTCCTGGCAAAGCAACTGCTTGTGGGCATGGGGTAGGCAGAGACAATGGAAGTGACACAGGGCTCCTCTCCCTTGGGCTGCTCAGTGAGGGTGTGGAGACGCTGCCAGGCTGCTGAGAAGGGCTGGGGGGCGACCCTGGGGCAGCGCCCTTGCTGGAGGTTTCTTTGCTGTCCCACATCCCCCCAGGCCCACTCCCAGGAGCTATGGCTGGGCTGTGGGGAGAGGAGCTGGCCTGGTTCATTTTCAAAGGAATCAAATTTGCTTTTCAAACTTTCAAACTGAAAGACGTGTTCATTTTTCTCTTTGGCACACCACTTAGAAGTGATGAGTTTCCCAGCGCACGGCACAATCCCCTGCGGCTCCCAGACACCTGAGCCGAGTTGCAGCCCAGAAGGGGATCTCCCGCATGTGATCAAACAAAAGTGGAGGAAGTTTAACTGCACAGGAAACACGATGAAACCCTGTCTAAACTGCCGTATAAACAAACAGGGTTCTGCAAACATTGGCATTGAACCTAAAGGACACCCTTTCCATGGGGTTCTGCTCTCAGGCCCTTCTGCAAACACCACTTGCTCTCTCCATAGAAAGAGGACCAAATCTGCCCTGTGCTATGGACTCGTAGTGGGTTTGCTCAGTCTGTAGGCTTGTCTCCATCAAACTGAGTCTGTGTGGGCTGAGCTGAGCACCAGTGCAGAGTCCGTGAGCAGTGCACCCCCCTTTCCCTCCAGGGGCTCCAGCCAGAGCAGGGGCTGCTCTGTGCTGGGCAGCAGCAGAGGGCCTACCTTGATAGTATAGGGATGAGATGTGGGCCCGGGAGCCCAAGGGAAGGCAGGTAAATTCTGGAGCTGGTCACTGCAGGAGTTGGGTGTCATCTGTGAGAAGGGAAGGAGGTGGGGTGTGTGTGGACAGAGCGAAGTGTGTGAAGGCGCTTCACACACTGCAGTGTGGATGCTGGTTTGGTGGTGGGAAGGGGGAGGCATTGTGGGTAGTTTCTAGCTGCTCATGAATTCTGGGCATATCTTTTCACCCCTTTGAGCTTCACTTCCTAAAGTCTGTGTCCACAGCTCCCAGACCTCACCCATGGAGGCCAGGTTCTCCTGGAAGCGACTCCAGGTGGAAGGTGAAAAGGTTTATTGGGGGCAATAGGTGTGAACTGGAAATGGTGGAAGCCGGACTGGGCAGGAGAAGCTGTCAGAACACAGGGCGCATTGGCAGCCAGAGGGCGCTCCCAGCAGAGGGCTGGCGGAGAAGCCTTGAGCTGGGGAGAAGTGACTGGGCCCTGTGTACCACCTGGCTCCGCCTTGACTAGGGCTGTCCTGGAAAGCTTGCAGCTGTAGCTGCCACACCACAGCCGGCAGCAGCCACACTCTCACAGCAGGAGCCAGGGTCTGAGTAAAGCGTCCGTGTTTCAGACACAGGGCCACTAAAAGCAGCTGAAGGGACCTTGGCTCCCACTCCCAGGCAGGTTCAGGTGGGGCCTCACTAGTGTGAATCTGCCTGGCTGGCATTCCCGAGGGCACCCTGGTGCTTATGAACATGGCACCAACACCTGAACATGCCATCCTTCTCTCCTGTGTCCCCGCTGGGGTAGCCCTGTGTCCAAGCATCTTGTACCTGTGTCCCAGCAGGGCCCGCCTTTCCCACCCAACCTGACCTGAGAGGGCCAGCTCCCTGGGGGCTCCCCACTGAAAGGACAAGAGCTTGAAGCTGGGCCCTCTATTTGTACTGGGCGCCCCATCTGTCAGGTGCCCTGAGGCAGGCTGAGAGGGATGAGCGGGGCCTTCAGCCTCAGAGGCTTCGTAGTATGTCACATGGCAAGCCTGGCTCCTTCTGTCTCAGATACTGATGTGCTCTTTGCCTGTAGGACTCTGGGGGCTTGGCTCAGGAGACACAACCTGGTCAGGGCCTCACACAGGTGCAAGTTGGGTGCCCTGCCCTGGGGTGAGGGGTGAGGGGCGCTGGACCACTTACTGGCCACATGAACTTTTTGTCCATCAGACAGCTTTGGTTTAGGGCCCAGAGGCATAGGCAGACAGCTAGATGTGGCTGGGGCTGAAGACAGAGGTGGAGGGAAAAGGTGGTGAGGGGCTCAGGGTGACTACAGGGGTGGGGGTATCTGTGGAGGGGCAGGCAGTCTCTGGGATACCATGCATGAGCATGAGTGGTGCTATGGCTTGAATGTGTCCCCCCCAAATCCAAATGTTGAAGCCCAAACTGCATGTGCCAGTACCCAGTCTTGTCTTCCACTCCTGTACTGGTCCAATGAGGCTGTGAGCATCCCCAGATCTAATCCCTTCCCATCTTTGTCCCCCAAAGGCCCCCCCCACAGCCCTGTGCATGGTAGGTGCTCAGCTAATGCTTGTCATGCCACACTGAAGTGAACAGACTGCCTTGAGCATCCACTTCTGGTTCTGTTCCCAAGCGACACTGAACGACTCGGCTGGATAATCCCTGTGACTAAGTCTGCAGCTCCAGTAGCCCCTACTAGACCCCATTCAGCTGCAGTTTCTAAGCTCAGTCCTTTCCTTCCTCATGGGAAAGGAGTGGGAGAAAGGGAGCTGTTCCCATGTACAGTTCTGGCCTGGTACATCTGATTTCTGATCAGGGGCTGGAGGGGGTGGAGGCATGTGGCTCCCAGAGGCATCTGGACCAGCATTGTGGAAATGACAGCTGGGCCACTGGCAACATGTACCTAACCTGGCATGACTGCCTCCATGGCCCACACCTTCTCAGAGCAGCCGGGAAGGAGACCTGGGTCCTGGTGAGGAGAGCTGAGTCCCATTCTCCACCATTGGCAGTGCTGAATTGAGCAAGGCCCACCCCATGGAGCCCTGGTCCTATCAGGAATGGGCCCTTGATCCGTTTGAACCAGAGGATTTCTGTGTGGCTGTTATTGAGTGAACAAGAAAGTTATCTTTACAAACCCCAAGTCATATTGCACGTGAGAGGTGTTATTATCATCTGCCACTGTTTAGCTAGAACGGGCATGTGCTGGTGGAGGTAGGTGGGTATGTGGCTGTGGAAACTGAGGCTTCTTCCAGGAGATAGGGTGCCTCCCTCTTCTCCCTCTCCTCCTTTCCCTTCTCTCTTAGTTGAACTATGGAGGGGTTTGAAGGAAGTGTGGCTTTGCGAGTGGATGCCAAGCTTACTGGGCTGGTTGGTGCTCCACCCAGGTGGCATTGAATTCAGTCAGTTTTCAGAATATTTTGTGAATGACCAAGATGGATGGTGTAGCACAGGCTGGCTGATTCTCTGATGTGGGCTGTCTTGTGCATTGTAGGATGTTGAGCAGCATCCTTGGCCTCTATGTACTAGATGGGAAGTTGTGACAGCCCCAAATGTCTCCAGATATTGACTGATATCACAGGCTGGCGGGCAGATAGGGAAACTGACCCTGGTTTGTTTATTCTTGTGCTATCAGACCTTGATCTCTGGTCTGTGGTGGGTCGGCCAGACTCCGGCCTCATTTTCTCCTGGCTGGATGTCTTTGGGCTCTCTCTGTTTTTCGCTCTTTCCTGTGAATTGGCCTCCGAGATCCTTAGACTGGGTCCAGGGGACGTCCCCTGAACCATCTGAGAAGCTGCACAGGCTCTAAGGCAGCCACACGCCAGGCTTAAGGAGGGGGAAGCCTGGCCTTCCCAGTTTTCCAGCTCCTGCCCATCTTCCTTCAGGTTCATCAGCTCCTCCCGCCAGGTGCCCTCCTGGACCAGGTTCAGTAAGATCTCAGAGATCCCCATAGTCTCCTGGTACTGGTTGTGAAAGCACAGGCCCCAGAGCTGCTTGGCTGAGCCTAAGGCCAATTTCTGTCACTTCCTGGCTGGTGATGGTGGAGAAAGAGCCTTCCCAAGCTCATCTGCACTAAGGATCTGACAGGCCTGGCATGGAGTTGGATCCACTTGCAATGCACTCTAAATTCAAGGTGCCTGTTATTTTAGAAAGGCCTATTGTATGGGAGTTCACAGGATGCCAGATAAAGAGCTGGTTTGGGACTTTCGAATAGCTGGGTTTCTGTGTGGGAATGATGAGGGGAGCGTTATCTGTGGGCATCACCTTTAACTCCATTATGGGCTAAAACAAAGGGCAAGTGATACTGAAGTGACCTGATCCCTGTTTCTAAATTAAAAAGGGACTGTCTCTGGACAGTGACAACCTCTTGCTTCTAATCACACAGGACCTCGTGAGAGAATAAATGAAAGCCCTGCCTCGTGGTGCTAAGCTGCAGAGATTTCATAGCTCTTTATCAGCCCTTCAACCAATTCAGCCCTTAGCAATAGCTGATCGTAGCAGACTCTACTTATCAGGAATACTTTGTTTACCAAATCAAATAGAAAAATATATTTTTAATATGTTCTGGGATCATATTCAGGAACAAAAACACTAGGCATTTTAGAAGAATGCAAACCATTACCCATCTTGTTCCACCTATAAATCTTGATTCATTTAATAAAATAGTTTGAATCCAAATATGAATTCTCTTGTGTAGACAGGCAACATGCCCAAATCACCATTTATTTTTTTCAGCTGAGCCATGAGTTGGACTCAGGTGATAGGAAGTGTTATAGCTGAAGGCCTGAGAGCTGCATGTGTGGCTGGTGGTGTGATTTTGTTTGCGCTCACCCATTCTCCTCTCCCTTCTTCCTTCTCTCCTTTTCTCTATTCCTTCCATCTATCAGATTGGCCCAGATCTTCAAATTGGCACAGAACGTCCTAATTTTAGTGAAAAAACCAGGCATACTCCCCTAGAGGTCATAGGGATGCAGTGAATACACCCCCTGGCACTTACCTGGTCCCCCTGCAGAGTGCCTTATTTTTAGTCACCCCCTGCTGGTCAGTGGAGCGCATGGCTAGATGCTGAATTCAGGTTCAGGAACCTGTCTCCCTGGCCTGGGAAGTGCAGCCTGAGCTCACTGAGGAGAGGGCCTCTGGGTGACTGAGGAGCCTGACAGCACTGCTCCGCTAAAAAGACAACCACCTCTCGGCCTGAAGCCCAGATTCTTCCTAACAGCAGAGGAACCATGGACCAAAGTCCAGAGCAATTGCAGCACTGAACTCTGGGGAGGCAGCTTCTCTCACCATTGTCTGGATTTGAAAAAGCCCAGGCTAGCCCCACCCCTGGGAATGTCTCCAACTCAGTAATTATCCATGGAGGTACCCACATTCCACCTCATCACCCCAATCATCCTGCCATGCTCTTTTCTACGTGGTGGGTGTGGGCAAATCTTTAGAGCTCCTAGTAATCTCCCCTGACCTGTGACTCACTCAAGATACAGTCTCTACTAGGAAAACCCACAGGGAGCTCCACTCCTGATGACCATGCCCCCCTGTGTGGGGCAGCTGTACTGGCTGTTATTAGTGATCTTACCAATATCCTTCCTGCAATGCAGGACAGCCACTGGCCCACAGAACCCTGCTGTACCTTAAACACAGGACAGACAACTGCTACCCCCTCCTTCCTCACCCATGTGGAGCCCTGACCCCTCCTGTGGGGCTCAGTGAGGGACAATTCACTTCTGTATTTACACCCTTGTCTGACAGGGAGCCAGTGGTCTGCTGGTCTTGACCATCTGTTGGTCTAGTGTCCACCATTGCTTTCCTAAGATGTACAGTCTTCAAATGAGAACCCCAGGGGAGTGAGGTTCCCCCCACCGCAGGGGCTAGCTCAGCTCATCCTGAAGACCAGGGAGGGGTTTCAAGGGGTCATGGGGGCAGGGGACATCACAGACACAGATTCACACAACTTCTGGCTCCCTCTTATGTTTACAATGGCATCAAGAGCAGAGCACAGATGCAAAGGTGGCCTCTAGGTAGGAGATAGGACAGCTGCATTTTTAGGAAGGTCAGTCTCAGTTTAGTGTTAACCATTTATACTAAATGGTTTATTGGTAAATTGGGTCAACAGATGTCAACACTCATGGCAACAAATACAGGTGGTCTTTGAGGGGGAAAGAGTGAAACACAAAATTGTCCTCATAAGGGTTAGGACTGAAGCCAGTCCACAGGAGGCCTCAGAGGACCTGTAGAACCTCAGGGGTGAGGCCCAGAAACCCAGGTCAGGATCTCTGAAAAGGCAGCTTTGGCCCTGGCTTTAGCTGTGGTGACCACTGGACGTTTGTATTTCCTGAAGCAGTAGGAATTGTTGGTAAATGGGAAGGCTGCTCCATTAATGAATTTTAAATCCAGAAGCTGCTTCATATGAGGGAGGCTTTAAAAAGTGCTGAGAGACTGGCTGGGTATGAGGAATGCCCTGCCCAGCTTTTGAAGAGGCTGGTCCTGTTGTGAGGGCCCTGGTTCTATTTAGCTGGCCTGTCTGTGGCACCTTGGGCAGCTGCTGATGACACAGTGACCTACGGATGCGGCTTCTCTCACCACGTTCTCCTTGGGCCCATTATAGTTCCTTGGGGGAGAGTTGGGCAAGTGGGAATATCTGGTGAAACTGGAGGCACTTGGTGAAGGGGGACACCCGAGGAAGCCAGGCATGCCTAGTGAAGCAGGGATGGGAAGAGCCTGGTGGCTGGTGGAGATAGGTTATCCAGGGATACCTCTAAGGCTGTGGGAAGGAGAGCATTGTGCACAGGAATAAGATGTGCCCTAGTCACCTTTGCTGAGGTGTCATTTCCCATGGAAGTCACCTCATCCCTCCCCCCTTCTCATCACATTGTCCCGCCACTTAGTGGCAAAGACAGGCTGTGAAACATAAACCAAAAGCATCTTTCCAGTCCCATAAGAGTCTTGGCACACCAACAATGGGATCTTGGCCCAGATGCAATTTTTTTTTCGCTTGTAAAGCCACAACTAAGGCAATACAGTGTAAGAGGAATCCAATGGGGCTTATGATCCAATGGTCTAGGATGTATCTTGGCTTTGCTGTTTTCCAGGTGCACAACTTAGAGGAAAATTATGAATGTGCTCTGGGTCTCTGTATGTCAATAAAATGGTTGTAATAAAAAGCACTTACAAAATGTAGTGAGCTGCTGAAGGGAAGGCTGTGCCTCACATGATGAGGGGCATGGAAGCAGGTTCTACCAGTAGGCGCTATGTGGGGTGATGGGGCTGGGGTGTTCTACAGCTGCCACTTGTGTGGTGCTGGGTGAGTTACCTTCTCTGAACCTCAGTTCTATCACCTTTTCACCTACCTTTGGGGTCCTTGGGATACATGAGATAATGTGGGCCCAGTGACTAATGTAGGGCCTGCCCAGGGCACTGCCCCGTCCATGGTGGCCGCAATGACAACTAAGGTAATGTGACTTTAGAAGCTCATGGCAGTCCCAACTCACTTAGAAGACTGTTATGCTGCTCAGCAGTCACTAACAGGACACTGAAGTGACATGCAACCACCTCCCCCACTGGTCAGAGAACTGGGTTGTGTTGTGTCTATCCAGTGAGCTGTGAGACCACACCTGCTTCATTCAGCTGTCCTGACAGGTTTGGCCCTAACCCTACACATATGAACATCCACACCATATGATACCTCGTGCTGGTCCTTGGGAAGGACTTGGTGGAGCTTCAAGAAATACAGAAAGGGATAATGCACTGGAAATGAAAGCTTTTCCAACTGGAAAGGCAGGGGCTAAGAGAAGTGGGAAGTTGGTCTAGTAGGAGACACGGTGTCTGGGCACAGAAGGGTTAGTGTAGAGCAACCATGATGTGGTAGTGAGATGGCGGGACATGACATACAGCGTTGGTTCTACTTCTTAACCAAATCCAAAGTCATGGAACTTCGGGCACCTCTTAAACTTCAAATAAACCTTTTTAGGACAAATACAAAGAAGCCCATTTCATACAGTGGTTCCTGATAAATAAACCTGGAGAGATTAGGCTAAAATGATGGGACGGTACAAGCAAGCCAGGGGATGATTACCCAAACACTGGGAATAACAGCAGCCACTCCACCTCCTTCACATGACCCTGGCCAGGAGCTGGGCTCTGTGTTCACACACTTACCAGCAATCCTAGGAAGCGGGCCTCACTTATCCTCTTCTAGAGATGAGGTTCCAAGAAATACACCCATTTTACCCAGGATCACACAGCTGGAAAGTAGTACAACTGGATTCAAGTCCAGGTTGGTTTGATCCCAAATCCCCGCTATCACTGGATTACTCTGATTCTTACAGGGGCATTTGGATTTCTTCCATATTTTTTTTAGAGCACATTTTTGAAGCAGCTATTACAACCAAATGGTAGAAGATCTTGGACTTGACCTAGGAAGGCAGTGCTAATAATTTTCACAATATTAAGTGTTTAAAGTCAAGGGTGAGGGAGATCAAACCTGAGTCCTTAATCCAGGACAGTGATTCCACACACTGGAATCACCAGGCTGTACCCAATCAATCAAATCAGAAATTTGGGGCTGGGATCCAGGCAGCAGGAATGCTGTAGGTGCTGGGATGAAACCATTGCCCTAGAGAGATGGTCTCAGCATCCACTGAGAGTATCAGAACAACAGTGCATGTGAACAGTGTTCCGGTGGAACTTAAGCAGTCAGAGATGATGATTCTCATCTTAGGAGACTCTCCTACTGTTTTAGCAATCGAGTCCTTGGGATACATGAGATAATGTGGGCCCAGTGACTAATGTAGGGCCTGCCCAGGGCACTGCCCCGTCCATGGTGGCCGCAATGACAACTAAGGTAATGTGACTTTAGAAGCTCATGGCAGTCCCAACTCACTTAGAAGACTGTTATGCTGCTCTTCAATTATTTTAAAAAGAAACAACTGTAAGTGAAACCTAAGAAATAGTATTAATAAAAAAAGTCTTAAAATAGCTAAAAGATAATTTTTGTTAAATAATGAACACTCATGAAACAGCAATGAAATGGTATTAAAATGTCTGTGATTATTTCTCAGCATTCGTCTGATAACTAAGCGGCATGAAGCAGTAGTTGCACTTAAAAAATGACAAGAAAATAGCTATTCATTTAGTTGACAGAGAAGGTTCATCTCCTTCTAAGATCACTAGCGCCCCTGCTTATCACCAAGCGAGCGCCAACACTGGTCTTTATGCTGAGATGGTGTCCACAGTTCCTGGAGCAAACCTCGGCGTCCTTCCGGGAGGAGTCTTGGGCCAGACTGTGGCCTGCTCCCCTCACCATAGATCAATGAGGCCCAAGGTTGTAGATTGCTGTGTGGTGACTGCTAAGTTTGGACATGACAAGGGAGGCTGGATGAGCCTAGGCTGGGGAGAGGGAGAAGGAAAGACTGGGCCTGGGGACAGTCCCACACTGTCTGACTTGGTATTCTTAGGGCTGCACCCATTGAAGACCAGGGACAATAGGGTTCCTGCCAGCAGCTTTGTCTGTCTTTCTGATCAGCCCTGTTTCTTTTCCACAGGGAAGGTACATGGACTGGGGAAATGACAGAGGAGTCAAGCAGGGCATCAGACAGACTAGTGACACGTCCCCAGCCTTCTGCCTATTGCACCATATCCCATAAAAAATAAACACAGTTTTACTATTTGTATATTGCTAGTGCTATGGCTTTCCAGGCACTGGCAGGCTGCCAAGAGCTGCACTGCCACTCGTCCACCAGAACCCATCCAGACACAGCCTCAGGGTAGGGATCTTTGGAGCTTCCACTTGGAAGGGTTACCAGTGCCCAGCTGTCTCCTGTTCTACAACGTGTTGTGAAAATAAAGGCTAAAAACAAAACAAATCGATGAGTAGAAAACTTCAGGGTGTTATGGAGTTGTTTGGCAATAATTTATACTACACAGCGTCACACAGGTGTTTCTCCCCTGCTAGCCCTGCTCGCTCTGCGTGGGCACAACACTGGCCCCGAGTTCTTCTCCTTCGTGCGCGGAAGAAGCTCATAGGTGATTGTTTTTAGAGAGGTAGGCAATGAGGGCCACGGCCACGCCCACGTAGATGCCAGTTCCGATGGTGATGGAGAGCACAGCCAGGAACAGGGCCCGCCGAGAGCTGGTGCTGGCCTGGTGGAAGTCCCCCTTGGCTACGGCTTTATTGGTCTGCAGAGTTGAAAAGAAAGGAGGAGGAAGAAAAAGGAAGTCAAGAGGAGCAAGTCAGGACAGATGAAGAGCGTGTGTGGCTCACTTCTGGCTCCCTTCCAACCTTGAACCTGACTGGTTCCAGGGAGCGAGGACTCGCTGAGGGAAACTGTGCCTGCTCGGAGCTGGTGACAGCAGTTCTCTCTAACTGGCAAGAAAGGAATGGGGGACTGATGCTTATGACTGCTTCTCCACTGCAAGGCACTTAAAGTGAAAAAAAAGAAAAAAGAAAAGGGCCTCCAGCAAACACCCATGGTCAGCAGTAGCCCAGTTGAGCACCATAAATGAGGGGCCTGGGGTCTCTCTCGGGCAGCAGTACACCAGGGATGAATAGCTACCACACCTCCAGTGCCCTGCTTTCTACCCAATAATGCCATTTCCTTTCATCTGAATAACACTAAATTTTCTAAAATATGTTTACACTTTATTTAATCTTTACAGGATGGGAGGAGTGTGGGGAAGGGTATTATGGTTCTCATTTCCCAGAAAAGATACTGTGGCATGAGATTATTAAATTGACCACAGGATACCTGACACTCTACTCCTCAGCTGGTGGCCCTAGAATCATGCTTCCCTTACCGTCTCCCTTCCTTGCACAGCTAGACTTGTTACAACTCATCCTTCAATACAGTGGTTTGAAGTAAGAGCAATATTGAGACATCTGGTTGCTCAATTACATAAAACGGCATTAGTTTAATTGTACTCATTTCTTATGATCATGAGGTGGCAGGAACGTGGTTTTGGATGTTGAATCTGATTTGGTATTTTTTGGTAGACCCACGTATTCCCTCTCACTCCCTTCCTTTCTGAAGGAAGGTTTCTGGCCAGGTCTCATTTTCATGTGTCACCAGTGGTATTTCTGCATTGCGTAGGCAGGTATAGGAGTCAGTATATTTTTTACTCAAATTGAAAACACCAAGGCCTTTGCAATGGACCACAAAGGGTGAAACTTCAAAAGGACTCACAAAATGAATTTCCGTTCTCTGTGGTCCAGACACCATCTGATGAGGTCTGCATCCCTGTGTCAGGTTGAGAAGGGACTTGTGTCTGCTTCATGGCAGCTCTCTCTTTCCCCTAATTTCTGGATCGCGAAGGCCAGTTTTTAATCCTCCTCCCTCAATATTTTGGCTTGGAAGTGAGCTTGGGATCTAACCACCAATGACTTCTAATGAAGCAGGGCTAAGGAAATGCAAAATGGGAAGTCTCCTAGGGCAGTAGTAATTAAGTCTTAATTAGCTGAGTTTCATTTTCTAGTAGTACTCCTACCTTCCAAGACCCTAGAACATAATTCACTGTCACTGCCCATCTTCAGCCCAGCAGCCATCCTCTATTAAAATGTCATTTGCTGCTATCTCTACCATTAGCCCTGTCCTTGTCCCCATCCGCCCACAGCTCTGCTGCCGGAGCAGTACATACAGAGAGGAAGGCAAGGTGGACACTGCAATCCTTACCCCTGGACTCAGGACCCTGCAGGGAATTCCTGTGTCTCAGAGGACTATCCCATGAGAATTCACACATTTTAGTAGTGCCCCCCCTCCCTTTTCTGTTTCATTGATCTCCATGCCTCTTCTTATGCCAGTGCCAGGCTGTTTTGATTACAATGCCTTTGTAGAGTAATTTGATATTGGGCAGTGTGATATCTCCAACTTTGTTCTTTTTCAAGATCGCTGCAGCTATTCGAAATCTTTTTTGGTTCCATATACACTTTTGGGATATTTGTTCTAGATCTGTGAAATATGCCATTGGCATTTTAATAGGAATTGTGTTGAATCTATAGGTTGCCCTGTGTAGTGTGGACATTTTAGTGATGTTAATTCTTCCTATCCATGAACACGGTATATGCTTCTACTTATTTGTATCTTCCTCAATTTCTTTCTTCAATGTCCTGTAATTTCCTGAGTACAGATTTTTTTTTTTACCTCAGTTAAATTTATTCCTAGGTACTTTATATTTTTTTGTTGCAATAGTAAATGGGATTGTTTTCTTAGATCTTCTTTCTGATACTTCATTATTAGTGTATAAAAATACAACTGATTTCTGATTATTCATTTTATATCCTCCTACTTGGCCAAATTCATTTATTAGAGCTACCCCCACTTACCTGGTTGTAAAGATACTTAGAAAACCCAATTTTTAAATTCAAGAGTAAAAGTAAAACATCAGTGCTAAAGCTCATGAAAACAACAGACTTCCTTGAGTAATGTATTATTTAAACCGAGGAAATGAAAATGGTATAAACAGGGCACACAACAAGCACATGCGTTCTGTCTAAAATCTCTACCACCAGAAACATGATGCATTTTCCATCAGCATTTGCTGAAGAGGCAAGACTTCTCTATCCCCTATCTATCCCTGCTTACCATGCCTCACTCCACAGTGGCAGACATCAAGGTTGGCAAGCTGGGAGGAGGACAGGAGAGGAGAGATCATACCCCTCCTTCCCAGTGTGCAGACATGCCATTGGTAACTACATTTTAAAAGAACAGCACTATATAGCAACCCCCAGAATGGCTCAAATGGAAATGTGACCCAGTACAAAATGTCAGCAACAATATGGAAAAACTAAACTTGTTATCCACTCCTGGTGAGAGTACATTTGTATCACTACTTGGGGAAACTTCAGTACTTCTTATAGTTGAACATATAGCTACATTATACAACTATTCCCTTCCTGGTAAATACTCTACAGAAATTATCCCTATGTTCACCAAAAGATATTGACAAGGATGTTCATAGCAATATTAATCATTGTAGCCCCCAGATGGAAATTCAGGCAAATGCCCAACAACTGTAAAAAGTATAAATAATAATGGTACCCCAACATGGTAATGAAATAAATCTCAGGAACATAATGTTGACCAGAAGAAGTCTAACACATGATGTTATTCATATAAAGTACAACATAGGCCAAAATAATCTATGCTATTTGTTGGCAAAGAAGTCAGGTTAGTGGATAGCTATGGGGAAGGTCAATAATTGGAAGAAAGCACAGTTTAAAAAATATAATTTTGCACCCCAAGATAATTTTAGAAATGATTCTAGCAAAAATTAAATGAACAAATAAGAAGCATCAATAAAGAATACAGAAACTCATTTTATGAAACTATAGAAGAAAAGGAATGAGATGCTAATTTCCCTATAAACAGATGTAAATGAGATTCATCAAGGTGTGCCCCGGCCTTTTTTCTCCAGGCTGCTCTGTGGAGGCCTTTGTATTTGCAGTGGCGTTTTCATTACTCATCATTATTTGAATCCTGGACTCATCCATATCTTCATAGGAGCATGGCCTGCCCCCTGCTGAGGGATAGGCCCCTGGGGGCTCTTTAGGCTTCCATCCCAGAGCACAGCAGCCGTACACTCATACTTGCCTCTCTCCCTGCATACTGGGCCCTTCACCCAGCAGGGGCGGCATGTTTCAAGGGCCTAAACGGGCTCAGTGCATGTTCACTCAATGAATAAGCCACAGAGGAATACCCAGTGGCAATTGGCCTTTTCTCTCACCATTCTGAGCACAACATGCTTTAGTCAGAAACACTGCCACTCCAAATAGGAACCCCTTGGATGCATCTTCACAGCTGATAATCACTGGTCTTATACAGAATCTACAAGCTGATGATAGAACCAAGCGCATCTAGAAAGAAAATATTTACAGGCCTCAGCATCCATGGTGCCATGCTATGGATGCTGAGGCCTGTTCAGCTCTGCTGAGTGCCTGGAAGGACTTGGCAATCTAAGTGTGGGCATGAGGCAATGCTCTGCATGATAGAAGGAGGGGTACTTGCTGCTTCTCAGGGAATACAGGAGGTGAGAAGGAGGCTGGAGAAAGCCTGCCCAGGTGAGTGCTATGGAGGAGCTTTCTGTGATTGGTGGAGATGTTTCATGTCTGTGCTGTCCAGCATGATGGCCACTAGCCACCTGTGGTTATTAAACACAAGTGCTATAGGGTCATGAGAAAACATGGCAGAAGATTCCACAGGGAAGAGACGTGAGGGAGAAGGACCTCAGTGCTGGAGTGAACCAAAAAAGAAGGCAAAATGTCTAAAACTGAGGTTCAAGGAGTCTACCAGGCTGTGCACTGCATGTGGGGCACCCCCCAGGCTCCTGGGAAATGGGCTCACACACGCCTGCCTTGTGTGTATCATGTGTGAGCTTATTTTACTGCCCACCCAATTTGGTTCAGTGTCTGGTTGAGGAAGGAAACAGCTAACCCATGACAAGTGAATTTGCAGATAACTTGGGGAGGCCTTTGGACTTCCGTATGGCCTGGCACGAGCTTACCTGTATTTGGGGTGTACACAGGGCTCCTTTACACTTGTAATTGGGAGACACACTGACCCAGGCCTTCGGTGACCCTGAGGCAAGGACTTCTAAACGGAAGGCCCTCCCCTCATATGTGACCATCTCCCCTTCTCAAGCCAGCCCAGAGCTGCTCTGCGTGGCCTAGGCTTGGTCTCTCTCAGATGGACCAGGAACCTCGGGTTAATGTTTCTCTTAGCTCTGGACTCAGTTTCCTATAGGCTTTGGCCAAAGCCTTCATTTATGTGTGAGTTTGGAAAACACCCACTATTTTTAAAAAATATATTTTATTGATTTTTTACAGAGAGGAAAGGAGTGGGATAGAGAGTTAGAAACATCGAAACATCGATGAGAGAGAAACATTGATCAGCTGCCTCCTGCACACCCCCTACTGGGGATGTGCCCGCAACCAAGGTACATGCCCTTGACCAGAATCAAACCTGGGACCCTTTAGTCCGCAGGCTGACACTCTATCCACTGAGCCAAACCAGTTAGGGCAACACCCAGTATTTAAAAAAAATGTTTGTTTGGCGATTTCAGAGAGGAAGGGAGAGGGAGAGATAGAAATATCAATGATGAGAATTATTGATTGGCTGCCTCCTGCACACCCCCTAACTGGTGATCGAGCTCCCAACCTGGGCATGTGCCCTTGACCAGAATCAAACCTGGGACCCTTCGGTCTGCAGGCCAATGCTCTATCCACTAAGCCAAACTGGCAAGGGCAGAAAACACCTGCTATTGATTGAGGTTTTGGAAAAATGATCTTCCCCTGAGATATGTTCCTGCTGTTTTGTTTTTCTTGCACACTTATTTTAGGGGTAAGGTCGGGTGTTTCCAGGTTCCATTAAATACAAAGATATACAGTATTCTCTCTGCTCCTGTTGAGGACCGGGTCCAGGCACAGCCAGGAGGGCCTTAACAGACAAGCCCATGCCGGACCCCAGCCTCCGAGATGTGTGATGGGCTCCCCAAGACACTCGCTGCCCCTGCAACCATCTCTTCAGAAATGTACAGCTCACTGGGGGGTTGGGGGCTCATTTCCCTCTAGTACTAGTCTCTGGCTGGCTGGTTTACATTTCTCTGCATTATCACAAAGTTTGTTTCTAGTATTTATTACTGCCTAACATTCGCTATGCATTCACCAGGCACTCGGCGCTGTACTTGAAAAATAGGCAGACTCAGTGTAATATTCTGTATAACAAGATAATGTAGACATACTACACCTCGAGGATGAAAAACCTCTCAGACACAGGTGGTTTCACACACAAGCCTCAACACACACGTTTCTTTCCTTACATGAATTTAATTCCAGGTGTATTTTCATGCACCCTCCCACCCCCACTGCTCTTTTGAAGCAACTCTTCTATTTTAAGCCATTAAACATATATCTGTTGTTAGTTAGGTCTGAAGGGCAGAAAGGTATGTTACAAAACAAATGTACCAACCGTGTCTGAGTAACTGGTTCACCTGGGTTTGAGTCCTGGCCTCCATAGAGCTGCCCCGCCTGTCCTTGGTTTGGATAGCTGCACTCAGAGGGAGGGACTTCCCACAGAGATGTCTGCAGTTCCTTTCATCAAGGTCACCCCTTCTGTGGATCTTATTTTACAGGGACCACGGCATCATAAACATAACAACATAAATATAAATGGAACAACCGTTACTGTGCCCAGCCCATGCAGGACACGTGAGCTGCTATTATCTCTCCATCTGCACATGAGATCAGAGAAATCTCAAAGCCTTTAAGCCACTCAGCTCACGAGTGGCCTTCCCAATGGGCCTGAAACAGTTTCACGCTCTTGTATGCTCTCACATGCTAAGCTCTGGTCCCAACCAGAGAGAAGCCTGCCTTGGTTCCCCACACACTCAGGTTTTCTCTGCTGTGAGAGAAGGGTTGGGAGGCTGGGACTCCTCCAGCAACAGCCCAGGAAACTTAATCCATCCAAGCAAAATGGGAACCCCTGGAGGAGGGTGAAGGGGCGCCTTCCACTTAGCCCTGCCCCCTGGTGCCCTCTTACTGCCACCTCCCCCCATTTAGGCTGGTGGTTAAGACTCAGCCTGCCATCCACATTCTCAAATACCCTCTCTCGAATCTCCTACCCAGTGCTGCCCCATTGCACTCCTGTTCTCTTCTGGGTGTCACTGGCACTCAGGTTGGTAGGGAGTAACAATGATAATAAGAACTTTATTAAATCCGAATTATAGACAAAATCAGAGGGACTAAAATTTGCTACCTTCATTTCTTAAACATGAACAGTTGTAACTGACCAGAAATTTGTATACTGGCTTTCCCTGTGTCCTTCATATTTTTTTTAAACATTTGTTTTCATAAACATAACACATACTAAGTATAAGACTCATAGAGAAAGTGCACAATTTATAAATTAATAAATACACAGTTTGGTGTATTACAATGTGCACACAGCCATGTAACCATCATTTGGAACAAGAACAGAACAGTATGGCCACTTGAAAGCCTTCCACTGCCCCTTTGTTGTCACTCTTCCCCAGCAATAAACAGTCCTGATTTAGCCTAGATCAGTGATTTTGTGCTATAGCAGGCACACTAGGTGTGCTGCAAGATTCTTTAGAATTTGCAAAACCTGACTATTTAGTCGAGGGCACTGACTTCTTTTCCCTTAGATTGTCAAATTAAAAAATGACAACAGCTAACAAAACAACAGCCGTCTGGTGTAAATGAATCAAAATTATACCTATTTTTTTGTCAGATAGGCAAAAATGTATTTTTTGGCAGGCCACAGAATTTTAGTAATTAGTTTATGTGTGCCATGAGGTAAAAAAAAGGTTAAAAATAGCTGGCCTAGATTGTGTGGCCTGCTTTGGAATTTCCTGTAACAAGTCCTATAGTATAAAAACTGGCTTCCACCCTAGCTGGTTTGGCTCAATGGATAGAGTGTCAGCCTGTGGAGTGAAGGGTCCCAGGTTCGATTCCGGCCAAGGGCACATGACTGGGTTGTGGACTTGATCCCCAGTAGGGGGCATGCAGGAGGCAGCCAATCAATGATTCTCTCTCATCATTGATGTTTCTATCTCTCCCTCTTCCTTACTCTCTAAAATCAATAAAGAATATATATAAAAAATTGAAAACTAAACACTGGCTTCCTTCATTCTGTGAGATTCATCCCTGTTGCATGTAATTACAACATCATTTATTCTCTAGTGTCCTGCTGCATAAATATACTATGATTTATTTGTCCACTCTCCTGTGCAAAGGCATCTGGGTAGTTTCCAGTTTTTGGCTATTATGAATAGGGCTGCTCTGAACATAAACATTCTAGCACATTTTTATGATCATCTATATTTATCTCTGTTGGGTATACAGCTAAGAATAGAACTACTAGTAATAGGGTATGTATATATTCAGTTCATAAAGTAGTTTTTATAATCATAGTAACTGATGAATGCAGGGTTTTATAAAATACATGGTACAAAAGATTTCTAAACTAAACCATCAACAGTGGTCACAAATACTTCTGTACCTCTGAAGCCTTTTCCGAAAGACATGTGATGAACTTTTCAGTGGATCTGTCTGTTATTTATTAAATTCTTAAAAGGTTATACTTTTTGTTTCTTGATTTATCAAGTTATCAACTATTTATCACTGACCACCTATTGTCCTTTCTTATAAAACTTCCTGCCCCCTGCTCCCACCTCCCATTTGTCACCTATTCCCTTCCCCCACCTTCTAATGCATTGAGTTAACTCTTTATCTGACCAAGCCAAGCACACTGGTATTGCTTCTTCTCTTCTAGCCTTGATTACTATAGTTTCTCATATGTTATGGAATTATTCATTTTCCTTACCACACTCGCCAATAGCCTTTCCATATATTTTTTTCATTATATGATCAAACGTGTCAGATAACCTATCCATTTTTTTGCCTTATTTTCCTGGAGACCACACTCCCGGGATCTGCTATCCTTCTGCTTCAATTTAATAGGATTGCTCTTTGATGCCATCCCTTTAATTGTATTTTGAGATTTCCCTTTGCTTTTCCTCTAAGTTAAAATCCCCCCCCCCCCCCCCCCCCAGGTCTTTTCTGAGGAAGACTCATCCCTGCAGTATATGCTATTGAGAACCCCTGAGAACTATTAGTGTGTGGATGATATGTAAGACTTTACATATATATAAATGACCATATATTACCCTGCCGCCATCACCACCACCACCACCACCACACTTGATTGATGGTTTGGCTAGGTATAGAATTCCACATTGGATATAATTTTCCCTCAGATTTCTGAAGACATTTTCCCATTTTCGAGCCTGTCTAAAGGTCTAGAATCCTCCTTATACCCCACTCACTATTAAAACCTGCTTCTTCTCTCTATATGCTTTTAGGAATTGCCCATTTATATACCGGATTCTGAAATGTTAATTTGAAAGGTCTTGATATTAAATCTCTGAATTAATCCTTCAATTGTCTCCTTTTTTTTTTGTACTACTGTCCATCTCTGGCCTTTTGTTAATATTTTATGGGAGATCTAAACTGTTGAAAGGTATTTTTTTACTTCCTGCATTGTCTCTTTATTTGTCCCTCCTCTTACCCTCACCCATAAATTCAGTTCTCATTTTTTCAGATTAGAGGCATTCTCAAATGTCAGGCAATCACTGTGGCTACTTGACATTTAAGAGCACCAAAGGTCAACTAGATGCTCTGTGTGCTACTGAGATGTTCTATATACCTACATTTCCAAAAGCTGCTATTTTTGTTTCTTGTTGGTCCATGTCCATTCTCTTTTTCTTTCATGGTTTTATGATTTTTATTTTAACATTTTAAACATAATCCTATATAATAAAAGGCTAATATGCAAATTGACTGAATGGCGGAACGAATGTTCACTATGATGCGCACTGACCACCAGGGGACAGACGCTCAATGCAGGAGCTGCCCCCTGGAGGTCAGTGTGCTCCCACAGGGGGAGCACCACTCAGCCAGAAGTTGGGACATCCCCTGAGGACTACTGGACTGTGAGAGGGTGCAGGCTGGGCTGAGGGACCCCCTCCCTCTCCCCCGAGTGCATGAATTTCATGCACTAAGGCCTCTAGTTTAAATACAAAGTAATTTCAGTAAAGTTATAAGTTAGGTTCATGTGTACTCATTGATCCTTTGCCACTTGTGTGGTAGTGTTGCCTATTCACTACTTTAAGAAATTTTGATGGACTCTTGATGGGGAAAGTTTATAAACCAATCAACTCATAATGTCTTGCTTCCTCATATTTTTGATTAAGAGAGACATTTGTGACATTTTTGTGTGATCTTTTCCTACAGAACTAGTTCAGCCTGTTGCCATGTCCCTAAGATAATATTTGGGACATGGCCCTGGTGAGCAACAACGCTTACAGTTGACTTCTTTGTAGGAATGCAAGGCAGGTAAATTCAAGAATGCTGGCCTTATGAGTAAACATATATGAAAAAATTTAAAAAAAGATACATCAATAAGAAAACATTAATGAAAAATAAAAGTATGAAGAAAAAGACAAGAAATTTCTTGGTACACTGGCAAACTTACATAAGCTCACTGGCCTTGGTGGCAAAATGTGAGTTTTAAGAAGTATGAGATGTATTGCAGTTTCAAGGAACACAGATTTGTTTTCATGTTATAAAACAGTCAATTTAAGTGTTTACCACAAAACAGTAACAGCTGACAGCAGCACCTTAGGATTCTAATCCCAGCTATGTAGGTTAACATTTTGAATTCTGGGACTTAATGCTTAAAGTGAATAGTAGGACCGTTTCCTTACCTGGAGAATTTGTACAACATACAGAGTTGAATCTTCTACAATTCAAGTAAAAGAAAAACAAGTATGGAAATGGTGCTGCCCCAAGCCATTTGTATTATTTGATTCCATGATGCTGTCCCTAGACATAATGAAGCAGTGACGATGCCACATAGCACTGGATGGTATCCAAATGCAGGCGATCAGATTGGAGACACACAGTTGGACATGGTTTTTTGTGGACTGAGAATGGATAGTCAAATGTGACCAGGACACAGCACAGATTGGAAGAACTGTTTATTTCCAGCACAGCTGGCAAACTTGCAGCTTTCTGTTTATGAACCTGTTGTTTCCTGGAAGGTAGGCATAGCATTCTGCTTGTTTGCATGCTACTTCCCAGTTGGTTTACTTTCGGTGAGGCCCTTTTCAGAACAGCCCTTTTAAGAACTGGTCAGGCTGCCATGTGATAGATGAAAAAATGGAGGCTGGGAAAGACTCAAGGATGCAGTCAGCAAAGGTTTGAAAGTGGAACTCGTGTTTCTTAATCATACCCAGCACTTTTTCTGTTCCGCATGCTACCTGTTCCATGGAATATGCCAAAGGTTAGTATATACCACAGGGAGGAATGACTACCTACTTTTTAATTACAGTTGTGTTTGCATTTTCTATTCTAATTGTTTCCTGTTTCAAGAAAAGTATTTATTTTTACTATTATTGCTGGTGCTTATTTGCAAAAGACACCATGTCCTACGTTCTGGCAAGATGATAAATTGGCTGACATGGGAGATCCCCCTACGAAGATAAAAAGTGATGAAGCCCAAGGGGAATGCAGTTTAGGAGAGAGATCTGGGATCCATGTCTGGGTTTCTAGCACTTTTGAGGGGAAAGAGGCCTTGGTGTTTGGCCAGGGGAAATCCCATACACAAATCCCAGAGCTTCAAAGAGTGTCCCTGTATGAAAGGAGCTAGAAACTTCTTCCTGCGGCTTAAGAAACCAGAGGGTAAGTTTTTTGTCTGTCCTGGACCCTGAATGTACACTCAAAACCTAAGGGCCAGGCTAAAAATAGGTGCAGGCCCTGATTTTTTATATAGGCACAGTGCAGAAGCCATGCTAACGAATTAAAATATATATGGATTCAGGACTTAAGCCATGGAAAACACAGAGATGTTCTCTAAGTACAATGACAGTTTTGCAAGCTAGAGCTCATGAGTTTCCATTGGGGGGAAAAATTAATCTTAGCTCTAGATAAAACCACAATAGAAAATTATAAACTACATGGGGTGTGTGTGTGCAGAATACAATACATAAGAGGGTGGTTGGCAGATATATTTCCCAAAACAGAACAATTACTTCCAGAATTAAATGACTCCAAAACATTTCATTTTAAATCTCTATTACAATGCAAAAAGATTACAGTAATTAAAAGAATTTAAGTGATTAAGATGGAATAGAAATGCACAGTGAAAGAACAAGAGACTATATTTTAAAAAATGCAAAGTTGGAAAATTCACAGCTAGAATTTTTATAATGTCAAAGATTAAAGCAGTGAAACAAAAGGAATTTTGTTTTGGGGCTTTTAGGCAAAACCCAGTGTCCTGTGAGAAGACTGGAAAAGCAGGTCATGAGGAAGACTGGCAATGATGATGGTGGTGGTTGAGGGGGACAATGGCCAGCAGGAAGGTTGGCCTTGAGCACTGGATTTGAGTTTATTTTTGAGATATCCAAATAAAAATATCAAGCTATATATATGCATCTGGGCTGGAGTTATAAGATCAGAAGTTCACTATATATGGGTGGTAATCAATGCTATGGGTAACAATGATATAGAGTACTTGATATAAAAATAGCGTACTTGATGTAAAAATAAGTATAGAGTACTTGATATAAAAATAAAAACAATTTAAGAGTCAAATAGCAGACTGACTAGATGCAGCTGAAGAGAAAATCTATCTGCTGCATGATATTTAGAAGGGAATCAGCTAGAAATGCACAGAAAGATACAGAGATGAAAGATAAGCAACTTAGCACATAAAAAAGTCCAAAATACTACCAATAGGAATTACAGAGGAGAGAATGGGGAACTAATGAGGTCACAGCAATAGTCAGAGGTGGGAACTGTCCAAACCTATGACAGATATGCATCATCAGATTGCAGGTGTTCACTGAATTCTGAGCAGAACAAGTAGAACTGAATACACATAAAGACACACAATGGTGGAACTGAAGAGAATGGACTGAAAGAATCAACAAAAGGCTTACTCTAGACTGTCCACATTCCCACTTTACTCTTTTACCTTTAAGCATATCATTGATACCCATAGCATTGATTACCACACATATATAGTGAACTTCTGGTTTTATAACTCCAGCCCAGATGCACATATATAGCTTGATATCTTTATTTGGATATCTCAAAAATAGACTCAAATCCAGTGCTCAAGGCCAACCTTGTCATCCTTCCTGCTGGCCACTGTCCCCCTCAACCACCACCATCATCATTGCCAGTCTTCCTCATGACCTGCTTTTCCAGTCTTCTCTCAGGACAGTGGGTTTTACCTAAAGGTCTCAAAACGAAATTCCTTTTGTTTCACTGCTTTAATCTTTGACTATGCCAGCTTCTATTCCCTATCCTTCACTCTAGCTAATTTGAAAGAGGAATGGAGTACATTTTAAAAACATGCACCACATGTTCTCCCTTCTCTCTTCTTAAAACAGCCCCCAGTAGCTTCTCATCCTTAAAGGGCTTCCAAGACCTGCATGGTCTGATCCTTTCTGTCTTCTCTGTCTTGTTCTCTTCTGTCCAGCCTCCCTGGTCACTTCTCCCTGTGCCTTACCTTTAGCCTTCTTTGCCCCTACTTGCTTTCACAATAAGACATCTTCTGATTGAATGCAAGCCCTCAGACCCCAAGGAAAATTTGCCCGACTCCCAATTTGGTCACACTCCTCTCAAACATGCTTTCATGAAACTGTGACCCTTCATTTATGCCACTTATGATATTAATGTTCAGCTCACCCCCCAAAAAATGTTCAGCTCCCCACTAGACTATAAGCTCCAAGGCAACAGAGGCCACCTTCTTGTTAACTTTTTTATCTTCAACATTTAACACAGCACCTTGCACATTAACGGCATTAAAATATTCCTTTAATGAAGGACTTTCACAGGTTCTTATTTCATAATTATATCCACAATACATGAGTGAGTCAGTATCCTCTCTTTTTCTTTCTTTCTATAAACAGGTATACCAGTTAATAATGCGATTTTTTTCAATAGATGGAGTTACACATATGTTGATATATATAAGATTTTATATGTATGCTTGTTGTATTGACAACAAGCTTCAAAACTTCATATGTCAAATTTGCTGAAGGTGTTATCATAGATATTTTAATGCTTAAAAATGTTGAACTTTGTGCTAAAAAAGAGCATTTGCGGGAAGTTTTAATTCATTACTTTATTTTGAAGATAAGTTATCATATACTTCGGGGAGCTTATGGTGAATATGCTCCATCTCAAAATACTTCTGAATGCTGCTTTAAACACTTTAAAAGTGATGATTTCAATGTGAAAGACAAAGAACGTCCAGGTCAACCAAAAAAGTTTGAAGACCAACAATTACAAGCATTATTGGACGAAGATGTGTGTCACACTCAAAAACAACTTGCAGAAAGATTAAACATTGCTCAGCAAACGATTTCCAATCTTTTACAAGCGATGGGAAAGATTTCAAAGGAAGGAAAATGGGTGCCACATCAACTAAACAAAAGACAAATGGAAAACCAAAAAGTCATCAGTAAAATGTTGCTTCAAGGGCACGAAAGAAAGTCTTTTTTGCATCAAATCGTGATTGGCGATGAAAAGTGGATTTATTTTGAGAATCCCAAATGCACAAAATCATGGGTTGATCCAGGTAACCATCAACATCAACTGTAAGGCCAAATCGCTTCAGAAAGAAGACAATGTTCTGTGTTTGGTAGGATCAGGAAGGTGTGGTGTATTATGAGCTTCTAAAACCAGGTGAAACCATTAATACTGATCACTACGGACAACAAATCATCAATTTGAACCACGCTTTGATAGTAAAACGACCAGAATGTGCCAAAAGACACGGCAAAGTAATTTTCTTCATGATAACACACCATCACACACTTCAAAACCAGTTAAAGACATGATAAACGATCTTGCCTGGGAAGTATTAAACCACCCGCTGTATTCACCAGACCTTGCTCCTTCAGATTACCACTTGTTCTGATCGATGGCACACGCAGTTTCTGAGCAGCACTTCAAAACATACGAAGAAGTGGAAAATTGGGTCTCTGAATGGTTTGCCTCAAAGCAAGAAAGGTTCTATTGGGACAGTATCCACAAATTACCTAAAGATGGGGGAAATGTGTAGTTAGCGATGGACATTACTTTGAATAAAACACTTTTGATGTTTCTCTTGAAATTATCGTGTTTTCTTTGATTATAAAATCCGCATTATTAACTGGTACACCAGTATAGTTCTATTGATTTTAGGGAGGAACAGAGAGAGAGAGATAGAAACATCAATGATGAGAGAGAATCATTGATTGGCTGCCTCCTGCATGCCCCCACTGGGGATTGAGCCGACAACCTGGGCATGTGCCCTTGACCGGAATTGAAGCTGGTACCCTTCAGTCGCTGAATCAGTACCTTTTCCAACATGAACTCAAACACCATGCTGACTTGTGACGACAGCAATGATGCATCTTACAGACATAGGCCTTTGTTAGCTGTTAATATCACAATGTTTATTGTTGAAAGTGAGTCTGACTCAAGTGGCTTGGCCTCTGTGTGGCTGTGCTCAGCTTGCACACTCATTTATGACATTTATCTCTCTCCCTCTTATGACAGCTTGCTTAGCAGAGAGTTGCATGTGTATGTCCTAAAATCATTTTGCATCTACTGCCAGCAAGTAGCCCATGCTGGTCCTCATTTTGGGCTCACTCCTGACCATCTGGCCTCTTCCTGAGGAACCTCACTGCCTTCGGGTTGGCTGCAGAGTCTGCCAGCTGGGGGTGTGCACTTTCCAATTATACTCCCTCAGGATTCAGTCATTTGTTTTTATTTTCCTGCTACAAGAATTCTTGACCTGAAGAAACCCCAAATGTGTGATGGTGACATAGTGAAAAAGAGAAAGTTGGGCCTCAGAACTTATTGTTGAATCAAGTGGAATGAAGGTGAGGCAACATAATAATTGATAGTAAAACTAAGGAAGCTTCAAACCAAAATACAAATATCTAGGATTTGAATGATCAAAAGGACAAAAATATTCATTGCTGGATTGAAAGGAAGCATTAGCCAGGGTGGCTGTACCCACCATCAGAAGGCAATTACATGGATTCCTATGAATGACTGGGTTTTGTTGACTTTGGATTCCTAATTTTGAACTCAGAGTCAAACCCCTATACAAGACTCTTAAAAGAAATGACAACAAGGGGAGAAACCAAGATGGAGGCATAAGTAAAGACCTGAAATTGCTGCCTTGTACAACCACTTCAAAACTACAACTAAAAGACAAAACAGACATCATCCAGAACCATAGGAAGGCTGGCTGAGTGGAAATTCTACAACTAGAAGGAAAGAGAAAAGCACACTGAGACTCAGAGGAACTGTGGAAGTAAAGTGCAGAGGAACGAAGGCACGTGCGAGGAGAGGGCTGGCAACTGAGTACGAAGCTGTCTTTTCAATCCAGAGAGAGGCACAAGTTCCTGACTGCTCTGAACTCCAGTTCCAGGCGAGACTCTGGGGACTCAGACTCCTATGGGGAGAAATTGGACTGTCTGGCATCAGGCAGAACTCGAGGTCAGCTTTCTCTCAGAGGTGCTTGCAGTAATTACAGAGGGACACTGAGACCCATGGGCCTCTTAGGACAGGGCCGACGGTCAGCCATTGCTGTTTGCTCCACCATGAGACCCCGCCCCACCCAAGCTGTGCGCAGAGGTTTTTGTATATGAATGGCCTGGTCCTTTGAAACCTAAAATTATCTAACAAACTGCAGCTGAGTCAGAGAGACCCAGAACATCCAAAAGAAGGCCCAAGGCCCCACAGCAGCTTGCATTGCCTCACAGCTGGGTCTCATCTGGGCACCTCCAAACCCCAAACAAAGAAGAGGAATCTAGAAATTTAATACTCTACCAACAATCTTAGTTTACCCTGTAAATATTAGTGGAAAGGATTATTTGCATTCTTGAGTAGCCCTGACCATTCCTGATGCTAGGCTGGATTTAGATATAGGGCAGCTGCTGTTGGCCAAGTCTCTGTCTGTTACCTGGGTTCTGATCTGAGTTGGGCCAAGTCTCTGTCTGTCACCTGTGTCCCAATCTGAGCTGGGCGTGGAAAACAAAGCAGCCATGGGGGCAGGAGACCTCCCTCAGAAGGGGTGAGGGTTCAGGCCCCTTCAGGGTTGGGGGGGGGAGGGGTGAGGGTCTGCACCCCACCTCTGTTGACCCCCAAGTTCTCTCCTAGTCTGCAGAGGCAAGATTTTTTAAAGGAAAGAAATGGGGGAAAAAATAGATACAGAGGCAAAGAAGCATTGAACAGACTGTCAAACTACAGCAGGAAGGCAGGGGAGGTTGGGTGGGGGGGGGGGGCTGTAAGAGATCAACCAAAGGACTTGTACACATGCATATAAGCATAACCAATGGATACAAGACACTGCGGGGGGGGGGGGAGGGGAAGAGGGGCGGGTAGGTGAAGGCATGTACTGGGGGGTAGGGCAGGCCAGGGGGAGGTCAATGGGGGGGGGGGAGGGAAGAAGACATATGTACTACTATTTTTAATACTTCAAACAATAAAAAAAAATAAAAAAAAGAGGAATCTATAGATCTCTCTGTAGCTCCTGCTGGGTGGCCTCAGGCAGAGACTAAATTAGCACCTCCTTGGAGATCCAAGAGCCAGTGTACCCAGTGGTCAGAGTGGGACCATCCAGATTACAACTCCTCAGATTCATAAAAGACACACTCAGGGGGCAGACTCAGTGAGCACCAAAGCACCACTGAAGCAAGTTTTGCCTCATAAAGGTGTCTCCAGGACAGAAGTTCTCCCAGCATAGACACAGCGGGTCCTCAAGCCAATTGGCCTGGAGGTCAATTCCTTCCAGTGATACCAACAACAATTAAGGCTTAACTACACAAGACTGTGCATACAACCCATAAAGGGGTGTACCAAGAGTATCCACCTCAGGTAACTGGGGAGGCTGAGCCACCAGGCCCTATAGGACACCTAGCACGCAAAGCCACTCTATCAACACAGGGAAGCAGCCAAAATGCAGAGACAAAGAAACAGCTCACAAATGAAAGAAATAGAGGAAAGCAAACTATGAGATATAGAGTTCAAAACCACGGTTATAAGGTTTTTCAAGAATCTCCAAGAAAAGGCCGATAAATTTAGTGAGACCCTCGAGGATATGATAAAGGACCAACTAGAAATTAAGCATACACTGACTGATATAAAAAATAATATACAGAGATCCAACAGCAGACTAGACGATCGCAAGAATCAAGTCAAAGATTTGAAATACAAAGAAGCAAAAAACACCCAACTGGAAAAGCAAAAAGAAAAAAGAATCCAAAAATATGAAGATAGTATAAGGAGCCTCTGGGACAACTTCAAGTGTACCAACATCCAAATTATGGGGGTGCCAGAAGAAGAGAGAGAGCAAGATATTGAAAACCTATTTGAAGAAATAATGACAGAAAACTTCCCCCACCTGGTGAAAGAAATAGACTTACAAGTCCAGGAAGCACAGAGAACCCCAAACAAAAGGAATCCAAAGAGGACTAAACCAAGACACATCATAATTAAAATGCCAAGAGCAAAAGACAAAGAGAGAATATTAAAAGTAGCAAGAGAAAAACAGTTACCTACAAGGGAGTACCCATATGATTGACAGCTGATTTCTCAACAGAAACTATGCAGGCCAGATGTGAGTGGCAAGAAATATTCAAAGTTATGAATAGCAAGAACCTACAACCAAGATTACTCTACCCAGCAAAGTTATCATTCAGAATTGAAGGTCAGATAAAGAGCTTCACAGATAAGAAAAAGCTAAAGGAGTTCATCACTGCCAAACCAGTATTATATAAAATGCTGAAAGGCATTCTTTAAGAAGAGGAAGAAGATGTAATAGAATCAGGGGCATAGAAAGGGAGTGGACTGACAATCTCAGGGGGAAAAGGGTGTGGGGGGTGCGGGAAGAGACTGGACAAAAATCATACACCTATGGATGAGGACAGTGGTGGTGGGGGGTGTAAGGGCAGAGGGTGGGGTGGGAACTGGGTGGAGGGGAGCTATGGGGGGGAAAAAGAGGAACAACTGTAACAATCTGAACAATAAAGATTTATTTTAAAATAATAATAATGAGGTAGATATATAATTATTGGTATGATATAGAATTATGTTCATGATCTATTATAAAGTAAAAAATCATATGTACAGGATATGTGTAAAACATATGTGAAGAATAGCTCCCCTCAACAGATACACACAAAATTGTAACTACAGTCATCTCTGAATGATGGTTTAGGAACAATTTATTTTTCTTATTGCTCATCTGTAACTTTTCTATTATACACTTGCATCATTTGTGTAAAAAAAAAAAAAAAGAAATGACACCGAACCATTAAACTGGACTGCAGAATGCCTTAAGGCGTTCCATGCCATTTAGGAGACACTTTTAACAGCTCCAGCACTTGGTCTCTGTGACATTAGAAAGCCATTTGATCTTTTTGTGCACAATATCACAGTTTGAGTCTTGGAATGCTAACTCAAAATTTAGGAGCCAGAAGATCAGTACCTTACTTTTCTAAACAGTGAAACAACTGCAATTTAAGGATGGCCAGTTTGCCTCTGGGCTGTGGCCTCAAACTGTGACCTTTTACAGGAGGCTGAAAAATTTATCCTGAGACAGCATACCATTGGGCACACTCCACATTGTGTGTTACCTGTACTTGAATAAAAAGATGCTGAGTAAATACCAGGTCATATTACTTGACAACTGGAATGTTAAATTAAAGGTGGTATCTACTCTACCTCCAGTATGACAGGAGAACATGTTCAAGGCTATATACAAATAATTGAAGAAGTCTTTCCTAGCAGACCTGACCTGACCTTTCAGCCTTTAGAAACTCCAGACATTGCGATGTTTATTGATGGAAGAGCTTCATGGCCTGGTGGTTAAGTTCCAGATATTTGGGAAATCTCCAGTTCTCTTCCTGTTGTTACTTTCTACTTTAATTCTTGTGTGGTATAAGATGTATTTTTTTTTCTTTTTCTGATTTAAGGATTGTGTTGTGGCTCAAAATATGGTCTGTCTTGGTGAATGCTCCATGTGTACTTCAGAAGAATAAGTATTCTGCTGTTGTTTGTTGGCATGTTCTTTTAATGTCATATCAGTCAAGTTGATTAATAGTGCAATATATCAAGTAAAGATATATCTATCTTCATTGATTGTCTGTCTACTTGATCTATATTGACAGGGTGTTGATGTCACCAACTATATATCTACTTTACCTTTCATTTCTTTAGTTTTCCCCTCATATTTTGACTCTCTGTAGTTAAGTGCATACACATTTAGGATTATTTCTTTTTGGAAAATTGACCCTTTATTATTATGCAATGAGCCTCTTTATTCATGATAACTATCCTTCTTCCAATGTAGGCTTTTCTGACATTAATATAGATACTACAGCTTTGTGTTGGCATAGCATATCTTTCTTCATATCCTAACTTTAATCTATCTGGGTATTTATATATAGGTTTCTTTAACTCTTTGCAGTATATAATTTATATTTAGACAGCATATAATTGGATCTCTTTTTTAAACAAGTCTGACAACCTCTGTGTGTTTTTTATAAATTGAGTATTTAGACCACTTACATATAAATTATTAATATAATTGAATTAATATTTACCAACTTTATATATTTGTTGTATTTTTTCCTTCTTTTAGCCTTCTCTGGTTTTAATTGGGCAATTTATATGATTCCATTTTTTATCACCTCTATTAACTTATTATGTACTAGAGGCCTGATGCATGAAATTCGTGCACTTGGGGAGAGGTCCCTCAGCCCAACCTGGCCCCTCTCACAGACTGGGAGCCCTCAGGGGATGTCCTACTGATTGCTTAGGCCTGCTCCTTTGCAGGAGGTGACCGGGCTGATCAGGGGAAGGCGCCAGCCTCATCACTCTGCTGCTGCTACCACTGCCGGCTTCTGGAGCTGCCAAGGTGTTTCATCAACATGGACTCTAGTCCCTTCACCATGAAAAAATGAAAACTTTCTTTAGGCATTTTTAAGATGTGTCTTTCATAGGATATGACATTTCTTTCTTTCTTTTTTTCTCACCTGAGGATATGTTTCCATTGATTTTTAGAGAGCTTGGAAAAGAAAGGGAAAGACAGAGAGAAACATCAATTTGAGAGGGACACTTTGATTGGTTGCCTCCTGCATGAGCCCTGACATGGGCCCTAGCCAGGGAGGAGCCTACAACCTAGGTACATGCCCTTGATCAGAATCAAACCTGGACCCTGCAGTTGGCAGGCCAAGGCTCTATCCACTGAGCCAAACCGGCTAGGGTAGGATATGACATTTCTTAGCCCCTCCAGCTGCAGACCTTTGTTTTTTCCTCCAGGAGTGTGGTGGAAAAACCCTAGATCACCTTCTTGGATTCTTATTAGGCAAGTTACCAAGAACACTGCGAGTGGTGTACAGGGAGTTTAGCCAATGAGCAGTCAGAAAAGATGTTTCCTCTGCAGCTGACGTGCAGAGGCCCCCCCCCGTGTTGTGTTCACTGGGGTGGAGGCATGCTGCCTGCCCAGATGCCCTCCCTCCCTGTGCGTCCCACCCTGGCCGCTATGGGTGCCGCCATCTTTGTGATGGAGTGATGGTTAATTTGCATATTACCCTTTTATTAGATTAGATACTTCTTTTTAAAAATATATATTTCAGTGGAGGTCCCAGGATTTACAGAAGCATTTTTAACTAGCCTAAGACTACTTTCAATAACACCTAATGTCTCGGTTGTAGTTCATACCTTATGACAGAATATTCCCAAATCCTGTTGTTCCTCTGATATTATTGTCACTTTTCATTTTTTAAAAATTTCTTTATTGATTAAGGTGTTACATGTGTCCTTATTCCCCCACTACCCTCCCCTTTCTCCCCCACTCATGCCCTCACTTCCCTGTTGTCTGTATCCATTGGTTAGGCTTATATGCATGCATACAAGTCCTTTGGTTGATCTCTCCCCCTTACCCCCACCATCCCCTACCTTCCCTTTGAGGTTTGATGGTTTGATCGATATTTCTCTGTTTCTGGATCTATTTTTGTTCATCAGTTTATGTTGTTCATTATATTCCATAAATGAGTGAGATCATGTGATATTTATCTTTCTCTGACTGGCTTATTTCACTTAGCATAATGCTCTCCAGTTCTATCCATACTGTTGCAAATTGTAAGAACTCCTTTTTTACCTCAGTGTAGTATTCCATTGTGTAGATGTACCACAGTTTTTAATTCACTCATCTGCTGGGCACTTAGGCTGTTTCCAAATCTTAGCTATTGTAAATTGTGCTGCTATGAACATAGGGGTGCATATACCCTTTCTAATTGGTGTTTCTAGTTTCTTATATTCCTAGAAGTGGGATCATTACTTTTCATTTTTTTTACATATGCTACAATCACCCAATGCAGTGTTACTATTTCTTTAAACCAAGCATGTCAAACTCACAACCCATAGGCCCCATGCAGCCCACAACAAATATCTGCCAATATAATGGTATGTAAGAAATGTTTTAATAAAAATTTTGTAAGTTAATTTTTAAGATATCCAGTTATACATAACTAGAGACCCAGTGCATGAATTCATGCATAGGTGGGGTCCAGCCAGCCCGCCCTGATTTGGACCGCAGGTGGTTGGCTGGCCAGCCCCACCCCCACCCCCTGGTCAAATTCCTGGTTGAACTCCAGGTCGAGGGGACAATTTGTGTATTAGCCTTTATTATATAGGATTATTAATAACGAACTACAACATTCGCTAATGACTGATTACTATAATCGTGTTGCATTCATTTTCCTTACGTGGAGGTGCACCATTTCTCTCCACTAATACCAGCAGCAAATATTTTAGCAGCCAATTGCCATGCCATTAGTCTTGGACTGACTTGTTTGGTGTGTGCAACAGGAAATATTTCACTTTCAGAGAACAAGGAAAATAGGTTTATTTGTGTTATGCTTATTAATTTGTGCAGTTATTCAGTGTCTGGTAAGTTATGTTCAAGAAAAAATATTAATTTTTATTAAAATGTTCTATTATTTTATGTTAATGATTACTCATTTATTTTAGCCCTTTGCATTCAGCATGTTTCTATCAAAATAAACTTACGTTTCTATGAAAATTGGAGCTTTTGTTTTTTTGTGGCCCATATAAACTTAAACCTTGTTTATTTGGCCCATTTTAGCCTTTGAGTTTGACATGTTTGCTTTAAGTAGACATTGATTTTTCAGATAAATTAAAAATAATAAACTAAAAGATTATATTTCACTTTTATTTTCTTTCATTTTTGCTGCTCTTCCTTTTTAAATGTAAATCCTATTTTCTAACCCATACCATTTTCCTGCATCCTGAAGAACTTCTATAATAATTTTGTAGATATCAGGTCTGCTGGCAATGAATTTTCAGTTATTTTTTTGAAATCATTATTAATCCTCAGCTTTTGAAGGGTATTCTCACTGGATGTACAATTTTAGGTTGGCAGGTTTTTATTTGTTTCAGCACTTAAAGATTGCATTCAGCTGCATTCTTAGTTGCATGGTTTCTCTGGAGGTAAGGGGTTTCTTTTTGTGTGTGTGTTTTCCTTTATGGAGATCTTTCAGATTTTCTCCTTGTTTTTAATTTTTTACAGTTTAAATATGATACATCTAGGTATTATTTTTGTTGTTTGTTTGTTTTTGTTTTTTTTGTACAATTCTGCTTGGAGATTTCTCTGCTTTTTGAACAGTGGTTTGGTCTGTCACTAAGACTGAAAAACTCTTGACCATTATTTTAAAAAAATATTTCTTCTTTTGGTATTCCAATTATACATGTTACACCATTTCCTGTGGTTCCACCATCCTCAGTTCTTGTATGTTCTGCTGTGTTAGTTTTTTTTTAATTCTTTTCTCTCTTTTTATTTAAGTAATTTTTTTGACCTATCTTCAAGCTCACTGATTCTTTCCTTAGCTGTGTCAAGTCTATCAACAAAAACATTCTTCATTTCTTTTACGGCATTTTGGTTTATAGTTTTAATCTCTCTGCTGACATTGTCCATTCGTATAAACATGTCTGCTTTTTCTGTTAGAGCCTTTAACCTATTGGTCATAGTTGTTTTAAATTCCCTGTCTAATAATTCCAACATCTAAATCATAATCAAGTTTGATTCTGATGATTGCTTTGTCTCTTAAAACTTTTCTTGATTTTTGGCATGTCTTACAATATTTTGTTGAAAGGCATCTTGTATAGGGCAGCATACAAGATGGGAAATAGGCCTTTAGTGTGAAATTTTATGCTAATTTCACCAGGGCTGGAGCCTATTTTATATTTGTGATAGCTTTAGGTATCAAAAGCTTCAAGGTCCTCTATGTCCTCATGTTTGTCTTTCCTTTTGACATCCCTATATCCTTGTCCTTACACAAGGTATATGTCTTTCATCCCTCCCAGCTTAAACCCATGGTTATCATACTGGTGGCTTATTCACATGGTGGTAGGGTGTGGGGAGGAGAATGTCCTATGATATAATTAAGTCTCACTCCTTGGAATACATAGTGGGCCTAGGGTGCATTCCCCATAGAGGTATACATTTTACAATCCTTCTGTTCCTCCTACAGGGTAGGGTCCCCACCCATCAAAAGTATGCCAGAGGCCATCGTGCATCAGATATGAATACCAGCAGACACGTTCAAAAGGGGGCTTGGGATAAAGAGCTATTTAAAACTATGAACAAACACTGTGGCAATTTAGAAATGCAGGATTTCAGCAAATATGAGATGACATGTTTTGTAAATGGCCACTTAACAAGATGGTGTGCTAAATTGGTGCTAACCATGTGCTAAGCTAAGCTCAAACCTTGGAAGTGCAATGCACTTACGATGCAATCATTTATTTACTTAAATGGCAAAAGTAAAGATGATAAGCTTTTTCCAGCACTTTGCTTTTGGATTGACAAATGAAAAATATGTTGGAGGTTTTTTTTAAAATGCTCTAAGATAGCTCTCTTTTGCTCAGAAAGTTTCTATTTCTTTCCTGTACATACACATAGTGTTAGGCTGTAGATATTTGAAGGAATGTCAAATTAACTTGTTTTTAAATTATTTAAAAAATTTAATGCGATCATTTACCCTTACCAAGATAATGCTGTCTGCTCTGCTGACTGAAGATTTACAAGGTTCTCAGCCCTTCTATCTTCCTTAGGCAATGTGTTTTCAACACTATTGTGCATGCCAATGTGTATTTGATCAGTATAACAGCTTTTAAGTAAAAATATTCTTTACTTTTACTGTAATAATGCCATGACCTAATAAAGAAGAAGGCATTTTAGGTCTCAGAAGAGGTGTTAATTTCATATAATCTTTCTAAATATAGAATTCAGGAAAGAAAATTGTTCTAGATTACAAATTTTCCTATAAACCTAGTAATATAAATACAGGGTGGGACAAAAATAGGTTTCCAGCTGTTCATATAGAAAATAATACAATAGTTAATAATATAAGAAAAAATTCTGTTTCACATACTTACTGCTGTAAACCTGCTTTTGCCTACCCCTGTATGTTGAGTGCATAATTTTCTTTCCTCCCTAGAAATGCAGCTGTGACAGATTATATTTTCCCCAAATGGCTGCTGCTATATTTCCCATTCCTTGTTCTAGAGTCTTGACTTCAATGTCCCTTCCCATGAGTCTGGATGGACCTGCACCAAGACCAGCAAAGTCTGGTGGTAGTGATGCTGCATGACTTTGGAGGCTAAGTCATAACAAGGTCTCATGATCTCCCTTGATATCTTGGGACCCTCACTCTGGGAACCCACTGCCATGCTGTGAGGAGGCTCAGATTAGCCCACTCGGAGAGACTACATGGGAAGGCCATGTAATGGGTACTCCTGTGGGGAGTCTGGTTCAAGTCCCAGCCAACAATCAGCATCAATTATAAGACATGTCTGTGGAGGCATTATTAGGCCTTTCCCCGCTAGCTGTCAAGTCAGCCCAACTTTGAATCTTCCCATTTAGGACAAACCATCCTAATGATACCCATGGATTCCCAACCCACAGAAACAGCGAACACAGTGAAAATGTCTTATGGCACTAAGTATAAAGTGGTTTATTTTTTTGAAATAAGTGGAATCAGCATCCTAAATAAAATGTAAAGCTTTTTTCCAGAAAACTGGAAGCAGGTGTCACATGTAAAACACTTTCATTGTAAAACCAAGAAGTACACAGATTGTGGGAGTTTGCAGGAAATTCCATAAGCCCCTTAAAGGCAGAGGAATGCAGCAACTTCTGTAGAAGTCTTAGGGCATTTCTCTTTGGAAGCCAGGGTTTTGTACCTCTTATTAGTTGGTACACTCTTGTGTCCACATTATAATGTCAGGAACTCAGCTGCCTCATATGCAGAATTTGACAAAGTGCCTTGGTTCATGCTACTTTCAACTGGAAAATGATGACCTGAGTTTAGACCAAAAGGTTAGGCTGGGACACGCTGCATTGGGTCGGGAATACAGCATGTTCTGGTCACTAGGAAAGGGCCTCCCTTTTATTACTGGAGCTTTGTAGTCTGATAAGCTTAATGGAAATACTATAGACAGTGAGGGCTATACTATTATAATGTATATTAGAGGCCCAGTGCACGAAACTCATGCACGGGTGTGTGTGTCCCTCAGCCCAGCCTGCACCCTCTCCAATCTGGAACCCCTTGAGGGATGTCCGACTGCCCGTTAAACGAGCAGTCGGACATCCCTCTCACAATCCAGGACTGCTGGCTCCCAACTGCTCACTTGTCTGCCTTCCTGATTGCTCCTAACTCCTTTTGCCTGCCAGCCTGATCACCTCCTAACCACTCCCCTGCCAGCCTGATTGATGCCTAACTGCTCCCCTGCCAGCCTGATTGCCCCTAACTGCCCTCCCCTGCTGGCCTGGTCACCCCTAACTGCCCTCCCCTTCAGGCTTGATTGCCTCCAACTGCCCTCCCTTGCAGGCCCGATTGTCCCCAACTGCCCTCCCTTGCAGGCCTGGTCCCTCCCAACTGACCTCCCCTGCTGGTCATCTTGTGGCGGCCATCTTGTGTCCACATGGGGGCAGCCATCTTGTGTGTTGGAGTGACAGTCAATTTGCATATTACTCTTTTATTAGATAGGATAGTGACAACACTACATTTATCTGGCATATAAGCATTAAAAATAAGTGTGATGTATGGGTAAGGTTCTTAAATTATGTGTGTGCACATGCAGGCATGTTCATGCACAAATGTGCAGTCCTGTTCATGCCACATACATTTTAGCCCCCATGAGAATCATCTCTGAACAGGAAAACATAAAGGGCAGGTGGAGAAGGGACTTGGAGAGGTGTCAGGGGCCCACACACTTCCTCTCTGCTCTTGCTTGTCATTGTGTGGCTACCCCTTTTGGAAGCCTCAATGTTCTTGCCTCCCTCTTTTCCATTCAAGAAACAAGTACAATCTCTAGAATAAAGTGCCCTTTTGGCTGGGGAATTAGTAACAACAGACCAAACTGCTCTTTCTTACTCCCACCCCTTCTGGATAACTACTTTGGTTGTGTTCCACCTTTGGGTCAGGTAGAAATAGTCTGGCCTGTCTTGTTTCTCCTCAATATTGAGGGATAAAAGGAGATGTGATTAATACTTGCTGCCTCCAGTCCCCTAATAACAGTGACATTTGAAGAACAGACTTAACTGTGACAAGCGATAGCTGAGCTTGGGATGGCCTGGGTGTGCCTGCTTTTTGGAGGAGTCACAGCACAGTCTGCTGCCCTGCAGGGAGCTTAGATGGATAGGCTGCCCCACCCCAGTCCAGGCCTTTCCTACACACCTGGTTAAGGATCTGTAGGGCTCAATAATGGTCAAGTTTGGCTAAGGGTTCCAATAAGTCAAACTCTAGGCTTAACACTTACTTTCTTCCTTCCTAGCATTCAAACAAAGTGTTACGTTGTGCACTTTAAACATATACAATTTTATTTATCAATTATACCTCATTAAAGCTTGAGGGGAAAATGATAAACCCAAGAACATGGTCTTCCTCTAGACCCTTTTAGTAGTTCTAAATTATAGAAAACCTAAAATAAAAGCCCCCCACCTGGGTTGTGAACTGTACCTCCCAGCTACACCTCAAGGTCTAAATCTTCTCATATAAGAGTCTAAGATTTGCTGAGGCCCAAGTGGAGAAAATGGGTGCATCTCTTTCCCTCCATATCATCTCATGATTTTCTTCATTGCTGCTATTGCTTCAGTTGAGGAAATACTAATTCTGGAAGATGCCCTGGTCACTGGCTATAAAGGACTGATATCTGAATTTCAAAGAAGCAACAAAGGGAAAGCAAAGTGGAGGGGAAGGAACGAGAGGGGAAAAAATAGACTCATCTAGAAAGAAGAAAGGTCACTATGGCTATTTTCAATGGGTGAACTATCCCATTAGCTCTATTATGTGGAGAGCATTAGCATTGTGCACACGGGAAGGGACATTTTAATGTAGAACATCTTTTTCCAGCTTCAAAAGACAAGACTTAAATATAAAGGCAATAAAATGGCTGTTGGGATGATGTCTTTTCTCCCTGGGGGCTTTGCAGGTTGGCAGAGTGACAGCAACATAATTTCCCAGGTCAGAGATGACCATGGCAAGAGAAGAAGAGACAGGCTGAGGCCTCAGAGCCAGCAAGGCCAGGTGCTCTGACTGGCAGAGATGCTGCAGGACCCACCGCACCCTTCCTCAGCCAGCGGAGGAGCAAGAAAGCCGTGGGTTAGCCCAGAGGGTTAGCTCATTTCCTTCATGTAAGTGGCCTGTTCTCATTGCATTTTCCTAGTCCCAGTTTCTAAGGTCTGATGGACTATATTACCCTGATTGCTGCAACAGCTTAAGTGAGGAATTAGGGTCAGAAGACCTGGCTGAACCACCAACTAGGGATTTCAGGTGACACCATTTTTCAACCAAGGAGAATGGAAGGTTTTGGAAAAAGAGCTCATGAATGCCAGGCCTGTTTAATCTTGGATTAAGTTTTAGTCATTATATCACCAATAAACAAGCTCATGAACATGCATTTATTATAACCCTTTACTAGGCCACAGATTGCACAGGTACTAAACTCTCTACTAATGCATATCTGTATATATAAAAGCCTAAGCAACAGTCACAACCGAAACAACCAAATGGATGACCAAACAGGCTGTGTGGGGCGACCAGGCCAACAGGGAGCTTAGTGAGGGACGACCAAATGACTGAGCAGCAGGCTGTGTGGGGCGACCAGGCCAGCAGGGGGGTTTGTGAGGGATGACCAAATGACTAAACAGAGGGTTGTGTGGGGAGACCAGGCCGGCAGGGTGGGCAGTGAGGGGTGACTGAACAGCAGGTTGCATGGGGCGACCAGGCCAGCAGGGGGGCATTTAGGGGTGACCAGGCTGGTGGGGGACAGGGGGCAATTGGGGATGACCAGGCCAGCGGGGGAGGCAGTTGGGGTTGACCAGGCCATCAAGAGGGGCAGTTAGGGGTGATCAGGCAGGCAGGCAGGCAGGTGAGCAGTTAGGAGCCAGTGGTCCTGGATTGTGAGTGGGATGTCTGACTGCCCACAGGTTGAGAACTGGGTCACCTAAGACCATCGGAAAACACAGATATTTACATTATGATTCATAACAGTAGCAAAATTACAGTTATGAAGTAGCAACGAAAATAATTTTATGGGTGGGGGTTACCACAACATGAGGAACTGTATTAAAGGGTCACAGCATTAGAAAGGTTGAGAACCACTGCTCTAAGTCAGTGGTCGGCAAACTCATTAGTCAACAGAGCCAAATAACAACAGTACAACGACTGAAATTTCTTTTGAGAGCCAAATATTTTAAACTTAAACTTCTTCTAACACCACTTCTTCAAAACAGACTCGTCCAGGCCATGGTATTTTGTGGAAGAGCCACACTCAAGGGGCCAAAGGGCCGCATGTGGCTCGCGAGCCGCAGTTTGCCCACCACAGCTCTAAGCAAAGGCTCCAAGGTGGGGTGGGCAAGCAGCTTTGGGAGTTGCAACAGGTGGGTGCACAAGGTGTGGGTGCAGGCAAGACTCCACAGGTACTAGAGGCATGTTCTCACCTCGGCAGGTTGAAGTGTTTGCATTCTATACTGTTGGCCCTGTGGAGTCCTGAAGTTTCCAAGCAGGGGTCCCCATGAGCAGGTCTATGGGGCCAGCAAGAAAACGGCACTGGGTGTGGAGGATTAACTCTGTTCCTGCTGTTAGATAAGGGCAGGACAGTTGTCCAGGTGTGAGAGGCGATGTTCCTCTGACTTTGCAGAGCATAGTTGCCCCCTGTCATCCAGGGTACAAACAGCTCTGTGAGGCCAAATGACATCACTTCCTTTATCTTGTATTGTCTTATCTTAAAGGCCCAGGAACCGTGAGTAACGTATCCAGGGTCACGCAGCTGGGAGTGGATACTGCCAGGGTGATCTCCAGAATCCCAACCCCAAGTACTTACAGCCTTTAATTGAATAACACAGAGATACATATGAAGGGGCATGCTCCGAGTGAGGTCTGCAGCCCAGGTCTCCATCCTACACTCTTGCCTTTAGGGAAGGCAAAGCCTCTCTGGGGCTTTGGACAAGTGATCTGATTTCCCTGAGACTCAGTTTCCTCATTTCATCTCAGAACTATGGATGGATATGTGCCATACAGCTCATGAAATGCCTTGCAGGGTGCCTGGCATATGCAAGTGCTCAAGAGGTGATGGCAAGAATCACTGTCAGTGTCAATAGGGTAGGCTGGGGGTGGTGTCCTGTCCCTAGCGTGGGCAATGGGTTATGTGTCCTGTCCCTGAGTGGCTGACAGTGATGTGTCTAGATCAGGGAACTTACTCAGACCTGGAGTTCTTCACTGTTCATAGATCATCATGAGCTAAAATGCTTAATTTATGTTTTAGATGATAAACTATTATTATAATTCTTTGCTAGGAGCTGAGGGGAAATAGTTCTGAGATTAGTTACATTTAGAAACTTACCTAAGGCTGACTCTGCTTTAAGCCCTTTCCTTTAGTTGTTGAATTCTATTGTTACGGTAAAATGAAAGTAATCACTTTGCAGATTAATGAAAGTAATCACTTTGCAGATCACTTTTAAGTTCTGCTCCAGAACCATTCTTTAGTTTTATGGCTCGCGGTGTTCCATGCCATGTGTGATGTGCACAGACTTCTTACCTCTCCTGCTTTATGACAAGGGCACTGGGAGGGCCAATCACAATATTCCTGGACAGGGATGGGGGTTGGTGGTGTTCGGAGCACATCTGATTTCTGTCCTGGCACTAAAGGTTAAGTCCTCTCTCCTAATGAAGTATGGTAGCAACCATACTTGGGTAAAAACTGCTGTTTGAATTTTAACCCTGCTATTCTGACTTCTGCACACACTTACTTCCTTAAACAATAGGGTAGTTACCTCAGCTTCCAGACTGAGACCTGGAAACTCACATAAATCCATCCCACATCACAAAGGTAATTTTTCTGTGCCTGTGGACCAGAACTACAGGAGATTGACTCCCAATGACTCAGTAGCTCCAGGAGTAGAAACTGTAGACAACTTTTAGAGATTATTAACTTTGCTCAATTCTGCTTCTGTATAATCTGCTTTCTCAAGATAGGTCTACATTCCAATCCTATGTCCAGCAGGATGTGGCTGGGAACAACCCTGCTTAATTTTTAAAGAATTAAGCAAATAGGTAGACCAGGACCTCAACACCCTGGAAGGTACTATTGGACAATTAGAAAAATCCTTAAACTCTCTTGCTGAGGTGGTATTACAGAATAGGAGAGGACTAGACCTCTTGTTTTTAAAGCAAGGGGGCTTATACCTGACTCTAGGAGAAACATGCTGCTTTTATACCAATCATTCAGGAGTAATCAGGGAGAGCTTGAGCCAGCTGTGCAAGCGTCTATTAGATAGAGAAGAGAAAAGAAGACAGGGAAGGAAACTGGTATGAAAATCTTTTTAACTGGTCACCATGGTTGACCACCTTGCTTACAGCTGTGGCAGGCCCTCTTACGTTACTTATACTACTACTATTGATTGGGCCTTGCCTTATCCGAAGTCTAATGACATTCATACAGACTAGAATTCAAGCTGTAAAACTCATGGTCTTACACACTTACTACCAACCCATCCGAGAGGAGGGATGGGAACAGCAGGAATCAATGATTTGATTCCCCGGTAAGACCAGTAGGGAATGTTCTGGTGTAAGTGACCCCAAGTCAGGACAGAGACCCCAACTGTACATTAAGGTTTGGCAGGTGACCCAAGCTCAGAAGAATGTGGTTCCTCATGCTCCAGCCAGGAATGACTCCTGCCCTTTGTTTTAAAATAACCCTGTAGCAACACACCCCCAAGCACATCCTGCTGAAGGAAATCGCAAGGCTGATCAAACAGGCCACTTACGATAAACATCTTCCCTTGTTTTTGTAACTACATTCTCCCATGCTTTGTAACTTTTGTAATTGCTTGTTCAACTGAAAATTTTCCATTATTGTAAGTAATGTAACTGACTTTTTAACCAATCAGGTTCTGCCAAATCCTCCTGCGTTGGGGATAAAACTTGCTTGCTCCGAGTGTTCGGGGCTCGCGCTGCTCCCTGCTGTGTCAGTGGAGATGCGGGCCCGGACTCGAGTTCGTAATAAAGGCTTCCTAAATTTCAATTTGGCTGCCTGGTGGTCTTCATTCACGAGTCGCACCACAACACTAAGTCAATGATACCACCTCCCCAAACCCTTCAACTGGAGTCAGACAGTTCCTTTCTAATAAAAGAGCGAAATTATTTGAGGAATAGATCGCTCTATGGTGAAATATATTGTGTCACCTTAGGGCCCCCCTGATCCTAAAGTGGAGATGTGGAGTAATAAAGAATTTCCAGAAGAATTGGCCTTTCCCATGAAAGACTTGTAGGGCAAGAATTCAGACAAGTAGAATTAGTTTGCACTTAACCAATCATGTGCTTATGGAATGTGATAATTTAATGGAATATTCACTAGAGTAATATTTTCTTGCCATTACCATTAAGTGGTTATGTAACTGTCAGCTCAGTTATGCAATGCACTTGATAAAGCAAGGACATGCTCATGAAATTGTCTAATTACAGGACAACAGTGATTCGTGTGCTCCTGTATTTTATTTTAAAACTTCTGGCCTGGCTGGCTTGGCTCAGTGATTGAACCAGGAGGTCACCATTCGATTTCTGGTTAGGGCACATGCCTAGATTGAGGGCCAATCCCCAATAGGGGGCATGCAGGAGGCAGCCAATCAAAGATTTTCTCTCATCATTGATGTTTCTATCTCTTCTCCTTTCCTCTCTTAAATAAGTAAATAAATAAAATAATAACAACAACAACAAAGTAACACATAGCCCTAGCTGGTTTGGCTCAGTGGATATAGCATTGGCCTGTGGACTGAAAAATCCCAGGTTTGATTCTGGTCAAGGGCACGTGCCCAGGTTGGGAGCTCGATCCCCAGTAGGGGGCGTGCAGGAAGCAGCTGGTCAATGATTCTCTTTCTTCATTGACATTTCTATCTCTCTTTCCCCCTCCCTTCTTCTCTGAAACCAATAAAAATATTAAAAAACACACATAAAAACTTCTGAATTACAGGTTCACCCCTCCTGGGTGACACTGACAAGAAGATGGGTCTGCCCTGAGTCCTTGTGAGTCTGAGCCAAGAGAAAGTTCCCAGATGTACCTGAGATTGGTGCCACAAAATGGAAACGGCACCAGAAAGGACCAGAGCATTTCCCTTGCGGGGCACACTGGGTGCATGTCTGGGTCACAGCAGGAAGGGTTAATGGAGAGCACTCAGCACTGATTCTGCAGACCAAGTAGAAGCCCGCAGGGGAGGAAGGCCCAGAAAGGGTTCTTGGGGGCAGTGTGAGGCAGTGGTGGGTATGGGAGTATGGGCCATTCCTGGCCCCAGTGAGCAGGCCATAGGTTGTAGGGAGGACAGCTCAGAAATGTGGAGAGCAAAGGGGAGTTCTGGACATTCACGCAGCATTTGGAGCCCTTACTGTCATCAAGTTCTAGCTCCATTAGGAGAAATAAAGAAAACACTCTCAGCCCATCCCCAGAATATCCTGAGCATTGCAAGGTTCACACATGGGAGCAGGTTCTAAACTATCCTCTAGGCATTGTACCTGGAGCGCACCCAGGCCAGAAAACACCCCTCTGACTACAAAACAGATGCTAGCACCTCCCAATTTCTGTAACTGCAGCAGGGCTTTCAGGGAAGATACAAACCTTCCCTAGAAGGCACAGCTGCCCAGAGCAGCTTCCTTTCACCCATGAGCACATTGCCCCCCTCCCTAAGAAGTGACAAGCAAAACTTGGGCAAAGAACACCCACATGCACCCAAGCAAACATACAGCATCCACCCAGAGGGAGAGGCCTGGTGGCTGCATTCAGGGCTCTGGCTTCCTTCAGACTTATGTCAGCTGGACTTGCAACTCCCTTTCTCATAGTTCAGCATTCACGCATAGTAAATGGTGGCACGCTGAGTGTTCCCTGCAAGATGTGTTGCCAATTACTAAAAAGACCAGCTTAAGGACCAAGCAATCAGGTACTGTATAGATCTGAACTTTTGTGAGCAGTAGGCCTGACTCAGGACCCTGCTGCAGAATCAGGGATAGGACTATTACCCAAAGTCTGGCTGATTAGTGCTTGGCTCCCTCCTGGGCACAGTTATAGGCATAAACGTGCTCCCAAGAGCCACTAATGGGTGATTCCAAGTAGTTATCATAAACACAGATGGCTCTGAAAGGAAGATTTGTCGCTTACAAGATTCATTTGGTTTTCAATCTCTGCATGTCATTTCCAAAGGAAAGCAAGGCACTTTATACACCTATAAGGACCAGGCTAAATTATGTGAAATAATCTCAGAAATGCACAGAATTATTTTAAGATTGAGCGATAGGAGAAAGTGTCTCAAGATGCCCATCTCTTTCCCCACCTACTCACCACATCTCCACTCCATATAGAAGGATTTCTGGGAGGACCACATAGGACAGCCCATCTGTTCTTGTGCGTTCTATGCCTGTAAACCATTCGAGGACAGCCCAGAGCTCCTGTGACTTTCTTGATGACTAAGAAAACCATCAGAGACCATATCTGGTGGTGGTGGGCAGTGTGAACCTGGGATGGGGGTAGGTGGCATTGGAGGGTAGTAATGTATCAGGATGCTGGGATAATGGCAGAATTGGGGCAGAGGGGTAGCCTTGGGATTCAGGCTTTTAAATGCCAAGTTAAATGGTGCAGGCAGTACCTGGGGGTCCTGAGAAGTGATGCTATCCATGTGAAGGTTGTGCCTTGCAGGAGCTGCTGAGACAAGGACCAATAGCTGTTCTGGAATGGGGGATGAAAAGGTCCAGCACATGGCCACAGGACGTGACTGGCTCCAGAAACACCTGACTTATACTCATAAACTCACTTGCATTCTAATATAGCCCAGTACAGGGCCAGCCAGTTCTGTATATCTTGTTGTTTCCAAGTCCCCTAAGTAATCTGCAGCCAACTCATTCAAGAAGTCATTGAATGAGTTTTTAAGTCATTGATTCCAAACCATGCAGGCATTGCATGATCTCTGTTTCGTTATTTATCTTTGAATTATTTTTGAGGCAACCAGCCTCATAACTCTCACCTACAGCTTACAAGCTGAGTACATGGGCTCACTAAGTTTCTATTTTTGTGTGTGTCTGAACATCGCTGCTAAGGAAAGCTCAGATGGATTTAGATATAGATTAATGGAAACACATTCTGTAGTTGCATTTCAAAGTTTCCTTACTATTTTATACATAATCTGGACAAGTTAAAAAATAGTGCCCTGTCAAAAAGAGATAAGAAAAATAAAATTGAGGAGTATAAAATACATTCTCTGAAGGTCACAGCACATGTTATGCTCAAGGTAACTTTTTCAGCTCTACATTCAGTATCTGCTAATCTCTATGTCTGGGATTCACATAACTCTCAAAGTAATGCTAAAGCTCATCAGGAAGGAAGGAAAAGAGGGGCATTGGTGAGAGCAGACACCTCCAGAGTCATAAGGCAGGCCCTGTCCTCTTGCAGTAACATTTTATGGCAGATGGGGATTTTATAGCACCTTTAAAATGTCCATGTACAATGGGCCTAAATGGTAAGGGGTTTCTGTCTGTGAGAAAGACTGAATTCCACTGATGTCAAATCAAAATCCATGAAAATTTATAAAGTGCTCATAACTAATGACTAATTGCAACCCTTCCTTAATTTGTATGTTTGGCTTGCATCAATATACATGTGAGTTGAAGCACATGAAACAGCTATCCTCCATGCAAAGTGGTACTTCATGCTATAAATGGCAGGATGGATCAGTAGCCCTGGCCCATCCCTTGTTTAGGAGGAAGGGGTATTCCACGGACCACACTGTTAGTCACACCACTGACACACCTGGAGCTCCGAGATCTGACTCAAGGCCATCTGGAAGCCAGCAGGGCTGCCCATGTGGCTGCACCCAGAGACACTTGTGGTGACCCTTTGGTGCCTCTTCATAGACCAGGGCATGCCCAGCTGAGTGTGTCTCACAGGTGATGGCCAGGCTGGAGTCACGATTCATGGGCATGGCCATAGGTGGTGGCCAGAGCTCCTGGCACTGCCCTTTCTGTTTAGTTCTTGGGAAGTCAATGGACCCATGCAGGGGGGCTTCAATCTTAAGAGATGCAAAATAAACAGGAACAACTGTGCTTTTAGAGGCATGCTATGTCCTCAGAGCTTTAGCTACATCATCTCTAAGCAAAAAGATCACACATTTGGAAATGAAATTTGAGGTGACCCATAAGGACAGATGGAAGAATGTAAAATTTAACACATTGTTATTTTAATCCTAGATTCCAAACATGCAGGCATTGCATGATCTCTGTCCCTGGACGTTAATGTGTGAGTTTCTTTGCTACAGACAATCACAAAATCAAAATACTCATCACTGAGACACTGCTTCACCTATAATTGAAAAATGACCCATCCATACATCAAAGGAACAAAACAGACATGATGTATTTGCTCATTTATACACCCAAACAAGTAAAAAGCAGTAACTTAACTCCAGCGTAGATAGAGGAAAAGAAATAGATCACAAGTTGGTTTTGTCTTCCCTGCACTGGATCATTAATATTTATATGGAATTGTTTAAGTCCAGAAGTTGCAAAACAGCTTTCAGAAGCTATAATTTCCATATTAAATTATACATAAGGAGATATAGAGTGGTGGGGCAGGGGGGAGGAGGATGAAGGGAAGGAGGTAAAGAGGGAGGGAGGGAGAAGGGAAAAGAAGAGAGGGAGGGAAATAGAGAGAGGAGGAGGAGGAAAGAGAGAGATGAAGAATGTAAGGGGAAATAAGGAGGGAGGAAATCTCACTTGATGACCATGGAGCTGCCATTGCACATTTTCCTGATCCAAGTTTAAATATATCCATTGCTATATTGGGCCTATCCCTCTAACAGTGTATTATAATCCATTTGTGTGCAAAGGCAACACTATTCCTATGCCTGGTTGGTCTCTTGCAGCTCCAGCAGTTCCTTCAATGCAACCTTAGTTTACATGTCATTCACCTTGGAAACTGAGGTGGTTCTGGTCCTAGTCCTTCCCACCCATTCTGTCCCTTGGTAGCCTTTTCATTCCCGCATGGTCCCATCACTCCTTCTACACCTCCTGGGGCTGAAGCATGCTTTGCCAGCTCATTCCAGCACAGATTTTAAGGCTTTGGCAGTTAACCTGCTGAACCTCTAACTATGTGCCTATTGGATAACCTGTGACTCTCAAGAAAAGAGTTAGATCTTAAGCTAATTCTGAATCTGCTAGTGACTATACATGCATTCATTGGGTGCATTCAACTTACTATAAACCAAGGGACATTCGAGAATAATGAATCTGAGGACAAAAGAGGGATATGGTGAAGTACATAAAACATTAACTCCAAGACTTGTTAATGATTACAAATGACACTGTTCAATGTGTGTGGAATATGCAGGGTCCATTTTTTTAATGTAATGCACATGTTCCAAGCACACACCTTTGGGGAAACAAAAGGAATGATGAACATTTCAAAGGTCTGTCTTTGTGACAAGGTTTAAATAGGAGAACATGAAAATGCTTTGGTGAGATAAATGGTGAGAAAAGACAGGTGGCAGCTGCTGAAAACACTTAAAGCATTTTACTTCAAATGTTGGAAAAAGTCCCAGTTCAATTATCACACCAGTCTAAGGCTTACTGTAACTATGCTGCTGGCTATCGGGACGGCAGAGGGAGATAAACTGTTTTGGGTTTTCCTCCATCTATGCCCTGTGACCTCACAGAGCTTGACAACATGCTTGCTCATTTCCTTGTGACAAGATGTTATGGTCTAAGGAAGAGTCTATTTTAGAACATATTCACCTATAATTGTTTCCATACTGTGCTTATTTCCATACTGTGATTATTCTTCCTGTTGTTCTATTTCCAACTCTCTGGCTTAAAATGTTCTGTTAAGAGACAGACTATACTTTGCATTCAAGACTCTCTGGCCTTCCCCTGCCTTCCCAGTCTTATGTCAATCTACTTCCTTTTGCAGCATAAAGCTTATATCAGTATGATTTACTTCCTCCTTGAATGACCACTCAGGCTTCTCTGTTTTTATTTTTTTCCACCTATGATGCATGAGGAACAAGCCAGAAGAGCCAGAAAATTAACATTTCCTGGAAGCAGCTCTAGACCTACAACTGACCACAAGCCACTCATGATGGAGCATCATGGAGGAGTGAGATCCATACTATCCCTTAGAAGTCCCTGGTGGGGTTAGTGCTAGCTGCCCACAGTCCTGCAGAGGGCACATGCAGAGCATTTGGTGACTTGATTTGATCTCATGCATGGCCAACTCTTCCCAACTCTGCCTGGATACATTTAGATGATACTACATTTATAAGCCACCTGGTTCATCTTTAGGAAATGACCAAGCAGAACATTGGTGTGCAGGTCTCTGCATCACACATAGATCCAACCAGGACTTAGTGAGTAGCTATGAAGTGCCAGACCCTGTGCTTTGTATATTCTACACAGGATGCCACTTTCTCAGAGTTTGATGAGGTGTATGTGGACTGTGTCCCATTTTCTCACATACTCTGTCAACTTAAGTGGAATTGTAATTGTTGTGATCATGCAAAGAGACAGTTCAAATTTCTATTAGCACCAGCAAGAATGGGAATTCAAGCACAGATAATCTAAATTCCTCAACCAACCTTACTTTTCTAATTAAAAAATATTCCTGTTAAAAAAGGAATACATTCTCTGTATAAACAATTAAGGAAAGAGAAAAAGGCATATTTCTGCTCCTGATAATATCACTAGAAACCCACCTGCAGAAAACAACTAAAAATCATGGAAGATACCCTATATAATAAAGAGGTAATATGCAAATTGACCCTCACACTCTCACACAAGATGGCCATCCCCATGTGGTCAAAGATGGCTGCCACAAGATGGCCAGCAAGGGAGGGTAGTTGTGGGTGAGCAGGCCAGCAGAGGAGGGCAGTTGGGGTGAGCAGGCCTGCAGGGGAGGGCAGTTAGGGGTGACTGGGCTGGCAGGGGAGCGGTTAGGTGTTGATCAGGCTGGCAGGGGGAGTGGTCAGGGGGTGATCAGGATGGCAGGCAGGTGAGTGGTGGGAGCCAGCAGTTCTGGATTGTGAGAGGGATTGGGCCTAAACTGGCAGTCAGACATCCCCTGAGGGGTTCCAGACTGGAGAGGGTGCAGGATGGGCTGAGGGACACTACCCCCCGCCCCCCCCCCCCCGGCCAGGGCATGAAATTCGTGCACCAGGCCTCTAGTATGAGATAATTTAAAAGCATCGAAGAGATTAAAAAAATGAGGAACTATTAGGCCAAGACCAAGAGAGAACGAGAATCTGGAGGGGTGAGTCAGCCACAGGAATGTTTGCTGACCATAAGAGATGCCTGAAAGGGTGAGTTTTTGGTTCCTTTGGGGTTCAGAGCCAATCAAAGAGGGAAATCTTGGCAAATCAGCCCCTGCCATAGAATGGAACATCAAAAAACAAAAGCATAGGATAAAGAGTGAAGCAAAAGTATATCCTCCCTCTCATGAATTACAGCCTGTCTTTGCATCAATTCAAAACATGAGCTTAGACTAAGGTGACTCTGAATTGTGCCCTGTTATGGCAAAAGCAAAGAAATACCCTATCTGAAGGAAGGTGACATCATCCTAATCCTCAAAATATTACCATGAATCCTTAAAAAAAATAATTACCAGCATGCAATGAAGAAAAAAAATCTAAGAAAATATACCATGAGTGAGAATAAGAAAAAGAAAGTAAAAGAAAACTCAGACTCATGGGGATTCCAGATGTTGTAATCATTAGGCACAGCCTATAAAATAACTCTGCTTACTCTTCTCAAGAAAACAAATAAGGTAATTGGAAATGATAAAAAATGTTATAGAAAATTAGAAAAAGAAAGAGACAAATTCTAGAACTGATAAATTTTGAAAAAAAAGAAAAGGATATTATAATGAAGCATCCATCTTATACAAAAACTGCTGTTTGAAATTTTAACCCTGCTATTTTGGCTTCTGTAAACACTTGCTTGTTTAAATAATAAGGAAAATAAGACTACTCCCATTCCAGAGAGGTCATGGACTATGCCCCAGACAGAGTTGTCAGTGCTGACACCAGGCCAGGCCTTGAGATATGGTCTCATGGCCCCTTCCCAGCACGTAGGCCTTCTTTCTCAGAAGGCCCAGAAGTCTCATTCCAAATTTGGGAGACAAAAGAGCTAGGAAAAGTATAAATAAAAAAGGTTTCCTCCATGTGGGGGGGCCAAGAATTTGAAAAGCACATTTTTCTCTGGCTCTGCCCTTAATAAAATGTAACTCCCTTTCTCTAAGCATGGTTTGGTTTTTTTCCTGTCTTCTGTAACAATAACGCAGTGAATAAGTTTATCAGAAGTTTCAATACAACTGAAGAAGAAAGTGTCAATCAGAATTCTATGCCTAGTGAAAACACCTGTAAGAATAAGAGTAGTGAAAAGACATTTCCAATGACACAAAACAGAGAGAATTGCCACCAGCAGATCCATTCTAAAGGAAATTCTAAAGAATGTTCTTTAGACAAAAGGGAAATTATTCAAGTACAAGGTCAAAGATTTAGGAAGGACTAAGGAACATAGTAAGTGGAATATGTGGGTATATACAAGTAAATATTGACAATATAGTAAAACAATCACAACATAGTGTTTTTGGAGGTAGGTGTATTTATCTATCCATCTATCTAGCTGTCTGTCTATATATCCTTTTATTTATATCCAAAAAAGAAATAAGTAAGGCCCAAATTCATACTTTGAAAAGATTGATAAAATTATGGAAAAAATACAGCTTGCCAAAATAAAAGCTAATTAGACTCATCAATATTAAATAAATTAAACCAGTAATTAAAAATTTCTTGCAGGAGGAATCCAAGATGGCGGTGTATGTAAACACCTAAACTGCTGCCTCGCACAACAATTTAATCTGCAACTAAAAGACAAAACGTCTATCACCCAGAACCACGGGAAAGCTGGCTGAGTGGAAGTTCTACAACTAGAAGGAAAGAGAAAAGAGCACTGAGACGTGCACGAGCGCTGAAAAGCTGAGGTACGGAGGCGCGGGATCTGGGCTGGCGGCAGGCATTGCTTTTTTCAACCCAAAGGGGAGACAAGCCCCCGAATACTCTGAAATATAGTTTCTGGGGAGACGCAGGGGACCCAAACTCCTACGGGGAGAAGCTGGATTGTCTGCTACCGGGTCGGAAAGTGAGGGGGGCCTGCTTGCAGAGCTGCGCGCAAGAATAATTGTTTACTGCGCTGGGGCATGGGATGCAGTCGGAGACACAGAGCCAGCTAACTAGCAGCCATCGCTGTTTGCCACGCCCTAGCCTAGTGACGCCCCGAGACCCTGCCCCACACAACCTACAAACCCACCCAAGCTCCAAGCAGCAGTTTTAGCATAAGAAAGGCCTGCCCTATCGCAGCTTAACCTAACAAACTTGCAGACCGGATCAGACAGCTCCAAAACCTCCAAACCCCAAGCAAAGAGGAGAAAACTGTAGCTCTCGCTGTAGCTCCTGCTGGGTGGACTCAGACAATAGCTGACCTGCACCCCATTGGAGATCCAGAAGCCAGTATACTTAGTGGTCAGTGTGAGAAACCAGATTTCAACTCCTCACATCCATAAGTGACACATTCAAGAGGCAGACTCAATGAGCACCAAAGCCCCACTGAAACAAGTCCTGCACCATAAGCATGTCTCCAGCATAGCAGTTCTTCCATTATAGACACAGCGAGTCCTCACAGCCGATTGGCCTGGAGGTCAATTCCTCCCAGCGTACCAACAGCAATTAAGGCTTAACTACACCAAGACTTTGCACTCAGCCCACAAAGGGGTGTACCAAGAGTGTCCACATTAGGTGATTGGGGAGGCTGAGCTACTGCCCCCTATAGGTCACTTACCACACAAAGCCACTCCATCAACACAGGGAAGCAGCCAAAATGTGGAAACAAAGAAACATGTCACGAATGAAAGAAACGGAGGAAAGCAAACTACTGGACGACATAGAGTTCAGAACCACATTTATAAGGTTACTCAAGAATCTTCTAAAAACCGCTGAGAAACTTGATAATACTTCTGAGGAGCTTAGTGAGACCTTCAAGGACCTTAATGAGCACCAAAGCCCCACTGAAACAAGTCCTGCCCCATAAGCGTGTCTTCAGCGCAGCAGTTCTTCCATTATAGACACAGGGAGTGCTCACAGCTAATTGGCCTGGAGGTCAATTCCTCCCAGCGTAACAACAGCAATTAAGGCTTAACTGCACCAAGACTTTGCACTCAGGCCACAAAGGGGTGTACCAAGAGCGTCCACATCAGGAGATTGGAGAGGCTGAGCTACTGCCCCCTATAGGTCACCTACCACACAAAGCCACTCCATCAACACAGGGAAGCAGCCAAAATGCAGAAACAAAGAAACATGTCATGAATGAAAGAAACAGAGGAAAGCAAACTACTGGATGACATAGAGTTCAGAACCACATGTATAAGGTTACTCAAGAATCTTCTAAAAACCGCTGAGAAACTTGATAATACTTCTGAGGAGCTTAGTGAGACCTTCAAGGACCTTAATGAGAATGCCAAAAAAATGGAAAAGGACCAGTCAGAAATGAAGCATACACTGTCTAAAATAAAGAATATACAGAAACTCAACTGTAGATCAACATATCCCAAGAATCAAACCAAAGATCTGAAATATGAGGAAACAAGAAACACCCAACCAGAAGAACAAAAAGAAAAAAGAATCCAAAAATATGAAGATAGTGTAAGGAGCCTCTGGAACAACTTCAAGCGTACCAACATCTGAATTTTTGGGGTGCCAGAAGAAGAGAGAGAGCAAAATACTGAAAACCTATTAGAAGAAATAATGACAGAAAACTTCTCCCACCTGGTGAAAGAAATAGACTTACAAGTCCAGGAAGCACACAGAACCGAAAACAAAAGGAATCCAAAGAGGACCACACCAAGACACATCATAATTAAAATGCCAAGGGCAAAAGACAAAGAGAGAATCTTGAAAGCAGCAAGAGAAAAACGGTTAGTTACCTACAAGGGAGTACCCATACAACTGTCAGCTGATTTCTCAGCAGAAACTATGCAGGCCAGAAGGGAGTGGCAAGAAATATTCAAAGTGATGAACAGCAAGAACCTACAACCAAGATTACTCTACCCAGCAAAGCTATCATTCAGAGTTGAAGGTCAGAAAAAGAGCTTCACAGACAAGAAAAAGCTAAAGGAGTTCATCGCCACCAAACCAGGATTACATGAAATGCTGAAGGGTATTCTTTAAGAAGAGGAAGAAGAAGAAAAAGGTAAAGATAAAAATTATGAACAACAAAATGACATCAAATACATACCTACCAACAAGTGAATCTAAAAATCAAGTAAATAGAAAATCTGAAGAACAGAATGGACTGGTGAATATAATAGAATCAGGGACATAGAAAGGGAGTGGACTGACAATTCTCAGGGGGAAGCGGGTGTGAGTGATGCGGGAAGAGATTGGACAAAAATCTTACTCCTATGGATGAAGACAGTGGCAGAGGGTAAGGGCATGGGGTAGGGTGGGGTGGGGAATCAGGTGGAGGGGAGCTATAGAGGGAAAACAAAAAGAGGAACACCTGTAATCTGAACAATAAATATTTATTTTAAAAAATAAATAAATAAAAATTTCCTGCAAAAAAGCTCCAGGCCCAGATAGGTCCAACCAATGAGTGCTACCAAAAATTCAAAAAATAAATAATTTCACATTCAGAAAACTGTGACAAAGCAGAAAACAAAAGGAAAGTCTTCACAAGGAGATAATACTGCTACAAACTTAAGGAAGAAATTACCAGAAAGGGTAATATAAATCAATCTCTCCCATGAACCCAGATTTAAAAATCTCAAGGAACACAGAAGCACACAAATTCAACAACATATAAAAATTATGACCATGAGTCTATGAATGCAAGGTCAGTTTCACATTTTCAAATGAGTCAATGCAATTTACCACATTAAAGATGATTATAGAAAGATTTACAGATTAAAGGAAAATACTCATAATTATTTTCATTTGCACAAAAAGCTTTTTATAAATTCAACATTCATTCATAATAAACTTAAAAAAGGTACTAAAGATCTTACTTAACATTGAAAGTTGGACCTAGAGACCCAAGAGACCCTTAGAGACACAAGACAAGATAAGGATGTCACTTACATTCAACACAGTGTTTGTAAGTGCAGTGAGAAAATATTTTAAAAAATGAAGGCTTAGGAATGCAAATTTAGGTGGTAACATAATAAAGATATGAAAGGAAGAAAGTCCTATAGAAGCCATTATAGTGTGTAATGGGGGGGACATGGGTTGTGATCAGGAGGGAGCAAGGAAGGGTGGAGTTTGGGATCCTGGGGATATTCTATTTCTCATCTTGGATGATGGTTACTTGGCTCCATGCTCCAAAATAATTTGTCAAGCAATACAAATTTTCAAACTATGATAGGTTTGAAAATCATCTTCACATTAATGGTGTTAAAACAAACAAGCAAATACACACAAAAACACATGTGGAAAGGAGAAGAAAACCAATATTTGGGGTGATTTTCTTTCAGCCCCTTTTCCTTTTTTCTAAATTTAAGAAATATACAATAGCATATCTTATACCTGGAGAGTTCAACATTTTTTCAAAAGAAGACATAAGAAGAAAATATTTAACTACTTTTCCCAACAAATAGTTGGATGCCTTGGGATAATTTTTGAAGCCACAAAACTGTCTTTGTTCAAAGGAGAAATGGGAAATAACTGAAAACAATTAATTTTTCCATGGAAAAGTAGTAAATGAAAACCAAGTAGCATTGAACTGAAAAAAAAAAGAATGTGACCATGAATAAATTGAACTAGAATCTCTAAGAGCCAAACTTCCAACATCCACAGAGAGATTCTCTCAGCATCCCCATTTCCTTTCAACCCTGCCCACAGTGGGCGTGCTCTGTGCAGTTAACCTGCTGTGTGATTCTGCAGAAGTGTAACAGCTTCGCTGACCTCCAGCTTCCCCACTTGCTGGGTTTATAGAGCCTGCCTCTCCTTCAGTGGTCCTTGTGAGGACAAAATAAAATCGACCGTAACCCTGTTCTGAAAAAGTAGCTCTGGGTGTATTTAAAGGATTTAAACATAGCACAGACCCTGATCTGAACAGGATCTAAATGGTGATAATTTAGTACCACACTTAACAGGCTTGCTGTGATAATTAGGTGCACTGGTACATAGCATAGTTAATATTCATAGCAACATTCTAGTTCCATGGATGCATGAAGGGGCTTCACCCGACCCCCTGCAGTACTGTTTGCCAAAGGCCTGAGGTGGGGGTACTGCCCTTGCCCAGCAGGACACTGTGGATCTCAGCAGCCCAAACAGGGTTGTCCTGGGAAGGATTACCCTCTCTAATGCGGGGTCCACTGTGGTTGACACAGTTTGAATTTTGAAAAAATGCTGAATGTCAGCTTATTATATCACCTGGTTTAGTTTCGCTGTTCGCTGTCAGGCGCGGTCCACAGCAGAATGAGTCTACATGCTAAATTTTCTTTTTAAATATATATATTGATTTCAGAGAGGAAGGGAGAGGGAGAGAGGGGCAGAAACATTAATGATGAGACAGAATCATTGATGGGCTGTCTCCTGCACTCTCCTCACTGGGGATCAAGCCCGCAACCCAGGCATGGGCCCTGACCGGGAATGGAACCATGACTTCCTAGTTCATAGGTCGAAGTTCAATCACTGAGCCAAGCCAGCTGGCTACATGCTACATTTTCAACCGCCCAGCAACCTCAGAGAAGGGGGGTAACTAGGGGGACTGTGCTGGATGCCCAGGAAACTCTAGCCCAGCCCTTTTGCCTCCAGGAGGAGGGACATCAGACACATCTTCTGTGCCTCTGAGTCATTAAGCCTCACACCTCTCAGACTCATCCCTGCCTACTCTGCCCCAGTCCTCTCCTTCCTGACAAACCCAGGCAGGCCATGCCACTCCACCTGGGGTGGACTGTGGGGGCTGGACAAAGAACCCTCTCTCCTGAATCCCTCCACTGCTCCAAAAGGTCCCGTGTGGTGAGCAGTCAGCTCCCTCCCCTGGGAAGTGTTGACCAGTCTGGTAAGGCACCTGCTTGTTTTTCTTTCCTTCCTTCCCTACCTTGTTTCCATTTGCCCTCACTTTTGTGGGCTTGGGATTTTACCTACAAATAAAGCATTAGCACCGTATTTTGCTGTGGAGTCTGAGTCCTAGGGAGCCTGGGGCAAGGCCAGGATGGCAGGCATTTCTGCTTAGTGCTCACGGGCTACCCAGCTGTGGGGTTTGGTGTCTCTCAGGGCCCCTAGGAGAAGCAGGGGCCTTCGTCCAGCTTGGATGGGCCAGCCCTCCCTCAGTCACTCTGTTAAGAGCACTCCCTCCCCAAGTGTCTGCATCTCGTGGAGAATAAGCAAAAATCGATACCATGGAAAAAACACTACACTCTGTAATAACTGCAGCTCTTTCTGAAGCAGACATAAAATGGAATGAGACAGTCCCTAAAGAGTTAAACTATGTCCTGAAATATTAGGACAGGAACAAGGAGAAGCACATGCAGCCCATAACACAGAGCCATAATTCCTACTGCACACACGATTTCTTTGCCCCAACCTGCACATTTATGTGCAGATAGACGCACAGTGGTCATGACATCTATCATCTGTCTCCAAATGCATTCTGGAAGAAGGCTGTGAGAAGGCCTTGGGTAATGGGCTAGGGTAAGAAAGGACGGAGAAAGAAATTCAGGGGCAATCTTTCTCCTGCTCCCCCATGGAGGAAATGATCCCACTGCTTTCAGCACACCTGAAATACTGCATGTACTCCTCTGTGGTACCCTGAAGCTCTATGCACCCCAGCAACAAGAGCTGGTGTCCCTTTGCATCTGCACAGTCTGCAACATTTGTGGGCAACAAGTGACACGGTGCGGTTTGCATAGAGACAAAGGATGTAAATAAGATGTCCCGCTGATGGCCACTGAATCTTCTGAGTGGGGCTGGAGAGCAGGGCAAGGACCCAGAAAGTCACCCATCCAGAAGGTGACTGCTGAACCATTCTGACTGTGAGGGGAAGGGGCAGGTAGTGCCAGGACCCAGAAATGACACGTAGGTAAAACAGGTGCGTGGGGAGTGTCAAGAAGCAAATGGCATGAAGAAAATGCCACATTTAATCATCTCTTTGAAGAGCTCTTGGCAAATTACACACACGCACACACACACAACACACACATACATACAAACACACACAAATAAACATAAAACATTGGACTTAACTGCAGTTGCAGGAAGTCAGAAGTCTAGGCAATGAGCAGGCGTCCCCAATAGTTCCCTGTTCTTTATTTTCCAATCATCTTACCAACCTCACACTCTTCCAAGGGCTAATCAATTGCTCTTTTGATAGTAGCAACTGAAATATGGAGGAAGTCTTCTAAGTCCTCATGGCCTTCCTGGTTGGTTTATTTTTGTAACACCAACAGCATGGTGGCTCAAGAACCAATTATGAAAAAGAAATCCAATGAACAGCATTCTTTGGTAGGCTAACAGAAACCAGGCCCTCGCTTTCCTTGAGAGGCACATGTCTTGGCAGTGATTATAGAAGTTTGCGCTCTTTCTGAGAAATGGACTGAAACACCGAGAAGACTCCTAGGAGGCAGCCATAGCGGTTGGTATTAACATCTGGAGTAAAGATTCAGGAGGCAAACATTTACTTCCCTTTGAACAGCAGTGGTGTCCCTCGTGCGCTCTACCAGGGCTTACCTGATGACAGGTTTCACACCCCAAATCCCATAATTGTTTCCCCCCACCTTAGCAGAATTTGCAGAGCTGCTTATTGAGAGAGGAAAAGGCATAGCCTGCAACGAACTTGACTTATATACCTGCTCGCTGGAGAAAGTCAAATTCAGGAGAAATAGTAGTGTTAGTTTATATCATTAATCAGGATTACCTGTTTCTCCTCCATGATTTAACAGTATACCATCCTGATGGATTCTGATGGGGGAAGGATAGACAGATCCCTAGGAGCTGTGGTCAAGGTTCTTATTTCACTGAGAAAAAAGGGAAATGACTCTGGACTTAATATGTTTCCTCCCTATTTGGGGATTTGTAAGTCTAAACGAGGCCTATGATTTCCTTTAACACTATTTGGGTAGAATCCATCACCAAGTACTTAATTCACTGAGCACCGACCCATAAGTGGGCAATGATGCTGGGGCGTGGGGATCTAGGCTCTACCCCTGGGAATGTGACCTGGGACTGGCTGGTTGACTTCTCAGGGCCTATTCCCTTACCTGAGAGGAACACTGCCCTCAGGCCTGCTGCAGGGTGAATGCGGGGAGGTGTGTACCCATGGCCAGCATGGTGCCTGGAGCCGCAAATGCTTGGTGCACAGAGGGCTTATTATCAGCACTCCATTTCCCTCACGTTCTCCCTTCCTGCTTTGCTTGGATGTCATGGCCAGCATCATAACCGGTCCTTTGCCCACATCGCTGAGTTCCCGCATCTGGTGCTTGTGGGTTTCCTCAGGCAGGTGGGCAGCCCCGGTGCATTCCTTCTCTGCCCTTGCTCCAGCTGCATGTGTACTCAAAAATGTGGCGAAGGAGCCCCTGGTGAGGACCAGGCTGCCAAGGCCCTGCACCTCTGCCAGGGGCCACAGTCCTGCCATGCTCTCTCTGAGTCCCTGCCTCATCACTCTCCCTTCCTCCCCAGATTTCGACACCTGCTCCTCCAGCCCAGCTTCCTGACGGCTCTCACCCAGCTCCAGCCACTCTGCATGAACTCACGAGCTCCACTTCTCACTCCCCGCCATCTGCTCAAGAATGTCTCTCCAAAAACTCTTTCACCAGCCCCCCCCTTGACAACATCAATTTTCTCTCTTTGTTGGATTATGTTCATGAGCATTAAAATATGCGACTATTTCTCCCACTTAAAGAAATGCTCTTGACATCACTTTTCCTGTTAGTGATGACCCAATTCTCTCTGTTTACAATAAAATTCTTCAAAAGAGATAACTCGATGTACCATACCCAATGGGTCACTTCCCATAATGTTTTAAAAAGCTTTCAAAAGTATAATATACCTACAGAAAAGTGCACAAATCATAAGAGTAAAGCTCAGTAAGTGGAAACTAGTTCACTTATGAGTATGATGGCAAGTGTGTAGCCAGCACCCAGAAATCCCTCTTGTGCACCCTGCCTAGTGCCCCGTTCTAGCTCCCAGCAGCAGGGCATGGTGTTGTCTGATCTTTTCCTCCTGATCTCTCTTGAGTCCACACCACTGGGCTTTCACTTCCAGCCCCCCGAGACTGTGCTTGTCAGTGTTGCCGCTGGCATCATTGCTGAGAGCTTAATGCTCAGACTTGGTCTTATATGCCTATCCTCAGCCTAGATTTCTTCCTTGAACCTCCAAAATGTTCACACCCAGCTGCCTGCGGGTGCCTCTACTTGTATGCTCACAGGCATTTCGAACCTTCCAGAGGAAAAGGATCAAAGCCCAGCTCCACCTGCTCCTTCAGCACCTACACCCCTGGCCAGTGGAGATTCTATCTTCTAGTCGTCCTGTTCTCTCCTCCGTTCGCACCCATAACAGAGATCTCGTGGCTATCCTTCGGTAGTCCATCTGTCCCCACTGTTCACTAAATCGCCAGCAGGACCGCAGTCCAGACCACCGCTGCCTCTTCTGGATGGTCACCCCAGCCTCTGGCATGGGAGCCCTGTTTCCACCTTGCCCTCCACAGGCTCCCCCGAGAGGGTGCTGATGGTGTCTGTCCCCTGTGCAAACACCCCATGATGTCTCACCCCAAAGAAAAGGCCCAAGTCATTGTTACAGCCTAAAAGGCCTTGAGGGATCTGACCCTACACACCCCAGTCTTGTTACTTCTCTTGCCTCACTTTCTATTTCCACACCCAAAGGGCACCTGCCTCAGCCACAAGGCCCCCACGTCATTCTCAAACACACCTGGCATGTTCTTACCTCAGGGCTTTTGCACTGGCTGTCCCTCTGCCTGAAAAGCTCCTCCTCAAGAGATCCGCATGGCTCAGCCTGTAGTTTTATGGTGAAATGCTATCCTCTAAGAAAGCCATCCTATGATCACCCTTTTAAAAAATGTATATCCCATAAAAAAATGTTTACCCCATATCCATTTCTTCTCCTTTATAACTTATCACTGTTAGGCCCTCTATGACTTACTTTTGTTTGTTCCCTGCCTCTCAGCACTAGAACGTCAGCTCTGTGAAGCTGGGGTTCTGTTTCATTCACTGCTATATCCCTGCGCTCAGAACAGGGCCTGATGCAGAGTAGGCGCTAAGTAAATGCTGGGTGAATGAATGGATTTCAAGGACATAGTTCCTAGCCGGGTTGGACTCTCATTCTAGGTTTTAAAGAGATTCCTTCTTCCCTAATTTATTCAATTCCCTTTGTTGGTGCCATTCATAAATTCATAATCTGATTTTTAATACCCTTTCCTCATTTAATTATTGTTATAATGTTGCAGTTAGCAAAGGAAAGAAATGTTTTATGAAGTAAAGTGCTCAAATGTAGAAGCCACCTGCAGCAGGTGCTGGGCATGTAATCTTTTGGCCTGCCCCTGCCCAGTTCCAGACCCACGGCCTATGCGGGAGGGTCTCCAGCTTCAGGCTCCAGTTGGCACCTGCCATGGGAGTGAGTAAGGAGCCCTGTTTAGAACGGGCTTCTCTTCCTCACTGCACCACCCTCCAGGCAGAGTCGGGGGCTGGATTTAGAAGCCAGTATCGTGCTTCTATTTTTGTTTTCAAACAGATAAGAAGGTCAAAGTTTTACAGCAGAAAATTTCATTTTAAGGTGTAGAAATAGCTCTATTTGCACCAACTACCAATACTTGCTACCTCTCTGATTTTTATAAATTGTTTAATCCCTTGAAACCAGTTTCTTCATCCATAAAATGGGGATCATAATTTCCCACCTTTCAGCCTCATTGCAAAGATTAAATAAGTGCGCATATTAATTAACTCACAGAAGTTGCTCAGCAAATTATGGATTCAGTTCTATCCCCCACATCATTCAGAAGCATCTATTCCTAAGGCCAAGAGACATATGAAAACCTGCTCAAAGTCACTAATCATCAGAGACATGCAAATCAAAACAACAATGAGGTACCATCTCACACCTGTCAGATGGCTATCATCAACAAATCAACAAACAACAAGTGTTGGCAAGGATGCAGAGAAAAAGGAACTCTTTTGCACTGCTGGTGGGAATGCAGACTGGTGCAGCCACCTTGGAGAACAGTATGGAGTTTCCTCAAAAAACTAAAAATGGAACTCCCATTTGACCCAGTGATCCTACTTCTAGGAATATATCCCAAGAAACTAGAAACCCGAATCAGAAAGGATATATGCACTCCTATGTTCATAGCAGCACAATTCACCATAGCTAAGATTTGGAAACAGCCTAAATGCCCATAAGCAGATGAGTGGATTAAAAAACTGTGGTATATCTACACAATGGAATACTACACTGTGGTAAAAAAAAAAAAGGAGTTCCTACCATTTGCAACAACATGGATGGAGATGGAAAGTATCATGTTAAGTGAAATAAGCCAGGCAGAGAAAGATAAATACCACATGATCTCACTCATTTGTGGAATATAATGAACGACATAGACTGATGAACAAGAACAGATCCAGAGGCTGAGAAACGTCGATCAGAACATCATACCTCAGGTAAGGTAGGGGAGTGTGGGGGTAAGGTGGAGAGATCAACGAAGGGACTTGTGTGCATGCATATGAACCTAATCAATGGACACAGACAACAAGGGGGTGGGGCATAAGTGGGGGATGGGGGGTTATGGGGGCATAAGGACACATATGCAAAAAATAAAAATTAAAAAAATTATAAAATAAAAATAAAATATTAAATCTAATACATACTAGTGGTCATCATAACCTTAAGAGAAATTGTTTCATGTGACAAAGATTTTTAAATGAAACTCTCTGTAGCCTGAAAATTATTTAGGAAGGAAACAAAGAGAAGTTTCCTTCAAAAGTCATAAGGATTGTAATTAAAAGTCAATATATTTGGCCTCTTGAACTAAAGTAAGTAATTTGTGTTTTTGCCTCCCTGAGAAAGCTTATAGAAAGTTACAAAAAGAAATTGACAGCCAGTTTGAAATGGAATTGCCATGGCCTAGAGCAAAGAATATCCTTACATAATATTATTCTACAATGTCATTATAATTTTAGATATTTTACAACAGCATATTGTACAATCATTCCAAACAAACTTACAAACTAATTCTTTGAATGTTGGGCAGCAATTTAAAAAAGACATGAAAGGATTTAATCCCTTTCAGAAGGAATTAAGGCACTGGGAAGGCACTTGAGCATCCTATATTGGCCCCTCTTGCCTTTTGTGCCAAGAGGGACCCTCTTCTCACAATCCAATTGCCCTTAGCTGTTGCCTGAGCTTTCTGTTCATGCTGAGCTTGAAGCCTCGTGGTGGCTGGTACCATGGATCTATCTCATGCCCAATTGTATGAGCTGGGCCCTCACTGGAGAAGAAACCTGAGTTCCCCAAGATATGTGATCATTGCTGGGACCCCGCCAGCAGGCCAGGGGATCCCAAGGCAGGTGCTGGGTGTGGGGACCAAGGAGGCATAGGCTACCAAGGAGACAAAACTGAACCTCACATCATCCTGCTTGGCCCCGGAGGATGACTGGTTAGCCAGAGACAGATAAGATTCCTCAGGGAAGGAACAACCTAAGACAGGCAGTCACAGAGGAGCCATCAGGAGAGAACATGGGGGTCAACAGAGGTAAGGCACAGACCCTCACTCTCCCCTCCCCCCCCAACCCTGAAGGGGCCTGAACCTTCACTCCTTCTGGGGGGGTCTCCTGCCCCCATGGCTGCTTTGCTTCCCATGCCCAGCTCAGATTGGGACACAGGTGACAGACAGAGACTTGGCCCAGCTCAGAACGGGACCCAGGTAACAGACAGAGACATGACCAACAGCAGCTGCCCTATATCTAAATCCAGCCTAGCACCAGGAATGCTCAGGGCCTACTCAAGAATGCAAATAATCCCTTTCACTAATATTTACAGGGTAAACTAAGATTGTTGCTAGAGTATTAAATTTGACAGTAAAATAGTAATCAAGTTTTCAGATTAATTTAAATAAGATAATTGAAATAAGTGAATATTCAAGAAAATTTAATTGTACTGGACAAAAAGCTGTTCCTAAAGTACTAACTAAAATTTCTATTGGTAGTTCATCTCATGGTAAAATTCCTGAACATGCAATGAACCTAAAGCAGTCATATTTTTGGGCAAAAAAATTAAAATTTAAAGTTATCAAGACTGCATTATAAAATTTACAAAAGCCTCCATTAATAAAAAAAAAAGGGGGGGGGATAGTAGGGCAATATCATGAAAGGAAAAATATCCTATAAGTAAATTACATCTAGAAAATTTTTACTTTACAAAATTAATTTTCATTTGTAATGCTAACAGCAAGACACCCATGAAAAACACACATGGTGTCTAAATAAGACAAAGGAAAATAGTTTGGGCAAAAATAAAAAGGATCCCAAATCAATTATATAGAAAAGATTCCTTTATTAACTTTTGGTCGAGAATATGTTTATATATTTTCAGAAAACAACTCCAAGACCATGTGGATTCCTGCAACAGAGAGGAATTGACAGGTCTGCTCCAACTATGAAGACAAGAGGAGAAACAGTCCAGAGATGGAAGACGCTGATGACGCCTTGCCACGCTAGCAGTCAGCAGCTGTGCGTCGCTGCAGGTTGCCTAGGATCAAACCAGAGAGGGTTGGACCTGCATTGCCACCATGTGCCCACCATCCAGATATCATTGCTGACATGTACACATAAGGAACTGTTTGACATTGAAATGGGGACTCAGAACTATTGGACATTGAAATTGGGACTCAAACATTTTTTGTTATTATATGTTTATTTCTAGTCTGCAGAGGCAAGATTTTTTAAAAGGAAAGAAATGGGGGGGGGGAAATAGATACAGAAGCAAAGAAGCATTGAACAGACTGTCAAACTACAGCGGGAAGGCAGGGGAGGTGGTGGGGGGGCTGTAAGAGATCAATCGAAGGACTTGTACGCATGCATATACGCATAACCAATGGATACAAGACACGGGGCGGGGGGGGAGGTGGGGCAGGTGAAGGCATGTACTGGGGGGTAGGGGAGGCCAGGGGGAGGTCAATGGGGGGGGGAAGGAGACATATGTACTACTATTTGTAATACTTCAAACAATAAAATAATTAAAAAATAAAAATAAATAAATAAAAACCTGGAGGGGGGAGGGGTGGGAAGAAGCAGCATCCATTCCTAGATATCCTACCAAAACTGCACACAACACTTTCCTCTTTATAAAGTGGTTTAGGAAGCTTGCGCGCATTGGGAGCTGAATTGGTTAACACTGCTGGCATAAAATGATGTCTTGGACAAATGCTAAACTCACCCTCCTCCACAGGCCTCCATGCTGATTTCTTCATCACAGTCAGGCCCAAGCAACTGCCTTTTCCAGGGATGGCTCTGAGCCAGGCATCCTGGCAGCCCCAGTGCCTTGCCAGCCACCTCGGGCCTTAGGACACCTTCCACTCACTGCACCTTGGTTCCAAGGCCACAGAGTGATGCTATGGCAGTGCCACATCACAGGCTTGCTATGAGATCATGCATGGGCAACAGCTACTTAAACTGAAGCAGCATCAGGACCAGTGGGAGGGCTTGTTCAAATGCAGGTTCCTGAACCCACCTCAGAGGCTCTGATTGAGCAGATCTGTGGTGGGGCCAGACAAGGTGCATGTCCAATTGTGCGAGGGATGCTGATGCTGTTGGTCAGGACCACACCCTGAGTAGCAGGTGCAAAGTATTTAACATGGGACCAACACTTAAGTGGATCAACATGTTCCCCACTTTATAAGAACTTTTATTGCTTCCATTACTACTACGACACCTTTCTCAATTATAAAGTCTGTTGGAGAAAAGACCCTAAGTCGTCTTTTCCTAGGAGTCTCTTCATCCAGGGCCCCACATGTGGACCGACAGTTTGGATTTGCAGGAGAGCATGCTCAGCACCTGCTGCTTTCCCTGGTACCTGGCTGGGGGGACTTCCTCTCTAACTTCACTTTCCGAACACCTGGTGAGCTCCATGCCATACGTTATTTTAACATCACTTTATTTTATGAAGAAGGCATGAAGAAGTTGCCTACCGATCTGGGCCCGGGTGCAATTGGACAGAACAAACACCACCCTGGGTTTTGTGAGTCTAGGGAGCCTGTGGATTTGTCTCACCACTGCCTCTTGTCATCCAACCACTGAGATACTGGTTTGGTTTTTCTAAAATGGCCCTGCATGTTCCCTCGACCTCACTGAGTGGTTATTTAACAAAGTGCAAACACCATCTAATTGTCAGTGATACAGTGGACTATGATCTGTGATAAATGAAGAAAAACTGCCATCACCCCGGTGTCAAAGATTTCCTTGTAAACAGTGTTGGGACTTGGGGAGCTTTGGCTTCATCAATTTCCATTTGCTCTATTCTGACATCGCCACTCTAGGCTCCAGCACCTCTGGGCAGCAGGAGGCAGTGGTAGCAATTGCAAAGGACCCTGCAGAGATGGCTCTGGGTTCTCCTCTCTGCAGTGCCCTCCTCTCTCCAGAACTCCCAGACGCCTTGCCTGAGAAAGCGCTGATTAATGTGGTGTAATGACTCTGAGTGTCTGTTCATTGAAGGTGCACACTCTCCCTGGGGCAGCTATGCGCTCCCCTGGAATGCCTGCAGAAGATTGTGTGCCTGCAGGCAGGCTGGAGAAGCACAAGCAGCATGCCCACAGCCTTGTGGGTGTGCTAAAGTCTGTGTGTCGTGGGAGGTCGCCCCCTGGTCTGCAACCGAGCCCAGAACCACGCAGTGTGGATGGTGATGGAGAGAGCTGCAGAGGCCTGGTCAGTCTGGCTGTTCCCAGGTGGACAAATCTGGCTACAGACTCTGTAGAGGGCACTTAACCTCCAGAGATTTCTTCTCTGCTTTGGTCCCACTAAAGGGAAATCCATCCTCAGAGTACAATGAAAAGGACTGAAAGCCTAGGACCTCTTCTTATCTCCACAGTGAAAGCAAGCCCTAGTCTCCCAGACCCTTGCCTTCCCCTCGGAGAAATGTGACCAGAGGCCTCCATGGAAATGGCATTTCACGTTCATGTTGAAAAAATAATCGGAATCCTCTTTATCATCAAAGGTATGAAATGTCATGACTGGTCAGACCCAAGTCGAAGAGGTTTCTACAATGTGAAGAATAAAATTACTTTCTGAGAAAGAGACGCTAAATACTCGTCTCTGGAATTGTGGTCTTGGTATTAGAAGTGCACTCTTTTAGACAAAGACCCTATGCACAACCTGCCCTGCTCCGGAGAGAGGGCTTCACCGGGACACGGGGAGCAGCCAAGACAAGGGACATCCTCTCTGTCCGGCCTCACAGGCAACCTTTCCTGTGCCCTCCCCATTTCCCCAGGGAGCCCTCCCCCTAGGTGCCTCCAGATGCATTTATGCATGTCCACTTCCGTCTCCTGAAACAGGTAACAACTGTCCTAGTAGAATCCAAGGTAAGAAGTCAGAGCGCTGCTGTGGATGGCACCTCCTTCTGGGGGCTAGGTCAAGGCTTTCCCCAGGAGGCTGGGAGTGACCTGCTACATTTAACCTCACATGTGGCAGGACTGGGATGCAGGAGATTCAGTTCATGGGAAAAGCCAGAAGTCCCACAATGTGTGAGAAGCCATTTATTTCTCTTGGCTCCATCCTGACCTTCCCTATTGGAGTGAAGCTGCTCTTGTCACTGCAGCACCGTAACCCACGTTGGGTGCAGTGTACACAGACATGGGTAAGCTCTCCTCCTCTGGGATCTTCTTCCAGCAGGTTCTGCACACGAAGCATGTCTGTCCATAAGCCTTTCTCTAGGTCCCAGCCTGTGTCCCAGTCCTCAGCATACAAAGGACCTATATTTTTTCCTTGGAGTCTAGGCACACCTGGGCCTTGCTCCACCCAGAGCCTCCCAGGCACCTCCCAAACCTGGCAGATTTGTTTTCCAGCCAATGCGTGTGCCTCCAAAGAAACGGGGCTTATGGTATTCTTGGACAAACTCACACAAGAGATGTTCAGGTGGACCCTCCTGGCCATCGATGGATGTAGAGCAACTGCTCAGCTCCACTTTAGCTGTGCAGGACTTTCCCATCACCTTCCCCATCCATTACCCTCCAGAACCAGGACCAAGGTTGAGCAGGGCCCCACCTTGTCCCTCAGCTCCTTCAACCCTGAAGGGCCTCTGAATGCCCCTGCTAAGAGGTGCGTGCACTCAGGAGTACCACCACCTGTCAGCTCACCGCTCTCCCCTGCGTGGTGTCAGGAAAGCGGGGGCCAGGGGTAAAATAAAGGGCATAATGGGACTCTTGTCACAAGCCAAACAAAAACCAAATCAACACTGAAACTAGCAAGAAGCAGTGAGAGGCCACTGCAGGGCTTGGCCAAGGAATCAGTTTTTAAGCTAAGAGAAATAAATATTTCAAACAAAAGACCTGTCAGAATCAGTGTTTGCTGCCTCAGTCCCAGAACGTAGCAGCTGGAGAGGGAAGCCCAGGGCTGAGGGACGTCCCAGGAGCCAGGAGTGTAGCTACACGCTCTTCCCGGCCAGCCCAGCAGCTGCCTTCCTCTCTGCTGGGCTGGGATGGTGGTGTTGCTGGAACCTTGTGCTTCAATGGGCAAGTATAAATGTCTTCCTTAGGTGAATAAAAATGGGAAGGTAGGTTATTTTTGAAAGAATACTTTTCATTTGCTAGAGAAAATCTTTCAAAGACTGGGTTCCATGAGGGCATATCAAGGAGGATGCTCTGCCGTGAAAGAGGGCTAAACACCGAACCCTTCCAAAGCCCTCACACTGGCCACCCACCAAGATACACCATTTCCTCTGGCAGAACATTGACTGGGGCTGAGTACACATAGGCTGCTGTGCAACTAGAATCTATTTTATCGAATGGCCCTTTCACAAAGAAAACGCACCCCCTTTGAGTCCATTATCAGTTGGTTAGATGTCCTCACCCTGGGCACAGTGCTCTCCAGCACTGGGTCAATGCCATTGCTGAGGCCCAAGTGCCCACGTGAAGTCCAAGCTCCCCAACTTATCTGCTTTCCCCAGCGGACACCTGTTTCCGTTATTCAGCCCTTTCTCAGAAGACTGCCCACCTTACCTTGGGGAGCCATGGGGGCAGTCCCAAGACAACTATTGAGGTGAGTGGCCCTGGTCCCTGAGCTCCCTGTGGCACCCCTACTTACCCAGGCATGTTCTCCAGCCATAGAGTAAAGAGTCCTCTGGTGGCATGAGTAGAATGTCTTTTCTGACTCTCCTCCTTACTGCTGGGTGTGCTGAGTGTGTGTGGCCTTACCTCGTGGGACAGGTAGAAGGCTGCAATACCCAAAGGCCAGAAGCAGCAGAGCATGGAGAAGACGCTGAGACCCAGGTGGTCCCGGGGAGGCATCATGAGAAAGTTGTCCTCGCTCTCTGTATCACTGGAGTAGTTGCTCTGCAAGAGAGAAAGGGGGGATGAAGCAGGAGAAGAGGGTTAATAAAGGAACCACTCTGCGATGCCCTCTGAATCTGGAAGTGGAGCCTGGCCCCTGGGAAGGTCACTGTTGTTGTTATTGCCTGCAAGTATTTCCCCTCAAAAGGAAGTGCCCAACCGAGGGAACTCTTACCAAGAACAGGAGGAGAAAAATTCCAGGCACAGGGTTTTGGGTCATTCCACAGATGATAAAACCCTATAGGAGTCAATTACTCACAGATTTTTGGGACGAGGGCTGGGCAGTGTGTGTAAAGGTCTACTCTACAGAAGATAGAACTGGATACTCTCAGAAGGACACATTCTGTGGATTCCACTCTTTATTCTGACACAGGGGGATTTCTATTTATTTATTTATTTATTTATTTATTTATTTATTTATTTATTTATTTTATTTATTCACTAGTGGCCCGGTGCACAAAATTCATGCACATTAAAAGGGAATTCATTAGAGGAAATATTTTAATATTGCTATTTGCCCTTTCTCTATAATAGAAGTGTCCAGCCTGTCCTACCCCCGTCAAGCCCTGCCAGGTGGGGGACACAGCCTCATGTCCTGGCACCAGAGCGAGGGGTGCAGCCTCAGGTCCCCTGGCCCGAGCCACACAGCCTCACCCAGATCTGCCACACTGTGAGACCCCAGACCTGCAGATCTGTGGGACCCATTAATGCGCCTCCTGGTGCCCGGTCATTTGGTCGTTACAGATAAAAATAAAGTCAAGCATGTAAGCATGCACATTCATTTTCAATGCGTGATTTGTCTATGTTCTCTAAATTGCAAAATAAATAAGATCTTCAGTCAGATAGCATCATAATGCCAAGTTCTTTATATAATGACACATAACATTCTCTCCACTCAGTATGCTCCATTTGAATGGATTAAATGTATGTGACTCATATGAAAGGCACTACTGCTTGCTCTTAATACAGGAAGCATTAGCTCATTACCTAACGCCATAAAGTGGTTTAAATGGCATATACTGCCTTGAAGAACAGAAGGAAAAATAACAACAAAAACCAAAACAAAAAACAACGTTCAGTACTGTGGATGGCAGAATCCTCTTCCTTTCCCCTTTTTTTTTCTGCTTTTCCCATGAACCTATTTGCGCTCTGCCTCAAAATCAACGCAGAAGACAAAATCAGATGCTGTAATCTGCATTTTATAGTACCATTTGGGTACAAAGAGGTATTTTTCAATCTTTATTTATTTATTTTTTTAACCAATGCAGCTCAAACTTGCTCCCAACGTTCCAGGAGCCAGGCCAACATGGCTGTGTGGACACGCCTTTGCTAGGTGCTGTCAGGCTTCAGGGCTGGGGCAGGGAACATGCCAGGTGTTGCTGGAAATGAATCAGCTCTCCTCTCTACATAGCAGGAGTCTTTTCATTATAAAATGCAAAGCAGCAGCCATTTTCCATTACCCCCATCCCCAGCCCTCCTCACCCGGGGGGCATAAGAAGGGGCTGGGAGGATATTTAATTTTGGCTCTTTGATTTCTCTTATTTAACTGAGCCCAATGACAGCTGCTTCTCTGAGCACAATGCCAGATGGCTCAGGGCTAGCTGCACTTGGAAGGCAAGCAGCAGAGCTGACCAGGGGCTTTGACCAAGCCTGAGTGCATGGGTCACAGCAACCTTGGCAGGCGGGCTGCTCCTCAAGACTCTAGGCCCCTCCCAGCTCCACACCCCAGCTCCCTGCCCTCCCCCTTTCACCCACAGGCGCCACTGGCGTGGTGTGCCCCAAGGCTTGGTGTGCAGACGCCAGGGTTGCAGGTTCAAGATGCTCCACCTACTCCTGGAACTTTGAGCCATAAGCACTGGCAGGGACCTTTCCACTCGGTCTTGGTCTTTGGTCACTGCTGAGGTTTTCTGGACTCTCTAGGCCAGGGACAGCCAGGACCTTTGCCTCTGACCAATGCCGCACCTGCAGCCTACCTAGGGTACCCCCAGCCCTGGGAAAGTGTGGGGGCGTGGCCAGCCTGAGTGAGGGGCCATGGGGGGGTGGGGGTTGGCTAGCGGTCCCACCCTCAATTGGGGTGGGAGAGGCTGGTCAGGGGTGGGGCCAAGGGAGGGGCTGGGTGGGGCAGCCATCTTGTGATGGCACTATGGCGTGAGGGTCAATTTGCATATTACCTCTTTATTATATAGGATTTTTAAAAAGACTAGCTTATTGATTTTTAGAGAGAGAGGAAGGGAGGAGAGAGAGAGAAAGAGAGAGAGAGAGAGAAAAAAAAAACATCAATGTGAGAGTGCAACATGGATGGCTGCCTCCTGCATACCTCCTACTGGGGATTGAGCCTTGCAATCTGGGCATGTGCCCTGACTTGGAATCAAACCAGCAACCTCCTAGTGCAGGGACTATGCCTGACCAACAGAGCGACACCGGCCTGGGCTGAGACAGAGGGATTTTTAAAAAGCAGCTCGGACAATTCCAACTCTGATCAAACCTCCCTACAGAGGGCACACTGGAGTGGAGCTCAAGGATACAAAAAGGCAGTCATGTTGTGGCAGGATGATAAGAAACTAGGGAAATTCCTGGGCACGTGGAATGGGGAAACTGAGACAAGAAAATTAAACAAGGCCAGACAGTTTGGGCAGTTGCAGCCAGCTTGTGAATCACAAGACCTTACCTTCCCCAACCAAGGACACTTGAGAGTAATGACTTATACTTCTTCTCCCTAACCAGCGAATACAGAGCTCAATCACCCTGGCCTGGGAAAATAGAGAACAAAGACCCAATTAATGCCATTTGTGCCAGCTAAACCCAAGGACAGACGAAGCTGGGGAACAAATAGCAAAAACCCCATTAAAGCCAGACAGGCCTAAGGTAAAAGTACAACAGTAAAACGGACCAAAGAATAATCCAAAATTCCCCAATATACTCACTTTGATACATCAGCATATTAAAAATACACCTGGAAAGCTGATGAATATTCTGCTAAAACCCTCCCCTAAGATTCTCACCTGTGGAAAAAAAGCGGGGGGAGCAGGGATAAAAAGCCCTCAGGACAAAGAATCAATGTGGTGCCTATGCCCCTTCTTGGGCACTAACATTTGATTTCTTCCTGAGCTCTAAGGGTCCCCATGAGACTTGCAACCAAGGAGCAGTGGGCAGTTGAAGACTGACCTGGGCTCACCCCCTGAGTCTGTCTCCAAGGTCTTCCCTCTCCCCCCACACCTTTCTCTGACTTTCCAGTGAGCTAAACAGCCCTGGTTTTTCCTGTAACATTTCTAGGGAGCCAAAGCACTAGTAGAGCCCCACCTAGGCTCTCCCCTGCTGTTTCTTCTACCCTAATTCCTTCCTTTGTTCCACTGTCCCCAGCGTTAGTAAATGTACTCTCAAACCCATCTGCACTCCTGCTGTGAAATTTTTCCTACACAAAGTCAAGAACCTACTCACTACAGGCCATCTTGAGGCAGATCTGCTTTTGGTTGGTCCTTACTGGTAATCGTGTCAATGTGCTTCCACTCCTACATGCCCAGCTCTAGAGGATGCTTTTGTTCCAATTAGTTATCCCACTTGCTGGGCCCCCATGACACATTTTCTCTCCTCATCAGCATATGGCACACTCATGCCGATTCATCCCAAACTGGGGCCACTCTCCGTGAATATTTTATAGAGATGGAGTCACATTTTATTCCAGCTTCTGTCAGCTGTTGGAGGTTGTTAAACATGTGCCCTCTTGGTGCAGGCTGGAGACATGCAGGACTACCGCAGTGCATGCTGGCCTGAGGTGGCTTCAGAGGCAGACGATCACCTAAGATACCAAACACTCAGGTGGGTGCACTGTATGAGCCTAACACCTGTGTAGGTGCCATGGCCACCAGCACCACCCAGCAATGCCCCCTCGTGTCTCCCCTGCCTTCCTACGCAGACACCGATGAAGCCCACAGGTGACAACGATGTCCTTTCCTATTTTGTTAATTAAAATGCATGTGAAATGCCCACCAGAGCCTCTAATTAGTGTGCAGACAGCAGCGGTGCTTTGGTAAAAACAGTAGAAGCTTCCTGTTAGGACTTCTCTTGTCTCGTTGAGAAAACAGGCAAAGTCTGATGGGCTCACTCAAACCACAAACAGGGACCTTGTCTGGAGGGCCCTGTGATGGAAGTGGGTGATGCACGGTCTACACAGCAGCTGTCCCCCCAGCCCTGCAGGGCAGAGGCTTTGAGGACCAGCCCCTTCTTGCCGGGGGGGGGGGGGGCATTGATTGCCCCTTCTCAGGTGAATCATAGGCACTGCCGAGTTTGGGATCACACAGCATAAGCCCCCAGAGCTGTGTCTGAAATTTATATTCTTTTACTCTGCAGCATCACCTCCCAGATGGTCTCCCCAACAATAGAGGGAAATGAAAATTACTCCCTTTATGTCTGTCAGAGATGGGAACTGAGCAGCCTTCAGGGATGCATAATTCATGGATGAGGCTCATGGGTGGATGAGGGCTGCCTCATGGGTGTGCTGCTGGAGCGGTACATGAGTAGGGACCCTCCACTGTTTGTGGGGTTCTTGGGGCGCGGCTGAAATAGGAATTTTCAGAAGCTCCCACGGGAGGATGAGGTGGCAGAAGATTTCATCGGTGTAGTGTTACATCTCTCAGGTTCCAATGTCCCATTTTCCCCAAGCCTGTCCAGGAAGAGGGGCAGCCGGGAGTTCCGTAGAGCCAGAAAGAGGGCCAGTGTCCAGAGTTTCTATCCCATGTTGCAGCTGGGAGTGGTTCAGCATTCAGGCCAGGTTAGAGTCCATTAGTCCTTTTGTGGAGCCCAACAAGGCCGTGCGCCATGTGGGCAGAGGGGAGCGCAGCCCCTGCCACAGGAGGCCCAACAGGAATGGGCATGGGAGCCAAGAGAGCTCACTTCTTTGTTTAGGAGTTGAAATATTCAGATTTTGTGCGCTTGCATTGGCCATGTCCATTCTGGCCAATTATCTATTTCCAGGTCTGATTGATGGGCAATTAGCCTCCCACTCAGACCTTACTGGGCATGCGTTGAACCTGCCTTTGTCTAGTCCCTTCCCCCATGGAACAGCGGGGAATAGACCTGGAGAGTGCTAAATGCAGCTTTTTGGCAAAGCTGTGTAAGTGGCAAGCCTATACTATCTGGTCTCCTCTTTCACTCCTTTCCTGTTAAACAATAACCAGGTTATTACAATGGTATGAGGTGGAGATGCACAGGTGCCAGCCCCTTGGAAGTTAAAATCTCTTATTTGAATGGAGGCTGTGCAGTGTTGCCGGGCAGAATCTGAGTATCTTCATAGCCCTTCCTCTCCGCAGCCGTGTCAACCCCAGGGTCTCCAGACCCTCATCTGGAAACAAGGTACCTGGAGTGCCGAGCTGTGTTGGAAAGGCTGAGCTGCACTTTCAGGGGAGGGAAGAGCCTATAGTGCAGTCCCAGGTTGAGTGAATCCAAAGAGCCTCTGAGTGAGGTGGAGGGGCAGGACTGAAAGGACAGCCTCTTCTAACCCTCAGCTCAGTCCCTGAGTTCATGAACTTCATTCTGACGGGTCCAGGTGCTGCTCCTGGGTGTCCTCACACATGTACAGCAACTCTGTCTATGGATATTTGTTTAGTGTTTTTGATTGTTTCTTTTTTGCGTGTTTTTTTTTTTTAAATGATTTTTGTTTTTTGGTTTTCGTTCACAAAGAGTTTTATATACCTGAGTTGGCTGGATTCTAACAGCAACTCTGGAAATAGGTGCTGTTCCTGTCTTTACTGTTATTTCTATTTTACAAAGGACAGAGCTAGCCTCCGAGAAACTGAAATCTTTCCAAATCAGAGAACCACCCAGTCAGTGGCTGCTCAGTCCAGATTAGGCTGTGTTTGGACCCCAACCAAAAATGTGGCTATGAATAAACTCCACTGTACCTCAGGGGCTTCTCATCCAAAGACAAGGTGTCTCCTATGACCCAAGGATTCTGATGACTTTACTTATTTTTTTAAAAATATATCTTTATTGATTCCAGAGAGTAAGGGAGAGGCAAGAGAGATAGAAACATCAATGATGAGAGAAAATCACTGAGCGGCTGCCTCCTGCACGCCTCACACTGGGGAGCAAGCTCTCAATGTGGGCATGTGTCCTGACTGGGAATCGAAATGTGACCTGGTCCATAGGTTGACACTCAATTACTGAGTTGGTTGGGCATGACTTAACTTCTTGACTGGCCTGTTTCATGGTGGTGACATGGAGGCCAGTGGTGACAGTGTCCAGTTGAGAGTTTTCTCAATCAAATGGTCAGGGTGTGTGAACTGCTGGCCCAGGCCACACAGGCAGCCGGCAGCACCAACTTCTGCCTTTGGAAACTGCTTAGAATGACTCCACTACACCCATGAAGCAAAGAATTAGACTTCAGGGCACTCCCCCAAAATCCTCACCGATTTTTATTTAGAAGCATAAGGGAAGCACACTACAAATTACCAAGTTGTGGCTACATGGCACCAGAACAATTAGTCAATCTTGACTAAAATAGATTTTAAAATAGATTCAGACAAATTACAGGGTAGACAGAACAGCCCAGCTCTTTTCATGTTCTTTCTTCCATTAATAGGTTGTAAGTGGCTGTGGGCTTCGTGCCACCAAATAGCAAGGAGAGGAAATGAGGCCGTGTGCAGGAGGCTATGTACACACCAATAAACCAAACAGAGAAAATATGCATAACTACCAACACCAATACATCATCACCCGCAGCAACTGTTTCTAAAAGTCCTCCTCATGGGTCGTTGCATTGGAATAGCTGCAATGCAGATTGAAAGTATTTTAATGAAGGCTACGGTCCACCTGAAGGTCCTCCCTTTTGAGCTAACCCTTTGCAGGAGGCAAATGCTACAAAAAGGTAGAGAAAGGAAGGAGCTGCTGGGTCCCTCAGCCAGTGCCCTGCTGATCTGGGCGCTCCCCCCACCATCTGCCCATTCTCTATCCCATTTTGTTACCTCCACTCAGTGGAATGGCTTTTAGTCAGCTTGCGGTTTTCTTCCCTGGGGTATTTTAAGTCCCAATGTTTCCCATTCTCTCAGTTCTGTGAGCAAGGGCTGCAGGGTGCCTTTTCAGGGGTGGAAGCTGTGCTCAGCTGTGTGACTTAGTCTCCCTCAGGCCTCACTCATCCCCACAATACCTCCCTCTGGGCCACATGTTGCTCTCCCAATTCCTCCTGGCCTTCCCTGCTTGCTAATTCTGGAGAGCACCAACTGCTTGGCTTGAGGGAGAGAGCAGAGGATCAGTGAGCAGGATGGTACAAGCATGGGCCTCGACTAGGCCAGGATGCAGAGTAGTCCAGGATGCAGCCTTCCTATGGAGGCTCAGGTTGCAGGAGCACCATTTAAGAAACACAAGGACAAGCATGCAGAGGTGTTTGTTCTAGAGTGTTCCTGGCAGCACTGTTTAAAAACAGTAAAATTATAAAAATTCTACACACCAGGCAGGTACAAGGGTAGCGGTGGGAGACAGCAGTGACAGTCTGGCAGGGTATCCTGGAAAGCTCTGAGGAGAAGTGGCATTTGAGTAAAGCCCTGAATATGGTGAGAAAACTAAAAAAACTGGTGGCATGGCTGTTTATTGATTGCCCAGGGAAGGTGCTTATAATAAATGGAGTGAAAAACCAGGGTAGAAAGTGAATGTATCATAGTTCCTCCAGGACGCCCGGAGTTAGATGCTTCTGAATGGAGGGCATATCATTAACTTCTTTCTTTCTTTTTGCATTTCTGTTTTTTTTTTTGTTTTTTTTCTAAAATAGGCAAGATGCATTTGGCAATGGAAATTATAAAGGGACAGAGGTGCTCACAGTGCAGAGGCCTCCACCATCTCTCTGTCCTTACAAACAACTTTATGGAGTACATTTCCGTGAGACTCAGCCTGGAGAAATCGCATGGCATAGGCCTGGTGCTCAATGAGCCGCGGGCAGAGCAGGATCTGAAGGAACCCAGCACCAGTACTCGATGTCCTATGGTCTTGGTAACCAGAATGCAGCATGGTATCTTTGTCTGCGTCAGAGTAGAGAAGTGTGGGGAAGCATCTTTGATATTCTAGACAGGTCAATACCTAACAGAGCTTCTACTGCCACAGAAGGAAATAACACCTAGGAAGCTCTGTTGGCAAGGCTAGTGTCTGGATTTTGAGCCCTGGGTTTCTTTTAAAAAATATTTTTATTGATTTCAGAGAGGAATCAAGCCCTCTACTGGGGATTGAGTCCACAACCTGGGCATGTGCCCTGACTGGGAATTGAACTGTGACCTCCCGAATCATAGGTTGACGCTCATCCACTGAGCCACGCCGGCCCGGAGAGCCCTGGGTTTCTTACAAGGCTGACACTGGGATTATCTTCCTTCACCTGCACCATTAGGGTGGGCCCCAAAGATCCCCTGGTATCTACTTAGGGGTTTCATTTGCAGCCTGGCTATGGAAGACTAGGTGAAATCATCCCAGCTTTCCCCAGTACCTTGAAGCCCACTGGCCTCTCCTTTACCCAAAATTAGATCAGTAAACACCACAGATGTCTCCTGAGGACCCTCTCTGTGTCATGCGTACAAGGCTTGCAGATGCAAAGAGGTATAGGGATATGGGGGTTCAATACTATGAAATGCAAAGAAATCATATTTTAGTTTCTGAACACATATTACCTTAAATTACTATTAAATTCTTCCAGGAATAAAATTTAGTTTCTCCTACTAGGTAGTAATTCTCTTGTAGATAGAGACAATTTCCTACACAGGTGCGATGGAAGCAAATTAAGGCAATAAAACCTTCTACTGCAAGACTGAAACTGTCTCTTTGGGGCCCTTTTAAAGAGCTCATCTATTGAGCATGTTGTACCTGAATGGGCCAGGTAGACAACAGGACAAGGAGCTGGCCCCACCGTTTTTCCGAAAGTGGTGTGGATTTGGGGATTCCTAGGGAAAGCTGTGTATAAAAGGTGGGAGGGAGAGGGGAGATGGAGAGAGGGGTCAGGGGGTGTCTTGGGCCTGGGGCACAGCACAGGGTGCGAGCCAGTGAGCAACAAGGCTGCAGGGATAGTTAGACCTGGGGCCATCCTTATTCTCCACCACACGGGTAGAGGCCACCATAGAAACAATCCCAATGTCTGTCACTCCCTTCCCAGTGCTCAGTGAGGACCAAGGCATTTGAGTTCACAATTTTGGAATCAGTCGGCCAGGACAAGAAGTAAAGCATAGCACGAAGCCAGACCTCAGCCCTTGCTGCAGCCTCTTTCAAGTATGTAATGCTGGGAGCACGTGCTTTGCAGCCCAGCCTTCTCCTCCCCTGCACTGAGATAGCTCAAAGCAGATACAACAAGATTTTCCTCAGAAACTCTCAACAGTCATCCCTCCTACTCAGTAGCTCGCTGCCCCACCCTCCTGCTGATCCGTGATCTGGTCACTACGCTTCATGGCATAACAACCATTTACATATTACATCTTTATTATATAGGGTATGCATAACCCATGGACACAGACAATAGGGTGCTGAAGGCCTGGGGTGGGGGCAGGGGTGGGCTGGCGGAGGTTAATGGGAAAAAAGAGGGACGTATGTAATACTTTCAACAATAAAGAATTATTGAAAAAATAATCACCCCCCTAAACTAGCACCCTAGATTATCATAGGAAGATGTATTTCACTCTTTATTCTAATTCCTAAAAGCTGGGAATTCAGATATTCTTTGTGAACCACCTCTCCATTAATCAGGGAAGTAAAAACAGGGACACGATTTCCCAACAAAGATGTGTTTCTAACCGCAGCACGTTTGAGGTGGCTTCAGTCATAGCCATCTAGATCTACCCCGCTCTGTGTGTCCGGAAATGGGGAAAACATCACTTGCTTTTGGTGGGTCTGCTCTAAACAGTTGTTCTCCATTTGCTTTTTAGGGGACAACACAGAGATTATGCGGGCCTGGGGCCTCTGTGAAGCGGGCGGGGGGTGGGGGGTGGGGGGTGGAGGGGGGGTTGGGGGGGGATGAGATCTATAGCCCTAAGTTCCCAAACTGGCTTGCACCCAAACAGCTTCCCCTCTTCCTCTTTTGCATGTTGGGTTCCCAGGAAAACTTTCATAAAGCAAATGTCTCTCAACTAAAAAAGAAAAAAAGGTTTTTGGCCTCTGGTAGTATCTGGTACAATAGTCCCTAAATGAGTTTACATTCCTTGAGGAAGGAGGTATTTTTAGAAGATACTAATCTGATTAAGAGCTTAAAAATAAAGTTTTCTAAAGATGGAGGAAAAATAAACTCAAAGGGAAATAAAATATAATACTAGTGTCTTGCATTTTCGAGAATGAATGCAATCCAGTTCCTATGGACCATAATGCTGAGATTAGAAAGTACAAACTACCAGTTATGAAAATAGTCATAGGAATGTAAAGTACATCAGAGGCAATATAGTCAATGATGTCATAATAACTATATACTGTGTCAGGTGGTTACTAGATTCATTGTGGTAATTACTCCATAAGGAATATAAATGTCTAATCACTGTGTTGTACACCTGAAACTAATATTGTACATTTATTTATTTATTTATTTATTTATTTATAATTTGCAATTTTTATTGAATTTATTGGGGTGATATTAGTTAATAAATGTATATAGGCTTCAAGTATAATTCTATAACACACCATCTGTATATTGTATTGTGTGTTCACCATTCAAAATCAAGTCTCTTTCCATTACCATTTATCCTCCCTTTACTCTCTTCTACATCCCTAACCCCCCTTTCCCTCTTGTAATCATCTTATCACCCTACTGTTGTCTGTGTCTATGAGTTTTTTTTCTTGCTCTCTCAAAGAATGTGCACTGATTAAACTGGAATTGAGAGTATCAGTTTTTATCTATCTATCTATCATATAAAAATATATGTGCATGTAAATGCACACTATTATCTACACTAATAAAAGAGAAATATGTAAATTGATAGTCACTTCACAACACCTATCAGCCAATCAGGAGTGAGTATGCAAATTAGCGGGACAAAGATGGCTCAACCAGAGTGAGAGGGAGGCTTGGGTCGCCCCTGGTAATGCAGGAAGCCAAGCTTCCCCCCCCGCCCCCCCCCCCCAGGCTGGCCGCTGAAGGAGGGGCCTGTGGGCGGTGGCCACGGAGCCAGCCTGGGCGCATGGGAGGCTTGGGTTGCCATCACCTGGGCTGGCCACCAAGGGAGGGGCCTGCAAATGGCCCTCAGCCCCTTACCCAGGCTGGCCACACCCCCATGGGGTGAGGGTCCCTGCTGGGAGGTATGGCCAGCCTGCAAACAGCCATCAGCCCCTCATCCAGGCTGCCCCGCCCCCCAAGGGAACCCTCACCCTGATCCAGGACACCTTTCAGGGCAAAGCAGCCTGCCCTTACCCTTGTACCAGGCCTCTATCTATACTAATAAAAGGTTAATATGCTAATTAGACTGGGAGACCTTCTAGGAGACCTTCTGGACAAAGCCATGGTGGCGGGGCTTAGGTAGAGGCAGTTAGGGGCCAGGGTGGGACAGCAGTTGTGGGTGATCAGGCCGGTGGTGGTGGGGGCATTGGGGATGATCAGGCCATCAGTGGGGGCAGTTGGGGGTGAGCAGACCAGCACGGGGTGCCTGTTGGGAGCAGGCTGTCAGTGGGGGTCAGTTTGGGGGCAATCAGGCCGGCAGGGGGCAGTTGGGGGTGATCAGGCTGGTGGGGGGGCAGTTGGGGGTGAGCAGGCCAACAGGCAGAGTGGTTAGGGGCAATCAGGAAGGCAGGCAGGTAAGCGGTTAGGAGCCAGCAATCCCGGATTGCAAGAGGGATGTCCCAGATTGGGGAGGGTGCAGGATGGGCTGAAGGACACCCAACCCAGTGCATGAATTTCATGCACCAGGCCACTAGTATAGATATGTTTATGTATATTCCCAGCTCAGTCTGCTGAGAGGGCTTAGATTCAATGACACCCCACCTGTCCCAAGTAGCAATGAGGAGATCTAGTAGTCATATGTTGGTTTCTGAATGCAATTTCTTTAACAAAAGGAGCCTGGGCTCTTTGGAGTAATGGCTGATTTCGGGCTGGGGCTGGCAACAGACAAGATACATTTGGAGCAGCTTGCCGTAGCAGGAAGTGATGATCACAGCTGATTAAAGAATGATGAGCTACTGCAAAAAGGCACAGAAGCCAACTTGAAGGGGCCTTTCCTTTCCAGTATAACAAAGTGAGCAACAGAATAAATATGCAATACACATTGTAATAAATGTGACAGCAACCCACTGAATAAGATAAGTATCAATGGCCAGCCTGAAACAAAGTAATAAATAGATAAAACAATAAATATGGGGAGGAATAAATCTTTTTTGTAATGAAATGCCAAGTAATACATACAGAAGGAATTATAGAGTTAGAAATTTGTTCAAGAATGGTAAAAACAGTAGGTGAACGGCTAATGGAACACACGATGTGTTCTTCCAACAAGTACCTTTCTAAAAAATACTTATTAATTGCCAAGAAACACCATCACTTGGCCAGTGAGAAACTTTAACAAGTGATAAAATTACCACCATGAGGAATGGGGCACATTGCCACCAAGGGCCTCCTGAAGGTACTAGCAAGGGCATTGCACCACCTACGTGGTGGTCCTGCCAAAAATGCAATCACCTGAATCCAATCAAAGGAATCAACAGACAAAACTAAATTGAGAGCTGTCTGTAAAATAACTGACCTGCATTCTGCAAAAGTGTCAAGGTTGTGAAGTACAAAGAAGATACAGGGAAGGTTCCAGACTATAGAAGAGTAAAGGGGCATAAAAATAAAATGCAATATGAGATCCTGGGCATATTTTTTTCCTTTTGCTATAAAAACTATATTGAAAGAATTTTTTAAAATTTGAATAAAGTATGCCCATTAGGTGATAGTATTAAACAATTTTAATTTCATCACTTTTATAATTGAACTTGTTTTTAGAAAACGCATGATTTCTTTAGGGGTAAAGGAATTTCATGTCTGTAACTTACTTGCAAATAGCTCAGAAAAACATGTATATTGGTGAAAAGAAAGAGTATATAAGATAAACTACTGAGATTGAAGAAAAGTAGGTGACAAGTAAGTATACAGGAGTTCTTTGCACTGTTCTTGCAACATTTTTATATGTCTAAAATTATTTGATACGTCATTTTAGAAGGAAAAGCTCACACTTTAACTTGAATTTTTTCCTTTTGGGATTAAGCATTGCATACATTTCCCCCCCTCTTTTCCATTGTGCTTTAAATGGAAACACTTTGAGCATTATGGCAAAAAAAATACCGAATTCACTTTTTTCATGACACAAGAATAATTAATTTTGCATTGCAGTCTGGTATTTTATGAAGTTTGTCTCTTCATGTTTCCACAGAGAAGTTACTTAGTTTCCCTGGAGGGTCATAGCACATAAAACATCTCAAAGAGAGGTGCCTGAGCCAAACAAACCAGAGGTGGTGCCCAGAATAAAACACGGGCATTTGTGCACAGTCAGAGGTACCTTCTCAAAGGACACAGCAACCAAGAGCCCATTGCCAGGGCCCAAGCAGAAAAGGACTCCTGGTGGAATCTAAAGGATGGCTCATCAGTGCCCATAGTAATGCCACCCATAGAATGCTCAACCTCAGTAGCTCAAAGAAGAACAAGGAGTAAAACTTCAGGCTGACAAGGGTGAGGAGGGATGGGCTGGGAGTTGGAGTAGCCTGGTAGGATGTGAGGCCCCCTAAGAGCTAAAGGCAAGTCTGCAGAACATTCATCCATCCACCCATCTATCCAGGCAGCCAAACAGGAACTCCAATAACAAGGGCCCATCTAGCCAATAGACAGTCTCTGAGCACCTAGTAGGTGCCAAGAATGTTTTTAGATGCCGTGGGAGTGGTGTGGGTAAACACCACAGTGCCCCTTTCTTTAAAAGACCAGAGGCCATCTCTGTCCCCCATACTTCCCCAGCCCTGTCCTCTACCCAGGATACCAGAAACCTCTTTTTCTTGAATGAGAGCCATGTCTACTTTGCTCCAGAGTGGGTAGAATGTGGATTCACCACCTGACTTGTTTGATGTCTCTTATGTACTCCCAAAGTTGCAGGCATTGATCAAAGCCAGAACCACTGTGCAAGATTCTGAATCTACATCTTCTGTCTCTACAAGAAAAGCCAACTGCCCAAAACGTGGAACAGGGAAATCTTGTGTTTAGTGATTCCAGAAACCATCTTAGCCCTCTCTGCTGGCCTATGCACTTCAGCCCCACACATATGGAAGCACTTGTAGTCCATGTAGGGCCCCTAGTTTGTACTCATTAGAATATTCCCCAAATCAAAGGTTTTCTTTCTGCAAAGAAATAAACCTCTGGTTACATACCAAGTTACTGGTTGGGGTGTTCTAAGTAATCAGGTATCAACCATTCTCTAAAAATTACTAATTTCCCAATTTCCTTTACTATCCTGAAATATACTGTTTTATTGAAAGGAAAGCATATATTTAAGTTGTATGTATTTTAATTTGAAGATTATATAGTTAATATTAAAATGTATTTAAAATGATTTTATATAATATATATGTATGTGCATATATGTGTGTATAAGTATAAACTATTTCTGTGTGTGTACATACACACATACATACATACACTTGGAAACCATTTTTAAAAAATCACATAAAAGTTTTGAAAATAGAACAGAGTTTCTGTAGAAACTGAAAGATAGAACTGAGAATTCCCATGTATCCTACTGCACCTCCTGGGCACAGCACAGTAATTGAAACCAGGACATTTACAGTACAAGATGCCTGACGAAACCACAGACCTTAATTGGATTTCACAGCCTACCCACACCCTCACTTTTGTTTGTTGGTTGTGTATAGTTCTATGGAATTGTTGCAGCTATAGATTATATAACCACTAGGACAATCAGGATACAGGGAGATTCTACCACTTCCCCAAAACTCCCTCATGTTGCTGCTGCCTCTTTACAGTCACCCCTTTCCCCCAATCTCAACCCCTGGCCACCACTGAGCTGTTGTCAGTTGTTATACTTTTGTCTTTTGGGGACAACACCCTTCAGATACATCCAGGTTGCTGGTTGTATCAGTGGTTCATTCCTTTTCTCTTTTTAAAAAAAATATTTTTATTGATTTCAGAGAGGAAGGGAGAGGGAGAGAGAGATAGAAACATCAATGATGAAAGAGAATCATTGATTGGCTGTCTTCTGCACGCCCCCTACTGGGGATCGAGCATGTGCCCTTGGCTGGAATCGAACCTGGGACCCTTCAGTCCACAGGCTGACGCTCTATCCACGGAGACAAACAAGCTAGGGCAGTGGTTCATTCCTGGATAACATTGCATGATGAGGAAGTGCCACTGTGTGTTTGTCATGCATCCACCGAGGGACATTTGTTGCCAGTGTTATTATAAATAAATGCTCTGACATCCATGTACAGCTTTCTGTGTGAACAAAAGTTCTCATTTCTTTTGAGTAAATACCCAGAAGTAGGATTACTGGGTCATTATTTGTTTACATTAACAGGGAAATGACAAATTTTTCCAGGGTGGTTGCACCATTTTTGCAGTCCTAATAACAATGAATGAGAGTTCCAGTTGCTTTGCATCCTCACCAGCACTTGGTAGAGTCAGATTATTGGATTTCAGCTATTCTAAGAGGTGTATAGTATATCTCATCATGGTCTGTATTTCCCTAATGGCTAATGTTGAACGTGTGTGAGTGTGTGTGTGTGTGTGTGTGTGTGTCTGCGCGTGCACATGTGCTTATTTGCCATTTGTATATCTTGTTTGGTAAAGTGTCTGTTCAAATATTTTGCCCTTTTAAAAATTGGATTGTTTCTTATTTTTTAGTTTAGAGAGGATTTTACTATATTCTGGATACAAATTGTTTGTCAGATCTGTGATTTGTAATTATTTTTCCCAGTCTGTAGCTTGTCTCTTTGTTATATTACCATGTCTTCTGCAGAGTAAAAGTTTTTAATTTTGATGAAGTCAAACTTATCTATTTTTTCTTTTATGGATTATGTTTCCAATATCGTATATAAAAAGTCTTCATCTAAATGTTACAAAGAATTTTCTTTGTTTTCTTCTAAACATTTTATAGTTATTTACTTTACACTTAATTTAAATGTAAAGGTAAAGGCGATTGTCTTGCACTACATTGTTCTGATGCTGAGTTGTATGAGTTCTTTATATATTCTGGATACCAACCACTGTCAGAGATGTTATTTGCAAATATCTTTCCCTATTCGGTTAATTGTCTTTTTGTTTTGTTGGTGATTTCTTTTGCTCTGCAGATGCTTTTTAGTTTGATATAGTCCCATTTGTTTATTTTTGCCTTTACTTCCTTTAATTTGGGGTAAAATTCATAAAATCTTCTCCAAGACCTAAGTTTAGTACCGATGTTATCTTCTATGTAATTTAATGCTTCAGGTCTTGCATTTAGGCTTTTGATCCATTTTGTATATGGGGACAAAAAGTAGTCTCGTTTCATTCTTTTGCATGTGGCTTTCCATTTTTGAAGCACCACTGATTGAAGAGGCTATGTTATTTGGCTCCTTTGTCAAAATTTATTTTTCCCATATGCATGTGGGTTTATTTCTGGGCTCTCAAGTCTGTTCCCTTGGTCTGTGTGTCTGTTTACCTGCCAATAACATGCTGTTTTGATTATTGTCTCTTTGTAGTATAATTTGAAGTCAGAGAGTGTGATGCCTCTGGCTTTATTCTTTTTTCTTCGGATTGCTTTGGCTATTCAAGGTCTTTTGTAATTCTATACAAATATAATAATTTTTTGTTCTATTTTTTTAAAAAGTGTCATTGGGAGTTTGATAGGGTTTACATTAAATCTGTATATTGCTTTGGGTAATATGGCCATTTTAACTATGTTGATTATTCCAGTCCATGAACATGGAACATCTTTCCATTTCTTTGTGTATTTTTCAATCTCTTTTAATAATGCTTTGTGGGTTTTCAATATACAGGTCTTTCACATCCTTTGCTAAGTTTATTTCTAGGCATTTTATTCTTTTTGTCACAATTGCAAAAGGAATTGTATTTTTTCCCCCCTTAAATGCTTTGTTAGTTTATAGGAATTCAGTGGATTTTTGTACATTGATCCTGTGTCCTGCAACTTTACTGTATTTGTTTATTGTTTCTAACCCTAATCCTAACCTCTCCAGGTAAAGTGATAGGGGACAAACAAGAGGCAGGTTGCCCAGTAAACAGGAACTCCAGTAACAAGGGCCCCTGCTCGTAACCAGGGCAATGGCTATCTGAAAACTGCAATTTTCAGGAAACAGTATCAATTTGCTATAGACTAAGTGAAGCTATAGAATTCCCAAAGAAGTTAAAATAATTTTTATTTTTGTTCATTTGAAGTAGCAGTGCCTTCTGAAAAGAACTCCAGACCAATATGTGCTGTGTTTGTTTCTATCATAATATAACCATGATTGTAGTCCCTGTTCAATTAGCTAATCTTAAAAATTTATACCAAATAGTCCAAATTTTGTCCCTTGGTAGAATGCTATAGCATTGGCACCCAACTTGGCAGTTTCCTATATGTACTGTCACCCTGAATAGTCCCTCCCACACTGACCACTGACTTTGAGCTTGGCCATGTGACTTCCTATGGCCAATAAGACAACAACACGTGTAACATAAGCAAAAACTTGAAAAGCCCTTACACACTGGGACTCACCCATTTTGCTGCTCTTAGAATCCCTACCATGGCTTCCATGTGATGAAGTGGCCTGCTAGATGATGAGAGACATGGGGTCCAGTCAACTGTCACCTCGGCCAATGGCCAGCAAGCATTCTCAAGCATGCTGCCTAGAAAAGCAGCAGCTAACACAGACCAAGGAGGGCACCCAGATGAGACCAGCAGAGCAACAACTATTCAGTTGAGACCCACTCAAATTTTTGACCCTGAGAATCATGAAATAAATAAGTAGTTGTTGATGTTTTGTGTGATTTGTTATGCAGTTAATACTAAGTATAATGTTAACTGCATCTTTATGATTTCATGGAATGGAGAAAAAAGAATAAACCTTGGAACAGTCACTGCATATATGATGACACTTCTAACCAGTCACTAGTGGTGGTTTTTTTTCCCCATTTGCACAAACAGAATAAGGAGTGTCCTAGCTATACCGTAAGAATGTTGCTGAGAAAATACCTTTGTTTTACAGAATTCCTAAAAGACTAAATAAACCACTTTGGGTGAGTCCCTGAAATTCATCATGGATGTATGAATAGCACAACTGTGTTTTGATTTCTCCTCCTCAGAGCCTGGGGGAGGAGCTATTTCTTCATCTGGGTTTGCTACCTGGATGTCAACCAGAAAGTCTCAGTAGATGCCTAAGAAGCAGCTCAAGTTGTAAACAACTTGTTCCATTAATGTCATTGAGGCTACCCGTTATGGCTAAGGTATAAATGCCAACACACTCCATCTTACACTATAGTCAGAGGTCACTATAAAAATATTAATACACAGCAGGTACTGTTACTACGATAAATGTTCCAGTTGCTGTATCATTAAAGGTAGATGGGTTAGCAGAGCTCACCTCCCCAGAAGCCTGTACCCCTATCAAAACCTTGTACCAACCAGGAAAAAAAGCTCGTCACCCCAACCACCCACCTCCCAGCAGTATTTTAAAAGATTGTCTTTGAATTGGTTTTGAATATTTGTAGAGTTCTAAAAATCACATCTACTGGCTGAGGTCATTCTGTGAAAGTTATTGTAACAAATGAATTCAGTAACTGTTGAAAATGTGGATTAAGACATACTATGAAAAAACTGCATTTAAATATAAGTCATATTTATTTGCAAACTCAATCAGAAGCCCAAGCAAGTGTTAAAGAAAGAGAAATAAAATTCTTTTGAATTTAGTTCATTATGAAGCCACAGGGTGAATGTTCACTGAGGACTAATACTATTGTGCTAATCACCTGTTCATCTCCACTGCCTTTGGCCTACTATACCTATTCAAGGATATGGATATGAAACATATGGGTATAACAAGTGACAAAAGAATGATGGAGACATTCAGGAATTTCTTTTGCATTTTCTATTCCAAACTTTTTACTGCTGGTGGATATTATATATTGAAGCTGATTTTCCCAAAACTCATAGTAAAATTAAAAATCCATTGTTGGCCAACTTGGCCACTTAAGGAACTGGAAACATCTATCTATGTACAAGAGAGGTCGGTGGATATATGTTTTTTAGCTAATGCCTTCACCTTCATAAGTAACACACAGACACAGCCAACAGTGTGGTGATAGCCAGAGGGAAAGGGCTGGGGGGGCTAGGTGGAGGTAGACAAAAGTGGGGGGAATGGGGATGGAGAGAGACTTTGCTTGGCGTGATAGGCGCATGATGCAGTGTGCAGATAATGTTTTATTGAGTTGTACACTTGAAACCTGTATGGTTTTGTGAACCAATGTCAACCCAATAAATTCAATTTTTTTAAAAAAGAAAGAGGTCTAACTCTTTCCTTCCCATCATCTCCAAACAAAGGCCTATTTCACTTTTAAAATATTCAGTTTAGTGCTGTCCTGATTCTCTCTTTCACCATCCCTGACAATTGGCCCCCAACAGGCTCTGTGCCTCCAGTGTAACTAGCCCCATGTCCCCTCCTGTTTCACCTCCATCTCCCCTACACACTTGTCCCACTCTGCAGTCAGAAGAGCTTCAAAAAATACGGATCTGACCATGGTCCTGCTGCCTGAAACCCCTCAGTGGTTCCTTACTCCCAGTAGTCATCAGGGTGTCCAGCAGCCTGAACAGGCCTGAGGCTATAGATGGGCCTGAACAGGCCTGAGGCTATGGATGGGCTTGGACTTTCTTCCCACATCCCACCTCTCCACAGGGCTCTTTTTTGACACTATTACTTGTCCATCCTTCCTATCTTATAGTTACCCACCTAAAATCCAGACTCCCTTAGAAGCCTGGTAAGGTCCTCAGTGATGGGACCCTACTTCTTTTAGGTCCTGTCTCCAAGACTTCACCATGATCCATATGTTTTTTCAATTCTAACTAGTTAGTGTTCCCTGCAGATCCAGGTCGGATGCCTTCAGGCTTCATCTGCTCACATGTCACTTTGGACTGAAATTCTCCCACCACCTCCCCACAGCCCTTCTTGGCTAACAGGCTGGTTTTCCTCCTCAAGATGCAGTGCAGGAGCCCCATCCCCTCCCTTAGATGCTCTCAGGGAAGACTGGGAAGTCTATTACAACTCTTTGTTATGATGAAATTGCATTTTTGTATCTGCTTCCTAAACTATATGCAGGTAAGCAGCATTTCTACTTTTGCTTTCAGCAAAAAACCTCAGACCTTAACAGAATGGACAATTAACAGAGGCTTTTGGATGGAAGCCATAGCCCTCTCCCAACTTTCTCAAAACTGTAGCATTGCCAGAGCTCACACCCTTCTCTTCCCCTTAACAGGTGTCATCAAATGCTGTGAAGGTCTCCTTGTATAGCCTTTCCCACTCGAACAACTTCTCTCCACAAGCCTGTCCTAAAAGGTAAGATTTCCTTCTTTTTTAAGGCTGAGTAGCATTCCATTGTGTAACTATACCACAGCGTTTTTATCCACTCATCTACTGATGGGCACTTGGGCTGCTTCCAAACATTGACTATTGTAAATAACACTGCAATGAACATGGGGTACATGTAGTCTTTTGAATTAGGGTTTCGAGTTTTTGGGATATATATTCCCAGAAGTGGAATTGCTAAGTCATAAGGCAGTTCCATTTCTAATTTTTTAGGTCTCTCCATACTGTTTTCCAGTGGCTGCATCAATCTGCATTCTCATCAATAGTGCATGAGGGTTCCCCTTTCTCCACATCCTCAGCATCACTTGTTGTTTGTTAACTTATCGATGATAGCCATACTGACAAGCTTGAGGTGATATCTCATTGTGTGTGTGGTTTTTTAAAATTCTTACCTGGGGATATTTTTCCAATGATTTTTAGAGGGAATGAAGGAGAGGGGGGAGGAGGAGAGAGAAAAGAAACATCAATGTGAGAGAGACCCATCGATTGGTTGCCTCCTGCACGTGCCCTAACCCAGGCTGGGGATGTAGCCTGCAACTGAGGTACATTCCCTTGACCAAGAATCAAACCTGTGACCCTTCAGGCCACAGTCCAACACTCTAACCATCTTGTTGATGGTTTTCTTTGCTGTCCAAAAACTTTTTAGTTTGATGTAGTCCCATTTATTTTTTCTTTTGTTTCCCTTGCCGGAGGTCATATATCAGAAAAAAATATTGCTATGAGAAATATCCAAGATTTTTTCATTTATATGTGGAATCTAATGTACAAAATAAACTAACAAACAAAGTAAAGACAGATCTGTGGATGCAGAGAACAGTATGGTGATTGCCAGAGGGAAAGGGCAGTGGGGGGAGGTAGAGGAAAGTAAAGGGAGTATAAATAGTGATGGAGGGAGACTTGGCTTGGGGGTAAACACACAATATAATATACAGATGATGTATTATAGAACTGTGTACCTGAAACATGTATGATTTTTTAACCAATGTCACGTAATAAATGCAATTAAAAAAGAAGAACATCTTCCTCCAGCTGCTTCTTTCACCTCCAATCCTGATAATTCTGGTCTCATTGACCCATCAATTCCTCATTGTTTCATTGGCCTTCTACCTAGTCCGGGGCCCCATGAGTGTGGGTCTGATTCTACTCCAAATCTCCTCCTTCATGCTCTCTCCAGCCTCCACCAGAAAATCTGGCTCTTCTTTCTTTGCCACTCATGTCTGGAGGAATATCCATTATCTTCAAGGCAGTGAAATTACTTCCTTAAGCTTGGGTTTCTGCCTCTTCATTGACAAATGTATGGCTTTTGTTCAGATCTGTGAACAAAAGAACCTCCCACTTGAGTGCTTCATCAAAGGAGAAGGGACGAGCTAAACTGGAGGCTGTTGTGCATGTTACACCACATTAATGTGCATGTTTCTAAGAATGGAATCCAACCACCCTTACCTGCTCTCCAGTCTAATGAAGAAGTGACTCTTGCAATAATTTAACTTTCCTTCTCTTAAGGCTACCAATTCTACTACTTCTTCCAGCAAGTTTTAGCTCTACCAATGACCCTTTAGTAGAAACTTTGTCATGCCAAATTAAGGAAACCACGCACATGTGGCAGAAAAAATACTTCCCAAATTGTCACCACACATGCATTTTTAGCCTTTTGCTGCCCTAGCACCTAGTTTACTTTGCCAATGACCCCTCTTTCCTGTGGGTGGGGTGTTAGCGGGAGTCTCCAAGTGACCTGCTGGTGCTGCCAACCTTTAAATCCATCTGTAGCCCCATTGCCACAGCTATTACCTTAGGGCATTTCTGATGACAATTCCTGCTGAAGCCCTCACTGGATCTTGGTCATTTAGTTTCTCTCCACTCATCCCAGCTTCCACAAATACTGAAGTGTTTAAGGGGCACCCAAAATGTTTCAGTTTCTCTGCATTTTATCACACTAGTTTCATTCCCTAATTTTTGCCAGGCACTCGTGGGTTACCACCAAATCACCACATCCCATTACCATCTGACCTCCAGATCCTGAAATTCCTCTTCCTCCTCCACATCATAGGAGAGGGTGTGGATTTTGATGTCATCAGCTGAGAGGTCAATGAACTTCCCATCGGGGTACTCCAGACTCTCTTTGGTGGGTGACCTGTCCTCAATGAAGGTGGTCTCACAGCAGTCGGCAGCCACGCCATCCCCCCAGGAGCGCAGCATACCCTCGGAGTAGAGGATGATGTTAGGGTGGTAGTGGGACTCCACTGACTGCTGCAGGGTGTTGGGGTCCAGCAGCTGCTGGACCGGCTCACTCCTGCCACTGTCCACGGTGGCTGCTGCCGCACTGCCCAGCAGCCGGCAGTTCTGGTACTGGGGTGCTGGGTAAACAGACACCAGGCCATCTCTGCTCTCAGCCATGAAGTTTCTGGTGTTAATTAAGCCATTCCTTTTGCCAGCATCGTTGATCTTACTGTGCATCAGCATATTCTTCTGTTCAATGATGCCATCCATGGTGCTCTGCCTGCCCAGCTGGGTGTCGGGCTGTGGCTGCAGGGCTGGGCTTCAGGGTTACACTTGCCTCATGGAACCCATGTCTCCTGAAGGAGAAGAAAACAGAGATGAGACAAGGAAATCACACCTGAAAAAGAGCTAATCACCCAGACCCTCAGGTATACTAGTCAGCCAGTACACACCATAGCTAGGAGAGGGAGATGAGAGTCCAGCCCTACCGAATCTGCCAGTTTTATGTTTTTAAGATTTTTTAATTGACTTTTTTTTAGAGAGAGAGAGAGAAAGGGAGAGGGAGAGAAAAACATTGATGTGAAAGCGAAGCATCGATTAGCAGCCTTCTGCATGCCCCTAGCTGCCTCCTGTATACCGCCTACTAGGGATTGAGCCCGGAACCCAGGCATGCAGAAGCCTTTTAAAAAGGCTTTATCAGAGCAGCCGGCCAGAGTAAAGCAGAAACTGATTATCTGCATCTCTATAAAGCCTGTTTCCGAAAAGCACTCTGCAGAAATTGGAATCACTGCAGCTCTAGAGAAACCTGTGATGGGCAGCACTCATCCTGAGTCTCACAGGTAAACCCAACCACATTAGCATCAGAAGGCTGTAAATCTGTAATAGAGCTAGAGTCTTCCAAATCCATGGCTACTCATTCCAGCAAAAAACACACACCCAAAGAAGAAAGCTTTTAGAATAACGTCCCACACAGATTTAGAAAATAAATGAGAAGACCATACCATTGTATTGTAGATGGACAAAATTCCCCAATGGAGGGAATACATGTATATTCTGAGGTAGGTATTAGAATTAGCTCAACACACATACCTGCTGGCCTTCCAGCATAGTCCCGGGAATCAGCCTAGAAATTTCTTTGCCTTAATGGTGTTCAACTGAGAGAAATATCTACATATTAGGGACATAATTAAGAAGTCCTCCAAATTGTTTCTCCCTAGATTGTGTTTCTTTCTAGGGTTTCAAATGTTTAAAAAAAAGAAAAAAAGATAGACAAGCTTGAGATTTTCAGAGCTAATGAATGAATTTCCTCAGGTTTTTCATCTTTGCAAGTTAACTATTATTCAGGAAAATATTCTTTCTTGGGAGCTTAGAGTGCTCTGGCTTTCTATGAGATTCAAGTACTTTCTTATATTTTAACTATTTTACTTGGTGGTAGTTATTGGAATTTACAATTTCAGACTGACTAAAGGAGAAGAGATAGAGAGGACACCTTGGTGACTAAATGGAAAATAATATTTTAATAGAGTTGACAAATGACTAGTCAAACTAGAGTATATGCGCTGAGATCGGTCCTATTATTAATGTTACACTGTGTCAGACTTAAGAGAGGTCAGAAACATACTTCAACCTCTGCTTACACAGCACAGAGTAGTTTGCTCAAATTTAAATATTTGAACAAGATGTCGTGAGCAACTGCAACAAGCAAGGCACACCATGTGGTTGAGCATCACCTCTGTGCTTGATCATCTTCCAAGCTAGCATCATATGCTTATTGAGGTATTTCTGGTCCAAACACTACACTTCTTCAATCTTCCTCCTTCCACAGAGAAGCCACAGGATTGATCTCAATGCTGGGCCCCTCATCTGGTTTGTGGTCTACAGGATGTACCATCAAGACTAGAATAACTTTCTTGAAGTCAGTTCATTCTCAGACTTAGCTCCTTCCAATCAGATCCACTGTAAGCATCTTACAAAAGATACTTGGTTCAAATCTCACCTCCTCACTGAAACCACATGCTTTTGCTCAGCCAGAGTAACCTCTTCCTTTTCTGTGCTATGCTTCTCTTATAGTTCCTGTTGCATCCTCTGCCAACATGGCATCTACTCATGTCAGCATCCTCCTCCCAGCTCCTGTTCCTGCCCAGGAGCTCCGTAAAACCAAAGAACAAGTGTAACCTTTTCCCATTCTAGTGCCTGTTATGCAGCAGGCACTCAGTGAAAGTGTGTTGAAATAAACAGTATCATCTTATGTGATACCCATAATCCCTACTTAGTGATCTCCTTGCACTGCACAGCCCCAGACGTGAAAGGCAGGCACAGCTTAGGTCTCCCTATAGTTGGCTGCCCAAAGTGCTCAGTGAGAACTGGCAGCATCAGCACCCCCTGGAAGCTTGATAGAAGTGTAGGATCCTGACCACCACCTGGGACCACTGAACCAGAACCTGCATTTTAACATGAGAACAAGTTATTCATCTTCACATTAAAGTCGAAGGGCACCATGCTAGGGTGGAGAGAACAAGTTTGGCCTGTTGGACAAGTTGGCTCAAATTTATAATAGATTATTAACTATATTTTTAAAGTATTAAACATATCAAACAATTGCATTCTTAAATAAATATTTTTTTCTTCAAGTGAAGTTTTCCAACTTTGAGTATTATAAATTACTAGTAGCCCTGCGCACGAATCTGTGCACGAGTAGCTTGCTGCTTGCCTCAGCTGGCCACCAGCCCACCACCACTGGTAGCTCTCCGCTACTGTTAGCTCACTGCCCCACCCTCCTATAGCTCTCCACCACTTGTGGATTTGTGATGTTATGACATAACGGATAATTAGCATATTCCTCTCTTATTATATAGGATGATTACATCTGCAGAGAAGGGGCTGGAATTAGTGAGATTTTATTTTTGTCCCTGCATCATGCTTCATTATCTCTTTTAGCACACACTGGCTTATCATATATAGACTTCAACTTCATGATTCCTCTTAACCCAATTCTTCTATGTTTCTTTCTATGCACTCCTTCCTAATTAGCCTTTCTTCAAGCCCCAGCTTAGCAGTTCAGAGATACAGTGGAGAATGCCCCCAATGCTGCCACCGGCTGGGTGATCTACCAGCCCCCTCACCGTTGCCCTCTGGGGCCTTACCCAGCAACCGTGTTGTTCTTCTAAGGCTCTGCACAACAGCTATATAATCATATAATATGATTGGTTATACTATATGACAAATAACACTTTGTTTATTTTGTATTTTTCCTCTCAGCCCTTGGTACTCTGAATGAGTGGCTGCGAGGAGGAAAACGTCCCACTTGATCCTTTATTTCTGCTTGAACAGCTTCTGCTATGTCTATCTAGGATGCTGCCTTCTGTTGGCAAAACTCTTTCTAGGCTGCAATCACAGCTAAGTTCCTGATTCCATCCTCTGGGTGCGGCTTTGGCGTCTGTTTGTGTGAGTCTGGCAGAGGAAGCTGACTGAGTGCATCACCAGCCAATCACACTCTGCCTGATGCTTTCCCAATCCTGGCAGTGGGGAGAGGAGAGAGGTGAAAAGGGGACTCCTTGTCTCTGAGTGTGACCCCCCCATTACAGGTGCCTTGCAATAATAAGCTATTGATAAATACATATTTACATAGTCTCTATTAGAAACTGATTATGAATGGGAGAAAAAAAAAAGGACAGAAACTAGATATGCAACATCTGCACACATATTGTATAGAAATACGTTTTTCCTTACTTTGAGAAATATATATATGGCACTACACTGAGAGTCAGGAAACCAGGGATTTAGCCTTAGTTTTGCTACTACATGTCTGTAAGATCTTGGGAAAGTTGTTTATGAAAATGAAATTTTTTAAAAATATGTTTTTATTGATTTCAGGGAGGAAGGGAGAGGGAGAGAGAGAAACATCAATGATGAGAGAGAATCATTGATTGGCTGCCTCCTGCACGCCCCACACTGGGTGAAAATGAAATATTAATAAAGCAGTTGAGCAAGAGCTTTAAGGTCCTTGCAGCTCTGTGACTGGTAGGTCTTAGGCACAAGTCTTTAGGTTTTATGGAATTAAGATATCGCTTTCACTACAGGGTGGTGAAAATCTCACATTGTTCACAATAGGCTAGGTTTCAGTTCAATAAAATGTGTATTTATTAGTACAAGGCACTATGCTAGATGCTTCCTGGAAATAATAAGGCGAGTTCCTAATATTAAAAGTTGAATCAATGAAAAAAAGCAATATTAAACCACTGTAATAGTATTTAAACATGAATGTATCACAAAGACATGCCAACGTGAAACTGAAATCTAGTATTTCAAAATGAGCTAAAAGAAATAGAAAAAAAAATGTAAAAACTGGGAGGAAACAACATAAATCAGGATCGGGAAAGAATCAGAAGCAATGTAATTTGTGAACAGAATTCTGGAATTAGAAATAAAAGATAAAGTTATTTCAGAAATCAATGCTAGACCAGAAAGGACAGAAGAGTGAAAAAATATAGTGGATTGTACCTTAAAATAAGTAGGACATGGAAAATAGAAAGCTGTCTTAAATTTTTAAAAATGAATACTTAAATTCACTTGAAATTCTAGAGTAGACAAAAGTGTTGTGATGTGAAAGCCATCAAAATACCGACTCGGGTGAGAAGGACTATTTTGTGGGAAGAGTAAGAGGGAACTTTCCGTGATGCAGGTACTCTTTATCTTGGGAGAATAGAGGTTATGTAGACATATGGATTTACCAAAACTAATCAAATTCTAACATTAAATATGTATGTATTTAGAGTGCTAAAATATTTTGTAAAAACAGGAAATTTCCATAAATCTTATATAATAAAAATCTAATATACTAAGTGTCTGATCGTCCAGTTGGCCGTTCAACCAACCAAAGTGTAATATGCTAATAATATGCTAAGGCCACTCAACTGCTCTCTATGACGTGCACTGACCACCAGGAGCAGACACTCTGACCTGCAGGTTAGCTTGCTGCTGGAGTCTGGCCAGTTGGGACTGAGCAAGACAGGCCGGACACACCCTGGAGCCCTCCTGTGGTCCCTCCCTGGCTGGCCAACCTTCCACATCCATCCCTGACCCCAATTGTGCACCTGTGGGGTCCCTCAGCCTGGCTTGTGACCTCTTGAAATCTGGGACCCCTCAGGGGATGTTGGAGAGCCAGTTTCAGCCTGACAGTGGAACAACCAGTTGCTATGACATGCACTGACCACCAGGAGGCAGACACCCAATGCAGGAGCTGCCCCCTGGTAGTCAGTGTGCTCCCATAGGGGGAGCGACACTCAGCCAGAAGCTGGGCTCACAGCTGGCGAGCACAGTGGTGGTAGCGGGAGCCTTTCCCGCCTCCACACAGCACTAAGGATGTCCGACAGGCCTAACACTCCCTGTGGAGAGCAGGCCTAAGCAGTCAGTCGGACATCCCCCAAGGGCTCCCGGACTGCGAGAGGGAGCAGGCTAGGCTGAGGGAACCCCCGAGTGTGCAAATTTTGTACATGGGGCTTCTAGTAATGATATAAAAACCTTGAGTTTGGAATTGAACATTTTAGGAAATAAGCCAACAAATTAGACTAAAAAAAGTGACTAAAGATACTGACATGATCAAATAAAGGTTATAAAATAAACATGCAGAATATTTTTTTAAAAAGAATAACTTTGAACATCAGAAATAAACAAAATACAATTGTGAAATTAAAACCTCAATACATAAACTGTCATTTCTGGCATTAAAGTTGACTAGATGCTCTGATGGATTCTTTTACTACAAAATAAGTTTATAGATCAGAACACACTTTTAGACATTGCTGGTGATGGAGGAAAATGATCAGAGATTACCACCATCCCATACAAAGAGTACTGGAAAAGGTAGAGTTGCAATGATTTAGAATGCCAACAGTAACAATGGCAGTTAGTTTTACAGCCTTGGTAGAGACACAAGATTAAGAAGTTGAGACTGAATCCTCATTTTCTGCTAATATTTTTTATGAAAATGATCTCAAATTTAGGCATGCTTTAGAATCATCTAGAGGGCTTGGTAAAATGTGGATTGCTAGGCTTATCTTTTTTTATTAATTTGTGTGAAGTCATATGGTATTTGTCTTTCTCTGTATCATTATTTCACTTAGCAGAATACCCTCTAGGTCCATCCAAATTGTTGTGAATGGCAAGATTTCATTCTTATTTGCTGCTAAGTAATATTCCAATGTTCTTTATCCTTTCATATACCAATGAATAGCTCTGTTGTTTCCATATCTTGGCTATTATAAGTAATGCTGCACTGAGCATAGAGGTGACATAACTTTTTGAATTAGTGTTTTTGTTTTCTTCAGAGAAATACCCAGAGATTGGGTTGAAAGGTAGCTCTATTTTTGTTATTTTTATTTTTTTCATATGTTTGGAATTTACAGGCAGCATGCCTTATCTCCTTATCTAGGAGTCAATGTCTTTATATTTTCAACTTTATTTTTCAACTACATTTCACATTTAGTATTATTTAGAATTAGTTTTAGGTGTACAACATAGTGGTTATACAATCATATACTTTACAGAATGTTCCCCCTGATATTTCAAATACCCACCTGGCACCATTCATAGTTATTTCAATACTAGAGGCCCAATGCATGAAATTCATGCAAGAATAGGCCTTCCTTCCCTCGGCTGCTGGCACTGGCTCCCCTCTGGCACCCAGGACTCGGGCTTCCCTTGCAGCCCTGGCTTCACCTGGAAGGTCGTCCAGAAGGACATCCGGAAGGACTTCTGGTCTAATTAGCATATTGTTTTTATTATTATAGATTAATTACTATTTTCCCTATGCAGTAATTTACATCATATTACTATTGTGTGATTACCAATTTGTAGTACTTTATCCCTTCACCTTTTTCACCCAGCCTTCCATCACCATTTACCAACCTTTTACCCTTGTCTACGTACCCCACTTCCCTTTCCCTCTGGTAAGCAACAAACTGTTGTCCACGTCTATACTCTTTTTTGTTTGTTTGTTTGCTTCTGCTTAATCTCTTCAACTTTTTCACTAAGTTCCCCAAACCAGCTCTCGTCTGGCAGCTGTCTGTTTTCTGTATCTACAAGTCTGTTTCTATTTTGCTAATTTGTTTATTTTGTTCATTAGATTCTTCATATATGTGAAATCATATGGTATTTATCTTTCTCTCTCTGGCTTATTTGACTTACCATAATACTCTCCAGATCCATCCATGATATCACAAAAGTTAATATTCCTTCTTTTTTATGACTGAGTAGTATTCTATCATGTAGATATACCACAACTTTTTAATCCACTTAATACTGATGGACACTTGGACTGCTTCCAAATCTTGGCTATTGTAAATAATGCTGCAATGAACATAGAGGTATATATATTCTTTTGAATTAGTGTTTCAGGTTTATTAGGATATATGCCCAGAAGAGGAATTGCTAGGTCATAAGGCAGGTCCATTTTATTTTTTGAGAAAACTCCATCCTGTTTTCCACAGTGGCTTTACCAATCTGTATTCCCACCAACAGTGCGTGAGGTTGCCCTTTTCTCCACATTCTTGCCAGCACATGTTGATTGTTGATTTATTGATGATAGCCATTCTGACAGGTGTGAGGTGATATCTCATTGAGGTTTTAACTTGTATTTTTCTGATGATTAGTGATTTTGGGCATCTTTTGATATGTCCATTTGTCATCTGTATCTCCTCTTTGAAGGGTCTATTCAGGTTCTCTGTACACTTTTTAATTGAATTATTTGTTTTTTTTGGTTTTGAGTTATATAAGTTTTTTATAAATTTTGAATACTAACCCCTTATCAGATGTATCACTGGCAAATATTTTCTTCCATTCAGTTGGCTGTCTTTTTGTTTCCTTGGTGATTTTTGCTATAAAAAAAACTTATTTTTTTAATTTTGTTTTCCTTGTCCCAGAAAATATGTCAAAAAAAACAACAACAAACAAACACAAAAACATTACTGAGAAAAATATCAGAGATTTTACTGCCAATGTTTTCTTCTAGAAGTTTTATGGTTTCAAGTCTTACATTTAAGTATTTAAATCATTTTAAGATTATTCTTGTATATGGTGCAAAAGGGTGGTATAGTTTCATTTTTTGCATATATCACCAATTTTCCCAACATTTATTGTATACACATTATCCCATTGTATGTTCTTGCCTCTTTTGTCATATATATTGACCGTATAGGTATAGGTTTATCTCTGGGCTCTCCATTCTGTTCCATTGACCTATGTGTCTGTTTTTTATGTTAGTACCATGCAGTTTTGATTACTATCGCCTTGTAGTATAATTTCATACCAGGTAGTGTGAAACCTCCAATTTTGTTCTTTTTCAAGATTGCTCTGACTGTTCAGGCTATTTCTAAGAGTTTTCGGTAGAATTTTAAAGGTTCTTTATATATAGTATCATGCCATCTGCAAATAATGACAGTTTTATTTCTTCCTTTCCAATTTGGAAGTCTTTTATTTCTTATTTTCTAACTGTGGGATAGGACTTCCAGTACTATGTTGAATAAGAGTGGAGAAAGTGAACATCTTTGTCTTGTTCCTGATATTAAGAGAAATGCTTTTAGTTTTCCCTACTGAATTTGATGGTACCTGTGAGTTTGTCTTATATGGTCTTATGTTGAAGTATGTTTTCCCACTTTGCTCAAAGATTTTATCAAAAATGGGTGTTATAGTGTGTGAAATGCTTTTTCTGCATTTATTGATACGATCATATGATTTTTATCCTTTATTTTGTTTATGTGGTGTATCATGTTGATTGACTCGCAAATAATGAACCATCCTTGCATCCCAGGAATAAATTCCACTAATCATGGTGTATGATCTCTTTAATGTATAGCTGAATTTGTTTTACTAATATTCTGTTGAGGATTTTGCATCTCTGTTCATTAGGGATATGGGCCTTTTGTTTTCTTTCTTTTTAGTATGCTTATCTGATTTGGAATAAGGACCTTGTAAAATGAGATTTGGAGTCTTTCTCTCCTCTTGAATTTTTTGGAATAGCTTAAGAAGGATAGCTTAATTTTTCTTTGAAACTTTGTGAAGCCACCCTACTAGCACTTTTGTTTATGGAAGCTTTTTTTATTACTACTAATTCAATGTCATTGGTTGTAATCAATCTGTTCAGATTTTGTTTCTCCTTGATTCAATTTTGAAAGATTATATTTCTAGGAATTTATTTTTTCTAGATTGTCCAATTGTTTCACATATACTTGAACATTATATTTTCTTATACAGGCAGTCCTTGGGTTACGTCAGACTTGACGTACGTTGTTTCATGGTTACGTTGCCATCTCCCATTTATGTATAATTTTAAAAATAAGTCCGTCATTTCAACATATGTACATATGTGCTTTAGTTTTTTATTATTTATTTACCTCAAGTTAAGGTCAAGAATTGTTATCTTTCTTTCAAATTTTTTTTACTGTTTCAATTCATTACTGCTGTGTATGTGCTCCATGTGAGTGACCTAGGTGCTTATGTAGGTGGGTTCTGACTTATGGCAAAAATCACGTTACATTGCGCTGTAGGAACGGATCTCCAATGTAACCTGAGGACCTACTATACTCTTTTGAATTTCTGTGCTGCCAGTTGTTACTTCACATCTTTCATTTCTGATTTTCTTTATTTGAGCCATCCCTCTTTTTTTTTTCCTGATGAATCTGGTTAAAGATTTATCAATCTTATTTATCTTTTCAAATAAATAGCTATTGGTATCATTGAACTTTGTATTATTTTTTAAAGACTATTTTATTTATTATATTTTTCCTTTTACTCATGTTGAGTTTTGTTTGTTGTTCTTCTAGTTCCTTTAAGTGTAAGGTTAAATTGTTTTTGATAATTTTCTTTTTTTTTTTAAATAAATTTATTGGGGTCACCTTGGTTAACAGGACCACATAGGTTTCAGGTGTAGATTTCTATGTTAAAAGGTCTGCATATTGCACTGTGTGCCCACAACCCAAAGTCAAGTAATCTTCCATCACCATATATTAGGCCCCACCACCTTCCCTCTGGTAACCACCAAATTTCTGTTTGTGGCCATGAGTTTCAGTTTAATTTCCCACATATGAGTGAAATCATATGGTTTCAGCTTTTTCTGACTTACTTATTTCACCTAATATAATATTCTCAAGGCCCATCCATGTCACAAATAGCAGTATTTTGTCTTTTCTTACGGTGTATATGTGCCACATCTTCTTTATCCAGTTCTCTATGGTAGGACACTTTGGTTGTCTCCATGTCTTAGCCACCAGGAATAATGCTGCAATGAACACAGGGGTGCATATATCTTTGCGAATACATGTTTTTGAGGTTTTGGGGTATATTGGGGTGATACTGGTTAATGAGATTATATAGGTTTCAAGTGTAAATTCTATAATACATCACCTCTATATTGCATTGTGTGCCCACCTGCCAAAGGCAAATCATTTTCTGTCACCATATAGTTGACCCCTTTACTACCTCTCCCCATCAGCGTACCCTTTGGTAACAACCATACTACTATCTGTGTCTATGATTGTTGTTTTTTCCTTGTTTGTCCATTTGTTGCTTTTAGTTTTATCTACCACATATGAGTGAAATCACATGGTTCTTGATGTTTTCTGTGTGACTTATTTCACTTACCATTATATTCTTAAGATCTATCTATGTTGTAACAAATGACAGTATTTCCTCTTTTCTTATGGCTGAGTCATATTCCATTGTACATATTAATATGTATCACATCTTCTTTACCTAATCATTTGTTGAAGGACACTGTGGTTGTTTTTATGTCTTGGATACTGTGAATAATGGTATCATAAACAGAAGGGTGCATATATCTTTGTAAATAAATGTTTTTTAAATTTTGGATAGATACCCCGTAGCAAGTTTGCTGGGTTATATGGTAACTCTATTCTTAATTTTTTCAGCAATCTCTATAGTCTTTTCCATAAAGGCTATACTAGGTATGTTCCTACCAGCAGTGAATGAGGGTTCATTTTTTTCCACAGTCTCTCCAATGCTTATCTTTCGTTTCTTTCTTTCTTTTTAAAAATTCTTTATTGTTTAAAGTATTACATGTCTCCTTTTTCCCCATTAACATCCCCTGGCCTTCCCCCCTCCCCGCCCCAGCATGTGCCTTCACCCCCCTACTGTCTGTGTCCATGCGTTATGCTTATATGTATGAATACAAATCCTTTGGTTGCTTTTACCCCCCTCCCCTGCCTTCCCTCTGAGGTTGGATGGTCTGTCTGATGCTTCTATGTTTCTGAATCTATTTTTGTTCATCAGTTTATGTTGTTCATTATATTCCACAAATAAGTGAGATCATGTGATATTTATATTTCTCTGACTGGCTTATTCCACTTAGCATAATGGTCCATCCATGCTGTTGCAAATGGTAAGCATTCCTTCTTTTAAATAAACTCAAAATGGATAAAGGACTTAAATATAAGATGGGAAACCATAAAATTCTTAGAAGAATCCATAGGCAACAAAGTATCAGATATACGTTGTAGCAATATCTTTACTGATACAGCTTCTAGGACAATGGAAACTAAGGAGAAAATAAACAAATGGGACTACATCAAAATAATAAGCTTTGGCACAGCAAAAGAACTATCAACAAAACAACAAGAAAGCCCACTGCATGGGAGAACATATTTGCCAATGTTATATCTGACAAGGTTTTAATCTCCAAAATTTATGGGGAACTCATACAACTTAACAAAAGGAAGATAAACAATCCAATAAAAAAAATGGGCAAAGGCCCTCAATAGACACTTTTCGAAAGAGGACATACAGAAGGCCAAGAGACATATGAAAACATTCTCAAAGTCACTAATCATCCAGGAGAGGCAAATCAAAGAGACAATGAGTTACCATTTCACAGTTGTCAGAATGGCTACATCAACAAATCAATAAACAAGTGCTGGTGAGGATGTGGAGAAAAAGGAACCCTTGTGCACTGCTGGTGGGAATGCAGACTGGTGCAGCCACTGTGGAGAACAGTATGGAATTGTCTCAAAAATTAAAAATGGATCTCTAATACTTATTTCTTATCCTATTAATAAAAGCCTATGTGGTCGTGATGCCCTCACACAGTAACGAGTAGTCACCAGGAAGTTGCGTGCACAGTGGGTATGCGTGGGTGGGTGGGTGCTTGATGCTGTGTGTGCGGTGTGGAGGTGGGTCCCACGGCTCTGTGCAGCGTGGAGGCGGGTCCCACAGCTCCAGCCTACCTCCTTGGGACAATCCATTAAGGAGCCCCAGATGGGTGGGCAGGGCCTATCTCTTTGGGGTGATCAATCACAGGGCTCCCGCATTATGAGAGGGCACAGGCCAGGCTCGGGGGAACCCCCCCTCCCCAGTGCATGAATTTCATGCACCAGGCCTTTAGTATTGTTCAAAAAAGCCATTCTAATTGTGGTTATGTGGTATCACTTTTTATTTGTATTTCCCTAATAACTAGCGAAGTTAAGTATCTCTTCACATATCTGTTGGCCATTTGTATGTCTTCTTGGGAAAAGTGTCTGCTCAGGTTTATTTGCTTGGTGTTGAGTTGTATGAGTTCTTCTTTATTTTGGATATTAACCCTTATCGGAACCGTTGTTTGCAAATGTCTTCTCCCATTTGGCTGGTTGCCTTTTTGTTTTATTTGCCATTTGTTTTGCTCTAAAGAAGCCTTTTAGTTTAATATAGTGCCATTTACTTATTTCTGCATTTACTTCCTTGTCTGGGGTCAAATTTATAAAATCCTCTTTAAGGCCAAGGTTCATAAGTTTAGTATCTATGGTTTCTTTTATGTAATTTATTGCTTCAGATCTTATAATTCAGGCCATTGCTCCATTTTGAGTTAATTTTTGTATATGGGGATAAACAACAGTCTAGTTTCATTCTTTTGCACATGGCTTTCCATTTTCAAAGCACCATTTACTGAAGAGGTTTGTTTTTATCCATTGTATATGTTGGATTCCTTTATCAAAAATTATTTCCACATATACAAGTGGGTTTATTTCTGGGCTCTCAATTCTGTTCTTTTAGTCTGTTTATCTGCCAATTCCATGCTGTTTTGATTATCTTTTTGTAGTATAATTGAAGTCAGGGAGTATTATACCTAAAGTTTTATTCATGTTTCTCAGAATTGCTTTGGCTATTTAGGGTCTTTTGTGGTTCCATGCAAATCTGGTAATTTTTATTCTATTTCTTTAAAAAAATATCTTTGGGATTTTTATAGGGATTGCATTAAATCTGTATTTTGCTTTGGATAATATGGCCATTTTAACTATGTTGATTCTTCCAGTCTAAGAACATGAAATTTCTTTGTATCTTTTTCAATCTCTTTTAATAATGCCTTGTAATTTTTAGTATACAGGACCTTCACATCCTTTAATAAGTTTATTCCTAGTGTATTTTATTCTTTTTTGTTGCAACTAGAATTGTTTTTTCATTTCTATTTTTGAAATGTCATTCTTACTATGTAGAATTGAAAAGTTGTTTGTTTTGTACATTGATTTTGTGTACTACAACTTTACTATATTTATTTATCATTTCTAATGATTTTTTGTTAGAGTCTTTATGGTTTTCTATATAAAAAATTATGCCATTTGCAATAAGTGACAATTTTACTTCTTCATTTCCAATTTATATGTTTTTTTATTTCTTTCTCTTGCCTGATTGTTCTGGCTAAGATTTCTAGTACTATGTTGAATAAGAGTGGTGAGAGTGGATGTCCTTGTCTTGTTCCTGATCTTAGAGAAAAATATTTTAATTTTTCACCATTGAGTATGATCTTAACTGAGGGTTTGGCATATAGAGCCTTTATTATGTTGAAGTACTTTCCTTCTATGCACAGTTTTTGGTAAGTGTTTTAATCATAATTGGATGATGTATTTTATCAAATATTTTTCTGAATGTGTTGATGTGATTTTCATTTTTTAATTTTGTTAATGAAGTGTATTACATTGATCAATTTACATATGTTGAACCATCCTTGTTTTCCTGAAATGAATCCCACTTGATCATAATGTATTTTTGTAAAATCTTGTTGTATTCTTTTTTGCTAATATTTTGCTTAGGATTTTTGCATCTGTATTTATTAGAGACTAGAGGCCTGGTGCACGAATTCATACACCAGTGGAGTGCCTCGGCCTGGTCTGTGGGATTGGACTGAAACCAGCTCTCCAACATCCCTTGAGAGGTCCTGGATTGCACGAGAGACACGGGAGTTTGGCCAGCTGGGAGGGACTGTGGGAGGGTTCTAGGGCGTGTCCAGCCCATCTCGCTCAGTCCCAATTGGCCAGACCCCAGCAGCAAGCTAACCTACTTGTTGGAGCGTCTGCCCCTTGGTGGTCAATGCACGTCATAGCGAGCAGTTGAGTGGTCTTAGCATATCATTAGCATATTACGCTTTGATTGGTTGAACAGATGACCAGTCGATCAGACACTTAGCATATTAGGCTTTTATTATTTAGGATATTGGTCTGCTATTATTTGTTTGTTTGTTTTCCTTGCCAGGTTTTGGTATCAGGTTTTTGTTGGCCTCATAAAATGTGTTAGCAAGCAATGCCTCTTCTTCAATATTTTGGAAGGGTTTGAGAAAGATAGGCATCAATTTTTAAAAAATGTTTGTAGAATTCACTAGTAAAGCCACCTGGTCTATACTTTTACTTTTTGGAAAGTTTTTGATGGGCCTATTTATATTTTGCAGTTCTTTGTGATTCGGTCTAGGTAGGTTATATATTTCTAGGAACTTATCTATTGCTTCATTTTTGCATTTGGTGGCATATAGTCTTTCATAGTATATTTGTATTATCCTTTGTATTTTTGTGGGTTCTGTCATTCTCTTTTATTTCTGATTTTGTTTGAGTTTTTTCTCTTTTTTGCTTCATGAGCCCAAGTGGTTTGTCAGCTTTATTCTTTTCAATGAACCAGCTCTTTGTTGCATTAATGTTTTGTACAGTCTTTTTGTTCATTATTTCATTTAATTTGCCTCTAATTTTTATTTTTCCCTTTATTTTGCACACTTGGGGCTTCTTTTGTTTTGTTTTTGAGTATTTCTCCTTGTATTTTTTAAAATGTATTTTTCAGAGAGGAAGAGAAAGAAAAAATCATCAATGAAAAAAATCATTGGCTGTCTCTTGCATGCCTCGCACCAGGGGTTGAGCCCACAACCCGGGCATATGCCATGACTGGGCCATGACCGGGAATCAAACTGTGACCTTCTGATTGATAGATTCATGCTCAACCATTGAGCCATGCCTGCTGGGCTATCTATTATTCTTATATTACTCTTTCTGACCAGTGTCAAATAGAATTCTTTGATTTTTTTTTTAATGCGCAAGACTCTGTCTTTCTATCTGTGTCATTTCTAGGTTGCTAGCTTCAATATCACTAATTCTTTTCTCCACTTAGTCAGCTCTATTTCCTAAGCCCGCTAGTTCCTTCTTTATCTCTTTTACTGAGCTCTTCATTTCTAGAATTTCTATATATATATTTTTTTAAGTTTCCAAGTACAGGTCCTTTACCTCCTTGGTTAAGTTTATTCCTAGGTGTCTTATTTTTTTATGTTTGTTGCAATGGTAAACGGGATTGTTGTTGTGTTTTTTTTTTTTTTTTTTAGTTTCTCTTTTGGAGAGTTCATTATTAGTGTAGGTCTTTAAGAGAGGGAAGAAAAGTAATGTGAGCCCAGTCCTCTACCTTGAATCAGAAGCATGGTTCCATTACTGGTACTTTTTCCTGTCTCTCTAATCAGTTTCATTAAAGGTGTGGTTTTCAAAGATCAAACTTTTGGCTTTGTTGATTCTCCATGTTGTATCTTTGCTTTTTAGTTCACTAGGTTTGCTTTCTATCACTATCTGTCACATGTATTCCTTTCCATTATTATTATTTTAGCTAATTTAGTTGTTGACTTATTACATCTTACTCTTTATTCTCCTCATATAAGCATTAAAGCTACATATTTTTCTCTAAATGTTGCTTCACCTGTACTCCTAAGTTTGAGATGTAGTTTGTTTTGAAATGTAGTTTTTTCAATATGATTCAGTTCTAAATAATTTTACATTTTGCTATGATTCTCCCTTAGTCCAATGGTTATTAGAAAGCATTTCTTTTTCCTTAATTTCCAAATGAATGTGGAATTTATTAACTATGTCTTATTAAATGTAAATATACTTTTATATCAATTGTGTTTTGGTTAGAAAAACTGATCAAAATATACTAATTTTTTTAAGTTTGTTGATACTTCATGGCCTAGTACTTGATCAACTTTTAGAAGGAATGGAGAGTGGGACAGAGGGAGGGAGGGAAGAAAGGAAGGAAAGATAAAAAGGAAACAGAAAAGAAAGAAAGCATGTGACTAGAAGAATCTCTATTCTCTAATTGTTGGATTCAGAATTTTATATATGCTTATTTGCTTAAAATTGTTATTGTTTTTTTCAATAATCTATGTCTTCCTTATTCTTGGTCTGTGTATTTCTTAACATAATTGAGAGAGTGTTTTGAAAGCTCTTGTACTGGTGGTAGAGATATCACATTATCCCTGTAATTTTACCAATTTTACTTTTTACACTGTGACAAATTATGTAGAACATAAAAGTTGAGACTTGAAACTGGTGAATTGAAGCTCTTCCTATGTAGAAACTATGTTACTGTGTAGTAATATTTTCCAGTCCTTATTTTCTGTTTTGTATTAGCTTCATTAAAGTGGGCCTGGTTTGATATATTTTGCTTGTGATTTTCCTTATAGATATGTTTTACACCCTTTTTCTCTCAATGTTTCCATGTACCTATGCCATATGGGCTTCTCTTAGAAAAATAACATATGTCTGGATAGTGTTTTAAATCCTAGCTAAAATTTATTTAAACGGGCAATTTAATTTATGTGTACTATGAATACTAATATATTTTCACTTGTTATTATCTCAATTTTTATCTGTATATTTCTGTCTTATTATTTTTCTCTCTCCTGCCTTGAAATGTATATAACTCTTTCTATTCATTTGGTATTTATTCTTGAGGTATGCCCATACATATTCAGCCTGAATCTAAAACTGAATATTTTAATATACTTCTAGAACATTTAAAGGAGCTTAGGACCACCTACCTTTTGATTTGCATACTATTATTTTCCAGTGTTTACACTTTCTTAAATATACCTCAGCATTTAGGGGGTGAGGTGGCTTATACATAGTCAATAATTATTTGGATTCACAAATATGTCTTTGGCTCATCTGTTCATCAGTCTTTGCATATCCTAGTGTTATTTTCCTTCTTCCTGAAGTGCATCTTTTAGAATTTCTTTTCCTGTAAGTCTCTTAGTTTTTCAGTCTATCCGTAAATATCTTATTTTACTTTTTTCTGAAAATATAATTTTATTATGTATAGTTCAAAGTTGATAACTAATTTTATTCAAGATATTGAAGATACAAGTTTACTGTCTTCTGGCTTCCATTATTGCTTGATGTTGGATGTCTTTCTAATGTTGCTGCCATATACTTATCTGTCTTTTTCCTCCGATTGATTTTAAGATCTCCTTTGAATATCGTGTAGCATGTTAATGTGATGTTTCCTGATGGAGGTGACTGGATAAAGAAGGTGAAGGGATTAGCTAAATACCATATATGCAGACTCCAGGGACATGGACAATAGATTGGTGAAGGTAAAGGGAGGGTGAGAAACAGGTTGGTGGTTGGGCAAAGGGTGGGGTAAAGCGGAACATCTGAAATTGTGTCAATACTAAAAGATTCTAATAAAAAAGAAAAGAAAAAATATTTTAATAAAAGAGAAAATAGTAACAAATAATTAACAAAATAAAGAATTTTTAAAATTCCACAGTAGATGATGAGTTCAGTAGCTTGTTGAAAGAAGGAAAGTCACTTTAAGCTGAATGAGGAAACTTCATCCTGGATTTCTTGAGAAGAGATAATGGCAGCTAAGAGGACAAGGCATAGACTGCAGCCAGACTTCTGAGAACAACACATGTTGTAAGGAAAATGGGGTTATGCCTTCAAAGTTGGGAGAAAAAACATTTGTTAGGCACCAACAAAGCAATCAGTGCAATGCGAGCAAAAACAAAAAGGAAACAGCAACAACAATAATCAATACTTCAGTACTCAGAAAATTTATCTCACACATTGCCTCTCTAAATAAGCAACTTACAAATTTACTTTAGAAAGAAATGATATTAGAAAGCAAGAAAGTGGGTAACCAGGTATAAAAGAGGCAGTGGATAACTCCAGAAATGAATAAAAAGAGATCCCCATAGGTCAGCTATTTAGCAACAATATGTACAATTTTAACAAATATCTACATCTGTGGGCTTCACAAAGGCTGTCTTCATGAACAGGAAAAACAGAACAAAGAAATTCGGAAGATAACAGTGATGCTGAAAATAAGGCACAGATTTCTTTCCTCGATGTTAAAATGAAGTCATTTAGAAACTCCAGGAAATAACAACAACACACCCACAAAACCAGAAAAACTGCAAGAATTCCATGGGTCCAAACACAAAAGAAAACAAAATTCCCCAATATGTTGAGTAGTTATGGAATATAAAAATAGTCCATTTGACCTAAACACTAAGAATATTTTCCTTCTTCTTGTACAGGGGTCATAATACTGGAACCTAGTCCAGAAGAAATACTATTTTATCACTAGCACTTGAGTTTATAGGCAGTAATGTTTATAGAATCACTGTAATAACTTTAATAATTTAAATTTGGAATCAACCTAATTAAAAACACAGATTTTAAAGACAAAGTCATCATCATGTCTGCCAACATCATCATCATCAACATCACCATCGTCATCGTCATCGTCATCATTTTGGCCAAGAAACATTGGGCATTTCCTAAGTGCCAGATAAAGTATAAATAAAATCTCATAAGAATTATTCTGTTTAATTATCAGAGTAATCCCTTGAGGTGGGTATTGTTGTTATCCTCATTTCATTTATTAGGCATTGAGAAGCTAAGTAACTTGCTCCACATCTTTCCTCTGTAAGAAGTAGGGTCTGACTCATAGTTACTAAATTAGATCCACTCAATTTAATGTAGGAGTGAGGACACAGCCAACCTCAATGGGAAAGCAAATGGGAACTAGGGAAAAAGAAAGGGCCAGCATGCCATCCACAGTCTCCAGGTGGAGATGGGATAATATTCATTTAAACATACAATAGCAACCAATGAAATAACTAAAAATTTCACAACCCCAAAAAGTTGGGAGGAGGGGAGAGGAGATTGGCAGTTGGGTTTGTGTACTCCATTCTAACATTAAGCTAAATTTTACCCTTTCAAAGCAGGAAGAGCATTTTGCTAAGTGAAATAAGGCAGTCGGAGAAAGACAAGTACCATATGATTTCACTTACATGTAGAATCTAATGAATATAATAAACTAATAACAAAATAGAAACAAACTCATAGATACAGAGAACAGATTGACAGGTGTCAGAGGGGAAGAGTGTTGAGGGCTAGGTAAAAAAAATCAAGGGAGTAAGCAAAGAAAAAGAACTTCATGGACAGAGGCAGCAGTATAGTGATTACCAGAGAAAAATGGAGGTGCATGAGGTGGAGAAAGGTATAGGGGGAATAAATGGCAATGAAAGGAGAGTTGATTTGGGGTAGTAAATACACAACTCAATATACATATGATGTACCTAAAACCTATATAATTGTATTAAACAATGTCACCTCAATAAATTCAATAAAAATATATAAAAGATAGAGTGCCACATGAAACCTCAAGTACCCACAAAAACAAAATGGTAGAGTGGTTTTCTTTGCCCCATGCAATGGGGGTTTTACTAAACATCAGAACTGCTAAAGTAAACTGAAAGCAAAAAACAAATAAACAGAAAAATCTAAACTAAATATGATTATCCCTTCCCATTTCTCCTATAGCAAAGTGTTCCTTTAATATAAAAACACAATTTCCTTATACAATAATTCAGAAATAAATGCATAATATCACAGATTGAATCCATGGTCCACCTTCTAATTATCTAACATAATGGTCTCTCAGAATGCATCCAGGACATTTATGTGAGAAACAGAGAGATTAGATACAACTAAACTCATTTGGCTATAAGTGTGCTTGGTCTTTACCTTGTGGGCTTTGACAGAAGCAAACATCAAAGCCAGAATACTAGGTATAAAAATGGTGGATCATAAATGCCAATAAAGGGATGAAAATTATATTATAAGTGATAAATTATAGCCTGAAGAAAGGGCACATGTTCCAAACCAAGTTTCTAGTCTATTTTAGTCCTGCTGTTGAAGCATCCTTCTTATATAAAAACTGCTGTTTGAAATTTTAACCCTGCTATTTTGGCTTCTGTAAACACTTGCTTGCTTAAATAATAAGGAAAATAAGACTACTCCCATTCCAGAGAGGTCGTGGACTATGCCCCAGACAGAGTTGTCAGTGCTGACACCAGGCCAGGCCTTGAGATATGGTCTCATGGCCCCTTCCCAGCACGTAGGCCTTCTTTCTCAGAAGGCCCAGAAGTCTCATTCCAAATTTAGGAGACAAAAGACCTAGGAAAAGTATAAATAGAAAAGGTTTTCTCCATGTAGGGTGGGGGGGAGGGGGACAGAATTTGAAAGGCACATTTTTTTCTCTGGCCCTGCCCTTAATAAAATATAACTCCCTTTCTCTAAGCATGGCTTGGTTTTTTTCCAGTCTTCTGTAACATAATGGTTCCCTGACCAGGAGGAAGGTCAAACATGCTGGCCTTTTGGCCTCCGGTGAGTGGACCAGGTTTGGGGCTTGGAAGAGCTGGACAGGCCTCCGGGAGGCACTGCTCTGCTGATTTAGCAAAATTGAATCAGGGGACACTGGGCATTCCTGGATCTCAGCCTAGAACCTGGCCGGCATCTGGAGAGAGTGGACAGACACTTCTGGACCTGTCGGCAGAATTGGTAAGGTAGGGGCCCTATCAGTCAGGCCTACTCTGAATGAGTGGAAGGAGGAGCTTGATCACCTCCCCAGAAGTCAAGGACTTCCTCAGGCAATTAATCAGGAATCAGGTGGACTGTTTAAACTCTGAGTAAATATCAGGTAGAAATAAAAAACTCAGACTGTCTGGTGTATAAATGTAAGTGTGAGAGTCTGTGTGAAAGACAGTGCAAACTCTGCTTTAGAGGGAAGACAGTAGAGAACTTTTAATTGCTTTTCCTTGATTTATAATTTTGCTGTGTTAGTTGAAAATTTTGGAATTCTAGGGTTAATTTAAGGGTATAAAATTTGTGAAGGTTGCCAATCCAGAGAAGTTTAAACAAAGGCTTGTTGGGTTAAGATTAGTCATAATTAACTGCTTTGTAGGCTGCCTTTTTCAGCTCTGCTAGCAAACAGAATCATGTGGTCTCAAGAACTGCGACCTGCCTGCCCTTCCCGATAGATTTACAGTGGGTCTCTCTCTGGGGGACGAAAAGAGCCGAAAACTGTTCCAGAGCAGGTGTGCGAAAGGGTAGAGGCAGTGGAATTCACTCTCAGCCTGCTGAGATAGAGGAGCCCTAGGCTGGGGGACAAGGGAATGGTTGGAGATATCAGAAGTGTTGAAGGAGGAGGAGGATTTGAAATATTCTGGGGCCTTGGAGTAAAAAAGGAAAATCTGTGAGGGAGAGTATATGTTCCTTAAGTGTAAAAAGCCTGATTATACAGGATCTCAGACTGCTTGCCTTATTTCCCCTGCTAAGGACAGAGTAAATGGTTAATGCAGAAAAAGGGGGGGGGGGACTTCAGCGGGGAGAGCAGGGAGAGATAGGTTTTTGTTTATTTTGCAGGCTACAACCTGCTCTGCTGGCATCCTTGGTTTCTTACTTATCTGAACTATGTTGGACTCAAGGCTTTCTGCAAAACACAGTGGATCTTCCTCTGCCCCGTTTTCTTCTTTTTAATCCTTCCAATACACATAAAGAAAATCTCATTGTCTGAGCCTGGCAGGGTGGGGTTACTGAGTACTTCTTGGACGGTGGTGGAATATTCAGCAAAGGAAATTTAAGATATAATATCTTTAATGTTACAACTAGTTTAAGTTTTAAAAATCTGTCTCTCAAAAAGAAATATTTTTACCTACTCTTAGTTTTATCACAGAAGGTCTAAGTCATAAATGTTAATCTAAGAAATTCTGGCTGTTTACTTTTTAGGAATCATTAAAGGATTGAGGTTTCAAAGAATAAGGAATACTGAGTAGAAGGTCTGAGGCATGGTTATGCATTTTTAAAGGACATAGAAAGAAGGTTTGAAGGCTAATTTGGAAGTGTAAAATTTATAAAGGTTGTGTACGTAATAAGAAGGAGAAGAGAAATGTTGAAAGGAAATAAAATAATACAGGCCAGTAAGCCAGGAAGAGTAAATAATTTACATTCTGTCTCCCTAAACAGAGGGTAAATAGTTATGTCAAAGTACTTAGGGAGAGACTGATAAAAGAAATCAAACAGTTACTGTTTGTTATAATACATTCAGAAAATATTACTTTGGAAAGTTCATAAAAAGAACTGGCAAGGAAAATTCTATCTTAAAGCAGGTCAGTATATTTTTCTCCTTATACAATTCCTCCAAAATTTGGCAATACTTAATAAATAAACCATGGCAATACATTTCTTTGCATAAATTCAATAACACCAGTTTCCAATAGTGGTTTTATTATTTAGAAACTTTGACTGGAGTATCATGTTTTAAAGAGCACTGCCTGAACTCTGAAGACTTGAAGCCATTAAGAGTGTCACAGAGAAAGTCTGGTATCCTGCTTGGTAGCCCTGAAAATAGCTGGTACTGGAGCATCAGGCCCATACCCTACCATCACTGGTGGTTGGTCAGAGTACAAGGGGAGCAATAAGGGCACCTCTGTGTCCCTGCGGGACCCCCACACACTCTGAGCCACAACGAGTAGAAGGGCTGCAGAGATGGGCCTTGAAGCCTAGGGCATGGGCCCGGGTAGAGCCACTACAGGTGAGGATTTCATCTAACTCAGCAGATACTGCAGGCAGGCCTGACAGCTGCTGGGTGGCATGGCTTCCTGGCCCTACGGGGGACACTCAATCATGAAATTCCAGCAAAGGTAGTCAGTTACCATTCTTGTTATGTTTATGCAAATAATCAGGCCAAATTGAATACAATAGATAAATTGGTCTTGATTAGGCTCTTTTGATAAACATGGGGGTAATTTTGAGGAGAAAAATTTTATTTCAATAGAAGTTATTAAAACTGAAAGGTTTTCTTTCCTTTCCATGAGACCATTTGTTACAGTTTGTCTCTACCAGGTCACAAGCCCACCTCCTTCTGTGCCCAGGCCTCATTGTCCCTCTGACAGACAGCAAGGATCTCTTGGCTCTGAGAGAAACCTCTGACCCACCTCAGCAGGAAGTAGCTAGGAGAGCCCACCGACGTCCATTTTCCCTAAAAGAATTCAGAGCCAGGATCCTTGAGGAATATATTAGGCAGTTAGACAGACATGAGCAGAGCAAAGACGTTGTGCCAACTAGCACTACCAGATGTAATTAAGTCTTTCCGTCTCTACCTATGTGAGACAAGGGTACTCCCTAGAAGCAAGAGGGAACGAGGCTGCAGATGAAGCAGCCTGGGAGGCTGCCCTAAAACCAGTGGGGCCTCTACAGATTCTAGTGACTCTTCCAAACCCTGACCTACCCACCTCACCAGCTTACATGGAAACCCAATCTAGAAAAGCTGAAATCTATAACCAATCTTTACTCGAGTTCTTACAGGCTTTACAGTCCACCCAGAAAGCAGTCCAGAAGCATGTCCAAGGTACTCTGCCTATACCAACTTCTGATCCGGTCCATCCTTCCATCCTGGTGACTCTGTTTGGGTAAAGAAATTTGCCCAAACAATTTTGGGCAAATTTCTTTACCCTACCTGGAAAGGACCGCCCCCACAGCAGTCAAGGTCGACGAGATCCTGACATGGCTTCATCACACCTGGCTTAAGACAGCTCAGGCAAAATAGAGAGTCTAGGACTCTTCGGACCCTTTAAAGATTAGTCCTGACCCTCATTCTGGGCCCTTATCTTATAAACAGGCCCACTGACTTTATTCAGCAGAGAATCAATTCTATCAAGCTTATAGTCCTCAGGGTCAATATAACTCCCTCGCCAACAATGACCCAAAAGAGTCAATGATTTGACTCATGTACATAAAACCAGTGGGTAATAAAGCATCCATCTTATATAAAAACTGCTGTTTGAAATTTTAACCCTGCTATTTTGGCTTCTGTAAACGCTTGCTTGCTTAAATAACAAGGAAAATAAGACTACTCCCATTCCAGAGAGGTCATGGACTATGCCCCAGACAGAGTTGTCAGTGCTGACAACAGGCCAGGCCTTGAGATATGGTCTCATGGCCCCTTCCCAGCATGTAGGCCTTCTTTCCCAGAAGGCCCGGAAGTCTCATTCCAAATTTGGGAGACAAAAGACCTAGGAAAAGTATAAATAGAAAAGGTTTCCTCCATATGGGGGGGCCCAGAATTTGAAAGGCACATTTTTCTCTGGTTCTGCCCTTAATAAAATGTAACTCCCTTTCTCTAAGCATGGCTTGGTTTTTTTCCAGTCTTCTGTATCACTGTAACACAAACCTTGTGTTGCCAGATCTTCAAAATTTTCAGGAAAAAAATCTGCTTTCACAACTGAGGAAGACTACAGTTTGAAACCTCCTACAGCAATGCATCTAAGTATGTTGTACAATATAGCAAAGATTCCTTTAAAATCATAACTGAACTCACAAAAAGGTAAAGGAAATTTGAAGCTAAAATTAAAGAGGGAAATGAAATACATACAGATTGTGAAATTCAAATTGATGCTGCCCTACTCTTGGGGAGAGAGACTGGTCTCGGTAAACAAGGCTTTGGGTTTAGGGGCCATGAGCCGTGGCTCTTCCCCTACTTTTTAGAGGAGAAAGGCCTTGAGTCTCCTCAGGAAGACAGTAGAAACCCCTACATAAAATCAGGAATCCCAAATGATGACACCTCCTATGAACGCACTGTATAGAGTCACTCTGCCAATCACTAACAGATTTTCATTAAAAGGACTACTAAAGTATATCCTCCAGACGAAAGGAAATTGATTACAGAAAGTGGAAAGGAGATGCAAGATATAAGGTAAGTAAAGAATATGAGTAACCTTTAACTAATAGAAAATTATAGCAACAATAATGACAATAATAATGATGAATTCTGGTGTTAGAAGAGTTAGAAGAAAGTGAAATATCGAACAATAATATTAAACAGTAAGATAATTATTTTTTTTTAAACCCACCATGCTCTTATTGATTTTAGAAAGAAAGGGAGAAGGATTGGCTGCATATACTGATTGGCTGCATCCTGCATGCCCCCCTACTGGGAGTCAAACCCACAATCTGGAATCAAACCAGTAATTTCTTGGTTCATGTGTCAATGCTCAACCACTGAGCCACACCAGCTGGGTGACACGAAGAAAAATCTAATGGTGATAGCATTAACTCTAGAGTTTGTACATTATGGAATGCACCTGGGAGAGTCCACACTGTGACTCAAGGCTGGCTGCCAACAGCGCTGGTGTCTGTGAGCAAGTTAATCTGTGTGCAGTCTCTGTGTGCAGAGGATGATGGGTTTCCACAGCCCTGTGTTTTCTGACTCACTGAGGATTCTGCTGAGTGGATGAGGCAGGTCTTAGGGAGTCAAGGGAAGGGGGAGTGTTCATCATGTTCATGCATATTCTGATTTAGTGCAGGCTGTGCAGGGGGAGGAGGGCTCAACACTGGGATAATAGAAGACCTCCATCTGAAGCCACTCAACTTAGCCCCTCACAAATATCTGGCATCTTTTGAGATGCTGTCCCTTTGCTAATTGTCTTGGAGGAAATCTGTATGTGAGCCCTTTAAGAGGTTTCCTGTAGCCCCAGATGGAATCCTTTTGAGCTGAGTGGGGCGGGGTCTCTGTGAGTCACCAGGGTGAAGCAAGCAGTACAAATTCAGATTTGGAGCTCACCTACAGGACCTGTGCTAGGACGGCTCAGCACAGGGTCAATGATGTGATGTTACTTTCTTAAATGACTATGAAAACATTCTATTGATGGATTTGTCATCTAGGCAATTGTTTTTTATTCCTTATTGACCTGATAGTGAAACCCTTTATTTAGTCTTTAGGTTCCTTGGTCCACCTCTATTTATTTCGTTTTTCTTCAACTCTCATACTATTCCAGTTTGTGCTTGTGGGACTGGGAGCTTCAGCAATTTTTTTTTTTTTAAAAATTGAGCTATATGTGGAATCTAATGAACAAAATAAGCTAACAAATAAAATAGATCCAGAGACATGGAAGCATGCAACAGACTGACAAATCATATCCTTTTTATTATTAAAAAATATTTTTATTGATTTCAGAGAGGAAGGAAGAAGGAGATAGAAACATCAATGATGAGAGAGAATCATTGATCGGCTGCCTCCTGTACACCCCCTACTTGGGATCAAGCCCACAACCCGGGCATGTGCCCTGACTGGGAATTGAACCATGACCTCCTGGTTCATAGGATGATGCTCAACCACTGAGCCACACCTGCTGAGAGAGATCTATCTATCTATCTATCTATCTATCTATCTATCTATCTATCTAATATATATATATATGATCTTGAAGTAGTGTATTTATTTAGTTTCCAATTCCTAGTCTTGTTTTTATGCTTGTTTGCTCATTTTGGTTTTTTGTTTTTCTTTACAATATAATCTTTAATTTCTAGATTTTTCTCTTAATTTTGTTGGTTCTATGTTTGGTTTCATATTTATTTTAAACATCTTTCATTTCACCCACCTCTTTTTTTCATTGGGGCTTTTAAATTATTGAACATTTGAATATTATCCCCCTTAATTTAAATTTTCCACATATTCATTATTAACATTTTGTTCTAATCTCTTAACCTTCTTCCCTATTTTCTCATCTATGTTTTATCTCCTCTTTTTAGGCAGTTTTCCTTTCCACTGGTTTTCACTTTGAAGCCACACTTGCACCTTGGAGAGATCCTGACCCTTCTCTGTAGTTATTCCTGAGCGAACCCTTTAGGCTCAGGCTCTTATGAGGGACCATTGCTGCTTGCTGACCTAACTTACCTGCTTAGATGTTCCTGGATTCATAGGAACAGTGTGCCTTCTGGCTTGCCCCTCAGCCCTTCTTGGCATTGAACTCCTTGAATAGAATAATGAGTTCTGGTCAGTTTGTGCTGGAGAAGGAGACAGACTACTGGCAGGAGGCAGGTGGTGCAGGCTGCTTCCCTCTTGGTTGGATGGTGGAGAAGACATGCCTGGCTGCAGACATCCTGTTCACACCTGCTTGCTGCTCACTTTGTTTTCCTAGGAGGGAAGTCCTCAGGAACCACAGAAGGAACTTACAGCTTTGGCAATAGTTGCACTGTATGCTGAGTAAGGGCAAAGAGGAGCTTCCTCATCGGCCCTGAAGCTCCCTTCCTTCTGAGCTCCTGTGCTCCCAGCCATCTGATGGTGGTAAGGTTTACATTCCTATTGGTGCAGAGGCATGAGCTTGGAACAGGGCTTCATACAAAGGAGGAGGCTAAGAGGTGAGCTCCAAGCAACATCTTCCAACTCTCACCAGTCCCGGGTAAAATGATACTATTATATGCCCCTTCTTCAGGAACCACATATATTGGCATAAAGACAATCTGAAATTGTTTTGGCATTCTCGTGTTGCAGATGTTGATGGTCTTGTCGGATTACCCTTGGCACTCATCACTGCAGCATTCACCAATGGCATCCAACCATAACCAATCAAAGATGCTACCTTGGTCCACATGTTTGATGGACTGGGGAGGAAGCAGCCATGGCCACCATAGACAAAAGGATAAAGCCACCAGCCCCTGGCCTGCAGGTGTTTAAAGCACCTGAAGAGGCCCTCCTTTGTCTCCCATAACTCCCCAGCAGAACTGACCTTAGTCACCCCTAGGGTGACTCTTGATAATGAACCATTTATTCACTTCCCTCCTTTCCCTGCTTTATTCCCCACTCTTCCCCCTGAATCACTTCCCAAGGAAGCCACATGTATGCAAGTCCTTGACTTAGGCTCCAGTCTCTCCTTTATTCTAATATCCCTCCTGATGGAATGAGAAAATGGGCGGTAGGCTTACCCACTGCCTAACTTCTCTCCTTGTATGGCTGACTCAAACCTGCCCATCACATGGGACCTAGGGTCCACAAGGCACACTTCTCTGTCAATTCTGGGAAGTGGTGTGGTCTCTGGTGGACCATGCTGACTTGGCTTGGCAGATTGAGGAAGAGCCACTTCCCTGGAAGTGACTGCACAGAAGGCTTTAAACAAGCCAGAGTGAAACCAATAGGCACTTTTTTTAGGTGAAGACAATCCCTGGATTGTGCCCACAGTGGGCATGGTTCCTTTTCAGCAAGGAGGCCAGTCTGGAGCATCCAGATAAGGACCTTTTCTGGTGGACATTAATGTTATGTGACTTCAAGAGACTTGAATTTTGGAAAATGTAGTTTGAGATCTTATTTGCCCAGGTAACAAGGTGAAAAAAACACACACAAAAGGGACAGTATATCAGAATACTGGCCACCCTTAGCTGTGGTAGCATCAAGGAGGACTATTATGTTCTCAATCTCCTCAGGGGGGGTTTCTTTCTTCAAAGCCTGGCTCGGTTTCCTGACAACTTGGATGTGTTTATCTTAATTGTATTCTCCTTTCTGGGTATGTTGCCAGTGGGACACATGTTTTAGATAAAGGTTTAACTCACCTTATTTCATGTGCTCTTGGTCTTAAAACTTGCTAAAGATAGGTATGCCCATATGAATACACCTTAGCTGTGTGCTTCCAACCACAGCTGAATTAACCCAAATAGAAAAATCTTCCCTGAAATCATTTATAAATAGAATTTGGTGGTGCCTAATTGAAGCACTTGAGATAAACTGGGGCTGGGGCTTGATGGTGTAGGAGCTAAATCCTAATCCAAGCCTCAGGGTCACCAATGAGAATATATCACAGGCCCTCTTTTATTATTGCCATCTTATGTCATATATTCTGAACCCCTTAAAATAAATCATTTTTCTTTACACATGTTGTCCTGTAGTAGGCCTCTGATTGGTTACCACTGGGCCACTAGATTCGGCAGAATAGAGAGAATGAGAAAACAAAGAAATACTCAAACGTTCAATGACATGTCATTATTTACAGACTTTTCAAAACTTGCTTTGCGTGTACCAGAGTAAGCATCTTTCCTCCTGTATTTGGATTTCTGATCTGTGCACTAAGCCCTAGCCTCACTGTGCTCTTACGTCTAAGACCTGACCTTCTAAGGAAAATGCTGAGAAGATCTCCCAGTTAGCCTACACAACCTGAGCTGGTTATTGTTACATGCCCTTCAGTATGGAGACCCTATGAATGAGTGGTGTCCACAATGTCCTGTGCACAGCAGCTCTGCTCAGCTCATATAGACTCAAGCCTAGCTCTTCTTTCATGGAGTCAATCCATTTCATATTTGGTCTTCTTCTTTTCTTGCTGCCTTCTATCTCCGCCCCCCCCCCCCCCGCCCCCAGCGTTATTGCCTTTTCCAAAGAAGCAAACTATGAAACCACAAAAATAGGTGGATGTCACCTGGGGTCCTATTAAATTCAAATTTTATTATAAATATTGCAGTGTTACTAAAAAACAAACCCCAAAAATATAAGAAGTCAATGTGGACACCTGAAATCTATCCAAATTTAGCTGTGATGTTGAGAGAGAAGGGCAGGTTTGGCACATGAATATGCAGGAACCAATCTGGTCCCCTCCCTCAATTCCCCTAAAAGAACCGCTGGCTTAAATATCAATGAGCCAAAAAAGATACTTTTCATGCTTTACCTCACTTTTCATGACAACTCTTAGAAACATGTGCCCCCTTCTCCCTGAGATAATTTTCCCCTTGGCTTTCCCAACTGCATTTTTTCCCTACTCCCTCCCCAGATAGTTCCCCGTACTCTTTGTCATCTTCCTCTGTCCAGCCTTTAAATGTTGGGTTTAAATCCTTTTTTCACTCATAATCTCCCTGTAACCCCTGGTGTCAACTATCATCCACATGACAGTGATCACCACCAGACCAACTGGAATCTCCACTTAGGACTTTTCAAAAGTACCAAGCTCGCCTGGCCAGCACGGCTCAGTGGTTGAGCGTCAACCTATGAACCAGGAGGTCACGGTTCAATTCCAGGTCAGGGCATTTGCGTGGGTTGAGGGCTCAATCCCCAGTGTGGGGCATGTAGGAGGCAGCTGATTGATGATGTTTTCTCATCATTGATGTTTCTATCTCTCTCTCTCCCTCTCCCTTCCTTTCTGAAATCAATAAAATATGTATTTTTTAAAAGTACCAAGCTCAATGTGCATCAAACCTGCTGGTTTATCACTCCACCCAATGAAGAGTCTCACCACCTGTCCACTTGTCCACCAAGTTTCAAACCTGGGAGACTATTTTGCCATTACCTTCTCCTCACCATCAAAACTGAGTCTTTGACAAGTCCTGTCAATTCTTCCACCTGTCTCCCCAGTTGCAGCTATTATCATCTATCTCACCCATGCCACTTCAACTATCTTCTATCACTTCCTGCACACCCTTTCTTGGTTAGTGCAGTGGCCATAGAGGGGGGGTCTCTCAGGAATACAATTGATCTTGTAACACTCTTACATAATTACTTCAGTGACACTGATCCTGGGTATAGACAAAAGGTCTTGGTGTAGCTGATGAGACCCAGCATAAACCAACTTCTCAACTCTTACTTTTCCCCCACCCCCAACTTTCTGTGCTCCAGGGCCACTGGCCTTATTTCACTTCTTTGAAGTAAAAGCTCATGTTCATGAACTACAGAGTTCAAGTTTAAATGTTGATCTACTCTGAAGAAAGCTGAAAACTAATAACTTGCATGGTACACAGCAGGAAAAATAAACCTGATCACTCATCCCCTCAAATAGCCTTATAGCCATAGATGGAGATCTAGAGCCAAAGTTAGGACTGGTCAGCCCACAAGTGACCTGAGAGGGACCAAATCTAGCTTGCAAAGGTTTTTTCACTTTGTCTCAATCCTCACCTTTCCCTATTTTCTTTTAATGTGCTTCTTTAAACATTTTTGTTATTTATGGGATATATATATATATATGTGTGTGTATATATATATATATGTATATATATGTATATATATATATATATCTTTATTTGGACTTGATATACTAAAATCAATGTTGTAGTGAAACAAGCACTCAATGATCCACACACCAAAATTGTCTGTTCTTGCTGGATCCCACAGACCTCCTTTCTAAGAATAGACCCAACGAAATAAAATTTATGCAATCCAATCATTTAACAAAGATGCAATGAGCACCTGCCCTGTATCAGGCATCATTCCCAGTGCTGGGGGTTCAGCGGGGAACCAGTCAAACGAAGCCTCTGTTTTTGCAATGCTTATGCTCTGCCTGAAGATGAACGATAGATCGTGAATTTAATAAGTGTGCTGATGAGAGTATGGAAAAGCTAGAGCAGGGTAAGAGACTGGAGAGCTGAGTTGGGGGGAGGGAAGCATTCCCAGTGGAGTGTTTTCAGGGAATGCTGCTCATTGCAGTGCAGTATTGTTTAAATGAGAACTTTGCATCTCATCTCAGTGACAGAAATAGATGAGCTTCTCATGAGTCCCTGGACTATTTTTACCACTTGGACACTGTGAGTCATGTTGCTGATTGTATCTCCCTCTCTTCATTGCTGCTGATGAGCTTACAGCCAGTTCTGGACATCAACACATATATTTGAGGTGCTGACCCCTCTCCTGGTTTTATCTCACCAGCCTCACCTGAAGACCACAAAGCTCCTGATACCCTAACCATGAATTTGGGGCAAAGGACCATTCACATATCTGGGGTAAAGGCACCTTGAGACTTTGAAAACAAATGTGATATGCTTAATGCTATGACTTCTGAATGAGCATTGAACATAATTTTGTCAAAGTAAATATCCATTGAAGACCTAAATCAGTCATACTTTGTAGTAGAATAAACATAAATACAGGTAAAACTCTATTGAAGGTGCTTTCCATATATATCAGAAGCATCCATCTTAATTATTATAAAGCTGCTAGTACTCATCTTACTTCAACTTTGAATTTTATTACCTTTAATGGCAATGGGCAGCCCCACAGGCCTTCACACTTTCCTGACCCGAAGCCAAATGGCAATGCACTGCGGTTAATCTACATTTGATGTAAAAAAGCAAATGAGCATGTTCTTAAGAGATTTTAGATGAGACATTCTTGGAATAACAATCTTGCTGCTGGGGTCAAATGAGTGATTATTTCAGAGTCATATTCTTTCCAATTAGACTCTAGAGGAGAAGATTCATTTGTGAGGATCTGGTATTGTCTCCCCTAAGATTTACTCCTGTTTATGCTGGGATGTGATTCATCTTGAAGCGGCTTTGACACTCTGTGAATTAGGGCAGCAACATCAATGCACATGCAGAGCCACTTTGCAAGTGACAATGCCTCTCAGTGTGACACAGCAGTCCCAGCTCTCTGCTGGTCCTTGGAAGAGTCCACTTAGAAAGTAGGAGAGAAGCACCTAATGCAGAACAGTTCCACCATTCCAATTAGGCTATGATTCCTATGTCCGTGGGGATGCCCAAGACTTCCCATTGGGAGGCTCTCAGACAAGAAATGAAGTGCAAATAGTTCATTAGAGAGGTGGTTCAAGAGCATTGGACAGGTAGTGGTGAGGAAGGGTGGTAGGGGCCAGAGAGAAGCCAAAAGTGTATGTACTAATAAGCCAGTATATGCTACAGGCACAGCTGGGGCTCTTTCTTGCCTCAGAAGTCTGGGAGACCATGTAGAGAACACAGTAAGAATTGTCTTACCCGAGGGTAAGGGAACCAAGGCACTTGTACACAAACTCCCTCTGCATCACTGGTCCACAGCTGCCTCAGGAGCATTCACTCTATGGCCCTTGCAACTTGCCTTGGTGTGAGCTGAGTGCTCTTCCACTGTTGGAAAAGAGGCCCCAGGTAGAAAAATCTCAAGTGTTAGAAGTAAGAAGCTTTGGACTTGCAGAGGTGAGTGTACAGAAGGTACAGCTGGCCTATCCGGTATGGCTCAGTGGTTGAGCATCAACCTATGAACCAGGAGGTCAGGGTTCAATTCCCAGTCAGGGCACATGCCCGGGTTGTGGGCTTGATCCCAAGTAGGGGGTGTGCAGGAGGCAGTCCATCAATGATTGTCTCTCATTGATCTCTCTCTCCCCCCCACCCCCGCCTTCCTCTCTGAAATCAATGTTTAAGAAAAAAAATAAAAGAAGAAGATACACCTGAACATAAAACTCTTGGATGAGAAACCACAAATGGAATACTTTTTGAACTCCATAAGGTACAGCCTATAGTGTGATGGATGAATAGTATCAGAGGCGATATGGACCAAGCACCCTACAATTCAATATGCCACAACCATCCTGTGAGGAGGGCACTGTTATTACCACTACCATGTTCAGGAGAGGGGACTGAGGTACAGAGAGCTAAAGCCAGTTGCTAACTGTCAGATAGCTACTAAGTGGCTTAACTAGAATTGGATCCCAATCAGTCTGGCCTCAGAGTTCCTGCCCCCAACTCTGCTTCATATAGTTTCCCATTAGAAGTGTAGTTGGCCATGCAAATAGACCCAGCCTAATATAAGGCCTGCAATAAACATGAACGCTGATAAAGAGGACCCGGCAAATGGGTGGGGAATGCCCTCATTAGCTGCTGCCCCTCAGCAATGTCACATGTACTATCTTAGTCATTACCCAGGGCTAGTGTGCTGTGAATGATGCAAAGTCAGCTCAAGCTGCCATCAAAAAACCACAGTTTACACAACAGACCTCTATTTCCTCACACCTCTGGAAGCTAGGAAGTCTAAAATCAGGGTGCTGGCTGATTTGGCTTCTGGTGAGGGTCTTCTTCCTACTGTGCAGATGACCACCTCTCTGTGTCCTCACATGGCCTTCTCTGGGCAAGCGATCCCTCTTTTTATAAGGCCACTAATCTCATTGTGGGAGCCCCACCCTAACCTAATGACCTCATTTAACCCTAATTACTCCTAAAGCCTCCATTTCCAAATACCATCACAATGGAGGCCAGGGCCTTGACATGAAATGGGGGAAAGGAGGACTGAAAACCATTCAGCCCATAGCCCAATACAATACAATAATAATGTTCAAGAGTATTTACTATATGTAGAAGGATAGTATTCAAAGCAAAGCACATACATACTACTATATAAAATAAAATTTATACTTAAATATATGAAATATGCAAATATGCTATCTATCTAGGCCAGTGGTAGGCAAAATCATTAGTCAACAGAGCCAAATATCAACAGTACAACGATTGAAATTTCTTTTGAGAGCCAAATTTTTTAAACTTAAACTTCTTCTAATGCCACTTCTTCAAAATAGACTTGCCCCGGCCATGGTATTTTGTGGAAGAGCCACACTCAAAGGGCCAAAGAGACGCATGTGGCTCGTGAGTCACAGTTTACCGACCATGGATCTAGGCAGTTAGATTAAATAGATGTATTTCTTTTCCTAAAGTCTTCAAATTACTTCAGATGCCTACTAGCTTGGCTTGAGAAATCTTTTACTTTTTCATTTAAAAAAATGTATATAATGTAAAGTCGGTAAACTGATTCCAGTTAAAATGTGTCTCCCTGGGGACCCCCTGGAGTCCCTAGCACTGTCAGCCTCAGCCTATGATGACAATCTATTTTGTCCTTTTTTTTTAATAAAATATATTTTATTGATTTTTTACAGCGAGGAAGGGAGAGAGATAGTTAGAAACATCGATGAGATAGAAACATCGATCAGCCGCCTTCTGCACACCTCCTACTGGAGATGTGCCCACAACCAAGGTACATGTCCTTGACCGGAATCGAACCTAGGACCTTTCAGTCCGCAGGCTGACGCTCTATCCACTGAGCCAAACTGGTTTCGGCCAATCTATTTTGATTTCTGGGAAAAGGATCTCCCATAGCACAGGATGCCAAGCAGAAATCACACATTCTATCTTGTGCTCTTCCCAGGGCAGAGCTGATGTTCAAATAGACAGGGCTGATATGAGCAACATTTTAAAAGCTGTGCTTTTACTAAGAGCATTGAGGAGCCAGACATGGAGGTCCTGTCTAATGCACTTCAATCAGCACCCTGGGTTTTATGTTCCATGAATACTGGGGGTGATGAACAGCAATTGAATTAAGGCAGAGGCAAAAAAGAAGAAAAGCCACTACTTTTGTTTGCCTACTAGAAACATCAGATTCTATTAAGTAGCTTAACATTCTGTAGAAACTCATGGAAAGGAGATTAAAAACAGAACTGGGTAGAAAGGGGCTCAATACTTTCTTGTATAAGAACATAAAGGGTGGGAGAGAAACCAAGACGGCGGCATAGGTAAGCATCTAAACTGCTGCCTCACACAACAATTTCAAAACTACAACTAAAAGACAAAATGGACATCATCTGGAACCACAGAAGGCTGGCTGAGTGGAAATTCTACAACTAGAAGGAAAGAGAAAAGCACACTGAGACTCAGAGGAGCTGCAGAAGGCAGAGGTACCAAAGCACACATGCACGTGCGGAGAGAGCTGACAACTGAGTACATGGCTGGCTTTCTCAACTGGGAGGGAGACAAAAGCTTCTGACAGCTCTGAACTCCAGTTCCGGGCAAGACTCTGGGAACCCAGACTCATTCTGGGAGAAACTGGACTGTCTGGCAGTGGGTGAAACTTGAGGGCGGCTTTCTCTCAGAGGTGCTTGCAGTGATTACCGTGGGACACTGAGACCCAGGGGCCTCTTAGGGCAGGGCTGATGGGAAGCCATTGCTATCTGCTCTGCCTAATACTCCGCCCCATCCAAGCTGAGCACAGAGGCATTTGCAAGTCTTGTCTCATAAGGGTGTCTCCAGCACAGAAGTTCTCCCAGCGTAGACACAGCTGATCCTCACAGCCAACTAGCCTGGAGGTCAATTCCTTCCAGTGATAACAACAACAATCAAGGCTTAACTACAACAAGACTGTGCATACAGTCCACAAAGGGGTGCACCAAGAGTGTCCACCTCAGGTAGCTGGGGAGGCTGAGCCACTGGGCCCTATAGGACACCTAGCACACAAAGCCACTCTATCAACTCAGGGAAGCAGCCAAAATGCAGAGACAAAGAAACAGGTCACAAATGAAAAAAAATGGAGGAAAAAAACGACAGGATATAGAGTTCAAAACCACAGTTATTAGATTTTTCAAGAATTTTGTAGAAAAGGCCAATAAATTTAGTGAGACCCTCGAGGATATAAAAAGGACCAACTAGAAATTCAGCATACACTGAGTGAAATAAAAAAATAATATACAGAGATCCAACAGCAGACTAGACAATCGCAAGAATCAAGTCAAAGATTTGAAATACAAAGAAGTAAAAAACAACCAACCAGAAAAGCAAAAAGAAAAAAGAATCCAAAAATTTGAAGATAGTGTAAGGAGCCTCTGGGACAACTTCAAGCATGCCAACATCCGAATTATGGGTGTGCCAGAAAAAGAGAGAGAGCAAGATACTGAAGACCTAGTTGAAGAAATAATGACAGAAAACTTCCCCCACATGGTGAAAGAAATAGACTTACAAGTCCAGGAAGCACAGAGAACCCCAAACAAAAGGAATCCAAAGGGGACCACACCAAGACACATCATAATTAAAATGCCAGGAGCAAAAGACAAAGATAAAAGCAGCAAGATAAAAACAGTTAGTTACCTACAAGGGAGCACCCATACGATTGTCAGCTGATTTCTCAACAGAAACTATGCAGGCCAGACATGAGTGGCAAGAAATATTCAAAGTGATGAATAGCAAGAACCTACAACCAAGATTACTCTACCCAGCAAAGTTATCATTCTGAATTGAAGGTCAGATAAAGAGCTTCACAGACAAGAAAAAGCTAAAGGAGTTCATCACTACCAAACCAGTATTATATGAAATGCTCAAAGGTATTCTTTAAGAAGAAGAAGAAGAAGAAAGAGTTAAAGATAAAAATTATGAACATCAAATACATATCTATCAACAAGTGAATCTAAAAATCAAGTGAATAAAAAATCTGATGAACAATAAACTGGTGAATATAATAGAATCAGGGGCATAGGAAGGGAGGGACTGAGAATTCGTGGGGGGAAAGGGGTGTGGGGGTGCGGGAAGAGACTGGACAAAAATCATACACCTATGGATGAGGACAGTGGGGGGTGGGGGATTAGGGCAGAGGGTGGGGTGGGAACTGGGTGGAGGGGAGCTATGGGGGAAATAAAGAGGAACAATGGTAATAGTCTGAACAATAAAGATTTATTAAAATACATAAATAAATAAAGAAAGAACATAAAGGGTGTTTCTATTTTTTTCTGTCATTTTCTTCCAATTGTATTGACTCCAACTGTATTAACATCTTCCAATTATATTTATTCATTCTTAAAGAAACATTGCAGTCACCATTTGGCATCTTTTAAAATGTCATTAGTATGATACAAATAAGCAAGCCAAAATGTTACTTAGAAGACCAGGTGCCAGCATGGCCCCAGTGCCCCCGTCTGCACAGGTTACACCTGATCCTGAGTCTGGGGGCAAACCTCTGGCTGGTGAAGGGATGGCTTCTTGGGCATTTTTGTTTTACCTTTACTGACACCTTCTGGCCATTTGAGTTCCCACCTGGCCTCAGGAGAGGTGTGGGAATGCAGTGAGAGTGATTGTGACACTTCTAGATGCAGCTATTCGTATCCGAAGCATGCTTTGTGCAGAACCATTAGGGTCAATGGCACACTTTACAAGGCATTATAATTTCTGCTCCCTTGGCTGATAATCAGGGATCAGCTTTATATATTTATCCCAACCATTCATAAAGATTTTCTTTTTTAAAAAATATATTTTATTGATTTTTTTTTACAGAGAGGGAGAGGGATAGAGAATTAGTAACATTGATGAGAGAGAAACATCGACCAGGTGCCTCCTGCACACCTCCTACTGGGGATATGCCTGCAACCAAGGTACATGCCCTTGACCAGAATTGAACCTGGGACTTCTCAGTCTGCAAGCCGATGCTCTATCCATTGAGCCAAACCTGTCTAGGGCGAGATTTTCATCTTGTTCTACAGAATTTTTAAGTGACAGAGTGGCCACTTCCTGCTTATCCAGAATGCTTCCTTTCCTTGCTTCTGTCCCAACCAGCAATCTCTGCCTGCACACGGCATGAGGGGACGCTGTTTGGCCATTAAAGCTCTTGGCAAAGCTGGTAAATCTGGGCTGGTACTGACCCACCCTTTACATGTTATTTATAGTCATTAACATCATGAAGTGTCAGAAATGTTTATGCCATGGCAGGACAGCGTTGCAGTTTCACTGTATTTGGGCAGTTTTCATGTGCTCGTGGGTAAATAGCATAATGGCCATATACTGCAGCCTTGCCTGGTGCCGCAGAGTATGCGCTGATGAATGTGAAACCATTGCCTTTCACTGCCGCCTGCAATGAGCTGTGTGCCACTAAGTGTGGGAACGAGAGAACATGAAACAGTCTTGGTCTCCCACCAGTCACGCCTGTGATCAGGAAGGACTTCTCTCCTCACCAGGGTGACATCCATGCCCATCAGGCTGCTCCTTCCCGGTCTAGGCTGTGATGTCAGCATGTGGGGAAGTCACCTGGGAGGGCGGGCTGTGAGGGTTTGGGGTGTGTCAATGCATCGGGCTGATGACAAACTGTATGAAAGTGGGAATTGTTTCCAGTGTAAAATCATAGATTTTGACAGTCCAGGTTGGGAAAGCTGTCACTGTTAATATTTAGCCATCCTTTCCATCTAGCTCGAGCAGAAGTGAACCCATGTGTCACATACAAAATCAGAACAGACTGTGATCTTCAAATGCTCATAGGAGTCCTTAGCTAAACTCATCTTTTCAGCTCCTGTTGCTGATACTCTTCAGCAGCTAATGATTCTTCTTTTTAACATCAATAGTCTCCAGTGTTGTTGTTTTTAAATATATTTTTATTAATTTCAGAGAGGAAGGGAGAGGGAGAGATAGAAACATCAATGATGAGAGGGAATCATTGATTGGCTGCCTCCTGCATGCCCCCTATTGGGAATTGAGCCTGCAACCAGTGCATGTGCCCTTGACTGAAATCGAACCCGAGACCCTTCAATCCGCAGGCTGATGCTCTATCCACTGAGCCAAACCGGCTAGGGCTCCAGTGTTTTGTTTTTTTAAAGCCCCTGTGTCTCGCTAACTTGGGGAGAAGACCCAACATTCCTGAGGTTCCGCTTTTACTAGTTCATCCAACTGAACCCTGGTGGGGCATTCACGTCAACATCACTTCACCATGGTATGTGTAGTGTGGCAAGTATAGGACAATGGTGCCTGTCCTTTCAGGACTGGTGGTCAGTCCCTCATTATCCTTCTGAAATCTTTTTTTTAAACAGTCCCTATGCACGATAAAAAAGCATTGAACTCAAAGAAGGGAAATAAACTTGCTTGATTTAAAGGGGCTAGGCATCAATAACCCCAAATATTTCATTACATTCTTAAATATGGTAAAATATAGTTAAATCTAATGTAATAAAAGGGTAATATGCAAATTAACCATCACTTCGTGACAAAGATGGTGGTGCCCATAGCCGCCGGGGCGGGACACTGGCATCGTCACCCTGATGACGACGCCAGCTTCCTGTGCCCCAGCCATGGAGGGAGGGCTGTGGACACAACCCAGGGCTGCTGGGCTGGGGGTGTGCCCCAGGCCGTTGTCGCGTGGCTTGGGGCATGCCCTGAGCCCAGCAGACAGAACGCCCCCAGCCCAGCAGACACAATGCAGGGGGTCCTCTGCACATGAGCTGCAGAGGAAACACCTTTTCTGATCGCTCATTGGCTAAGCTCCCTGTACACCACCACTCACAGTGTTCTTGGTAACTTGCCTAATAAGAATCCAAGAAGGTGATCTAGGGTTTTTCCACCACACTCCTGGAGGAAAAAACTAAGGTCTGCTGCTGGAGGGCCTAAGAAATGTCATATCCTATCCTAGCCGGTTTGGCTCAGTGGATAGAGCCTTGGCCTGCTGACCGCAGGGTCCGGGTTTGATTCTGATCAAGGGCATGTACCTAGGTTGCAGGCTCCTCCCTGGCCAGGGCCCAGGTCAGAGCTCATGCAGGAGGCAACCAATCAAAGTGTCCCTCTCACATTGATGTTTCTCTCTGTCTTTCCCTCTCTCTTCCAAGCTCTCTAAAAATCAATGGAAACATATCCTCAGGTGAGGATAAAAAATAGAAAGAAAGAAAGAAATGTCATATCCTATGAAAGCCACATCTTGAAAATGCCCAAAGAAAGTTGTCATTTTTTCATGGTGAAGGGACTGAAGTCCATGTTGATGAAAACACCTCAGCAGCTACGGCAGTGGCAGCAGCAGCAGCAGGGTGATGGGGCTGGCGCCTTCCCCTGATCAGCCCGGTCACCTCCCGCAGAGGAGCGGGCCTAAGCCGTCAGTAGGACATCCCCTGAGGGCTCCCAGTCTGTGAGAGGGAGCAGGCTGGGCTGAGGGATGCCCCCCCCCACCCCGCCCAGTGCACGAATTTCATGCGCCGGCCCTCTAACACACACACATATATATGTATACAAATGAGTTTCTGATAAAATCCCTTGCTTCTATGATAATAAAGCTAGCAATGAGATATTAAATGAAGAAAATTGTATGCCTGCTACTTTGAAGATATAAAATTCTAAAAACTCAAAGGGATTTTTTGGGGTGTGGGAGGGAGAAGTTGAGAATTAGAAATACATAAAAAAGGTTATCTCTGAAGAATATGAGTGAAAAAATGTTTTAAAATAGCTAAAGTACAAAAGTAGACAGAGCTTTTTTCCCCCAACTCTAATACTGCATATGAGGACAAGATATTATATGTGGAAAATAATAGATTTTACTGCAGAGTTAGTAAAGGAAGGACTAACACTAATATTTACTTACATTCTCCTGTGTATTGTCACATATATTTCCCTGGGTAATAACCTCCCAACCCAAGCAGGAATAAATTATGATACTCACCATATAGATGAGGAAACACATGTTCAGGGAAGCCAGTATCTTGCCCAGGGTTACAACCTGGTTAGTAACAGAATCAGAATTTACACCCATATTTGTTGGATGCTCACACTCATCCCAGTATATAAAATGCCAACTTTTAGAATCAAGAAGAATAATATACTTAGGAATGTATTTAACAAAAGTTGTGTAAGACTTGTACACCAAAAAGCATAAGACACCATTGAAAAAAATTATAGAACTAAACAAATGGAAAGGCACTCCATGCTTATGAAATGGAAAACTTAATCAAATCAAGATGGGAATACTTCTCAAATTGATCTACAGACTCAATGCAATCCCTAGCAACATTCCAGCCAGCTTTTGGCAGAAATTAGTAAGCTTAACCTAAAATTCATATAGAAATGCAAGAGAGAGGGTTTCTCTCTTGTTGTTCTTGCAACATGCAGTCAATCTAACAGTTTTGAATATAAAAATAGAAGCAATCCCCGTTTTTCAGGCAGTTGCTGTTACCCTAGGGGTCAAGCATGCTAACCAATATGATCTTGTTAGAATCCCCCATAACCTTAGTATTCTATTATTATTTTTTGTATGAAGAAAGTGAGGTCCAAGTCCTAGAATCTGATCCTAATTCTGTTCAAATAAACTCTCAATGGCATTGTTACAAAAGATGTCTCTACCATGCTTTTTCCAACCATGACCAATATTGTCTAAGATTCGGATTGTCAGTTTGATGTGTCTCAGAGAAAAGCAGAATATCAAAGTTGCCCTCCTCATCCCCACCTCCAACCCCCACGCAACATTCCTGGCCTGAATGCCAATATCCTATAGAGAATCAGTTAGCTTGGGAACGTGGGGAATGAAAAGACATCAGCTCACATTATAAGTCAGGATTATGCCTAAATTACAAGCAAGGTTAGGGAACCAGTGTGGCAATAAAGGATGAGAGTTTTGTGTCCATCCTAAAAGGGCAGTGATGGGTAGGGGATCTTCTAAAGATAGTCAAGTGGCTGACCTTCAGCAAGCCAAGGAGAGCATGGAGGGTTGGTCTGAAATTATTTACTGCATAGTAAGGATAAATCTATTGTCTAAAACCTACAAGGAACTCACCCTACCTCTCCAAATTGTAAAAGTCCAGATCACAAAATTTAACTTGGAAATCCCATCCTAGTAGAGGAGCAAGTATACATATGTTCTTTGCTCCAGGATATATTCTGGTCTTAGATTGAAGAGTACATAAAGTGGTGAGCATAATAAATACACTGTTAATGACTGCAATTGTAATAGATGCATTAGTGAGTATTCTTATAACCAGAAACTTTTATTAAGAGTGAGTTTTACATAACAAATGAGAACTGGCATCTCTAGGACCTTGAACTAAACAGTGCAATTCAAGCTGAACCTATATAGACATAGTAACTTAGAGAGCTGGGCAGGACCTCCATAAGGTGACCTCACACTGACAGTGGGATATACAGGGCATCTGTCATGATGGAAGGAGAGGACATCATGAAAACCAGAACTCCATGGTACCTGCCACATCCAAGTTCCTGACAGCCAGCACAACAGGGCCTTCTCTGGGCAGTCACTTAAGCCTTCCTCATGGCCAAGAACCAGGGGTGACCAGATTGGTTCCTTGGGGTCCCAAATCCAACTCTGGGCGTAGTCCTGACAGCCGCTTTCTTGGCCACCCCTCTCTTGCCCCCTGCAACCTCTCCGAGTTGGGCCTTCCTTTTTCCAACCTGTGAGGCTCAACCTCAAGGACACCTTCAATATGTATCACTTACTAGCCCACTGTCTCTTCACTCTCCACCATTATGTCACTGTTTTGTGGTCATGTGATTTTTCTTAACTGGTTAGTCATAAGTGTTCACCTTGCCTAAGCTGGCAGAGACCCTGGCTTTTGTTTTAGGACTCCCCTAGACTTAGCATGTCGCCAGGACTGAAGTAAGCTCAAGGGCCCTTATCGATAGAGGCACCCCCAAAATCAGAGCTATCCAAGTAGCCCTGTACATAAGACTTGTATAAAAGATGGTTTGAAAATCTCCAGGAGCTTATTTTAATATAAGAGGTTATTGCTTGCAAAGATATTTGATACTGGGGGAAAACCCAGTTACAATAAATCCAGTTAAACCAGGAACCAAACTTCACATATGGGCTTGATGCTTAAAGTAGAACCCAAAACTAAAAAAGTGAATTCATTTACCCTTTAACAAGATTTTGATTACAATTGCATATATGTATTAATTCTCAGAGAAAAGAATTATTGAGTGTTGTTTAGGTTTGCTGGTGTTAATTTTTCCAATGAAATTGATTTTGACAGCACCTGTTAGATTTTTTGCATAAGGATTCATGGCTTTCCTAACATTTGTGAGGACACCTCAATACTTTAATAGTCTTGTATTACAAACCTCCTTACTTGTCCAAAGCATCATAGATTTTCTCTTCCATTATAAAGGCGTTAGTATGTCAGAACTGTCATAATCTATTTTGATCCCACATGAAACCATTCCCCAGCATCACCTGCATCAACACCTTAAATTCCTGCCACTGTGCAAGATGTGCAGTTTCTCTTTGCCTGGAGGATCTAGCTGGCAGCAGGAAGTTTCTGCTGGGTGCCAGGAAGAGGTTCTGACACATAAAGGGAAGGGCTGCTTGAGGGGACTTATAGGTGGAGAGCTAACTGGCCAGTGAGTCCTTCCCCATGCAGCAATGTGACCCTGGAGGATCTTCATTCTCCAGGAAAGAGAGGAGGTCCAATATTTAGTAATCCTACCTGGCACACACTACCTGTTTTTATACTCTTTCCAGCTCAGTGGTGTGGAATGGAAGATTATGCAAAACCTCACTCAACCCATTCTCTGCAGAAAACCCAAGGCATTCATGTCCTTTATCCTGCAAGGGTGTGACTGTTAGGTTTGTTGTTTGTTTCTTCTTTGGAAGTTGGAGGTTTACCAAAGTCTCCCAAGCAGGAATATGGTAGTCAGCAGCAAATCTCTCGGACTAGACAACAGAACGGTGTTGTGCACACCCTATTCCTCTCTCCCCTGCCTGGCCCAGCTCTCTGTGTAGTGAATGCCCATCTCTGATCTCGCATTCAAAGCAGAGCTATGGGGGTTGCTGCCTCTGTTCAGTGTTGGCAAAGCATTACCCCCAAGAGGAAACTGTAATGCCTACCAGGAACCAGCAAAAAGGGGTAGGCACCTCCAGAGGGCCAGGGACAGAGACTTCTACTCTGCCTGTGTGGATGCCCCAGGTCCACCACAGGCACAGCAGGCAGAAAAGCACAGTGTTTGGAAGCATAACTCTCTAGTAAGACAGAGCTGGGCAGGGTCCCAGCTGGGTCCCCTGTACCCTGCCAGATACTCCATCTATTAAACGGCAGTTAACAGTAACTCATAGCATGTTCATGACATAGTATATTATAGCCCTATTTTTACTCTCTTCACCTATCCTCAGTATTTCTTATTCTTCTTGTATTTTTATACCTTTCTGTTTTTTGCTTCCAAGATGTACCTGAATCAAAGGAAACTATCAGCTTCCTGAAGAAAGGTATGACAATTCCTATTTTATTGTGTTTCCAAAAAGCACAAGCATACAGTAGGTGCCCATTGGCTTGTGACATAGTGAGTTAATGAACTGAACTGTCTTCAGTCATGACATATCCCTCATTTTTTTTCAAATACTTCAAAGCACTGTCAAGTTGATGTCATTTGTCATTATGACTAGGTTTCCTATTTCATCATTCGATCAGTGTAAAGGTTAATGTGGGATTCCCACTTGGGAGCCACTCCTGAGATGCCTGTCTTCACCCCAGGCTTCAGGAATCGTTGATGGAATATTCCTGGGTCTACCATGGAAAGATGTCAAAAGCACCTCCCTCATGCAGTAGTCCCTCACTGCTAGCCCTGTACTTGACTCTGCTGTGGGCCAGCTTCTGTCAAAATCAGCTGCTAACAATGTCCAGGTGATAGCATCTTAGGCTCACCCTTTTAATATGCTGCACCTGCCTACCTGTGGGGCGTGGGTTTACACTGATCTGACATGATTTGCTTGCACAAAGGCTCTATGAGTATACTGTTCTCTCCAGGCTGGCTGCAAATAGTATTCTTCCCAGCCTGTACAGATCTTGAATCTCAAGGGGCATCCTTTCCTTTGCTTCATTTGGTATTCCACTGGTCACCACTTGTATGTTTAAAGAATTCACAGAACTGATTGAAACTGAACTCACGTTAGTTCAGCTAATTAGCTTGTGTCTTAAGCACCAAATCCACAGGGCCCATGAATGAAGCATATTTGGCTTGAAAATGTCTTTTCTGTGAGTTTTAGGGCCTTGGTCCCATTCATAGTTCCATCTGCCTTCTCCTGGTACCAGTCCTCAATTGCCAACCCCCAACTGCCACCTGAGTCAGACCCACAAAGAAGTGCTGGGCAGTGACCCTGTGGCACCTCACTATGGGCTCAGAAAGGTTGGTCTAGGCCAGGTCCTCTGGGATTTGCTTCATCCCTGGCTTTGCCACACTCAGATGGTCCAAGCCTACAGAATGTTAGACATGGTTTGATGACTTGGCATGTCACCCCCTTCTCTAGCCTCCCAGCTTCCTAGCATCGCCTCATCCCCTAGACCCGTGGTCAGCAAACTGCGGCTCGCGAGCCACATGCGGGTCTTTGGCCCCTTGAGTGTTTGTACTCTTCCACAAAATACCACGGCCTGGGCGAGTCTATTTTGAAGAAGTGGCGTGAGAAAAAGTTTAAGTTTAAAAAATTTGGCTCTCAAAAGAAATTTCAATCGTTGTACTGTTGATATTTGGCTCTGTTGACTAATGAGTTTGCCAACCACTGCCCTAGACAAAGGATTCTGACAAGTCCATTTCCCAGGGGCTCACCTCAGTTAAGGATGCAGGTAAGGAAACACTAGCATCAGTTGTTGCCTGATGGACCCCACTTTGGCTGACACTACTGAAAGCTGCCTATCTTTCATCTCATGTAATTGCCTTGACAACAACATGGAGAGGCACTGGTACATCCTCTTCATTCACAGGGAAACTGAGGCACAGAGAATAATTGAATAATTACTTGAATAATTTCCCAAAGGGTAAGGGGTAAGCCAGGATTCAAATTTGGGCAGACTGACTGCAGAATCCCCAGATACATTCCGGAGTCCCCATTTATACTCCAATACCACTCCCTCTCCAGCCCCAGCCAATCTCTCCCCAAGTTACTATGGCTTGTTTTCCCCTCCTCTCAGCCTCTCTGTTTCCCAAATGCCATAAGCAAATCTCATCCTTGTGGGCTCATAGGCAAAACAATAACTGCTATTTTGCTTGAAATAAATCTTTATAAATAAAAATCAAGAAGTCACAAAGACAAGCTTTACATAAATTACTCAGGGAACTGGGATCTGTGTACTCTTCATTCAGGTATGGAGACAAACTGACCCTCCCCAAAGAACCAAATACAACAGGAAAGTTCCCATTTGCCTTCCACCCACCACTCCAGTCAATACCTGGAGCAGCACAGAAAGAATCTACTTCTATAAAAGCCTAAGGCTCCAAATTCTTCCCATGGCCCTCTCCTGATTGCTCGTGCTCTCAGGCTCCGGTCTGCCCTCCCGCCCTCCACACCTCCCCTCTGCTGTTATTTATGGGCACAAAGGGCAGTGAACCCAATTCTGGGGACTGCGTCCAGATCCCACCAGCTAGAAGAAACAGGTTCAGACACACTGTGGGGAGAGCTGCTTGGTGAAGGCACAAAACATCCCATGAGGCTTCTGAATACAGTCCAGGAGCTGTCGCCAGAAAGTCTCATCCTCAACTTGGTGCACATGGCTGTCTGTGTCCCAAGTTGCTGCCCTGTGCCTCACTTCCCTTCAGGCTCCCAGGAGTGCTCCCTACAGCAGTGAAGTTCACAGGTGAGGGTTTACTATTCACGGTGTATGTGTGTTAGTGAGTGTGTCTGTGTAGGCCCATGTGAGTGTGAATGTGTTGAGTGGATATACCCATATGTGTCAGTATCACATATGGGGATATACCCATATGTGAGTATGTTTAGGTGTGTGTATATGTGAAGAAATGGAGATGGGAAGGTGACCTTCATATTCATATGTCTAGAATATTGTCTTCTTAAAGAAGCTGGATGTTCAGTTCTAGGTCAGGACACCTGCAGGAATCTCAGCCTCCGCAGGGAGCTTATACCTGCCAAGACCATGAGTAGGGCTGAGTCACTACAGAAGAAATGAAGACTACCATGGAAAAGGTTTTTACCTATTACACGGGAAAATCCCGACTCAAGGATCAATGCCCCAATCTAGAACAGCAGAGCAATGCCTTACCTTTCACCCCAGAGCCCAGCAGCGCCCAGGCCCAGGCCTGGTGTCAAGGGCAGTGCAGGTCCAGGAGCAGTTTCTAGCTGAGAATCCTGGTGGAGGATTCCACCACATTTAACTCCTATTCTGTGAAACTCCCACCCCTTGGTCCCACTTAGCTCATCGATAAAGACACCTGGGTCTGCCTGAGAACAAGGGTTCTAAGCAAAGGCCGAAAAAATGGAGATTCATCTGTTCTAGGCAGGAACCAGTATGAGAACTCCTAGCGCTCACATCTATGGGTCTCAGGACCAGGAAGCCTCCCCTCTTCGACTTGTCACTGCAGTCTCTGGTCCGCAGTCTAAAGAAAGGCCGGAGGTAGATAATGTATCACCATCCCGCTTAGTGCTTCTCCATCTGGTCTAGCATTCTCAATACACCACCAGGCAGTGTGAGCCACAGTTAGGTCGCAAATAGACATCAAACGCTGATGAGGGAGGCTACTTCATAAGGCACTGTTTTAAGCACTTTGTATTTTTAAAGAATGAAACATGTCTGTCTGGCTCTCCAGGTCTGATTCAGTGTGAACCAGCAGCTTACCTGGGGCCTTATCTCCCACAGAGACTCAATGATCCTTGCTGAGACACTTGCCAAGTTTCCTCTCTGCAAGAGCATTAGAATATATATAATTATGCAGTTACTTTTTCAATCCTTTTCTAGCCATATGTATCAATTATTACCTATTGTGTGACAAACCACCTCAAAAGTTAGTGGGTTAAAAGAACAGCGACTTCATTTATTCACAATTCTCTGGGTCAGCAGGTGGAGCTGAATTGGGCTACTCTGTTCTCAGAAGATCTCTCCTGGAGTCACTTATGAGAGAGACTCCAGGCACGAGGGGTTCCATTGTGTCTGAAGCACACAAGACAGTCCGGCCGGCATTGGTAGCTCTTGGCAGAAACACATCATAGCCTGGGGTCTTTCACAAGTTAGTGGACAAGGTCCAAAAGAGCAAGTTCAAGTGCACAAGGCTTCATGAAGCCTAGGTTCAGAACCAGCACATTTTCATCCCCACTTCACTATGTTAGTCAAAGTCATTTGGAGGCATGGGAGAAGAGGACCACATCCAGTCCAAACACAAGGAGGGCAGGGTGAACTGGACTCCTCTTCCTGCTGGGATGTGTGGGAATGTCACAGTGCAAAGGCGGGTGTGTGGGGAAATGAACTGCTGAAGCCCATGTTTACAAATAATCTACCATACTTCACATGGGCAAACTATTACAAGAGGAAGGAGGCAGGGCAGGGAGATTAAGCATGCATATGCACACATATACACATACTGTGTGTGTTTATATGTATATGTAATATGTATTAGTGTATTTATTTAGACCCACTGCATGCCAAGAAGTAAACAGGATAAAGGTGAGGGAGCTCAGGATGCTGACTTTGGAGCCTAGGCTCCATCCACATGTCCTTGCAATACTCACCTTAATACACCCAGAGGCGCAGCAGTTGCCAGCTCTAGCATTTGTTTTTTGTTGTGTTTTTTTTTTACCTCTAAGTGTTTAAATAAAAGGGACACTAGAATGTGTTTTTTATATACCTTACATAAGACAAACTTTAAGTATATTATATTTCTGACCCCAACTTCAGGTTATGTAAGTTTACATAAGGTGAATAAAACCATGTATTGGAGTGGTCAGCCAGCTTGCACTGTTGGCATCTTCAGCTAAAACAGCTGTTACCCTTCTTTGGCTCAAACCAGGGTCAATAGATGTAGTCCTCTTCTTCCAGGCCTCCCCCTACCCTCTCCCACCATCTCACCCCTTTATTACCTGGCTGCTCAAAGTGTGGCCTGGTGGGACCAGTAGCATTGTCATCACTTGGCCCTGGTTAGAAATGCAGGATCTCAAGCGCCTACCCACACCAGCTGAGCTAGAATCTGCATCTGCAAACCCCAGGTGTTTTGTGTGCGCTTTAGTTTGATGAGTGCAGCTTTAACAGAAGCTTCAGTAAGCACCACTGACTCAGATGCTTCTTTAATATTATTGACCCAAGTCAATTTATATTCTTTACGTTATTTGTATGTGAACCAACTTTTCAATATCCCTAAATGAATCTACTCTACCAACAAGTTTGAGAACCTCCTGAACCTGGACTCCTCAAAGGTACGCAACAACATCAGCAAGATGCTTGGTGGAAAGTCAGGACCTCCCTCCCTGGACCAGTGCAACAGAACCTGCATTTTACCAGCTCCCAGGAGATGCATGTGCTCACTCCAGCCAAACACCTCTGCTCATCCTCAGTCCAGGGCCTCTCCCTGGCGGCCCCGGCCCAAGCCCAAGGCGTGCCACCTCTCTGTACCCACATACTTGCCATCCCTCCCACACACACCAGACACACTTTCAAGAGTTACCAGCAAACCACTTCTGTGTTAACAAATACACACAGTGTGGTCTTCCCACCCCACATCTATCTCATAATGTGCCTTGGTGCTCGTCTCACTGCGAGGTGGATGATAAGCACTGGCTGAGTCGAGATCCCACCACAGGATCCCACCTTTGCCCATCTTCACCTGGAGGCTAAAAGTTAACTCCTCACCCTCACCTGAGCCTTTCTTATAACCAAGAGTATCTACAGACACAGCTCTGGCCAAAGGCAAATGCTTTCTGTGGGGCTCTGCTCATCTCTCCCACTTTTGCCTTAATCTCAGATGTGATGTCTGAGGCTGTAGCAGCATCTGGGAACCAGGAAGATGGTTGAGATGACGACTCGACTCCACTGAGCTCTTGAGTCAGCACCTCCCAGACTACGGCTTACATCACCTTGGGAAAAAAACTCCATGGTTCAGCTTCTATACACTGCTTTTACATCATTTGTTGCTGTTTCATTTCATATACTCACACAGTTGCTTAAACCTGTCTTTCTAATTTGCACATGAATGAAGAAGAAGAAGAAAAAAAACACCTAAAAAGCTAGATCCAAATCAACGTTGCCAGTGATTTCTGTATAAGTCTGGAGAAGTTATTAGACATGCAAAGACATAAAACTTCCAATTTTACTTCACCTTTCTCTTCTATTTCTTCAGTGAAAACACTATAGAAAGATGGAATTGAACAAAATTCCTAAGATCTAAAATTCACTTGTAGTAACTAACGCACCCATATAATGTGCAAAAATTGGTGCTATTAATCTGCCCCACTTTCTGACTGTGGACCTAACATGGCATCACACTCTGGAATGCACTTTCAGTTTTTTTGTTAATCCTCACCTGAAGATATTTTTTCCACTGATTTTTAGAGAGAGTAGAAGAAGAGAGGGAGAGAGACATGTGAGACACACATGGATTGGTTGCCTCCCACATGCACCCTGACCAAGACCAGGGATGAAGACTAGGAATCAAACCCTCGACCCTTTGGTGTGTGGGCCAGTGCTCTAACCACTGAAGAACAATGTCCAGGGCTAGAATGCATTAATCACTAATGCACTTTTGAGAAACAATCTGACACACTAAGAATTTATATTGACATTAGAAAATAAGAAACAATGGGACAATCCATATACTAAAAATATGGATGTGAATCATTTTCTGACGAGAAAAGACTTCACCTTTCATGTATTTGGTACCTGTAAAGCATGTAATTCTGAGTCTTTTTTTTTTTTTTAGTATTTGTGCCATATCGTATTTTCCATCCCACAGCCATGTCAGAAGTGGCCTTGACATTACCCTCATTGAGGTGGGGTCTCTGCCCTCTCTCATGCATCTCAGTGGGCTTGTGACTCACATGTAATTGATGGAATGTGGTAGTAGTGTTGACATGTGATTCTGAGGCTATGTCAGGAAAATCCATGCAGCTTGCACCTTTTGCTAGAAGACTAGCACCGAAGCCTTGAGCAGCCACTTAGGGAATCCAGTACCTGGAGGCCACCATAATGTGGAAGTCCAATGTATTTCAGGTGGAGACTACATGGATAGTTCCTGGGGTTTTAAAGAGCTGTCCTGCTAGCCCCAAGCTGCCCAAGTCCCCAGATCTTCCAGCTCTGGCTACCCTCTTTCTGTACCCTAATGATAAACTGGAGCTGGAAGCACCCAGCTGGCTCCTTTCAGACTCCCCAACCCACAAAAACTGTGAGCATTCTATGCTGGCAAGTTTTGGGATCTATATGCAGCAATAGAGAACTACAGCCATCCAAGAAATGATCTGTCTAGTTTCTCAGATGTGAGTTACGACCATGGGAACAGATCAGATTCTGAGGCCACATGAAAATGTCACTTCCTAGTACCCAGACCTCTGACTTCTGGTCCTTATCCTGCCCCCTGGAAGGCCTTAGTATGCTTTTTGCTGTTGTTTTTGTTTAAATGTTTTTATTGACTTTTTTAAGGGGGGGGGGGTGGGGGAGAAAGGGAAGAGGGAGAGAGAAAAAAAAAAGAGAAACAGAAAATGGATTGGGTACCTCCCATATGCCCCCACAACCCAGGCATGTGCCCTGACTAGGAATTGAACTGGTTACCTTCTGGTGTATGGGTCGATACTCAGCCACTGAGCCCCACCAGCCGTGTGACCTTAGCATTTTTTATTTCTTCAGATAAATGCCCAGAAGTGGAGTTGCTGGATCTTAAGGCAGTCCTATTTTTGATTTTTTGAGAAAACTCCCTATTTTCCAAAGCTGCTGCACCAATTTACATTCCCACCAATAGTCCACTTCCTCACCAACACTTGTTATTTCTTGTCTTTTTATACTAGCCATTCTAACAGGTTTGAGGTGATAGCTCATGGTGGTTTTGATTTTCATTTCCCTGATGATTAGTGATGACGATCACCTCTTGGCCACATGTATGTCTTCTTTGGAATAATTCTATTCATATCCTCTTAGCATTTTTAGTTGCAATTTGTGGTTTTTTGTTTGTTTTCTAAATATATTTTTATTGATTTCAGAGATGAAGGGAGAGGGATAGAGAGATAGGAACATCAATGATGAGAGAGAGCCATCAGTCAGTTGCCTCCTGCACATCCCACACAATAGGGATCGAGCCTACAACTCAGGCATGTACCCTGCCTGGGAATTAAACCATAACCTCCTGGTTCCTAGGCTGATGCTCAACCACTGAGTCACGCAAGCCTGGCGCAACTTGTGTTATTGAGTTGTATGAGTTCTTTACATATTTGGGATATTAACCCCTTAATGCATATATGATTTGCAAATATTTTCTCCCATGTGGTAGGTTGTCTTGTCATTTTGTTGATGGTTTCCTTTGCCGTGATAAAGCTTTTAAGTTTGATGTAGTACCTCTGGCGTATTTTTGCTTTTGGTGTCAAATTAAAAACAAAATCACTGCCTACAATGTTAAGGAGGTTACTGCTTATGTTTTCTCACAGGAATCTTATTTTATGTTATTTTTAAAATATATTTTTACTGATTTTAGAGAGGAAGGGTGAAGGAGAACATCAGTGATTACAGAGAATCATTGATTCGCTGCCTCCTGCAAAGCACCTACTGGGGATCAAGCCCGCAACCTGGGCATGTGTCCTTGATCAGAATTGAAGCCAGGAACCTTCGGTTCACAGGCTGACTGACACTCTATCCACTGAGCCAAACCAGTTAGGGCACTTACAGGAATCTTATGGTTCCAGGCCTTATGTTTAAATCTTTGATTCATCTTCATTTAATTTTTGCATATGGCATAACATAGGGGTAAAGTATCATCTTTTTACTAGTACATGTGGCTCTTTAGTTTCTTCAACACCATTTATTGAAAAAAACTGTCTTTTCCTATGATACATTCTTGGCTCCTATGTCATTAAGTTAATTGGCCATATATGTTTGGGTTTATTTCTGGCCTCACTAGCGTGTTCCATATATCTATGTGTCTGCTTTATACGAATATCATACTGTTGTGGTTACTGTAACTTTGTAATATAGTTTGAGATCAGGAGGCATGTTGTCTCTACCTTTATTCATCTCGCTCAGGATTGCTTTGGCTATTTGGGGTCTTTGTGGTACCATGCAAATTTTAGGATTTTTTTTTCTATTTCTGTACAAAAATGCCATTAGCTTTTTAAATAGGAATTGCATAGAATCTGTAGATTACTTCAAATAGTATGGACTTTTTAACAATATTAATTCTCTCAAACCATGAGCACAGTATATCTTTCAATTTTATGTGGCACCATCAATTTCTTTCATTATTGTCTTATAATTTTCATAATATGTCTTCAACATCCTTGGTTAAATTTATTTCTAGGCAATTTTCTTTTTTTTAAATTTAATAAATCTTTATTGTTCAGATTATTACAATTGTTCCTTTTTCCCCCCCATTGCTCACCTCCACCCGGTTCCCACCCCACCCTCTGCCCTTACCTCCACTCCATTGTCCTCATCCATAGGTGTACGATTTTTGTCGTCTCTTCCCGCACCTCCCACACCACTTTCCCCCCAAGAATTGTCAGGCCACTCCCTTTCTATGCCCCTGATTCTATTATATTCACCAGTTTATTCTGTTCATCAGATATTTTATTCACTTGATTTTTAGATTCACTTGTTGATAGATATGTATTTGTTGTCACTTTGTTGTTCATAACTTTTATCTTTACCTTTTTCTTCTTCTTCCTCTTCTTAAAGAATACCTTTGAGCATTTCATATAATACTGGTAATATTGGTTTGGCAGTGATGAATTCCTTTAGCTTTTTCTTATCTGTGAAGCTCTTTATCTGACCTTCAATTCTGAATGATAGCTTTGCTGGGTAGAGTAATCTTGGTTGTAGGTTCTTGCTATTTATCACTTTGAATTATTTCTTGCCACTCACGTCTGGCCTGCATAGTTTCTGTTGAGAAATCAGCTGACAATCATATAGGTGCTCCCTTGTGGGTAACTAACTGTTTTTCTCTTGCTGCTTTTAATATTCTGTCTTTTGCTCTTGGCATTTTAATTATGATGTGTCTTGGTGTGGTCCTCTTTGGATTCCTTTTGTGTGCGGTTCTGTGTGCTTCCTGGACTTGTATGTCTATTTCTTTCACCATGTGGGGGAAGTTTTCGGTCATTATTTCTTCCACTAGGTCTTCAGTACCTTGCTCTCTCTCTTCTTCTGGCACCGCCATAATTTGGATGTTGGTATGCTTGAGGTTGTCCCAGAAGCTCCTTACACGATCTTCAAATTTTTGGATTCTTTTTTCTTTTTGCTTTTCCAATTGAGTGTTTTTTGCTTCTTTGTATTTCCAATCTTTGACTTGATTCTTGAGGTCCTCTAGTCTGCTGTTAGGTCTCTGTATAATATTTTTTATTTCAGTCATTGTATGTTTAATTTCTAGTTGGTCTTTTTTCATATCCTTGAGGGTCTCACTAAACTTATCAGCCTTTTCTAAAAAATTCTTGAAAAGCCTTATAACCATGGTTTTGAACTCTATATCCAGTCATTTGCTTTCCTCTATTTTTTTCATTTGTGCCCTGTTTCTTTGTCTCCACATTTTTGCTGCTTCCCTGAGTTGATAGAGTGGCTTTGTGTGCTAGGTGTCCTATAGGGCCCAGTGGCTCAGCCTCCCCAGTTACCTGAGGTGGACACTCTTGGTGCACACCTTTGTGGACTATGTGCACAGCTTTGTTGTAGTTAAGCCTTGATTGTTGTTGGTATCACTGTGAGGAATTGACCTCCAGGCTAGTTGGCTGTGAGGATCAGCTGTATCTACACTGGGAGAACTTCTGTGCTGGAGACACCCTTATGAGATAAGACTTGCCAAATTGCATAAGCCTCTGTGCTCAGCTTGGATGAGGCAGAGTCTCAGGGCAGAGCAAACAGCCTTGGCTTCCCGTCAGCCCTGCCCTATGAGGCCCCTGGGTCTCAGTGTCCCTCGGTAATCACTGCAAGCACCTCTGAGAGAAAGCCGCCCTCAAGTTTCACCCACTGTCAGATAGTCCCGTTTCTCCCAGAATGAGTATGGGTTCCCAGAGTCTCGCCCAGAACTGGAATTCAGCACAGTCGGAAGCTTCCGTCTCCCTCCTGCATGAGAAAGCCAGCCACGCACTCAGCAGTCAGTCCTCTCCATGCGTGCCTCCAGACCTCTGCCTTTTGCAGCTCCCCTGAGTCTTGGTGTGCTTTTCTCTTTTCCTGACAGTCCAGATTCCCCCCGTATGAGTATGGGTCCCCAGAGTCCCACCCTGAACTGGAGTTCAGCAGAGTCAGGAGCTTCCGTCTTGAGAAAGCCAGCCACACACTCAGATGCCAGTCCTCTCCGTGCGCGCATCTCCATACCTCAGCCTTTTGCAGCTCCTCTGAGTCTCCATGTGCTTTTCTCTTTCCTTCTAGTTGTAGAATTTCCACTCAGCCAGCTTTCCTGTGGTTCTGGATGATGTCCATTTTGTCTTTTAATTGTTTTGAAATTGTTGTGTGAAGCAGCAGTTTCGGTGTTTACCTATGCCGCCATCTTGGTTTCTCTCTCCTGGCAGTATTATTTTTTATGAAACTGATAGTTTATTAAAACTATCAGAAAACAACACATTTTTTAATATTAATTTTGGTATCCTGAAACATTACTGAATTTATTAGTTCTCACAGTTTTTTGGTGGAGTCTTTAGGTTTGTCTACATATAGCATCATGTCATCTTCAAGTAGTAACAATTTTACTTCTCCCTTTCTGGTTGGGATGCCTTTTATTTCTTTTTCTTGCCTAATTACTCTAAGACTTTCAATATTACACTAAATAAAATTAGTGAGAGGGAGCATCCTTGTCTTGTTCCTGATCCCAAAGAAAAAGCTTTAAGCTTTTCACTGTGCAGTATGTTAGCTGTGGTATTGTCATATAAGGTCATTATTATGTTATTCTTGCCTAATTACTCTAAGACTTTCAATATTATGTTATATAAAATTGGTGAGAGTGGGCATCCTTGTCTTATTCCTGATCCCAAAGAAAAAGCTTTAAGCTTTTCACCATGCAGTATGATGTTACCTGTGGCAGTCATATATGGTCTTTATTATGTTAAAGTACAGTCCTTCTGTACCCACTTTGTTGAGTTTTTATCATAAGTGAATTTTCAATTTTGTCAAATGCTTTTCTCCATCTATTGAGAGGTGCATATAATTTTCAGCCTTCATTTTGTTATTGTGGTTTAATCACAATGATTGATTTACTGATGTTGAACAATCCTTACATTTCTGGAATAAATTCCACTTGATCATGGTGTATGATCCTTTTAATATATTGTTGAATTCGGTTTGCTAATATTTTCTTGAGTATTTTATTTTGTTTGTTTGTTGAATATTTTTACATCTATGTTCATCAGGGATCTTCGCCTGTAATTTTATTAATTACTAGAGGCCCGGTGCATGAAATTTGTGCATGGAGGGGGGTTCCCTCAACTCAGCCTGCACCCTCTCCAACTGGGGATCCCTTGCGGGATGTCTGCCATTTTAGGCCTTATCCCAGGGATCGGGCCTAAACCGGCAGTCAGACATCACTCTCACAATCTGGGACCACTGGCTCCTAACTGCACCTGCTTGCCTGCCTGATCACCCCTAACAGCCCTCTCCTGCAGGCCTGATGTCGCCCCCCAACTGCCCTCCTCTGCTGGCCAATTTAGTCAGTTCCTATGCCAGAGTCAAAAGCTCTACCTCCTAGACAGCCATTGGGACCCCACAGCACACACCTTTGGTTCTGATTGGTCGGTTCCTATGCCAGTCAACATCAAAAGCTCTGCCTCCTAGGCAGCCATTGGTTCCCCACAGCACCCAGATTTGGTTCTGATTGGTCAGTTCCTATGCCAGTCAGCATCTCCTGGCCTATCTCTGGGCTTGATCAAAGAGGCCGGTAGAGAAAGAAAAGCCTGACTGCTGGCGAAGATCAGAAAGGAAGAGGGAGAGAAAGAGAGAAGTAAGTACATTGATCAGCAGCTTCCACTGAAGCTGCAGATCAGACCCTGCCTCACTTTCTGGGTCTCAGTCACCTGGGCAGTCAGTGTTGGATCGCCAGGCTGCATCTGGGCAACCCAGTGCTGACTTCCAGATGGTCTGGTTTGGTTGCAGGCTCCACCCCTTCCCAAGCCTAAAGCTCTGATTGGCTGTGGGCCTAGCAAAGGTTAATTTACATGTTTCTCTAATTATTAGGAAAGATTGTGTCCTTGTCTGGTTTTGATATTACGGCAATGCTGATCTTGCAAAATGAGTTTAGAACTATTCTCTCCTATTTTTTGGAAGAGTTTGAGAAGAATTGGTATTAATTATTCTTTAAATATTTGGTAGAATTCACAAGTGAAGTCATCTGGTCCTGCAATTTTATTTGTTGGGAAATTTCAGAACTTTTTCATTTTGTAAAACTCTGAATGCATTAAACAATTCCCCTTTCCTTCTTCTCCCCAATTCCAATTAACCATCATTCTATTTTTGTCTCTATGAATTTACCTGCGTAGAAACCTCATATAAGTAGAGTCATACAGTACTTGCCTTTTTATGACTGGATTATTTGATTCAGCACAATGTCCTCCAGGTTCATTCATGTTGCAGCATGTGTCAGAGTTTACTTCCTTTTTAAGGCTAAATAATATTCTTGTATGTACATATTATATGTTGTTTATCCATCAATGGACATACAGGCTGCCTTCACCTCTTGGCTATTGTGCATAATGGTGCTATTAACATGGGTATGTAAATATCTCTTCAAGACTCTGCTTTCAATTCTTTTGGATCTATACCTAGAAAGGGGATTGCTGAATCATCTAGTAATTCTGTTTTTTGTTGTTGTTTTTTGGGGGGGGGGGGCGGGGGTGTTTTTTGGTGTGTGAAATCTCCAAATTGTTTTCCATAACATTTACATCATTTTGCAATTCCATCAACAGTGCATAAAAGCTCCAATTTCTCAACATGTTCCCAGCTTCTTATTTCCTTTTTTTCTTTTTTGATTGTAGATGTCCTAATTGGTTTGAGGTTGATTAATGTAGTTTTAATGCTTGACTTTTTTTATCTGGTAGGGCAAATCCTCCTTCATTCCTCTTCACTTAAAAAATAGCATCATAGCTTGATTATAAACTTATATAAACTTTTGAATTATTTTGTTAAGTTCTAAAGGCAATATCATGTTGGGATTCTGATTGAAAAAGCATTTAACTTACAAAGTAACTTGATGAAAATAATGATATCTTGTTATTCTTGGGTGTTCCTATCCAGAAACATGGTATTTCTCTCCATTTATTCAAGTGTTCTCTTATTCCATGAGTAAAAATGTGCAGTTTACTTTGTGCAGATCTCACATTTATTCCCAAAGTTATTTCTGGATATTTCATACTTTGGTTGGTTGCTAACACCAGGACATTGGGTGGGTTCAGGTACGAAGGACACCCAGATTGGGGACACTGAGCTTTGAGGAAAGGATGCCAGGAAGAGGGGATTGCCAAGCTAAACCTTTAAGTAGATTAACAAGGGTTAGCAACCAAATACAGGGAGAGGCATGAAAGCAGTGATGTGTCTGCACATAGTATTTGTGCATGTTTGTGGGCAGGACTTCCCCAGTATTCTGGGAACCTAAAAAGGCAGGGATGAGGTTGGAGTATAGGCAGGACTATCATGAACAGCCTGTTACCCTCCACAGGTAGCCTGTCCTATGTCATGGGAGATGGGAAGCCAATAGAGAGGTTCGGGAGAAGAGTCATTGAAGCAGATCTGCATTTTGGAAAGCTCGCTCTTCCAACAGTCCTAGAGAACAGAGGTGAGAAGCACAAGAAGGACAGTAAGGAGACCTTGCAGCATGCTACTGAGAGAATCTGACAAGAGATGGGTGTCTACATGGGGCTAATGATAGAAACGATGGAGGGGAGAGGTAAAACTATGTAGGGAAGAAATTAGGTATGAGTCTAAGTTAAGAGGTGAGCAGTTTTCAGGTGTGGATATTTGGGTTACTGTGTGTCCTCACCAAACAAAGGGGTATGGGCAGGAGGTTAGAGGATCTGGGGAGGCAGATTGGGAGTAAGTTCTCTGAGGTTGATGCCCCAGGGAACACCCAACAAGATGCTGGGGGCATGTGGATAGACAAAGCTGAGTCTTAGGAGGGCTTAGGTATAGGAAAAGAAATCTGGAAGCTAGCTGCATATACTAGGTGTACAGGTTAATAATAGCGGATTTTGTAATGAAAGAAAACACAATAATTTCAAGAGAAACGTCAAAAGTGCTTTATTCAAAGTAATGTCCATCGCTAGCTATACATTTCCCCATCTTTCAGGTAATTTGTGCATACCGTCCCAATAGAACTTTTTTGTTTTGAGGCAAACCATTCAGGGACCCAATTTTCCACTTCTTCATATGTTTTGAAGTGCTGCTCAGAAAGTGCGTGTGCCATCAATCGGAACAAGTGGTAATCTGAAGGAGCAAGGTCTGGTGAATACAGCGGATGGGTTTATACTTCCCAGGCAAGATCTTTTTAACGATTCTTTAACTGGTTTTGAAGTGTGTGATGGTGTGTCATCATGAAGCAAAATTACTTTGCCGTGTCTTCTGGAACATTCTGGTCATTTTACAATCAAAGCGTGTTTCAAATTGATTATTTGTTGTCAGCAGCAATCAGTATTAATGGTTTCAACTGATTTTAGAAGGTCATAAAACACCACACGTTCCTGATCTCACAAAATGCAGAGCATTGTCTTCTTTCTGAAGTGATTTGGTCTTGCAGTCTATGTTGATGGTTGACCTGGATCAACCCATGATTTTGTGCATTTTGAATTCTCAAAATAAATCCACTTTTCATTGCCAGTAACAATTTGATGCAAAAAAAAAGACTTTCTTTCCTGCTGTTGAAGCAACATTTTACTGATGACTTTTCAGTTTTCCATTTGCTTTCGTTCAGTTGATGTGGCATCCATTTTCCTTCCTTTAAAATCTTCCCATTGCTTGCAAATGATCGGAAATTGTTTGCTGATCAATGTTTAATCTTTCTGCAAGTTGTTTTTTAGTTTGACACGCATCTTCATCCAATAATGCTTGTAATTGTTGGTCTTCAAACTTTTTCAGTTGACCTGGATATCTTTGTCTTTCACATCGAAATCATCACTTTTAAAGCATTTAAACCAGTGTTCACAAGTATATCCAGATGGAGCATGTTCACCATAAGCTTCGTGAAGTATTCAGCAGCACTTTTCTTCAAAATAAAGTAATGAATTAAAAATTCCCACAAATGCTCCCTTTTTTTGGCATGAAATTTGACATTTTTAAGTGTAAAAATATCTTTGATGTTAACACCTTCAGCAAATTTGACATATGAAGTTTTGAAGCTTGTTGTCAATACAACAAAATAACATACATATCAAATCACATATATCTCAACATATGTGTAACTCCATCTATTGAAAAAAATCCACATTATTAACCGGTACACCTAGTAAGCCACATCTTAAAATGAGGCCATAAGATAGTTCAGTTAGTCAAGAGTATGAGGAGTGTGAAAAGAGTGGTCTTACGAGGTTCCCCCCACTCTGACAGGGAAGAATCTAAAGGGGGTCAGGTTTGGGAAGAACGTATCAGAGAAGAAGGAAGTACATGGTCAGGCCTGTGCTCTCAAGACATTCTCCGGGGCCAAGCCTTACTCTGGTAGAAACTACGTCACTTTGATTTATGTTCCCAAGAAACTGAGTGCATCTTTCTTTTCTAAGAAATGCACCAACATAGTATTAAGGAGAGATGTCAGCAAAGGGCAGAATCCAACTCACCAAAATATATTTTTGAAATATATAAAGCTCTGAATTCAAATTCCAGGAAGACCAGCATTTCTGGGTGGTGTCCAAGGACAAAGGACATTTCCATCATCTGGAAAAGTTTTAAGCTAACAAGATGGGAACACACTGTCATGAGGCCTTCCTGGTTGCCTTACTTTGGTGTTCTCTATAGATGTCTGAAAATAAATGTTAGAGGAAAAGCGTTTTCCCCTCTGATTGCTATATGTCCTCCAGGAGATTTCTGTTATCCTGGACTTCTCTAGATGCATAATTTTCTGGCTTGGCCTACAACCTCGCTTTCCCCTCACCCATACTTAGGGTCACAGTTTGCTGACTTGCTGTGGATGCTGTCCTCTAAGGAAAGCACCAAAGAACACAGATGAAGAAATTACCTAATTACATTTTGTCCTACTTGGACTTTATTGCAAAACAGAATTGTCTGCAACTGTCTAACTATTATTGCACAGCATATGTCATTGTCCGCAGCATTATGCCATGTGTTAGCAATGCCAAGAAAACTGAGTGCTGTAGGTGAGCAAACATGAACTTTAGAGACAAACACAAAAACAAATAAACCCTAAAGACTTGGGTCCAGGAAGGAATCTAAGATGGCGGCGTAGGTAAACACCTAAACTGCTGTCTCCCGCAACAATTTCAAAAATACAACTAAAAGAAAAAACGTCTATCACCCAGAACCACGGGAAAACTGGCTGAGTGGAAGTTCTACAACTAGAAGGAAAGAGAAAAGAGTATTGAGATGTGCACGAGCGCTGAAAAGCTGAGGTACGGAGGCGCATGATCCGGGCTGGCGGCGGGCGTTGCTTTTTTCAACCCAAAGGGAGACAAGCCCCCAGTTACTCTGAAATACAGTTTCTGGGGAGACGCAGGGGACCCAAACTCCTACGGGGAGAAGCTGGACTGTCTGCCAGTGAGGGTGGCTTGCTTGCAGAGCTGCGCGCAGGAATAATTGTTTACGGCACTGGGGCACGGGACTGCCGACAGGGACTGGACGCAGTCGGAGACACAGAGCCGGCTAACTAGCAGCCATTGCTGTTTGCCACGCCCTAGGCTAGTGATGCCCTGAGACCCGCCCTGCACAACCTACAAACCCACCCAAGCTCCAAGCAGCAGCTTTTGCATAAGAAAGCCCTGCCCTATCGCAGCTTAACCTAGCAAACTTGCAGCCCGGGTCAGACAGCTCCAAAACCTCCAAACCACAAGCAAAGAGGAGAAAACTGTAGCTCTCACTGTAGCTCCTGCTGGGTGGACTCAGACAGTAGCTGACTTGCACCCCATTGGAGATCCAGAAGCCAGTGTACCTAGTGGTCAGTGTGAGACACCAGATTTCAACTCCTCACATCCATAAGTGACACATTCAAGAGGCAGACTCAGTGAGCACCAAAGCCCCACTGAAACAAGTTCTGGCCCATAAGCGTGTCTTCAGCGCAGCAGTTCTTCCATTATAGACACAGCGAGTGCTCATAGCTAATTGGTCTGGAGGTCAATTCCTCCCAGTGTACCAACAGAAATTAAGGCTTAACTACACCAAGACTTTGCACTCAGCCCACAAAGGGGTGTACCAAGAGCGTCCACCTCATGTGATTGAAGAGGCTGAGCTACTGCCCCCTATAGATCACCTACCACACAAAGCTACTCCATCAACACAGGGAAGCAGCCAAAATGTGGAGACAAAGAAACATGTCACGAATGAAAGAAACGGAGGAAAGCAAAGTACTGGATGACATAGAGTTCAGAATCACATTTATAAGGTTACTCAAGAATCTTCTTAAAACCGCTGAGAAACTTGATGAGACCTTTAAGGATCTTAATGAGAATGCCAAAAAAATGGAAAAGGATCAGTCAGAAATGAAGCATACACTGTCTGAAATAAAGAATATACAGAAACTCAACTGTAGATCAACATACCCCAAGAATCAAACCAAAGATCTGAAATATGTGGAAACAAAAAACATCCAACCAGAAAAACAAAAAGAAAAAAGAATCCAAAAATATGAAGATAGTGTAAGAAGCCTCTGGGACAACTTTAAGCGTACCAACATCTGAATTTTTGGGGTGCCAGAAGAAGGGAGAGAGCAAAATATTGAAAACCTATTAGAAGAAATAATGACAGAAAACTTTCCTTACCTGGTGAAAGAAATAGACGTACAAGTTCAGAAAGCACACAGAACCCCATACAAGAGGAATCCAAAGAGGACCACACCAAGACACATCATAATTAAAATGCCAAGGGCAAAAGACAAAGAGAGAATATTAAAAGCAGCAAGAGAAAAACAGTTAATTACCTACAAGGGAGTACCCATACGACTGTCAGCTGATTTCTCAACAGAAACTATGCAGGCCAGAAGGGAGTGGCAAGAAATATTCAAAGTGATGAACAGCAAGAACCTACAACCAAGATTACTCTACCCAGCAAAGCTATCATTCAGAGTTGAAGGTCAGATAAAGAGCTTCACAGACAAGAAAAAGCTAAAGGAGTTCATCACCACCAAACCAGGATTACATGAAATGCTGAAGGGTATTCTTTAAGAAGAGGAAGAAGAAAAAGGTAAAGATAAAAATTATGAACAACAAAATGACATCAAATACATACCTACCAACAAGTGAATCTGAAAATCAAGTGAATAAAAAATCTGAAGAACAGAATGGACTGGTGAATATAATAGAATCAGGGACATAGAAAGGGAGTGGACTGACGATTCTCAGGGGAAGCAGGTGTGAGGGGTGCGGGAAGAGATTGGACAAAAATCTTACTCCTATGGATGAAGACAGTGGCGAGGGGTAAGGGCATGGGGTGGGGTGGGGAATCAGGTGGAGGGGAGCTATGGGGGGAAAAAAAAGAGGAACACCTGTAATACTCTGAACAATAAAGATTTATTTAAGAAAAAAAAAAAGACTTGGGTCCATGTACCAAGGCCCTTCCTCTGGTAAAAGATCACAGAACAAGTTAGGAAACCCTGCTGGGTCTTGTCCCATCAAGTATAACATGGGGACATTCTCAAGAGATTGCTGAGGGAATCAAATGGAATAATACACACATTTGGATCTTTCCCTTCCCTTTCCTTATTCTTCTTTTTCCCTTCTGGTCTGGGAGAGAGACACTGATAATGCAATAAATCACCAACAGTAGAAAATTCTGTTGGTTTTCCTGAATAACCCTTGTGACAAGCTATAAATAAGCCATGAAAGCTTTACTTTGGCCCTTCAAACATGGATCACTCTACTTCTCCAAATTCATTAACTCACCTCCATTTTACCCAGATACCAGAAGGGTGGGACCACGCTTTGAATGGAGCCAGGCTGGCTTTGTTGTGAGACTTTGTTGCGGTACAACAGCTTCACCCAAGAGAGGATGTTGAGTGGGGGTCCACCACACATGGAGTGGCATCCATGTCCAGCATCAAGGCCAAATCCCGAGATCAGGAAGGCCAGAAGCACACATCCATGTGGTAGTGTTGATAGGCCAGACCCCTGGCATCTAGAATACCCACAGCTGTGCAGGAGTGAGGCCATTCCTTGTCCAGTTCTGTACTAGCGCTAACATCTGCATGAGTCTCTGCATTACTCACCCCTCCCCTCACCACTCCTCACTTTGCACTGAAGCTAAAGCCTCTACAGCCCATGGCTCCCCTCCCCCACTTCCTTGGCACCTAAGACACATGGAGCTCAGAGGAAAGAGAGGAGGGTCATCACAGAGACTCATATCCCAGGCTCTCCCTGCTGGTCTGGGCTCCACCTCCACCAGTCCCTCAGTTCGGAGACTCATGACCATGCCCAGGTGCTCCCACTCAGCTTGCTTTACTTGATGATCTAATGTTATCATGGAGAACAACAAGGTGGTTGCCCCATGTGTAAAGGTAGAACCCTTACATCCATAGCTTAAAAAAATCAAGAGAGTTAAAGGCAGAAAATTTAGAAATAACAAAACAGATTATTTCCCTTTATTTAAAAGTGGCTTTGAGAGCACTGTGCTGTGTCAGAGTACTGATATGAATGTGCTGTGTCTCTGGGTTTAGTGTATAAAAGAATAACTGTTAAATAGTATGTACATTAATTAATTAGCTCATAAGTCTTTGTTGCTGAACTGCTTGTACCAAAGGGCACTACGGGAAAGAAAGGAATTGGGAGAAAAAAATGAAGATAGGCTCTTTACAGGCAAGAGACATGTTTAAGCACATCTAGTCTAGGCGGGGAGTGTGGTATGATTGCCGAGTGCAGGGTCATAACCATGATCACGTGCACACAGGGTGAAGAGGCTGCATGGGATATCTGGAGTAGATGAATGGCTCTTAAATAAAAGAGATGAAGGGTTGAGCTACTAGCACTGGCCAGACCCTGAGCTTAGATGTATCTCAGACCCAGTGCACACTGTTAACCTGTGATATCGCAACTTTCCTCACTGCAGCACCATTATCCCAAATGGTAAGGATAAGGTCCTTCTAAAGGAAACACCTGAGGGAAGAGGCCAAGTCTGAGACTTTAGATATTAAGGTTGGCGACAGAAATACATACTCTATTTAAAGGCAATTTACTCACTGAAAATAAGAATAGATAGCATTCTTTGGTACAAAGAGCTGAGCATTCTCAGGGTCCCCTCGAATGCTAAACAGATCCCAAGTCCACCCTTGGCAGAGCCACTGCATTTCCCAACCCTGTCCCAGGACTTAATCCCATTAGAACCCTCAGAAGCAAATCGTATCCCCAACACCTGTACCAACTGTGAGCCTGTGGCACTAAGGTGTGAGGACCAAAATCATAAAAAGTTTAAAACTGCATCTTGTACACATGGCAGAAAGGTAAGTTCATGTAACATTTTTGTCTTTGCTTCCCTAAGCAGGGTTGTGAACCCCCAATATATTTGAGGTTAAGATATTTTTCTCTTTCCGAAGTATCTTCAGTTTAAAGTTGAGGCAGTGAAATAAAACGTTTATGGTTCTAGTTGCCTGAAATGTCTGTTTGCTTTTTTTGGTTACTGATATTTCCTGATGGAGAGAAAGATTAAAGAAGTAACAGGTGGAAGCACTTTTGAAAGCAGTCACCCAATGAGGCCAAATGTTTGAGAAGCGATCGTTTTTTATGAACATAAACTAATTGGGCCTTGGATGAAAGACCCAACTTGCAATCAGGAAATACCTGCTCTCTCCTTACAGCATTATCAGGACCTGAGTTTAAAAATGCCTGTGATCGATACAAGAATCGATTGGCAAACTAAAAACTCACAATGTTTCACAGTGAACATTGATTTGAACCCCAAGAGCACCATCCCTCATCTCTCTCAAATAACATTAACCGAACTAGGTAAATTATTTTTATGCAAGTAAAAGTGTCCCCTGGGTTGATCTGAAGTATGCTTTTGGTTGCAGCTTTTATTTTTATTATTTCCCACATATGTATGTTGTTTCTTGGTTGTATTACTTAACATTTATATTGGGTCTCAATAATTATTTGTTGTTGTTTTTGTTCTTTTATATAACTGAACAGGTTATCATGAAATGGTTTTTGATTAGAACTTTTGATCTAAACAAAGTTTGTAACTTAAATCATCATTATAAATAATGGTTATAATGGCATTATAAATAATGGTTCTTTGTAGTTGGTTGGTTATCTGCTTTATACTATTGTATCCTAGAGAACATGCATCGTGTAATTTTATAATGTGACTAGGGGCCCAGTGCACGAATTCGTGCACCTAGAAAGGAACTGTGGGTTGCAAGGCTGCGATGGGTCTCAGCCCATCCTCCACACCACCATTCTGCCCCTCCCACTGTGGCCCCTGGTCCCCTGGTCCCCCTGTCTGACAGCAGCCCTGCTCCTGCTGCCTCCGTTCCCACATGCTGATGGCATCAGCCCCACTCTCACCTGCTGATGACACAGAGCGATTGGGGCCAGTGCCAGCAGCAGATTCAAGAGGCAGCTGCTGCCCTGATCAACCCTGAGGATCAGGGGGAGGTGGAGAAGCCCTGAGGGGCGATCAGGGCCGGCAGCCGAGTGATTGGGGCCAGTGCTGGGTGCTGGCAGTGGGTGCAAGCGGCGGCTCTGGTGACTGCAGTGGGTGTGAGCGCTGGGTGAGACTGCGGTGCACAGGAGCAAAGAATTTTCAGTAACTACTAGAAGATCGCCCTGATGACAGCAACTGGCCGTCCCTGCTCACCTGTTCCACCATCCTGCCGCAGCTGACACCCGCTATCTTCCATGCTCTGCCCCCTGCTGACAATGCCCGCCATGTTCCGCCCATGCCCCCGGTGGTCAGCGCACACCATAGCAACCGATTGTTCAGTTGTTCTGCCGTTCGGTCTATTTGCATATTAGAGTTTTATATATATAGGTATGAGTCTAAGTTTTGTTGTGTTAAATTTAGTTGTGTCAAAGATATTTTTCATAAGCCTTTCCTATACATTCCCTTTAAGCCCTAGCAGACATGAATGTCTACACCATTCCTACGTGAGAATGCATACCTACAGGGACGTACACACACTGTCCTTACCCTGACTCTTGCCGACAAGGAGTTGTAGGACACAGGTACAATGAAGGGCCTGAGCTCTTTTTCTGTTCTCAGAGAGCCATGGGGAATACAAAGGAAACATTCCGTTAAGACACACTAAAATGTTCTCAATCACCCTCCCCATATAAAAAACTGTGACAACCATATATATTTTGTTTTCAAAATCCTGGAAAGAACATGGATGAAAAGAAACAATCTCAGAAAAGTTAAGGGATCTAAGATCATTCAGCAAGCAAGCAGCAGAGCTGAGAGTTTGAAACCTAAGTCTCTCACAGGCACAGTGAGAAAATACCATGGGGAGGAAGGGCAGTCATGGACTTGAGAAAATGGCAAATGTGTCTCCCTCACTCCTCCTCCCCACACTCCCAGCTGAAATCTAGTATACTGCCTGAGGGGACAATGAGGGCACTGCATTATTGTCTGACGCCTGAGTTACTTCAGCTCCTCTTTAAAACACATGCTTATGAACTCTCAGGAATAATGTGAAATGTCTAAGTATCTTGCAAGAGAACGTTTAACACTCACATTTGTTAAAATCACTACTGTATTCCAATTCTGGTGACATGGGCAGGAACTTGGTCAGCCTATCTTTAATGTTTTGAATATTTAATGTTTGAATGTCTTTATTGTTTGGCTTTTTTGATATGTTGACCCAATGACTGCCGTGTAATGATGCTGGGTCAAAAGCTATGCTCCACATCACCTCATAGCATCGTGTTTCCACAAAACAGCCCTATGACTTTCCATTGAAAGAAAAATAGACTGGTTTACTACCCAGTCCCTCTGTTTTTGCTGCTGCTGACAAATGAACACTCCATTCTTCAAGTCTTGCCACCTTTGCCCAGTCATTCAAGAATTTTGCTGGTAAATTGAAGTCTGTTCAAACTATAGGTTGTAATCTGTCCGTGTTGGACACGAGAATGTCCAATGTGCACGGGGACCCTGCAAAGGACAGAGTGAGGGGTCAGGGTCATGCTGGTGTCATGGAAAGATGTGGTTTTATTTAGGAGGAGAAAGACTTATAAAAGTGCTCACTTACAGGATGGTTATTCATATTACAAAAGGTTAGCTAAGGATGCCTTTAAATAGTGCACCTTATAAAGGTATTCAGTAGTCTGGCTGAATCCTCCAAGAATGTCACTGGCAATTTTTAGGAACAGCTTTTACATAAATGAAGGTGCAGAGGTGTGCAGGGTGGGAGGGAGCTATGTAGGTGTGTGAGGGTAGGGGTCACCCTCCCACTGTCCCAGAAGGCCTTCTCCATGCTATTTTCCAACAACAGAAACCACATTTGAAATCAAATTTGAGTGAGTAGAGGGTCTCTCCAGAGGTGATGTGACCAGTGTAACGACCAAATGTTTTCTAACTGAGAGGTGAAATATTGATTACTCTTCAAAACCTCAGAATAGCACTGACAAGTGTCTTTGATAGGAAACTTACATAAGAAAACATATTTTAATTCTCATATAATAGTAATAACTCCCAGAAAAAAAATGAGCTACATAAGAAAAATTGCATCAAGTCCAGTGTAGCACTATTATGTCATGCTAAATGTGGGTGAAATTAATTGCTTGTTATCGCTGAAGTAATTTTTAAAATTTCCACCAAAAAAAAGTTATTTTGCCTATCATGATTCAACTAGATTCTTGTGTATCCACTGCAACATCAAATGTTACGTAAATCTATATTGTTTCAAATGTCTTTTTCTCAGGATCTGGATTTCCCCTTCTTTTAATTCCCCACCCCCCCAACCCCCCCACCCCAATCATGCCTCAAAGAATATTAGCAGGTTTTCTTTTTCTACTCCAAAATGGAAATGGGGGCGTGCCTTCATTTTTATTTTCACATCACCTATGTTCTAATGGAATACTTTAAAGCAGTCATGCAGTCATTTCCGTTAGATGAAAATGTAACGTCATCAGCTGGAGATAGCCGAGGATGCATTTGGAGGTGAAATAAGCTTGTCACGGGGTTTTTAATCCAGTAAACATGGCCTCCAGAACTCTGAGGAGGGTCTGTAAACACGGGGGGAGGGCAAAAGGTGAATGAGTTTGGTGGTGGGATGAGGGGTACACTGGAGGTTCAGTGTACTATTCCCTCTACCTTTGGGTACCACTGAAATCTTCCATAATAAAACACTTGAAAGGTAGATTTCCCAATTTTCCCCTTTATTTAACAAGTTCCTGTTGATTGTGACTATTTCATTTGCATGCAGTCGGTGGGGACCTGATGGGAGAGAGCCCCAGATCAGCCAGAAATCAACATTTGCTCCTTGCAAGGGAGCCTAAGAGTGTGACAGAGAGGGAGGGAGGGAGGGAGGGAGGGAGGGAGGGAGGGCTCCTCCTTGCACATCCCACAGGCCCCGCACCTGTGGTCTGGTCTCCAGAAAGGCATTCCACACAATTGCAAGGCACACAGCATGCAACAATTCCTTCGAAAATTCAGCTCCATCTACTTCCTGTCCTAGCCAGAACGGACAGCAGACGGCCCCCTGCCCTCTTGGAGGCTCATTTCACTTGAGCTGCTTGAGAATTTCGGGAGTCAGACTCCGCTTGGAAGACCGCATTCCTGCGCCAACACGACTTGGCCCAGGCAATGGCACCTCAGCAAGGAAAAGTTGGCTCCTTCCTCCCAGTTTGCTACCAGGCTGCTTAACACTACAGGCTGCAGGTTGCGAAGCACGCCTCTCCCTCTGGACTGACTCAACACGCAGGCGAGTAGGAGAGGGGCGAACAGTAATGCAAACATGGGTGCACGTCCTATGGCCTGACCCTAATTCTAATTAGAAAACGTAGCCTGACCCCCAAATCGGCCAAGCCCTCGGCCAGTGTCTGCAGCAGGCAGTGAGTGCGGGCCAGTGGCCAGGCGGCGCCAGCGCATCTGACGTCTCAGCAGGGCTTCGCGCACCTGAAATGTGGGTGCCAGGAGTCCGAGCCTCTGTGGGCAAGCGGACCCCGAAGGAAATAAAATGCGACCAGAGGACCCCTTCCTGTGTCCATTAGAAAAGCCATCGCCCATTCTACTGGGATCGTGTAAAAACAAAGAGTTCAAAGTCCCTTCCCTAAAGTGCCCAACTCTGCCGGCAATCCATTCCTCCCTCTGTGGCTTGGAGAGCGCACACGAAGAGGTAAAAATCAGACTTAGGTAAATCGAGACGAACTTGAACAAAAAAAACCCCGAATCCACTAGCTTTCCTTTCCGCTCCTGGGCTGGTGGTTAGCGGGGCTGCGGGCCGCCACGGCTCCCAGGGAGCAGGCAGCTCACGGATGCCCGTCCTGCTCTTCCCGGCAGCGAGGGGCTCCGGGAGTCCCCGTCCAGGTCGCCTTTTGGGAGATCCCAGCCACAGCGCTCGAACCTTCGCCTTCCTCACCCCCTCCGCTCTGCGAATCGAAGCCCGCTTTCCGGTCCCAAATAGAATTCGGTCCCCAGCCTCGCCGCTTCCCACTCACCAGCCCCAGCCGGTCTTCTTTGGGTCGCTCCAGGGGGTCGCCTGAACCCACCGAGCCCACGCCCGCGCGCGCCTTCACAGCCCGGGCAGCCCCGCTCCGCTGCGCTCCCAGGTCTGCTCACTAGCTCCCACCGACTTTGCACAGCAGCCCTCCACATCCTGGGCGCCCAGGGTGGCGAGACGCCAAGCTGCAGCCGGAGCTGACAGCACTGGCCCCTTCCTCCGCATCTTGCTAGCCTGCTCTGCTCTCTCCGCCTGTCTGGCGACCCCGCGCCTCACAGGTCCCGCCACCGCGACCACCCCGACTCACCGCTGGCGCTGCGCCGCCTGCTCTGCGCGCTCCGAGGCGGAGCCAGGACGTCCTCCCTCGCGGGGCCTGCCTCCGGAGCCCGCCACCCGCCCACAGCCCCCGCCCTGCTCCCTCCAGCCCCTCCGCCGCCGGCGCTGCCCGGGCGGTGGGACTTACCTCCGGGGCAAGGTGACCCGGCTCAGGCGTCCAGGCGGCCCCCGGTACGTCTCCCCAAAGAGCAAGCAGGCGGGAGCCGGGCGGTGCGGCGCCCGCCTTTGATCCTCTGCTCCCCTGCTCTTTCCTCCTCCCCCACCCCACCCCGCTTCCCTCTGCGTCTCTCCTCCCTCTCCCCCCACCCCGCCGCTCTCAGCCCTGCGCTCTCCGCCCGCGCCCCCAGCTGCCCCGCGAGTACTAGAGCAGCCGCGGCCCGGCAGGCGGGGAGCTCCCAGGCAGCATCATGGGGCGAAGCCCGGCCCTCTGGCCCCCCGCAGAAAGGAAGGGTGCGGAAAGACTCGCGCGGGGCGCGCCCTGCGGGCGGGTTGGGCAAGGGGCGCCCTGTGGCAATGTCGTTAGAGTTGCTAAGCCCGGCGACACGCTAGCGGGAGACAGCAGCCAGGAACTCCAGGGGAGGATGGCAGCGAGGAGGAGGAGGATGGGGAGGCGGGAACTTCCCCGCGCAAAGGTGGCCGCCAACTTTGCCTCAGGCTCTTGGCTGGTGTCTGGGAATGCGAGGGCGACAAAGGCTGGGGGAGGGGAGCGCCGCTGGGGACTTGGAGGACAGGGAATTACCGCCTGGCTCCCCTAGGTCTTAGAGGGTTCCCCAGTCTCAGGTTAGGTTTTGAGGTCCGCAAAAGCCCATTCTATAGGTCTGGTATCTGCTTGAGTCCTAACCCACCAACCCTCCAGAGGAAACCAGGCTATGCCCCCCCAACCCCTAAGAGGTCTGTAGTTCTGGAGTTGCTGGCCCTCCACAACTGGAACTGAAAATAAACTCATAGAGGCAGAAATAGAATATTGGGGACCAGCTATAATTATAAGATATATTAATCATGCTCTGTTAACCGTGATTGTTTTGTTCTGATTAAAGAAAGCACATTCTAACCTGGCTGGGGGTTGCATGGGGGACCTGGGAGCTCACCTTTCTGAAATTCGGCCCATCCTCCACACAGAGCTGCCTATTATCATGGAAAAATTAACCACCTTGTTGCAGAAACCTGAGGCCAGCCCTTTGAAAACCGCCAGCCCTTTACATGCCCTGCAGGCCTTTGCAACCCCCCAGCCAGCTTTATCTGTAAACTGCCCATTTTGCATACCCATTCTTATCCCTTTTGCCGTTTCTCCGTCCGTGTAATCTTTCTCCTTCTACCCAATATAAGCAGCTGGCTTATGAGGGAGGGTGGTGGGTGTGTGTGTGTGGGGGGGGGGGGGGGGACAGAGCAGATTTTTGTGGATAACCAGCTGCTCTCCCATACCGCTGGCATTATTGGAGTAAATGCTTATATATGATTCAACTCTATCTCTGCTGAATTGGCTCAAGTAGTGACAGGCCGCCCGGAACCATTGATTGTCCAGTTACAAACCTAGAGTGGCTGCAGGACTGGAATGGCAGAGCAGGCACAATCATGGAGGGGGGGGGGGGAGGGTAGAGGGGAGCCAGAGCCCAGGGAGAGCAAACTACCTAGAGTCTGCATTTCAGATGTTGGGGGGAAGTTGTGGATTTGGATTTCATGAACTATGATAGAAAGATATACCATAAAGGGGGTTAAAGTGATTTAGAAAAACATCTGTGAACCCATTAATACCCCAGGCTCAGACCTGTTACTCTTGCCCTAGCCTTTGGAGCCCAGGCTTAGCCCAGGTTGTCAAGGCTGGTTATGCCCCATAAAACCTTCTTAGGGACCCAACCCTCCCTCCTGCCTGGTAACCAACCATTGGCCTCGGAAGGTCTTGCTTCCTCTGACAGGCCTCCTCTGGCAGAGTTTCCACGGGGTAGGCCTTGAAGATGGTGCCAGAACAGCAGGCCCCACTCTGTGGTCCCTTTACAGGAGGACTTGGCTTCTTGTTGAACCCCAGCAGCCCAAAGAGAATGCTAACTGCTGAGTGCTCCCATAAGGATGCGTTTGGGTGGAGGAGAGGGTTAGCGGAACCAGCACCACCTGTGGGTTGTCTTTATGGACTTGCATCACATCCCTGTCCATCTCTGCGAATGGCAAAGCACAACTGAGGGTGCCTCCTAGAGCCCAGAGCTGCCAGGCTGCGGTGTAGAATGCTCAGAAGAGGGCACTGTACATTTCTCTATCTAGAAGAACTCAAATGCCTCCTTACCTTAGTAAAGTTGCTTAGTGTTCCTGGATCTTTCCCTGAACAGAACATTCTCTCATCTGGACCACCTGGCTGAGCAGATAGATATTGTTAGACTTGTGTGAGGTAGAGAATCATTATTTCTTTTTATCAGATGAAGAAGCTGAGGTTTTTAAAAAAGGTTAACTGCGATTTCCATAGGTATCCAGTATATCGGAGGAGCCTGGCCCAGTTCCCTGCCTCTTTGTTGGTGTACGTTTTGCTGTTTAGACTTTGGGATGACTTTGAGGGCCAGTTTGTTTTGTCAAGAGAACACCAGCCTGCATGGCAGCTGTGACCAGCCTTTTCCTCTAGGGTACTCAATTTTAAATTGAGTTTGAACTTTAAATTGGACTTTTTCTAATATAGCAGGCAGGACCCTTCCTGGGTTCCTTATAAGATGTGATCACTGGTCACCTCTGGCTGCCAGTGGACTGCTCCCTCCAAAAGTGAGGGTTGCAGAAGTTAGAGGAAGAAAATACCTTTGCGTTCCCCCCCCCCCCCGCCCCCCACCCCGTATTGAGTCCCCTGGACTATCCCCATGACCTAGCTACTTTGAAACTTTCAGGCTGATGCTTTGGAGCTCGGTACCCTGGCTCTTCAGGTGAGGTGTTGAGTGTTGAGCATGGATATATGTGTGTGTGTGTCTGTGTGTGTGTCTGTGTGTGTGTGTGTGTGTGTGTGTGTGCGCGCGCGCGCACACATGTGCTTGGAGGTGGGAGTTGTCTTGTATTTCCTAAAATGTTCAAAAGCGTAGTTTTCATAACATGCTTCAGTCAATTTAACATTTAAACATACACATTTTCTTCTATTGTGGAATGAATGTGCAATGTCTCTCTCCCAGTTATTATAGGTAAGCACCCTCAGGTCACTGTGTTTATACTTATACAGCTCTTTGCTTGGGCACACCATGGGTCCTGAACAAATACTCAGTGATTGATAGTTGTTGAAAAAACAACATTTGATTGTGGGGTCAAAAATATAGATTTCTGATGAAAGAGAGTAATTTGAAAGAAAAGGAAAAAATTCATGATGTGCTGGGTTTTATTATTACTATTGTTATTGTGATTATTTTCTTCCATGCCACACGCATAGCTTCAAGATGCCCAGATGAACGCTGTTTTTCTTTACTTCTCCCCTCCATAGGCACGCTCATCTGTAATCCTAATGGGCCTTACACTTCACTGCAAAAGAAACTTGCCAGCGTCAGGAGTCTCAAATGAAGAGAAGATGTCACCTCCTCCCAGCATATGTGGCAGCTAAGGGAAGGGGTTTGAGGTTCCTGGTGGACACCTCAGTTGATCTGGAATGGTCGCTGCACATAGGGTGGTTTTCTTAGGTGTGAATCTGTAGTTGTTGCTTGGAATCTTATCTAATAAAGAGGGAATATGCTAATTGACCTTCACGCCCTCACAAAGATGGCAGCACCCACAGCCAATAGGAGGGAATATGCTAAATGCTGCCACGCCCTCAAAGATGGCAGCACCCACAACTACAAGATGGCGGTGCCCAGTCCCCTCAGCCCTCCAGCCACCCAGGGCCAGCCCGAGGCACCGGCAAGCCTTGGATGGCGGCTGCCCAGCCACCCAGGGCCGGCCCAAGGGACGACCAAACGACTGAACAAGCAGGCTGTGTGGGGCAACCAGGCCGGCAGGGGGGTTAGTGAGGGACGACCAAATGACTGAATAGCAGGCTGCATGGGGTGACCAGGCTGGCAGGAGGTTGTAATTGGGGGCTAACCAGGCTGGCAGGGGGGGAAGTTGGGGGCAATTAGGCTGGCGGGAGGGGCAGTGAGGGGTGACTAGGCCAGTGGGGGGGCAGTTAGGGGCAACCAGGCCAGCAGAGGGGGGTAGTTGGAGGCTGGCAGGAGAAGCAGTTAGGGGTAACCAGGCCACGGGGATGGGGGGGCAGTTAGGGGTAATCATGCTGGCATGTAAAGGCAGTGAGGGGCAATCAGGCCGGCAAGGGAGGGCAGTTAGGGGCGACCATGCAGACAGGCAGTTGAGCGATTAGGAGCCAGCTGTCCAGGATTGTGAGAGGGATGTCCAACTGCCAGTCTAGAGGGTGCAGGCTGGGCTGAGGACCCTCCCCTCCCCGTGCACAAGTTTTGTGCACCAGGCCTCTAGTGTTACCATAATTGTTATGCTATGATGTAGCATTGAAATTAGAAAGCATATGAGGGGCTATCATGTATTGGGCAATGTGACACAGTAGAAATTGCCATATCTCCTGGGTATTGGGTTACTTTTCTTAATAATGCTTGTGTCTTAGAAGAGATTACAGAACTTTCAGAGCTAAGAGAGGCTGGTGGGACCAGTTCACATGTTGTGAAGAACTGACACTCAAGCACCCATCCAGCTGCCAGGCTTAGGATGACTTTCAGGAGAAGCTATTATGTGCCTACAGAGAGGTGACTTGATGAGGGGAAACACAGATTTGAGATTTTCAAATAGGAAATATTCCTCAATATGTCTTGAACTTTAGACAATGGGAAAGGTTACAAAATGCCCATGTGCTGCTATGTTTTGTGTCTAAGGGGTCATCAGTGCTCATTCAGAAACTATCTTTAGATCAAATATGTAACATGCATGGCCTCAAACATTGAGTGCAATACTAAAAATGAAGAACGGTATACCCAAATTTAGAGCAATGTAATTAATCCAGTTTTTCCTTTTCTTCACCCAAATCTGTTATTGTTTGAGTTAAATTGATGACATTCAGGAATTGAAAAGCTGTAATGTCTTACTAAAGTAGGATCTTAGAAGGAAGAAAGATGACCATTCAGATGATCAATGTAGACATGATTGGCAAGGCTCTAAGAAAAACATGAAATTGCTACCAGAAATAAAAAGAGAGACTAGAACAACTTCTGAGGCAATGTTGAAGTGAGAATTAGGAACAGGAAAAAAGATGCAACAGAATGTCGGAATATTCGAGTTGGAGGAGTCCTTCTCAATCACCTAGTATCACCCTCTGACTCTACAGGTGAGGAAACAATTCCAGGGTGGCCAAGTGGAGGGCAGTCAAGCTCAGGTCTGGGTTACTGACTTCCAAATCAGCAGTCTTGCTTCTGCATTCATTACATCACTTTGGAGAAAAAAACAAGGAAGAAAGAAAGTTAATATATTTTAGGCAACCTCTTGAGTCCCAGTGTATCAACTGTCTTCAACTTTGCAAGCGGCAACATTAACATAGGGTGTCTGTCAACAGTCGCTGAATGTTTTCCATCAGGTGAAGACCTCAGAACCAAGAGCCAGGGAAACCTCCAAGTGAGTGTGTCCCACCTCTCATCACCCTCTCTCCTCACTTATAGAGCCTGGGCTTCCTCATATGTAAAATGAGCATAATTAGAATATTTGAGACCTGGCATTTTATGAGGCAAGAAAGTGTTCAACACACTCAGCATGTTTTCCTGGGCAGAGACTACTGATTATTGTTCTTTTGTTGTTGTTGTTAATCCTCACCCGAGGAAATTTTCCATTGATTTTTAGAGAGTGTGGAAGGGAGGGAGAGAGATAGAGAGAAGCATAGATGTGAGAAAGACACACAGATTGGTTGTCTCCCACATGCGCTCTGACCACGGTCTGGGATTGAGCCTGCAACCAAGACATGTGCCCTTGACTGGAATCGAACCCCGGACCCTTTGGTCGACGCTCTATCCACTGAGCAAAACTGGCTACTGCTGGTTATTGTTCTTAAAGACAGTTGGCAAGACTGTCAGGGCTTGCTGGGTACTTTTCCCAAGGAAGTTGAGGGAAATGGCAAACTCTAGATTCTTAGCACAAAACTGCTGCTGGTGCTGGAAGGCCTTTGAGTGCTATGTAAGAAGGGTGACTGATATGATCTCTTTCATGCAAGTACTTCTCCTTTCAAGGGAGCAGAGGCAGTTGTGTTCCCTCAGATCTCCCCAGATCCTTTTAGCCATTCCATCTGTTTGTTCCCTGGCTTCTGTGGACCTTGCAGTTAATGACTCTCACCTATACATTCCTTTAGCGTCACTCTCATTCTGGGAGAGCCCTAATTTCTCTTATAAGAGTGTAAAAACCTGGGATGCCTGGCTCCAGCCCTTTAAAGCCAGAACCTAGAGAGACACCTGAGGGTGTCTAGAAGCATGGGACACTCCACACGGTGTAATGGAAGAGGACAGGTCAGAGTCTGGTAAGTGAGGCTGAATCCAGCTCATGTTTTTACCTAGTTGACATTCAACCAGCTCCTAACCTCCCAACCTCTTGAAATAATGGGCATAAAGGCATTTGCCATGGAGGGCTAGTCAGGGCACCAATGTGTGGGGCACACCAAAGAGGAGCTGTGGTTATTGCAGGCATGGTCAGGCATGCTGGAAAGGAACACTTCTGAGTTTCTTCTCCTCTTGTGACCCAACCAAAGCTGAAACAGCAGGTTTCACTACCTTTTCTCTTGGTGTCTGTGTGCCCATCCTCTGTTGGCATAGTTTTCTCAGTGGAGCTCACAGTTTCACACCCCTGCATCAAACAAGTTCTGTCGTCCTCAGTAAAACACAGGTGCTGCAAGATCCAGAAAGCAGGTGGCTTGGCCCAAGCTTCCTTCCTTTCCTGAAATCAGAGCCTGCAAGATCAGTCAGGCAGTTTATTTGGGAAATAATCCCTAGGACAGGAGTGAAGGGTCACCAAGATGGTCAGCAGGAGGAATCCCCATGGTGATCACTACTGTGGGCGAAAATCAGTTCTTGATCCCCTGGGCTGTCTGATGAATGATGAGAGTGTTTCTCAGAACCACCCAGGCAAGAGATAAAAAAAGAAGTGAGTGTGCAGAACCTGCCTCCTCTGTGGGCCCAGGAAGCTTCAGCAACCGAATTTCTGGGCAGTGCCTGAACATGTGTCAAACAGGCTACCTCTGGCACAAGAGAGGCTTCCAAGTAAGATCCTGAGACATTTTGCTGTGTGCAATTTCTGAGTCAGTCAAATCTGCATTAAAGATCTTCGCTTTACTTCAAGATGTTAGCTGTCACCTGGCCAGCATGGCTCAGTGGTTGAGCATCGACCTATGAACCAGGAAGTCATGGTTTGATTCCAGGTCAGGGCACAGGCCCGGGTTGTGGGCTCGGTCCCCTAGTGTGGAGCGTGATCCCCCAGTGTGTGTGTGCTGGAGGCAGCCGATCAATGGTTCTCTCTCATTGATGTTCCTATCTCTCTCTCCCTCTCCCTTCCTTTCTGAAATCAATAAAACATATTTTTACAAAAGATGTTAGGTGTCAAATTGCTCTTTCTTTGAATGTGACTCTGTTTTGAGACGGTGCCACAAGGTTTCTCATTATTGTGCATTATAACAGAAACACACAAAGGTAGTTTTAATAATATTGCCTGGTTGGAATAGATCCTATGCCGTTCCAAGTGAGCAGCCCATACATTCCATTCAGCCAGAGATCAGTCAGGTAAATGAGGTCAAGTTCCCCTGTTCCCGCAGTGCTCGATGCACATATTGTGGATTTTCCTCCCTTTGCTCTCCTGCTTGTCTCCCACACTGCGTCTACTCCCTCTCCTCACTTTGATCATCTATTTCTTTTTCTTAGTCTGTCATTTGACCTTCACACAGATTTGGTTTCGCATTCTCTTGGACATTTGCAGCTGTCAGGTAGCAACCCAACCTGTGCACACTTGAGCTTTTGGCACCAGCTCCCTATGTCACCAGTGTGGCTGCTGCCACATGTCCGCCGACCCCTGTCTTACCCCTGTTCTGCCACAACAGTTTCCATTTAACTTTTATCTCTTTACTAACTCCTATGGTTCAGTTAGTGATTCATAACCTATATCTATTATGACAGAGGACAGGATCAGAATAATCAGTCTCTTTCAGAAAACGTATTTGCCCAAAGTTGGAAAACAGGATTGTTTCCAGACTGTTGGAGAGAAAAAATAAGAGAAAGCTTAGCTTTACAAAACCTTGCTCTCAGGATGGACAGTGAGGCCAGGATTTGCAGCATATGCTCAAAAACACCAGCCTCAAAATTTGGATTCAGGTAACCACTTGGATACTTGAACTAAATGTATTAGTATAGCTCTAACATGAAAAACTTAAGAGTTTGGGATTATTAAAAACATTGCTGGTGCAGAACTAAGCATGTAAACATGTCATTAATCATTAGCATGGTTTTTGATATTTTTCTAAAAGGCTTAAGAACTCATTTTTGGCTCAAGATGGTATATACTATATATATCTTTGCTGCATGTACTTTTCAACCTGCCATAAATAAAGAGTTCTATTACAAAATCAACCATTTCTGTAATTTTGCAGGATATGGAACTGGACAAAAACACACACATAAAGGTAAGCAATTTCATGTTTGTGATTCTCAGGTTTTCACTCATATTTTAAGAAAAGAATGCCTCTTTAACAAAGGAACTTATACAAGTACCAGAACCACATAGTGCAGGGCCCTTCTGCACTCTAGCTGTGTTCCTGGGGGCACTTGTCATGCACATGAGCAGGGCCCACGGAGAACCAGGGCTTTGCATTGCCCCACTGTTCTGGCAGCCTCTCCTACCTGTGGTCCCTTAAACATGGTGTTCTTGATAGTGCAACAGAATGCCACGAGAATCTCCTTACACAGCAGGCACTGAGTTTGCCACACAGAATCTATCAAGTTTGGGGTGTGGGAACAATATGCCTTGGCTGGCAGTTCAAAGGTATGAGTTCTCTCTGGTGCATGGACCACCTGACAGTCCAGAATGTACAGAAGGAGTTTCTACCAGCTCAGGGGTAGCTTGTCAAATATTGATGTCTTATCCCCACAGTCATGGACAGAAGAACAAAATAAGATGATTGACAAATGGAAAGTGGCTTGTCTCCAACATCCCCATGTCCGGAACACTACATCGGGATCTTGTCCTCTTTTAAAGAGGTAACCACCCCTCTCATGTCTCTGTCAGCCAGACCACTTCCTGTCTGTGCACTGTCCTTTACACTTGACTTACTACACTTACTGAACTGGAAGCTCTTTGCTGGTAGACTGCACGCGTGTGCACATGTATGCAGGTGTGCATGTGCATGTGTAGTTAGGAAGGTGTGCCAGGGGACGTCATTCCCCACAGCAGCTGCTCCAAATCCTGTTCACGTGGTAAGAGCTAAAAAGCCTTAGAGAACTGAGTGCACGTCATTAGAGTACTGTGAGACATTCTTGCTACAACAAAACTACTTATTTTCTAGTATTTATATATATTACTAGAGGCTTGATGCATGAAATTTGTGCAAGCGGCTCAGCCCTCCCAGCTGCAGCGGCTTGCCTCGGCCCTCGCAGGCCCAGCTTCGTCTAGAAGGTCGTCCGGAAGGTCATTCAGCTGTCCAGACTAATTAGCATATTACACTTTTATTATTATACATGTGGCTTTTTTCCTTACCATACAAATATATTTGATACTTAAAATTTAGATGAACTGTAATTACTGCATAATTTTTTTTCATTTGTCATGATTTTCATTGCTGTGGGCTTTCAGCAGTGGGAGCTGGGTCTCCCACTAACCAGGTATCAAACAGCTCATGACTGGAGACATAGTGCTGGAGTCTGAGGCCTGCCACCTTTCACCCAGACGCTGACTAGATGCACCCACAGTAGTGTATTTTGCCTTGTGAAGAAACTCTGTTTAGGCACCAAAATAGTTAACAGGTAGGAAAATACATTTGTTGCTTCCCTGAAAACACAATTTTCAACAGAAGCATGTCTTTTTCCTACAACCACCTGACTGTGCTCTAACTGTCAAAACAGAGGCAAATTCTGGAGACGCAACCAAGATGCCATAGCTGCATGGGGGATCACCTTGGCTGCCCTCTCCTTTAGACCTGCTCTCAGGACAGTGTGTTGGTGGAGGAGACATGCCTGGTGGAGGCTACCGGTTGGCACCTAACACAGTCTCATGGCACAGAAACCACAACACAGTAAGGGGTGGCCAGAGGCCAGGGTGGCATCATGGAGAGAGAAAGCTTCTGTGCCAGGCCTCCCTGCTCTCTCCAAAACTGGCAGTTGTATGTGCTTAGGCAGAGTGTTGTAACCTCTCTCTCCCTCTGTGTTCTCCTCTCAGTTATTGCTGCTTTGCTGCACTCTCACTGCAATCTTAAGATTGTAAGGGAGGCCTGGCTGGAGTGGCTCAGTGGTTGAGTGTTGACCTATGAACCAGGAGGTCAGGGTTTGATTCCCGGTTAGGGCACATGCCTGGGTTGTGAGCTCAATCTTCAGTAGGGGACATGCAGCAGCAGCCTATCAATGATTCTCTCTCATCATTGATGTTTCTATCTCTCTTTCCTTCTCCCTTCCTCACTGAAATCAATAAAATATATTTTAAAAAAGGATTGTAAGGGAGGAGACATGCAGTGAGACCTCCTTTTCCTCCAGATTCAGGAAGCAGCCACTTGATTCATTTTTCAGTTTTTGTGTCTGCAAAATGGAGATGTTAGTTTGTGGATTTCACCTCACACCCAGGGGCACTGGGAGGATGAATGAGCTTCTGTTTCAGATATTCAGAATGCTTTTGGTGTCCCTGATGCTGCTGCGTTGGCTCAAATAAATTCTATTCCAGCAAATGAGTGTTTTAAATCCCTGTAAACAGCAGTGAATGCCACTCTTCCACCAGGCATAGGTCTGTATTTTAACTTTAAAGAGCTATTCTAGTTAATATTTCATTCTCCGTTCCCAGCTCTGAGTGTGTCTGTACCCACAGACTGTACACAGTAGCCACATGATGCAGGGACTGGTGCCACTGCCACTGTTCACACAAGTCCCAAAGAGGTCAAGTGATATCCTGACATTACACTACTGGAAAGGACCATGATGTGGAGCAACCTGACTCCAGGCCCACACTTAAAAAGGTTAACCTACTTCCACTCTCCTCAAACAGGGCCAAGAGGGCTAGGGAAGAGCTACTCATTCTGGGTTTGTCTCATTTATCTCCATGTACTTCTGCCTCCCCAAATTGCATCCTCAGAGATTCTCAGAAGTGTTCTCTGTGTCATGATTCTATGTTCATAACAGGTCAATTCAGGAGGGACCCTAAATAATGCTATACAGCAGATCCAGGCATGTGGAGTCTATGACCCTCATTGCCTTCTTCCTTTTTTTCTTTTCTTTAATTTTTTTTTCCAATTACAGTTGGCATATATATTATATTAGTTTCAGGTATATACCCCAGTGATTAAACTTATAAAACTTAAGTGATTATTCTGAAAAATATCATAGCCACCTGACACCATGCATAGTTATTAGAATATTATTGACAAACTAGAGGCCCGATGCACGAAGATTCGTGCAAAAATGGGCCTTCCTTCCCCTAGCTGCTGGCACTGCCTTCACTCTGGCCGGCCAAAGCCGCCTTTCTGCTTTCCCATGCTGCCCAGAGGCCCTGAGCGGCTGTGGAGGTGCAGAATGCCTGTGTCATCACCATGGCGACAACACAAGCATCCCACCCTCAACCACTCAGCACCTGCTTATGCAAATTAACCCACCAACTTTGTTGTGTTAATTTGCATACTCACTCCTGATTGGCCAGTGGACGTCGCAAAGGTACCATCAATTGCATCTTTCTCTTTTATTAGTGTAGATTTCCTATGCTATACTTTATACCCCCATGACCACACTATCATTACTAATTTGTAATTCTAAATCCCTTCAACTTTTTTTACCCACCCTCCCAAAACCCATCCCATCTGGAGACCTTCAAAATGTTCTCTGTATCTATGAGTCTGTTTCTGTTCTGCTTGTTCATTTACTTTGATTTTTATATTCAATCGTTTATAGATATGTATTTATTGCCATTTTATTGTTCATATTTTTTATATCTTTTTCTTCTTAAAGAAGACCCTTTAACATTTCATTTAATACCTGTTTTGTGGTGATGAGTTCCTTTAGCTTTTCCTTGTCTGGGAAGCTCTTTATCTGACTTTCAATTCTCAATGATAGTTTTTCTGGGTAGACTAATCTTGTTTGTAGGTTCTTGCTTTTCATCATTTTGAATATTTCTTGCCATTCCCTTCTGGCCTGCAAAGTTCCTGTTGAGAAATAAGCTGACAGTCATTTGGGTGCTCCCTTGTAGGTAACTAATTGCCTTTCTCTGGCTGCTTTTAAGATTCTCTCTTTGTCTTTAACTTCTGGCATTTTAATTATGATATGTTTTTGGTGTGGGCCTCTTTGGATCCATCTTGTTTGGGACTCTCTGTGCTTTCTTTAAGCACGTAAGGGAAATTTTCTGTCATTATTTTTTTAAGTAGATTTTCAATTTCTTGTTTCCTCTCTTCTCCTTCCAGCACCCCCATGATGAGAATGTTGGTACACTTGGAGTTGTCCCAAACTATCTTCATATTTTTAGATTCCTTTTCCTTTCAGTTGTTCTGATTCGATAGTTTTTACTTCCTTATATTCCAAATTCTTGATTTGATTCTCAGTGTCCTCTACTCTACTGTTGATCCCCTATAAGTTATTCTTATTTCAGTTAGTGTATCCTTCATTTCTGACTGGTCTTTTTTTATGTTGCTGATGTTCTCACTAAGTTCTTTGAAGTGATCACTAAGTTCATTTAAGTTCTCACTAAGTTCCTTGAGCATATTTATAACCATTGTTTTGAACTCTGTATCTGGTAGTTTTCTTGCTTCCATTTCATGTAGTTATTTTTCTGGAGATTTGTTACATGTTTCTTTGTCTCCAAATTTTGGATGATTCCCTGTGTTTGTTTCTATGTATTAGGCAGAGCTGCTATGTCTCCTAGACTTGGTAGAGTTGCCTTTGTAGTAAGTATCCTGTAGGGCTCAGTGGGACAGCCTTTCCAGTCACGTGAGCTGGGCACCCAGGTGTACCCCTGTGTCAGATGTGTTCAGTGTCCTATTGTAGTTAAGCCTTGATTGATGTTGGTGTCACTGGGAGGGATTGACTCCAGGGCCAATCAGTTGCAAGGATCAACTGGGACTACAGCACAAGAGCATTTTAATTATGATGTGTCTTGGTGTGGGCCTCTGTGGGTCCAGCTAAGATGACTGCAGGTGAAAACCCTATGGAGCAGGACTTCCTTCAATTGGGCTTTAGTGCTCACCAAGTCCACCCTTTGAGTGTGTCACTGTGTCAGTGGTAGGGTTGCAATCTAACATGGTCAAAGCTAACCACTGAGTGCACTGATTCTGGGGCCTCCCATGAGGTTCAAAGTCAGCCTCCGTTTGTTCCCTGCCTGGGGATACCCAGATGAGCTACAAAGCAATCTGCAGATGGCCACTACTTGTGTTGAGCTTGGAGGTGCCCAGGAGAAGCCAACCTATGAACCAGGGCACGCTATCACTAGTGCCATGCCTGGGGCCACTTTTTGAGAAGTACAGGGCGCACTGATGCCATCTGCTGCTTGTTTGAGAGATTTTAGGAAAGTCTGAAGCATGAGACAAGAGAGGCCAGCTGTTTGGAAAAGCTGCTGGAAATGGTTTGGATAAGCCTACAAGTAGGGAGAGGCAGGGTCTCAGGGAATCACCAAAGTGGGCAAAAACTATGACCCAGGTTGATGGAGATTCAGGTATGGTGCCCCATCTGCTGGCTCTATGTTGGGGAGGGGTCGGCAAAGGAATACTGGTATCTGCCAGCACTTTTGCCTGGGAGACAGTTGCTCTTCCAGGTCTCACCAATTCCAGACAAGTTATTTCCTCTCTGAATGTCCCAGTTTCCTTTCAAGTTGCTGCCCCAGTGCTGGAGCTCAGAGAGAGTGAGTCCAAGTAAGTCCATGTGTGGGCCCTTTAAGAGTAACTGCCTGGGACTCCCACCACCTCCGTGTCTCTGTTGGTTTTTACCATAAGTTGTGGGGATTTCTCTTCCCAGCACTAGAAGCCTGCACTGGGGGCCTGGGCAAGGGACCCTTTGCTCCTCATGGAAACCTCCACAGCCAAGATATTCCTCCCAATTTTAAACCACCACACATGGGTGTGGGACCAGCTGGTTCTGAGATTCCACCCTGCATCTCAGTCACTCCTACCAATCTTGATGTGCTTCTTCTTTAATTCCTTAGTTGTAGGATTTCTATCCAGCACAATTTCAGGTGGTTCTGAATGATGGTTGTTCTGTATTTTAGTTGTAAATTTTGATGTGTTTGTGGGAGGTGGTGAGTCTCCATTTACCTATGTCACCATCTTGACTGGACCCCTGAGGGCTACCATTCTTTATCAGGCTTTTTTCCTTAGGTCTGACACCAATCCCTCTAAATTATACTAAGTTACAAATCCTGGATCTATAGTCACTGAGTCAGCTATTGTTCTCTTTTCACTGAGTCTCTATTTTCTTGCACATTTACTGGGTAACTATTTCATCTTCTCTTGAGGCTAAATATTCTAATTCTATTCTAATTCAACCTTTCTTTCCAAATCTGTTTTTCAATCTCCTTAATCTATTTCACTGTTTATACTTGGATGGCTTCCCAGTTCCCCACACTCCCTGATGAGATCTTGGGGTTGTGAGGTAAGGAGCATGGTTCTGGCTCCATGTTTAGCACTGTAATAACAGTGGTGGCCCTGTGACATGGATCCTGGTGATCTCGGCCCAGACACCCCTGGTTCCTTTATCTGACCTGTGCCCCCACCTAACAGCATGCTGTTCTCCTAATTTCAGCACTTATGCTTTCTTCAAAGGACTTGCCTTACCCTTGAAGCTTAGAATACTGGTAGTGCCTATGGGTTTGTCCTCCCTGGTATCCAGTAACCAGTTATGAAGAGGTACACATATGAAAGTCTAGCTCCCTTGCTCCAAGGCAGGGCAAACTCAGAGAGGTGTCACTTACCCTCCAGAGCCCTCTTTTGCATCAGGCTGCAGCTGCTCTCCACAGGACTTCCTGATATCCTTCCCCATATGACTTCCACTTCTTCTATTTTTTTAAATTGTTTAAAGTATTACATATAGTAGTATATATATCTCCTTTTTTCCCCCATTGACCTTCCCTCAGCCTCACCTACCCCTTGTCGCTTGCCCTCATCCCACCCCCACAGTGTCTTGTGTATATTTGTTGTGCTTATATGCATGCATACAAGTATTTTGGTTGATCTCTTTCCCCCCCTCCCCAACACTCCCCTGCTTTCCTGCTGTAAATTGACAGTATGTCTGGTGCTTTACTGCCTCTGTATCTATCTTTTTGTTCATCAGGTTATAATGTTCTTTATTTTCCATAAATGAGTGAGATCATGTGGTATTTTTCTTTCATTGCCTGGCTTATTTCACTTAACATAATGCTCTCCATCTCCATCCATGCTGCTGCAAATGGTAAGAATTACTTCTTTTTTATAGCAGCATAGTATTCCATTGTGTACATGTACCATAGTTTTCTAATACACTCATCTGTTGATGGGCATTTGGGCTGTTTCCAAATCTTAGCTATGATGAATTGTGCTGCTATGAACACAGGGGTGCATATATCCTTTCTGATTGGTGTTTCTACTTTCTTGGGATATATTCCTAGAAGTGGGATTACTGGGTCAAATGGGAGCTCCATTTTTAGTTTTTTGAGGAAACTTCATTCTGTTCTCCACAGTGGCTGCACCAGTCTGCATTCCCACCAGCAGTGCACGAGGGTTTCTTTTTATCCGCATCCTCACCAGCACTTGTCGTTTGTTGATTTGTTGATGATTGCCATTCTGACAGGTGTGAGATGGTACTGCATTGTCGTTTTGATTTGCATCTCTCAGATAATTAGTGACTTTGAGCATGTTTTCATATGTCTCTTGCCCTTCCTTCTGTCTTCTTTCAAAAAGATTCTATTTAGATCAGTTGCCCATTTTTTATTGGGTCATTTATCTTCCTTTTATTAAGTTGTATAAGTTCCCTGTAGATGTTGGAGATTAAACCTGTATCAGTGATAACACTTGCGAATATGTTCTCCCATACAGTGGGCTTTCTTGTTTTGTTGATGGTTTCTTTTGCTGTACAAAAGCTTTTTATTCTGATGTAGTCCCATTTGTTTATTTCCTCTTTAGTTTCCATTGCCCCATGAGCAGTATCAGTGAAGAAATTGCTTCGGCATATGTCTGAGATTTCTCTGCCTGTGGATTCCTCTAGTATTTTTATGGTTTCCTGTCTTATGTTTAAGTCCTTTATCCATTTTGAGTTTATTTTTGTGTATGGTGTAAGTTGGTGGTCTAGTCTCATTTATTTACATGTATCTGTCCAATTTTCCCAACACCACTTATTGAAGAGACTGTCTTGACTCCATTGTATGTTCAGGTTGTCCAGTTTGTTGGAATAGAGTTGTTCGTAGTATTTTTAAACTATCCTTTGTATTTTGGTGGGGTCTGTTGTTATTTCTCCTCTTTCATTTCTGATTTTGTTTATTTGGGTCCTCTCTCTTTGCGTCTTGGTGAGCCTGGCTAGAGGTTCATCAATCTTGTTTATCCTTTCAAAGAACCAGCTCTTGGTTTTGTTGATCTTGTGTATTGTTTTTTTGGTCTGTATGTCATTTATCTCCTCTCTGATCTTTATTATTTCCTTCCTTCTGCTTACACTGGGCTTTTCTTGTTGCTCTCTTTCTAACTCTTTGAGTTGTATGGTTAGGTAATTTATTACCATTGTTTCTTGTTTTTTGCAGTAGGCTTGTAGAGCTATGAATTTCCCTCTCAAGACTGCTTTCGTTGTGTCCCATAGATTTTGGATTGTTGTGTTTTCATTGTTGTTTGTTGCCATGATGTATTTTATTTCTTCTTTAATCTCTCTGGTAACCCAGTCATTGTTTATAGCATGCTGTTTAGTCTCCATGTGTTTGATTTTTTGGATTATTTTTATTGTAGTTGATTTCCAGTTTTATGCCACTGTGATCTGAGAAGATGCTTGATATGATTTCTATCTTCTTAAATGTGAAGAAACTTTGCCAGTGACCCAATATATGGTCTATCTTTGAAAATGACCCATGTGCACTTGAGAAGAATGTATATTCTGTGGCTTTGGGGTGAAATGTTCTCAAGATGTCAATTAATTCCATCTGGTCTAGTGAGTCATTTAGGATTGATGTTTCTTTGCTGATTTTTTTGTTTAGAGGATTTGTCCAATGGTGACAGTGGGGTATTAAAGTCTCCTACTATGATTGTATTGCTGTCAATCTCTCCCTTGATATCCTCCAGGAGGTTTTTTTTTTTCTTTTTTTTTTTATGTATTTGGGTGCTCCTGTATTGGGTGCATATATGTTTACCAGAGTTATTTCTTCTTGTTGGATTGCTCCCTTTAGTATTATGAAGTGGCCTTCCTTATCTCTTGTTATGTCCTTCACTTTGATATCTAATTTGTCAGATATAAGTATTGCTACCCCAGCTTTTTTTTTTCATTTCCATTCACCTGAAAACCTTTTTTCTATCCCTTCACCCTCAGTCTGATTATGCGGATGTTGTTTTGTGTTGTGTTGTCCCAAAGTTCCCTTAGGCTCTCCTCCTGCTTTTTTATTTTTTCTAGAAGCTGCTCTACTTGGATATTTTTTCCTACCTTGTCTTCTAGCTCACTGATGCGGTCCTCTGCTTCTTCTAGTCTACTCTTGATGCTTTCTATTGAGTTCTTTACAGCAGTGATGTCATTTTTCATTTCTTCTTGGTTCTTCTTCATTTTCTCTTGGTTCTTACACATATTATTGAATTTGTCTTCCATTCTTTTCAGCCACCTTATGACCATTTCTCTGAATTCTTTCTCTGATAGGTTGTTTGACTCCATTTTGTTTACTTCCTTTTCTGGTGATGCCTGCTTTTCTTTCATATGTGGGCTGTTTCTTTGTCTCCCCATGGTCTCTCCTCTCTGGGTGTCTGGTTATGTAGTTCTCTCTCTCCTGCATTGATTTAAAGGCACAAAATACAACACAACTAGTACAACATATAAGGCACTGAACAGAAAGGTATTCACTATATTAATAACCCCGAATAAATGTGACCACTGGAGAAAGGCAAATTATAGGATAGGAGAGAGGAGAAAAAAAGGAACGGAGTGCAAAAATGAAATTGGGAAAAGGAAAATAAAAGTAAGAGAGAAAAGAAAGAGAATAAGAAAGAAGAGGGGAACAAACTATATATATGGGGAGAAAACTCCAATAGAACCAATACCAGCAACAGGTACCTGGAGATGAATGCAAACTACAAACAACAACTAATATCAAGTGAGACGAGGGAAAACAGAAGCAAAAACAAACAAAAACAAAACAAACAAAGAAAAAATAATAAGCAAATCAATTTCACAAACAAGCATAAAAATTGATATAATCAACAATCAAGTAAATAACAAAAGGACAAAGAGAAAAAAATTTTTTGGATAGTGAAGATAGAGAAGAGAGAGATGTGTGTGGACTTGGATCAGGAGATTGGAAATTAGATATATAAGTAGTGTGAAATTTTGACAGGGGGTAAAAAGAAGGAATAGTGAAAAATCTAAAGCAGGAATAGGGTAAGAGAAACAACACGACAAAAGGGGAAAAGTGTTGGCATAAAGGTAAAGTTGAGATAGAGTAAAATGATGCTAAAGGAAAGATGAAAATAGAATGTAGAACACTAATCCCAAAGTAAAATAAAGAGAAAATAAAATGACACTTTTTAAAAAAAAAAAAAAGGTAAAATAGTAGTAGTAATAATACTGATTGGAAGTAAAAATGTAATAATTAAAAAGGTAAAATCAAGTGAGGAAAAAAGAAACAAAATAGTTAAGTAAAAAAATAGTTAAGTAAAAAACTAAAAAAAAAGTGCAGTAGTGAAGATCATTCACTTCCTCTACTGTTCTGTTTGGCACACCTGTTTCCTAGTCAGGACAGTATTGAAGTGCCCTGAGTTCCACTGCCCCTCAGTGTAGTAAGCCAGCCCTGGTTTTTAAGCAGGCAGTGCATCTTAATTTCTTGTATTCCTTTATTTGTGTTTTCACAAGAGTCAATTCGTGATTCACCCACTGGGTGGCAGTGTTTCTGGATTGACCTCTGGGTCAATAGGTCCTCTTTAGCCAGTGCTTAGATCCTGCTTTCCGTGTGGCACTCAATACCGGTTTGTGGGAGTGGGTTGCCCCAGAGCTGGTTTTCTGATGGTTATTCCCTGCTCTGATCCCCAGGTTCCAGAAAAATAACTTTCCCCTACAGTCTCTTAGGGTGTTCCCAATTGGTTGATCCTATGTATTGGGCTTAGTAATCAGAAGCAAGGATTTAAAGAGGAAAAAGAAAAAAGAAAAAAAGAAAAAAAAGAGAGAGAGAGAGCCAGTGTAAGTGTGCGAGCTCCAGGGCTGCTCTCAAGTCTGTGCAGTCTTTTTTCCCCCTTGGGTGTAAGCAGCCAGCACACTTTAAAAATTTTTAGGCTGTCCTTTTTTGTCAGATCAAAATGGGTTGCTTTTTAGAGTTCCCTTCTGTTAGCAGCTCTGAGGACCCCCTTCCACATTCACAGATCGTGCCAGCCCCTACGGCCGCGGATTTTTCTTTTTCTTTTTTTTTTAGTTTTTATTTTTTTATTATTTTTTAAAATAAATCCTTATTCGGATTATTACCATTGTTTCTCCTCCCCCCCCCATAGCTCCCCTCCACCCCGTTCCCACCCCACCTTCTGCCCTTACCTCCCCCGCCACTGTCCTCATCCATAGGTGTACAATTTTTGTCCAGTCTTTTCCTGCAACCCCCCATATCCTTTCCCCCCCTGAGAATTATCAGCCCACTCCCTTTCTATGCCCCTGATTCTATTATATTCACCAGTTTATTCTATTCATCAGGTTTGTAATTCACTTGATTTTTAGGTTCACTTGTTGATAAATATTTATTTGTTGTTCATAATTTTTATCTTTACTTTTTTATTCTTCCTCTTCTTAAAGAATACCTTTCAGCATTTCATATAATACTGGTTTGGTGGTGATGAACTCCTTTAGCTTTTTCTTATCTGTGAAGCTCTTTATCTGACCTTCAATTCTGAATGATAACTTTGCTGGGTAGAGTAATCTTGGTTGTAGGTTCTTGCTATTTATCACTTTGAAAATTTCTTGCCACTCCCATCTGGTCTGCATAGTTTCTGTTGAGAAATCAGCTGACAATCATATGGGTGCTCCCTTGTAGGTAATTAACTGTTTTTCTCTTGCTGCTTTTAATATTCTCTCTTTGTTTTTTGCTCTTGGCATTTTAATTATGATGTGTCTTGGTGTGGTCCCCTTTGGATTCCTTTTGTTTGGGGTTCTGTGCACTTCCTGGACTTGTAAGTCTATTTCTTTCACCAGGTGGGGGAAGTTTTCAGTCATTATTTCTTCAACTAGGTTTTCAGTATCTTGCTCTCTCTCTTCTTCTGGCACCCCCATAATTCTGATGTTGGTACGCTTGAAGTTGTCCCAGAGGCTTCTTACACTGTCTTCAACTTTTTGGATTTTTTTTCTTTTTTCTTTTTAGGTTGAGTGTTTTTTTCTTCTTTGTATTTCAATTCTTTGACTTGATTCTTGCGTTCCTCTAGTCTGTTGTTGGGTCTCTGTATAATATTTTTTATTTCAGTCATTGTATGTTTAATTTCTACTTGGTTCTTTTTCATATCTTCAAGGGTCTCGTTATATTTATCGGCCTTTTCTAGGATATTCTTGAAAAGCCTTATAACCGTGGTTTTGAATTCTATATCCAGTCGTTTGTTTTCCTCCATTTCTTTCATTTGTGATCTGTTTCTTTGTCGCCACATTTTCACTGCTTCCCTGAGTTGGTTGGGTAGCTTTGTGTGCTATGTTTCCTACATGGCCCAGTGGGTCAGCCTCCCAGTTACCTGAGGTGGACACTCTTGGTGCACCCCTTTGTGGACTGTGTGTACAGCCTTGTTGTAGTTAAGTCTTGATTGTTGTTGGCATCACTGGGAGGAATTGACCTCCAGGCCAGTTGGCTGTGAGGATCAGTTGCGTCTATGCTGGGAGAAGTTTGGTGCTGGAGACAGCCTTATAGGATTAGACTTGCCAAATTGCAAAAGCTTCTGTGTTCAGCTAGGATGGGGTGGAGTCTCAGGGCAAAGCAGACAGTCTTGGCTTCCTGTCAGCCCTGCCCTTGTGCGCGCGCACGCCAAGGGCCTCCAGACCTCTGCCTTCCCTGGCTCCCGAGCCTCTGCCCAATTGTCCAGATTCCCCCCGCAAGAGCATGGGTCCCCAGGGGCTTGCCTGGAACTGGGGTTCAGTGCAGTCAGGAGCTTCCAACTCCCTTCTGCTAGGGAAAGCCTGTGGCAACCTCCTCAGTCTTTGTGTGCACTGGCGCGTGGGCCTCCAGACACCCTCCCCCGGGTCTCCGAGTCTCCGAGTGCCTTTCTCTCTACCTGACAGTCCAGACTCCTCCCGTATGAGCCTGGGTCCATGGGGTTTCGCTGGGAACTGGGGTTCAGTGCAGTCAGAACTGGGGTTCAGTTCCATCGGGGGCTTCCTTCCCCCTCCTGCCAGAGAAAGTCAACCAGGATCTCAACCACCCTTCCTCTCTGCACGCACAAATATCCTTTGCCGTACCTCAACCCTTTGCAGTTCCTCCAATTCTCCATGAGCTTTTCTCTTTCCTTCTAGTTGTAGAATTTCCACTCAGCCAGTTTTTCTGTGGTTCTGGATGGTGTCTGTTCTGTCTTTTAGTTGTAGTTTTGAAATTGTTGTGCGAGGCAGCGGTTTAGGTTTCCCGCGGATTTTTCTAGGGGCAGACTTCCCCAGGTTCTCCAGCTCCCACGTGTGCATTTCTCCCTCCTGCCGGGACCAGTGACCTCACCTTATCCTAGGCAAAATCTGACCTTTCTGTGGTGGAGTGTAGAGCTCTTCTGAATCTGTGTCCTTGCACTGATTGGGGACTGGTGTTCTCAGGTTCGCAGCTGTTTGGTAGGTGCCATATTTGTAGATTCCCTGGGCTTTTCAGGCGTCCGATAACATCCACTTTCCTCTTCAAAATGTCATGGTCTCTGCATCCTAGCCGGTCGCTCCGGGAGGGAACCCAGCAGTAGTGAGGGCTGCCCGGTCAGGGGAGCCCTGTCCAGCAGTCCCCCACAGTCTCCTGGAGTATAACTGTCCCTCAAATCACCTCCAAACCCTCTCCTTGCAACCACACACTCTCCCTTTGTTTTCTCACTCACACACTATCTTGCAGTCTGCCTTCCCGTCAGCAGCCATCTTCTGTTCCAACTTCCTTCTCTTCCCATCCTCTTCTCCTACTTCTTGACTACGTCTCCTGGAACTTCTTCCATAACCAGTCACTTGCCCAGGGAGCCTCATCTCAGGGTCTGATTCTGGGAGAAACTGCCAGAGACACTTGGGTTTCAATTCTTCCTCAAGGTCCCAAACGCTCTTTGGTTAACCTCATCTGTGTGACCTCGAGTACAATGTTCACCTGCACTTATATTGGAATTTCTCACTTGAACTGGAGTTTCTGCCTGCTATAATTTCATGAGCCTCTACACTTTAGATCCATAAAGGAAGGCTGCTTTTAGGAGGCATCCTAGAGTCATGCGTAGGAGGTAGATCTCTGGGTCAATAGGCTGCTCTGTGTACACATGAGAAAGAGTAAGGTCAACCCTGGGTGAGCTACTTAATTCCTCTGGGCCTCAGGTCTAAACTGTGAATTGGAGGCAATGGTAACATTCCTTCTTCACGTTGAGAAAGTTCAATGGCATCATTCAATGTGCTTGATATCTAGAGCCTCTTGCTAGCATTCATTGTGCATTAAACACTAGTCCTTTACACTTTTCCCCTGAAGTCACAGTCCAGAGGGCATCTTGGAATATTTTTAGGAAAATTGTCTTTTAGATTGCTTATCTAAGAAGCTCTATTGCCTGGGGCTGGGAGCAGGTGAAGGGACATGTCAAGAAGATAAAGTCCTTGACATTCTACAAAGAGATGCCAGGAGCCAGGAGATGCACAGCCTATTCCTGAGGTGAAGGAGACAGATACCCATCTCCTAGGCTGTGGGGTGAGCATAAAGCATTTGGCACCTGCCTTTGCAAAGGGTCAGGGATGGTTTCAGCTCCACAAGGGAAGAGAAGCCATTCATCTTTGAAGTCAACGTTAAAAGCAAAAGTGAACCAATTTACTCTTCCCTTTGGCTTGCAAGCAAGCAATAATTTATAATTAAAGTATTTTGCCAAGAAAGGAATGTCAGAAATTTATGACACCAGTGCCTGCTTATTGGATGCTCACATATAAGAGAAAAGGACAAAACACTTAGGGAAATTAGAAGCCATTTAGAAAATAAATCCCCAGGGAGTCTATTGAATTTCAATCAGCCGAGGACAACTGTTATTTCTCTAATATATTTTCCTATCTACTTTCTTTGCTCCCAGACAGGCCATACTTCTATTGGCATGGCTGAGTCATTAGCAAGGACTTTTGAGCAGTCATGAAATCCTGCTTAGAGAAGGTAGATTCTGAATCCACAGAAAATATTCCACCCCTCAGATCAACAGATAGTCAAGAGATTCAGTTCAACCCTGGCTGGTGCAGCTCAGTTAGTTGAGTGTCGTGGGTTCAATCCCCAGGCCTGTATGTTTCTCTCTCATACATTGATACCTCTCTCTCTCTCTCTCTCTCTTTCTCTCTCCCTCTCTTCTATTTTTCTCCCCCTTTCTCTTCCTCTCTCTCTCAAATTAATAAAAACATATTATTTAATAAAAAAAAAGACTCAGTACTTAATAAGCACAAGCTATCTTCTTAGATGCTACAGAGGATATACGGATGATTATAACACAGCCTCTCCCTGGCAAGGCTTGTAATCTACGAGTAAGGAAGAGACAAAACTAAGAACATCCAAAGCAAAGGGAGAAAGTACAGTAAAAGAATTGCAAAGTAAGAGTGTAGGTGGTCAAAGAAAGGGAAATTATGTCTGAAGCTAAGAGTTGGGGGTGTGCACAGCCCCCTACCCCATGGTGGTGGATAACCTCTGACTTAGCCCCCTGATTGCCAAGGCACCTGGAAAGAGCCCCTGGGGTCACACTGCCTATCTCTCCACAAGGTGACTCTGAACCTTGGATACAGATTTGATTAAACAGTTGTTCTAAACAGTTGTTTTTAATTAAACAGTTGTTCTAAAATACTTTAAAACCATGCATGCATGCAGATATTGTGTTTAATTTTATATTCATTTAACTTTGTGATCAATTTGAATACATTTGTGATATAAACATCATTCCCAGGAAGATCCTATTTTAACACATCATGAATATAAAAATCAAGGATCTGATCAAAGCAACTGGATTTGGTGTTCAGCCTTAGTGAGGTAGTTAATTGGCTGTTGTTGCAGGAGGATTTGGAGAAAGCATGTACCAAAATTTTCCCAATCAGCCTTCAAGCTGTGACATCACATGCTGATCTTTCTGGATATAGCACAGGCTGCTAGTAATGCCTGCTTCCTCAGGCTCACTTCTTCTCATAGTCTCCCTTGGCAAAGCACTAAACAAGTAAGGGTCTCTTCTCCTAGCCCCGCCACGTTCGACATATTTAACAAAATTAATATACTTTATTATTGTCTCTAATAAAATTTCTGGTTTTAATTTCTAATTGGATGTAGTCCCATTGTGTTGCATTATTTAGAACACATCATTTGATACACTAGTATGTTTATATTCATAGGATGTTTCACTTCATTGAAAAAATATTAGGTTGATTCATTAAACTGTGCTTAATAGATTGAATTATATTACTAAACATGCAGTTAAAATAAAAATTACCTCAGAGGAGCAAGACAGCTTTCCGTCTCTGCTCCCCCTGGTGACTGCAGAGATGCCCGCATTTACTTTCTTCTGACTTTTTCTTTCCTCATGAACACATGGATTTTCACTTACTCTTATCTGAGTAGACTTCTTTCTGCGTGGATTCAAATGTGTGTTTAAGCCTTCCTTCTGGTAAATACTAAGAACTGAAACCAACATGATTTCTTGTCCCTGTGCTAAATAGTGCAAAGACTAAAGGAAAATTGAGCAAAATAAAAACAAAACAAAAACACCCAAAAAACTCCACAAAAACAAAACAAACAAACAAAAAATCCTAGCACATACAATGACAACTAGTCTGCATGCGGCAGGAAACCACCTACTCCTGGAAGGTAAGATTCAGCAAAGATGCTGCCCAGCAGGACTCACCATAACATCCTCCCGTTGCTGTGCACACCAATCCAAGGCTTTTGTCGTAAACTCTGTCCAGTTCCAAGTTTTCCTCACTTTCCAAGACCTGCCCAACAACCCCTGAGGTCAGTGCCCTTCTTAGGCGGGCCTCCCTTCCTGTGCTACCTCCTTTCCTGGAGTCCAGTGGAGGAGTTGCAGGTTGCTCAAATCAAGAGACTGAGGACTGAAACCTGCATTCAAGGTGACTCTGAACCTTGGATACAGATTTGATTCACATCAGTAGTTTCAACAAATATGAAGCCTGGGCTCTTCTCCAGAACAATTAAATCAGAAATTCTGGCTATGGAGCCCTGGGTGTTCATATTTTTTAAAGCCAACATTTGATTATTTTGTGCCTTGAGTTGAGAACCCCTGATACAGAAGGTTGGCATTTGTCAGTCAATAATTTAATCATTCACTTCATACATATTTATTGACTGTCTTATACATGCCAGGTCACTGGGCACTGGAAATAAAATATAAACAAGACCTGGTGCACAAAATTCGTGCACAGGAGGCGGGGGGGGGGGTGTCCCTCAGCCCGACCTGCACCCTCTCCAATCTGGGATCCCTCAGGGGATGTCCTCCTGATGGCTTATGCCCACTCCCCATGGTTCTTTGCTGTCTGTGGGGCCCACTTGGCTGCTCCCAGGTCGCCATGGGCGACAGTCAAGCAGGTCCTGCTGTGCGCTGTCTGCAGGGCTCGCTTGGCCACTCCCGGGTCTCCACTGGTGATGGCCAATCAGGCCCTGCTCTCAGGGGCCACCCCCCAGGACTGAAGGACTCCAGCGGGGTTGAGAGGACTGGGCGCCACCATCTTGTGGCTATGGGTGCCACCATATTTGTGTCGGAGTGATGGTTAATTTGCATATTACTCTTTTATTAGATAGGATTGGGAGAAGAAATAAAGTAATCCCATGATTAAGGTAAGTGCTTATGAAGACAATACAGACTGGGTGGTGTGCAAGGAGGTGATGGGGAGAGTGTTTCACTCTACAATGCATGGTCAGAGGAGACCTCTCTGAGGAGGTGATCTGCAGCTGGGCCCTCTCATTAGAAGGAGCAGCCACGCGAGCCTCTGAGGGACAGCATGCAGGTAGAAGAAAAGGCATGTACCAGTATGCAGACTCTAACTCAAGTGTGAGCTTGGATTATTGAAGAAAAGAAAGCTGGTCAGTGCAACTGGATTGTATTGAGCCAGGAGGAGAGTGGCCCCAGATGCAGCTGGAAGGTGAACAGGCTGGCCATGTGGTAAGGGTTTTGCATATTACTCTAAGTTCAGTGGAGGGCTTGGCAGATGTGCAGGGTCAGGGAGGGATCTCAACTGTGCAGTCCCCTGACATGACTTCTCTAACAAGAATACATGGGCTGCTGCTCAGAAAATAGATTGTAGGGAGGAGGAGAAGAAGCTGGTAAAACAGTCGTGAGGCTTCTGCTGAGTGCAAGAGTAGATATGACAACACTAAGCAGGATGGGGCAGGAGAAGTGATGGGAAGAACTGGACATGGCCGACTTTATATGGAAGCAGAGCCAAGAGAACTGCTAATGAGTTGAAAAGGGCATGAGGGAAAGAGATGAATCAGGAGTGATATATTGGTCTGATGTTGACCATCACGATGAGGAGGAACAGAGAGAAATGTGAGCACAAACCAAAGCTGAGTTCTACCTTCCTGTTCCACATCCAGGTGGAATGTCAGGGAAGCAGGTACACATAGGAGAATGCAGGTAGAGTTCACAACCAGGAATTAGAATTTGGCACGTATAGGAGTCACCATGGGTGTTTAGATGCATTGACAACTACATTGATGATGACATCACCTAGGTTGAAAATGAAGGTAGAGCACAGAAGAGGCCATGGAACCCAGTACTAGAACATATAGATATTCCCTGATGGATAGTGAAGGAGAGACCACAGCGGAGGAGGGCCAGGGGTATGCCATCCTCACAGCCAAGAGGACAGAGGGTTTCCACATACAGGTAGTGTCAAACAGCTAAGGCATTAAAGACACCCCTGAACTAGAAAGAATGCAGCTAGTCCTTCTGCCTTGCCCAACTCCTCGGGCCACATTATACTCAGGATCACACTCCAGAGTGTGATGTTCATCATGTTCCCTGGACATGAGAGGGTATAGGGCCTCCCAGAGAGTGGGTTCAGGGCAGAGGTGGGGCCAGCACACCATTTAGATGGAATGAGCAGGAAATGGCTTCTCCCTGAAATGAGGGCATCTCCTGAACTCAGCCAGATGCCTGTCCTATATAATAGCAATTGTCCCACCTAGATCTGCCTTTGGAAATTGGATTACGTGTTGGACTTTTTTCAAGATAAATATAGAGTGAGGTTGGCAGAGGATCTGGAGCAGCAGACAAAGCAGAAATGGCAGAGAATTAAGGAGTGAGCACATTAAGGAGGGGAAAAGGAGACAGTACTGAGGGTGAGGCACCGGGAGGGGGGGATGTGTGTAAGTGAGTTAGTGTGTGTAAGTATGTGTGTATGTATGTGTGAGTGCATGTGAGTATGCATGTATATGTGCATGTACATATGAGCATATATATGAGTGTGTGTTCACATGTGTCAGTGGCACTGGGTATTAGCCCAGGTGACAGGAAGGAGGTCTTTGGCCTCATACCATGAGTTCAGTCCTCAGAAGATGGAGGCCACTGATGTGTCCAGTCCTCATTATTCACCAAAAACTGCTGTGAGGCAAATTTATCCATAGTATTTTAAGCACAAATAAATTCTGGGCATGGGGGGACAGGAATGCATTGCTGGTTTTCTCTATGAACTTGCAGGATTCAAAGTAGCCTTGAAAAGCCCGAAGTTGGCACCAAATTAAGAACAAATTTAACAGGATAACCTTGGCCACCCCGTTTTGAAAGGGACAGTGATAAATTACACCGTGCAACAGAGGGTAGTAGCAAGTCAGAAGGCTACATAAATGTGCATTGCAGGAAAGAGGAACATGACACCATGGGCGTTTAACCCAAAGGGGAAGATAACAAAGAGAGCAGAACATAACTGGTTCCCAAGTGTCCTTGTCTCAGAAACTAGACCCATTCTGCCTCCGGCCGAATTAGAAGCTCTTGTGACTATAAGGAAGAACTTAACAACAGCGCCATCTGCTCCTGAGATGTGCTGTGCTCCATCCAGCACATCTGGTTCTGAAAGTGCCACCCCCTTGAGAGGGGGTCCCTTGGTGAGTGAGTGACTGAGTGAACTCAGGCCCTTTGAACTCAAAGATCTTTTGTTGCCCAAATACAGTGAGAATGCCAGAATTCTGTAAATGGCATGTGAAAATACCCTTGTAGTGGAGGTGTCTCTCTCTGTAGAATGTGGCTAATGATTGCCAACACCTGGGAGAGTGATTGCAGGGGACAATTGATGGGTAAGAAGACACTTGCTGAAGGGAAGAAGGGAAGGTTTGGTAAATGTCAGGCACCCTCAACCCCTGAAAAGTAGAGATGGGGATTTCAGTTCCATTCCAAGCACAGCAGTGAACAAAAGAAAGGGGTGACAGAGCCTGACCAGGTTTCTCTGTTTGCAGTTAAAGTTCCTTGATGGACTTCTAGGCTGTCTGACCACTCTGCTTCATACTGTCGGTGGGACGACCAACATTGTTGAGAAAGACCCAGTCTTCTGGCTCTTGGACATTTGACAGATACCGAAAAGAGGTCAGGTGGGAAACAACATTTCAGTTTGAGGCTGGTAAAAGCTGACTCAGAGAACATGGCTTGGAGCTGAGGCCAAAACAGGGCTTCCTAGATCTTGCCCACTGAAGGGAAATTTTCTGCCCAATCAGGGAAAACCAGCTGGAGCCCTGGCCCTCAGCTCACTTTCATAAGAAATAGCTAACACCCATCTGCTCTTCTGAAATTAAACTAAAATATAATATTACTTGCATGCACAAGTAATATCAAATACTTCCAAATTTCAACTAAATTTAATATCTTAATTATAATATGAAGGAGAGGTAAAAATAAGTTATGTCATCCCATATATGTTTTAATACATAGGCCTCAGGGTATGAACATATATGGTGGGGATTTGAAAGACCACTGATATGGTGGGAGCTAAAAGGAAAATCAGTCAGTCGTTGTGAAAAGTAATAACAGCCCTGCCAGTGTGGCTCAGAGGTTGAGTGTCAACCTATGAACCAGGAAGTCACAGTTCGATTCCTAGTCAGGGCACATGCCCGGGTTGCGGGCTCGATTCCCAGTGTGGAGTGTGTAGGAGGCAGCCGATCAATTATTCTCTCTCATCATTGATGTCTCTATCTCTCTCTTCCTCTCCCTTCCTCTCTGAAATCAATAAAAATATTTTTTTTTAAAATGTAGTAACAGGGTTATGTTTTTGTACTTTCTAAGAGAATGAAGGTTCCCACCTTCATTAAAGTGAGGATAACAGTTGGGCAGGTTGTGGACTGTCAGCATGGAGAAAGTGAAGCAGTGGGCCCTCATCCCCATTCATCCAACTTCCCCTGTGAATGTGCTGAGCTTGTGTGCAAGAGTAGTGAAAACAGAGTAGTGAAAACAGAATTCCTCATGTCATGGGTAGTGCCTACATGAGTCCCTGTGAGATGATCTGGGGTAAGCATGAGAATCATAGGGACAGGAAAATGTATCTCTTGTTTCTTATTCAGTTTCCACTAGTTAAAGACACCTTGGGTACCATATCCTTTGATAGGTGGCAGAAAAAATCATTTAAGTAAGTTTTCTGGTAGATGCCCGAGGAAACAGCTGTCAGAGCACAGCAAGAGCCCTTCTCAGCATTGCTGCTCTGAGTCCATATATTCTTCTAAATTCTTCTCTTCTACGTCAGGGCAGGTTCCTCCTCTAACCCTACCCTCTGTAGTAACTGTTGGGAACTTAGTCCAAATTCCTCCTTTACCTTCTGCTCACTAGTAACAGGTGTTGGGTCCCAGCCCCTCTGCCTGGGGCTGGACCTCCTTGGATGCCTGGTCTTAAATGGAGAAGCCATGAGAAGTTGTGGATGTATTGCTGAAGCCAGTAGCCATATAGCCAGCCATCAGACAAAACAGTTCTTTACAACAGTCCTATACTGGCAGCCGTACACCAGCTGGTAAATACATACCTTTCCTACACAGAAGTAGCAAAGTACCCACAGTTATTATCTGAGCAGCCTCACGCTGCCCCCTAGACTCACCGCTTCACCTTGTAGCAGTACCTAAGCTTTCTGTCTCCCCAGCTTCTCCTGTCTCCACTGTCCAGCACACTGACTGGTCTCTGTAGACTCACATAGTAACTACCTCCGAGCTTCTCTCTCAGCTCTGTCTCTTCAGTACACTTCTTCACACACTTAAGCAGACTTGCTGGTCAGTAACTTGTAAATTATTCCAGAGACAAAGAAGGCTTCATGCCAATAGTTACATCAATCATATTGGCTACAGCAAGGCACAGCATACTGTGAGATCGCTGTGACCTTGCAGCTGCTTATGGTATCTTAGTCTAGGCTCAGAGTGGTCTTGGACTTTCGGCATACTGTCAGCAAGGCCTCCACACTCTAGCCTTGACTATCTGGGGACTCGGGCATGGTTTCCACATATGATATCCTCACAACTGAGATTTTCATACTGTAGTTATGTGCACATGCTGGCACACATACATACACATGTACAAACACATTTTATGGCAGTTATAGAAATTGTTTTTTAAAACAACTTATTGATAAAATCAAGTGATATCCCTTCATTTCATGTGTCTCTGCCACATGATAACACCTGCTTCCAGGGCTACATGATGAGTCTTCAGTTGGCTCCTCACCTGGTGGCCACCTTGTAGGTGTCTCAGCCTACAGGGTAGGACAAGGAGGGGGAAGGAGGAAGGGAGGAGTGGGTTGTGTTTTTAATGACAGACACTTATCAGCTCTGTTTTAAATATAAAAAACAATGCATATCCACTTAAATTTTCTCTAGAAATGTAGAAAATCATGAGAAAAAATAAAATTTACTCAAATTCCATTGACTAGAGACACATTTAACATCTTTACAATATTTTTTGTCTTTGTATTTTTTAAACTGAATTGGACACATTTAACATCTTTACAATATTTTTTGTCTTTGTATTTTTTAAACTGAATTGGATTCATACTCTGTTTCTGTACAAAACATTTTATTATCAAAATATGCCATTTACAATTCATTGCATACTTTATTCCCAGGCTACATCATATTGTGTTATCTGATTGTATACTTTATCTATTATGCTCCTATTTTTGGACACATATCTCTTAAAGTGCTTAATGCTTATAAACAGTGTTCTTTATAAGACATTTCAAGCAAGAATTTCATTACGTTTGCCGCAGCAGTAGCTACATAGCCTTGGTATATCACCTGGAGCTCAAGGATAACATTTTTTAGCTGCTGACTAGCTGGACTGCCTCTTTTAACTATAAGGAATGTAAGCATCATAATACTTCAAATAATATTTTTGTTTGTGTGATGCCATTAAAAGTATTACAAACCACAATGAAAATAAATAAATAATATTTTTTTCAATTAACTTAAAAATTATACTTGAGATCTCTCCCAAGAAACATCGTAGAGAAATTTAAAGATTTGCTAGTTCTATCATAGATTCCCCACTGTTGGGGGTGGGCAAGTGGGGCATATAATAAAAGTTACATAACTAAGAAATGTTAAAAATAAAAACTAAGCTAGATGGTTAAGAAAGTCCTAAATGTATGTGCTGCCGAGATAGCGAATATAGTAGAGGTTGACCAGTGTCTTTGACAGGTATAGACATGTACTAGATTCCAAGGTTCTAAAATGATAGGGGATATGACACCAAAAGCATAGTCAAAAAATGAAAAAAAAAAAAATTGAACGTTATCAAAATCAAATACTTTTGTGTACCAAAGGATACTGTGAATAGAGTGAAAAGGCAACAAATCCACAGAACTGGAGAAAATATTTGCAAATCACATATCTTGTAAGAGGTTAATATCCAGAATATATAAAGAGCTCTTACAACCCAACAAGAAAACAAATAAATTGACTAAGCATGGGTTTAGAAAGACATTTCTCTAAAGATAAACAAATGGCCAATAAGAACATGTTCAACATCACTAATCATTAAGAAAGTGCAAATTAAAACCACAATGAGATATTACTTTACACCCATTAGGATGACTTTTAAACACACACACACACACACACACACAAACACACACACACACACAATAACAAATATGAGAAAGGATGTGGAGAAATTGAAATTGGAACCCTGTGCACTTCTGCTGGTAACATAAAATTTTTGTGGGGCCAGGCATCCTGTTCAGTGATAATGTGCTATGTGGGGTCCTTGGCGTGCAGGCTTCCATGTGTGGAGATCTCACACATGGAAGGTGTAAGGAAGGAAGTGGATTATACTTCCTTCAGTGTGTAAGGAAGGAAGTGGATTATACTTTCCAGGAAGTTATGTCATATCTAGGTCTTACTCCAGGTAAATCATTTTGCATCAAGCAAGTACACCTTTGAGCCTCTAAGTGAAAAAGGCAGCTCACCTGCTCCCCAGCAGTTAAGATGGTTTACAAAATGTGTCTGGATGATAATAGTAAAACTATTGACGTTGTGTTTATATCACATCTATAATCACAACGAGTTTCCCAAAGCATCCTCTGTGCATGTGATTCCATTCACATAAATTCCCCAAGAAGAAGTAGCCGTTGAAGGCACATTTGTGGTTGAGGAACTGAGGCTCAGAGAGGTCAGATCACTCATCCGAGGTTGCATAGCTGCTGTGATAGAAAAGTGCCTTGAGTCTGGAAATCCTGGCATTATATCTTCATGCTCTCTGCTCTCCAGGTGGCACCTTCTGAGTAGAACTCCTTCAGCAGGTCTGGGGACTGGGCTAAAGCATGGCTCGGAGCTTCTTTATTATTGTCCATGCCCCATGCCCAGAAAGGACAGACTATTTCTTCATTAACATGACATGAGCAGACAGCATGTGGGAGGAGAGGGGGCACAGTACTGCCAGTGTGCCCATTGCTTCAGCTCCTAACAGACGGAAGAGGCCCACTGCCCTCCCACACAACCACCTAGATGCATTCTGATGTGGGTCCTGTTTATGGAGAGGCAGCCACCATATGTTTATCCACGACAGGCTCTCTGCACAGTCAGCCTCGGATTGCAGCCCCCTGGGAGCCTGCTGTGGTGGGAAACAGCTGCCTGCTGCACTAGAAGAAGAGAGAGTAGGAAGATACTGTTCTGATTCATAGATGCAACTCTTTGACCTAAACCACATGGTAGGTGGCAAGGTACAGGCGACTAGTGGTGCCTAAACACAGGAAGAATACGACACGTTAGAACTCAGCTGTTTTCTGTACAGTCTTCCTTTGTGAATGTGTATGAGGCTTCAGCTCCACATCACTCAGGATTAAGTGTCTGCCACCCAGGTAGGAATTTTCAACTATTTTGTCCTTGTCTTCATGAATGCTATTTAGCATGTCTCTAAACCATCATAGAATGCACTTTAATGACTTCACGGTACTAATATGTCTGAGCTTGCAAGGCAGCACATTGCCTAGTTGTCAAGATGACAGGTGGGCAGAGGTGGGTGGGCTAATGGTTCTTCCTGTAGGTAAAGAGACCCATGGGTTTTTAATTAGGGACACTTACCAGATTGTCCTGGGGTAGAAACTCCTAAGAACAGGTGAGGGTTCACAGTTAGATCATTCCTGGGGATCCCGCACATTGGGAATAAAAGAGAAGCCTTTTTGATCCCTCCCAGGGAAGGGATGTTTAAACACCATGCTGTGCACATGGGCTTCCCAGATCAGCAGGCAGGAGCCTTTCTTGATGGGGGAATATGGCCTTTTCTTTCCTGTGTTGTTCTCTATGCTCTTCAGCCTAGCTCATGGGAAACACCACAAGTTTCAGACCCAACAGCACTGAGGTAGAGTCTGGGGCTCTCTGCCCAGTCAATTTATGCACACGTAGTAGGTGGCTGGGTACAGGTGACCCTACACCAGGAATATAACTATGGTACTTGAGTGCTGTTATGAGAATAATCAGGATGGCTACCAAGCTGGCAACCACATGTAAATACTCAGTACTTGTCTTATTGATAGTATATTACAGAAAAATATACAATAATAATATCTCTATTTCTAGACTCTGTGGCCACACCAAACTCTCCCTCTTGGTTAGGTGGGTAGAGAAACAAAAATACCCATTAAACGGCCTTAATTATAAATGGTGTTGCATCCAAGGGCTACATGGACTTAGGCTCAACCTCTGAAGATGTCTTCTGGACTCAGATCATGGACTCCCCCTCACACAAGTGGACTGGCCATCCTCTGGAGTCTGGGTTCCTATTCTCCTGCTGCACCATGTAACGACTTAGGGAAAAAGGAGAGAAACTTCCTGCCCCAACAACCCCCCACCACACACACACCAGCCTGAGGGACAGCTGTCCTTGCTGTTAGTCAATACCAGCATCTTTTTTTGCCCCAGAGAATTCTCTGCCACACCTTAGATCTCTTCTGGTTAACCTCCCCACCCCTGCCCAAGCACCTGTCCCTGTACTTCCACAGCACGGACTGTGACAATGGGCAAGAAGTGCTGAAGAACTCCCGAGACAAAAGCATCCAACATGATGCAGTCTTTGCCTCACTCTCACCACCAGACAGGTGAGGGGCCAGCTGGCAGGTGGTTCCGTCTAGCCTAGAAGCTCTCTCAGCTGACAACTTCAGATTCATAAACAACCAGAAAAGTGTCATTTTGTTACGCTGCTCAGTTTAGAGGAGGTATGCTCTAAATCAGCGCTTTCTGACGGGAGTGCTGCAAGAATTTTTAAAACAGGCAATATCTGACTATTTAGTCAGGAACACTGACCTCTTTTTCTCTTAGATTGACAAATTAAAAAAAATGACAACAATAAACACAACAATATCCATCTGGTATGAATGAATAAAAATTATACTTATTTTTTGGTCAGATTGGCAAAAAATATAATATAATGTTTGGTGGGCCACAGAATTTTAGTAATTAGTTTATGTGTGCCATGAGATGAGAAGGGTTGAAAATCACTGCTTGGAAGCAGTTGGTGGCTGGGACACCCGCCCCTGATGAGTTATAGCAAAATATAAGCCACTGAGAGGTACTGACTTTCTCAGATCTTTGTAAGACAATGCCAGGCATGAAAGAGATGCTCAGTTACTATTTGTTCAATGAATGAAATACTTATAACTGCTAGTATAGTCATACCAAAATGGACAATTGTAACACTCTGTCTCCCAATCTCCCCATATGCAGCAATAATATCTAAAGGACAGATGAGGTGGAGGTAAGTACCTACCCCAAGTTGCCTTATAGGACAAAGAGTCATCCCTGACTACTACCTAACATTATTATTTAACCAAAAAAATGTGGCCCCTTACAAGCCGTCACCGTGCTGCTATTTGAAGACCTACTTTGCAGGTTAGGGAGAGAATGTAGGATTTGGAAGTAACTAGAGAAGGCATAAAAGCTGAGCTTAATCACCCACAGGCTGGTGGTCAGGTACATCACATCTTATCCCCAATCACTCCTCCAGAAAATACAGACAAATGTGCACGAGGGGTTAAACATTGCCTGGCCTAAGGTAAATTCTCAGTAATTGGTAAATATTACTATTTTTTGAACTGTAGGTGGTTGCAATAAAAACTTCCCATAGCTCAGTCATCTTGATGGTGACGTGGGCAGAAAGCATTTTGTGCCAGCAACAACTTCTTTTTTTTATTTTTTATTTTTATTTATTTTTTACAGAGAGGAAGGGAGAGGGATAGAAGTTAGAAACATCCATGAGAGAGAAACATCAATCAGCTTCCTCCTGCACACCCCCTACTGGGGATGTGCCCACAACCAAGGTACATGCCCTTGACCAGAATAGAACCTGGGACCACCTTTCAGTCTGCAGGCTGATGCTCTATCCACTGAGCCAAACCAGTTAGGGCGAAGAAACTTCTTTTGGACCATGGGTTAAAGCAAAACTCTCTAATTTTTTTAATCTTAATTTCATTACAAATGTGGCATGGCTCAGGATTTTTCACTCCAGTAATTGGCTCCCAAATATTTTTCTTCCTGTATGTGGCAAATACTTATTCATAAGCACTATCTTATTTTCTTCCTGTCCAACCTGAGTTTGCTAAAGAGCATTTTATGTTACTATATTCTGCTGGCATCATTTTATCAACAAATCATTAAACATTGATTAGCCAATATAAACATTGATTATATTGAAGGTAAAATATAAACTGGAAAATGGCCAATTGGAAAATCTAGAAAGGTGCTTTCTTAAGGTATGGTTTGTAAAACTTAGCTCAGAATATAAGACTCAATTGACAAAATGGAGGAGCTGGGTTCATGTCGAAGGAAACTCTCCTCTAAGTATGCTCAAAGTCAGTGGCCTCAACTCCAAACACAGAAGAGATTTGGGAACTGGTTCATTACTACCTGCAAAACCAAATGACCTCTACAGTAGTTTGAGTCTAACTCGTATCACACATCATGGAAACATGCTTTGATTCAAATGCTGGGTAAAAAAAGTAAGGGTACAAAGTACATATGCAGGATATATGCATATGATGCACGTAGAAAACAAGTGGCCAGCTCCTGGCCAGGTGGCTCAGTTGGTTGGAACATCATCCCAAATACCAAAAGGTCACAGATTTGATTCCCAGTCATGACAACACACAGCAGGAAGTAATCTATTGATGTTTCTCCTATCTCTCTCTCTCTCTCTCTCTCTCTCTCTCTCTCTCTCTCACTTTTTCCCTTTCTAAAAATCAATAAAAACATATCCTCAGGTGAGGACTGAAAAAAAATTGGCCAAGAAGATAAGAAAAAGACTGGAAATGGATTGACATTTTTTTCCATATGCTACTGTCCATTTAAATTGCTTATTCTAGGAATTACCTGGTCCTCTACTGTGTAATTTTTAAACCAGTTATTGTTATTTTTCCTGAATGTTGTACACCTGTTTTCAATGATAAATATACTGCTGCTTTTCCACTTACATATGTCAGAAGTACTTTCCCTCTGGCTAGTTTTGTTTTTAATCTTTTTGTTTGTCCTGAAGGACAAACAAAAAGTTTTAAGTTTTTTGAAGTCATATTTGTCCCATCATTTTGTTTTTTTCCTTTTGTATTTTATGTGTTGTGTAGAGAGCTTTTCTCCACATCAAATGTATAAGCACATTCCACTAAAGCTTCTTTTACTCCCACCATCTCAAAAATGCGTGTTGGTGAGTGCTTGAGTTTGTGTTCGTAACTATCTCAGAAAATGTTTTGTTGTACTTGGCTCATTAATTAAAGAATTTAGTTTTGTATGTAGAATAAGGTATAAATCTTACTTTTTCAAAGTTTTCAATTGCTGTTGTAACACCAAGTTTAAAGCCACCCAAAGTTATTATAGCATAGTATATTACATTATGTTAATAAGTTAATTTAATTATACTATACTAGAGACCTGGTGCACGAAATTTGTGCATGGGGGTGTGTGTCCCTCAGCCCAGCCTGCACCCTCTCCAATCTAGGACCCCTCGAGGGATTTCTGATGGCAGTTGGACATCCTTCTCACAATCCAGGACTGCTGGCTCTCAACTGCTCACCTGCCTGCCTTCCTGATTGCCCCTAACTGCTTTTGCCTGCCAGCCTGGTCACCCCCTAACCACTCCTCTGCCAGTCTGATTGATGCCTAACTGCTCTCCTGCTAGCCTGTTTGCCCTTAGTTGCCCTCTCCTGCAGGTCTGGTCCCCCCCAACTGCCCTTCCCTGCAGGCCTGGTCACCCCCAACTTCCCTCCTCTGCTGGCCTGGTCACCCCTAACTGCCCTCCCCTGCAGGCTTGATCGCCCCCAACTGCCCTCCCTTGCAGGCCTGGACCCTCCCAATGGCCCTCCCCTGCTGGGCATCTTGTGGAGGCCATCTTGTGTTCACATGGGGGAAAGCCATCTTTGACCACATGGGGGCAGCCATCTTGTGTGTTGGAGTGATGGTTAATTTGCATATTACTTTTTTATTATATAGTATAGAGGCCTGGAACACGGACGGGGGCCAGCTGGTTTGCCCTGAAGGGTGTTCCCGATCAGGGTGGGGGTTCCCTTGGGGCGTGGGGCGGCCTGGTCCAGGGGCCTGTGGTGGTTTGCAGGCCAGCCATGCCCCTCCGACGACCCAAGCGGAGGCCCTGGGATCTGGGATTTATTTATCTTCTATAATTGAAACTTTGTAGCCTTGAGCGGAGCCAAGCCTCCTTCTTGCTCCATGGCCACAGACATTTTTGTTGGGATTTATTTATCTTCTATAATTGAAACTTTGTAACCTTGAGTGGAGGCCTGGGCCTGCCAGGGTGTGCGGAAAGCTTAGCTTCCTCCATTGCCAGGGAAACCCAAGCCTCCTGCTCACTCTGTGGCTGCAGCCATCTTGGTTGGGTTAATTTGCATACTCACTTCTGATTGGCTGGTGGGTGTGGCTTGTGGGTATAGCAGAGTGGTGGTTAATTTGCATAGCACTCTTTTATTAGATAGGATGTAATATTACTTAAAGTTATTATAATTCTGTAGACCAGAAGTCTAGCATGGTCTATCTCACCGGACCGAAATCAGGACATTGGTGGGTGACTCTCTCTGCTGTAGCTCTAGCAAAACATAAGTTCTCCTGCCTTTATCAGCGTTTGGAGGCATCCTCCTTCCTTGTCTCAAGGTCCTCTTCCTTTGGAAGCCAGCAAATCTCTTCGCCCTCTCCTTCCTTCAATCTTTCCATCACTGACTACAGCCAGAAAAGCTCAGCTTAAAAAGTGACCACCCACCAGGATAGTCCCAGATAATCTCTCCGTTTCAGGGTCCATAAACTCAACTATGTCTGTGAGGTCCTTTCTACACATAAGGTCATAGACCCTAGGGCGTAGGGTGTGGACATCTTTGGGGGTTATTATTCTGCTTCCCACAAAATGGAGTGAAATTCCCAAACTACAATGTATTGAACAATCTGTCCTTTCCCACTATTTCTAAATATCATGTTTGCATCACAGACAAATCTGTTCCTGAACTATCTATTTTCTCCCATTCTTTAAATGGTGTCAATACCATGCAGATTTACTGACTGTAAGTTTATAATCAGCTTTCACATGTGGTAGGGCAAGTGTCACATTATTTTAACGTTAACAATATTAACCATATTTTACTATTATTTTATTTTTTATTTTCCACATTAACTTCATAGATACTGTTAGGTTTGTACCGAAAGGAGCCAAGAGACACTGTGAGGGTTTAAGAAGTTTTATTGCATTTTCTCACAGTGGGCTGAGACCCGTGTGTTGGTGTCAGCCCCGAGGGGGTGGTTAGGTTCTCTTATTGCATATAGTGTAAAGTATGCAATATAGGGTCAAGACATGGGTGCACAAGTCAGTCAAGGGAGGAGAGTGCACAGGTTGGTCAGGCAGAGGTTCTTATCTTGCTTCTGCAGGTGTAGGCCGTCGGCCCCAAGCTATGGGAAAAGGCTTATAACAATATATATTTCAGAAAGTATGTCCAAGCAGGAGAGGTTAAGGGTAGTTCACCCTAACAGATACTTTGTCAAGTTTCATTAAAATTTATCACGAGATTATGATAGGGATTGTTTAAATTTACTGAGTAATTCAAGAGTATTTGCTTTTGTGTAGTACTGGGACTTCCCTTAAAGGAACACTGCACATCCTACAGCTATTTATTTCCTGTCATTCAGTAAAAATATATATGTATATGTGTGGGTATGGATTTGTTAGCCTACAATCTATGCATTTTTAAATTTGTTTATTGCTGTGTATTTTATCCTGTTTTTATTCCTTTGAATGCAATCTCTTTCCTTTTTTTTTTTTTTCTTTCCTGATTAATGCCAGTGAGTTGTTATTAAGCTTCCTTGTCCAAGTCCCTAATTAGTTCCAGCAGTGGGTGAGTTTATTTTATTGGAGTTTTAAAGTAGATAAATATTTGGAGTTAGAGTTTCAGAATCACACAAATTAAGGTTGTTAATCATTTTCTTTCCATTAAGTTTTGCCTTAAGGCTTTTTCACAGTCAGGAAAAAAGTCACAGTTAAATAATTTCTTTAAAGGAATTTGTATTCACCCCACTTTCAATTTATTTCAGAGAAAAGAATGGGGGGAAAAAAGGGCCTGGGAGTCTCTGTTTTTACTGTCTTTTGTACATCTTTGTACTCTCCTCACAGGTGCTGGATATAATTAGAAAATAGCATTACTTTACACAGTTATAATATCCATGTATTGTCAGTTCCTTGGTGTTTTCACACCTAATGGCCTCCCTGTACCTCAATACCGTGTAAACTGGGTTTCTACTCAGTGGCTTTAGAGCCTGCTGGCTGAATATGTTGCCTTTGCTTTCAGCAAATCTGCAAAAAGGAAAAGAGCCACATGGTCTTGAGAGGAAGGAGTAAGCCATGTTTCTTAGGAGGTTGCTGGATGTAAGGGGAGAGAGAGGTCTGTGTCTTCTGTTGACTGTGAAAAACAGACAATTTTAGAAGAGCACTTCCTGGTGGTGTTTGTGAGACTCTGTGTTCATTATTGTTTGTTCTGCTATTTCATACATGCATACATGAATATGCATGTATATGTAAATTATTAGCAATAATGTTTCAAATTTTCCTATGTTTTCTCTTGTTCTCTCTCTTTTTTTCATACCAGCCTGTCCTTATATTATTGATGCAACATCTTTATTTTTCTCATGGCTGATCTCTGATGACAAGTGTTTTTAGGTTGATTTCCTCCTACATTTAACATAGTTTCAGTGGGTCCATTTGATTAAGCTTGATTCCTCTCTCTGAGTGACTAGGTATTATGCTTCACAAATTCTGTTAAGCATGATATATTATATTTATGTAAGTAAATCTGTATATATAACTGTGATATGTGCTATTATATTTATATAAATATAGTATAATATATTTATAACTATTAATATATAAGTATACTATACTTACACATTAGACTTATCTACCATAACCAATTTTACTAATTGGTTTATTTTATTCTTGGTTTTTATATTTTTAAAAAATATTTTAAATTAATTTCAGAGATAGGAAGGGAGAAAGGGGTAGAAACATCAATGATGAGAGAGAATTATTGATTGGCTGCTTCCTGCATGCCCCCTACTGAGTATCAAGGCCGCAACTCCGGCAGGTGCCCTAACCTGGAATTGAACCATGACCTTCTGGTTTATAGGTCAATGCTCAACCACTGAACCACACTGGCCAGGATTGGTTTCTACATTTTATATTTATCTCTTCTTTCCTAGGCAGCTTCTTTTGAGGTAATCAAATTATTAGTATTTTATTATAGTGATCTGCTAAAATTTAATTTTTAGTGGTTGTTCTAGGAATTTCATTATACATTTTATTTGTACATTCTACATATAATTAACATGGTATCACTTTATAGGAAATATTCCAATATTACAAGAGAATAATTCCATTTACCTTACATAATTCATACCTTTTATTATATATTATTGTGAATATGTATAACCCATCAGTGTTATTATATTATATTTTATTTTTTATTGAATTTATTGGGGTGACATTGGTTCACAAAAACTTACATAGTTCAAGTGTACAATTTAATAAAACATTGTCTGCACACTGTATCATGTGCTCATTGCCCCAAGCAAAGTCTCTTTCTTTCTATCTTTCCCCACTTTATCTACTTCCACAGAATCTCCCCCCTTTCCCTCTGCCTAGCACCACACTGTTGTCCATGCCTATGTTATGTATATATGTTTTTTGGTTAATTCCTTACCTTCTTTAATTCAGTCCCCCAACCCTTCTCACCTCTAATAGCTGTCAGTCTATCCCATGCATCCATGCCTCTGTTTCTATTTTGTTTGTCAGTTTACATTGCTCATTAGATTTCACATATAAGTAAGATCACATGGTATTTGTCTTTCTCTGAATGGCTTAATACAGTTAGCATAATAATTTCTAGGTCCATCCATGCTGTCACAAAACGTAAGATTTCCCTCTTTTTTATGACCAAGTAGTATTCCATTATGTAAATATACCATCTTTTTTTATCCACTCATCTATTGATGGGCCCTTGGGCTATTGCCAGATCGTGGCTATTGTAAATGATGCTGCAAAGAACATAGGAATGTATATATTCTTTCAAATTAGTGTTTCGGGTTTCTTAGGATATATTCTCAGAAGTGGGATCGCTGGGACAGAAGGCAGTTCCATTTTTAATTTTTTGAAAACAACTCCTTACAGTTTTCCACAGAGCAGCACAAGTCTGCATTTCCATCAACAGTGCATGAGAATTCCCTTTTCTCCGCATCCTCGCATAATCTGTTTTGTTGATTTATTGATAACTAGAGAAACATCAATCAGTTACCTTTTGTATGTGCCTGGATCAGGGATCAAACCAGTAACCTATCTGTGCACAGGACAATGCTCAACCAACTTAGCCACTCTGGCTGGGCTAGGTGTTTTGATCATTTTCTAATAGAATTCTTTGTCTTCCTGGTTTTGAGTTGCACATATTTATATATTTTGGAAATTAACCCCTTATCAGATGTATCATTGGCAAATATGTTCTCCCATTCAGCGGGTAGCCTTTCATTTTGTTGATGGTTTCTGTTGCTGTACAAAAGTTGATATAGCCTCATTTGTTTATTTTTTCTTTTGTTTCCCTTGCCTGAGGAAATATATCAGCAAAAATGTTGCTATGAAAGATGTTTCCAATTTTACTGCCTATGTTTTCTTCTAGAATTTTTAAGGTTTCTCAACATCTATGTAAGTCTTTTAATTGTTTCTAGTCTATTTTTGTGTATGTTGTATGTTGGTGGTCAAGTTTCTTTTTTCTTTTTTTGCATGTTGCTGTCCAATTTTCATATAATTTATTGAAGAAACTGTCTTTATTGTATGATCTTGCCTCCTTTGTCAAATATTAATTGACCATAAAGGTGTGGGTTTATTTCTGGGCTCTGTTCTGTTCCATTGATCTCCATGCCTGTTCTTATGCCAGTTTCAGGCTGTTTTGGTTACAATAGCCTTGTAGTATAATTTGATATCTGGCATTGTGAACCCTCCAACACTGTTCTTCTTTCTCAACATTGCTTAGGCTATTTAGTGTTTGTTTTTTGTTGTTGTTCCATATAAATTTTTAAAATATTTTTTCTGATCTATGAAATATACTATTGCTGTTTTAATAGGAATTGCATTAGATCTATGGTTGGCCTTGGGTAGTATGAACATTTTAATGATGGTTCCATGGACACTGTATATGCTTTCACTTATCTGCATCTGCCTTAGTTTCTTTCTTCATAACATATACTTTTCTGAGTACATGTCTTTTACCTCCTTGGTTAAATTTATTCCTAGGTATCTTTTTAAAAAAAATCTTTTTGCAATAGTAAGTGGGATTGTTTCTTAATTTCCCTCTCTGATAGTTCATTATTGGTGTATAAAAGTGCCATCAATTTCTCTAGAGATTAACTTTGTATTCTGCTACTGTGTTGAATTCATTTATTAAATCTGGTAGTTTTTTTGGTGGAGTCTTTAGGGTTTTCTAGGTACAATATCATGTGATCTGCAAATAATGACAGTTTCACTTCCTCCTTTCCATTTTGAATGCCTTTGATTTCTTTTTCTTGTCTGATTGCTATGGCTAGACTTCCAGTATTATGTTGAATAAGAGTGGTGAAAATGGACATCCCTGTCTTGTTCTTGATCTTAAAGGAAACACTTTTAGTTTTTGCCCTGTAAGTATGATGTTGACTCTGGGTTTGTCACATCTGGCCTTTATTATGTTGTGGTATGATCCCTCTATTCTCACTTTGGTGAGAGTTTTTATCATAAATCAATGATGGATTTATCAAATGCTTTTTCTGCATCTATTGATATGATCATGTGTTTTTTATCATTCATTTTTGTTTATATGATGCAGCACATTTATTATTGTGCAAATATTGTATAAAACTTGCATTCCTGAAATAAAGTCTACTTTTTCATGGTGTATGATCTTTTTTCATGTATTTCTGGATCCAGTTTGCTAATATTTTGTTGAGGATTTTAGCATATATATTCATCAGGGATATTGACCTATAATATTTTTCTTTCTAGTGTTGTTATCTGCTTTTGGAAATGGGGTAATCATGTCTCCGTGCTCTCTATTTGCTTTTTCTTTAAATACCAGGAAATATATGTTTATTTATTTAGCAAAATTCCAAGGGGCTCAGTGCCTAACAAACTATAATAAATTAATCAAGTCAATATACTTGCCTTAAGTTCTTCATATAAAGCACCCTAATTATCATATTTGTTGATAGTTGGTTAATAAAAATAGTGAATCTGTATTTAAAGTCAGATGGACACATTGAAACCTACATTTTAAATAAATATTTATGCTATAGAACATATTCTTGAAGCAATCCCTGTATATAAGTTTTTCTAGGGTCTAGAAAGCCCTCCATCTAGAAGTCTAGTGTGGTGGGATGGCACAAGAACTTAGGGGTAGAGACCTGCTTCAGGCCTGGTTTTGCTACAATAAAACTATAGCCTGTCCTATGGATTGGCTTCCTGTGTGCATATGTGTATGTGTGTATGCATTTGTGTATGCATGTGTGCATGGCTAAATATGAGTGAGATCAAATATGGTGGCATATACAGGTAAGTGTTTGAACTTTCAAAATCGAATAAATGTAATTTTTTAGTTTATGCCTCAAGATTACCCCTTCAAGAAAACACTTCAGATAAGGCAATATAGGAATTTAAGCAATAAAATCCCATTGCTTTATATTCAATAGAAATACTTCAGATAAGGCAATATAGGAATTTAAGCAACCAAATCACCTTACTTTATATTCCACATGCTTTATATTCTGTGTGATTTACTAGCATGTCCTGGGTTGCCAAAACAGTCTGAGTTCATATCTGCTATTGGCATAATTATTGGAAGTACCTCTTCACTTGCAATGGTGCCTGGTTGGAGCTATTATGTAATCTCTGTGCTTATTGCAAAGTGTACCCTGTGATATTCTGATTTATAAGAAATATAGATATAGAGATATACATTTGGTCTTTATCTATGGTTTCTGGCTCACAGCTCCCAAATATCCTGGGATTTTCTAAGTAATGAGAGCAGCAAAGGGGTTTTTTGCTATGTTAGTGATGTGACTTTTGGATTCCCCTCAAGGATAGGTGCTGTTTGCTGATAGGAGCCAAACATCATGTGGTTTGGAGGATTGGAAATTTCAATTCCACCCCCTGATTTCCAGGGATGGGAAAGGGGTTTGGTGATGAATTAATCACCAATGGTCAATGACTTAGCCATTGACTAGATAGTGAAGCCTCTATAAAACCCCAAAAGGACCTGTGTTGGTTGGCCCTTTTTTGGAGAACCAGAAAGCTTCCACATGCCACCTTGCTTGGCCCCAAGCTTCATGAGGACAGAAGTGCCTTCTTTCGGGACCTCACTCCATGGAAGTCTTCATCTGGCTGTTGATTTGTATCCATTAATTTTCTTCATAATAAATAGGTTATCTAGTGAGTAAATGAGTTATCTTGAATTCTCTGAGCAGTTTTAGCAAATTAATTGAGCCTGAGGAGGGTGTTATAGGGGTCTTCAATTTATAGTCCATCGGTCAGAAGCACGTGTAGCAACTTGCCTCTGAGGGGAAGGTTGCTCTTGTGGGATTTAGCCTTTTACCTGTGGAATCTGGTTTTATCTCCAGGTAGACAGTGCCATAATTGAGTGAAATTCTAAGACACTCTTGTGGCATTGGAGAATTGTTTGTTGGTGTGGGGAAGTCTCCACACACACATTGGAATTAGGTATGGGAATCTGTTTCACACCCCACAGTGCAGCAATAGGTTCCAGTGCAAAGGACATAAATAGTTTTGGTTCAAGAATATAAAATGTTTGAATAATTTTCATGGATAAAAATTCATCTTTCATTCTTCTTTATAGAGAATTTATAGACAAGTTCAAAAGACCTGGTTATTTTGTATAGCAATGAACTCCATAAAAGGGAATAACAAGTCAGAACTTAGCATAAATATGATCACATTTACCATACCAGGGAAAACATATGACCTTGAAATTTGAAACGACTAATTTCAATGACACCTTTATCCATTCCTATAAGTTCAATTAAACTATTATACACTGTAGAGAAATACAGTGAAATATTCTCCAAAGAAGGAATGAAGGGCAGGAGTATTTTGAAGCATTTTTTTTTTTTTTTTTGTAAAATACAGGACAAAGAAGTTCTGCAAGCAAAAAGTAGTCCCAGGCAAATAGTGATGCATGAAATATATTTGTTTATACTTTATTGTCATATCTTGGAACAATAACAACAAAAGAGAAAGCAACAAAAAACAGCAGAAAATTACATCAGCAAATGCCACTAATATAATGGAAGGAGTAATGTCTCACACTCAACAGAGCCCTTTTTTTCATGTTAAAGGGGAATCTTGGTGGCCAAGGGGAATCTTTAGCTTTGGACTCAAGAGAACCTTCTTCCCCTTTCTTAACTACTCAGAAGAATCTAAACTAGTGACCTTGCCCATAAGAAAAGATTATCAGAGATAACCTCTTTTGACCTATCTATAGGGCAAGGCAAACTACTGATTACTACAGACATGATCTCCCTACAATGACCTTCTGAAGGCTTCACTTCTAAGCTCAGAATGTCATATGTACAGTATACCCATTTTTCCTTTCTGTCTTCTTTGAATCTCTTGTCCATGTGGTGTCTCTCTCTTCTATGAGGGGTTCCCATACATATGGGTGTAATTAAATTTGACCATTTTCTCTTGTTGATCTGGCTCATGTCTATTTGATTATCTGACCAGCTGAAAGCAATTGAGGGAGGAGGAAAGTTTCTCCTCTTCCCTCCCCGCCGCAAGGCCAACACCACATTTAGAAGTCCCCTTGCTGACATAACATTTAGCAGTCAGTCTCTTTGCTGTACATAGAAGTGGCTTACAACAAGCACAACTATTTATCATGAACATTTTTCATCATAAGATTAAAAATTGTTAAAACAGAATAACTTTTTGAGAAAATCTTTTTACCCATGCCTGGATATCAGACTGGAAGAAGATGGTTAACTGAAAAACAAACAAAAAAAATTAATTAGAGATGCAAATCAGTCTCCAATTTATTCATAGTGCAGCTCTGAGGAAGTCATTAGCAGTTTTGAGCCTCATTTTTCTAAATGTTTAAAGGGAATAGCACACTTAAGATCCATCACATTGCCTGGAATATAGTAGATATTGAATAAAATTCTGCTGATACATAATGATTGAGACCTAGTCAATGTTATATAGCTTTGTTGACATAAGAATGTCCAACCTGTAGGAAAAAATTTTGTAAAAATTTATTAGAGTTCATTTGAGCCAAACAGAGGATAGGCCTAGAAGCAAGATCTCAACAGACTGAGAAAATTGCTTCTCAGAGTGACAGTGTGCAGTTTCTTTTATTTATTTAGAATTAGAAAGGGAACATAACGAAGATTACATAAAGGTAGGAGAAAGCACGAAGGGGATTGAATTACAAGATAATTAACAAAATTATGTGCTCTATTGAGGGTAGTTACTCTTCTGAAGGGTCTGAAAAAGGCATTTCAAAGGTGTGTTAACCTAAATGCACGAAGACAAGGCTTGCTTAAGGCTAAGATAACCCTTTATAGAGAAGTTATAGGCCTGGGGCATGACAACACACCATGATCTGCCCAGTCAGAAATTTATGACCAAATAACCCTGTGAGGTTATGTGGCTAGATGTCTTACAAAACCCCTTTCACCGAGAGTCTCCACAACCTTCTATTTCTGGACTGAGATGAAGGCTTTACTTTCCTGCTTCCCTCAGTTGGGTTGGGGTGATTTGATTGACTTCTGGCTAATGGAATGGGAGCGGAAGCAATGTGAGGCCTTCCAGAGTGGCATATACTGTATGTTAGTATGTGTTCTGCATTCTCCTTGGAGACAAATGCTCTGGACCATGTAGCTGTAAGATAGAGGTCAACTATTCAGCCTGCATCAGAGTATGACATGACGAAAACTATTGAAATATTGGAGTTCATTTTTAGTGCAATAAAGCCTAGCCTTTGCCACCTAATATAACTATCTTGTAAGTTGTTCTGAGAATTAAAAGAGACAGCCCAAGTGCCCATCAGTGGATGAGTGGATAAGAATGCTCTGGTACATTTACATAATGGAATGCTATGCATCTGTAAAAAAAAAAAAAGAAGCTCTTACCCTTTGCTTCATGGATAGACCTGGAGATTATTATGCTAAACTAAATAAGCCAGTTAGAGAAAGACAGACACCACACAATCTCACTTGTCTCAGATCTAACCTCTTGGTCTCTTTATTCCTACCCCCACCTTTCCCAAGCCAGGTCAGGTGCTGTGCTCTGTGCTTGCACACTTTTCTGCACTTATCATAGAGTTTTTATTGTTTGGCTTCCTGATTAGTGTCCAGTTCTCCTACTGGATTGGACACTCCTTGGAGACATGATCAAATTTGTCTTCATCTTCTCACCTTAGTACCCTACAGATTCATGACCCATAGATGCAGATACATTGTGTTTACTTGAGAAGCCTAAAGCATGGGGTATCAGTGACTTGAAAGAAGGTATTTTACCTGGTTCTATTTCCCCCAAACGGGCATTATGATACTCATGTGATCAAGGACCAAAAGAAGGCTAAGAAGGTTCCAGAATTTTGTAGAGTAACTTAGTAAGAGAGGAGTGAGTAGAAGCCATGGCCCGGCCTCTCTGCCCATGGTATTTTGGTCTGTTGGACAACGTTCACTCAATGTTCCATGCTGCATGCTGAAGGGGAAGAGGCAGCATATATTTTCAATTTAAAATTCAATATTCCTATCTCTGTGATAGGTGCCTTTTCAATCCTGTATTAAATTTCAACACTCTGCACTAGAGCAGTGATGCTTTCACTCAGGATGTAGGAGTAACACCAGCACAGCCTGGCAGAAATGCATTTTCCCAGGCCCCGTTCTGGGAACCTGGCTGTGGGAGGGCCCCCGTGCAGACAGGGTATTTATGATGAATGGGAACTGCAAGAACACAGCCCCATTGTGGTCTCTGGGCCACAACTCAGAGCAGAACCCAACTCCAGAAACACTTGACATGCCTGGGTCCGAAGATGAATGTGCTTTGGCTCTAATACCCGATACAGAGAATAAATGACTGAAGCCCTTAAAACTCTAGATTCTGATAACCCTCAGCATACATCTATGGCATTAACATTTTATGGGTGCAAAAGCCTGTACACAGGCTTTCCAAGTTTGTGCTTGCACTCTTGTTTACTGCATTCACCTTCTTGGTAAAGATGATTTCCAGGGGGTGGTGAAAGGCTAAGCCCTTCTCTCTGAACCCAGCATTCTTGAATATTTTTGGTGAGGATTCAGCTCTTCTAATATTTAATGTGTGGCAGTATCATTTTTATATGTCTGTAAATATAAGAAGAGGTTATGAGTGATGGGTATTTTAAAATATGGCCCATTTCGATATCTAACCTGCTTCCTCCAAAGGACCTAATGGTGAAAACCAAGAGTCAATATGTCATGTGCTGAGCTAAATTCAAGCCCTGGCTCTGATACTTGCCAATTGTAGAAACTGGGGGAAAATGCTTCGTCTCCAATAAAAATGTATATTTGCATGAACCAGAGGCAATTCCACAGATTAGTTCACATTCCCAAGCCCAGGGAAAAGTCACAGACAGCATCTGCTAACAGTCAGTGGCACAAAGCAAGTCCTTAATGACTGTTCGTGTGACAATGAGAACAGCAAGGAAAGAATTATTCGCTCTAAGATGCGGAGATAACTTCCTGAGTCAGCCTTGCTTAGGAAGGGGCTGGAGTGCAGCTAAAGACATAACAAATTAACTATATTAGCAAGAGCAAGTGCAAATCCTTCCAAATGTGTTTCAATCAGAGTGACCTGCTGATGCATACAAATAGCTTGGGTTACATGTAGGTAAATAAAAGTGGTTCTACTTTGCATTTATATTATGCTTTAAAGCTTATGAAGCACTTTTTCATATGCCAAGAACTGATTCCAGCATGTAATAATTACAAGAGTTTTACCAAAAGGTTGGGAAGCTTGGGGAGCTCAATAGGGTTGAGTCAAATGTAGTTTACCTGTTGGAAACGGCTAAAAGGCACTTCTCCCAAACCTAAATAGGATTATTGCTAGCTGCCAGATAGCTCAGGGCATTTTATTGCCTCCTATTGGTCAAACACTTGAACAGCTGTAGGCTATTCCCCAAACTGACAATGATTCTGTAAACCATTTGAAATCTTACCCTTTGAAGTGTATATTTCCACCTTGCCTTAGGACAAATTGTGTTTAATAAAAGCACAGGTCCTTGGTCAAGGTAGGAGTCTTCTAGCTCCTTCAGCTGAAGCTCCTCTGACCTCCAATGCCTTTCAAAAGCATCTTTCATCCTTGGACTCTTTAATCATCTATGCACAGCCCCGTTCTCCAGAATGCTAAACTCTTTGTAAGGCTGGGAAAAGTACCTGGGCATTATGGTGCCCTAACGAGGGACACCAACATTCATACCTCATTTATATAAAAGCAAAGCACAGTGTGTCTTTTTTTCTCCCCAGAAAATGTAAACCCATGAACCCTGAGTAGGCCATGGGATAGCACACAACTGGCAGATGAATGGGTGAAAATGGCTGTTTCCTCTTCCTGACATCTTTGTCTGCAGAATCTCCACATCCACCAAGCCCTGACTCTCATCCCGTCACCTGTAACTTCTTCCCCACTCTCCTGGCTGGGTTTAGCCACCCTCTTTCCTGAATTTCCTCAGACCTTCATGCACAGCTCTACCTGACCTCTGATACTCGCCTTGCCTCTTTGTTGTTGTTGTTTTTTGAGTAAACTGCTGCTGCATTTTCCAAGGGAAGAGGCCTTTCTGGGCCCTGCTTCCCAGCTGAGAAGATAAGCACTATCCAGACATACAGTGAAGAAATCCAGGGATCCCTCCCTCTAGATCAATGGCTCCCAATGTGGGGCACAGGCCCCACAGAGGAGCAATTTGATTTTTAAGAGTGGCAATTCAAGAATGAGTTATTAACAGTGAATTTTTTTGCATTTCCTATGATTGTAGGGGCCTCATATACAGTATATCCTATATAATAAAAGCCTAAATATGCTAAGTGTCCAGTTGTCCGGTCAACCAATCAAAGTGTAATATGCTAATGATATGCTAAGACCGCTCAACTGGTCGCTATGATGCGCACTGACCACCAGGAGGCAGGCGCTCCAACTGGTAGTTTAGCTTGCTGCTGAGTTCCAACTGATCGGGACTGAGCAAGATAGGCTGGACATGCTCTGGAGCCCTCCTATGGTCCCTCCCCACTGGCCAACCTCCTGCGTCCCTCCCCACCTTGGTTGTGGACCTGCACCCTCTCACAATCCGGGATGCCTTGGGGGATGGCTGAGGTAAATCCTATTGTCCTCTCCACTTCCCAATGAGAGAATACCGCTGCTGGGAGAGAATAGGTCACTTCCAGGGGGTTGTACAGCTGATGTGTGCAATTCAGTATTCAAATTTAGGGCCAACTCAAGAGCCATGTCAAGAGCCCAGACTCTTAGCCATCTCCCACATGGGCTGTTAAAGATCTGGATGTTGCCAAAGACCTATATTTTCAAATAGGCATTTAAGGGGCTGATAGAGGGCTATGGATACAGAATGGGTTGGGAAAATTCCAAAGACTTGCACTGGCTAAAAGCAGACAATAAAGGAGCCTCAGAATAGAATCTCTCTCATGCCTTGGATCAAAACTAAGCAGACAAAAGGAATGGGGTCTCCTCTGAGCTGGGATGCAGGTAGATCTTGACTAGCAATGACCACAGGAGTGAACTTGGCATCCAGCTTCTGTTGGGCTGTGCAGAGCCCTCCAAAACTCTCAAGGAAATTGTTAATTAGGATGAAAACCAGAGAATTTGAGAATTTATCACCACCAGCAACACTGGTGGAGTGCTCAGTTTGTGTTAGGGGTTCACTCAGAAGCCCCCATTCCAGCCACAGACAGGTCTACATTCTCCCCATTCCCAGCATTCCATAGGTAGCTCATGCCTACATAGTGGCCAATAGTAGAAACAGAAGGGACTTCTGTGAAGATTTTGTCCAATCCTTGTATTTTGAAGATGAGTTGAAAGAAGGCACAGAGTTTAGGAAATGTCTAAGACTCTGTGCTGACCAGTAGCAGAGCTGGACTTGAATTTGGTCTTCTCACTGCCTCCCAGGACACCAAATAGTCCCTCAAGGAAGGAGGTGAAAGAGACAATTCTAGAGCTCAGCCCTAGTCCCAGTGGGTCTATTAGTAACAATGTTCTGGAAAGTAACGTGAGGTAATTGTACATCATTCTAGAATTTCAACATGGTGCATTACTAAGTGGGAAATGGAGGGTAGAGGGGAGAGGCCCCTAAATTCTTGACCCTGACACTTGTCTTCGGCAGTGGTTCTTAATCTTGATACAATATTTAAATCCCCAAACCAGAGCATTCTCTAGATCAGTGGTCGGCAAACCCATTAGTCAACAGAGCCAAATAACAACAGTACAGCGATTGAAATTTCTTTTGAGAGCCAAATTTTTTAAACTTCAACTTCTTCTAATGCCACTTCTTCAAAATAGACTTTCCCAGGCTGTGGTATTTTGTGGAAGAGCCACACTCAAGGAGCCAAAGAGCCACATGTGGCTTGCGAGCCACAGTTTGCCGACCACTACTCTAGATCTATGAAACCAGAATCTCTGGTGATGAGACACAGGTGTCAGGGAAAAGTTCTCCAGTTGATTTCTATAGGCCTCCAGGTTGAAATCACCAAGCCTCAGAGAATTTGCCTTTCCATTTCATCCCCATGCAGTGACTTGCTTTGGCCAACACATAGTGTGGAAAAACATGTTTTGGGGTGGACATCACTTTGGTGCTTTTGCTGATTCTTCATGGTCCTCTTATCCTGTTCTTATCCTGGCCAGGCAATGGGAAGGCATGAAGTTGTCATCCCAGCTAAAATGGCAGGTCGGGTTTGGCCAAGAAGACCAGAAGATGACACAATAACATTGTTGAATAAAAGTGAGTCTAATGGCTGTTGTGTGAGTTGTGCACTCACAGGCCAATGCAGATCCAAGTCAGCACATTTGGGGCAAGGCAGTTGTATACCATCAGGGTCATAGCCTGGAGTCTGGACACACCAAGAGCAATTTGTTGACAGGGGCAGTGAACAATGAACTGCTTTCAGTGTAGCTCAGGTCTGTCCGGCCTCTCTGGCTACCTCCCCTCTAGATAAAGATGCTCACCTAAGGGCAATTCTGGAACTGAACTCATACCCAGTCCTCCCAATGGTTTCTCCACAGGTATCCTAATAGCTGTGGTCTTGGCCAGGGACCTTTGTGTCTCTGGCTTCTGTTTATTCCTTTATCACCAAATACAATTTTGATTTTGCTGATCAATTCCGACTTAAAGTTCACTTTTGGTCAGTCATGTCTGAAGAAGTAGATTTCAACAGAATGACCTTAGGCTCCTTTTGCATTTATTCCCAAAAATAGATAGTTATGTTAAAATTTTAAAAACAGCCAAGAAAACCTGACAAAAAGCACAAATAATCTAGTTCTAAGACTGATAGAAAAATCTCATGCTGCACAAATTAATTATTAAACTTCTTTTTTCATACCTGAAGAGTGCATTTTAGGGCAGAATTCTTTCTGTTTCTGTCACATATAAACGTGGGCAAGGTTCTTTTTTTTTATTTTTTTTTTAATTTTTACTTACCAGGTTCTTTTTTTCCTGGTACAGACTTGAAAGATTCTCTTCTTCCTGAGTGTGATGTTTAATGTTGGTAACTGAAAGAAAAAATTGGCTTGGGTGCTATCTGGTGATCCAAATGCTTTCTGAACAAATAAATATGCAATGAGTAAAGGCTTAGGAAATGGTATTCCAGCTTTCTTCATTTGTTACTGAACAATTTGATTAATTCAGATGGATGTGTGAGTATGGACACATTTTCCTTGTCATATTTTCAGCATCCTCAATGGCATTTTCTATTCCAAACTCCGTACGTAAGTCCCATGTGAATGTGTTCATGGACGTTAGCATTGTCAGTGCTCAGGTGAGAAACTGTGGCAGACATATTGAGGTCAACCTGTATCTCATTGGCTCAGGTCTGAGTTCTCCTGCAGCTGTGATAGTTAATTCCATGTGTCCTGATAGCACCTCACCCCATGCACCTGAATGAGTCTATGTCCCTGCCTGAGGCTTTCTGCACCATTATGGCAACTTGCCTAGGCACTTTCAGGAAATCCTGGGAGTGTCAAGGATTTAATACCCCCAAGGGTATCAACCAATTAAGGATAATGACCCCAGGTTCCCTGTCCCCCAGAAAGTAAATTCTGAGGGTTTCATAGAGGGTCCTAGAAGATGGATCTTCAGTTTCTCTTACTGTAACTCTTATTAACTCACTTTTTAGTTTTCAAACTTTCATTCTCCCTCATTCTTCTTCCTTTTTAGGCTTCCTGGGACCACCTCCCAAATAAACAATTGCACCCTGATTATGTTCTCCCAGCATTTGCCTTTTGAGGGGAACCTAAACTAAGATAAAGCTTAATCTGGAACTGAGAAGAAAGGGAAGTCTTGTTAACCTATTGTGTTAGGGCCAATTGGAAAGCTCAAGGTGAAAATCCAGAGCAGAATTTATAATTAATTGATATTTTTGTTGAAGCTGGAGAAAACTGGTTAAATCCTACTTACTTCTAGCAAAGAGGCAAGAGAAAGGAAGTAAAAACTGTTCTCTCCTCAGGACTAAAGAATACACAGGGGGCTTTCAGTTTGCATGAAAGACTCAATCTAGCTGGGCTGTCTAGACAAAGGTGAGAAATTATGTGGTTCAGAAAGACCGGGTTTAACAACATCCAACTTCTAATTAATGTTCTCATTCACATAATATCTTAGAAAAAGAGCTGGAGGATGTCCATTTGTTGCTAAAAAATAAAAGTTTGCAGGTTTAACATGATAATAGTTGTTGGTAATTGATTTCAAACCCTGACAATGAGTGTGCTGGTCTGCTGGCTCCAAGGGCTTGGATGTATTTAATGCATTAGACCTTCAAGAACCTCCCACCTAGGAGGCAGCCTTACCACTTCATGCACTCATTTGGTATTGAACATGGGAGCTGTTACACCTCAGACACTGTTGGGGGCTCAGTAATTCACTATAAAATGGCCTTTTCGATGACTTTTCCAACATCACAAAATAGACCAAGGAAAGAAAGGACTATGTTCCTAAGACCAAACAAAAGAACAAGTTGATCAAATTCATATAAAGAAAAAAACAGGACAAATTGAGATATAAAACTGAAAGCAGAAGCTGGTGTTTTAAAGAAATTGAGATCTTTAAACTCACCATGATTTATAAAGTCAAAATAATTACCTAGCCTGTCTGGCTTTGCCCCAAAGGAGGCACTCATGTGTACCTGTGCTGAAGGGCAGGGCCGGTTTGTGTTTGGGCAGGGGAGGTGGTGCGGACCTCAAGAAGACGTCTTCTGGCAAATAAAATCACACCTCTGGATTTTCTAAGACAGTTCTTTTATTTAAAAAAATATATTAAATTCATTGTTAAATGTGATTTAATTAATATAATTTCACAAATATTTTGCTAATAAATGCATTCAATGCATTACTAATGAGCAAATATCTTTACTAAGTAAAAATAATCAGAGCATTTTAAAAACATTTTATTGACATACAATGTATACAGAAAGTGCACAGATCATAGATGAATGGCTTCATGAATATTCACAACACAACAGAACACAGCTATGTTACCAGCATCTGAATCCATAAATAGAACATTTATGTCCTCTTCTAGTCACTTCCCTGCTTCCTGAAAATGAGCCACTATCTTGTTTTTAAAAGCTTAAATTATTATTGCTATTATTATTATTATTTTGTTTTGCATTATGCTGTGTGCTGGTTTTTTCTTTTTAAAAAATATTTATTGTTGAAAGTATTACCTATGTCCCCTTTTCCCCCCAGTTGACCTCCTCTAGCCCACCCCAGGCCTTCACCATCCTATTGCCTGTGTCCATCTCTTCCCAACCCCCTACCTCCCCTCTCCATCTCCCCCCCCCACCTCGACCTTCACCACCTTCCTCCCCATTGCCTTCCCTCTGAGGTTTGACATTCTGTTCCATGCTTCTATGTCTCTGGATCTATTGTGTTCTTCAGTTTATTTCATTCATTAGATTTCACATATGAATTAGATCATGTGATACTTATCTTTCCCCAACTAGCATAATACTCTCCAAGTCCTTTATAAACGGAAGAATACAGCATATATTTTGGAGTCTTACAATGTGTGTTTGTTTTAATTCAAATTTTTGCTGAACATTTAATTATTTTTAACAATGGAAACCTCCCCACATTTAACAATGGAAACCTCCCCACCCCTTGAATCTGGGCTTTCTTTGGGACTTACTTTGGCCAACACATAGTGTGGAAAAAATGTTGTTGGGTTTCTGAGCCTGAGACTTAGGAGACTGGAAGTTTCTATTCTCATCCTTCAAACTCCTCTATTTCCACGTGAACAGACACAGTCTCCCCTGCTGGATGAAGACAGATGTATGGCTCAATCTCTACCCCTCAACTGACAACAAAACAACCACGAATCATGCAAATGAGATCATTCTTGATGATCTCACCCTTGGCTGAGCTGCTGCCTGACCCCAGAAGCCTGAGCAAGCCCAGCCAATGTCTGAGTCTGGTCCAGATCAGCAAAGCTTCCCAGTAGGTCCATGGATGCATGAGCAAAAATTAATGGCTGTTATTTTATGCCACTGAGTTTGGAGAGGGGGGTTTCTTGTTGAGTAAAAGCTGATGAATACAGTTGTTATGAGCAGGAAAGAGATTTTGAAGGGGAGTTTATGGCCCTAGAGGGAAGCAGCATAAACCACACTTTCCAGAACCCTGTCTCATGGCCCGAACATAACTGCAAGTGGCAGTGGTAGTGGTGGGAAATGCAGCTTTATTGTGAGTCTAAGTTTGGTAAATTATAGCCTTGTCAATACTAAATCCATTTTATGGATAAGTAAATTGAGGATCAGATAAGTAAAAAAAAAAAAAAAAAGTGCAGGATCAAATGAAAAGTAGCAGATTCAGGATTTGAACATTTCTGTTTGACCCCAAAACCTGAGCCCCTTGTCATGGTGCATACCATATGCTTTTTACCCTAGCTCAGTGGTTGGCAAACTCATTAGTCAACAGAGCCAAATACCAACAGTACAACAATTGAAATTTCTTTTGAGAGCCAAATTTTTTAAACTTAAACTTCTTCTAACGCCATGTCTTCAAAATAGACTTGCCCAGGCTGTGGTATTTTGTGGAAGAGCCACACTCAAGGGGCCAAAGAGCCCCATGTGGCTTGCAAGCCACAGTTTGCCAACCACGGCCCTAGCCGTTTCTTCTCCTCTCGGTTTCCCATTGCTGCGTGGAGAAAAACATAAATTTATCATACAACTACCTTACTACAAACGATATCAAGCAATATTATAGAGATGTTTAATAAAGTCACATTACTCAACTGACCCTTTCTTTACATTGTAATCAGAAGAATTAATGAAGATACTATTTATTATATATTGCAATTCATAAAGTTCTTTTATGAGCATCATCTTCTTGGATCTTAATAGTCCTATGAGGTTTTATTGTTATCTTATCGAACTGTTGAGAAAACTAAAGTTTAAAAAAATCCCCATATAGTACTGGTGGGGTGGGCTTGAGACTCATGCTTTTCATGTAAAAGTTTAGCCCTCTGTCCAGTAAAAGCAACAAAAAACAAACCATTGATCAAATGAGAGAGAATAAGTGGGAAGTGTCCAAAATGTTTTATGTATAGGACATAAGGAATAACATATCTAGTTGCAAAAATCTCTATATTTACTGTCTATGAACAGGGAGGGTATATGTCTTGTGAAATTGTTGTTGTTTCATCCTGTAAATGTTTTACAAGTTTAGATAAGAGAAATTTTAGAGAAATAAGCTTCAGAGAAGACTTGCTGACCAAGACGGGCCTCAGGTACATCTTAAAAGAAAAGTCAAGTCAGATGGTCAGAGAAATCAAGCCAGATGCAACAGGCAGGGATTTCATGGAGAAGCACAAGCAGTCCGCATGGTCCAGCAGGCTGGAGAGGCAGGGAGCCCTAAATCCTGGGTGTCAGAAATCTTAGTGAATAGCAGGGATGAGCCTCATTCCAGGGATAGGTTATGGCACGCTCTTATCCCATTACACAGATTCCTAATTTACCTCTGAGCAATGCAAAGGTCTCAATCTTTCTCTCTCTACAGTCTCTGTTTCTTTTTCCCCCCAATCAGACTCTGGTTTCAGCTAAACAGAAGGAAAAGGGATAGGGAAGAATGGGATTTATACTATTACATTTTATTATTACAGTTAAAACCAATTCAATAACTAGCCAATCAGTCCAACTACTAGACAGAAACAATATGGAAAATAAGCAGACCAGGCTAATAAGTGTGATGGATTAAGAATCAATGTGCTTAATAAATCCCCAGCTGCTTCTTGTGTGAAAATTCAACTGTCCCAGAAAATGAATGAATGGTTTTTACCACCAAAGCTTAGTTATTCAATTATATTAAAAAATTAGTTCTATATGTCAATGGGCATATTCTACAAAGAAAAAGAAAGCAAACTCATCACAAATAGAAAGCAATCTTCAAAAGTCAACTTATAATTGGAAATTTATTTTGGGCTACCCTTCTCTGGATATATAGTTGATGCTTACTGAATTGAATTGACAGAGATTCTGAGTATTTTGTTCAGTTGTCCATTCTTGTGGCACAGAGTTTTTCCATGTCATCTTGCAGTCAATTGAGATTAGTGATCACATAGGAAATCCACAAAAGAGGACAGAGAGAGTGGAAAGGAGAGAGTTCACAAATAAAATGAACATTTTCATGGCTGAGCAAGTTATGACTCCTTAGATCAAAATGTTCCATGCATGGAACATGAAATAAGATATAGTGTGGAGGATTTTAGGAAATAAAGAATGGAGATATCTTAAAGGCTCTGGGTGGTGGTAGACAGATGAGAATCTATTTGACATTAGGCTACTTCTCATTGATAAGAAAATAATGGAGAAATACACTCAATAATCTCTAAGGTGGAAAAAAAGAGTGTGAAAATACCATGTATATAAAATTTACAGCCAGATAAAGTATCATTCAATGGGAGAGTTAAATAAATATTTTTTAAATTTCAGATAATTTACCACTTTAAAATAATTCTCTTAAAAATATTTTTTCTTTAAAATTAGTACATCATATACTCCAGAAGGAGGACAATTAAATTCAACAATTAAAAGGGGACACAAGAGATGATAATAAAGAACACAGAAACCTCATTTCTTGGTACAATTAAAGTAATTTTTATTATAAAAAAGAAAAGCAAATAATTCTGTGATTAAACTCAACAAGCAAAACACAGAAGGGAGTTTTTTTAATTTGATAAAGGACACCTATGAGAAGCCTGTAGTATAATGGTGAAAGACTGAATGCATTGAAAAAAATGTGCAAAGGGGATCAATAGCTCAAACGTAAGAAAATAAATCCAAGTTGCTGAGAAACATATGGAAACATCCTCCACTTTACAATAATAAAAAATGATAGCCCCAATGAGATGTCATGAGATTGCTAAAAAAGAAAAGGAGTAATGAGAATTTATGTTAGCAAGTAATTCTGAGAATTAGGTGCCTTTTTGCCAATGAGACTGTACTTATGTTTACATGCACACATGCACACACACAAAACATAAACTTCTGACGATAGATGGTGGGCATTTCAGATGGAAGCAGGCAGCGGAAGATTGATACACGGTCTTCCTGGGGTGTCCTTCCTTGTCACAGCATTCCAACAGAGGGGGAGCACCGAGCATCTGCCCCATGGATGGCTTGGTTCTAGGCCAAAAGCAAACCTGCTAGGACTGTGCGCCAGAACCCAAGCATGTAGACTATTGGCAACATTGTGGTTATACTTTAGTAACAGATGCTAAAACAGGACTCATTCTGCACCAGAGTTGAATAAAGGGCCAAGTAGATAGATACAAATATAATATTGCTGGTGTTAGGTCTGATCAATAATTGAATCGATACCCTCTCCCCTGAGAACTGACCCATAGGCCACTTCACAATGGACATTTCACTTGCTAAGACCACATTCCACTTGCTAAGACCATTATCTTTCCCCTCAGGATCCACTCAGAGAATTCTCTGCCCAGAAAAAGCTCGCCTAGAGTCCTTTAAGATCTCTGACTAACAGTCCCTGGGGGTTGGCGCCATTTCACCTAATAAATTCATAATTCTTCACCCCTTTTGGCTTTGTGCGTTTATACTTCTGTGACCCTAACAGCTGATTAGTTGACTCACTGTGGTTGAGTGTTGACCTATGAACCAGGAGGTCACGGTTTGATTCCTAGTCATAGCAGATGCCCGTGTTGTGGGCTCGGGGTGGACACCAGTGTGGGGCATGTAGGAGGCAGCCGATCAATGATTCTCTCTCATCATTGATGTTTCTATCTCTCTCTCCCTCTTCCTTCCTCTCTGAAATCAATAAAAATATATTTTTTAAAGAGTACCTCATACATAAGTTGAGCTGCTCATGCAAGAAGCACACTGGTCTCCTTAGGAATTATCTAGAGGGACCTAAGACAAATGCATTTTTTGTATTTGTATTGTTCTACTTCTCACAGGAACCATACTGTTGTATTTTCTTCACCACAGTGAATTACTTTATTATTAAAATAAGCTAATAGAATAAATTAAAGATAATATAAAAAAGATTGCATTCATAAGAGTAACAAAATTATAAAATGTCAGTAATAAGTTATAAACAACATGAAAATATTACATCAATAGAACTACTAAATTTTAATGGAGAATATCAAGAGAGCCTGAAAAAATTAAGTTATTTACCATGTACTTGGGTAAAAATACTCAATATTTTTACAAGGTCATTTCTCCCAAAATTAATTTATAAATGCATTGCAATTCTAATTAAAATTGCAAAGGAAATTATCCTGACCTTTGCAAGCTAATTCTAGAACATAAATGGAAAAAAAAATGCACAAGAATATGCATAACAAATGTGGGCTTGACCTAGTAATCTACATACAAATTGGGAACTAGAATTGCTAAGCTTCACAATGAATGTGGCCTTGACCATACTAAATTACATAAGGAATGTGAACTTGACCTACAAAACTACATAATAAAGTAGTTGACTTACTAAACTTTATAATAGACATGAATACTAACCTACATATTGAATGTGGACTTGACTTTCTAAACTACACAATAACTGTGAACTTGAATACTAAACTACATAATAATGTGGTTTGACAAACTGAACTTCATAATAAAGGTGGACTTGACCTACCAAACTTCATAATGAATGTGAACATGACCTATAAAACAATGTAATGAATGTGGATTTAATATCCTAAAGCACTCAATGAATGTAACTTGGCATACTAAACTTCACAATGAATGTGGAATTGACCAACTAAACTTAATAATTAATGTGGACATGATCTACTAAACTTTATAAGGAACGTAAACTTTATCTGCTAAACTTCATAATATATATGGAATTGACCCACAAAAATTCTTAATGAATGTAAACTTGATCTGCTAAACCTCATAATAAATGTGGCCTTGACCTACTAAAAGTACATAATGAGTGTGGAACTGACCTACTAAACTACATAATAAAAGTAAATTATTAAACTTTATAATAAATATGGATTTGACCTACTAAACTTCTTAATGAATCTAGACTTGACTTACTAAACCTCATAATGAATGTAGAATTGACCTACTAACCTTCATAATGAAAGTGGACTTGACCTACTAAGTTGAATAATAAATGTAAACTTGATGTACTGAATTTCATAATAAATGTAAACTTTACCTACTAAACTACAAATTATATGGACTTGACCTACCAAACTTCATTGTAAATGTGGACTTTACCTATGAACCTGCATAATCAATGTGGAGTTGACCTACTAAACTATGTAATGAATGTGAAATTGACCTACTAACCTTTCAGTATAAATGTGAATTTTACCTACTATACTGCACAACCAATGTTGAGTTGATCTACTAAACTTTATAATGAATGTGGAATTGACCCACAAAAATTCATAATAAATGTGGATTTGAACTACTAAAGTACATAATGAGTATGGAATTAACATATTGAACTTCTTAATAAATGTGGATTTGCCTTACTAAACTTTATAATAATTGTTGGCTTGACCTACTAAAATTCATAATGAATGTAGATTGGGCCTACTAAAGTGCACAGTAAATGTGGGATTGACCTACTAAAATACATACTAAATGTGGCCTTCCGTACTAAACTACATAATGACTCCGGAGTTGACCTACTAATAATAGAGCTGGACTTAACCTACTAATCTTTATAATGAATGTGTACTTGACCTACTAAACTTAATAATGAACATGAACTTGATGTACTAAACTTCATAATCAATGTAAACTTCACTAATTAAACTACAGAATAATATAGACTCCAACTACTAAACTTCATTACAAATGTGGGCTCAGTTGGTTAGTGTCATCCTGATACACCAAGGTTGTGGTTCAATCCCCCATTAGGGCACATACAAGAGTCAGTCAATGGATGCATGAATGAGTTGAGTAACAAATTGATTTCTCTCTCTTTCCAAAAAAAAGTGAGCTTTACCTACTAAATTGGATAAGCAGTGTGGAGTTGACCCAATAAACAACATAATGAGCATAGACTTGACCTGCTAGTCTGCATAATGAAGGTGAAGTTATCCTACTAAACTACTTAATGAATGTAGACTTGACCCACTAAACTTTATATTGAAAGTGGACCTAACCTATTACACCTGATGATTAATTAGGACTTGAACTTGATCTTCTAGCATTCAGGAAAAAAAAAGGTGCTATAAATAGTTTTTCTTTTCTAGAGTCCTACTTATAACACTCATAAAAACAAATTCAAATTGTACTATACTATACAGCTAAATATAAAAACAAATGAAACATATATAACCCTATCTCTAAACTAAAGAAAATAAATCAGTAAATACAAAGTAAGAGAATGTTTATTTCTTTGTGAATAGAGAAAACTTCCTTAATATATATATGCAATACAATTGTTAGAAAAGAAAAATTTATGTTTACCTGTGTTAAAATTAATGTTTTCTCTATAATCCTAAAAGATAAGAGACCAAAAAGTCCTTGGGCTATATATCACAAATATTAATGTTCAGAACACAGTATGAAATCCTAATAATTCACATGAAGAAACAATTTCATAGCGAACAATAAAAACAATTCAGAGGAAAGAAAATAGAAAACAAATAAATCTATCAACTGAGAGTTCCCCTATAGATTGATGTATAGTTATTCAAGAAGGAATAGATCATTCTTTAAAAGAATGTTGTAGATATTTATTTATTGATATGGATAATATCTTTAAGGTAAATAGTTAAATGGAAAATAGTAAGTTGGTTATGATACCAATTATCAAAACCAGAAACCCCAAATGAATGAACCTCATATTTATCAAAAAGAATATGTGCAATGCATAGAAAAAAATGCCTAGAAGAACACTCAATAAATTGGTTAGAGTAATACATTTCTAGTTTTTTTCTTTTGTAATTTTACAAGCTTACAAATATTGCTCTTTTAAGCTCCTGAGTGTGATGAGCAGGCCTGGCGGTCAGCCACCTGCTTCTGTTTTCCTGGTACATCCATGCAAGTACCACATTTTGTCCTCATCAGGGAAGGAAGCTGAGAAGGCAGTTCCCATGCCCACCACACTGGCCAGTTCATAGCCTGGGTGCTGCATTTGCTCGCTGGGAGGTGAGCAGTGCTACTTCCCAGGCACAGCAGCCTGTTACAGTGCTCACCTGCCCGGCAATCCCACAGGCTCTTTGCTCTCGTTTTCAGCTCATCTTGTTTACAAGGAGTTCACAGGACTTTCTCTTCACAGGGATGGGGTATGTTCTCAGGCTTCATGTGGAGAGAACATAAAAGAGAATCATTTTTTCCCACTATTCTCAGACCCATGAGAATATAAACAACAAATACAATTTAATTCACTGACTCAACACACAAAACACTTTCTCTGATAGCAGGAATAAAGCCATTACCAGGCCCTTGCCAAAGTTACTAAATAATGAATAAGCATGCACTTTGGCCCAAGTTGAATAAAGACATTCATTCTTCTAGACTTCAATGAAGTATGTACTTTATGAGTGTGGGATGTTGAGTTTTCTTATTTCCTATCAACTAAAACAAAGGAGTAGAGATAGTCTCAGACTTAGGGTGCTAACCATAAGGCTTCACAGAGCACTGCAGAATTTACCATGCACTGTTGTACAACCTTGCTTTTGATTTCTAAAATGTCCTTGAGAGGTGAAAAGCTTCAGAGAAAGAAACGACAATCTCCAAACCTGTGGAGATTTGTCCAAAGTCACAGACTGTGGAAGCAACACATCAGGACAGACACCCAGCCCCTGTGGTTTTATTATTACCCCAGGGCCCCTTCTTTTGCACTGAAACGGTCTTTCGCTCCCTCCTTTTGGGTGATTGGGAGGAAGCACTAGGATCTAAGGAAGAGGAGAAAGTAATCAGGGTACTTTCCCTGTGCTATACAGCACCCAAAGCTGCCAGGCAGCCTGATATCAAGTCCAGACCTGCACCTGGGGACGGAGATGTGCTATGGCAGTGCCACCAGGAACTGCTCATGTCCCCTCTGCAGCCTCTCAGTGACCCTGAAACCATGTGGGCATCTTTGGCACCCTTTCTCCATCTCACTCCTGCTGTCAGCAATCATCTTCCCAATGGACTATCTGCACCCAAGTCCTGCCTCAAGCTCTGCTCTTTCCCCACCTATTCCCCCACCCCCACCCCAGCTGCCCTCTGAGATTCGTCAGTCTGTTCCAGGTTTCTATGTCTCTGGATCTATTTTGTTCATTGGATTTCACATATGAGCAAGATCATGTGATTCTTGTCTTTTTCTGACTGACTTAATTCTCTTAGCATAGTACTCTCCAGGTCCCTCCATGCTGTCTCAAAGGGTGAGAGATCCTTTCTTACAGCTGCATAGTATTCCATGGTGAAAATGTACCACAGCTTTTTTATTCACTCATCTGCTGATGGTCACTTGGGCTGTTTCCAGACCTTAGCTATTGTAAATTGCACTGCTATGAATATAGGGTGCATATGTTCTTTCTCATTGGAGTTTCGGGTTTCTTAGAATATATTCCTAGAAGTGGGATCACTGGGTCAAATAGCAGTTCCATTTTCGATTTTTTGAGGAAACTCCATAATGGTTTCCACAGTGGCTGCACCAGTCTGCAGTTCCACCAGCAGTGCACTAGGGTTCCCTTTTCTCCACAACCACACCAGCACTGGTTGTTTATTGATTTGTTGATTATAGCCATTTTGACAGACGTGAGCCCATGAACACAGATAATAATGTGGTGAAGGCTTGGCAGGGTAGGTGAGGGGTGGAGGGGGTCCATGGGGAAAAGTGGGAGGGGGACATCTATAATATTTTCAACAATAAAGATAAATTTTTAAGAAATAAAACACGAAGAAAAACAACTCATCAAACAGAATTGTGCTTGTATGGCTCAGCTGTTATCCTTTTCGATTCATTCAAGGTTTCAAAAGGAGGAGGTACTAACTATACAGACCCGGTGCCTGGTGTCAGCAGCAGATAGAACTTCTCACCATCCTCTCTCTGGACCTGACCTGGCACCGCACACCCAGGCAGAATGTTGTCACAGCCAGTGGTTCATCCCCTCTTGGGTGGGGAGGCCCCATGCTTGTCCTTGGTTCCTAACGGAGCTCTCCCACTTGGCTTTGAGAATGAAAATGGGCTCCTTTTGAACTAGGAGAGGCCTGGCGTGGCTGTGGTACCAATGGAGAGCATCTGGATGGGAGATGTTTGCTCCTGGTGGTAATAAGCATCATGAGAGACATTTTATCTAGGTGGATAGTTAAGTCTAGTTTACAATGAGTCCAAGATAGCTCAGAGAAGTTACAGGTCATTGGAGTCACCTAACATGTAAGAGGCAGAAGGGGACCTGCCTGGTGGCACAGGTTTGTCCTAATATGCTGCCTCCTACTGTGGGGCTTTAGCTACTTCACCTCTGCTCCGGAGTCCACAGGTAGAAGAACAAAAAATGCCTCTTGAGAACGAAAGATTCTCCAATTCCTTAAGTGTTCTCTGGGAGAAAACAGGACACTCCTTATGATGGTTCCAAGACAGGCTTTGAGGGGCAACAATGTAAAAACAAAAATAACCGTTATAGAACAGTGGCCTCAACGATACTAGTCGGTCCAATATTTTTCCAATCAGAGTGGGATACCCTGAAACAGGGTCCTGGAGGAGGAAACGGGAGGAGAACGCATACTGGGCCCATGATTTCCCCACCAGGCTCACACCTGCTAGGAAGAGGCAGAGACAATGTCATTATTTTACTGGGAGAGAACCTGTATGTCCTGAGCCACAGGGGAACAGTTCTCTAATGGGGGCCAGGGTCATAGGCAGGAAGCAGTCCAGCCCTTGCCACTGGTGGGATTTCCTGGAACCTTGGAGGAGCCTGCCAGCCAGCCGGAATTCAGTCTGCCCGTGGAACAGTTTGGTGCTTCCACAAGTGAAAGGTCCCCTTGGGTGAGGGCCTTTCTGTTCCTGGGTGTAGATACTGAGCACATCAAATGGCTGTCATGTCCTCCATCCTGGCATTCAGGTACTACATGGCTGAGCACAACTGAGTAGTTGGAGACCATGCTTTAAGACTTACGTAGTTTTAGTATTAAAGATAATGATTTTTAAAGAAGACTGCATGAGTGTATCATCAAAAGTTTTAATTCTTTCCCAACATCAGAAAATTTCTTCATTTAATGGAGAAAAAAAGTTGATGTATAAAAACATTACAAGATAACATAAAGAAAGAACTCTCCAAAGTAAATATGATCAAAAAACAGATTCGAACCCATTTGCTTTTCTCTTCCAAAGTAAAACACTCATGTCTAGCTTTAAATGTGAAATGCTTTTTATCTGAATCCAGCTGAGTTCAAGTAGATTTAGTGCAGAATCATTCCAAATTTCTGGCCCATATTTTTACCGAAAGATCCATAACCAGACATTTTTAATTACCCAGAAATGACTTCTAATTTAATAACATTAAAGAGTCATGATTTGATTTGGGATTTGACCTTTGAGTCAAATTATCTATCATTAAACTAGACATTTGTTCCTTTGTTAAATAATGCAAGTACTATTATCCTTTTCAGGTGCAATAATTGTTTCTTTTGATGATAAGCTGATATACTTTATTCTATATTTTAAAATTATAATAAAACTTCAATGTTTGCTTATTTTAAAATTTTGCCTATCATTTGTGCTCACTTAAGCTGGATAACCATTCAATGATATGTATTGAGAAACCTAAAAAAATTTACAACATAAAAAAAATAAAACTTTAATTTTTAAAAAGAATATAAAGAGGCTGGGAAGTGAGAGAATCAGTCTCAATCCTTCTCAATAACTGGGATCTCTAGCTGATATATGCTGGACATTATAACTTAAGTATCATAAATTTTAGTTGTACAAGACCCCTCTAGTTACAACATAAAGACTCTATTGGGAGACAAAAGTTGGGTCAGAGAGAAGGTGGGAAATGTTTTGGTCAAGATCCCAGTAGGAAAGAATCCCATTGGCCAAACCCACCGGCAGCCAGGGGGCAAAAATTGTACAGATTGGCCTTCCAGGATGAATAGATGGAGAAGGTGCAAACAATAGTGCTGTGAAGGCGGGGTGGGGGTGGGGGGCAAGGAGGGGGGTGTCAAGAGCTGGGTGGAGGGGGTGAATGGGAGGAAAAAAGGGAGAAATCTGTAATACTTTCAACAATTATATATATATATGTATATATACATATATATATATAATTTTTAAGTTAATTTGCATAAACTACCTTGCCACAGCCATATTCCTAGGACCCCCTTCTGAGAGAGTCTGGATAGACATCAGAACTCTCATCTTAGAGTTTATTTTGGTCTCTGTGTCTGTCTTGTTTAAAGACCCCCATTTTCCCCAATCACTCAGAGTCTAAAGTGAGATGAACTGGCTTTAAGCCCCTCCAAGTTGGCTACCAGCCTGCCTTCTCAGCATGAGTGTCCATCATGCCTTTTAGTCCACAACACATCGCTTTCCCTGTATTTTGTACATTCACTCACCTCCAAGCCTTGTCCATCAGCTACTTCTCTCTGGAATGCTTCTCCTCCCATTACCAAGTTTACATCCTGTTGACAAAGCCTCCTGTAATTTCCCAGCTGAAATTCTTTATTTTTCATTCACCAGAAGGACTATTGTCTGGAACCAGTGGTGTCAAGTTGCCAAATGTCTGACAACTAGTTCTCCAGCTGGGGAGTGGAATTGCTGATCTGTAATGTTTGGCAATTTCTCTCACCCTGGCCAATTTTAAGTTGCCAACAGTGTAACAGTGGTTTCACAGAATTCCTGAAAAATGAACAGCTGACTCTCACCAGACTTCCACACACCACTGCTTGGCACACACCCCTAGTGATTTAATTCCCATGGGGTGTGGTCTGGCAGGGAGGTTTTACAAAGCTCCCAGGTGGTACCACTGCGTAGCCATGGTGAGAATCTCTGCCATATGAGTCCCAGCTGCTGCATGTTAACATCTCTGGGAGTTTAAGACGTTCCAATCCCACCCCACACTCCCAGAGATTATGATTTACCGGCCTCAGGGTTCCAAGTTTGAATATTTCTTTCTTTCTTTCTTTTTTTAAATTGATTTCAGAGAAGAAGGGAAAGGGAGAGAGAGATAGAAACATCAATGATGAGAGAGAATCAGTGATTGGCTGACTCCTGCATGCCTCATACTGGGGATCAAGCCCACCACCTTGACAGGTGCCCTTGACTGGAATTGAACACCAGACCCATCAGTATTGGTGCCCCTGGGTGGGCGTCCATTAATGCCAGGGTTCTTGTTCCAGCATTATGAAGGGGTGCAGCAATCTGGAGAAAGGAGCTGCGCGTAGATTCAATAAGGAGTTCAAAGACGAAAGATAGTTTTGAAAGGCATTGGTGGTCAGAGGAGCTTCAGCTAAAGGAGCTAAAGACTGTTCTTGACTCAGGACACTTTGCTTTTTATTAACACAATTTGTCCTAAGGCAAGGTGGAGATAATACACTTCAAAGGGTAGGGTTTCAAAGGGTAGGGTTTCCAGAAGCATTGTCAGATTGGGGAATAGCCTACAACTGTTCAGGTGTTTGGCCAACAGGAGGCAATAACATGTAGATTAAGATGCCCTGAGCTGTCTGGCAGCAAACGATTATCCTGTTCAGGTTTGGGGGAGATGATTTTTAGCCATTCCAACAGATGATTACATATGTGGCTCAGCCCTTGTTGAGTCCCCAAGTCTCATCAACCTTTTGATGAAACTCTTATAATTATGACATGCTGGAATTGGTTGCCGGCATGTCAGTCCACAGGACAATGCTCTACCCACTGAGTCAAACCAGCCAGGGCTTGAGTTTGAATATTTTCCACCACTTCCCAGGTGATGCTGTCTGTGGTCAGGGCTGAGCGAGAGCCAATGCCACAGTAAGTGCCTGTCATCTCTGTTACTAGTGTCTTCCTTCTTTTGTAGTTGGTTATGCATGGGTCTCATTGAAACAGGAATTTTAGGAGGATATAGGCAGATTTAGGGAATTTTTAGAATTGGGGTCCATGGAAAAAATCATAGGGTTACAGATTGGGAGAAAATACTAGTACATCTCCATAACACAAGGAAGCCAGATGCAGGGAGCAGCAACAGTGACATTTATATAAGACAAGGGAGCTGGAAGTAGCCAAAAAGGTCTATATTTACAAAATAAAAAAGAAGGAAGAAAGCCCAGAAAGAAAAGAACAATGAGGTTGAGAATCCAAGATGGTGGCATAGGTAAACACCTAAACTGCTGCCTCGCACAACAATTTCAAAACTTACAACTAAAAGACAAAATGTCTATCACCCAGAACCACGGGAAAGCTGGCTGAGTGGAAGTTCTACAACTAGAAGGAAAGAGAAAAGAGCATTGAGACGTGCACAAGCACTGAAAAGCTGAGGTACAGAGGTGTGGGATCTGGGCTGGCGGCAGGCGTTGATTTTTTCAACCCAAAGGGGAGACAAGCCCCCGATTACTCTGAAATACAGTTTCTGGGGAGATGCGGGGGACCCAAACTCCTATGGGGAGAAGCTGGATTGTCTGCCACCAGGTCAGAAAGTGAGGGGGGCCTGCTTGCAGAGCTGCACGCAAGAATAATTGTTTACTGCGCTGGGGCATGGGACGCAGTCAGAGACACGGAGCTGGCTAACTAGCAGCCATCGCTGTTTGCCACGCCCTAGCCTAGTGACACCCCGAGACCCCTCCCCACACAACCTACAAACCCACCCAAGCTCCAAGCAGCAGTTTTAGCATAAGAAAGGCCTGCCCTATCGCAGCTTAACCTAACAAACTTGCAGACTGGATCAGACAGCTCCAAAACCTCCAAACCCTAAGCAAAGAGGAGAAAACTGTAGCTCTCGCTGTAGCTCCTGCTGGGTGGACTCAGACAATAGCTGACCTGCACCCCATTGGAGATCCAGAAGCCAGTATACCTAGTGGTCAGTGTGAGAAACCAGATTTCAACTCCTCACATCCATAAGTGACACATTCAAGAAGCAGACTCAGCGAGCACCAAAGCCCCACTGAAACAAGTCCTGCACCATAAGTGTGTTTCCAGCACAGCAGTTCTTATAGACACAGCGAGTCCTCACAGCCGATTGGCCTGGAGGTCAATTCCTCCCAGTGTACCAACAGCAATTAAGGCTTAACTACACCAAGACTTTGCACTCAGCCCACAAAGGGGTGTACCAAAAGCGTCCACATCAGGTGATTGGGGAGGCTGAGCTACTGCCCCCTATAGGTCACCTACCACACAAAGCCACTCCACCAACACAGGGAAGCAGCCAAAATGCGGAAACAAAGAAACATGTCACAAATGAAAGAAACGGAGGAAAGCAAACTACTGGACGACATAGAGTTCAGAACCACATTTATAAGGTTACTCAAGAATCTTCTAAAAACTGCCGAGAAACTTGATGACACTTCTGAGGAGCTTAGTGAGACCTTCAAGGACCTTAATGAGAATGCCAAAAAAATGGAAAAGGACCAGTCAGAAATGAAGCATACACTATCTAAAATAAAGAATATACAGAAACTCAACTGTAGATCAACGTACCCCAAGAATCAAACCAAAGATCTGAAATATGAGGAAACAAAAAACACCCAACCAGAAAAACAAAAAGAAAAAAGAATCCAAAAATATGAAGATAGTGTAAGGAGCCTCTGGGACAACTTCAAGCATACCAACATCCGAATTTTTGGGGTGCCAGAAGAAGAGAGAGAGCAAAATACGGAAAACCTATTAGAAGAAATAATGACAGAAAACTTTCCCTACCTGGTGAAAGAAATAGACTTACAAGTCCAAGAAGTGCACAGAACCCCATACAAGAGGAATCCAAAGAGGACCACACCAAGACACATCATAATTAAAATGCCAAGGGCAAAAGACAAAGAGAGAATCTTGAAAGCAGCAAGAGAAAAAAGGTTAGTTACCTACAAGGGAGTACCCATACGACTGTCAGATGATTTCTCAGCAGAAAATATGCAGGCCAGAAGGGAGTGGCAAGAAATATTCAAAATGATGAACAGCAAAAACCTACAACCAAGATTACTCTACCCAGCAAAGCTATCATTCAGAGTTGAAGGTCAGATAAAGAGCTTCACAGACAAGAAAAAGCTAAAGGAGTTCATCGCCACCAAACCAGGATTACATGAAATGCTGAAGGGTATTCTTTAAGAAGAGGAAGAAGAAGAAAAAGGTAAAGATAAAAATTATGAACAACAAAATGACATCAAATACATACCTACCAACAAGTAAATCTAAAAATCAAGTAAATAGAAAATCTGAAGAACAGAAGGGACTGGTGAATATAATAGAATCAGGGACATAGAAAGGGAGTGGACTGACAATTCTCAGGGGGAAGCGGGTGTGAGTGGTGCAGGAAGAGATTGGACAAAAATCTTACTCCTATGGATGAAGACAGTGGCGGTGGGTAAGGGCATGGGGTATGGTAGGATGGGGAATCAGGTGGAGGGGAGCTATAGGGGGAAAACAAAAAGAGGAACACCTGTAATCTGAACAATAAAGATTTATTTAAAAAAAAAAAAAGAAAAGAACAATGAGGGAGGAGGGTATCACATGTCCCATGTGGTTGATCTTTGAGTTCAGGAGTTGCTATAGTGACCAAATAAAAAAGGGGATAGTGGCCAATCAGAGGGGTTATCAGGACACAGGAACTACAGCCTTTATAAACCATGGAAACAGGAAGTCAGTGGGAGCCTTCCCCCCTTCTCACATGGGGGTCCATTCTCTGGGACTCTTTCCCTCTCCCCACGTGAGAGTCTGTACTTGTCTTCAATAAATCTCCACCTTTGCTATACTACACTCTGTCCATGGATTCATTCTTCGACTCCGGCAGACAAAGAATCCAAGTTCCAGTCCAAAAATTCAATATCATCATCTTCTCTGTCAGATTATAAATGCCTGAATCATTTGCCCCCGAGGGTTTCAGAAATGAATTAAAAATAACACTAAAAATTTATTTAAAAATGGGTCACATTGTATGCAAAATTTATTTAAAAATTAGTTGCATTTGCTGAATGAGTGAAGTAACACAGCTGTTACCCTGCTCTCCAAAGGCCCGGCCATGGTCCCACACAGCCATCACCCTCACTGACTCAGGAATCGCAGGAGTAAGGGACATCAGCTCAGGAGCTCTCTTTGTAGACCTCCTTCCTGCCCTACGGAATCCCCTACATTCCACACCTGACTTCAGCCTATGGGGTCTACTTTGCCAAAGACTTGGGAGTAAATGTCACCTGATAAGGCTCCAGGAATGTGGGAAAGTCCTGCCTCTCTTCTGGCAGAGATGAAGGTTATTCACACTGGCTTCTCTGCACTTGATGCTCAAGCCCACACTTCGCCCCTTCGTGCACAGCTAAAGCATCTAGCCACTGGACAGCATCTCCAGGTAAGTCACTGTTTCGTCAGTTCTCTGTCACTACCTATTGTGTGCAAACCCTGCTCAGTGAAGTCTGGTCAGTTTGAAGGGGTAAAAGTTGGAGCAGAAATGAGGGGGTGGTATCCATTTTCCTGGGAAGCTGACATGACAGAAATGGGGGGTTGCCCAAGATGTTTATAATTGACTAGGAGCACTGTGCACGAATCCTTATGCCAGTAGCTTTTTGTAGGGCCTGGACACTCTGTGCCCGTTGCCCAGAGGCTCTCCATGGTCCAGAGGCCCATCTGCGCCCTGGCCTGGCCAGAGGCCCATCCATGGCTGGGCGTGGAACACTTGCCTCGTCGTCAGGGAGATGAAGCAAGCATTCCGCCAGGCTGCTCACGCTGCCCGCTCTCAATGGCTGCCCCCACCCTGGGACTGGGGGACTCCGGCAGGACTGAGAGGACTGGGCACCTCCATCTTGTGTCTATGGGTGCTGCCATCTTTGTGATGGAGTGATAGTTAATTTGCATATTGCCCTTTTATTAGACAGGATTGTGCAATCCTTTAATTGAGCAGCTTTGACTCTGAGTAATAATAATGTCTTCTTTTGTTCTACTTATTGTATTAACTAATTGCTCTTCCCTCAGTTATAGTGTGGCAATGTTTTCTTTCTTCGCAGTTTCTGAGCCCTTTAGATCTGTTTAAAATCCAGGTTAGAGAGGGAAGTTTCAGGCACCCTGGTCAGAATGTATATAGGTTTTCCCCAGGGACATTTCTCAGAGGATCTTGTAGATGGAAAAAAAAGGCCACATGCTAACTTGACAAGCTCAGGGAAGGCCTGCACACAGTTTTGCAAATTCAAAGACCTAAAGTAACCACAAAGGATGGTCTATTATTAAAACTTTAACTAAAAGCAGTTTATAGTGGGTAGTCATGTCCTAGCTAGCATCTTCCCTGACAAAGGTCAATCTTTACCTTAACTGAGCCTATTGTCTTTTTGCATCTAAGATAACATCCTTGTGAAATTCAGGGTAACTTGTAACTTCCCTCTTTCTGGACTCCTCAGGGCACAACCAAGTGCACCTGGGTGCCAGGACAGAGACCATAAATTCCTTTATTGTCATTGTTATCATGTCAATTGTTGACTGTTAACTATCCTGCACCCACCTAAGTAAAAGAAGTGTGTGTCATCATTTTACTTTTATTTAATCCCAGAGGTCCCCACCCCCTTTTGCTTTCTCCTGCCTCTGTAATCTATCACCAATGGATTTCCTGTAAACCACTTACATCTCCTTCTTTGATTGTAATGTATAAAACAAGGTGAAGAACTGCCATTCTCAGGAGCATTATCCCAATCTGTTGAGATTCTGCTTCTTGGCAATTGTGACAGTTTGGCTCAAATAAACTCACAAAAATTCTTTACAGGATTGAATGTTTTTATGTGAACAATCTGAAGAGAGAGACCAACATTTCTGATGACCTGCTCTTTGCTAAGCAGCATCCAGGTCTTAATTTCACTTCTGCTGTGAGTTAGGTAGAGTTATCTCCATTTAATTGAAACAAAACAAAACAACACAAAAAACTGAGGCTCATAAAATTAGTATAATAAGTTCCTGAGGCCACATTTACACCCAGGTTACTCAGGTTTCTCTGGCTTCCAGACCTCTACTACACACCAGTGCTTGACATAAGGCAGTGTAAATGACCTGAGGACCCAGAGCAGTTTTTGTTCTTTTTTTTTTTTTTTTTAATTTCTCACTGTGGCTCTTGGGCATACAGCAAAGCCACCTGCTGTGGTTATTTTGTAAGCAAGCAGATTACCCTGGCTTCATATTCAGTACTCTGGACTCAGGAAACTATATTTCCCATAAGCAGTCATCTCCTTTTTTCCCCTTGAACTTTCCATTTTTAAAACTACTGGCTTAGAGAATATTTGCAAGCTAAATCTTCACTGAAGCTTACCAAAATTGATTAGATCTCACAATGGGATTCATTTTGAGTTAAACCAAAATGAATGCATCCTCTGAGCTAGTCAAAGAATCATGTTTGCTCACAATTGAACCGAAAACAATTTCAACAACCCAATCAAGAACAAGTGCAGTCTCATGTTCATTGCCATAAAATGCAATGAGCTTGGGAAATAGAAAGAAAAGGGAGGGGACCCAAGTTTTCCCCCAGCTCTTATAAGAAAGGAAGTGCTTGGGGTGGCGTCTGCACCCCAGAGCTGCTTTCAACAAGCATCCAGGTGATGAGGAAACTAAACACAGGCAGAGAAGCGAGTAAAGCGGCAATAATGCTACTTTAAAGGTTTTGTCAACCGGCAGTTGTAGTTTGAGAATGTGCTCCATCAAACATCCCTTAGATGCTGGAGGCTCTGTTTGAAACCAAGAATCCCTTTTTGGTTTTGAGATCCAGAGGCTGACTCTAACATCAGGATGATTCTCTTTAAAGGGTGAATTGTGCAGTTTCATTTACAAAGGCATTTGTGGATTGCGAATGAAAATTCATAATCATAACAGCTTCTATGTGCTAGCAGGAGGTCTTGAATTGGTTCCCATGAGAGGCTAGGTTGGAAAAATGCTTAATGTCTCACGGAAGGGCAGAATTTTTGTGTGTGATAGGCTGAGAGCCCTTCCCACCTCTGGAGCACGTAGGGCTGTTGGAAATAGAAATGGTTTCATGAAGAAGTGAAGAAGGAGGTGCCCACGATGGCCCTGACACCCGTGCACTATTCAGAAATACGAGAGCTCTCTCTGGGACGATCCTCCTAGGAATGTGACTGGAGAAGAAATATGAGGTGGTAGGAGAAAGGCTTGTGGCAGCCATGCCCATATGTGCTGAGCCATGTTCCTGCTGACCATTCAAAATTATTTGTATATTTTCAGAAAACAACCCCAAGACCAGATGGATTCCTGCAACAGAGAGGAATTGACAGGAGTGCTCCAACCACGGAGACAAGAGGAAAAAACAGTCCAGAGATGGAAGACGCTGACAACGCCTTGCCATGGGAGCAGTCAGCAGCTGTGCACCGCTGCAGGTTACCTAGGACCAAACCAGAGAGGGTCGGACCTGCATTGCCACCATGTGCCCACCATCCAGATATCACTGCTGACATGTACACATAAGGAACTGTTGGACACTGAAATTGGGACTCAAACATTTTTTTGTTTTGTCTTGTTTTGTTATTATATGTTTATTTCCAGTCTGCAAAGGCAAAACTTTTTAAAGGAAAGAAATGGTGGGAAAAAGATACAGAGGCAAAGAAGCATTGAACAGACTGTCAAACTACATTGGGAAGACAGGGGTGGTTGGGCGAGGAGGGCTGTAAGAGACCAACCGAAGGACTTGTACGCATGCATATAAGCACAACCAATGGATATAAGACACTGGGGTGGGGGGGGGGGGAGGGTGGGCAGGTGAAGGCATGTCCTGGGGGGTAGGGGTGGTCGGGGGGAGATCAAAGGGGAAAAAAAAAAGGAGACATATGTACTACTATTTGTAATACTTAAAACAATAAAAATAGAATAAAATTAAAAAAAAAAATTATTTGCTTTGCAGTCTCTTCTCTCACTCCAATTCATGCCTTATGTGAAATATGGGTATTCCAATTTGTCAGGCTCCTGTGGATAACTTTCAACAATTCCAGGAAGCTTAGAGGTCAGGTCCATTGCACACAACTTCTCACAGTGAAATCAAGCTTCAGATTAAACTCTCCCATGCGGGCAAACTTGTTTTAATATTGGGGGAGCGGGGGGGGGGGGGGGGAAGGACCGTGTAACCTGCACTCTGCCTGGTATGAACTGTTTCCTCCAAAGTAAAGATAGGGCTGTGGCATGAAAGTCAGTGCGCTCAGCTCACATTGCCATGGAGGCAGGTGGTGGGTCGCTAATAATTTGGGTGGAATTCTGCACACAGGTACTAGGCTCTAGATTCTTTATTTTTCCTTTGAAATTTATTTTTCTTATCAACAATATCACAGATATCCCCCATTCTCCCCCTCTTTGCCACCCTCCACCAGGCTATGAATATATTCATATAAGTTTTTTGGTTAGTCTCCTCCTGCCCACCCACCTTCCCTCTATGATCTGACAGTCTGATCCATGCATCCATGCCTCTGGACCTATTTTGTTTGTCAGTTTATTTTGTTCATTAGTTCCACCAGAATATAACCTCCATGGTACCATTGTACCAGGTACACCTTGTATGAGAGGTTCTCCTCCACCAATGTCAGTTGAAGGAATACATGATGGCTAGTACTGTGGAAAGAGCCCTGTCAGCCATGTAATGTTTTACCATCACTCATCCTCACTGGGTCTTACTTATCTCATCAACCAAATGTACATGTGGACTAATTGCTCTTCAAATTTTCTTCTAATCCTGATCTTTATTGAAGCAAGCCAAGAGTCCTGTGTCAGCCATCTCTAAATTGCATACCTTGCCGGGTTTAGCTTACTTTTTGGACAATATTTCATAGCACATGGGTGGGACATTGTGGTGTTTGTCATTGAAACAATATATGTTCCATTCACCATTGGCCACTGGCCTTTAAAGTCCCAGGGTAAAGGGAAAACACTGGCTGCCCATGACATTTAGGATATCAGGCCCACAGTGATGTGACAGCACAGTAAAAATGTGGGTTAAGATTGGCCGACAGAAACATCTTTTCATCAATATTATTAACTCATCTTCCACCTTTATCCCCTCCCTAAAGTGAATGAGCTCAGTTCAGCAGGCCTCTCAGGGGAGAGACCGTATATAACCCACTCTGGGGTCTTCATCTTCTCTAATATTCAAAGTGAGCTACATGTTTCCTTTGGGCTTTGGTGATCCCATGTTACCTACTTTTTATATATCAGAAGAATTGGCTTTACAGTACAAAATGAGTAATTACAGAAACAAATGTTGAAGTGTCCATTTATTAACTGCAGCAGGTCTGCATAAGAGGACTCTGGATATTCATGGTGATGGAAAACAATCTAGTTCTAAAGTGATTTAGTTGAGGTCATTGCAAGACCTTTATGATCAACAGGAAGGTCACTTACAAAGATGTGGCTGCCAAAAGGCAAACAATTCCAGCCCTGTAGCCCCACTTATTCAAGACAGAACATTGTGATGTTATATACTGTGAAATTTGGGCAAGTCTCACTGAGGCTCAGAATGTGGAGAGTTACAGGGGTACGATTAAAACTTTCGCTTTCCTGAGACAGTTGTAAGGCTTAAATTAAATAACGCATGCAACATATAACACAGTGCCTGGAATAAAGTGACCATCTAATAATCATTAAGCCTTGTGGCTGGTGACTGGTGGATTCACAAGTGTCCTGCTCAGTTTTTCTGAATATGATGGGCCTGCGTCTCTGTGACATCAGGTCTGTACATGACCCTACCTTGTTAACCCTTGACAGAGGTGAAAAAAGGAGTACCATTCCGAGGAGTGTGGGGTTGTGGCACATGGGTAGGATGGAGACAGATGTCCTGGTAGATATATCTGGAGAAGTGGATACCTAAGAAAGAATTGGGGTGAATAAAGGACATAAGCCAACCCCAGATACTGCCATAGCTTTGAGTGTCTTTTGGAGATGATAGAGATGAAATTTACTACACATTTTAGAAAAGAAAAGATTTTCCTCTGAGAGTCAATGAATAAATCCAGCACAACATGGATGACATTAGAAAGATGCATGTAACACTGGTCATTTTGATCTGGCATCTAGAAGGGTTCAGCAATCTGGAGAAGGGCTGTGCATACATTAATAAAGAGTCCAGAAATTAAACATAATTTTAGAAGGCATTTAGGGAGTCAGAGAAGACTTAGGTAAAAGGAACTAAGTTCTCCTTGTCTCAGGACCCCTTGCTTTTTATTAACACAATTTGTCCTAAGGCAAGGTGGAGATATACACATCAAAGGGTAGGGTTAGGTACAGAATCCATTGTCAGATTGGAAGAATTTGCCTATGACTGTTCAGGTGTTTGGCCAGTAGGAGGCAATAACATGTAAATTAAGATGCCTTGAGCTGTCTGGCAGCAAGCAACCATTTTATGCATCCTTTTCAGGGGAAATGCCCTCAGCCATCTCCAACAGGTGATAACATATGTGACAGCCCTTGTTGAGTCCCTAAGTTCCATCAACCTTTCAATGAAACTCTTGCAATCATGACATGCTGTAATTGGCTTCCAGCACTCATGCGCTCTTTATAAAAAGGTAGCAAGATATTGGTCCCATGTCAGTGCAACATTTGACTCAGCATATCAATAAAGATTTAAATAAATTATGTTAATCAGTAAAGTAAGGGATGGATTGGTCACCAGAAAATACGTAAACATTTGGAACAAAATGAGTAATTACAGAAACAAATGTTTAAGTGTCCATTTATTAACTGCAGCAGGTCTGCATAAGAGGACTCTGGATATTCATTCTTCTTGAATGATCCAAATAACCCTTTTTTCTGAGTTCCTATATCTTGAGTAGCCTTCACATGATGATTCTGTTTCTTTCTCACCTATGAGAACAGAATGAACTAGGGATGCCAGGGAGAGCTATCTGATCAACCTGAGTAGTACATTTTTCATTATAGTTTTCTGAGTAGAATTCTTGTTTATAAATCTACTAGAGGCCTGGTGCATGAAATTCATACACTTTGGCGGGGGGGGGGGGGGGGAGAGGTTGTCCCTCAGCCTGGATTGCGAGAGGGCACAGGCCAGGCTGAGGGACCCCACCAGTGCACAATCGGGGCCAGGGAGGGATGTGGGAGGTTGGCCAGTCAGGGAGGGACCATGGGAAGGCTCCAGGGCATGTCTGGCCCATCTTGCTCAGCCCCGATCAGCAGGACCCCAGCAGCAAGCTAACCTACAGGTTGGAGCATCTGCACCCTAGTGGTCAGTGCATGTTATAGCGAGCAGTTGAGTGGCCTTAGCATATCATTAGCATATTACATTTTGATTGGTTGAATGACTGACCAGACTCTTAGCATATTAGGCTTTTATTATATAGGATATCTTGTGAGCTTGGCAAGTGTGGATCTGTCCTTATGGGCAGGTTTACACTGTAAGAGCTGATAGGATCAGATTTCTGATGCTACAAAGCACAGTGAAATGCCATTTGACAGACATTTTGGCAGCATATGGGATAGGAAAGGCAAATTAGTCCCACTTTTATTCAAATTACAGATCAATGAAAAGGTCCCTCACAGATGCTCAAACCATAGCCTAGAACCATTATGGAAAATCTACAATAAAAAATTCTCACTTTGTTATGTCTTATAGGGTGCAGATTCTTCATTCCAGTACACTAACTAGACTGTCATAAATACTTGGTCCCACCCCAATGCCACAACATCTGTAAAAAAGCAGCTAAGTAATCTTGTTTAAGAAGAATAAATAAAAAGCTTTCAATCTATAAATCACATGGAAGTCTGGCAGGGCAGAGCATACCCAAACTAAAAGTAAAAGCATAAATTACTCTTTTGGAGGTGGCATACCAATGTTGTAATCTTTCAGATATAAATTTTCCTCAGTACCACATAGCCACTACATCATTGAGGAGCTCAAGGCAACACCCAGGGAGCTGCTTTTCAGAGTGTATGGGGAGCTACCTTCCCAGCCCCGGCCCATGGAGCTGCAGAAACCCAGAGCTGGGAATGGTTTATTCATCAGGAAAAAGTTGGCAGATTCTATACATGGTGGTGGTAGAGTTGGTGGCTGATGTGGAGCACAGTGAGATCAGCAGTAAAGGTGGGCCCAAGTATTTAAAAAATACTTATGTAGGTGACTGAAAATGTTTTCAAAAAAAGGAACCTAAGAGTATTGTTGATTCTTTCTTCTTCCAGATGCTTGTCTTGGCAAGATTTAATCTCAGAAAATCTAGGTTTAAGTTTCCCTAAAGCAGACAATCAGCCCTGGTGGAAGCCAGATGCTGGGACAGCCAAAACCAAGACTCTTGAGTTTGTGTGTGTGGAGACCCACTTTTTGCATGAAGAACCAGGCCGAACTGGCTCTTTTGTTTATGTTCTATGGGGCTTGGTAATCTTTTGAGGTGCTTTACTTTAAGGATTTTCTAGTCCTGCATAAAGTTATTCCCTGCACCCCGCCAATCAAGCATGTCTCAGGGGAGGAAGGGACAGGGGTAGAGAAATTTCAGCCTGAGAGATTTTCTGCACCTGTGGGGGATTTATCAGTGCTGGTGAAGGAGGGGAAGGGAGAGGAATTTTGTGGTGGGAGCAACATACCTTGGAAACAATAGGGAGGAAAGAGAATCTTTTCTCAATGAAGGAAAAATCTTTCTAGGCTGAGAGGGAAGGAAAAGCCGTGTAATAGGCAGGAGACTTCTCACTCTGAACAGGAGGGTGGGGGGAAGCAGAGCAGGGTCCTGGCATCCTGGGAGGTGATGTGTGACCTCAGAGAGATGTGTCTAGGAGAATACAACACTGAGGACTGCACAGAAGATCCCTGTAACTCCTGTAGCAATGGGCAAAGGCAGGGCATGAAACCTTAAGTAAAAACTGAGCAGGTAGGTAATGGATGGCCAAGGACCTCTCCCTACACATGGACTCCTTCCAGCCATTTTGTAATGCAAGATCCTAGAAACATGGCACATTCTTCTTGGTGGAACTTTGAGATTAAATTAGGTGCCTTTCCTGCCAAACAAGTGGGATGGGATCCAAAATCCAAATTAAGTTAGAGATAGTAGATTGATAGCCCCTTATCTAAAGCGTCCAAGAATTCACCTTTTTTTTTTTTTTTAATAATTCACATTCTTTAATTTAGGAAGAAAACTTCTCTTTCTGTGTGTCTCCCCTCTGCCCTCTCCAACAGGTAGGAAGGGATAAGGATTGATGCCAAGGTGGCCTGACTTGAGTGGATCCCAGGGGCTACAGCCAGATGCAGGAGTGGTGTTTCTCCTATGAAAGAAGTGAGGTATTTAGTCAGGGACCTATAAAGGTTCAGTACTATATCAGAGTTTGCTCCAGATGGTTCAAATGAAGACACTTTAATGAAATAATAATTGAGAGGTGAGGAGCAGGGCCATGGAACTAAAGCACATGTGGTGAAGGCACTTTGAGCGTGGGTAACATATAAGCTGTAGAGAAAAGTTATCTGGTGGGAAATGTTGCAGATGACTCAGTTACTACCAGGACATGTTGCTAAAAAGGGGTGTATTAGGGAAGAAACACCCCATCTCTCACTATTCCTGCCTCTCATTTTCTGCTGAAGTCAGACTCAACTGGAAACTCAACTTAAAAACCCACTGGTGACAGACAGCCTCCTGGTCCACAGGTACTTTATATCTCCTGGGCTATAAAGCAGGGCAGAGACAGCTGTGGAATGAGTCTGGGTAGAAAACAAACAAACAAAAAAAAATGATGAAGCAGGTGCTAAGGACTAAGGCAAGGTGCACAGTCTAAGCCAAAATTTTTGGTGCCTGTGGTTAGTTCAGGGAAAGAAGCCAATTCATGGAACCAAAATGGTGCTCCACAAAGCTGGAGAGCAGATGAATCCAAGGGGAATCTGGACATCTTCCAGGGTTTCAGGGAGCTCTAATCCTAGACTTGGCTTGTGGGATGTCATTCCACTCGCAGGGTTGTCAGTGTATTTCCAGGGAAGTCGGACATTTGGTTTCTCTTATGTGTTGCATTCACAGTAGTTGTATTTAATATGCTGAACAACCACTCATGTCACACAGAGACAAAGACCTCCAGTCCTTGTCTTTGTGCTCAGCTGAGCTGGGGTTCATCTCTTGTACTTGATAGCTCAGCTTTTTATAAAAAAAAATATATTTTTTTCTAAATATTTTTTCAGGGCAAAACCATAGATTTTATCCATTAAAAAAATCTTTATTGTTGGAAGTATGACATATGTCTCCTTTTTTCTCCCATTGACCCCTTCTAGTCCATGTCTGCCCCCCACCTCAGGCCTTTACCACCCTATTTCTGTGTCCATGGGTTATGCATACATGCATACAAGTTATTTGGTTGATCTCTTCTCACCCTCCCCAGCCTTCCCTCTGAGATTCAACAGTCTATTCCATGCTTCTATGTCTCTTGACATGTAACAGTATGAGTTTCAGGTATCCTACTTAATAAAGAGGGGATATGCTAATTGACTGCCCTACCCTCAAAGATGGCAGTGCCCACAGCCAATAAGGAGGGAATATGCTAATTGACTGCCATGCCCTCAAAGATGGTGGCACCCACAGCCACAAGATGGCAGTGCCCAGTCCCTTCAGCCCTGCCGGGGCCTTGCTACATGCCTGCCTCGAGAGTCCCCCAGTCCCCTCAGCCCCCCAGCCTCCAAGGGCCACCCGAGGCTCAGGTAACCAGGGCCGGCCAAGGCTTGTGCTGGCAGTGACAGCAGCAGAGATGTGATGGGGGCATCGCCTTCCCCTGATCTCCACGTCACCTCCCGCCCCTGAGGGATCCTGGGCTGTGAGAGGGGGCAGGCTGGGCTGAGGGACCCTCCCTTCCAGTGCATGAATTTTCATGTACCAGGCCTCTAGTATAACATAATGATTCCATATTTGTATATCCTGTGAAATGATCACCATAACAAATCTAGTTAACATCTATCATCATACATAATTACAAGTTTTATTGTTTTTTTCTTGTGATGAGAACTACTAAGATCTACTCTCTTAGTTCTCAACTTTCTGGTAAGTGGGAATGTTGAAAATCATTTCCAGAAAGTCTTTATAATGCAAATAATATATAGACCAAAAGTTGTTCTAGCCAAAAAAATAAATGAATAATAATAATAATATCCTATAAAGCACTTCAGCCAAAAGTAAAAAAAGTTTAATCCTGACATTTATTACCCATGCAACATCAAATTTTATTGAAATAATAACTAGAATGAGAGATTAGCACAGGAGAGAAGAGTAGAATGAGAGCAGAACAATCCTAGAATGCAGTCCCCTGCATCAAAGAAGGACCCTGCTCTGATCCTCCACCATGTGGCCAGAAACTGAGGGCCAAGGAGACACACCCCTTAGGAGGCCTCCTCCTACCAAAAAAATACATGCCAAGTTCCTGGACAGAAATGCTCTCCCCAAATGACCCTGAACTTTTTCCTGTGGGCTGTGCGGGCAGCTAAGAGTGAAAAATATTAGCTGTGGATCTGAAAAAGAGCTAAACAGGTGACATGGGAATTTGGAACCACGATATCAGAAATCCAGTGGAGAAGAAAAAGCATGTGAAATTAAGCTCTAAATTTTTTCAGGCCAAACATTTCTCTCCTGCCACAGCTCTTCTAGTTCATCCACTTACCTAAGATAAGGGGGCAGAGTAGTGCTGAGGGCAGGGTCCTTTGAGAATGGGTCTATGAGCATCATGGCAAAGTAAAGAGTTTGTTCAGTGACTGGCTCTTTCTAGGAAAAACCAGGGTGTTAGACTAAGAAGACAGCATGGGAGTGGAAAACAAAACCAGGGTTTCTTTAACAGAGCTTTGAAATTTGAAAGGAGCAAGCAGGAAAGCTGTGCTGGGTCTGAGATAAGAGTTCCTTTTTGGATTCTAGGGAGTCTGTTGGCAGTGAGATAGTGTCTAAAGGAGGGAGATTTCAAAAATTTGTGAGCAAACTGCTGAAATATCCTCAAGATATTACAGAGAAACCTGCTTCCCACTGCATCTGGGTATATGAAAAGTTGTATGCATACCTCTCTCACAGTAGCTCCCCCTTCAGATTTGCTCAGTGTAAAACTCAGTTTCATCTGCTCTAGTTCTAATCCCATGGCTCCTGTCTTGCCTCAGAAGAGGAGGCTTAGACCCAAACGTGTTCCAAAAGGAGCTGATGATTCTGAGCAGCCTGGAAAGAACTGATCCAGCCTGTCTTCCTGCACCAGCTTGGCAGCACACCCACATTCCTCTCAGGGAAGCAGAGGACACATTCAAAGATGCAAGGAGAGTGGCCAGGAGTGGGCAGAGAGAATACGATAGAGCATAAGAACCTGGACCTTGATTTCTGGCTTCACCATTCAGCTTCTCTGAGACTCCAAGATCCATAGCTGCAAAATAGGAATCTACACTAATAAAAGAGTAAGATGCAAATTGACCGTACCTTCATGATGCCAATTGACCGTACCTTCATGATGCCCACCAGCCAATCAAAAATGAGTATGCAAATCCACCCAACAAAGATGGTGGATTAATTTGCATATGTAGGCACCAAGCGGCCGGGGTTGGGGTGGGACGCTTGTGTCATTGCCATGGTGATGATGCAGGCATTCTACCCCACCCCAGCCGCTCTGGGCCTCTGGGCAGCTGGGAAGGCAGAAAGGTGGATCCGGCCAGAGTGAAGGCAGTGCTGGCAGCCAGGGGAAGGAAGGCCCATTCTTGCATGAATCTTCATGCATTGGGCCTCTAGTGATAATATATTACAGCAACAGAAGTGACAGATGGACCACAATTACCTGAGTCTTGCTGATGCTTCTCTGGCTTCAGAGATGTAGCAGCCTGGGTTGCTCTTTATATTCTGTACATTTCACATCAGGTTGAAACATGAGAACATACAGGACAGTTTCTTGCACAAGCACCCCAAACTGTGGTTGGATCTAGAGTTGCCAGAAGACTGAAAGCACTTGATCAGGTGTATGCTCAGGTCAAAACTTTGGTGGGGGGGGGGGGGGCGGGGCAGTCAGCCTGGGAGTTGGCTGGTGACTGAAGTAACTGCAGAGCTGGAGGAGAGGACAATATGGCTCACTTTCTCTCTCTCAGATGTTCAAACACTGTCAATGAAAGCAGTTCCCTCCAGGCACCCTTAGAGGGGGCTCAGGGCTTGCCATTTACATGATTCTCACACCCCTTTGACTCTTTCCTGACCCTGGCTCACTTCCAAGGATAACCATAAAGGAACTTGGCTACTCCATCAATGAATCCAATGCCCTAAAGCAGTGGTTGGCAAACTGTGGCTCATGAGCCATATGCAGCTCTTTGGCCCCTTGAGTGTGGCTCTTCCACAAAATACCACATGCGGGTGCGCACGTACAGTGCAATTGAAACTTTGTGGCCCATGCGCAGTAGTCAGTTTTTGGCTCTCAAAAGAAATTTCAATCGTTGTACTGTTGATATTTGGCTCTGTTGACTAATGAGTTTGCCGACCACTGCCTTAGAGAACCAAGGAACTGGAATGGATTTGGGTTGGTTGGGACCTACAGTCTTGTGTGATGGAGCCCAAGTCCCTGAAAAGATAGGGACTTGAAGCCTGGAGTCTATTCAGGGAAGAGCAGCCAGGTCATCCCCTTTGGGGTGGTCAGGTGCTGGCTTGGTATGGGGCCAATTGGGCCACAGGCTCTGAGAAAAGGAACTGGGATACTCCCCAGGATTAATGGTTCTGAAGATCCCATGACGACCCTGCCTTGCCAGGCCTCCTCTCTTGATCTCTCAGGGACTCTATTGCCATTGCCTGATAGTTTTATTTTACGTGTTTTACTCCTAAAGGCAGTCACCATTCTAGTGGAAATCGGTATTTCAGATATAACAACATAATCCATCATTCTGGTTATTTGTTGCATGTAGCACCATTCAAAATTTAATGGTTAAAAACACCAATAACTTTGTTAAAGCTCATGATGTTATGGGTCAGGAATTCGAGCAGGACTTGGGCAGGTGTTATTCTGGTCCACATAGTCTCCTGGGCTCACTTGGTGATATTCAGCTGATGGCTGGGCTGAATGTTCTAAAATGGTACCATTGACATATCTGGTGTCTTAATTGAAAATGGCTGGAAGTTGAGACCTGAATAGCCCCCATTCAACCATGTATAGTCCCAGGATATCCCCCATCTTTTCAGGAGGGCAGTTGGCCTTCTTACTCCAAAACTTATTGTTCCAAGGGGCTCAGGTGGGATCTGCAAGGATTCTTATTACTTAGACACAGAAGTCCCATCACATTCTATTGGTCAAGTAAGCCTTGAGGGTCAACCCAGATTTAAAGAGAAGGAAGGATATTTCTTCTCTCAAAAGGGGAATGGCATGCATGTCCTGGGAGGAGATGGCTTGATGTACCATCCTGGAGACAAGCCACCATCCTGGAGTTTTGGATTGTGGAGTTTAGAACCTGACATGTCTCAGTTCAACCCCTGGATCTTCCACTTACCTTGGAGACCTGGGGCAAGTTATACAATTCCCATAAAAGTGTTTCATCATCAGTAAATATGGAGTAATAATACTACATCCTTCAAAGAGTTACTGACAGGGCTTCATGACTGTTTGACTGCTTAATATTTAAGGTATCTTGCAAGTGGGTTCATGTGTCATACCCTGTGTGAACAGAGGGGATCTGGCACAGGAACTTACTGGCCAGATTACTTAAACATTAAGCAGTTCACTGCCACAAAGTGGAGCAGTTATGGTTGTGAGTTCTATTACAGCTGCAAGACTCAACCCTGGCTCCACTGTCTTCATGTCTTAATTACTCTGTGCCTCAGTTTTCTCATATATAAAGTGTACACAATAATAGTGTGGGCTTTGTAGGAATATTGTGGAGGATTAACTATTGTTCTAGAATACCATGGCTGCTTAATAGATGTTAATTGCTGCAGTAGTCCATCTCTATTCACAGTTTCACTTTCTGCTGTTCAAGTTACCCAAAATATTAAGTGGAAAATTCCAGAAATAAGTAATTCATCACTTTTAAAGTGCATGCTGTTCTGAGGAGCATGATGAAAGCTTGTGCCATCTTGTTCCATCCTGCCTAAAACATGAGTCATCTCTTTGTCCAGCATCTCCACACCGTATATGCTCCCTGCCTATTAGTCACTTAGTAGCCAGCCATCTGGGCTATCAGATCAACTGTTGTGGTGTTACCATGCTTGTGTTCAAAAACCTTGATTTTACTTGATAATACCGCCCTCTCCCCCGCCCCCCAGCAAAGCACAAGAGTAGTGATACTGGCAACTTGGATATGGCAAAGAGAAGCTGTAAAATGCTTGCTTTAAGTGAACAGGTATGCACGTACAGGAAAAAAATCAGTATATGCAGGGTTTGATCCCATCTTTAGTTTCAGGTATCCACTGGGGAATTCTTGGAATGTGTCCCCCATGGATAAGGAGGGACTACTATATTATTATTCACATGAATTATTCCTAGTCTATGTAACAAAAATGCACGGTAGGTATTTTCTCTTAATTTTATGCATAAAAAAACGTAGGCTTATGGACAAAATAAATGAAAAGAATAGAATCTTCCCCGAGGACATAGTGCTAGTAAAATGTGAAGTTAAACTCAGGTCAAGATGACAAGAGAGAATGAGAGAGAATGTGTGATTAGGTGACAGAAGGTATACTAAGAATATACCACTTAAAGAAAGATAGGAGAGAGTGAGAAGGAAAACACGCAAATTTAGAAGAATGTTGCTGGACAGTATAAGGTGACTGAGAGGAAAATGGCAGAGATAAGAGAGATGGATACCAAATTCAAAGAGATTTATGAGAGATAAAAAGGTTACAAACCTGAAAGTGAGAGAAAGAAGGGGAGGAAGATGGTAGAAAGCTTGTTAGAACATGGGGTAGGAAATGGTAAAAAAAAAGACACAGAAATTAGGAAAACTATCCATGATAATGTTTCTACAGAACAGATATATGACATAAGTTCCTTGGAGGAGTGTATCTAGTGTAACTCACATATGGGAACTTAAAATTCATTTATTTATAATCGTTACCGCTTGTGGATGAATATAATTTCTTTACTCAAGCAGTAAAGAGTTGGTCTCTCCAGGAAATAATTAGGACAATAATAAAAATTTTAAAAGGTCATGCACTAAAATTGACTGAGAATTAGAATAATAATGTGGGATCAGATGGCGCCACGATTGGGACGTGACTTCAGTCTCATCTATTTATCTGTCTGCCTGTGAAGCAGGTGGCGGCACATGTGGCTCTGAGAGCAGGGCACTTGCCCCAGGAGTTTCTCAATTAAATGGAAATTGGTAAACACGGGGCTGTGGGTAAGGAGATGTCTTCAGATTACCAGAAAGATCGATTGCCCTGATGCCGGGCCAGAGACTTGCCAACTGAAACACACATGCGAAAACTATTCAGATAAAACAGTGTTCATCAAAATTAAAACCTGCTGCTATTCTAAAGCACTTGTTGAAAGGATTAAAAGACAAGCTGAAGACAAGCTGGAGATAATATTTGAACCCTATATATCTGACAAAGGTTTCATATTTAGAATATATGAAGCCATTTCAAAACTTGACAGTTAAAAACACACATAAACAATCCATCTGGAAAGTGGGAAAAAGACACGAAGAGACATTTCAGGGAGGAAGATGGCCTGCAGTGTCAAATAAACACATGGAAAGATGTTCAACTTCACTAGCTAATAGAAAGAGGCAAATTAACATCATTATGAGGTATCACTACACACTTATTAGAACAAATAAAATTTACCAAAAAACAGCTGACCATAATAAATACTGTTGCATGTGTCTTAAAAATGGATCATTTATATATTGCTGGTAGTGATGTAAAGCAGTACAGACTCTCTGAGAAATATTTGGCAGTTTAAGAAGAAACTAAAATAAACTTACTTTGTAACCCATCAATCGCACTCCGAGGCATTTATTCCAGAGACATGAAAACTTATGTCAGCATAAAAATCTGTACACAATCAATCACAGCAGCTTTACATGTAATAGCCGAAAACTGAAAATAACCCAAATATTCCTAATAGATGGTGGTTAAATAAACCGGTGCATCCATACCACAAAATACAACTCAGCCGTAAAAAAAGCAATGAATAATGATACATATGACATTTTGAGTCAATCTCCAGAGAATGACACTGAGAAATAAAAGCCAGTTATGGGTTTGATTCCAGGTCAAGGGCACATACCTCGGTTGCAGGTTCTATCCCCAGCTCTGGTCAGGGTGTGAGCGGGAGGCAGCCAGTCGATGTGTCTCTCACATTGATGTTTCTCTCTTTCTCTCTCCTCCTCCCTCCTCCCACTCTCTCATAAAAAATCATGGAAAAAATATCCTGACTCTTTGGGTGAGGATTTAAAAATAAGAGATAAAAGGGGTCCTGAGCAGGCATGTGCACTGCCACCCTTAGCTCACTGCTCCTGGCTTTCTGGCTGTGCTTCACCTGAGAGGTGCTGGAGCTCTCAGCACAGGTGTGACACTCAGTACATCTCAACTCTCACTAGTGATTGTAGTTGCTTTCATATTATTAGCTGGTGAGGTGTCTCCTGTCCTATTGAACAGAGAAGAAATGGAGGAAGGGAGAACTGATCTAACATCTAACATCATTCACAGTAAGTGATGGATCTGAGATTCTAACCTTGGCTTATCTTACTCCAAAGATGATGTGGAACCTCTATTTTATAATTGGAAATATTTCTCTGATCCCTGAGGCTTTTAACCCAGAAATGTTGAATTATCTACATACTGTGGAGAATATGGTGGCCTGGGGTAGAGTGGTGTCACCAGGCTGAGATGGAGGAACGCCTTGCCTCTGGCACCCCAGAAGCCAAAACAAAACAAAATTAAGCTGAAACAAGCTCCCCCTCAATATTATTACTGTTTGAGTTAGCCAAACTGTCACAAATAAGTTTTATAGTAATTTCTAGAAATGGAAGCTATCTGCTTATCCTTCCGTTTCAGAAGCCCCACCAAACAGGGCTGCCAACAGCAGGGGGTTAGCACACGTTCTGTCTCTCAGCTATGCAGAATGCCACATCCTTTCTTTTAACAACACATCCTAAAGAACGATACCCAAAAGTATAAAGTAAAAGTCAACTTCCTGGCCTAAGGAAATAGGTTATTCCCTGAGAATCATGGATGGCAGCAAAAGTAATTATTAAGCTGACACCGTCTGTTGAAAGAGCAATAAAAAAATCACTTTTAGCGACAGAAAAAGAAGCATGATTCTAGAATTCAAAAGCATATATATATTTTAAAGCTTTCTCACATGTCTTACAGTTGATTTAACTATTTTGAAGGGTCATTTTCTTTGCTTTTTTCCTGAAAAACTGTAAGTGGTCATCACATTGATAGTGAGACTGAGAAATGAGAGGGCATATGAACTGCACCAGCTGCCAAGAACCTCCCCCCTCCCTTACCTCTCCCATCCTCTCTCCTCTCTCCTTTCTGCAACAGAATATAGGAAGTGATGCTTTCAAAAAGTGTCAAGGAGAGGGAAATTTCCCTCTTGAGTTCTTGTGGCCAGAGTGATAATAAAATTGACACAAGGGAGATTCACAGAAGAAAACCAACTTAAGCTATTGTGCACAGATCATAAAATTAATGCTCAGAGAGTGGCCAAAAATCAGGCCGCTTTTATTGTCTTTTTACATAGAGAAACAATAAATTTGTGAAGATTAAACAGTGGTTTGGCTCAGTGGATAGAGCATTGGTCTGCAGACTGAAGGGTCCCAGGTTCAATTCCAGTCAAGGGCACATGCCCGGGTTGCATACTGGATCCTTAGTGGGGGGCACGCAGGAGGCAGCTAATCAATGATTCTCTCATCATTGATCTTTCTATCTCTCTCTCCCTTCCTCTCTGAAATCAATAAAAATATATTTTAAAATCTTTAAAAATATATGTTATTTTTAGTTCAACATGTCAAAGTACTGCATGTAGAGTGTAGAAAGAATAAATGGCCAAAGACAAGGAGTATCAGGCATTCACAGTGGGCTCAGGGGACCAGGTATCTAACGTGGGCTTCAAGAATGAATGGGTCATGTGTTTTTGGTATGGCTGGAGAACACCTGCAGCAGATGGTAGCCTGGAGGAAGGTAAAGTCACTAGGAAGCTATTTGTGAATGTCAGGGATATTCCTCCACTTCAGAGGGGGGTGGCATGGAGATCTGAAAGAGGGAGTACACCACTGCCTCAAAGAAAGCAATGACCAGTATGAAGACAAGTGACATGGCCAAGTGCAGAACCATGGTGAGAGAAGGTAGCTTGACACACAGGCAGACAGGGCAGGGCTCCAGTGGAAATCAAAGGCAGGTGGAACATAGGCAGGGACAGACATGGCAGTTTGAGCAGCCTAATCACAGAAACCAACCAGGCTGAAATAATAGAATGTTTTTGGACACAGAGCGGGAGGCATGGGAAATCAAGGGAGAGCCTGCAATAACAAGGTGTTCTGACGCATAGGAATAGAGAAAGTTCAAGTCCATTGCTGGGCAAGAACAATGAGAGAATCAATCAGATGGCAACACAAGTAGATATATAGAGCAGGCTTGTAGCACATATATACTCCTAGAGCACCTAGCTTCACTGGCAACCCATTATTTGTGCACCCTCCCCATGTGGGAGTCTGAATCTGCTTGTAATAAATTATCCACGCTTTTGCATAAATCTTCTGGTCTGCGGAGCTCATTCCTCGGCATCCTGAGACACAACCCCGGAGAAAATAACCTTGGCTTACCATTCCCGTTATCAATGGGACACATGCAGACAGACTGACTTAAACAGGAACAGTCACCTCTAAATTTGTTATTATGGAGAATGTTGGCCAATGAAATAATTTCTGGAAGGTTTTTAAGAGACACTTGACAACTTTCCAATTGTGCATGTTATATTCTCTGAGGGATAAACCAAGCATGTCTTCAGAGTGATCCTGTGTGTGGTGGGCCATTTGTTACCTCTGGTTTAAAGGATCATTCCCCAGATTGGGACAACATGACTTAGCTTTTAGTTGAGAAGTGACCCATGAAGCCAGAACATCTCATGGGAAGACAACCGCAAGGATGCTGGTGATCTACCCTAGGGCACAGTCTGCTCTGAGATGTTGCCAGGAAGAGGACTTCATCCAGGAACCCTACATCTAAGAAAGCTAATCCTCTTACTTTCCTCTCCAAGAGGTTATGGTTCTAACAAAAGTCTGAGACCTTTTGATTAGCTATTGCATCTTAATGTGAACTTTCCTCAATGGCTCACAGATGCCCTATGATGGTGAGGAAAGGTGGCTGTCAGAATCAGTTTCGTGGGGAGGAACACACAATTAAGATTCAAATGGCATTAGACAAGACTGACCCACAGAGCTGCTGGGCAGGACTCTCACCTAGGGAGGACGTGGTGTCAGAGACTGGCCTCATTTCAGGAGGGATTCCTGATGACCTCTTACACTGTAGACACTGGGAAGATAAACCTCTAAAATTATTCTGTTTAAAGAAAATATGCAAGTTGAATGGATGACTGTTACCTTATTATATAATTTAGGTCCTTCCTCCTTCATTGCCAGCTCTGAGTCTCGAGGCCATTTTAGTGTGCCCTTGACATGGACCATGAAGTTCTCTCCTCATCCTTCTCCCTGTCTTCCTGGACTGGTTCAGTGATGCTGCCTTGAAGCAGATGCTTCCTGATTCTTTTAAAAGCTCTGTCCTGTTTTACATGAATAAGAAATAGCCACCATCAAGGCTTGTGGTGTTGGGTAAGTCTGGTTGGCACAACAGTCAGTGTGAAGTGACTCTAAAGTACACACACACACACACACACACACACACACACACACACACGTATCTAAGTGCCACATTCATTTTTGCAGAGAAATGAGACTTAAATTTCTATATTTGTTAATTCAAGTTGTCCAGAGAAACAGGACCAATAGAATATAAATATATGTGCAGGATTCATAATAAACTGTTATGTCAAATATACAATAACATTTAATGCCTGTCTTCCTAGACCATGTTCAGAAGTCAGTGACAAAATCAATTTGTAGAGTTCTGAAGGAAATGGGTAGTGGGTACCTGAGCAGACTATTTTTGTGAATAACAAGTAAAAGAAAGAGCTTTTAAAGAAAACATCACAAACAAACTGAGTTGAAAACTTGGGGGATTTGACAACATTAAACTTAATGATTAGGCCTTAAAAATAAAATGCCAGAAATACAGTTACCATATGGTGACAGGATAACAGAAGACATTTGTAAAACCAAAACACTAAGGAATTAGGGGCTCTTGTATTTAGTATAGAAGTATCTATTCTGCATTTCCTTGTTTTATTCATGGAAAATTTCTGAAAAGCAGCAAGGAGAATGACAAGTGAAAACACACACTCCAGCTTCACTAAAATGAGGAGACCCTAACCACTCCCTGATTTCAGGTGGTTAGAAGGACCACTGAAAGCTGTGGGTATACTGCAGGGCACATTGATGGAGAAAGCTTAGGGGCAGTTCTCAAAATCAGCAAGAAAAGTCAAATTCTTAAGGCTGACAGGCACACCTTGAAGGTGATTTTATTTTTTAAAAATATATTTTATTGATTTTTACAGAGAGAAAGGGAGAGGAATAGAGAGTTAGAAACATCGATAAGAGAGAAACATCAATCAGCTGCCTCCTGCACACCCCCTACTGGGTATGTGCCTGCAACCAAGGTACATGCCCTTGACCAGAATAGAACCCAGGACCCTTCAGTCTGCAGGCCGATGCTCTATCCACTGAGTCAAACTGGTTAGGGTCACACCTTGAAGTTTAAACTCAAATTCCTTTGGTGTTGCGGCCAGCACAGAGTGTTTGGCTAATTGTAGGAGCCCCTCTGGACTTGACTGGAGTCCAAGAGGCAGTGGAGGTGACCTAAGTGAGGAAATCCAGACTTGTAGGCAGCTCTCTGCAGCTGGAGTAGAGAAGAGAGACTTCATATTGGGACTCAGCTGCCTACCATGATCTCTTGTGCAAAGCCAATTAAAGAAACTCACACAAAATATTTGGTTATTATAAAAATGTACAACATAGGGAATTTAGTCAGTAATACTCTAATAACCATGTATGGTGTCAGATGGGTATGAACTATATTGAGATGATCACTTAGTAAGTTTTATAATGTCTAATCATTGGGGTGTACCCCTGAAACCAATATAATATTGTATGTCAAATGTAAATGAATAATTAAAATTAAAAACAAATAAATGAAAACTACAATTAGCATGAGAGGTAGTTCTACTTCTTTCCATATTTAAATATCTTGCCAATAGATGGTATGTGTGTGTGTATATACATATATATTTGCCCCCAATATATATATATATATTTGCCCAAAATGTATACATACTCTTTGAATAATTATAAAGGCAGTGTTTATTAAAGTACATTTAATTTTCAAAATTGAGCTTTCAGCTGTTAAAGTGTGTCTATATTTTTGTGGGATGCTCTGTATATTAGTTATATATAATGGGCTACAAGTGTTTGTCCCTTTTCTGTAAATTTTCTGCTTGCCTTTTCCAACTTCTTTAATCATTATTTGTTCTTGTAGTCCTTTTCATAGATGCTGTTTTGTATCTATAACAGTATGTATAAGGGTGGGGCAAAAGTAGCTTTATAGTAGTGAGTACATGAAACACATACTTTAATATTGCATCCTCGTTGAATAATTATTGTATTATTTTCCATATGAACAACTTAAAACCTAGTTTGCCCCACACTGTATTTATACTGTATTACATATTTATATGTAAAGCAAGCAAACAAAACAAAAACCTAGTGAAGCCTTCATTTTCATGGAGCAAGAGCACAAAGCACAAATGCAGGAAGTGAGGAAAGACAGCAGACTATGGGGAGATGAAAAGTGAGCTGTGACGCATAGCAAGGAAGCAGCAAAGCCAAAATTAAGCCATCACTGAAATGAAGGCGAAATGAAAGAGCACAAAGGAGAACAGACACTGTTGATAGCTAGTATATTCCATATATAGATATATATAGTTTTCAGACTAAGCCCAGAAGGGAAAGAACCCAGAAAAAGAAAAATGGTGATTAATAAAGTTAGCTACATATATAAAAAGTTTGGGCATTGTGTACACCATGCAGTGAAGTCAAAAGCCAAATAATGAGTTCAGGGGAATTGGGATATGCCACCAATATCACAGAAACATCTCATTTCTCTAGTATAATAAACGCTCCTTCACAAACAAAAGGCCAGCAACATGGTGGAAAAACAGCACAGCAGTTCAGAGGACAGAAGTGCACGTGGGTGCTGTGTTAGGCAAGGACCTGCCCTTCCTCACAGGTGAATGTACTGTGTGCCCACGTTTCACTGAGCAGTGTTTACATTCACGGTGATCCCATCCTACTTGTCAGTGGTACATGAAACAGCTGTTCTCACATATCCCTGATGGGAGTTTTCACTGGTAGAGCCTCTGTGAAAAAGTCTAAGATAAATTTCAAAATTAAAAATTCATGGGCCCTTTGATTCAGCTGTTCTACTTCTAGAACAGAGGAAAATGATTGGAAACAAACTAGATGTCTCTTAATAGTAAATTGATTAAATATTTTATCAAAGGAGCACACCACAAAGGAGTGCACCACAATCTCAAAGAGGCATGAGGAAATGCTTTATGTCTTGATATGTGACAATTCTAGGATATACAGTTAAACAACTAGAGCAAGGTAAGGAGCATGCTTAAACAATCCATCATTTGTGTGTATTTGTATGAATGCTTATATGAATTATTTGTTTTCACATGCAGAAAATATCTCAAGAATGTTAAGTAAGAAATGAGATGATTGAAGGTCAGGAGTGGAGGTGAAATTTTACAGAAGATCCTCCTTAGCTGTTGAAATTTGATCCTCATGAGTTATTACCAATTGAAAATGTATAATGTAACCTAGAAATAAATTGATGACAGGGAGAACAATAGAAAAATAGGCAAAAGCTATGAAGTGAAAAATTTCACAGACGTAAACTGAAAGGCTTAATGAATCTGAAGAGAAGATACAATTTTTCAGTAATCAAAGAGCTAAACTGAGACAACAGAGATGCCCAGCAAATAGGCAAAGATTGGAAAGGGGAGCCACACCTAGTGGAGAGGATGTGGACACAGGGGCCCCCTCTGGGGGAGCAGGACAGTCTCTGCCAGAACAAGTGAGGCCACATCTGAACATCTTCCCTGAGACCTGGCTCTACCACCCCGGGCTCACCATTTGAATCGAAACTCTTTATATTCTGGAGTTATGTGTCAACTTCAAGGTCCTGGCTTGTGTCTTTGTTTTTGTTTTTAATTTACTTCCTTTGTTTAATGCCCAGCATCTTGTGGTATGAAATGTACAACTCAGGTTTGCTGAGTAAACATTAAGTCAGTCATTCCCAAACTTTACATATTGACATGATCTGAAGATTTAAAAAAATTCTGAAAACCTGATCAACCCCAAGACAAATCATTTACAGTATTGGGAGTAGGTGTGGAAACCACTGGTATAATCTCATAGAGGCAAAAAAAAAACAACAACAACAAAAACAAAAACCTTCTCTGTTTCCTGTTCATGAGACAGCGGTTTAAGTACAATGACAGGCTTCTGCATTGGAGTGTGTGCTCATTGAGAGGTATGCAGTAAGCTCTCCCATCTCTGTGGTCTCCCCATATCAAGCAGCCCCTTACCTCCAAATGCAGCAGACCTAGCCAGTTCAACGTCTAAACCACCGATTGTTCCAGATGTAAAAAGAAATGCATTAAGTAGATGAGTAATCACAAATGCAGAACATTTCTATAGGGCAGAGTATTATGCTATTGTGGTTGTTGCTTTGTGCTTTTTCTTTTTAAATTTGGTTTTTACTTTTCATTTATGAGGAGGTCAAGTCTGTTTTATCTCTATTCTTGCAGAATGCATATATAATTTCTAAGAAGGCAACATTTTCAAAAACATTCCATTTACACCAAACAATGACCTGTCCTGAATAGATTTTCCTTATGAATAAAGTCTCTTTCTTGCATTCTTTTCTCTCTGAAGAAAGCCTGCGACAGGCCTGGATAAGTGTCAGAGAGTGTAGGTCACATGGAGCAGTAGCTGCAGCATATGTACATTGGTGGCTAGAAGTGAGGGCAGGTTCTAGGAGGTCCTGTTCAATAGACAAAGCTGCCACCTTAATCAGTTATTAATACTTAGCTTATAGCACTGTTTAAGGAACCAACGAAATGCATAAAATGTTCAGAGGAAAGCCAGCCACATAACAAGTGCTTAATAAGTGCAAACAGGGTTGACAATGATGATGATGATAATTTTCATAGGGTGCCTTCTTTTCTGAAAAAACTTCCTTCCTAATTTCATAAACTGAGGAATTGTCTTATTATATGACTGTTTGTGGTGGTCCCTTTCCATCTTCAAAGCTCCCAATGCATCACTCTGACACTGACTCCTCCTTCTGCCTCCCTCGTCTACTCAGAAGGACTCTGTCATTACTTTGGGCCCACCTGGAACATGCAGGATGATGTCCTCATCTGAAGATCATCTGATTAGCAAATTTATATCTATCCACAACCTTAATTACTGCTAGCCATGTGGTCTAGAATATACAAAGGTTCTTGGGATTAGGATGTGGATGTCTTTGGGGGACCATTAATCTGCCTACCACAAAAAACAAAACCTGAGCTCTGTGTGGGCTCATTACTACTGGAGTATCACTGTTTCTAGGCCCTTTCAGAAGACAGAGTAAGAAAATATATGTGTATATTGAATATATTCACACCTATATGTGAGTATATATATCTGTATCTGTATTGACCTAATTCATCCTGATGTTTCCAATGTTAATCCTCTAATCTAGTATGACATGGATCATTCTAGCCTTTGATTATCTATAACCTTCCACTCCAACCGAGAAAAACTTGGCTCCCACAATTTGCTATTGTTTAATTTAATTGTTCAATTATAATATACATGGATAATGGTTTACCTGTAATGCCATGGGAAACAATTTTATCAACTAGAGTACAATGCTTATGTGCATTTCCTTTTTGCATCTAGTCTCACAGATTGGACTCATTTATAAAATTACTTAGGTCAGCACCTTTTACCCTCACCATTTTTAATTGAGTAATTTCATATATTTTAAATGTAGTGGGTTTTTAAAAAAAATTTTTGTTTGTTTGGTCATAGTCTAAATTTCATTGTGAGATTCCTCGCCTCTTTGAATAGAAAAGTCTAAAATAAAAGAATAGGATAAGGAGCTAGAGTGTAAGGTTCACGGGGTTGTGACAGATTATTAGTAAACATACCCCAACTGCCCAGAAAACACCCCTGCTAAGAATGCCCAACATTATCTTGACTGCCCGGTTCACTCCTAACCATCTTGTAGCCAATATGAAAGTATTTCTTTTCCTGAATGTCTTAGCCTTCTTTTCCTTTCCAGGCTAGACAGAGTCATGGTGTTCCAGCAGTGAGATCAGTCTATTTTTAGATCTATGATAGACAGATACTGTATGCCCACTGCTGTTCACAAATAAATCCCACGTTTCCTTAGTGCTTCAAGTGTGTCTGTCTTTAGATCTTAACAAAATTGTTCAGATGCTTAGGTTCCTGTTATCTCAAGCACACCAGGGGACACACACTTTCTTCTTAGTGTAGGCAGGTTTGCAGGTCTTAGAAAAAACTAGTGTTCAAGAAGAGTAAGCTGAAATAGAACAGTGAAATAAAGAGGGCCTGTTGCTTTATCTGTAGGTCCACCAAGTCCTCCCTCTTGGCCTCATACTCCACCATTTGTAGAGTTAGTGCTGGTCCCTACCCATTATGTGGCTGGTCTGTCCCAAAGTGCATTCTGGGAGAGGTGACTTCCAGATAAAATGGTCAGTTTACCACCATTTATTTTGGGTCAGGTGGGGTAACACTATTCTCTTCCAATATGCAGAATTATGTAAGTGGTATCTATTACTGTTGGCTGGAAAGCTATTCATTTCTCAGAGCAAAGTTCAAGTTGCATGGGCTATGTGATGTGTTTCTTCACTATGCTCGTTTTCATTATTTCCTACCTCTGAATTCTTGGGTTGGCTGTTTGTGCTGGACACTTGGATTTTTTAAATACCATGTTACCATGCTTGTCACATATCCATGTGCTTATCATATCTCCTAAAAAATACAGTAATTATCAGAGGGAGAATCCATTTATGCTTCTTCTCTCTGCTTCCATTGTACTTTCCATGACATCTTATATGTAGTAAGTGAGCAGTAAATTCAGGAAGATTGGGAATTAAAAGTTACCTAGTGAAATCAATTCATTATCCAGGTAAAGAGTGCCCTCTCTTATCCTTAGAATACCCACCTTCTGGCCTCACCCAACATGAGAGCATCTTACTGCCATTCACCACTCCACAACATAGAAAACCAAGAACATAGATTTGCACATTTTCAGAAGGATTAGGTATTCCATTTTCTCCCTCTGGCTCTTCCAGAAGCCTGCTACACCATTCGTGGTGCCGGTACTTTATTTTTTTAAATTTCTTTATTGATTAAGGTATCACATATTTGTCCTCATCCCCCATTCCCATCCCAAACCCCTCCCCATGCATGCCCCCACCCCCCTGTTGTCTGTGACCACTGGTTAGGCTTATATGCATGCACACAAGTCCTTTGGTTGATCTCTCCCCCTTACCCCCATCCTCCCCTACCTTCCCTCTGAGGTTTGACATTCTGATCAATGCTCCCTGTCTCCAGGTCTGTTTATGTTGCTCATCATTTCCCCTAGATGAGCAAGATCATGTGATACTAGAAATACACTTATAAGAACCAAAAATGAGACAAACAATAATGATTATGCTGAGAGGCAAATGAATCAGTCTGTAGTAAGTTTCTTTCTGGGCCAACAGTTCTTTGAGTCCCAATTTCAATGTCAAACAGTTCCTTATGTGTACATGTCAGCAATGATATTTCAGTTCTGGATGGTGGACAAATGGTGGTAATGCAGGTCCGACCCTCTCTGGTTTGGTCTTGGGCAACCTGCAGTGACACACAGCTGCTGACTGCTAGTATAGTAAGGTGTTGTCAGCGTCTTCCATCTCTGGACTGTTTCTGTTCTGTCTTCATGGCTGGAGCAGTCCTGTCAATTCCTCTCTGTTACAGGAATCTGCATGGTCTTGGAGTTGTTTTCTGAAAATATACAAACATATTCTTGACGAAAAGTTAATAAAGGAAACTTTTCTATAAATTTGACTTGGGATCCTTTTTCATTCTTTGCACAAACTATTTTCCTTAGGCTTGTTTTGACACCATGTGTGTTTTTCATGGTTGTCTTGCTGTTAGCATTACAAATGAAAGTTAATTTTCTAAAGTAAAAATTTTCTAGATGTAATTTACTTACAGGATATTTTTCCTTACATGATATTCTTCTACTATCCCCCCTTTTGTGATTTAAATATTAGGAGGCTTGGAGAAACCAAGATGGCGGCATAGGTAAGTACCTAAACTGCTGCCTTGCACAACAATTTCAAAACTACAACTAAAAGCAGAATGGACACCATCCAGAACCACAGGAAAGCTGGCTGAGTGGAAATTCTACAACTAGAAGGAAAGAGAAAAGCTCACGGAGAATTGGAGGAATGGCAAAGAGTTAAGGTACGGCAAAGGGTCTTTGTGCGCGCAGAGAGGAAGGTCGACTGAGAGCCTGTCTGACTTTTTCTGGCAGGAGGGGGAAGGAAGCCCTCGACTGCACTGAACCCCAGTTCTGGGAGAAACCCCATGGACCCAGGCTCGTACAGGGGGAGTCTGGACTGCCAGGTAGAGAGAAAGGCACTCAGAGACTGGGAGACCTGGGGGAGCCCCGGCAGGCAGGGGTCTGGAGGTGCATGCGTGAGTGTGCACAAAGACTGGGGAGGTTGCCACAGGCTTTCCCTAGCAGAAGGGAGTCAGAAGCTCCTGACTGCACTGAACCCCAGTTCTGACTGCACTGAACCCCAGTTCCAGGCGAGCCCCCGGGGACCCACACTCTTGCGGGGGGAATCTGGACTCTCCGGCTGAGCCTCAGGAGCTGGGGAAGGCAGAGGTTTGGAGGCACGCATGCAAGGGCAGGGCTGACGGGAAGCCAAGACTGTCTGCTCCGCCCTGAGACTCCACCCCATCCAAGCTGAGCACAAAGGCTTTTGCAATTTGGCAAGTCTAATCTTATAAGGCTGTCTCCAGCACTGAACTTCTCCCAACATAGACACAGCTGATCCTCACAGCCAACTGGCCTGGAGGTCAATTCCTCCCAGTGATACCAACAACGATTAAGACTTAACTACAACAAGGCTGTACACACAGTCCACAAAGGGGTGCACCAAGAGTGTCCACCTCAGGTTAACTGGGGAGGCCGACCCACTGGGCCATATAGGAAGCCTAGCACACAAAACTACCCTACCAACTCAGGGAAGCACTGAAAATGTGGTGAAAAAGAAACAGATCACAAACGAAAGAAATGGAGGAAAACAAACGACTGGATATAGAATTCAAAACCATGGTTATAAGGCTTTTCAGGAATATCCTAGAAAAGGCCGATAAATATAACAAGAGCCTCGAAGATATGAAAAAGGACCAACTAGAAAGTAAACATACACTGACTGAAATAAAAAATATTATACAGAGACCCAACTACAGACTAGAGGAATGCAAGAATTAAGTCAAAGAATTGAAATACAAAGAAGCAAAAAACACTCAACTGAAAAAGCAAAAAAAAAAAGAATCCAAAAAGTTGAAGATAGTGTAAGAAGCCTCTGGGACAACTTCAAGCATACCAACATCAGAATTATGGGGGTGCCAGAAGAAAAGAGAGAGCAAGATTTTGAAAACCTATTTGAAGAAATAATGACTGAAAACTTCCCCCACCTGGTGAAAGAAATAGACTTGCAAGTCCAGGAAGCACGCAGAACCCCAAACAAAAGGAATCCAAAGAGGACCACACCAAGACACAGCATAATTAAAATACCAAGAGCAAAAGACAAAGAGAGAATATTAAAAGCAGCAAGAGAAAAACAGTTAATTACCTACAAGGGAGCACCCATATGATTGTCAGCTGATTTCTCAACAGAAACTATGCAGACCAGACGGGAGTGGCAAGAAATTTTCAAAGTGATGAATAGCAAGAACCTACAACCAAGATTACTCTACCCAGCAAAGCTATCATTCAGAATTGAAGGTCAGATAAAGAGCTTCATAGATAAGAAAAAGCTAAAGGAGTTCATCACCACCAAACCAGTATTATATGAAATTCTGAAAGGTATTCTTTAAGAAGAGGAAGAAGAAAAAAATAAAGATAAAAATTATGAACAATAAATACATATCTATCAACAAGTGAACCTAAAAATCAATGAATTAAAAACCTGAGGAACAGAATAAACTGGTGAATATAATAGAATCAGGGGCATAGAATGGGAGTGGACTGATAATTCTCAGGGGGAAAGGAGTATGGGGGTGTGCAGGAAGAGACTGGACAAAAATCATACATGGATGAGGACAGTGGGGGAGAGGTAAGGGTAGAAGGTGGGGTGGGAACCGGGTGGAGGGTAGCTATGGGGGGGGGGGGAAGGAGAAACAATTGTAATAATCTGAATAAAGATTTATTAAAAAAAAAAAGCGAAAAGTGAAAAAAATATATATATTAGGAGGCTTGATAGCTTTTAAATGGTGCCAGTACTTTATTTGGGAAATGATCCCATGATGTATAAGTGTGAGAGAAGAGATAAGGACAGACAGAAAATCGATAAAGGGTAAGTTACTGAGCTGGTTGTGATTGTGGGCAATGAGGACTATGTCTCACTAGAGACCCACTAAGGATGTTCAGAGAGTTCACCCAGGGCCCATCCCTGTAATCATGGGAGACTGAGCATTAATCCCCCTGCCTTCTAGCCCTCATAGGCAGTGATTATCCTTGGGAACATTAACCACTACTACCCAATTACCACGCCATGCTCCTCCCGCCTTCCTTCACCCATGGGTGAACAAACAGGAATGGCTTACTCTGCTCATTTTCATTCTTAGAATGTTATCCTAACCACAAGTCTGAAGTGTATACTATTGTGACTTTGAGTTTTACAAAATTGGATCAACTTAATATAATGCATTGATAGTGGTCGACAGGGTTGTTTAAAGTGATGAATTAGAGCATACCAAAGACCCATTTTTTGACTAATGGGAGAGTATTTGAATCAGCAGTGCACTAATATGCAGACTTGCAAAGGGAGTGTTAGAGTGGATTTGCATGTAACTTACTCACTCATACAGGGAGAATCTAGAAGAAATATCTGCCACTACTACTATGGCAAATAAATTTGTGTGAGAAGTTCCAGCATCCTTGAAAAGCTCTGTGATCACACTTCTGTGTAGGCCAGATTTCACAGTGGGAATTGCAGTAACTGAATTAGGAACCATAAATACAGTGTGAGTATTTGGACCCCAGGATGCCAGGGGCTAAGGGGCAGTATTCAACCACCAAAGGCAAGATGGGTGTGGCTACCAAACCCAGCAGCAGAGTCAAAGCAGCAATCAGAGCATTCTGACTTATCCAGACTATGGTGTTGTCTGGTTAATGATAGTGTTCCTACGAGTAAAATACATAGAAAGCCTACTAAATTCTAACTTGATCTGTATAAACAGAAAACTTCTAGATCAAGGAAACAAAAGCTGAGTCTGAATTACAAAAACAGGGAGTCAGAGCTCTTCAATCAGTTCCTGGACCTGACCCAATTACAGACTCAGAACTCCATGAATGAAGGGGAGGCAAGGTCCCATTGAAGAAGGATCCCATTACACTGTCAAAAATGTATACTGTTAATCATTCTCCCAGCCTTTTCCAAGTGAAACTATGCCTTTTATCAGGGTACCTTATTGGGAAAAATGAAATAATGAGAGTCCTTTGGTACCTCTGGACACTGGTTCTGAACTGACACTAATTCCAGGAATCTCAAAATGTTATTGTGGTCCACCAGTCAGAGTAGAGATTCATGGAGGTCAGGTGACCAATGAGTTTTATCTCAGTACCACTTCACAGTGGGCCCTTTTGGTCTCTGAATTCATCTTGTGGTTATTCCCCCAGTCTGGAATGAATAATTGGAATAGCTACACTCAGTAGCTGGAAGAATCCCCACATGTGTACCCTGACCTATGGAGTGAGGGCTTTTATTGTGGGAAGGGCCAAGCAGAAGCCACTAGAACTGCCTCTATCTCTAGAAAAATAATAAACTAAATAAAAGACCATAGTCCTGGAGGGATTTCAGGGATTAGTGCCACCATCATGGACATGAAAGAGTAGGGATGTAGGATGGTGGTTCTCATCACATTCCCATTCAACTTGTCTACTTGGCCCTTGCAGAAGGCGGATGGATCTTAGAGAAAGACAGTGGATTGTTTTAAGCATTACTAGTTGCTGACTCCAATTGCAGCTGCTTGATCAGATTTGCTTTTATTATTTGAATAATTTAACACATCTCCTGGTACCTGGTATGCAGCTACTGATTTGGCAAATGGTATATTTTCAATCCCTGTCAAAAAGGCCTACCTGAAGCAGTTCATTTTCATCTGGCAAGGCTTTCCTACTGTGAGGACCTGTCAGCTTCCCAGGCCTTTGTCGTAAATCGATTGCCTTTCCCTTCCATAAGCTATCACACTGGCCTATAACATTGATGACATTGAGCCTAATGAGCAAGAAGCAGCACTTATGGGTAAGACATTCAAGTGCCAGGGGGTGAAAATAAATTTACTAAAATTCAGGGTCCTTCTGCCTCTGTGAAATTTCTAAGGTCATTGGTGTGTGGCATGTCAGGATATTCTTTCTAAGATGAAGGATACCTTAATGCATCTGGCCTCTCATACAACCATTTATTGAGCCTCTTTGGATTTAGGAGACAACATATTCCTCAATTTGGTGTGTTACTCTGTCCCATTTATTAAGCGATCTGCAGTTTTGAGCAACAGAAGACTAGGAAACATAACAAGGCTGCCATGCAAGCTGCTCTGCCCTGGGGCCATATGATCGAGCAGCTCCAGTAGTGCTGGAAGTGTCAGCAGAAGATAGAGGTGCTGTTTGGAGTTTTTGGCAAGACCACGATGGATGAATCACAAAGAAGACTTTTAGGAATTTGGAGTAAAGCCCTGACATGCTCTCCTTTCAAGAAATAGCTCATGACTTGCTGATCTACCTTACCCATGGGCCACGATTAACTATGTGACCTGAACAGCCCATTGTGAACTGGATGTAACCTGACTCACCAAGTCATAAAGTTGGATGTGCAGAGCAGCCTTCCATCCTCAGATGGAAGTGGTGTATGAAAGAGTTGGCCCAGGCAGGTCCAGAAGGTACAAGTTTATTACATGAATAAGTGGCTCGAATACCATGGTCTCCATTTCTGGTACACTGCCTTCTCTCTCCCAGCCTGTACCTATTACTTCATGGTCGACAGAGGAAACAAAGACTCAGGCCTGGTTTACAGATGGTTCTGCTTAATATGTAGGTGCTACCTGAAAGTAGTTAGGTGCATCTCCTCAGTCCAGACATCCCTGAGGACAGTGGTGAAGATATTTTATACATATTGTTTCTCTACCTGACACAGGGCGGGAGCTCAGTTAAGATTTCCTTACAGCATCTCTCTGGCTAACCCAGAGACAAGGAGCAGGAATATGTCCCCACAATTCTTCTCGTCTGCACAGGGATGGTGCTCTGTCAAGTCATCACTGACCTGAAGCCTGCACTACTGTGATTCTTACCAGCTGAGCCCACCTCATGGTCTGAGCTCCAAGGTGGCTGACCATCCCCAGGCTCTGAGATGTTGCTGAGTGCTCCTTTAGGGCCTATGTGCCCCTCACCCACCCACACATAGTCACTGGATGTTCTTTCTGGTCTGATAGCATAGATGCACTGACCAGGGAACTGTAAGAGCTCTGGAGGCAGGCACTCTCACATAGCCCATACTATTGGAGCCAACTACATCCTCAAAGTTGTAATGTTTCCTGGAGTCTGGAGCAGCCTCTGATTTCTGGTGCCTGTCCTCTCAGCCTGACAGTATTCTCAGGAGTGCTGGTAACCCTCTCCTGTAACAACCCACAACAATAGAATGGCAGCCGGTGATGGATACCTCAGCCCCCAGCTATTGGTGGAATTACTCAGGAGCATGTTCTACACTGATTTGAAGTCCTGTCATTCACAGTAGTCACTGGTGTAACAACACACTTTATTTTCACTCATCTCCTCCCTGTCTCTGTTTAGCACCTTATGTTTCTATTATTGATGTTTCCTTTGATTCCTGAATAACTGTTACCACCTGAGTTCTTGTCTCGGGTTTGCTTCCAGGGTAACCAGTGTGAAGACAGACAGCTTATAGAGAGAGAAGTAATGGGGTGAGGCATTCTTGTGTCCATCAGAAACAGGCAGAGGGAGTCAAGGCCACTGAGCAGGGATGTGGGGCACCCAGGCCCTGCATTCTCCTGATTGATTGTAGTAACACTCCTAATAGTAATCACAATGGCACACACTTGAAATTACTACCTGCCAGGTATTGCTACACTTAATCTACATGACATTGAGGTCATTGTTTTTATACTGTCTTTGCAGTAACTAAAATTCTTAGCCATAGGCTGTATAGATGTAAGAGGCTTAAATATTGTCTAAATTTCCTTTCACCTTTGTGAAGTGATATGCCAGTTTGAGATAACACAGAGAACTCAGGCTCAGTGCCAGACAGACTATGGGGTGGACCAAATAAAGCCCATTTCACAGCCAAGTGACAAGTGAGATGATGCAGATGCATTGATATGTGCAGTTTACTCCTAAAAGCCATTATTGATTATAGTTTTTATGTGCAGAAAGCACCAGCTAAAAATACTAATTACAACATCCTATATAATAAAATCCTAATATGCTAGGTGTCTGGTCATCTGGTCATCTGGTCAACCATTCAACCAATCAAAACATAATATGCTAATGATATGCTAAGGCTGCTCAACTGCTCGCTATGACATGCACTGACCACCAGGGGGCAGATGCTCTGATCAGTAGGTTAGCTTGCTGCTGGGGTCCAGCCAATTAGGACTGAGGGAAATGGACCAGACATGCCCTGGAGCCCTCCCGTGATCCCTCCCTGGCTGGCCAACTTCCTGCATCCCTCTCCGGCCTGATTGTGCACCAGTGGGGTCCCTCGCCCTGGCCTGCACCCTCTTGCAAACTGGGATCCCTCGGGGGATGTCAGAGAGCTGGTTTTGGCCAGATCCTGCAGGCCAGGCCAAGGGACCCCACTGGTGCATGAATTCATGCACTGGGCCTCTAGTAATATATAACAGAAAAACATTGGTCACAACCCAAGTGCTATGTATTTGGTCATTGGATAAATAAATTCAGCCATGCAATACTAAACTCAGCCATGCAATACTAAGATCACAATGGTATCATGTAAGCACATTTAATGGCAAAGGAACGCAAACATCACATGCTAATGGAAAAAAAACGTTAATAACGATGTGCTAAAGGTATGGATTGATAAGAAAAAAGTGCAGGATGACATATCTCCAAAATGTCAGGATTCCCTGGGTCATGGGATTTGGGGGCACTTTTATTTTCCTATTTGGTCTTTTCTGCACTTTTTCAAAATATTCTAATTTCCCCAATAAAAACTCCTTGGTGGTTAGTGAGAGCTGCTTTATGGAAGTAGAAAACTGTTGAGGGAGGGATGTGAGGTTCTGTAGTAAAGAGGGTGGAACACAAAGTAAAATAACATTAAGTCTGGTATTGGGCTTGATGTTCTGCTGAGATGGCCTTTGTCACTTAAGTTTCTGGAAGAGAGAAAACTATCCTAAACTTATAAGAGAGGAAATACAGCTCAGAACCTACTGACTGATTTTCCTGAGTTCTGACACTACAAATGCACTGCTGTTTGCTGAGAAGATGCCGCTCTCCTCCCAGAGGGTTCCTTGGGGTATTTCTTACTGTGTGTGATCTCAGCAGAAGCAAAGGATCCTGGCGTTTCCCATCTGACCTATGCTGGGATTCCTGCTGCTGCCACGAGGTAGGTATAGATGTCCTCTCAGGTAGCTTATGGAAAAAGAAGGAATACAGCAACATGCAATTGATTTTTAATAAGTTCAGTGATGGGCAAGACTGAAGAAGATTCATCTCATATGCGTATTCTGAGAGCTGGTCCCTATTTCTTAAAGATTAGCTATTATTCTCCCTTGAGCTGGACTCAGGTGCAAATGCCCAGTAGGAAGAGGGTTTAGCTGGGGTGGGGCACATCAGGCCCATCGGCTGTATAAGGCCTGGGAAATCAGTTGGTCTGGTGTTGCCTAGGCATTAGGGGTAATTTAATTAAATGTTTGGCCAAATATAACAGGCTAATTTTAAGTTGATAATTGTGTATGGCCCTGGAATATTGTTATAAATATCCAATGGCCCTTGGCAGAAAAAGGGCTCCCTATCCCTGGTTTAGAGGAATAAAGGGACTTCCTCATTCATGTATTCACCACACTCTGCTACTTTAAGCCATACCTTTCTCACTCTTGTACTTAGACCATAAGGAAAGGGTCATGCCCTGATAACTAAATCCACAGTCTAAATTCCATCTTTTGGGATGGTATTAAGGTAGGAATAGCTGCATAGTGGCATCCATATTGTGTCTATAAGAAAACACTGAAGATTTTTGTTATACTCATTTTATACCTTCTTCTCTCCAAAAAATATGGGTCAATATAAGGTTGTCTCTCAAAAACAACCTTATATCAATTCAATGTTGATATGGGGAAAAGGAGAAAAACTTGGGCTTACATCTGCAAGACCAATACTTTTTCCAAACCTTTTCCCACAGCTTTCAATTCAAATCAGTTTTGATTGCAAAGAATGTAGTTAAGTCTGCTCATTCATGGATTCATAATTAGAGGCTCTCCACAACACTTTCAAAGAAAAATGATGTTTCCCCACTTTGATGAAGATCCGTGAAAGATGGAGTGTTGTAAAATAAAGACACAAAGAACTTGATCTTCTTGAGGACAGCGAGGCCCCACGGATGAGGTGAAAGAAATAAATTGCATCCATCCATCTCCCCAGATCATCAGATAGATTATTGCTGTTGCCATATTGGGATAAAAGTGAAGCACAGGGTGTAAAATGATTTCCCTGAAGCCACACAGGTTGTTAATAAAGATCTGCCACCAGGTTCCCTGGTTTTGGCCCACTGTTCTCTCCTCCATGCCACACTGACCTCCAGACTTGCTTCAGAAATCTCTGGTTTTGCTAGTTTTTTCAATAACCAGTCAGCTGGTTCCTGGTCCATGAAAAAGAGATAATTCTGATGAGGCTGTACAAGAACTGCCCTCACCACAGGCTCTCAGCCTTAACAAAAGTAATTGTGCTGTTTTGTAAGCAGCACAGCCTGACCAAATGCTGTTTGTAGCTTAGCACATCTTTATTTATTAAACAAGACGATCAGTATTATTATCTATATATATAATCTATATATATAAAACCGTAATATGCAAATAGACCAAATGGAAGGACAACTGAACAACCGAACAACTGAACAACTGGTTTTTATGATATGCACTGACCACCAGGGAGCGCAAACGGAACATGGCGGGTGTTGGCCATGGCAGGATGCTGGAGCAGGTGGAGTGGAGGTGCCAGACCAAGGCGGGGCACTGGTCGCTGTTATCAGGGCGAGCTACGGGTGGTTACTAAAAATTCTTTGTTCTCATGCACAGTTCCCACCTGCCGCTCGCACCTGCTACCAGAACCCGGCACCAGCCCAGATCGCCCTTCATGGCTTCTCTACCTCCCCCTGCTCCTGAGGGGCAATCAAGACCGGCAGCCACCGCTTGCACCCATTGCCAGTGGCGGCCCCGCTTGCACCCACAGCCAGTGCTGGAGCCGCCACTCACACCCACAGCTGGCACTGGAGCCGCCGTTTGCGCCTGCAGCTGGTGCTGGAGCTGATGCTCACACCTCCTGCCAGTGCTCAGCACCGGTCCCAATTGCTCAGTGCTGTCAGTGGGTGTGAGCGGTGGCTGCCAGTCCCAATAGCCCCTGAGGGCTTCTCCACCACCCTCTGCTCCTGAGGGGTGATCAGGGCAGCAGTCATTGTTTGCACCCACTGACAGTGCTGGCCCTGCTCACACCCACTGCTGGCACTGGTCCTAATCGCTCCATGCCATCAGTGGGTGTAAGCTGGGCCAGTGCCATCAGCACATGGAAGTGGAGGTGGCAGGAGCAGGGCTGTTGGGAGAGAGGGGACCAGAGGCCGCAGCAGGAGGGGCTGAGTGGGGATGCGGAGGATGGGCCAAGACCCGCCCCTTTGCCCACCACAGTTCCTTTCAAGGTGCCCAAACTTGTGCACTGGGCCCTTAGTTAAATAATATGAATTAAAATAATAGTTATTGGAATGAACAGACTTCTTCCTGTTGGATATTTTGCTGTTCAACTTATAACTCATACATGTCCTGTACAAATTAAGTGTGATTCACTTGATAGGGCAGCTGTGCCAAATTGTGCATAAAAATTGTCCAGAGAAGTGAAGCCTTTGGAAAAAACTTGTGACTGCCTTTCATCTCTCGGGTAACAATGACACAATAGTCTTTTCTTTATTCGGATCTCTTCTATTTGGGAAATGGAGAAACCAGATGCATAGCTGCCTTGACTTGCAGAACATAGAGATGGAAGAGTTAATGTGAATGTACTCCCACCATTTGACTGATGAGGAGTCTGTAGGCTGGACATGTGGTGAGTAGTCTGAGGTTATTAAATTAATGTGAAGAGATTCAAGTCTAGGACTGAGAACTGCACATCCATACTGCTATACTCACTGCTGCCTGGACAGGAAGTAGCTACACCCATTGAGGGGCTGTGAGGAGAGATGCTGGAATTCCCTTCCACACCACACAGTTATTTATTGAGTGTGTGACTCCAGCACAGAGTGTTTTAAAATACTCCATTTGTTCCAGCATTTCCCAAAATCCCTTGCATTTAGGTTGGCGTCTTTTGACTAGCTTAGACCAGTGGTTGGCAAACTCACTAGTCAACAGAGTGGCAAACTGCAGCTGGCGAGTCACATGCAGCTCGCGAGCTGCAGTTTGCCGGCCACTGGCTTAGACCAATGGACAGTGAATAGAAGTGATACCTGAGACTTTTGCACCAAAACATTTCAGAGCTGCTGTGCATTCTTTAGTTCTCTCCTGCCCAGTGACCCTGGAAGCCATATGTCTATGTTGTTGTGATGCAAGCTGATGGGAGCTTGGGTCCCTGGTTATAGAATGGAGAATGACTCATTTGCTTGCCTCACACCTTGAGTGAACAACAGCAGCAAAACACTCTGGCTGTGCTAAGCTACTGAGGTTTAAGAATTGCTTGTTCCTGCAGCATAACTTAGAGTGTCCTAACCAATATAACTGTATTTTCCTAAGAAATATGGGGAATTATAAAACACATGGGACATTATCCTTGCCATTAGGAAATTCACTACATGATCTCCAACAATTATTCTCAGTGTGTTGTTCCTGGACCAGCAGCATCAGTATCATCTGGGAAAACAATAGACATGCAAGATCTGAAGCTTTATCCTAGGCCCATAGATTTATATACTCTGGGGGTGGGGTCAGTAATGTGTTTTAAGAAGCCTTCCTGGATTCAGATGCAGGTTAGTTTGAAAGTCATTAATCTAAAGGATGATATATGCACAGCATGTCAGAGATTTTTCCAGGAACCTGTATTTGCAATAAATACTATAGGAAATCAAGGTCCTTCTGACTGAATTCACTGGCCCTTTTCTATCATTGAACACCTCTAAAGGCAAGAACACATATTCAGCTGCCTCTGTCTCTTTAAAAAATGCTCACCAACTGAACTTGGGTCAAACCATAGATCAAAAAGAACATGTCTAATCTCTCTTTCATATGGCACATACAGAAGATGGTCACACATTTAGAGACAGTTTCCGAGGTCTCCCTACTGTGTTCTCATGGCCCCCCCTTCCTAGGTTTTATGAATTTGCTAGAGAGGCTCACAGAACTCAGGAAACCAGTTTATTCACTAGATTACCAGTTTATTTGTTTACTGAAAAGGAGATTAAAGGGTATGAATCAATGATGAACAGATACATGGGGTGAGCTCCTGTCCACAAGGAGTTTGGTGTCTGACACCTGAGTGTATCCTGGTTCCCCACTGTGGAAGAACTCTGACACCCATCATTTTGAGTTTATATGGAAGTTTCATTACAAAGGCACCATTAATTAAATCATTGGCCACTGGTGAATAATTCAATCTCCAGCCCTTCCCCTTCCAGTGTTACTGGACTACTTCTGAACCAGGGCTGGTCCTGACGAGGCACCGTTCAAGACATTTCCCATGCCAGGTGACCTCCAGATTCTTGGATCACCTAGGGAAAATGTCAAGGATGAGCACGTTTTATTCAGGTAAAGAAAAAGAAAGAGGGCAGGATGTAGGTGCTGCTGTGAAATAAGTAAAACTTACATACACAGTTGGACTCAGGCAGATTCACGAGTGAGTTGTGCACATGGTCAGTTTTTGGATTTTATGTGTTTCCAAGGGGGATTGTCTCCAAGCTTTGTGGTGCCAAATTCTGACTCTGCCTTCCGGTTGGAAAGAGTTCTTATTCTTAATATGATTCGTTCAGGAAGAGGCTATGACACTTTCTATCTATGTCCATTTTCATTATAATGGTGGTATAATGAGCTTTGGGGTTGTTCTCTGGTCAGTATTTTCTCCATCTTGGGTTAGTCTGGATCTAACTGTTTTTCGTTACTTACCTCCCTGACTATGGTGATTTAAACCATCTGCTCTTAGGCATTTTTAGTTGGGAAGGATAAGGTCTTGTGATTTATTACCTGGCTGTTAATTACTCAGCCATTTGGTCGTTTGTTCAATATTTGTCTCAGTTTCCTCACTTCACTTGCCAGGAAATTTTCCCAATTTCTTACTAATCTGTCTCATTTTATCATCTCAGAGACTTCTATCCCTGAGCTGTTTTAGGGGTGATGATGTGGTGGCTTTAGTAACTGCTTCCTTCTGGCAAGGGTAATGGCCCATGCCAGGGGAGGGCATGGGAGTCTCCTGTTCTGAGAGGGGCAGGGAATGGGAGTCAGGGCCAGGGTGTTGATATTATTCTCCAGGTTCTCTAAGCCAGGGATGGGTCAAAAGCATTGAAGAATCATTATTTAGACATGGAATTGTTGTATCCTAGAGGTGACACATTTGAAATGAAGGTAAAAAAGGCATGCCCTCAAAGTGAGAAGGAGATTTATAGCAACTAAAGGTCTCCCTAGGACAGTGGTCGGCAAACTCATTAGTCAATAGAGCGCATGTGGCTCACGAGCCGCAGTTTGCCGACCACTGTCCTAGGCGATAAAAGAAACAGGTGATAGAGGGAGGGGCCAATTTATAGTGTCCCAGATTATGTTGGTGGGGAGTCCCCTGAGAAAAAGTATGGCCACTTGTCTGGTCATAAATCTTTCTTTTTATGTCCTCTTTAACCTGTCCAGTGGTGGTAGCTATAACAAGTTTTATTAATGACAGTAGAGATTCCCCTTTGTTTGAATAGCACATAGTTGAATGCTAGCCTTGCCAAGCACTGCATTTGCCAGGGAAGGGTGTATCGCCCCCAGAGAGTCTCAGGTGTCCCTGAGAGACTTGTGTTATTAGTTCCCTATGATAGGCGACTCAGAAACAATGGAACACAGCAGGTATCTCACTGGCAGGCACCTGCCTGAAGCCCTCTTGTTTACCATATTTAGTATAAATTAGGCTAAGGGAACATGCTAAGATCTCTGTCTTGAAGCAGGTTCTTTAAATCTCTTGAGTAGGAAAGGGAAGGGTCAAAGGTTAATTTTGAGTCTTTTATTTTCTAATGAACAGTTTAAAATCAATATCCCATAAAAGCAGCTTCAAGGTGGCAGAACTTTGGTCCCTCCAGTCCCACCTTTTAAATAATAAAGTTTTACATTCCAGAAGCAAAGAGGATAGATAGATTCATATTTCATTTTCTCAATTATTCAGTCCTGAAAATAAACCAGTTCCGTTAAATTGTTGAGTCTCATTTCAGGAGGCAGCGATGCAAATGTGCTCTCAAAATGAGTTCTCTCTCTCTCTCTCTAAACATATCTTCAGGTGGGGATTTAAGAAAAATGAAAAAGTTTCATAAAGTGTAAACCACAGGAAGGTTGTTAAACATATTTGACCAAAATATAATATATCATTATGAAACAATATTCAATTACTTATTTTCCCAAAGTCACAATAAAAGGTGTCAAACATAAATTCAGGCTAGCAAAACTTTAGTTCTTAGAATTAAGAAGTTTTTTTAAAGTAACCAAGTACTTAATTAACATAATATGATATATAAATATTTTAATAAAACATAGAATCTTTACTTTCTAGGTAAAAAAAAATTTTTACATTTTTTTTGAATTAGAACAATAAATATAGAAAAACACTTGTCATAATAACATAATGAAAAAGAACCAAACTCTAATTCTGTATTACCTGACTTTCAATATTAAATTTATTTACTTATTATATTTATTTCAATATTATTCAGCTTAACCATATACACTTTCCTTTTAAGATTTTTCTTCATAAATCTTCTGCAACTTTCCTATTTCCTTTTAGTTTGACTCTTCTTAACCCATTTCCAAATGACCAAATTTAAAATAACCCACTTTCTTTCTATTTCCTTAAAAATATATCTCCAGCTGTAGTGGCTCAGTGTGGTTAAGCATTGACCTATGAACCAAGAGGTCATGCATGGTTCAGTTTTCGGTCAGGGCACATGCCCAGGTTTCAGGTTTGATCCCCAGTGGGGGAGTATGCAGGAGGCAGCTGATCAATGATTCTCTCTCATCGTTGATGTTTCTATCTCTCACTCCCTCTCCCTTCCTCTCTGAATTCAATAAAAATATATTATATATATGTATATAAAATTATATATTATATATATACACACACACACTAGAGGCCAAGCGCACAAAATAGTGCGTGTGTAGCTCCCCGCTGCTTGCCGCTGCTTGCTGCCTCGACCCCAGCCTGTCACCTCGAGCCACGAGCCACCCTGCCCATCAACCACCGCTTGCCACAAGACGTCCTGCCCACTGCTGTGAGCTGCTGCTCACAGGCTTGGGGAGAGGGACCAAGAGGTGGTCAATGCACCTCAAGCTGTCATTCTGGTTGTTATGCTTATGGTCCCTGCCCTCTTATTATATAGGATATGTATCCATACCTTATACCAGTGGTCGGCAAAGTCAACAGAGCCAAATATCAACAGTACAACGATTAAAATTTCTTTCGAAAGCCAAATTTTTAAAACTTAAACTCCTCACGCCACTTCTTCAAAACAGACTCACCCAGGCCATGGTATTTTGTGGAAGAGCCACACTCAAGGGGCCAAAGAGCTGCATGTGATTTGCGAGCCACAGTTTGCCAACCACGGCCTTATACCTTTTATTACAAACACCACACAATTTCTTTTCAGCCTAATTAGCATTCTTAACTATTAGAGGCCTTAATTTTTAATGACAAATAATAGTAAGTAATTAGGTTTTAGAGCAAATTACAGATTTGCTCTAATTTCTTATTGTTGACTAAACAATTATGAGAGGTCAGTTTCTAATTTGAATTTTTACCCATAAAAAAGAAATTGATACAGGAAAGAAGTGGGTATAGGAGAAAGGATTAAGAGAGGAACAGATCAAGAGATTAAAAGGAGAGAGTCTGGCAAATACAGAAAAGTTTAATGGAGTTGAGGCCATTTCTCCAGCTGAAAATATTCAGGAGGTAATTAGCAAAGGCCTTTGAGTACATGAAAGTTATCATGAAGATACTCTCAATGATTTTCTTTCTCCCCGGAGTTACAAACAGGAAGACATGAACTGGCATCGTAACAACAGCAACAAAAACATTTACTTAGAAAGACAAGAAAGAATTTGACAATGAAAGCATTTTAATCACTCAATAGGCTCCAAACAATAGGCTCCAAACTGTGGAGGAAAAATAACCCATCTTGGACATGGAGGGAGACAACATTAATGCTCCATCTACATCTTCTCTTAAACATTTGCCACGTAGTGCAGCAAGATTCTGGTGCACCATCATCACTCCCAACAACTAGCACCCACTCTATGTGTGAGATCCACTCTGCTGTGCCCACAGAAAGCCAGAGTACCTGAGATCAGACACTACTGATCTTCACCAATGACTGTCAGGTGTGGAGACATGAATCTTGCAGTTTCCTTGCCCTGATCGATACAGCTCTGGGGTATGACCTACACTGTCCTCAGAGATTTCCTGCAAGGTCAAGTCACACTTGCTGTCCTTTATGTCTTTGACTGCTATCTTACTCATGCTGGAACTTCTTCCCTTCCTGGTCTCCATTTTCTACCCACCTTTGGCTTTTTCTGGGAACACATTCTAATCAATCACTTTCACATGAAACCTCATCTCAACATCCACATCAGGAAAATTCAATCTAAGGCAAAGAACAAGTTATTTTTTGCTGCATATCAAACTACCCCAAAACTTAGAAGCTCAGAACAATTACCCTTTATTGAACGCATGATTCTGCAGCTTGGTTATTTGTGCTGGACTTAGCTGGTACGTTTTTGTGGTCTGGTAGTTTGTTGTAAATTATAAAAATGGCCAAGACAGTTTGCAGCTCTTCCCATGAACAAGTGGAATCTGTTTACCTAGCCCTTGAATCTGGGCTCATCTTGTAACTTGTCTTTGACAACAGAATGTGTAAAAGAACAATGAACCAATTTTAAGTGTAGGCCTAAAGGGCCTTGCAGCTTCTGCGTTGTGCTCTTAGAACGTTACCAGCACATACCCATGCCAAGCTAGCCTGATGGAGAATGAGAGACCTCGTGGAAAAAGGCTTCTGCCATCCCAGTTCATGTCTTCCTAAATCATGATTCCCTGACACCTGACCAGCTGACCACAGATGCAGACACAAGTCTAGCAGAGATCCAACCCATCTGTCAAAATTGCCAACTTGCAGAATAATGAGCTAAATAGATGGCTGTAGTTTTGAGCCACTACATTTTGGGTGGTTTGTTTGCAGCAAAAGCTGACTGCTACAGGCAAATACTTTCAGCTTTTAACTCTTTGGAGGTAGAAACCCTGCTTCAATTCATGAGTATAACACAATGGTAGTTGAAGTACTGTCAACTGCTCTGACGCAGCACATATTACTTCGTATTGCCTCACTAAAATGAGAAGTTTGCAGAGAAGTAATAGAAACTATAAAAGTCTTCATAATACGAGATTAGGCTCAGATCATCCATTTAACCAGCATGGGAGCCTGCTTGTTGTGGACACTGTGCTGCTTGTTATCAAAACACCCTTTGCCCTCAGGAGTTCACAGTTGTTTTTTCATGTGTTCCTTCAACGTGTAGTTAGAGCACCTGCATAATGTGTTTTGATATATAGTTTAGTTGAACAGTGGGTCTTAGATTGATTTTAATTTTTTTTTCTAACTCAGGCTTTTCTTTTTAGGGTGTTGGAAAAGTTTTCACCAGAAAAATGCATATACTTAAAAAAATGTTAGCCAGTACAATTTAAGGGTTTCCAAAACTTCCTTAAAGTCTATTCAGGGTCTGTGTAAATCCTCAGGTTCATATTTGCCTGGATGATTCAGCATAATTAAACAGAGAAAGCCTAGCCTTTAGAATTGTTATCCATATAGGTATTATTTTCGTTAGTTTTTCAAAGGACTGAACTGTGAGGTAACTGGGAAGCCTGCCAGGGAAACAGGAGCCAAAGAGGGGTGGAATGGACAGGTATGCTCCCAGTTACAAGGGGGTGAAAGGGGAAGGCCCCAGCTTGACAGAGAGTGCAGGCTGGGGGACTCCAGGCTGATCTCGCATTAGTGGTTCCTAGAACCTGCCGCAGCAAAAACTGACAGTGCCCTGCTTTCACCCCTTCCACTGGAATCTGGTCCCCAAATGCCTGTCCCTGCTTCTTTTTGCCCAAGGATCTATCGGGAGAGGGGCTGGAAGGGCCAGGAAGCCAGTTCCCTCAAGAGTATCCCTCAACCAGGATTGATGGGAACAAGGGAGCAAATGTCAGGCTCCTCTCTCAGGAGAAAACCACTCACTGTCTCACTTCCCCCTCTCCATGTCCCATCTCCTACAGCGCCCATGCATAAGTCATGTGCTCCAGCCCTTGTCTCAGGGCCTGTTTCTGTGGAATCTTAAGAAAAGTAGTGTTTTGCTAGAATTTGGCTTTCAGTGTGTCAGGTGGGGTGGCTGCCTGGGCCAGGGTGGGAGATGACAGGTCTCCCAGGTGCGCTTTCTTGTGGGTGTGATTCTCCATGCAGAGCTGGGGTGGGCAGCAGGCTGAGCTCCCAGCAGGGGCCAGGCAAGTTGCAGCTTTGCCTGGTGGGCTGGAGTTCAGTGCAGGGTTTCACAGTCCAGCAGATGGAGCCGGGATCAGGACCCAGCCTACCATTTCACTCTGAGTTGGGGCCATGGGAGGGCTCTTGTGAAAAGGGCAGTCAAAGGACACAAAGGACCAGGTGCTGGGCAACCGGTGGACTCCAATCATCCCTGCTGGGGTTGGGCTTGGTTTGTTAGAGTTGGAGGAGCACGGGTGCCTTGGCATCTGGCTGTGGAGGGCAGCACCTGACATCAGCAGCCCAGGATTTGTTTTCCTGGTGCAGTGGGAGGGGGTGGCCAGTATCACAGGCAGCAAAGGCTGCCAGCATGGTGCTGGCTACTGGCTGGGCATCTGAAGGGTCATTTAGAGGGGTAGAGAGAAAGCAGGGCTGCAGTGCCTGTCTGGGCCAGGGTTCAGATTTCAGGAAGTCATTTCCCACAGCAATACATTACCTCCAAGTGCTAGTGTCCCAGGCCAAGGGAACTGCTCCTTTTCTCCAATAAACATGGTCCAACATGGAGAAGGGAAGGACGGAGCGAGGCATGAAAAGAAGAGAGAAGATTATCAGGTACCTGTTTACCTGCAGAGTGACAACATCCCGAGAAAAGGTAAAATTGGTGAAAAGCTGGCATGTCCAGGCCAAGAGAGCAGTCCTTGACCCATTGCACTGCACACGTGATTGGAAGATGATCGAGGAAACTAGGGGGCATTCTCAATCCTTATTCTATTAAAAAAAGAAAGAAAGGAGAGGAGAATCCAAGATGGCGGTGTAGGTAAACACCTAAACTGCTGCCTCCCACAACAATTTAAACTGCAACTAAAAGACAAAACGTCTATCACCCAGAACCACGGGAAAGCTGGCTGAGTGGAAGTTCTACAACTAGAAGGAAAGAGAAAAGAGCATTGAAACGTGCACGAGCGCTGAAAAGCTGAGGTACGGAGGCGCGTGATCCGGGCTGGCTGCGGGCGACTGGGTGCTTTGCTTTTTTCAACCCGAACAGAGACAAGCCCCCGATTACTCTGAAATCCAGGCTCTGGGGAGACGCGGGGGACCCAAACTCCTACGGGGAGAAGCTGGACTGTCTGCCAGTGAGGGTGGCTTGCTTGCAGAGCTGCGTGCAGGAATAATTGTTTACTGCACTGGGGCACGGGACTCACGGATGCCGTTGGAGACGCAGAGCCGGCTAACTAGCAGCCATTGCTGTTTGCCATGCCCTAACCTAGTGACACCCTGAGACCCCGCCCTGCACAACCTACAAACCCACCCAAGCTCCAAGCAGCAGTTTTAGCATAAGAAAGGCCCGCCCTATCGCAGCTTAACCTAGCAAACTTGCAGCCTGGGTCAGACAGCTCCAAAACCTCCAAACCACAAGCAAAGAGGAGAAAACTGCAGCTCTCACTGTAGCTCCTGCTGAGTGGCCTCAGACAGTAGCTGACCTGCACCCCATTGGAGATCCAGAAGCCAGTGTACCTAGTGGTCAGTGTGAGACACCAGATTTCAACTCCTCACATCCATAAGTGACACATTCAAGAGGCAGACTCAGTGAGCACCAAAGCCCCACTGAAACAAGTCCTGCCCCATAAGCGTGTCTTCAGCGCAGCAGTTCTTCCATTATAAACACAGGGAGTGCTCACAGCTAATTGGCCTGGAGGTCAATTCCTCCCAGCATACTAACAGCAATTAAGGCTTAACTACACCAAGACTTTGCACTCAGGCCACAAAGGGGTGTACCAAGAGCGTCCACATCAGGTGATTAGGGAGGCTGAGCTACTGCCCCCTATAGGTCACCTACCACACAAAGCCACTCCATCAACACAGGGAAGCAGCCAAAATGCAGAAACAAAGAAACATGTCACGAATGAAAGAAACGGAGGAAAGCAAACTACTGGATGACATAGAGTTCAGAACCACATGTATAAGGTTCTCAAGAATCTTCTAAAAACCGCCGAGAAACTTGATGACACTTCTGAGGAGCTTAGTGAGACCTTCAAGGACCTTAATGAGAATGCCAAAAAAATGGAAAAGGACCAGTCAGAAATGAAGCATACACTATCTAAAATAAAGAATATACAGAAACTCAATTGTAGATCAACATACCCCAAGAATCAAACCAAAGATCTGAAATATGTGGAAACAAAAAACATCCAACCAGAAAAACAAAAAGAAAAAAGAATCCAAAAATATGAAGATAGTGTAAAGAGCCTCTGGGACAACTTCAAGCGAACCAACATCCGAATTTTTGGGGTGCCAGAAGAAGGGAGAGAGTAAAATATTGAAAACCTATTAGAAGAAATAATGACAGAAAACTTTCCCTACCTGGTGAAAGAAATAGACTTACAAGTTCAGGAAGCGCACAGAACCCCATACAAGAGGAATCCAAAGAGGACCACACCAAGACACATCATAATTAAAATGCCAAGGGCAAAAGACAAAGAGAGAATATTAAAAGCAGCAAGAGAAAAACAGTTAATTACCTACAAGGGAGTACCCATACAACTGTCAGCTGATTTCTCAACAGAAACTATGCAGGCCAGAAGGGAGTGGCAAGAAATATTCAAAGTGATGAACAGCAAGAACCTACAACCAAGCTTACTCTACCCAGCAAAGCTATCATTCAGAGTTGAAGGTCAGATAAAGAGCTTCACAGACAAGAAAAAGCTAAAGGAGTTCATTACCACCAAACCAGGATTACACGAAACGCTGAAGGGTATCCTTTAAGAAGAGGAAGAAGAAGAATAAAAAGGTAAAGATAAAAATTATGAACAACAAAATGACATCAAATACATACCTACCAACAAGTGAATCTAAAAATCAAGTGAATGAAAAATCTGAAGAACAGAATGGACTGGTGAATGTAATAGAATCAGGGACATAGAAAGGGAGTGGACTGACAATTCTCAGGGGAAGCAGGTGTGAGGGGTGCGGGAAGAGATTGGACAAAAATCTTACTCCTATGGATGAAGACAGTGGTGGGGGGTAAGGGCATGGGGTGGGGTGGGGAATCAGGTGGAGGGGAGTTATGGGGAAAAATAAAAGAGGAACACCTGTAATAATCTGAACAATAAAGATTTATTAAAAAAAAAATAAAAGAATGAAGGAAAGAAAGAAAGAAAGAAAGAAAGAAAGAAAGAAAGAAAGAAAGAAAGAAAGAAAGAAAGAAAGAAAGACCTGCCAGGCTGATGGTAATATTTCTTTAACAATTAGCATTATTTTAAAATCTTTCCAGGTGACACATAGTGAGTGACCTTGCCAAGGAGACGGAGGAATGGACATGCGGAAGAGTCATCTGGAGCCTGATGGTCACTGACCGGTGGGTACTTCCTTTCCAGTCATTGGTGGTCATCACCGTTGCTTTTCCAAGCTAGTAGCACATCTGTGTCCCCAAAGCTGGCAGTTGCCTATACCCGGCAATTAGAAAATGTCAATTTGCCTCTGATATAATTTATGTGGGTAGAGAGTTCCATCATTATTCATTTAAAATGTTCGTAGACATCCCAGATGGATAAACAATCAGTCATGTCATTTGCTACTTGAACGTCTGCCTATGATGGTGGTCTTATTCCAGGGCTTTTTCTCAGCCTGTCACTGGCATTTTCATGAACACTAATGGTGGGTAGGGCTGCTGGTACCTCCTTGTCCCAAGAAAGCCCTGACATCTGGTTAGCCACATATTGTCCAAGCTCAGGGCCCACATGGGGAGGATTGCATTCACGTGTTCTAGGAGCTGAGCCACACACTTGCACATGCACATTTTCTCTCTCTCTCTCTCTCTCTCTCTCTCTCACACACACACACACACGCACCATGCATAAATCACCAAGCAATTTTAGCATTCCCCTTCTACAATCTATGATGAGTGCCACATGGTACAGTCTGTGGTGCCAGTTGGAAATTAACAAGGATAATGCATTGCGTCAAGAATATGAATGACAGTTGTTAAGAGCATCTGCCTTGGAGAACTGGAATCAATATTGGATCTATCACATTATATGAGCTTTTGAAGTCACACTGGCATTGCCATATAATGGGGGACATCTAAGTATTTACTTCCTAAACTTGTTATAAGAATTTAAAAAGATGTTACATGAAAAGAACTTGGAACATTGTGTCATTCTTCCTTTAAAAAAAAACACAAAAAACCGATGGACATATCCATGAGTGGGTCATGAAATTACTGTAGTACATTGGGGCCAATATTTCTAAAAAGTGACAGAATAAAATAGGAGACATTAGGGAACATTGAATAAGTAAAGCTAAGTATTTGCAGCATGTCCTATTGTTTAAAAAAAAAGCCTCAATAATGTCTTGCATCCCATGTGCTTCTGTAGAGTGTAACCTTCCTGCTCCAGCATCTTGGCCTATTTCTCCTCCTCTCGAATCTGGGTAAGCTCCTGATTACTTTGAGCATCAGAATGTGGTGGAAGTGATGCTGTGACTTCTAAGGCTGGGTTTTAAAAATAATGCCACGTCTGTCCTGGTGGCTAGAACCTTCAATCATGGGGCACAACGCTGCCATGTTACAAGTCAGACTATGCCGATGCTGCAATGCTATGAGGATGCCCAAGCCATGTGGAGAGGCCACAGGTAGGTACTCCAGTTTTAGGCACTGAGCAACCCCAGTTCAGTCCCAGATACGAGTGAAACAACCTTAGCATCCTACAGATAAACTTATCGAGCTGCTGATTACTATTCAGTGGCCTCAGTTGGTGCCACAAGGAACAAAATAACTGCCTAGCTAAACCCTGCTTGAATTCATGAGGGGAGAGTATTTGGTAGCTGTTTTAAATCTGCACTATGGGGTAGCATGTACTTTCAGTATGCATGCTGGGTTACAAAGTAAAAAGTATTCTTTACTATGTATCTTGCACTTAAAAAACAAGTTTGAAAATTTTTGGGTTAGCCTAAAGGAAATGCTCAAGTGTTCAATCCTTGCTAGCTACCTCTGTAATTACCTTCACATTGCTTCAGGCTTGCCACATGTCTGGCAGTAATTATTACATTTCCCCCTTACAGAATTCAGATAGTAACTCTGTGCCTGTTTCCTCATTTGCTCGTTGAGGATAACAAGAACTTCCTGTTAGGAAGTTGAAATGAGTTAACATTTGTAAAATTCTCAGAATTGTGCCTGTAACAGGGCAAGTCCTACCTAAGGATCTTTTAATTAGACTATGTGAGCCATCAGGAGGGGATTATCTTTGTGGCACTGATAAGGGAAATAGGGGTGAGAAAAAATAAGGACTTGTTGAGGACAAGGGTCAGTATTAGAAGAAGCAGGATGTGAGGCTCCGTCTTCTGGGTGGGCAGCAGGTGCTCTGCAGCATTTAGTGGGCTTCCCAAGCTCCCTCCTCAATAGTGTGATGTGGGAATCAGTACATTTGATAGTTTCCTATTCACAGTGTGAAAATCCTGAATTAGGCAGGGTTCTCCAGAGAAACGGAACCAGTAGAATGGATATAGTTATAGGTATAGTTGTGGCTGTAGCCGTAAATAGATGTATATATCTTCTGTAAGAGGCAGATAGAAGGAGATTTATTATGAGGAGTTGGCTCATGCAATTATGGAAGCTGAGCAGCCACACAATCTGCCTTCTGAAATCTGGAGACCCAGAGAGCTAGTGGTATGATTCAGCTCAAGTCTGTAGGCCTGAGTATCAGGGGAACTGATGGTATAAGTCCCAGTCTGAGAGATGGGGAAGATAAGATGTCCTAGCTCAACAGTGAGGTGGGGGTAGGGTGGTAGGGGGAGAAGGGACCCATTCCTTCTTTCTCCACCTTGTGTTCTATTCAGGACTCAATAGATTGGGTAATGCCCATCCACAAAGGGGAATGCAATGACTTTACTGTGTCCACTGAATCAAATGGTCATCTCATCTGGGAACACCCTACAGATGTGCCCAGGAATAATGTTTAATCTGAGCACCCTGTGGCCACTCAAGTTGAGACATAAAGTTAACCATAATAAGTCAAGTAGGAAGAGATGTACCAGGTCATTGGCATCTTTGGTTGTCAATAGAGTGGTTATTCTGCCATCTGGGACTTAAAGGTCTATGAATTGGTATTTTTTGAATGTTTGGCCCCTGCCTAAGAACTCCCCTGTAATCTGCTTCCTGCCATCAAGGTGTCTCCTAGGCAGGACAACATGTGGCCTCAAAGGAACTCCACGGAGCTACCAAATACTCTCCCTTCTGGGCACCAGTGTGGCATGTTGGAGGTGCCTGTTCTAATGGATCCCCTTTGTCTTATTGAAGCAATTGTCCACGCATAACTGTGCTGAGGACTTGGTGCTAGATCAAATTCCTCTTAAAGATAGCAAACATCTGTATCTCAACTCAGATCAAGGTGGTTTTAGCACCAGCAGGCTTAGGTGCCAGAAGTGGCACTTGCCTAGGGACTGCATATCTACTTTTCAAATAAGAAAGTAACCAGAGCCTTGTGGGTTCAGCAGAAACATCTTGTTCATCTCCCCCTGATTTGGGTCCAAAATTCCATTTAGCCCAGTCATTAAGGTTTGCACTCTGAGTTGATCTGACATTTATTTTTTGGACACATATGGTGGCAATATAGATCAATTCCAGGATCTGGAAAGCAAAGACAAAAGGTCCCTGCTGTATCGACACAGCAAAAATCTAAAAACAGAATAACAAAAATGAATTTCTTCTAAAGTGTGCTGAGCACTCATGTTATGACCTTCTTCTGAGCACAGCCTACGGTGATTTCTGGAAACTGCCGATTGTGGGGAAGGTAGAGAGAAAAGAAGGGTGGGACTTACCAAGCCACACCAAGGAGGAAGAGAAGCAACTGATAATGTGAAATTTAGAGGAGCCTGTATGCCAGCAGAGCTCAAATAGGCAAGAACATTTCTGACACTTGACAGAGGAAAAGAATTCAAAGGACAGCTACCAGGTGTCTGGTGAGGGCTGATTCAGAAGTTGTCCTTGTGCTGACCTCTGTCCTCAAAGGGAAGCAGCCAGATGTTTACAGGAGCAGATCTGCTTCTGGGAATATTCTCTCCCAGTGTAGCAGTCTGGTGTATTACAACACAATTTACTGAAGCACAGTCCTCCAACACTGGCCTAGAAATCCCCTGGAAATGTATTGAAATGTAAAACATAAAATCCATAAATACATTTGTCCCTGAATTTGTGTAAAAATACAGATTATCTAATATCTGAGACAGATCCTTCCCTCTTTGAAATGTTGCAGGTTTCATACAATAAGCCAGGAGAAAATGGCATAACATGATGATGAACACAAGGCTTGAACAAGACTTTGTGATTTTTCACTAATCAAAATCGGAGGATGAATCTTGATGGAAGCCTCCTGCTGACTTTGGAAATCTTGCTTTGTGAAGCCTGGGCCTGTCTTGCCCTTCACTGTGAGTAAAGTTGTCAGCATATGTTTACTATCTTTGCTTAGAATTCACACTTCTGGCTTTTGATGGCCTTAGGTCAAGCCTGGTAGAAAAAAAAAAATCCCCCAAATACAAGAAAAGACTTACTAATTCGTCCTGCAGAGAAGGGAAACAGACCCTCAAACAGGAAATCTATCTTGCATTTGACAGCCCTTGTGACCTGCAGTGTTCATTTCTCCCTCTGAAAATGGGGATGCCATCCTTGTTCTTCTCAGTAGGGTTGTGAGTGAGTATCTTTGTGAAATGCCTGACCTCTTGGGAAGGGGGTCTCATTAGCATCTGGAGCCTTCTTGCTGAGCAGCAAGAGTGGTTGGAACTCCACATTACATTGAAACCATCCAGAGGCATCATTAGCTATCAAGGTGAATCATTAAAATGCATTAATAATGAACCTCAATCTCGGTAATCATTGTAATTAAGTGTGCACAATGTATCAGGCTGCTGATTAAGTAATTTTAGTTTTATGAGCATGACTCCTAATGATTCTTCTTTTTACTGATCTAGATGCATTAAGCTTCAGAGGGAATTGGAATTTCTATGCTCTTGGCAGGAGGAATACTGAGTCACACACTATCTGGTGAGGCATCTCCTTTATTAATCCCTGAGAAGCAAAAGAAAAATTTCTAAGCTGACTTCATTTCAGGGATGCCAATATGCCAGAGAACCGGTGTCCATGGGCCAGCCTGATTTGTGGAGTCTGATGGTTGGAGATGGTATTGGAACTTATTTTGCTTTTGTTTTTCTGAAAGCATATCAAAGGAATGTTTCAAATTTTCCTGCATCTCTAACTGCGAACAACTGTAGAGGACACTAGAGATGCCTAGTCAGCAGGGAGAGGTAGGCCAAGAAACAAATGTCCAAAAAGCTAATGCTGCTCTTGGCCCGTGCCCCCATCCCTGCTGCTGCATTGTGTTGACTGTGATTACTAAAGGACTTTCATTTGTGCTCTCCAGCCATCACCTGGTGCATAATACATGCAAAGAAATAGCATTGTTTAACTTGAAATTAACTGTAGTAAACCTAAGAAAGAAAAAAGAAACATGAATTCTTTTGTCTTTTCATGTTTAAAATACCCATGGGTTCTATTACATGACCCAGAAAAGGGAGCTTAAAGCCAAAATACAGAGAGAAACAGATGTTTATATTGACTTTTCAGTTTTTTGGTGAGTTAATGGAGGTGAATGGGATTTTGGATGATTTTGACTATACATAATTTTTGTCTTACATACATACACTGAACACAGCCCTATCAATCCCAGCTCTCTCTCTCTCTCTCTCTCTCTCTCTCTCTCTCTCTCTCTCTCTCTTTCCCCCTCCTCCCCCCTTCCTGCCCTCTTTCCCGAGTGTCATAACTGAACTCAACATAACCTTTCTTGTTTGAGAAAGGACTGCCATTCTGTAGTCACTCGTGCCTGAAGAGGAAAGTCAGCACCACCTCCTCTTGGTTTCTCACTGCTCCACTTACACTCCATGCTTATGGTCTCCTTCCTATCTTTTCTGAACATCCCCTCCCACCTATCTTCACTAATGGCCTTAACAGGGTCCTTGTCTCGGACCTTGACTATTGCATTTTCTTCCAAATGGGCACCCTGTTTCTTTTGTGACCATAAGCCTTCATCTATTTAGCCACCAGGATTAATTTTGTGTCACACAATATGATTATATCCACCTCTTGTTTAAATTCAATGCCTCTCAGTTCCCCCACCATAAAGCAAATACGAATTATCCTAATTTAATACATCTTCCATGAGTAGCATCTATCTTTCTCCAGCACTCTCTGAACTCCAGCCATAAAGACTTCTTATAATTTCCCAAAACTCTATATCTATTCATGCTCCCATGCTATTGAACACATGTCAGCTACTTACAGTTTTCAGTAGCATCCCATATCTCTTAGAATAGTACATGCCCAAGCTTCAACATGGTCTATTAGCTTCTGTATAGCCCCAGTCCTGCTTCTCTGCAGTGTCACCTCATGTCTCTTTCATCTTTGTACTCCAGAAATTCCAGCTTAGCTTAGCCTTATTAGTATTTTTTTGAAAACTTAATTGTCACCTCTACAGGGAAGTCTTGCTGAATTCCTTCACTGGCTAAGAGCACTACATACCTCTGCTTTGTGATACTTAAACTACAGCTGTAAATTTATATATTTTTGTATGTTCTTTGCTTTCTCTGTAACTATAGGCACTAGGAAGGCAACAATCTTGTTTTGGCATTGTTTGTTGGTTTATATGAGGTCTTTCCTCACTAGTTTATCTCCAATATTGGCAGAATACCTGACATAAATTGGAAGGTCAACAAGTAATTGTTTAATGAATTAATAAATTATAGCATCCTTGATATTTTTATTATGCTTGAAACAGTTATGGCATAGTTGGTTGATGAATGAATGGAGTAGCCATGACATCTGACTAGATGTTAAGGTATAGAGACTTGTAGAGTCTGGATCCTATCTATTCCATCTTATTTTACTCAACATCCATTCTGATGTTGTATAATCGTAGGAACTTGATTTTCATTTTTAAAAACATATGTTTCTATTGATTTCAGAGAGAGGAAGAAAGAGGGAAAGAGGGATAGAAACACCAGTGATGAGGTAGAATCATTGATCGGCTGCCTCCAACTTGCCCCCCACTGGGTATCGAGCCAGAAACCCCGGTATGTGCTCTGACCAGGAATCAAACTATGTTCTCCTGGTTCATAGGTCAACACTCAATCATGGTGGGGTGGAACATGATTTTGTCGTTCCTTATAACATGGAGTATCCTACCCTGGGGCCAGCTAAGAAAAGGGGGAGAGGAGATGGCCAAATATCTGATGCTTCCTCACATTCATTGCAGCTCCCTCTTTACTTCTTTTCCAGTTCCCACCTTATTTAGCTTTAGCCAGCTGATTGGATGAGATGAGGCAAGGAAGCAGAAGCTCAAACCAGAAGAGGAGCTTTCAGGGTTTCAGGAATGTGAAGTTCAGGCTGAACTGCCCTGAGTCTCCTCTGGCTGGAAGGGATGGAGATGGAGGGCTTGGCCTTCATTCACCCTCAAGTCACTTAGGACTGACTACGGAGTGGTGACTAATATCACAGATTTAAGTGCTTAAACCTTGACTCTCATTTGCCATATGCACCTTTTAATTAGCTTATGTGGAAAATAAGTTTGGTACTCATGCTTTACCTTCTTGGAATTTTCACATGAAAGTGAAAAACCACATATCACATTTCAGTTGGTTGGGGAATGAGCTGGTGAGGATGAGTGGAGAAAATATTAGCTAGTTGGCAGGCTAGCCATAGATTTTATAAGTCTGAACACTATGAAAATCACTTATTGCCCTTTGTTCTGTTATGTATCTTTAAATGTGTTTTTGCTCCTGTATTATAGGTAAAAATAATGTTTTTTTCTCGCTCTCTATGGTTGAATATACCATCAATTCTTGTTTGGCTGACTCACTGCTCTTCAGGTGACTTTTTATCTAGTTGACACAGATCCACCACCTGCTCCTTTTTTCCTGCTCAACTCTTCCTTCCAACATTTATCCTCCAGCTTGTATCATGGCACCCATTTGGCCCACTCCAGAAAGTACTCGTCCTTGGTCTCTGTTTTGTTCTATATGCTGTCATTCACCCTACCTTCTGATTGTCCCTAGACCATGTTCCTTTTTCTCAGTTATTTTGCAAGACCATCATAATCACTTATTTGATGACCATAGATTCTAATTTGATCCTGAATTTGACAAACCAGAGGCATTGGTTCTCATTTATAACACATCACTGGTTTGCAGGCTGGTGCTTGGTTCAGACTAACTGCTCAGTATGTACTATTTCACTGACTAATTTGTCTTTCTTTTTCTGGGCCCTATCCCTTTCAGTTCATGTTGTCACTACCCTGTTCCTCATCTCTGTTAATTAGTCAGGATCAAGGTTGTATATAAGGAATTGGCTCACACAGTTATGGACATTGAGAAGTCCCATAATCTGCCATCTGCAAGCTGTAAAACAGAAAAGCCAGTGGAAAATTCAGCCTGAGTCTGAAGGCCTGAGAACCAGGGGACTGCTGATGTACTGGTAGATCCCAGAGTCTGAAGGCCCAAGAATGAGAAACTCAGATATCCAAGGGCAGAAGGTGGTTATCCTAGCTCAAGAAGAGAATCAGAATTTGCTCTTCTTTCACTTTTTTGTTCCCTTTGAGCCCTCAAATAGATTGAATGATAATACCTACATTGACAAAGGTGGATCTCTTTACTCAGTCTACTGAATCTAATTTTAATTCCTTCAAGTAATGCCCACCGGAAATATGATTTCTTACTAGCTCTCTGGGCATCCCTTATGCCAGTCAAGCTGACACATAAAATTAATCCTCACAGCAACCTTCAATGAATCTCCATTCCTCCTAACATTGATATACTAGTATAAGACTTTCAATTATTTGGCCATGCATTAATTTTACATGCTTACCTTTTACCACTTTTTACATGAATTCTTTACTCCAGATAAATTTTCTTGTTTTTCCATGAATATAGGACAAGAATACTGTTTTTTCTCTTTTCTCTTCCTTGTCAGATACTATTTCTTCTGCCTCTTTATAACTTTCATGTCCCTCACTTTTTAACAAAGTATAAATTTTTGTTCTTCCTTTAAAAGATAGTTCAGATGTCACTTCTTTAAGCAAACCTTCCATGTTCCAAATCAGCAATCTGGAAGACAAGGTTGTAAAAAAAACACCCAATTGGAATAGCAAAAAGAAAAACAATTAAATGAGGCTAGTTTAAAGGACCTCTAAGACAATATTGAGCACAGGAACATTTTCATTATAAGGGTACCAAAAGGAGAAAAGAGAGAGCAAGAAATAATAATTGAAAACTCCCCTATGTGAGCAAAGGAAATAGACATAAAAGTCCAGTAAACACAGAGAGTCCCAAACAAAATGGGCTAAAAAAGCCCCACACCAAGACACATCATAATTAAAATGTCAAAGGTTAATGACAAAAAGAATCTTAAAAGTAGCAAAAGAAAAGCAGTTAGTTAATTACAAGGTAGCTTCCATAATACTGTCAGCTGACTTCTCAATAGAAACTTTGCAGGTAAGAAGAGGTTGGTACAAAATATTCAAAGTGATGAAAAGCGCAGACTTACCAAGATTACTCTACTCAGCAAGGCTATCGTTTAGAATTGAAGGAAAGATAAAGAGCTTCACAGACAAGAAATAGTCAAAGGAATTTGTCACCATCAAACCATTATTATACACACACACACACACACACACACACACACACACACACACACAATCTTAAAGGGATTTTAAGAAAAAGAAAAAAGTTTGAAAATATAAATAATAAAATAGCAATAACTACATGCCTATCAATACTTACTTTAACTGTAAATGAATTAAATGCTCTAACAAAGGCATAGGGTGGCTGAATGGATAAGAAAACAAGACCCATACATATGTTACCAAACAGAGATTAATTTCTGATTGAAATACACACACAGACCAAAAGTAAAGGAATGGAAAAAGATAATTCATGCAAATGGAAACAACAAAAAAAGCTGGGGTAGTAATATTTATACCAGACAAAATAGACTTTAAAACAAAGGCTATTAACAAGAGACAAAGAAAAACTTAGCTTCTAAGTATTTATCTGAAAAAACCCCAAATTCAAATTTGAAAAGACATATGCATCCCTATGTTCATTGCAGCATTATTTACAATAGCCAAGATATGGGAACAACCTAAGTGTCCATCAGTAGACAAATGAATAATAACATATATATTTCATATATATATACACACACATTCATACACACACACACACAATGGGAAATTACTCAGCCATAAAAAAGAGTGAAATCTTGTCATTTGTGACAAAGATGGATCTATAGTGTATTATGCTAAGTAAAATAAGTCAGATAGAGAAAAATAAGTACCATATATTTTTACTTAAAAGTAGAATCTAAAAACAGAATAAATAATCAAACAAAATGGAAATCAATCATAGATAAAGGGAACAAACTGAGAGTTGCCAGGTAGGAAGGGATTTGGGGGCTGGATGAAAAAGATAAAGGGATTAAGAAGTACAAATTGGCAGTTACAAAATACTTACTGGGATATAAAATATATCACAGGGAATATAATTAATAATATTTTAATAACTATATATGGTTTTGGAGGTACTCAACTTATTGAGGAATCACTTCATAAGTTATATAAATGTCCAACCACTATGCTGTACACCTGAAACTAATATAATTTTAAATGTCAACTGTAATTGAAAGATAAAAATAATTAGAAAAGGATGCTCAACATTATTTGTCACTAGAGAATTGCAAATTAAAACAAGATGCTACTACATACCTATTAGAGTTCTAAAATTTAAATAAAACTAACAACACTAATTTATGATGTGAATGTGGAACACAAGAACTGCCATTCATTGCTAATGGAAATGCAAAGTTTGGCAGTTTCTTACAAGTTAGACATTGTCTTACCATATGATTCAGGAATTTCATTTTATTTGAAAACTATGTTTGCTCATAAAAATGTGCATGTGAATGTTTAGACCAGCCTTATTCACAACCACCAAACACTGGAAGTAAGCAAGATATCCTGCAAAAAGGAAATGAATAAATAAACTGTGGTACATCCATACAATGGAAGACTATTCAGTAATAAAAAGAAATGACCTATCAAGCTATGAAAAGACATGGATGAATTTTAAGTACAACAGCCAAGTGAAAGAGGAAAGTCTGAAAAGCCACATACTGTATAATTCCAATTATATGACTTTCTGGGAAAGGCAAAACTATAGAGAAGGTAAAATGATCAGTGGTTACCAGTGATTTGGGGTGAGGGTGGGGGAATGAATACAGGATTTTTAGGGCATTGTAACTACTCTGTATGATACTAAAACGGTGGATACATGTCATTATACATTTGTCCACACCCATACAATGTACAATGCTAAGAGTGAGCCCTAGTGTAAACTATAGACTTGGGAAGGAGAGTTAAACAAGTGAAGCACAGGAGATTTTTAGGGTGGTAAAACTATTCTGTATGACACATATGTATGTCAAAACATGACATATGCATTTATTCAAACTCATTAATGTTTACAGCACAAAGATTAAAAACTAATAAACACAAATTTAAAAAAGCATTTAAGAGGTTAGAGGAATCCCAGGATGGAATGTGGAATGTGACAAAATTTTATAAAAAAATGTTTTAAAGCAATTTGTCATATATGGAGAAAGCATAGTTGATATGATTAGAAATCTAGTGAGAAATTCCTAGCATGAAGGTCTCAGAAGTACCCACAACCTTTTCCATAAATGATGGAGCCAGCCATCCTGTGCCTATTAAGTGGGAGTCTTTCTCCTTACCCTTCTTTTACCCCCAAGGTTCATGAATATCTGCTAGCAATTTAGGGATTAAGGAGCAGCTAGTAAATATCAGAAATGCCAATAATACTGGCCATCCAACTCCAAGCATTCATGACTGTGTCTAGACCAAGCTAGAAGCAGGAGAAAGCTTGGAACTCAGGGATTGATGGAATTTGGGGTTAATGGTGAGGTAAAGTGAATTTATTTGGTGCTTACACCATATTAAATCTAGCTCATGCAATATGATGGACAAACAAGGAGATGGGCAATACTAACAAATAGAAGTAAAGTCGTGGAGAACTGAGGCGATGAGAGTGGTGGCACCATTTTGGTGGAGAGGTTTAAGGACACCGCCAAGGAAGATTCTGTACAGATACTGAGTGAAGAAGGCAGAGGGTAAGTGCCACTGAAGGAGGCTAGAATATTTGTGTTTGAGAAGAAGCTAGAAGGCTGAATTCTCAGCTCTCTCTCTGAGACCACAGCAGAGGAGAGGGGGAGAGTAGCAACAAGTGGGGTTAGCCATGTAGCCAGAGTCCAATTCACAAAGCACCTTTTGGACAAGGTATGATTGTGGTCCTTACTGTAGCAGTGATGGGAAGCCATTGGGGGTCAGGGGTCAAAGAGTTCAGTCTCCTAAATCAATGAAAATCTCAAACTTTGGCTTTCTTCAAATAAAGATCAAGTTTACTAGCACTTTATGATGCTCATTGAAAATCTAGGATGAAATATTTTTTTACACATTGTCAACCATTGGTTGTTGGCACCAATTCAATGCCAACGGGAATCCCTAATTTGGAGTGAAGGGAAGATGGAAATTTTATTCACTGCAAAATAACTCAATTGTGATGATACAACATGGCTTTATAAATATTAAAGCTGTGGAAGAGCTCAATTGTGTTACAGCTCAGCTGTGAGGCAGGCCTAGGACCAGGCATCCCTGGGGCCAGGCCCCTATCTGTCTGGACAGCTCTGCTCTGCACCTCCCTGGTCTTCTCTGCTCTGCTCCATGCTAGTTTGCTTTCCACTGTGCTGGTCTGCTCGCTCAGCTCAGCTCAGCTCAGCTCCTATCTGGGCCAGTCTATTCTGGCTCGAGCTGTTCTGCTCCACTCTGCGCTGGTGAGCCATTTTTGGTGTTTCAGATCAGCTGGGGGATCACAGTCTTCAGTCTTCCATGAAAATGGAAAGTGCCAGAGGGGAGCTGGCTTATATAGACTGGATGGGGAAAGCCCAAGTTCTATATCCAGGAACTCTGCTATGAGGGCTGGCTCAGATGGCTGGAACACAGTGCAGGCTGGCAGTTCAGTGCAAGTTCCTCCCAGAAGTGCAGTTTTCAAGAGAGGCCCTTGTGTAGAAATGGCTGCTAGGCTTTTTTTTTTTTTTTTTTTTTTAAATTTGAGACCAGTTAGCCGTAGGAGCCCTTTTTAGTAGGTGTCTTTCCCGCCCTGCCCCCCACCCCCACCCCCACCCCCAGGGTCCATATTCCCCTCTTTCAATCAGAGCCTGTTTGCTGACATCGTTGATGATGGATCAGGTCAGTGTTGGGGCCAGGTTTGCAATGGGCAAGCTTACAGGTGTATGCTGAAATGCCAATCTGCTGATTCCAGATGGAGTGTATTCTTTTCTAGGGATCATGACATTTGTGATGAGTCTCAAATGATCCCCTTGTCAGAGACTTGGTGAGTGGTGAGCAAAACAAGGAAACTAACTTGGGTTCTGGGAAAACCCCAACTGAAGAGAACATTTTCTGGGACCAGCTCTGTTCTCTCATGGACAGGGCTGCAAGGACTCTGACACCTTTATTTTGTTGTTATTCATTCCCTTCATTCTTTAATTTTTCTCTAACTAATTTAGTTTAATATTCTTTCTCTAAATTATAAATTGCAATTTTGAGTGGTGTACTGTGTACCAGACACTGCTTTAAGAATTTTGCACGTATTTGCTCGCTTACCCCTATGACAACCCTGATGGCAGATACTATTACTCAGCATTTTACAGACAATGGAACTAAGGCCCAGAGGGTATAAGCAACCAGCCTGAGGAAGTGCTGGGCTGCCACATTCATTCTGGCTCAGTCTGACTCTGAATCCTAGCCCACTTCATGACTTAGCCTCTCCTAAATGCAGCATGGAAGACAGGGTGTTTGTTTTATTTTTTAAATAATCAGACTTATGGGGCAACTGACTGTCCTTATTTAGCACTAGAGGCCCGATGCATGAAATTCCTGCAAGGGGCTCAGCCCTCGCAGCCCCGGCTTCATCCTGAAGGTCATTCAGCTGTCCTGTCTAATTAGCATATTATGCTTTTATTATTATAGATTATTCAGTGTCCTCAGGTCCAAACTTCAATCCAGTTTTGTTTTTTTTAATAACTTCCTCTCAGCACTCAGTGGCCCATCTCCCAGACCCTGGACAGCTGCAGCCTTTGAGCTTCAGCCACACCATCCATTAGCAGTGATTTCTCAGTGACCTAAATGGTAGTACATGACTTTCCTACCCACTAAATTTAAGCCCTTGAGAGCCTTCATATTTCTTTATCCCACAATGCCCAGTCCAGGCAGAATGGGCAGTTGGCATGTCACATATGCATACTACCTGACTAGCTAATGGATAATCTGGAGCTTTAACCCATTTCTACCAGTTTCCAAAAGCATCAGCCATGGAAGGGATGCCTGCATAAAGCCTGGGGAGGAGCTGACTTCATTTGTTGGCATCTTCCGAGAATAGTACTTTGTGTTCTGCAAACTTTGGAGGTCACTGGAATTTATTTGATTAGTTTTACTTTCAAGTTACCTCACAGCCTTTAGAGACCATTTTCCCTACTGGAAACCAATTGCTTGCACTCACTCCTGCCCAAATAGGTTGACCCAATCCTGTAACCTCCAGCAGCACTTCATTCACACCAACACTCAGGTGTGATCAAGAGCTCTGTCTCCATGCCATTTTTCCAATAAGTTAATTGGTGCCAAATATCTTTTCATAACCAATAAATTCTGCAGGGCTGAGGAAGGCAAATAAGTCTTGCTTCCCTGCACTGAGGCCCAGTAATGAACAACACAGAATCACATTTTAATTATTTGTATCCAGAAGCCTGCCTTACTGCTTAATATCTCCCTTTGGCATATATATAAACAACAACACAACTATGGGTTTTCCCACCTGAATCAAAGGCAGAGCCAAGCATTTGCAGGAATTGGGATCTTGTGTATACTTCATGTGGTTATCTTTGGCTTCATTATGTGCATTCCTCTCCCTGGACAAAATATTTGGAAGATTAATTGACTGTCAGATGTTAATAGAGAGAAAGGAGGAGCTGATGACTGACATCTCACTGCAGCTTCCTCGTCATTCGAATTCCAGCCCTGCAGCTGTGGCCAGTAGCAGGGAGGACACAGGACATGGATCCAGTAATTTCTGCTCAAGGTTGGCATTTAGCCACTTAAGCTGGGTGACCTTGAGCCTCGTGGGCCTTATTTTCCATCCACAGGATTATTGTGAGGCTAAACAAAATGACGTTTGAGAATTGTGCTGAGATTTGCGAAGCCAAGTATTATTTGCTATTTTTGAGATATAGTTCTTCATGAACAAGAGTGCTTCTGTGTTATAGCTTGTAGAGTCCCCCAAACTATGCAAGCTCCTTATCTTGGAGACAGATGGTGTGTCTCCAGAGAGAGAATTTGCCTCTGAGGACCTCTGTGAGAAGCCCTGTGTTGTTTATCCCTGCTGTTTTCTCTGGTGAGCTGGGTTTGGGAGACTTCAGGCAGAACCCTCAGCTCCTGTAGTTCAGATTTGTATTTGAAACACCGAGTCCCCATATAAATATTACCCAAGTCAGGACATTTTCATAGTGAAAGAGATGCTATTACTACCAATGGTAGGACAAAAGATGTAGCTAACACATAGGAATGTTTCAGGACAGAACCATGTCTTTGGAGGAGTCTCTTGTTGAAGCATCCAGTGAGCAGGGCATTGTTGTTAAGGATGCAGCTCCAGCATGTTGGACAGCTCCCACACATAGCAGGTACTCCATGATATTTGTTTAATGAACACTTATGTAAACAGTGATGAAGAAAGAAGTCTCTTCCAAAGCTATTAGCACAAGAATATATTTTTCAAAGGGAATACAGAGAATTTATTTCAATACATTTAAATGGAAGACAAGAAATACAGAATGTAAATCTCCAGTGTCTAATTACAAATAGATTAATCAGCATAAATGATCAAACAAGAAATGGTACCTAACTTATTTTGCCAAATTCCACAATAAATCTCCTGTAGATTAAATCATTAAATTTTAAAATGAAAAAGTATTTTATAAAGTCAGAATAATATATTAATGCTCACTGGGGAAGAAAAGTAATGGCTTTGTTGTTATAGTGATAGAATTAGCTACAAAAGGAAAGATCACAATAATGACTACACAATTTTTAAACTTTAATAAAATGAAAATCAGCAGTGTGATGATAAAGTGTATTATAAATATAACAGGTAAAGCTTAAAATCTGAAATATACCAAGCTTTAATTTTTTTTTCTCAGACCTTTTCTTCCACTTTGGCCAAACACAGAATTGAATTTACTGCCTTTCTCACCCCTCTAGTCCCCTCCCCAGTTCTGGACCTCCTCTAGATCAGCAGCAACCAAGTCTCTGTTCTGAATGCTCACAGTTTAGACAGGTTTCCAACCACTCCTGGTCCTGGAGCTCAGAGGGAGGAACAGCAGCTCATTCTCAGTGCCTCATGGTTTTCCAGCGCCTTCCATCACGAATCCATCTACATACCAGGTTTCTGCATAAGTCCCCTGGGTGTGAATTATTGATGAGGCAGGGGGAATTACATATTATCACATAAAACTGACAACCAAATCATTACAATATAATTTTTCCCACCTCAGACAGGCCTTTGATGGCACTGGGCTGTACTTTTACTCACTTCCAATTTAAGATAAAAAGGGAATTCTACTCCTTCCTATTCAGCAAGTAGAATGGCAGCACCTGCTTGCTTCTTAAAGATGCAGAATCTCAAGCCTCAATCAGACCTGCTGAAAAGGATTTTGCATCTTAGCAAGATCCCAGGTGACCTGATTGCACATTAAAGTTTCAGGAACACTGATCTAAAACTCATCGTCCTCATCTCTCAATAAAAGTGAGCCTGGATTGCCTGCTGGCATGGCTCAGTGGTTGAATGTCCACCTATGAACCAGGAGGTCACGGTTCGATTCCTTGCAAGAAGCGGCTGATCAGTGATTCTCTCTCATTATTGATGTTTCTGTCTCTCTCTCCTTCTCCCTTCCTTTCTGAAATCAATAAAAATAATTTAAAAAAAAAAGTGAGCCTGGATCTAATTTCACAGAGAATATTGGTGAAAAATATAGGGGTTCTTTTAAATTTCTTCAATTGCAAAGCCTTCTCTTTTGTTGCAAGATATATCCCAACACACTCCTTATCTAAGGCTAACTATTCTGCCTGTGCTTCTGATTCTACTCTTTGAACAGCTTTAGAAAAATGATGCCATCTCTCATTCTCTCACTCTTTCATTATTTGATCAACCTCAGCCTTTCTCCTGTATCTTTGCTCTCAAGCTGAAAAGGGATTTAAACAACCTCATATTAAAATGGAGTTCTGCCAACATCTACTAGACAACAAGATACCAGCACTTCTTTTCTGATCTTCCTAATGGCTGGCTCTGAAAGAATAATCTACTCTTGTTCCTGTAAATTATTTAATTACCATTCATCCTAGGTTTGGGACTAAGGCCTGAGCCAAGATTCTTCTCTCAAAGATTTCTGGTGCTTTGCTAACTGCTTACTATAATGGCTCAATCTCACAAGCATGATCTTTAACCCAAGCTCTCCTTGAAACTGAGTTTCTTTTTTTAAATTATTTTCTTTTTTTACAAATTTATTGAGATGACATTGGTCAGCATGATCATATAGGTTTAGGTGTGGGTTTCTATGTTATAAGATCTATATATTGCTCAGTGTACCTGCCACCCAAAGTTAAATCTTCTCCTGTCGCCATATATTAGAACCCCCTTCTCGCCACTTCCTCCCTGGCCCCCGCCCTGCTTTTTTTCAACCAGCACACTGCTGTTTCTGCTCACAAGTTTCCATTTTATATCCCACATATGAGTGAAATAATATGGTTTTTAGCTTTTTCTGACTGACTTATTTCACTTAGCATAATGTTCTCAAGGTCCATCCATATTGTTGCAAATGGCAGTATTTCATCCTTTCTTATGGCTGAGTAGTATTCCATCATATATATGTACCACATTTTCTTTATCCAGTCCTCTATCTTGGGACACTTTGGTTGTTCCCATGTCTTGGCCACTGTGAATAATGCTAAAGTGAACATAGGGGTGCAATTCCACCCCCTGGTGGAGCCCTTACTTTTCTGATGTCTCTGATCACTCACTTGCTTTTGTCTCCCCCACAACTACATGAGTAGCAGGCAGGGATCCTGGTTGGGGTCCAGGTAAGTTCTGGCCTGAGTGAAAAGTTGATGAGCAGGAATGTGTAGACTGGGGGAAAGTAAAGAAAGGTAATCTGGGTGAGTACAAGATACAGTTGCTTAAGATAAAGATGCCAACCCAAAGGAAGAGCAGAAAAAAGATATAGGAAGTGTTTCCATAAGAATCTTGGTTAAACAAGATATGAGTGGAAATGGCCACAGTTTTGGAAATAAGATCCTGTAGTTCTGCTGGCAGAAAAAAAGAAGCTTCGCGGAGAGTGAACATCAACAAAATAAAGACAAAGGGCTTTTTGTGGGTGAACATGAAAACACCTTGTTGCCCTAGAAATACCTGGATTCCACAGTGTGCTGCTGGGCTCCTGAGCCCCAAATTCTGAGTTGTCACTGTCAGTACAGACCCCTCAGGTACTCCTACACAGTGAGCCTGGGGAAACCTGGGCACTGTAGGCACCCTCACCATCCTAACCTGAGCAGTCCATATGTTCTTCCTTGGTGAATTTCTCGGGTGATCTCCTCTTCTGCCGTAGCTTACCTAATTTATGACATGTTGGTGGTGGGGAATAAAGATATCTGGCCATGCCTAGCTGTGAGCACCATCTCAAACACAGCAGGTCAGAAAGCTCTCCTCCAGTCTACTTATCTATGTTTTCCTAGCATCTCCTCTCATCAGCACTCATGTTTCTAACGGACTCATTTAGACCTGGTTTCTTTTCAGTCACATTTCCTTACTGTATTTTTTCAGCCTTTATATTTGGACTTTTAAAATATTAACTGTTTTAATGGGAAAAATACATGCAAAAGTTACAAAAAAAGAAATTATAAAGAAAAATGCAATAGAAAATGAAATCTCCTAGCCTCCAAAAATCCCACTCCTCCTCCCACAGGAAGTCCCCAATACCCCTTTGCGGTGACCCCTTCCAAGGTGCTATTTCCGCAGATACACAGGCTCAGGCATAGGCTGAGTCCCCACTGTGTGCTGTTCCTCAGTAAACCTTGGAGATGGCTCCATATCAGCATAGATAGCTCTGCTTCCCTCTCTGTCATGACTGCACTGCATCCCAGTGTGTGGATGCTTGAAGATTTGTTTTCACTGGTCTTCTTTGATGCATTCATAAGTGTGTTTTCAGTGTTAGGAATCTGTAACAAAGTTGTCATAGTGCCATAGCATATCTATAATAATGAAAGCATAATATGCTAATTAGACTGGACAGCCAAATGGCCTTCCAGTTGTCATTCTGGACATCGAGGCAGAGGTGGTTAGGGGCAATCAGGCAGGCAGGCAGATAAGCAGTTAGGAGCCAGCCATCCTGGATTGTGAGAGGGATGTCTGACTGCTGGTTTAGGCCCAATCTCGCACTGGCAGTTGGACATCCCCTGAGAGATCCCAGATTATGAGAGGGTGCAGGCCAGGCTGAGGGACTGCCTCCCCCTGCCACCCCCCACTTCATGCACAAATTTTGTGCACCAGACCTCTAGTATATTTTATAATTAAAAAGGTGTTGTCATATCATTTTCCAAAGTCTCTGTGGCACTTTATATTTTCACTTACAATATATGAGCAAGTCTCTCCCCCAACAACATGCCAGTAAAAGGGGGTATTAATCCTTTTAACAAAAGTGGCAAGTGATATTTTTACTGTCAGAAAATTTGCCTTTTTCTGATAATCAGTGAATTTGAACTTATTTTCATATATGCATTGCCCATTTGGATTTGTTTCTATTTGAATGATCTGTTTTTCTTCTTTCTCCATTTTTTCCATGTTTTCTTTCTCTTGTCCATTTGAAAACTTTCACTTTATAAAATGGATATCAGCCCTTTATTTTAGTTGGTATTTTTATGGCATCTTTCCCATACTTTAAAAAGTTTTATATAACAGCCTGGCTGGTGTGGCTCAGTGGTTGAGCATCAACCCATGAACCAAGAGGACAGTTTGATTCTGATCAGGGCACATGCCCAGGTTGCAGGCTCAACCCCAGTAGGGGTCATGCAGGAGGCAGCTGATCAATGATTCTCATCATTGATGTTTTATCTCTCTCTCCCTCTCCCTCTCTGAAATCAATAAAAAAATATATATTTTAAAAGTTTTATATAACACACAACTGTTATTTATTTTATATCTTCTGTTTCATTGTGGTTAAAATGGCCTCTCTCAAACATAGAATATGCATCTATGTTCCCAGATTCTCTCATAAGAATTTAATTACCCATTATTTACATTCAAGCTTTTGATCAGACTAGATTTTAAGTTTATATAACTGCTAACAGGTCTCTAATTTTATTTTCTTCCAGAAGACTAACATTTATGCCAGTGCCATTTATTAGTAGTCTAATGTTTTCCTGCTGAATTGTGATTTGTCCCATATTAAATCCTCATACACTGAATCTGGATTTTTCATAGGGTTCCTCTGCCCCACTATTGACATGATGATTGGTTATAACAGTTCTGAGGATCTAAAAACTGGCAAAATATAACCACCCTCATAGTTATTTTAAAAAATATAAATATATACATTTTTCCATATAAATTTTACAGTCATTTATTTTATCCAATTCAACTAAAATACCACACTGGAATATCAATTAGAATGATAGTGTTTGCATATTATTTTGGAGAGCATGTGATATTACTGTGACATTAAATCTTCTCATGTGTGTCCCTCCTTTAGCTTCATTCTTATTTCATATCTTATAATAAAAATTTGGATGTAGGTTCTACATCTTATATCAGTTATCTAGGCTCTAGGTCTTTCTTGTTAAACATATTTCTAACTAGTTTATACATTTGTCTTCATTGTAAGTAGAATACTTTTCCTATTTTATTTCTAATTACTTATTGGTGCATGTAGAGCAGGCATGTTGTTTGAATACTGATGTCTGGTGTGTATCCATGTGGAGGAGAACTAATGGAGACTGATTGGGGAACTCTCCCCTCCAGGCCCTGCCTTGGGACCCTGGGTGATGGCCACAGGGACTGCATAAGGAGTGGGGAGTAGAGAAGGCTTTTGTAGCACCTCTGAACTCTTGTATGTGAATGAGGCTAGGATAGTAGGTGTCCTAAGAGTTTCTAATCAGTATATGGGGGAAGGAGAAAAATGGTTGCCTCAGTCCCCAGAAATGGAGAAACAGCTATGCTTTACATACAGAACAATCTTCACTTTGTCTCATCATCTTGGGAACACGTATTCATTTAGGACTGAGCCCAGAGACCCCCCTCTCTGTGAAGATACCCTGTCTCCCCAGGAAGTTTGTGCCTCTGTATCTTATGTGAACTTTGAAGTCACCTGCAAAGATTTATTGATCCCAGACTTAAGTCCTCCTTCATCTACAATGAGAGCTCTTATGGACATGGACTATGACTTGTTTGCCTGCATACCTCCAGTGCCAGTACAATGCCTGGCACACAGAAGATTAGTATATACTTAATTAAGTGATAGCAACAGAAGGTAGGAGCCAGCCCCTAAAAATGGGGTTCTGAGAAGAAATTTTCAGAATGTATGCAGCAAGGATCTACAGTATGGAATGCTGGGACCAGTTACTGCATTGCATACCAATTTCAATACTCCTATCTCTCTGCCATGACTACATGACCTTTTCAACCCTAAATCCTCTTTCTATATCACACTCTTTCTGCATTTCCCACCTCAACCCCTCAAATAGAACTCATATCCCAAATGTTACCTACCCACTGTTTAAATTACAATACTATGCTCAGTTTCAAGAGCCACAACCTCCAACTACATCTTCCTCACTGTTTTTTCTTTCCATGTGTATTTAATCTTCATTACTTAAACAACCTACCCCAGTCTTTAAGAACTGCCTGGTATTGCTGTGTCGGCTAGAAACTAGGAGGGAACCAGAAGTGGTAAGCAGGCTTTTGCTTCTGCCCTCAACACCCATGGACCCAGCATTCAGTTGAGCCCCATACTGAGCTTCTATAATAATAAAAGGGTAATATGCTAATTAGACCAGACATCTTCTGCTCGTCATTCCAGATGTCCTTCCTGATGAAGCCAGGGCTGGAGGGACGCCAGCCTGGGTCCCGAGTGCCTGCTGGCAGCCTGAGAAGGAAAGCAGCCTAGGTCCCAGGTGCCTGCCAGTGGCCAGAGGAGGGAAGCCCAGGTCCCGGGTGCCGGAGGGAAGCCAGTGCCGGCAGCCAGGGAAAGGAAAGCCTACTCTTGCACAGAATTTTCATGAATCGGGCCTCTAATATATTATAAGATGAAAGGTTACAGCACAGAGAACACAGGAGTGGAAACAGAACCATTTAGTTTTCCAGATCTGACTCTACCACTACTTAGCTTTGTTGACCTGGAATAAAACACTTAACCTCAGGCTTTAAAATAAGGATAATGGCCTAAAAGGGAGGAGATTAGAATAGCTGCTTTCCAAAGTAAACTTTTCTAAAATAATCCCATGATATTAGTTCTTCAAGGATAAGGACACTAGCTAAAGTAGGAGCACACCTTTGCCTGCAGGAATCCAGGAGCCATGCTGGGCTTCCTAGGCCCAGGCAAAAAGGAGAGCCCTTTGCTCTGGGTTAGTATTTCTGCCTGGTTTGCTGACCTTAAAACTTAGGAGTCTGGATTTGGCCAAGATTTTCCCAGTTCTGCATCCTGGGAAGCCACTAAGCCCTCAACAAACTGGGATGGTCCCAATGATAGGATCAAACCTTTTTCACTTTTTGTAGCAATCCTGCTCCTTGCCTGTCAGGACAGAGGCTTTTGTCAACATCAGACTTCCTGCTCATTTCTAGCTCTGCCGGTTGACCCCTGTTGATATAGGGTGCTTCCTGTCCTGAACTCATTCCCCATTAACATCTGGTCTATCACAGGACCAGACCTGTGCACTCTGCTAAACCACTCTTGGTTATTTGACCCCAAAGAATTTGTCTTTTCTTCTATGAAAAAAAAAAAAAAAGGGAGCTGGAGTTGCCATGCCAGAGGAATTGCCCTGCACATATTTTTTTTTTTTTCAATGCAGGTAAGTTATATTTTTGTGTTTTGTTTGTTTTTTTAAATAAATCTTTATTGTTCAGATTATTACAGGTATTCTTCTTTTATTTTTCCCCATAGCTCCCCTCCACCTGATTCCCCACCCCACCCCATGCCCTTACCCCCCGCCACTGTCTTCATCCATAGGAGTAAGATTTTTGTACAATCTCTTCCCGCACCCCTCACACCTGCTTCCCCTGAGAATCGTCAGTCCACTCCCTTTCTATGTCCCTGATTCTATTATATTCACCAGTCCATTCTGTTCTTCAGATTTTTCATTCACTTGATTTTTAGATTCACTTGTTGGTACGTATGTATTTGATGTCATTTTGTTATTCATAATTTTTGTCTTTATCTTTTTCTTCTTCTCCCTCTTCTTAAAGGATACCCTTCAGCATTTCGTGTAATCCTGGTTTGGTGGTGATGAACTCCTTTAGCTTTCTCTTGTCTGTGAAGCTCTTTATCTGACCTTCAACTCTGAATGATAGCTTTGCTGGGTAGAGTAATCTTGGTTGTAGGTTCTTGCTGTTCATCACTTTGAATATTTCTTGCCACTCTCTTCTGGCCTGCATAGTTTCTGTTGAGAAATCAGCTGACAGTCGTATGGGTACTCCCTTGTAGGTAATTAACTGTTTTTCTCTTGCTGCTTTTAATATTCTCTCTTTGTCTTTTGCCCTTGGCATTTTAATTATGATGTGTCTTGGTGTGGTCCTCTTTGGATTCCTCTTGTATGGGGTTCTGTGCGCTTCCTGGACTTGTAAGTCTATTTCTTTCACCAGGTAGGGAAAGTTTTCTGTCATTATTTCTTCTAATAGGTTTTCAATATTTTGCTCTCTCCCTTCTTCTGGCACCCCAAAAATTCGGATGTTGGTTCGCTTGAAGTTGTCCCAGAGGCTCTTTACACTATCTTCATATTTTTGGATTCTTTTTTCTTTTTGTTTTTCTGGTTGGATGTTTTCTGTTTTCACATATTTCAGATCTTTGGTTTGATTCTTAGGGTACATTGATCTACAGTTGAGTTTCTGTATATTTATTTTAGACAGTGTATGCTTCATTTCTGACTGGTCCTTTTCCATTTTTTTGGCATTCTCATTAAGGTCCTTGAAGGTCTCACTAAGCTCCTCAGAAGTATTATCAAGTTTCTCAGCGGTTTTTAGAAGATTCTTGAGTAACCTTATACATGTGGTTCTGAACTCTATGTCATCCAGTAGTTTGCTTTCCTCTGTTTCTTTCATTCATGACATGTTTCTTTGTTTCTGCATTTTGGCTGCTTCCCTGTGTTGATGGAGTGGCTTTGTGTGGTAGGTGACCTATAGGGGGCAGTAGCTCAGCCTCTCCAATCTCCTGATGTGGACGCTCTTGGTACACCCCTTTGTGGCCTGAGTGCAAAGTCTTGGTGCAGTTAAGCCTTAATTGCTGTTGTTACGCTGGGAGGAATTGACCTCCAGGCCAATTAGCTGTGAGCACTCCCTGTGTCTATAATGGAAGAACTGCTGCGCTGAAGACACGCTTATGGGGCAGGACTTGTTTCAGTGGGGCTTTGGTGCTCACTGAGTCTGCCTCTTGAATGTGTCACTTATGGATGTGAGGAGTTGAAATCTGGTGTCTCACACTGACCACTAGGTACACTGGCTTCTGGATCTCCAATGGGGTGCAGGTCAGCTACTGTCTGAGGCCACTCAGCAGGAGCTACAGTGAGAGCTGCAGTTTTCTCCTCTTTGCTTGGGGTTTGGAGGTTTTGGAACTGTCTGACCCAGGCTGCAAGTTTGCTAGGTTAAGCTGTGATAGGGCAGGCCTTTCTTATGCTAATTGAGCTGCTTGGAGCTTGGGTGGGTTTGTAGGGCAGGGCCTCAGGGTGTCACTAGGTTAGGGCGTGGCAAACAGCAATGGCTGCTAGTTAGCCGGCTCTGAGTCTCCAATGGCATCCGTGAGTCCCGTGCCCCAGTGCCGTAAACAATTATTCCTGCACGCAGCTCTGCAAGCAAGCCACCCTCTCTGGCAGACAGTCCAGCTTCTCCCCGTAGGAGTTTGGGTCCCCCGCTACTCCCCAGAGACTGTATTTCAGAGTAATCGGGGGCTTGTCTCCCTTCAGGTTTGAAAAAGCAACGCACCCAGTCGCCCGCAGCCAGCCCGGATCACTCGCCTCTGTACCTCAGCTTTTCAGCGCTCGTGCACGTTTCAATGCTCTTTTCTCTTTCCTTCTAGTTGTAGAACTTCCACTCAGCCAGCTTTCCTGTGGTTCTGGGTGATAGACGTTTTGTCTTTTAGTTGCAGTTTAAATTGTTGTAGGAGGCAGCAGTTTAGGTGTTTACCTATGCCGCCATCTTGGATTCTCTTCGCCCTGCACATATTATGCCTCAAACCTTTGGAATGTTAAAACATGGCAAAATAACTGTTGGATCAGGCCTAAAGCAACATTGTGCCCCAAAGAACTGTTTGTGAAGATAACAAAAAAGTAGTTGTTAGGACTGCTGGACTGATGACTACTGGGCTCAAAATTAAAAACATTACTTAGAATTAAATGACTGTGTGATGTGACCTGCACCGATAGAAGTGCCTTCCTTCTATTGAGGTAATTGTCCCCTTCTTCTTCTCATAAATACCCAGGGCCTTTGTCTCCTCACCGAAACCATTTGGGCTTCTGCCAGATTCAGTGCATCCCAAATAGCTATTCTTTGCCACGCACTTTGCAAGTTCTGTTGCCTCTCACTTTGAAAGACTTTTTATTTTTAGGTTGACACTTTCCTGTGTGGCTCTACTGGTCTCTATGAGAATCCTGTCTACTCCCAAACAATAATATGTAATTGACATCTTGTGTGGGCTACATGTGGTGTGGTGACTAGGATACAACTGTCTCCATCACAGCCTCAACTCTGCTCCAGGTCAGCAAACTCACTCCGCAACAGGCCCAGCAGTGTATGTTTACAGAATAGGTAGCACCCTGCTTTTGTTCACTTGCTGTTGTAAAGCTAAAGGGTGAGAGATATCCAACCTAGCAAGATTACCTTGGGCCTCTGTGAAACCAATCAGTCAAGAAAGTGACTGTTGTGAGCAGGAACCTCAAACCACTCACAAGAGCTTTAATTTAGTGGACAGCCCCACTGTGAGATATTAGATAGAGGAATGGTGCTGATTGGATTTAACTGTGGGAAGAAATACCTATAGTTTTTGGACTTTGTGTAGGCTCAGGGTTAGGGTGGTGTGTGCCTGATTCACTCCAGAGTGACTTCCCACACACCCACTTGCATGGTCTTTAACAGCGACCTATGAATGCAGACCCAATAGGAACCCCAGAGAATTTCAGCTCCCATGGTTTGATTTGAATAGTAGCATTTGACTAAGTGCACATATTTGAAATAATCCAGAGCTTACATATAAAGTGAAGCATGGTGATGACTTTAAAAAAAAAAGAATTCAGAAATAGAGCATTTCTTTTCCTGGCCAGTAGGGGCTGCTGCCTGTGGCACTGCAGCACCCCCTCTTAGGGTGCCATGCAGCTTGAGGGCAGCCCAGGCCTCTTCACTGCCATGCCCCACCCCACTGCTGCCCCAGGGCCCCAGCCTTCTAGTCACCGCCCTGGGTGTCTTGAGGCGCTCCCTGCCAGCCTTCCAGGGGCTGCAGGGCCCAGGGATAGGCTATGGTGAACGGCCTGAGGAGCCCTGCTTACTATGAGGCTCAAGTCCCAAACTGAGGTAATTTAGGTGATTAGCAAATGGTTAGAAAACTTGGTCTAGGGAAAGGATATGAAGTATTTGAGGTTATTAACATCACCAAAGAGTGGTTGTAAGAATTCTTAAGCCCGTGAAGATAAAGAAGATAAAACGAGAGATTAACATTCTGGAGAACCTTCCTGTGGAATATCATTAAATTGATTAACACTGTGAAGTACTCTGTGTTAAGACTCTGGCTTTGGTATTTGAATATATCAATATCAATAATATAGATTTTAAGCAACTTAACAGGATCTGGACAGACTGTGATATCTGATTTTATATGTATGAAGTACTTCAAGTTCTGGATTACTGACCAGCCAGGGAATTGTGTTTAGAAATGTGAAACCTCCCAATGTCAGGACGGATGGATCACCAACAGGAAAAGCAGCGGCTGATATACTGGGGTCTGGCAGAGTTCTACCCTCTTGCTCAGGACTGCAATGTCCTTGTGGCCTCCAGGTACTTCAAGGGACCAGAGTCTTGTGGACTATAAGATGCATGATTTTAGCTTGGATATGTGGCGTTCGGGCTATATACTAGAAGCGATCCCTTCTTACATGGGCAGGACAACCATCACCAGCTTGTTTGAATTGCCGAGGTTCTGGATACAGATGAGCTGCATGGCTATTTGAAGAAGTATCGCGTATACCTAGATCCGCTCTTTAGTGATATTCATGGGAATGCTGGGAAAACTTTATGCATAGTGAGAACAGACACCTCATCAGCCCTGAGGCCTTAGATCTTCTGGACAAACTTCTGCAATACGACCATCAACAGAGATTGACTGCCAAAGAGTCCGTAGAGCATCCATACTTCTACCTCACGGGGAAGGAGCCGTCCCAGACCTGTTCACGTAAGGCTGTGCTTGCCAGGGGTCTCACAGCAGCTGGGTGAAGACTGGAAAGCGATGAGCAATGTGGCATTGATGCTTTCCAGTAAACCAACCAACCAAATACAAATCTTGAAGGAAAACTACAGTGTGATCTGAAATTTTAGTTGTATCTTCTAAACAAAGAAGGGTAAGACCAAATAGCCTGTCAAAAAAACAAACAAACTCTGGCAGCGAGTGTGATGATGCACAAGGTTCAGGAACAGAGGGCCCTTTCCCTTTGGAATGCATGAGAGATGAGAGACTAGAAGTTGTTGCACAGTTACCTGTATTTAACAGGAGACTGCTGTTGAATTAACCCTTTTGGTCAACAAACTGTGGCTATCTGACTTCCTATCAATTCCTCTGCAGTCTGAGTTTCCTTGGGTGAGATTCAGGCTCAAGTTTTAGCAACACATCAGCCATCTGTACTGACACACCAGCCTCATTTACCAAAAGGAGATATTAAAACAGTGACAGTATTTTAAAAAACAAACAGAAGTGGAGCAGGTGTTGTGTAATATGCTGGGTATTCCTGGTTCCCTGGCTGTAAGAGAAATGGGCTCTGGGAAGGCATCCTTTAAGGAGATGCTGAATTTTTATTTGAGGAATTAGCATGTCAGTGTGTAATGCTAAATGGCTTAATTTCCCCAGAGGGCAAAATGTGCTTCCTTACATCTTTGATGCTTATGAAGTTGTGCTAATTTAAAAGCTCTTGCCTGGATGTCAGGATGGAATAACAAAGACTGCAATAAACACTCAAAGGACATCTTCTACCCAGGCTGGCTCCACCGCAGCCCCTGTGTGACACCTGCGGGCATGGTCATTCTGTGCCCCCTGGTCAACTCTGCTCCAGGTAGGAAATTCCATAGCAGCCTCTGACCACCTCCCATGACTAGTAGCAGACCTCATCCTTGTTCTGTTGCTATGAAGGTGCAAAGCTGAAAACTGCACACAGGCCAGGGGTCCCATACTGGGCATAGCCACAGGCAGTTCCACCACTTACCTCCACCCCTGCTGCATTCACACACTGTAGGCCACACCTGCTGTGGTATGTGTCTCCTCTTGGTCGTGGAGCTGTAACCAGAGGTGAGCATGTTGCAACTTCTGCAGGACTGTGGGCTACAGTATTCTCTTGGGCCCTGTCCTACCTACAGAGGGCCTCAGTGACTAGGGCTTGCTTTCCCAAGCCATTGGAAGCTAGACTCCATAACTGTTGCCTGTGGTCCTCTAAGAGCTGGCCATTTGCCTCCCACCACATGGATTGCTTACCTGTCCAGTGACTTTCCCGTATCTAACCAGGGTGTTTCTGCAGGAGCTCCTAGAAACCAGCCCTTTGTCCTGCAATGGCATCAGGCCCAAACTGTAACAGACACATCTGGTGTTGACTCACACCCCTGTGACTCAGGGGTGAGTTTCAGGCTCAAGTTTTAGCCCAGCTGTGGTAGGCAATTTCCTGTGTCCGGACAGCATTCTCCTCACACCCCTGTTTCCAGACTCTCATTTTTTTTCTGGGTGTTTTTATTTGAAGCCATAGAACCTGTTCCGTGTAGGGAAGTTAGCCATCAGTCAATGGAGGGTGCAAAGTGGCAGATAAATTCTCTAGCTTGCCATCCCTTGGGTGAGCACGTCTGTGAGGAATTCTGGAAGCTGAGCTCCAGTGTGTGGTCAGGATCAGCAATCGCCTACCCTCTGGTAGCTTTTCCTCCTGGGTTACACTCACCTGCTCCATCACTTCTGCTTCCTGGAGACTCTGCACACATCTGAGGTTCTGCTTTAGGGGGTAGAGGCAAACTAAGTTAAGGGGTCACTACAGGTTTTCTACAGGATCATTCTGACCTAGAATCAGGCAGTGAGTCTAGCTCATTCAGTGGCAAGTCTGTGGGAAGTCTGCCCTAGGTGTTACAGGAACTGTGTGTCTACCTGCAAGTGATTCGGTCAGTCAGTGAGGAAACAAGCCCAGATGCAGTGGAAGGTGGAAGCCACAGGGGAGGCTGAGGGCCCTGGGTGTTCAGGTCCTGGCTTCTGCCATGAGAGACCAGGTGCTCCACTTCCTCCTTGTGGGTTAGTACAGGCTCCTTGGCACACAACAGTGAGGAAAGCCAGGATCCCAGCAGTCATATCCCTTAGGCACTGCCCACTGCTCTCCACTTCTCAGATCAGCCTTATCAACTGCCAGAGCTGGTGGGGATGCCCAAGGCACCCAGGGCCTCAGCACTGACTAAGGCTTGCCACCTCCTTATCCCTGTGTGTTCTGTCCTGTCTGGTTTCATTCTCTTCTCCTCGTCCTTGTAGTTCTGTCTCTGAGACTCCTGAGTAATCACAATGACTAGTAGAGGTTTATGAATATAATCCAGTTTTTAATAAGCCAAGACAATATAAAACAAAAATTAATATTCTTGACTTTGGCTTTATAAAGACTTGATTTCTGCTTCTTCCCATTTCTCATGTCCTCATCCACATTGTTTATCAAGTGTGTTTTATAAAGACTGTGTGTAACTTTGAACTTCCCTCTGTTGAACTCAGGGAGTCCTGGTTTAGTTATTGAACCCTCTTGGTCATTTTACATTGGTCAAGGCCACTTTGCCCTGGGTTGTTTCTCTTCCTTCTCTGTCTTCATGCCCTTCTCATTCTCTTCAATCAAGTGAATGAAATCCAACGAGTCTGAGTTCTACTTTTTTGTAATAATCATCTATTCTGTGTACATATAGGTATATATGTGCAGCAAAGAACAGAAGCATAAAGTCAGAGAGGTAATTAGTATTAGAAGAAATTTTTAACTTCATAAATTTCAACTCCCTTAGCTTTTCATAAGAGGCAATAGACCCAAACAAGTTAAATGCTACACTGGTGATTATGTTTTCTTCTAGGATTTGTATGGTTTCAAGTCCAACATTTAAGTCGTAAACCCATTTTTTAGTTTAGTCTTGTGATTGGTATAAAAGTTGGTCTAGTTTTATTTTTTGCACATATCTGTTTAATTTTCCCAACACCATTTGTTGAATAAACTATCTTTAGCCCGTTGTATGTTTTTGCCTTCTTTGCCAAATATGAATTGACTATAAAGGTGTGGGTTTATTTCTAGGCTTTCTATTCTGTTCCATTGATCTATATGCTGTTTTTATGTCAGTACCACGGTGTTTTGATTGCTATGGCCTTGTAGTATGGTTTGCTATTAGATAGCGTCATTCCTCCAACTTTGTTCTTCTTCGTCAAGATCACTGTTGCTGTTTGGGGTTTTTATGGTTCCATATAAATTTGTAGAATATTTGTTCTAATTCTGTGAAATACACCATTTGTATCTTGATAGGAATTGCACTGAATCTGTAGATTGCTTTGGGTAGTATGGACATTTTATTGATGTCAAATCTTCCTACCCATGGACACAGCATATGCTTCCATTTATTTGTATTCTTCTTCACTGTCTTTCTTCAGTGTCATGTAATTTTCCAAGTACAGATCTTTTACATTCTTGGTTAAATTTATCCTAAGGTGTTTTATTCTTTTTTGAAGTAATTGTAAATGGGATCGTTTTCTTAATTTCCCTTCAAATAGTTCATTGTTGGTATATAAAAATACAACTGATTTCTGGATATTTATTTTGTATCCTGCTACTTAGCTGGATTCATTTATCAATTCTAATAGTGTAAATTTTAAATGACCCACACTCTGTCCCAGCCATTTTCAGTCTGGAAATTTAATCTGTAGGTCATTTAAATGCAAAGATGCACGTGCAAAAATGACTTTGTAAGAATAAGTCTGGATCTAAGAAAATATTCATTAATAGGGAGCCCGGTGCATGAATTCGTGCATGGGTGGGGTCCGGCCAGTCTGGCCAGGGGGAGGGGACATGGGAGGATATACACTGAGTGGCCAGATTATTATGCATTCAAAGATCATAATAATCTGGCCACTCAGTGTATATTTGAGATTTTACCCACGTTGTTGGCATTAAATTCATCATTTTCATTTTATATAGTATCCCATGAAATGATTTTTTAATAAAATGTACTTACACATTAAAAGAAGTTACAATGCATTTAGTGATTGAATATGGATGATTTTTTAGTATATCTCGGTGTTTGAGAGTTCATGAAGCAGAAACATACTGGTGAAAAACAAAATTGATTTCTATCCAACAAGAGCCCTTATAAACTAAAACTGCCTATTGATAAGTAAATGAATAAAACACTCTTTTGGTATGGTTTCCCCCTTGGTGAATCTTTTAAATTATACTTCTCTGGTGTGCTTCTTCTCATAGTTGGATCTACAGTTTGAAACAAATTAATTGATTAATTAATCAGGCAAATGATATGTTTTCAACTCACTTCTAGTGGCCCTGAACAGAGACTGTGCCGACTCCTCCATGCTGCTGAGCATGTCCCATTAGACGCTGGGTTCTGAAAGACCAACCTGACATGCTCCATGCATAGAGATTTTCCTGGCAAATAATGGAGGTTCTGGCCTTTGGTGCCAGTTTCCTATTTCTTTGCCTTTCTTCTACACAGACCAGTTACTTAATATCCAAAGTGCACATTTCCCATCTCCCGAAAGCTCCTCACACACACACACACACACACACACACACACACACACACATACCCCTCAGGCTGAGGGCTGTGCAGGGAGGGGCTGGCAAAGGGCCAGCCCATTGCTCATACTGGCAACCTCTCATTCTCACTCTCTCAACGAATCACTGTCTACATCCTTAGGGCCCTATAGGGACAGAGTTATGTCCTGCAAGCTTACTGACAAAGAAGTATAGCTGGCCCGAACCTTTCCAACACAGGAGATTTATAGTTCTATGAACCACGTTCTCAGAGCCCTTTGCCATAAATTCCCATTGTGCCTGGATTACTCATACATTCTAATTGTTGAGGACAATAATGTTGGTGCAAATGTGCTGCAGGACCATGTGATCTGCACCAGACCTTGAACCTTGAGCAGTCTTGGAAGTCACTAAAATCACCGAAATGTGTCTCTTCTAAGAACCATCTCTCCCCTCCCCTCCCCTCCCCTCCCCTCCCTTCCCCTCCCCTCCCCTCCCTTCCCTTCCCCCCGCTCCTCCCCTCCCCTCCCCTCTCCTCTCCTCTCCTTTCTTCTCCTCTCAACTCCTCTCCTCTCAACTCCTCTCCTCTCAACTCCTCTCTCTCTCAGCAGGTTACTAGCAGCTTCCTCACTCTCATAAATTTGAATGCCTTTAAAAAAAGTTGAATTTGGACCTGTTTTCCTGATTATCACAGCTTCCATTCATGCCTAGAGCTTTACGAGTCCTGCTCCTTCACATTGTTAGAAAAGGCAAAGACCAGAAGGGTTATTTAGGGTTATAACAGGCAGCTTATGACCAGCAGGTGAATTGGGTTGCTTTCAGCCAGGAACAGTCAGGCACAACTCTAGGTGGGTTTTACCCTGGGCTCCAGGGGCTTCATCCCAGCCTGTCTGAGAGAACGTGAAGGGTAGAGTAGAACAGTGAGAGGCAGATTAAGGAGCCAGCACAATAGGGCAGCCCCTTTCACAGGGGTTTCTTTGGGGGAAGGAGACAGGGCGGGAACCTTGTTTTGTGTTGTCACTAAGCTTTGGTTAACAGCAGAAAAGGCTGCCAGTATTTCTGGAGAAGCAAGGAAGGCTCCAGGGACTAAATGTACACCTTGGAATTAGGACACAGAGGGCTATTTCATGCTCTGTTCAAAGAACTGCCAAGTGGCACCAGGCAAATAGCTTCACTCCTCCTCCTATCCCATGCATACATGATGTAGAAAACCCAGGGCTGGCTGCCTTGGAGCAGTACCAAGATGCCTACTTCCTGCACACTCCTGGGCCTCTGTCCTTTCATTGGCAAAAACCAACTCCTGAGAACTGTTCTTTTCTCTGAGGTCCTGCCACCAGCTCTGGAGTAAAGCTAGCCATGCCTCTTCCCTGACCTCATATAAATGATATCCTATCTAATAAGGAGGGACTATGCTAAATGACTGCCCCGCCCTCAAAGATGGCAGCGCCAACAGCGACAAGATGGTGGCGCCCAGTTCCCTCAGCCCCCCTGGGGCTTCAGGGGTATGGCAAGGCCAGGCCCGCTCCCAGGCAGGCCTGGCTGCTCCATGCACCTTCCTCCGGAGTCCCACAGTCCCCTCAGCCCCCAAGCCACCCAAGGCTGGCCCAAGACGCAGGCAAGCCTCAGATGGCAGCTGCCCAGGCACCCAGGGCTGCCCAAGGCTCACATAACCAGGGCCGGCCAAGGCTTGCACTGCCAGCAGTGGCAGCAGCAGAGGTGTGATGGGGTATCGCCTTCCCCTGATTGCTGGGTCACCTCCTGCCCCTTAGAGCTAGCAGACTGTAAGAGGGGGCAGGCTGGGCTGAGGGTCCCCCCTCCAGTGCATGAATTTTCATGCACCAGGCCTCTAGTCATATAATATTTGTCCAAAGCACACACATTCTTTAGTTACTACAGCTTTTTAATAAGTTTTGAAATTAGAAAGTGTGAGACTTCTATGTTCTTTTTTAAGGTTGTTTTTGCTATTATTAAAGTCTCTTGAGGTTCTATATGAATTTTAGAAAAGGGTATTCTATTTCTGAAATTTTGATAGGGATTAGATTGACTCTGTAGATCTCTATGAGAGTGTTGGTATCTTTTTAAAAAATTGTATTTATACTTCAGTTACAGCCAACAATATTATATTAGTTTCAGGTGTAAAACTTAGTGATTAGACATTTGTATACTTTATGAAGTGATCTTCCCAATAAATCTAGTACCCATCTGGCACCATACACAGTTATTACAATGTTACTTACTATAATCCCTATGCTGTACTTTATATCCCCTGACTATTTGGGACCTTAATGCTATTATCTTCTAATCTTTAAATATATAGTATGACATTCCATTTAGTTGTGTGATAATTAATTTCTCTCAGCAGCACTTAGCTGTTTTCAGTGTACAAGTCTTTTGACTCTTTGGTTAGGCTTAGTCCCAAATACCTTTTTTATTTTGATGCTATGGTATATGGTATAATTTTCTTAATTTCCTCTTTGAGTTGTTCATTGTTATTGTATAAAAATGACTGAATTTTGTGTGTTGAATTTTCATGAAATTGTGCTACTGCAGCTTTGCTGAATTTGCTTATTACTTCTAACAGTTTTTCTGTGGAATCTTTAGGGTTTTCTTCATATAAGGTCAGGTTGTGCACAGAGATTATTGTACTTCTTTCTTTTCAATTTAGAACTTTTATTTGTTTTTATTGCCTAATTGCCCTGGCTAGAACTTCCAATACTGTTTTTATTCTCCCTTGTGGACAGTTCTGAGACTCATTTCACAGGCTTCCCAGAAGAGCATGGTCCGATGGTGTCCAGTTGTCCATACGAATGTCTGCATATAGGCAGTCTCCTTCTATCCTTCATTGTCTTGCACCTCTGCCCTGTGGGGTCAAATTCCCAAATAAACTAATTGAGTTCAGACTTTGCCTCAGGAGATCCCCAATGAAGATAGCAACTTTTTCTTGTCTCCCACCTTCTCTCTTTTCCCCAGTGTACCCTCCCCCAAACACACACACCTGTGTTCACACACACATACACAAACACCATCACTTAACTAATACTGTAACTTTGTGTCATCTGCAACCCAATTTCAAGTTGAACTTCAAGATCTGAGATGCGCACTTTACCCCTTCTCTTCATTCTGCCCATTCCCCCCCCTCCCGCCCCTCCCCCTTGCTTGGGGAAAGTATTTAGGATCTAACATTTTTTGTGTGCTTTATGCCAGGTATTGCTGTAGATATTTCCACAAGTGGTTTTTTTTTTCTTTCTCTCATTTATTCCTCACTATAACCAATAGCAGAAAACATTCCTAGCCATGTCACAGGGTGGGCATATGAGTCTTAGAGAAGTTGCATTTCTGGGCAAAGATCAATCTTGTCACCTGATTCTAATGGCTCTTCAGGCCTCACAGCAGGGTCTGAGGAAAGAGGAGTTCTTTCCCTCCTGGAGGGCTCAGCTAGAGCTGAAGTTCAGGTGAGACTCAAGAGTGCTGCAAGGGAGGAATTGCCAGTGAGTGGGAAACCCGATTTCTCTTACAACCTGTCCAGTTTTAGTCAATGACTGGCAGGAATTGTCTGGGAAAACGGGCTTGCTGTGGTCGCTCCACCTTGTCCACAAAATGGAAATAGTACAGCACTGCATGTTATTTGGGAGAATGGAGGAAATGACTCAAACTCTCCACACCAGTGTTTGTGTTGAGAGTGGAATCATCATTAACAGTGGGCATTCCAGGACAAGTGGCTTCACAGGGGGAGTTACTGTCCTCTCCTATGTCTCCTAGGGGGTGATCAGCTCTATTTCAGTCATTGCAGGGACACATACTTCAGGTGTTACCTCAGAGGACCACAGAATCAGATGGCCCTCTCACCTAGCCTTGTCATGCAGCTCCTGTGCAGAAAGAGGAAGGAGCCCAGATCTTCATCAAAGACCACAGGCACACCAAAAACACAAAGCTGATGAAACAAGTTCAGTTATCAGTTGCCCTTATTGCTGAACACAGTCGGTGGTGGATAAAAGCCCTAGGTACTCTCTGTCAATTGGACAGGTAGATTGTGTCTGGCCTCCTAGTTGAGTACTGATGGCCCTGAAGAGAGCATGGTCATAAAGCAGTTGAGTGAGTGAGGCATCTAAGCTGGCTGCCTAGGAGTTGGTTCAGCTTTTTTTTATCATTGAGTTCCGGGCCTTCCTTTCATGTCCAGCCACTTCATAACCAACAAAGTGTGTTCACAGTTCTGCTTTGCAGACAAATGTGCACACATATGCTGGAGACTAAGACTAACAAGTAGTTAGCATAATAAATGCAAGAGGTCTGTCAGAAGGCTGATGGAGCTTGGGGCTTTAGTAAGTGCTAAAAGCTATGCACCCATTGTTCTGTTGAGACAATGGTGGCTGAAGGCAAACTCCTAACCTGATAATCTTTTACTGTTTACCAAGCCTTACCTTTGATATGCTTGTTTGCTTTGCTAAAGGGCAAATGTGTATTCTAGTAAATAAAAGAGAAGGGGACAGAAAAGTCAGAGAGCCACTCCACCAGAGGGTAAGCCTCCTCCTGGTTCCCCCATGTACAGTATTCTAAATTTATATTTGTTATCTAGTATATCCATTTGCTCACAGCCCCTTCTTCAGATTCTGAATCCTTGCTGCAAAAAGTTGTGGCACACATGCATGTCAGGTGAGATTCCACAGGTGCCTGCAGTCCCAATGGATTTAGAAGGATTCCTTAGGACTGAGTGTTACCATGTGCAAACATCATAATGTGCACTGCAGATAGAGTGGAGAGTAAGACCCACCCAGTGCTGCTCAATATTAAACTCACTTTCTAAGTTCTGCTACTCCATAGACCCACATCATCAGCAACAGTTGGGGCTTGTTAGAAGGGCAAATTCTCAGCTCCCATAGCAGAAACTAATTCTAAGGATGGGCCCAGAAATATATGTTTCACTCTCCAAGTGATTCTTTTGCATGCTCAAGTTTGAGAAGTACTGGTCTAGTAGAAATCTTACAGAAAATAAACATGTAAGCAAATGAAAAAATAACAATAATTTTAGGTAATTATTAAGTTTGAACAAAGTAACAGAGTAAAGGAGAAGTGGAAGAAGACACAGCAGTGCATAGGGTGGCCAGGGAAGATGTTCTTTCAGAAAGATGCCATTGGAACATTGAACAAGGATAAGATGTGAAAATCTAGAGCGGATATTTGAGGAAGAAGGGAAGGAAAATGCCAATGTCAGGTTTAGTAGTGAATTTAGCATGATGGAAAGTTCTTTTGACTTCCAATTGGGTTAAATCCATGAGTGAGAGGGAGATGTGAGAGAAAGGGTTTAGGGTATGGTGAAGGAAAGTCTTGTGAAGAAGACAGGGTGCTTAGATTTTATTCTGTTTACATGGAAGCCCATGGAAGCTTTTAAACAGGAAGCTGATATGATCTGATTTAAATTTGAAAAGATCACTCCTCTGACAGGTTGTGGAAACACAGGTCTTTGTGTTGCTATCATTCCTTAAACTGTACAATGCATCAGATCCACTTTGCTGCTGAGTCTTTTCTGACCCTAAGACTCATCATCTGGAGCCATTGTCTTTCTGTGACTGTGCCTGGTTGTAGGCAGGCTGAGCTCCATGTCCAGGGCCTGATGTCAGCCTCGAATGTATCTTCACATCACCATGAACTTTGTCTTTCTGAAACAACTAACTTCATCCCAATACTCTTCCAATTAGAAACATTTTAAATTTCTTCTAGGAAGTTGAGACCCATGCTAGAACATTTGTGGATTTTTATTTCCAAAGTTTTCTAGGAGCACATTGCATGCATTTCTCCACCCACCCTACCCTGTTGGCACCCCAGGCTGAACAGCATTCCCCACCACACAGTTGCTAGTTAATGCTCTCCCTCTGCTTCCCAATTCTTAAAAAATGGAATTTTCATATAAGAGTCAGATAAGGTTAAGAATACCCTTTCATCACCTGCTTTGAGGGCCCAAGTGAATGGGAAATTTGAGCTACTTCATACCCTGTGGAACACAGTCCTAGAGATAGATACTGTGAAAATGTAGTGACTTTTGACCTATTTACCTTGTCCATAGGACACACATGACCTCTGTGGAAATAAGATTTTTTCCATATCACCAGTCATGGAGGTTCTTCCTCATTCATGAGAACCCCTCAGACTGGTGGGGAGAGGTCAGTGGCACAGAGCTTCTGAGAAATAGTCATAGTTCATTGGCCAAGGGGAAGAAGAAAGGGGTGGTCCCCTCTGCCTGCCATGCTTACACTGTTATTGCCTGATATTGTCCTTAGCAAGTTCCTCTTAGCTTGCTCCAACTTCAAAGCCTAGGCATACAGCATCCAGGCATCACTGGGCTGTGTTTCTATTTGTATGAAGGCCCTGACCCAAAACCCACTTGTATCTCCACTCCTTCATTGTGAGTTTCCTGAGGGTGATTTTACTCCTAGAGTCTGCCACATGGCCTTCAACAGCATAACCCCCAGCAAGTGCTGTTGAAATGGTAACCTATGTAGAAGAGATATTACAATGAAAGCTCTAAAGGGAAAACAATCACCATGTTCCTCATGGGCCATTGTGTTCTACTTTTACTCAAACATCTCCCTCTCTTCACTCTGCTCTCTTTGCTTTTATTTTTCTCTCTGAGACATCTGGGAGAGTGTCTGTTTGTGATTTACAGTTCACCAGAAATACACGCTAGTCATTTAAATCCAAAGAAGACACAGTCTAGATGCCAAGGGCATCCTCTCTCCTGGGACTACATCAGTGAAAACTTGGCCAGACCTGAGCTGGGCTCCCAAGAATTGAGAAGAGCAATTTTGCCGCAACTTGGAGGCTAATACATTCTGGCTAAACTTCTGAGTTCATGGCTCTCAGCAGGATTTCAATGTTCTGTAAAATCCATTCTTTGCTGATCCAATGATCTTGTCTTTATTGTGATTTATTTTCATTAGAATCAGAGCCCAGCAAAAATTTCAAGGTTCTTCTAGACTATGAGTCTATCCAGATGATAAAAAGAGACTGCAAAGGTACTAAGAGCTTTTATGTCCAAGGATGAGTGTCTGCCCTGGGAGCAAGGTCACAGCAAGACAGCAGGCTCCAAGTCCAGGAGGGGAGAACAGGAAGCTTAATGCAGTTATTCAAGGAAGCATAGGGACTCCCTGATGCCATACATATTTAGGATGTTTCTAGATTTCCTCCCCTCCTTCTTTATCTGCTCTTCTTGGTTTTGATGCTGTCTGACTATAAACATTCTTTGGTTCCTCTGGGATGCCTATAGTTGTGGTCCTCAGCTTCTCCCCTTTTCACTCCTGGCCTTACAATAGGCCAAGTCTAATTTGACTTCACCCCCAAATCACCACAGCTGATAAACTATTGAAAGTTCCTGAACTGAGCTAAGAGAAAAGTAAATAAATAAAAGGTTTGTTGAAATCCATTTGAACTGTGGATCAGATATCTTTTCTGGTTTCAAAGGTGGTGGTTGTTCTATCAGTGAATCTGTGGTTCCACATTTGCCTGTCCTGTGGCATTAATTCTAGTCACATCCAAGGAAAAGAAGGACCATGCTTGTAGTGAAGTAATTTGAGATTCAGAAGCTCCCTATTTTCCCTCCATCTTGATGTCTAAAATCAGCAAGCACACAGTCTTTGGTTAGTCCCCTACTAAAATCGTGAGTTTTTTAAATTAAAATTACATTATGCAGCACTAAAAAGTGCACTAGGAACAAATATTGATTTTCCTCATCTTATTTAACATTGCTTCTTCACAGAGTGTTTTATAGCCAACCATTAAGTAATAGCTGGAGTCTCAGTATGAGAACAACAGCAATGAACCTCATAACTTGGAGAAAATAAAAACAAAGTTTGAATTTCAACTTCCACTCCTGCAAGATTGCCATTTCCCATCTGCCTGAGGAGCTTGTTAACACACCCACCCCTGAGGCTCTATGGGCTGATCTTGGAGGTCAAGGTCTGGGTTTCTAAAGAAGAGCTATAGCAGCATAAGGAGCTTCTTTGCAGGTCATCATAATCAGCCAAAAGCACCTTTCTATTAAAGAACGGGAGATGTAGCTTGTTGTTATTATAAACGGGGCTTATCAATCAGATCTGCTCACATTTTATACGTGCCCTTGCTAACCCTATCTAATTCACAAGCTGTGCCATCAAGAGTAACTTCCAATGACCCTCAATGTGAGTCCAGCCAGCGCTCTCCCTGGCACTTTCCAGGCTGTGCTTTCTGCAGGGTGTGTGGCCAGAAGACGGATCTGTGCTCATTCTAGAAGTTCTGAAAACTGGGCATGTCTGCAAGAGGCAGTGGACTTAGGGGATTCCAGCATTTAGAGGAAATACAAGGGCCCATGTCACAGAGCATGCCCAAAGCTGAGGAAGGATGTGAAGATGGTGCCCTGGCTGCTGCAGGAAATGTGATGTCTATTCAAGGTCAACACAGTGTTATGCACAGGGGGGTCACAGTTTTAAGTTTCACCTTATTTTATAGAAGCCATGTCCATTCCAGTGGCACAAAATAACCATCAGAAGAGTACAATGAGGAACAGGCAGCAATGCAAGACTACATTCAAAAGTCCCATCTCATCTGACCAGTGTGTGTGTGTGTGTGTGTGTGTGTGTGTGACTGGAGTGGGGGTGGGTGAGGAGAGAATAGGAGGTGGGCACAAAGGGCGTGAACTGAAAGTGCAGTTCCAGGAGGGAGATGGGATAGCTCACTACCTTCTGAGAAGCCAAAACTTTCATTCCAGGCGGGGTGCCCGGCACTGTGAGGGCTGAAGAAGTCTAATATCAGTGTGATCCAGGATGAGGGTCTAGGAAGACAGTGGTCACATGGTTTGGGGATGTTTTGTGATGTGAACCTACTATAGTGAGGATATTATGGGGAGCAGTGCCCTCAGTCCGGTCACATGTCAGGACTCCATGGAGAACAGTCATAAGCCCTGCTGATTCAGCCCAGGGACTGGAGAGAGCAGACTCCTATGTCCCTGGAGGCAGCATCCCTGGCTTCATTGTAAAAGAGGTATCTGCCTTCTCACTAAAGGTAATTTTTCTCAAATTATATGATCTTCTTGAGCCATTTCAGAAGTTGGCAGAAATGTTCTTTTAACACTTTTGTTAATAATGAGGGCAGGCAGAACTCTGGCAGGGAACCTGGCTGTGCCTGCAGAGTACCTTGGGCTCCATAGTCATCACTGCCCCACTTCTGTAAGCTATCTTGTCACAGAGACTACAATCTAACTTAGAGGATGAAAACCGAGGACTAAAAGTTCCTACTCAGATGTCCTGGTGGTCTAAAGCATAACCGTGCACGGAGTGTTAAAAGTTCGGCTCATTGCTGTGGGTATTATGTCTGTCAATGCCATCTCTCCCTCAGGGAGCCCCCTCACGTGGCTTCGTATCCAGCCTGTGCTGCCTGCTTCACTCTCTTCAGGTGAAGCTTGATGGTGACCCATCTCAGTTCTCACATGCCACATCCTTCCCACTGTCATCGCTCAAGGGGAGGTCCTATCGTTCTGGAGAGACTTATCTGACCTGTGAACTCCGCAGGACACACTTCACTGCCTTTCATGGCCAGCTGCTGGTCCCAACTCTTGACGAGCCATCCCAAGTCTCTGTCTACTTTCAGAGGTTCCAGAGAGCCACAAGGTGTGCACTGTCTTAAGGATGTGAAGATGGCGCCCTGGCTCTGAAGAGGAGCCCTGGCCAGTGTACCTCAGTTGGTTGAACATCATCTGGTACACCAAAAGGTTGCTGGTTCCATTCCCCGTCAGGACACATACCTGGGTTGCGGGCTTGATCCTCAGTAGGGCATGCAGGAGGCAGCCAATTGATGTTTCTCTTTCACATTGATGTTTCTCTCTCTCTCCCTCTCTCTTCCGCTATCTCTGAAATCAATAAAAACTTATATTTTTTAACATAATAATATGGGAGGAAAAAACTAAACTGGGTTATTATTCATCAAGGTCTGATGGTGATACTCACCAGATAATCAGAATGAACTGTGGTGTCTCTTACAATTAGTAGTCATTTTAACCAAGAGAGTGTTTGCATTCCCATCGCTTCCACAGACCACCAAAGTGAAGTAAAACTCCTACATTTCTTTTGGTCCTCAAGACACATATGCTCGTCTGGGTCTCGGAGTGTGTTTCAGAATGTGCAGGGCCCCGACGAGGCTCCCACCAAGAGTTGTAGGGATGGCTGTGGAGCCCCCACGCACTCTGCAGGGCCTGGCTAGTTCTGCAGGAGTCACCGCAGGCCCAACACCTCCCCAGGCAGGATACTGCTTGTGCCCAGCTGGGAGGCTGGAAGCTGTGGGAGTGCCCTCAGCACACAAGGGCAGGGTCTCCAGTTTGCCTGACCCTGGCCAGGAATTCTTTGACACTAGAAGAGAAGGGTGCAGAGGACTGTGGGTCAAGTGTGGGCTCAGGGTGGGAAGGGCCCAAGAAGCACAATAGGTCTGTTGGTTCCATGCCCCAGCCCTGCCACTGGATGAGCAGAAGCATTGCTCTCTGACTCAGCAAGTTCAAGAAAAAAAAAAGTATATTCAGCTGGCCCGTTCCTCTGTAAATCCATTGCTATTGGAAACCTTGCATGGAGATGCTTCAAAGCAAAGGATGATCAAATTCTCAGATTACAGGATCCAGCGATCCCTCCACACCGCGCCCCCCCCCTCCAAGTTACCATTTATTCCTCATTTAGTGGGACTTGAGTCCCAGGACTAGAAACCCAGTGATGGCCATTAGCTGAGGTTCTGCTCCCAGTCTTATTTCATTGGAAGCAAACTGCTGAAGACCTGCTGTCCACTCCTACAGCAAGGTCTCAAAGCACCTCTGAGAAGGGGTGTTGGCCTTTATGCCTCATCTTATTTCTAAAGTCCATGCTTTTGGGTACCCTTGTATGACCAGTGACCCCCTTCAACTAACTTGCCACAGGGCAAAGAAAGTGAAGCAGAAGCGATGTTAGAATGAAGTGTATCTCCAAGGGAGAAGGAATGACCCACTAGGCCTTGTAGTGGCAAAGTCAGGCAGCAACCACGCTGAATGAGCTAAGATTTCTAGCTTTCCCTGTGAGAGTCCTTCCTCTGCTTCTGCATGTATAAAGCCTTAGAAATCCATTACCTGCAGTTTTCCTGAATCCTCAGAAAACTACCGCCAACACATCACAATATTCTCTGGGTACTTCAAGTAGACAGAAACACAGATTCTATGTGAGCCAGTTTCTCCTTTAAATAAATCCTATAGCAGTGAGTTTATAACATCTATAAATCAAGGCACCCATGCTCTGCAGGCCAGGAGAGAGGTGGCCCACTGTATTCTGAGAGGCGCATGTTCTTAAATGTGCTCTGAGGCATTCTTAAAACACAAATTATTGTATTTAAGGGGCATGTGAATGTTCAGGAAGGTGACATAAAACATCATCCCCCCTCCCCCCACTATAGAAAGTTCACTAGTATATCCTAGTACAGCAGTGTCTGCATGAGTAGCATCCAAGGTGGGCAGCCTGGTCCTTGGCACACAGGGCTTCCTTGATGCTTGAAGAGAAGACTGAGGAAGAGTTGGCAGTCACACTGCCAACTGAGTCACACTGGATGCTGTAAACATTTACTTTACGTATTCAAATGATCCCTCATCCAATAGTCCATAGGGATCCCCTTTGCCTACTGTTCTTGGAGAGGGGTGGGCTTCAGAGTTAAGAGTTTGGTCTCCGAATTTGTGACTGGCTGGGCAAATTCTATTCACATTCTTTCTTTTTATCTATCTCCAGAAGAAAAAGAATTATGTACCTCAACCTCCTTTTGCTACAAGCCCTCTGACCAAATTGACCAACAACACTGTGAGGAAAGAAGAGCTCCAAACAGTTTGGCCAACAGCTCACAAACATTCCAATTCCTCCATTTCATCTAATATCCAGAAGGAGTCATTGGTATTCATTGTGCAGACTAGGCAACACTTAGATGGTGGCTCATATGAATAAAGACATATTCATGGTCCATGGGGAGTGGAGAGAAAGTAGGTCTTTCTAGGACACAAGAAACAATACTTTGTGACCTGTTCCAAGTGAAAATCGGCCCTCCTTGGAGATCATCAAGGCAGAGCTGTTGATCATCTCTTCAATATCTGTCCTCTGCTTACAATAAATACTATGTTTCTCAGCTTCCTTGCAGTTAGGTGTGGCCATGTGACACAGCAGCACTGAGATTGCATGGGAGAGGGGCTTTCCCATAGTCGATGTGGGTCATTGTGTTTTTTCTCTGGGTTACCCATCCTGATGCCCCTAGAAAAATGGAAGAACCATCATTGACCATGAGGCTAAGGCCATGCATGGCAGATAAATAGGATGTGACATGTAGAATGTCATATCTACTTTGGGCAGCTGGATGTTAACCTGAAAATGGAATCAACTTATATCTTGTTTAAGCCTCTGTTAAGTGGGAGGAAGGAAGAGGGAGAGAGAGATAGAAACATCAATGATGAGAGAGAATCATTGATTGGCTGCCTCCTGCACACCCCTACTGGGGATTGAGCCCACAACCTGGATTTGTGCCCTTGGCCAGAATCAAACCTGGGACCCTTCAGTCCGCAGGCTGATACTCTATCCACTGAGCCAAACCAGCTGGGGCGGAGCTTCTATTTTTTAGCTGAATTCAATCCTGACTGACTCAGTTCCTGCTTCCTTTTGGGGAAGCTGGACTTCCACATACTGGGAAGAGGTGGCTAAAACCCCCGGTTTTGGAATCAGATGCTTGTGTTCAGACCCCAGGGTTGCTATGTGGCACGTGGTATGTCAGCGGAGGATGGACAGGCCTTGGTGACAAAATAGCTCTCTCAAAGCTAGTTCCTTCACCTCCATCTCCTAGTCATTAGGAGCCAGTCTCAATGAGCCTTAGTTTTCTTATTCTTGAGAGAGAAGGACATGTTACACCTTGCTGGTTGTTGTGAGGGATTAAGGATCAGCACATTGATGGACACTTCTGAGCTTGGGGTGTGTTGGTGAAACAGACCCATATGTGTGTTCACCAGGGCCAAATACTCCATGTCCTGATTTCTGTGTCTAATTCTCTTTGTGGTGGTCCCTCACCCTCAAACACTCCTCTCCATACCTGTGATGAGCTCACTGGAAACACCCTCAACTCACATGCAGGCATCCCCTGGGAGAGCCCAATGTTTATCTGTGATTGCTGGCCCAGTGAGCACAGAGAAAAGGGAAGCCTGTCATGTGAGCAATCGTGTTTTTCCCAGGTTTTTTCCAACACTGCTCACTCTTGTAGTTCACCTGAGCGCTGTGGCAACTTCGCCTCAGTTAGAGAAAAAATAGCATGTGCTTTGCTGTTTTAGGTCTATATGTAGTGTCAAGTTTTGTTATTTTAAACTCGTTATGCAACTTAAAAGACCTGAAAGAAGGTTGTTTTTCAGATTAATAATGTGTGGGGTTGACAAATTATGTGAGAACTAGAGGCCCGGTGCACAAATTTGTGCACAGGTGGGGTCCCTTGGCCTGGCTGGTGATTGGGGCCTGTCTTGCCCAGTCCCGATAGGGGCCAATCGAGGCCTGCCAGCTGGGAGGAGAGACCAAGGGAGGTTGGCTGTGGGAGCACACTGACCACCAGGGGGCAGATCCTGTGTTGAGCATCTGCCCCCTGATGGTCAGTACGTATCATAGTGACCAGTTGACTGGTGTAATGGTCACTTAGGCTTTTATACACTAGTATATAGATTAGATGAGTAGTCTCTCATAAGAAACAAATCTAAAAACAGTGGACACTACAGCCCTCTGCAAGCACCCAATAGCTTCAGTACTACAAACATGCCTTTTATTTATTACACTCTTATGTAAGTCCTTTCTCACTGCAGTGTGGAATAACACCAACGTGTTAAAAACCTGCTTTGCTGTAAACTAAAAACCTCTCTTTGTTTGCCCAATTTTCCTCAGAAATTTATCTTGCTGTTGATGGAGTTATCTTGCTTGACTCTCTTTCTGGATGATAAATCAGAATACAGTGACCCTGACATCCGACCAGGTAAGCTGATGCTTAAACGTTGATCATTATGAAATGTCAGGAGCAAAAGGCAGGCATCTCTAAAATGCAGAGAGATGGCTCTGGGAAAACTTGGTATCTCTGAGAACAGAAGCCTGACAGCCAATGCATCATTTTTCCTGGCTGAAATGAATTGATTCTGTCACCAGCAAACTAAATGTAATTAGGATCTTGACTGGAATCATAAATTGTATTTAAATTACAGTTAGCAGGGAACTGAGGCCAGACATCAGTGCAAAGGAGTTTGCAGTGCTATATGGGCGAGTTGTCTCCTATTTTCCTTTTTTTTTAAAAAATATGTTTTTTATTGATATCAGAGAGAAGAAGGGAGAGGGAGAGAGAGTTAGAAACATAGTGATGAGAAAGAATCATTGATCAGCTGCTTCCTGTATGCCCCCCACTGGAGATGGATCCCGCAACCCGGGCATGATCCCCTACAGGGAATTGAACTGTGACCTCATGGTTCATGAGTCAGCACAACCACTGAGCCACACTGGCAGGGCAGTCTCCTATTTTCTTAGGACTCAAAGGTTTTTTTTCTTATTATGGAAAATACTCTGATAGACATACACCTGCCTATTACAAAAAATATCAGAGACAGAGATGGGGGAAAAATGCCCCTTTGGTAATCATGTTCAGTTAAATTGGAATGTGTTACAGACCCTCCAAAAGCCATAAAGCTTCAAGACTAAAAATAATATTTGTGTGTGTATGTGTGTATATGGGGGGGGTGTGGGGGCAGTCATTTCTTTTGGGGGAGAAACTTTCAACAATGGTCAACTGTTAAACATTGAAAATAATAGAAACTACTTTATTCCTGGCCACATGAACTCTACATGCATGAAGCTGTTCCTTTAATGGGAGATGACACATTCTCACTTTCATCTTTTTTCCCCTTTCCAGTGGGGACAGGTATCTTGCTTATTAGATGTTTCAAAATGTGCCAGCCCTCAAAAGGCACATTTAAAAGAGCAGTTTCTTGCTATGGGAGGCTGTCTTGATAATCTTGGAGAAGAGAAAAGAGTGATATGTGGGAATCTGCTGTCTGCCGTGACTAGGATTTCTGGGTAGTAAAATCCAAGGAGTCTATGGATTAGAAATAGATGTTGATAGCAAGAATGCCAGGTATCGAGTGGAGGAAGCACAAACCCTCCTGGTGTGGGTGTATTTCCAGATACCTATTTTATAGAGGGTTTTGTTAAAAAAAATGGAACATGTCATTGTGACACAAAAAAAGAAAAACAGCCTCCTTCTTTAGTCAGACAGATAATCTTTTAAAGAAAGTTTGCTATGTGAAAATATAAATTATAAAATAAGCATAAATGATGACAGGGCAAAAGAAATGATAAATGTAAAAGAATATTATAAAAGACAATGAGAAATAAATTAGAAGATTTTAGTGTCAAATATTTGAGGGGAAAGAAGAAATACAGTATAACAAAACGATAAGACAAAACAATTAAGTAGATAAAGCATTAGCTGAATCAGTCAAATAAAAAAATGCACAAACCTCAGAGGGAAGGCGGGTGGTGGGGGTGAGTGGGAATAGATCAACCAAAGAACTTTTATGCAAATATGCATAAGCCATGAACACAGACCATAGGGTGGTAAGGCCTGGGGTTGGGGGAAGGGACAGGTTAGAAGAGGTCAATGGGGGGAAAAAGAGAACATATGTAATGCTTTCAACAATAAAAAAAAAAAAAGCACAAATAAAAAGTAAAATTAGAAATCTCCAAGTCTATATTCTTAAAGAGATAAAGAACCTTTCAAAAATTATCCTTCATTTCAAATATTAAAACAAAAACTGAAAAATAATAAAATGTCCATGATTAGCTGAATTACCAAAATTGATATAAAAATAAATATAAGTACTAACTATACAAGAAAGAAATGGAAGATTTTAAGCAATTAACTTTAAAAGTAATGATTGATTCAGAAAACTTTGCATGATGATTTCATACATTTCCAAGGAATAGATATTTCACTTGCTACATAAAATATTCATGAATGTGGACAAAAGGTGAACATTTTCTGCTGAAGTTATTGTCATGATACTACATCTATCAAAAAAGCAAAAACTGTGAACTAGTGTATAAATTTGTGCATGTTAAACATAGAGGGCTTCTTGGAGTAATAGTGTGAAGAGTTCCATGGTCCCTCCCACAGAATAATCTATATATATATAAAAGGCTAAGTGACCGACCGTCCGACCATCCAACAGACCAACCAGCCAGTACATATGACGCACACTGGCAATTTAACAATCAGGCAGGCAGTCAGGCAGGCGAGCAATTGGGAGCCAGTAGTCCTGGACTGTGAGAGGGATGTCCGACTGCCCGTTTAGGCCCGATCCTGGTGGGCCTAAAATGGGCAGTCAGACATCCCTCAAGGGGTCCCAGATTGGTGAGGGTGCAGGCTGGGCTGAGGGACACACCCTCCCCCATGCACGAATTTCATGCACCGGGCCTCTAGTTTATATATGATAGAGATAGCATTTCAAATTATCACATTGCTCCATAGCAGTCTTGAGGACAACTGTTTAACTTAGGAAAATATTATAACGATGTAATTAACCTAAAATTTTTTCAAATAATGACACCAATTTATCTATAAGAATGTTGACTAGAATGTTATTTACGTGAGAAAATATAACAAGCATAACAAGTGCCCAAGGATACACTATTTTAAACACTCACAATAGAGCCACGAATGGAGCCCAGTTTGTGTTCTGTGAGGCCTCAGGAGAGTGCTCATGTGTTGCTGCCAATAAGTTTAACCTTTACGAGAGCACCAGCAGGTGAATTTGTAAGGTGTCTGAGAGGTGACTGCCCTCATTGTACAGAGGGGGACACTGAGGCTCTAAGAAAATGTCACATCCTAGTTTAAAGCTAATTAAAAACAGATTCAGACCAGGATACATTTTTATTTTTATTTTTATTTTTTTTTGTTATTTTTTAAAATTCCATTCTCAATGTGTTTTATGAGAGTCACATTAAAAAGGAATTTTTGGTTTATTGTATAAAAGAATTTGCCATGGCATTATTTTAAATATGTGCTCTTCTGGAACATTTCAAAAGATTTATTTGTAACCTAATGAAGGAGGAATATTTCAGGAACACAACTGCACAGTCTTTTTACAGGATTACCCACACACTCAGTGGCATGGTAATTATTTTTCATTTTAGCCGTTCCAATCTAATCAAGAAACCTGTGGAAATATGTAATTATATAGCACTTTAACTTTCTTATAAAGCTTTTCTTAAGTAATATTTTCAAGCTGTCTCTAGTATGAATGAGAAGCCTGATATTTCATAAACTCAAAAGACTAGTCAAGGTGATTTCTGCCTGACTCCTAAAAGGGGACTTGCCTCATTTCCAGGACTCTTCTATCTCAAGGTCATTGCTAGGGCACAGGCCATGCTGGGAGAAGCTGCTTGCTGTCTCCTGGTGGAATGGCGATGCTGCCCTTTGCCATGGTCCTACACTGGTGGTGCTGCATCTCATCTGCTTCTTACTTTCTCTCCTGCTGAGAAGGCAGTGTGGGCCCTCAGGACTCTGCACTATTTATCTGTGAGCTAGAGATGCTGGCTGTGAGCTCCCTTACTGGTTAAACAGGCAAAGCATAGGTCAAGAGTAAAGACATAGAAAGAATAGAAAATATATTTCAGGCAAATACTAATCAAATAAAAGCTAGTGTTACTATCACAATATTAACAAAAGAGATTTTACTACAAAAATTTTGTGGTAAAATGAAACATTAACAATATTTAAACATTTAAAAAAATAAGAAATATACAATAACTCAAAATTTTTATGTACCTATAAAATAGCTTAAAAATATACTTATAAGTATATATTTGATAGAGCCTCCCTTCCCCCAACTGATGGACAGAGTATGACGTAACCTGCACTTGCAGCCTGGACATTCCTGAGCATCTAGCCAGGCACCTTATATGGACTGTACATTGAACCACCAATCAGCACCTGCCAAATACCCTAAGCTTTTGATTCCTAATTACCTAAGTGCCTAATCACATACCTTATCTGAAACCACCAATCAGCACATGCATAGTACCCAAAGCCCCATCTCTTCCCCATTCCTCCCCTCAAAAGGCATGTTCACCTCTGCATGTGTTGCTGTTCTCCCCTTGCGAGACAGCCCGGCAGGGTCCTTCTCCTCTAATAAAGCCTGTAGTCCGGTTTTTTGACCTCTCTCTCTCATTCTTTCAATATTTAACTAAAGGTTATATTAAACTGTTTATATTTATAGATATATACTTTATAAATCTCCAGAGTAAACAAACAAATAATTGATATAGGGGGATATTTTGCTAATTTTAAAGACCTCAACTAGACAAATAATTTGTTGGGGTTTAGAAATTTAAGCCACACAATTAACACTCTTGATTTGATGAACAGAGAATATTTGCTTTTCCCACGCACATATACAGGGTGTCCCCCAAAAATTTATGCACACTTTGAATAATTATTAATTCCAATGGGTTAAATCTGAAAAGAAAGAAACATCAATTGAGCTATTATCTGTTAAGTTCTTAGACATTTTGAGGGGACACCCTTTAAATCATTTTTTAATTCTCACCTGAGGATGTATTTATGAATTTTAGAGAGAAGTAAGGAGAGAGAGAGAGATCTATATGAGAGAGAAAAACATTGATTGGTTGCCTCTTGTATGCACCCCAACCAGGTATGTGCCCTGAGCTGGAATCAAACCCATGACCTTTCCATGTATAGGATGATGCTTCAACTGAGCCACAGAGGTCAGAACTATAAATCTTTTTTCTTTTTTAAAAGCATACAAGTTAGGCAATAAAGCATGTACAAACTTTTTAAAGATTCTATGATTGTGGTTTCACAGAGTCATCTCTCTGATCCCAAAGCAATTAAGTTAAAAATCAATTACAAAAAGGGAGATAAAATATTATAATGTTAGTATTTAAACAGCATGTCACCTTTGAAACAAAGAAGAAATTAGTGAAACTTTATAATTAATTATAACTAAGCATAGAAAGAATATTACATTACAAAACTTTTTTGAAAACAAATAATTAAGAATGTGGAAAGAGCATAACAGATATAGCAGAGATTAAAAAGAAAATTAAAATTAATAAAAATATTATTTACAACTCTGTCAACAGAACTTAGATCAAATGGGGAGAGAGGGAAACTAGGAAAACTAGCTTTCTATAAGAGATTCAAGAATGAATAGGAAACCTGAAAAATCCTATAATCATTAAGAAAATTAAATCAGTATTCAAAAATCTTCCCACCAGCCCATCCAATCTAATAAAAGAGTAATATGCAAATTAACCATCACCGCACTACACCCATAAGCCATGCCCACCAACGAATCAGGAGTGATTATGCAAATTAACCTAACCAAGATGGCTGCAGCCACGGAGCAAGCAGGAGGCTTGGGTTTCCCTGGCAATTGAGGAAGCCAAGCTTTCCGCACACCCTGGCCATCCCAGGTCTCCATTCAAGGCTACAAAGTTTCAATTGTAGAAGATAAATAAATCCCAAGGCCTCTGCTTTGGTCGCTGGGGGGCAAGGCTGGCCTGCAAACCACCACAGGCCCCTTGCCCAAGCCACCTCATGCCCCAAGGGAGCCCCCACCCTGATCCAGAACACCCTTCAGGGCAAACCAGCTGGCCCTCACCCATGTACCAGGCCTCTATCCTATCTATTAAAAGAGTAATATGCAAATTGACCATCACTCCAACACACAAGATGGCTGCCCTCATGTGGTCAAAGATCCTGCCCCCATTTGGACACAAGATGGCCACCACAAGATGGCCAGCAGAGAAAGGCAGTTGCGAGGGACCAGGCCTGCAAGGGAGGGCAGTTGTGGGCAATCAGGCCAGCAGGGGAGGGCAGTTAGGGGTGACTAGGCCAGCAGAGGAGGGAAGTTGGGGGTGACCAGGACTGCAGGGAAGAACAGTTAGGGGCAAACAGGCTGTCAGGGGAGTGGTTAGGGGGTGATCAGGCTGGCAGGCAGAAGTGGTTAGGGGCAATCAGGAAGGCAAGCAGGTGAACAGTTGGGAGACAGCAGTCCTGGATTGTGAGAGGGATGTCCGACTGCCCGTTTAGGCCCAATCCTGGTAGGGCAGTCAGACATCCCTCGAGGGGTCCCATATTGGAGAGGGTGCAGGCTGGGCTGAGGGACACACACCCCCATGCACAAATTTCGTGCACCGGGCCTCTAGTTTTACATAAAAGTCAATTCAGACTTTCACAGAATAGATCATTCTAACACGAAAGAACTCTTCCAGAGGAGAGAAAAACAGAAATCCCTGTTCAACAACAGTAACCTTATTATCAGATTCTAAAAAGGAAAGTATAAGAATAAAGAATGACTGGTGAAGCATAACTATGAATGCAGATGCAAAAACCCTAAACAACATAGAAGATTATCAAGCAGAGCAATTTATTAAAAAGTGAAAATATAATAATCAAGTTGAGGCTTATTCTAAAAATACTGAAGTTGTTTAACATTGTAAATATTTTAGAGGAAATTCACTTCATTAATACATTGAAGAAAAATTCTAATAATCGCCCCAATATGCATTGAAAAAACATTAATAAAATCTGACATCTCTTCATGATAAAAACTCTTAGCCACAGAAAACTAGAAGGAAACTTCCTTAACTGGTGAAGAGTATCTCCTGAAAGCATCCAGCAAACACCAGTTTCAATGCAGAGATTTTAGATGCATTTCCTTTAAAGCAAGGAGCACAATAAAGTTCCCTGCTAACACCACCTTTATTCAACATTGTACTTCAGGTTTGTAGAGGCTTAGTAATGAATAGTAATTATAAATTGGAAAGCAGGAAAGTAAATGAACACAATATAAAAAATAAAAAATTAAAAAAATTAAAGCAATGTATGAGTTAGTAATAGTTATCAAAATGCTCAAGAATTATGACTATATAATAAATCAACTGCATTTCTATAACCAATATTAAACAGTTAAAAATGGGGAAGGTAGGGGAGAAACCAAGATGGCCGCATAGGTAAACACCTAAACTGCTGCCTCGCACAACAATTTCAAAACTACAACTAAAAGACAAAACAGACATCATCCAGAACCACAGGAAGGCTGACTGATTGGAAATTCTACAACTAGAAGGAAAGAGAAAAGCACACTGAGACTCAGAGGAGCTGCAGGAGGCAGAGGTACTGAGATGCATGCACGGAGAGGACTGGCAACTGAATGTGTGGCTGGCTTTCTCAAGCAAGAGGGAGACAAATGCTCCCGACTGCTCTGAACTCCAGTTCCGGGTGAGACTCTGGGGACCCAGACTCATACAGGTGAAACTGGACTGTCAGGAAAGAGAAAAGCACTCTAAACTCAGAGGAACTGTGGAAGGCAAAGGTACCAAAGCGCGCATGCGGAGAGGACTGGCAACTGAGTGCGTCACTGGCTTTCTCAAGCAGGAGGGAGACAAAAGCTCCCAACTGCACTGAACTGCAGTTCTGGGCGAGACTCTGGGGACCCAGACTCTTTCGTGGAGAAACTGGACTGTCTGGCAGCAGGCAGACTCGAGGGCAGCTTTCTCTCAGAGGTGCTTGCAGTGATTACCATGGGACACTGAGACACAGGGGCCTATTAGGGCAGGGCTGAAAGGAAACCAATGCTGTCTGATCTGCCCTGAGACTCTGCCCCATTCAAGTTGAGCACAGGGGCTTTTGCAAGTCTTCTCCCATAAGGGTGTCTCCAGCACAGTTCTCCCAGCATAGACACAGCTGATCATCACAGACAATTGGCCTGGAGGTCAATTTCTCCCAGTGATACCAACAACAAGCAAGGCTTAACTACAACAAGACTGTGAACACAACCCACAAAGGGGTGCACCAAGAGTATCCATCTCAGGTAACTGGGGAGGCTGAGCCACTGGGCCCTATAGGACACCTAGCACACAAAGCCACTCTACCAACTCAGGGAAGCAGCCAAAATGCAAAGACAAAGAAACATGTCACAAATGAAAGAAATGGAGGAAAGCAAACAACTGGATATAGAGTTCAAAACCACGGTTATAAGGTTTTTCAAGAATTTTCTAGAAAAGGCCGATAAATATAGCAAGACCCTCAAGGATATGAAAAAGCACCAACTAGAAATTAAGCATACACTGACTGAAATAAAAAATATTATACAGAGATCTAACAGCAGACTAGATGCTCGCAAGAATCAAGGCAAAGATTTGAAATACAAAGAAGCAAAAAACACTCAACCAGAAAAGCAAAAAGAAAAAAGAATCCAAAAATATGAAGATAGTGTAAGGAGCCTCTGGGACAACTTCAAGCATACCAACATCAGAATTTTTGGGGTGCCAGAAGAAGAGAGAGAGCAAGATACTGAAAACCTATTTGAAGAAATAATGACAGAAAACTTCCCCCACCTATTGAAAGAAATAGACTTACAAGTCCAGGAAGCACAGAGAACCCCAAACAAAAGGAATCCAAAGAGGACCACACCAAGACACATCATAATTTAAATGCCAAGAGCAAAAGACAAAGAGAGAATATGAAGAGCAGCAAGAGAAAAACAGTTAGTTACCTACAAGGGAGTACCCATACGACTGTCAGCTGATTTCTCAGCAGAAACTATGCAGGCCAGATGGGAATGGCAAGAAATTTTCAAAGTGATGAATAGCAAGAACCTACAACCAAGCTTACTCTACCCAGCAAAGCTATCATTCAGAATTGAAGGTCAGATAAAGAGCTTCACAGATAAGAAAAAGCTAAAGGAGTTCATCACCACCAAACCAGTATTGTATAAAATGCTGAAAGGTATTCTTTAAGAAGAGGAAGAAGAAGAAAAAGGTAAAGATAAAAATCATGAACAACAAATACATATCTATCAACAAGTGAATCTAAAAATCAAGTGAATAAAAAAATCTGATGAACAGAATAAACGTGAATATAATAGAATCAGGGGCATAGAAAGGGAGTGGACTGACAATTCTCGGGGGAAAAGGGGTGTGGGGGTTGCCGGAAGAACTGGACAAAAATTGTACACCTATGGATGAGGACAGGGGGAGGGTAAAGGCAGAGGGTGGGGTGGGAACCGGGTGGAGGGGAACCATGAGGGAAAAAAGAGGAACAATTGTAATAATCTGAACAATAAAGATTTATTAAATTAAAAAAATAAAAAATAAAAATGGGTAAGGTAGAACTACTAGTTATTGAGACATAATAATATTATTGAAATTAGGATTGTGAGGTACTAGTGCCTCAACACATATAGTGATCAAAGCAACAAAACAGAAAGCCCAGAAGTGTGTGTAAGATAGAGATTGTGAGGAGGAAACTGGTCTTGCAGAACTTGTTATCTAAATGCAGAGAACATGGAACTATGAACAATGCACTGCCCTGGGGGGGCAGGGGAGGGTTGTTATTCTGGTGCCAGGACGGACCATCAGCTGTGGCCTCACACCTGGAGGCCTTCCTGCAGGGCCACGAAGGGGACAGGGGGCATAACTGCAAGACAAAGTCCCCAGCGGGATATATATAGACAGGTTCTCTGCATGTTTCTTCAATCTGATTTGGAAATTATTTCCGGAGTCCACTAGTATAATAAACGGGGTCCCTCCCTTTCTCTAGGAAGCATGCTTAGTATTTCTTTGGTCTTTTGTAACAATGGCCATGCCTATTGGTCAGGAAAGGATGGACTATTTTAATAAATTGTTCTAGGAAGATTGTTTATACAGAAGGAAAGGAATAAACTGCATCCCACCTTACATTATATGTTATAAAACAATAAAAAGCACAATTAAATAAAATATATAAATGCCGAGAGTAAACTTTAAACACTTAGAAGAAAAATTGATAATACACTTAATATTTGGGAATAGGGAAGGTTTTCTTTAAAAAATACATATAGCCCTGACTGGTTTGGCTCAGTGGATAGAATGTCGGCCTGCGGACTGAAAGGTCCCGGGTTCAATTCTAGTCAAGGGCATGTACCTTGGTTGTAGGCACATACCCAGTAGGAGGTGTGCTGGAGGTAGCTGATTGAAGTTTCTCTCTCATAGATGTTTCTAACTCTATCTCTCTCTCCCTTCCTCTCTGTAAAAAATCAATAAAATACTTTTAAAAAGTACATACAATGCTAACACTCAAAGATTGATAAGAAGCTAAATTTAAGTTTGAGAACTTCTATTTATCAAAAGATCCCATGAAGAAAGCAAAAATACAAGCTGATAGATCCTCCTTTCCCCCAACTGGTGGGCAGAGTATGACATAACCTGTGTCTGCGGCTGGACATTCCCGAGACATTGAACCACCAATCAAAGTGTACCAAGTGCCCTGGGTCCCACCCCTTCCCGTTCCTCCCCTCAAAAGGCATGTTCACCTCTGCACGTGTTGCTGTTCTCCCCTGCTAGACAGCCCGGCTGGGTCCTCCTTCTCCTCTAATCCTGTTTTTTTCTATCCTCTTTCATAATGAATCTAGCCGTTAGTGCAGAATAAACTTCCTCTTTTAAGTTGTCTTGGTCCCCGACTCTGTTTCCTATGCCTCGAACCTTACAGTTGGTGCTGAGAACCCGGGAGGGGTAAGCATTCCATTTGACCGTTCACAGTCCGGGATGCCCCCCTCTCCTTGTGTCTCAGGATCTTCCTGCCTCTCCCCCGGCTCGGCAGCATCAGTGGTAAGTCCCAGCCCATGCTGATTCCTGGATGGTTGTTTTTCCAGTGTCTCTGTCTGTAAACCGTGGCCATGCATCAAGAGATTGCCTTCCAGGCCCCTCCAGGAGGGGTTCCGAACCTGGGGAGGCAGTGGAGACGTTCCTGCCACCCCTCGGTTCTCTGGTCTTTTGGCCTCCATTTTCCAGACCCCCTTCCAGTAAGGGGTTCCTGGACCCTGGGAGGTAGTGGAGATGTCCTTGCCATCCCTCGGGTCCCTCCATCTGTAGCCTTGGCTGAACGACTGAGATGCTGCTCTTTTAGCCCCGGCTACTGACCCCAGGTATTAGACATGAAAAATAAAAAAATCTAAACCAGATCCTAGCGCACTTCTAGGGTATCTCCTCACCAATCTGGCTACTTCTGTAATGTGGCATGGCCTCATTATGAATCGGAATGGGTCCAGATGGCTCAAAAACAGGACTTTTGATTTTAACATCCTCACCAACCTCAGTAATTTCTGCCGGCAAACCAGAAAGTGGCCCTTTGCTCCCTTCCCTCACTTTACTCCTCATGTTCCACTCATCAGATCCTCCTTGCAAAGTCTTCTTCACCCCCTCAAACTGGTCCTCAGCCCCTTTCTCTGTCTTCTGACTCTTTCAACCCAGCCAATCTTTCACCTTCACCTCTCCTGCTCCTGCCACCCCACTTCTGCTCCCTCTCTTCCTTCCTCATTGCGGCTGCCCCTTTCCTGGCTGGTGGCCGCTGCTGTGGGAGCCGCCATCGCTGCCTTGGGATGCGAGCTGAGCAGAGGCCACTGCGCAGTGCGAAAGCCACCTGTCCGCCGCCCTGCCGGCAACTCCAAACAGCTAAGTGAGATTTCTGTTTGTCTGTAGAAATTTTGGTTTGCTCTTCCCTTGTGTATTGTGAGCAGCTGCCATGTTGGCTGCATGGCTTGCCACTCCCATGGGGGCTGCCATCTTGAAACAGCAAGGTCCAACTCCTCTCTTTGAATAAAGTTACTGAGACCTCCCACAGCCTGCCCCCGGCCTAGCCTGGTGTGGCCGCCCTCCGCCATGCTCCTTCTCCTCCTTCAGCCCACGGCCCACCACCATATGCTCTGCCACCACCTCCCCTAATTCCTTCTGAGACCCCAGTCCGAGATCTAGTGAATACGGCCTTTAAGGTTTTTAATGCCCGTGAGGAGCAGGCAGAGTTGGATCAGGAAGCCTGCCTTCAACAGAAGGTGAACCTGCAAACCCAAGCCTTGGTTGCAGCTCTGAAGCCAATGGCAGCCACGCATGGTCCCAAGGGGACCATGTGTGGTGGGAGTGCAACAAGAGGACGAATGTCACCTGGAGAATACTTCAAGTGAGGAAATGAAGGCCACTGGGCAAAGCAGTGCCCTGCCCGGCATGGGGTCAAAGCAGCCACTGGACAAATGACTGTCCCTGGAAAAGTGACAGGCCCTCTGCATCTCAACATAGAGGGGCTGCCCTTCCAGGTCATGACCTGCCGCTGGCCATGACTGAAGACTGGCCAAAGACTGAAGATGCCCGAACTCGATGACCCCCATCACCCTTGCCGAGCCTAGGGTAACACTTAAGGTAGCGGGTAAGTTGGTCTCCTTCCTGGTCGATACAGGGGCTACCTTCTCTGTCCTGCCCTCCTTTTCAGGGTCACTTTTCCCTTCCATGATCTTGGTCATGGGTATTGATGGCAAATCACCCTTTAATGCTCTGAAAACTGCTCTGGCCTCAGTGCCTTCTCACCCCGCCCCCTCCCTCACTCCACCCTTCCTAAAAAACAACTTTCTTGCCGGCACAGACTTATCAGAAACTTAGATCTTTATCTCTAGGAAAAAAGTGGCAGTTTTAAAATTCAAGTGGCTAGAGAGATATTTAATGGAAGGTCTGTTGAAAGAAAGAAAGAAGTTCTAAAGTTAACTGTTGACAAGAACTGTAAAAGGACCCAGATGAGCAGGTATCCTGCCAACTCACCTGGACAGTCCTGCCCCAGGGGTTCAGAGACAGTCCTCATCTGTTTGGCCAGACCTTATGCAGAGAACTCCAACAATGCTCGTTAGACCCAGCACTGTTCTCCAGTATGTAGATGATCTCCTTCTCTGCAGCCCCTCCCTGGACATGTCTCAGAGGCATACAGCTGACCTCCTCAACTTTCTAAGGGACAAAGGATACCATGTGTTCCCTGCCAAGGCGCAACTGTTGGCCCCCACTGTTACTTACTTGGGGATCTGTCTGACGTCCAATACCCGAGGACTGATAGTTGACCAAATGCAAGCAATATGAGGCACACAGCCTCCCACTTCTGTGGAACAGATCTTGTCCTTTCTAGGGCTGGTAGGATTCTTCTGCCATTGGGTCTCAAACTTTGCTCTACTAGTTAAGCCCCTATACCAGGTCGCTAAAGAAACACCAGTAGGTCCCCTCTCCTCACCCTACTTCATTCGCCAGGCTTTTTCTAAGCTCCAGGATACCCTTCTGGCATCTCTCTCTCTTTCTCCCCCAGACATCTCTAGGCCTTTCCAACTATTTACTGATGAAAGACAGGGAATAGCTATGGGGGTCCTCACCCAGCCTCTATGGCCAGCCTTAACCCCTGTAGACTACCTGTCCAGACAGCTTGATCCCATGGTTCGGGGATGGTAGCCCTGCCTCCAGGCTCTGGCTGCAGCCACCACTCTCACCAAGGAGGCCCAGAAGATCTGCATCCAGCAACCCTTACAGGTCTTCTCCACCCACAGGCTACAGGATCTTCTGTCCCACCAATCCTTATCTCTCCTTGCCCCCTCTCACATGCAGGAACTCCATCTCCTGTTCTTCAAGAGTCCCAACATCTCCCTAACTCAGACCCCAGCCCTGAACCTGGCCACTCTCCTTCCTGCTGCCTCCACCCAACCTTTGGCAATGCACTCCTGCCCCGAGGTCAATGCACCTTGAGGCCCTCACTGAACCTCGGACGGGACTCTCAGATTTTCCTCTCTCTAACCCTGACTTAACTAAACTGCACATACCCTACTGCCCACAATCAGCAGGTAAGATTGAGAAGATCAACTGACTCCTTAAAGACCATCTATCTAAACTCTCTCTAGAAATTTGCAGTTCCTGGCTGTACCTCCTGCCCATGGCCCTAACTGGAATCTGGGCTACACCAAGGAGCCCCACCTTCTTAAGCCCTTTTGAACTCCTATATGGGAGACCCTTCTTGCTAACCATCATCTCCCTACTGACCCTTCTCTCCTGGCTACTTATCTTCCATACCTGCCCTTACTCAGGCAACTGCTCTGGGAACACGCTGACAGGTTTCTGCCCAGGCCAGAACCAGCCGACCAAGACTCCTGAGGACCAGTCCTCCAGCCAGGGGGATTCAGTCCTCCTCAAGAACCTTACCCTCAGGTTGTATTTCAGCTCTAGGCCCAGAAAAGCAGCAAAACCCGAAAAGTGACGCTGTTGTAGCCTCAGGACCAGCTTTTACCTCCCAAGTGACTCAACAGGATCACTCTCCAGACTTCACCAACCAGTCCCTTGGGGAAATCATGCTGCTGCACAGCTTGTCCAGCACGGAAAACATTCCCTGTTTTTTGCTCACTTACCCCATGGCTCCTCCCATCATTAGGCCCACTGGTATCTACTCCTTTTATTTTGCTCTTTGGCACCTGTCTCATGAGCTGTTTCACTAGTTTTTGGCAGAACAGAATGCAGGCGTTCACCAACCAGAAGGTGGGAAAGATCTATCTGGCCTTGAATTCAGAACCTAGAGACACCTATGTCACCAGAATCCTTGAGGCCCCGGGTAGATGCCCCTAACGATGCCCCCTCTCAGCAGGAAGTAGCTATGGAAAATGGACCTTCACCCCCTGACCTTGCCTGGACTCTCAATTTTTTTTAATATCACCAAAAGCCTGGAGTGATAGATCCTCCCTTCCCCCAACAGTGGGCAGAGTATGACATAACCTGTGTCTGCGGCCGGACATTCCCAAGACATTGAACCACCAATCAGCATGTGCCAAGTGCCCTGGGCCCCACCCTTCCCATTCCTCTCCTCAAAAGGCATGTTCACCTCTGCACGTGTTGCTGTTCTCCCCTGCGAGACAGCCCGACTGGGTCCTACTTCTCCTCTAATCCTGGTTTTTCTACCCTCTTTCATAATGAATCTCGCTCATTAGTGTGGAATAAACTTCCTCTTTTAAGTTGTCTTGGTCCCTGACTCCGTTTCCTGGCCCTTGAACCTTACACAAGCTACAAACTGGAAAATGATAGTGTATTTGAAACAGATAATAAACAATAAATAAATATCCAGAAACCAGAATCTCTGGAGGGCAATTAGAAAGCAAGAGCAAAACTTAAAATACGGCCAAAACACACAGTCTAGTCTTTCAGAAAATAGAGACAGAGATGCTCAAAAATATGAGAAGATGGCCAGGTATAGGACATTGTCTACCACAGTGAGATCCTGCATTATGCCTATTAGATGGGCACAGTCCTTGTGAAGGTCAAACTGGGGCAGCAGCTGGCATTCTTACACAGTGCTTATTGAGGTATAGAAATTGGGACAGGAATTTCCTTGCAAAACAACTCGTTGTTATCTTGTAAATTGAACATCTGTGTCCCCTGGGACTTAGCAAATCCACTGAGATCTATATTCTAGAGAAACTTCCAGAGACAAGACCAGAATGTTCACAACACCATTAATTATGGGGTATTGTAAAAATGCTCTCAACAATAAAATTTTTTAAAAGGGGGGAATTAAATAAATGCAAAACAATTGTTCATTCTTATTGTGATCATTTTAGGAATATTTATTTCTCAATTATTCCTCCTTTAAAATTTTTTAAAGGATTCATTGCAATTTCAAGCATAAATTCTCTAGACTTTAAAAAAAATAATTCTTTGTCTTTTTTTCAGCCTTCAGAAGCCTTTTTTTTTTTTTTTTTAATGCAAGGCAGACACCAGGCACTCTCACAGAATTTTGGCAGGATTTTTTTTCCTTCAGACTTAGGAAGCTGAACTGCTTCACCTTTGTCTTTAAAATCACAGTGTTATGTGATTTCATCTCTTTTTTCTACTCTTTCCACTTCTGTTTTCTTCAGATTCACTAAAGATTTTGCACACATGGGTTGAGTCACTTAAGTAAGTGCTGCTTCCTCTCTTTTTGTTTTCTGAAATGGCTGACTGATTATTGTTAGTTTACACAAATAACACCATCAATTGGATCCCAGAAGACACTATCTCAGGGAAGAGCTAGGTGGGTGGATGGGGCATCCCAGTTTGTGGGTCCCCTGGACTCATACAGCTACCTGTTCTCCCCCAGTGTAAGTAGAAAGTCAAGCACAGGGTCTAAAGGCCTTTGAAAAAGGCAGAGGAAGGAGACATCGGAGAACAAAAGCCGAGACAGTTCACCCCCTCAGGCAGGAACCACTATTTTGGGGATTTTGTAAGACTATAAGTTTCTTAATTTTGTTGTGATGGCTGTCTTTTTTCTTAATCTTTATTGTTAAAAGTATTACAGATGTCCCCTTTGTTTTTTCCCCCATTGACCCCCCTCCACCCTGCACCAGCCCCTCCCAGGCCTTCACTGCACTATTGTCTGTGTCCATAGGTTATGTATATACGCATATAAGTTCCCTGGTTAATCACTCCCCACCTACACCCCTCCCCTGTCTTCCCTCTGAAATTTGTCAGTCTGTTCCATGCTTCCATGTCTCTGGATCTATTTTGTTCATTAGATTGATGGCTGTCTTGAAAGGGGCAGAAGAGACCACTGGTTGTTCTTCAGTAGAATTCTGAGTATCAGATAGGATCCTCCATCTCCCATGATTATCCTGTTCTATGAGGTGAATGAATACCTTTTCCCGTCCTCGGCCAGGCTATTTTGCAATTCTGTTCAAATAGGGACGTGGATTTGTGGAGGGCTGATGGCAATGAAGGTGTTTTGTGTTCATTGTGATGCAGCTGGTTCCTTTTTAAAGCAATAAAAATACTCTCCCCACCCGCCCCCCACCCCGTGGAAATGCAATTGATTTCTGATCTGAGAAACGACTTATCTAAACATTCTATTTTTTCCAAATGTTACATTTTAGTGCCAGAAATTTACCCAGTTTTGCATCTATGATTGAATTCATCTAGCATCCTGATTGCCTATTACATGTCTATTCTTTAGATATACTCCGCTGAACCTGTTTTTGTATCTTACATCATTAGTCGATGAATTAAATAAAATTATTAGCACATGTTTACATTTGTGTTAAAGTCATGACTTTAACTTTTGGAATATTATCCCTTAAGAGTTTTTACTCATTGCAAACTAAAAGTTTTATCAATGATGTTCACAAATGGTTCACTTGATTCTCTCAGAAAATGTTGGAAGGATTAATTTCTATGCCTCATTTTACAGATGTTGAAAATGAAGCTCAGATTTTCTATGCCACTGGGATTTAGAATTTGGTTTTCTGAACAGGCCTGTAGTCCTGCCTCTAAAAAGTGTTGAAAGATGAGACAGAGGGCCGGAGACCAGGACACAGGCTTTATTAGAGGAGAAGACCCCTGCCGGGCTATCTTCCCGATGGAAAAAGAGCACATGTGCAGGGGTGAAGGCGCCTTTTGAGGGGAGGAAAGGGAAGGGATGGGGCTTAGGGTACTCGGCACACGCTGATTGGTGGTTTCATATAAGGCACATAATTAGGGACTTAGGAATCGGGGGCTTAGGGTATTTGGCAGGTGCTGATTGGTGGTTCAATGTACAGTCCATACAAGGTGCCCGGTTAGGTGTTCAGAAATGTTCGGGCTGCAGGTGGAGTTTACGTCTTTCTCTGTCCATCAGATGGGGGAAGGGAGGATCTATCAAGTGTGATACTCAGACCAACAGCAAATTCTCAGTCCCACTTCCCCATGTACCAATCCTGACCATAAAAGTATAGCGCATGCCGCTCTTATTGAAGAGAAATAAATGTAATGTTCTTTGGGTTAGAGAAAAAAAATAAAAATGACATCATTTGGATTGGACCCATATGGTTCAGTTACTTCTCAATGTAGCACAAATTTATTTTAATTTAATGGATTTGTTACACATTTCCTGAAAAGCTTTTTCAGAAGGAGGTTGTGAATTAGCAGTTCAGCATCCTACTGAGGAACTCATTATGTAGCAAGGTACAAGCTGAGATAATCAAATAATAGCTGACAATTTATAATTTCAAAAATCATATTCTTAAAAATGCAATTGTGAGAGGAAACATTTGCCAATAGAATTACTGCAGTGCATAAAAATGGTTAGTTTTTGAGACAACAAACAGAGTACCTCCTTCTTTGTGGCCATCTGCTCTTGCCTTTGAGATATTTTGGCAGTGGGCTCTAGTCCAAGTCATTTCTCCTTCTCTTGCTTTCTCTGCTGTGTCCTAGATCATGATGCACAACTCAGGGACCCTGTAGGGATGTTATATCTACTCAATTAGTAATGAAACTAGGAAAGATGTGTTAACTTGAATAATGTCAGAATGGAGGAAGTGTGTGAATGGTCCATGTTTGGGACATAAGATGTCTCAGGAGAGCGTTTGTTTTGGGCAGAATCAACACAGTAATTGGTTTAATTATTTCATGCATCATAGTGGTTTTCTAAGAGGTACTAAGCCAAATATCTTTCAACAAACCAAAAAATGCAATCTTTGGGTTTGTGTAGGGCCCTGAATTCTCATGACTTTCTGAGTAATATTTTAAGATGCATGTTTCAAATATAAGCTTTTTATTCACATCAGAATTTATTATTGTTGTTGTCAGATTGTATCTGTGTTTATAACATTTTGTTATGTTGAGGAAAATTCCTTTCACTCTCAGGAAACATATCATAAACCACAACTGCTATTGCCTAATTCCACTTCACAATAAGTTCTCCCTTTTAATAACCTATCATATCTTTGTACCATCAGTTTTATAAGCATCCTTGGAATTCTCTAAGCTATGCACATCTTTAATTTTTAATAAGAATGTTAAGTTTCCTGAGACCAAGGCAGGGCAAGGACAATATGCCTCACAGTATTGAATCCATTTTTGGATCTAAGATACAAAGTAGGCACTTTTGGAAAGGAAAATGGGGGGCTTGCAATCTAGTTCAGTATCTGGTTAAAACTGTAGTCTTACTTCCCCACTCTGACTTACTTGGGGAAAGCTGCAGAGCCTAACCACAGGTCCCAACCACAACTGACTTGGGCGGAGCTGCGGGGATCCTCAGGGGCCGCCACAGGAGGAGAGACATAGGTCAGAGCCTCCCCATGAGTTTAGTTCAGGCTTTGGATCCTAATTTCCCGGACTAGCAGATCTAAGAAATAAAGGTTAAGTTTTCCTCCCACAGAGTGCTGGCTGATCGTTCTCCCGAGCATTCTGCCACATTTTAAACATATGGCAGTTCTACTGAGGAAATCTGTATGTTTTCACCCACTCTGTCCACCTAAACCTCTGGGTCAACTTATCTTCAAAATTAGGCTCTGCTACAAACTACCCATGTATCTTGGGCAAATTTCTGAACTTTTGTCTCAGTTTCCTCACCTATAAAATGGGGATAATAATCGTACCTATCTCAGAAATTTGTTTGGGGAAGATTAAGTTATTTAATATGGTAATATACTTAGAACAGAGCAGAGCACATGTTAAAGAGTCAGGAAGTGTTAACCACTCTCCTGAAGAGATTTGATTTCAGGGTTACTATAGAACACATTGTCACTAACTGTCTCCTGCATCTGCCTGATTTGGTGTCTGAAATGAAAATTACTTTATTTTTTTCTTTTGATGAGTATCAACAACTATAAATATCAGTTGACAAATACCTAAATCCCACACTTACCAGTTATTTAAGCCAGTTGTTTGAGGTGGTCTCACCAATGAGACCAAGTAAAGGTTCATGTAGCTCAGGTTCCCAGTGCCCTCCCTGAGACTTGGTGAGGCCAAGGGAGAAAAGGGATCTTAGTTTATTTATATGGAGAGAAAAGTGGGAATTGCAGAGCAGAGAAATGGGACCCAGCTCCAGGCAGTGAGAAAGCAGGGCTTTATGGACAAGCAGGTGCCTGGGAGAAGGGAGGGCATAGAAGGGAAAGTGAAATGCTGGCCCAGTGTTAGGTTCCTCATAGACACATGTTAAATGTAAGGACAATTTAATGTACCAGTAAATTAATTAATTAAATAATAATTAAGTGAAGGTGAGAGCACCAAGTGCAATGACACCAAAGACGGTGTATCAGAAACCCAGCAGGGAACAGATGTGATGTCACATTCAAATCAGGGTGATCTGAGTAGAAAGCATGAACAGGCATATTTACCAAATTGTAGACAAGGCCTTTCTTTGTGCAGAGCTGTAATTGCATAAGTAATCATGTCATACTAAATGATGAAAAGCAAAATCTAATGTGTGGCTTATTTGCTGCAGGTGGACAGGTATTTAAGATGCGTCCTTTGTATGTGAACATTATCTCAGACTATGTCCAAAATTTTATCTTTGCCTTACTTTGCCAGCTATGATAATTGATTTCTGGGCTTCAACCCTTTCTGGAATAATAATTTCTTTTAATTAGAGACCATTAATATAGTTTAGCTAGTATGTTCTAACTCTAACAATGCTAAGGGCCAAAAATGAGCCCTTGTTCAATCTCTTTGTCACTTGGGACATATTTCTATTAGTGCATTTATTGAATTAGAATAAAATATTACTATACCATGTGTTTACCATTGACTCCCAAGCCCTTTAATAGCAGGAGCCAGATTTTATGCAAATCTATGACCTCACAAGCACGTGCCTGATAGAGCTGTTAACTACACAAGTGGTCGCTGCTGCTTGGTTCTTGCCAGTTGGCCAGTCTAACTCAGGGACGGATGATGTTTGCCATCTCAGCACAGGCTATCCTTGTGACTAAAAACCTGTCTTTAATTATTTTGGTGTCTAACAGAATAAATATGTATTTCATCATTAGGAAAAAATCACAGATATTGTCTGTTTATGTATAAGACAGCACATACATTCATCCATTCTTAGAAAGAAGAGCATGATATAGAGGAATAGACATGGAAATAAAACAGAAAGAAAAAATGTTAATTGTGGTTATCCCCAGGTTCAAGGATTAAAGATGAATCTCATTTAATTATGCCATTCAATAATATTCAATATTTCTAACAATAAAAATGCCAGAGATTCAGTAAAATATCCAAAAATTCAGGGGTACCATGCTACTTGTGTTTGTGAAAATGAGACTGTGACATTCAAGATATCCAAAGATTTTCCACCAAAGGGTTAATTTCTCCCATTAACAGGTGGAGTCCAAGTCTCCTCTGTCTGAATATGGCTCCAATGACTTGGTTGACTACTTGAGTGCTTGCGTGCAATAGAAGTGATCTTCTGAAAGTTCCTGGCTGGTTTATGAGAAGCCTTAGAGCTTCTATTGGGTCTCCTGACATGCTATTTCTTGGATGCCCGAGTCTTCATCCTCTGCTGGAGAAATCAGAAGGCCATGGGATGACCGGAAGAAACTCAGCTGCGTTTAGCCTCCCCGGCATGTGAAACAAGGTGGCAGGCAGGTGAATAACCTATCTTGGACCTTTCAAACAGCCAATCCATCAGCTGAGTCCCACTGACTGCCCTAGTCACTTTGCCTGGAGCAGAAGAATCTCTCAAGTACTAGTAAATTCTTGGCTCACATGATTGTGAGATACAATAATTATTTTTAAAACAGAAGTTTTGGTATAGTTTTTATGCACCAATAAATAGATAGAACAAAATAAAGATAACTGAACCATGCCTTGCTTTGGTTCATTTAAGTAGCTCAGACTTGTAGTCATTTGGATGGGATTTACAAAGGGCACTTAAACGTGATACCACAATTCAGAAATTGTCCTATTGTTAACTGTATACATCAAAGCATTGGCATATACATCTATTTGTTATTCTATGGCATCAGGACTTCTTTTTCAAAACAACCCTGTTCTAAGAGGAGTGATCTTATGGGAGCTTTTTAAATTCTGTGTCTACTCAAAATCAGGCACTTGGACTTCTATCAGCTTTTGCGTTATCAGCCGTCGTTCTTATTAATCTGAAGATATTTTACATCAGCATTATAGAAATAAAAGTTAAATGGTCCTGTCTTTGTGTGTTGATGTTTTAAAAATCCTTAAAGGAGAGGTAAAGATATAACAAGTTTTATAGTTTAGTTTTATTTTTACATTTCTCTTGGAGTCAGACACTTGCTCATTGGAGCCAGTGTAATACCTGTTGCCTTGTAGTTTTATCAGAGAATACTATCCAAGAAGATGGGGAGATCTTTGTGGTTCAATAATGTCTCCGATTTTCTTACAGTGTTCTTAGTATATATTCAGTCTAGGAGGATTTTTTTCTTTTTAACTTTATGTTAAATATAGTCTGTAGATTTAGGATTTATTTATACTCACAGTCCTTCAAATAGAAGATTTTTCACTGAAAGTAAATTTCTTTGACTCCCAAAAGATCAATTCTAGAGTTTCAGAGCATTTCCTTTAATTATTTTTTTATTGATTTTGGGAGAGAGAGATTTGTTGTTCCACTTATTTATGCATTCATTGATTGATTCTTGTATGTGCCTTGACCCAGGATCCAACCAGCAACCTTGCTGTGTCTGGACGATGCTCTAACCACCTGAGCTACCTGTCCAGGGCCATGAGCATTTTTCTTAATTCAGCTAATTGCCCATTTTCCATTTCTCATAGAGGCTTTACAGGTTGTTGAAGAAATAAGAAGTCCCATTTTTGTGCCATAAGGAAACCCAGCACAATTTTCTAAAGATAACTACCAAATCATTTTCTCATCAGATTTAAATTTTATGAAGTATTCAAAAGTCATTTAAATGTATGGCTCTAAGTTGTCTAGGAGTATCTTCAAAAATATTATCCCCTGGCTATTCTGAAAGCCATAGTAAAATAACGTAGATTTGTGTCAGTGGTTTCAAGTTCAACACATAAAACAGAACATGAGACACTCAGTACATACTTTGGTATTGATTAAGAAAACTGAGTTTGCAAATAGTAGAAGTAGAGAAGCCTTTGAATTACAAGACCTTTAAACACTAATTTCATTTTTTCAAATGAAGATCTGTAGAACTACTAAGGATGGAAGTCCCAAAAAGTGAAACTATGTGTACTTCAAATTAAAAAGAAAGAAAATCTTGTCTGATTTATTGAAAATCAGATTTTTAGAATATGTTTAAACATCTATAATGAGTAATATACTCATTATAAACTACTGTAAGAATCAATTACAGAACTTATAAAAAGACAGAGTAGATGTATTTGGCCCTATTCCTCCAGATAACTACAGCGAAAACCCTAGAAATTATATATGAAGCAGACATTAAAAGACCTGTAAAGGTGAAGAGAGAACTACAGATTGGCTAGGGCCTTAGAACACAGTCCCAAGGAATGGCATTGCACTGAGTTCTCTTGGTTTTATCTTTGTCTCATATATTTTAGACAGAAGTTAGAAACCCAGAAACACCAATGACTGCAGATAACAAAACCCCAACAAAGGCCTGCCCTCTGTCCATGACAAATGAATGGATAAAGACAATGTGGTATATACATACAGTGGAATATTATTCAGCCTTTAAAATAATGAAATTCTGACATGCTACAGCATGGATGAACCTTGAAGACATTATGCTAAATGAAATAAATCAGTTTCAAAAGAACAAATATTGTATGATTTCACTTATATGAGGTAGTACCTAGAGTAGTCAAACTCACATAGATGGAAAATAGAATGGTGGTTGCTAAAGACTGGGGATAGGGAGTTAGTTTTCTAATGGGTAACCAGTTTCAGTTTTGTAAGGTAAAAAGTTCTGGATATTGGTTGCATAACAATTAAACATTTTTAAGAGCCTGCTTTCTTTGGTCAGTGATCCAGCAAAGGACAACGTGTCCCTTGTGCCCTCCCCACCCTGGCACAACTGGGATGGTCAAAAAAGGCTGAGTAGGGTGCTGGGATTTCCATCTTTGCCCAACAAAATCAAGTCCATTTCCCAGAAGTGTTAGTGAGGAGTCTGGACTATTACCCACAGCTGGCAGGAATGCAGAAGTACAACCCCTTTCCCTGCAGGAGTGGTATCAGATGAGATCAATTAAACCAGAAGATACAAATAACCTCTGAAGTCTCGTCGCATAATAATAAAATGTTCAGTGAAAATTCCAATTAAGAGCGCTTCTCATACCAAAAAGTAGAAAGGTTTTAAACCGAATGAAAATACAACCAATAGATTCCAACCCCAAGTTGACAGAGCTGTTAGAATTATCTGACAAGAATTTTAAAGCACCCATTGTAAAAGTGCTTTGGCAAGCATTACAAACATGTTTGAAACAAAAGAAAAAAATAGAAACTCTCAGCAAAGAAATTGAAGATATAAAAAAGAACTAAATACAATTTAGTTCAGTAACTGAAGCAAAAAGCTCAGTGGATAGGCTCAACAGCATAATGGAGTATACAGAAGAAAGAATTCATGAACCAAATGATATGGAACAAAAAAAATTAGCTAATCTAAACAACAGAGAGAAAATAGACTGAAAAATAAAATGCAAAGAACAATACCTCAAGAGCCAAGGAGACTAAAGCAACAAAAAGTTTAACTCAGTGTCATCAGTCTCCCAGTAGAAAAAAAGAGGCAGGACTGAGAAATAACAATAAAATAACAATGACCTAAATTTCCCAGATTTGACAAAAGACATAAACTTACAGATTCAAGAAATTGAATGAACCCTAAACTTAAACAAATCTATACTAAGACACATAAGAGTCAAATTTCTGAAACTGAAGACAGGAAAAAAATATCTTTAAAGCAGTGAGAGAGGAACAATTGAAATGATAGTACATTTCACATCAAAACCATAAAAGCTAGAAAAAAGTAGGTCATTTTTCAAGTGCTTCAAGAAAATAATTGTCAACCTGAATCTTATATCAATTAAAATATCTTTCAGAAATGAAGGAGAAATCAAGATTGTCATATAAAATGGAACTGATAGAATTTGTCACTAGCAGATCTTCCTTAAAAGGATGGGAAAATGAAGCCCTACAAACAGAAAGAAATGATTAAAGAAAAATTCTTGGAACCTTGTCTCAGGAAGGAAGGAAAATAATAATACCAATCATAAAAATTTTATGGCAAATAAGTGCATATTTGACATTTACAGCAAAATTATAAAATTATTCTTATGTAATTTAAATATGTCTAAAATGTTTAGACAATTGCGTTATGAAGGGGAAAGTGAAATGGCACATAAATGGAGACAAGATTTCTACTTCACTGCAATATTTCATTTTACTTCACTTGGTGACACTGTTAGACTTGGTACTACATTTAATGTAATGAATGTAATATATAGAGCAACCATGAAAATAGCTATACAGAGAGATAGAGTCAAAAATTCTATAGACAATTAGATAAAATGAAACTCTAAGAAATATAAAAGTAACCCACAGGAAGACAAAAAAATAGAAAACAGAGAAACAAAGATCAGAGAGAACAAACAGAAAAGAAAATATCAACTTTTAAGTCCCAAATATCAATAATTACCTTTAATGTAATTAGCCTAAGTGAATTTATTAAGAGACATAAATTGGCAAAGTAGATTAAATATATTACACTAGAGGCCAGGTGTACAAAATTTGTGCAAGGGCTGCCTTGGCCCCTGCCTGCTGCGGCAGCTGGCTGCCTCGGCCCTCGCCGCCTTGGCTTCGTCTGGAAGGTTGTCCGGAAGGATGTCAGGTCTAATTAGCATATTACACTTTTATTATTATACACTAGTGACCCATCATGAGAAATCGCACAAGACCCGGGACCCCTCCCCCTTCCCACTCCACACCCCCTCTTTCCCCCCCGCACCAAGGGACCTTACCCAAATGCTCTGAGTACAAACCCCTGCACTTGCTACTGGGATGAGGTTCATGTGGGCAGCCATCTTGGCTGCACCCCCTTATACCTCGCTATGCCCCTCGCTCTAGTCATGTCATTTTGCTTATTCACATTATACCCCTGTCCACCCAACAATGCCACGCCCTGGCCATGCCCCCTAAGGGCACCTCAGCTTTGCTCAGAGCCTCTTCTATGGTCTGGAACACAAGCACAGTATCTTGGCCCCACCCCTGCCCTCTGCCTGGATTCAAACCTCCTTCTAGCAAGACTTTCTTTGCGACACCTCTGAGGGCAGCAAAGCTACACTTTACGGACCAGGCGCGCCCTCACGTTCAGGGTACATCCTTGTGTACACTACTCCATGACCCCTCCTCTCTATTGGTGTTCACCCTCATTCTGCTGACTCCACGTCTGTCCCTTGTGCCCATGTCCCTGCTTTTACCTCTAGTAATTCTTGTGCCTGAGTTTACCCCTCCTGCAATCTCTGGGCTAGGCCAAGGCCATGCCCCTACCCACAGGGCCTGCGCTCTTTCCCACAGTTTCAGGCTCTGCCCCTCTGGTCCGAGTCCTGGAGTCCTGCCCTGCATGGCCGGTGCACCACAGGCCAGCCCCGAGTCTTGGAGTGCTGCCCCAATGCCCTGCCTGCGGGCAAGTAGGGCTGCAGGAACCCCGGCAGAATTTGTGTGCCAGTAGCTCTCTGCGGGGCCTGGCCTCTCCATGCCCACTGCCCAGAGGCTCTTTGCAGCCCAGAGGCCCATCTGCGGCCAGGAGCAGAATGCTTGCCTTGTCACTGCGGCGATAAAGCAAGCATTCCACCAGGCCGCTCATGCTGCCCACTCTCAGTGGCCTCCCCTGACACCCCCACCCCAGGACTGGGGGACTCTGGCAGGGCTGAGAGAACTGGGTGCCACCATCTTGTGGCTATGGGTGCCACCATCTTTGTGACAGAGTGATGGTTAATTTGCATATTACCCTTTTATTAGATAGGATAATCCTTTGTTAGCTAAAAGTAATTCACTTTAAATTCATGAAGTTCATGTGTTTAGAGGACCTGCCCACCTGGAGCCTGTAGTCACATCCCAGGCATCCAGAACTTCAGGATCCCCTGCTCAATGGCCCATCTCCTATGTTTGTGAGTACCTCTAGGTCAAGGTGTGGTTGAGGTATGGCTGTTTGTGGCAGATATGAACATTTAGTGTGTCTGTGTGGATATACAAGTCCCATCCCATGGTAGAACAGGGTTTTAACCAGTGTGAGAAAAAGGTGGGGGGCTTGAATCAGGAACGGAGGCCAGAGCCAGCTCATCCCACACCACCCCTCTGCCATGAAACTCCAAGGACCCAAGAAATATAAATTAAACCTGGCTTTCCAGGTCCTTGTAAAGGCATATTTAATTATGTGAGATGATAGCTCTGAAGTGCATTTGTTGGACTTTCTGTGCTTTGGTAACTTCTCATCTCTTCATGGATGTCTTCTGCTGTGCTTGAACTTTAAATAGGACTGGTCTTCAGGGATCTCTCCTCTAGCTGCCTTCACTCACACCACACCTGGAGCAGCCTCAACCATACTGGAACTGTAAACAAGGTTCAACTTTGCCTGCTGCACCAAAACCAAACTCTTAAGACAGATGCTGGTGAAAAAGGAAAGAAGTTTATTCAAGTGCCAGCATCTGGAGAAGACAGGGGACTCTTATCCAAAGCCCATCTTAGTATCTCAATGCAGGCAAGGGTTTTTATAGGGAGGGAGAAGGAAAGCAGGACAAAGAGATCAGGAGGCGGGGCTGTGGACATGCAGGCAGTGTTCTTGCTGGTCTCGATATAGATCATTGTTGTCAGCATACTGGAACTGGTCAGTGCCAGCCAAATTCCTGCAGTTGGATAGTCTGTGTCACCTGAAATCATGATCAAGGCCATTTATTGTACAAGCAGGAGCTGGGATTGCTGATCCCTGCAGTATGCTTATAAGGAAACTATTTTTATGTGAGTTCTTTTTTTTTTTAAATCAGTTTGTTAGTACATTTTATTCTAATTCCATTTCATGGTAGGTAGGGGTAGTATACAGTTTTTCTTTTCTGATACAATACCACAGCTGGGAGCACTCCACAACTGCTGCTACCCTTCAGATGGTGAGCACTACTAGAATTTTGGTCCTATCCAGAGCTCTCTGCTGAGCTCCTGAACCATCTATCCAACTATTGGTATCTTGGAATACCTTCAGACACCACGTGCCCAATAGTAAATTTATTTTTTTATACTTACTTTCCTTTTTGACATACAGGTTAACATCTTTTTTTCTCAAGCCAGGACACTGGAAGGATCACAGTCTCCTTCTATTCACCCCAACATTAAATCAATCCCCAAGTTGTATAGTTTCTACCTCATCAATTTCTTGTGTGCACATATCTTCCCTGTTCTTGCTGCCAGGCCTTACTAATATGACCATTGCTTTCCACCCAGATTCCTACAATATTCCACCAGCCAGTACCTGTACCTCCAGATACTATCTTTCAGCCTTCAGCATGACCTATTACATTTGCAAATCATATGGTGTTGTTCCCTGCTTTACTGCTTCAGGGGTGTTCAGTAGGTCTCAGGATACCATACAAATGCACAGACTCAGCAACCCCTGGCTCTGCCCAACCTGTCCTTTGTTTGCCTCTCCAGCCTCATCTCTCATCACCCCCAAGAACCTCTGTACCCCAAGTCTCACTTAACTATTCTTTGGGTTTATAGAGCAATTTCACACTTTACAGGTATCACTTTCCTGCTTGGAACACACTTCTGCATCTGTCAGGTCAGCCCTTACAGTCTTTCAACACTTGGCTTAAGTGACACTTATTCTAAGGAGCTTTTGCTTGCTTCTGTGGTGCAGTTGGATGCTCCACAAATGTGTTGCTACAGCACCTTGGAAACTCTGTATCAGCACAACTATTGTAAAATATTGTACTCATCCCTAAATTCAGTGTGGTCTCTAAAGCTATCACCCACTGCTTTGTCTTTCCTTATTAGATCCCTCCTTTATTTATAAACTAGAGGCCCGATGCATGAAATTCATGCAAGGGTAGGCCTTCGCAGCCCTGGCTGCCTTGTGGCCCTGGCTGCCTCGTGCACCCGCCACCTGCACCCGCCTTGGCCTGGCACTGCCCGTATCTGGTGCCACACCCTCCACCCCCGGTTCTGCAGAGCTCCCCCCTCCCCACCCCGATCAATTGCCCCACAGTAGGTGGCCTGGACCTCTCTCTTTGGGGTGATCACAAAGCCCCCCGATTGATTGCCTCACTGGCCGGTGGCCTGGGCCTCCCTTTACGGGGCGATCGTGGGGCAATGGCAGGCCCCCCGACCAATTGCATTGTATACACCTTGGCCGGCCTGGCACCAGTGCATGTCATAGTGTGGTTGTCTGGATGGTCATTCTGCTGTTCGGTTGTTTGGTCAATTTTCATATTATACTTTTTTTTTTTTTTACCTTTTTTTTATTGTTTTAAGTATTACAAATAGTAGTACATATGTCTCCTTTTTTTTTCCCCCATTGATCTCCCCCCGACCTCCCCTACCCCCCAGTACATGCCTTCACCTGCCTGCCCTCCCCCCGGCCCCAGTGTCTTATATCCATTGGTTGTGCTTACATGCATTCGTACAAGTCCTTCAGTTGGTCTCTTACAGCCCCCCTCGCCCAACCTCCCCTGTCTTCCCAATGTAGTTTGACAGTCTGTTCAATGCTTCTTTCCCTCTGTATCTTTTTCCCACCATTTCTTTCCTTTAAAAAGTTTTGCCTTTGTAGACTAGAAATAAACATATAATAACAAAACAAGATAAAACAAAAAAAAATGTTTGAGTCCCAATTTCAATGTCCAACAGTTCTGAGTCCCTGTTTCAATGTCTAACAGTTTCTTATGTGTACACGTCAGCAATGATATCTGGATGGTGGGCACATGTTGGCAATGCAGGTCCAACCCTCTCTGGTTTGGTCCTAGGTAACCTGCAGCGACGCACAGCTGCTGACTGCTCCTGTGGCAAGGCGTTGTCAGCGTCTTCCATCTCCGACTGTTTTTTCCTCTTGTCTTAGTGGTTGGAGCACACCTGTCAATTACTCTCTGTTGCAGGAATCCATCTGGTCTTGGGTTGTTTTCTGAAAATATACAAATGTATTCTCGACCACAAGTTAATAAAGGAATCTTTTCTATATAATTGATTTGGGATCCTTTTTATTTTTGTTCAAACAATTTTCCTTTGTCTTATTTAGACACCATGTGTGTTTTTAATGGCCGTCTTGCTGTTAGCATTGCAAATGAAACTTAATTTGGTAAAGTAAAAATTTTCTAGATGTAATTTACTTATAGGATATTTTTCCTTGCACGATATTGCCCTACTATCCCCCCCCCTTTTTTTTATTAATGGAGGTTTTTGTAAATTTTATAATGCAGTCTTGATAACTTTAAATTTAATTTTTTTTTTTTTGGCCCACACATATGACTGCTTTAGGTTCATTGCATATTCAGGAATTTTTATTATAGATATCTTTTTTGCTCTTAGTTCCCTTATCAACCAGGCTTGATCCATTACCAATGTTAAACCCTGAGTCTGAATTCATTAAGGAGTTGAGGCATTCAGATATTAATTCCATCAACTTCTAACCCCTGCACTTAAAGTTTATCCACAGTTCACCCATCCTTGCTTCATTTCCTCTGATTTTAGAGGTTAGAGGAGTCCCTCCTCCTCTGAATACTGGCCATACCCCCACCATTGTTGTAGGTGTCACTCATCCACAATGACCTTGCTCTGACATAATAAATGTCAAAGGTCACCTAGAAATATGCCAACATTAACTGATTTATCAACCACTTGGCAGATGAGTCCTACATGGCTACTTCAACTCCAAGATATCATGACATTGTGATCTAGTTCTGCAGACCGGAGTCACACAGTCACCTCTCCCCTGGGCAAGACAGGAGTCTTGCCAAATGTGGAGGTCACCACCAAATTTCCCATCCACAGAAAGATTGCTTACATTCCTAACCTTCTGCTCTCATCTTCTAACCTCACTTTTGGGAAACAATGCTTAGTATTGCCCCAACTTTCCTATGGAAATGAATTCGGAGTTCATCAATGCTGCAGTGTAACCATCCTTACCTCTTTATCAGGTTGCTCTGTGAAATGTTTAATCACCACCTGTCGTGTACCTGTCAGTCAAAGAAAAACTGACTTACACATACATCAGTAGGAAGAGAGGACCACCCAAGAAAAAGAAACACAAATAACAAGGACATCACTAGACAAATAATATAATTCATGATTTATTTTTAAAAGGCTTTATTTGGAAGAGTAATTAATGGAATCTGAGGGCTGATTTGAATGCTTAGAGAGTAAATTCATTTAAATGAAAGTATTCTCAGAGATGGATTAAATTTTTTTTCCAAAAGTGAGGTCAAAATCTGAATCCAAGCCTTTACCACTGCAAAGAAAACCATTCTGAAAACTGGACAGATGCCAGGAGGTTGGGTTATAAATAACAGACTAACTTACTTTAAAATAAAAATTATAACCCCAAGCAAAAGAGCAGAAAATGTGGAGGGTGGGTAGAGGTTGGAAAAAACAAACAAACCCTGAAAATGTATTTGAGTAGAGCTGAGAGCTTGATAATTGTGCAAAGCTTGGTAAAGAACAGGCCTTGACAGATAAATTGGGGGAGGAAGGCAAGTGAATGTGGGTGTGACTCTAATAATAAGATAATGGAGCCCTTCACATAAAATTGCTGAGACACAAAATCCTGCTTGGGAGCTGCAAATGCACACTGAACAGGGGAGCTGGGCTGGAACATATTTTTTCTTATAATCAATAAAAGGTATTGAACTTATATATTTATATTGATAATGATAATGCTGCCTCATGTTTCTATAGTTGATTGTATTTTAAGACCATACAGATAAGAATGCAGGTGGCAGTTCAGTGTGGTGGAAGGGTGCTAGATTGGGAGTGGGGCAACTTCTTCATCCACCTCAATGCTCAGTGATTCTAAGTATAGCAGGCTGGGGGGGGGGGGGGGGAGGGCGGGAAGCACTCCAGCTAAGAGCTGCTTGTTGAGGACAAGATGCCCTGTGGGTCTTCCATGGAGCAGAGGGCCCATGCACACTGCTAGTAACGTTTACAGTGTCTACCTTTTGGATGTCCAGTTCATTTGCTCCCTAATTGCTGTTTTCAATCTAGGTAAGACACTTGATATTTCTGTAGTTTGATTACCCCAGTGATACCAAGCATAGGTTTATTTGAGATATCCCATAGTAACTGATCCAGAATGTGCAAATGACTTCTTTGAGGTTCTTCATGAAGCTGTACTATAAGATACCCAAGTTACTACTGAAGTGATGATGCCCTGACTTACAGCTCCTGCCCAGAGATAAAACATCTATGTAGCCATTGGCTCTGTCTAATGATACTAAGTGAGGCCATGAGGCTTTGTACCTTTTGGAGGCCCCAGGGAGTAGCCACAGGGCCACAGCAGCTGCCCTGGCCTCAGGCACACTATTCTCTGAAGCTGAGTTTCCTTATGTGGAAAGTGGGTTCAGTGCAGAACAAGGGGGAGGCACACCCAGGCCTGACACACAGAGACCACTCAAGCAGAGCTGTTACCTCTGCAGAGTGAGGGCCCACCTGCAAAATGAGGGGCCTACCTGAGCTCACCCAGACCCACTTCATATCCTTTCCCAGTGCTGCTGCCCTCAGCTTCAGTGTGCCCATGGACTCACACCACACCCCCCAAATTATACCTGCTTTGATCCAGAACTCAACTCCAGCCACCCCAAGTCCAGTGCTATGTTATGGCCTCAGCTTCAAGGTCTGCCCACCCCAGAACTCCTAGGCTCACACCACCCTCTCTCAGTCTCTGCTGTGCTGCTCCTGGGTCAGCAGTGACCTCTCAGAGCAATCTGCTCTCTGAAAGGAGACCCTACAGAAAAAGAAGCATTGACAGCCCCCTGGGATGGTCCTCTGCCCTGAATGGGTGGCATAGCTGGCTGAGGACCTGTGTGGAGGTTGAATCTCTCCACTGAGTTCTGTTCCAGTCACCTCTGTGACCCACCTGGAGGCCCACTCTGTGTACTGCCAGAGCGATCAGGTACCCTGTCATCACAGGGCCTGGGACAAGACTTCAACCTCAGGTTTAAATAAAGGTTGTAAATCAGTGAAACGAATTTAAATAAAATGTATGTGTCCTCCTGCCTGGAAAAATATAACTTCAAAATGTCCTACAGTCCTTATAATCCTAGGAGTTTTGTGCTAAAAGGCAGCATTGCCAGGAGAGCCATCTCCTTCACCTCCACACAGGTCCAGGGCTACCCCTTTCTCTTCCCACCCCCACTGCAGGCTGCCCTGCCCACATGCAGGGGACATACTTGCCACATACTCAAGCTCTGTCCACATCCCATGCTAGCCTCTGCTTTCGGATGCAGCTATTGGTGGTGCCTTCTGCTCAGGTGGGCTGTTCTTGGGACAATGCCCGTGAGGCCATGAAGGCAGGCTTAGGGGGTTTGGACATTCTCTCTGGGCTCCCAGACACTCCCCCAAAGTCCTCTTCCCAGAATCCACCTTTTCCAACCCTTAGCTACCTGTTATTGAGGTGTCCTGGAATGGATCTAAATTACATGGACTTATTATTGCTTTTGATTTTCTGTTCTTGGCATCACCTATTGGCTTTCCACCACGGCAGACAAGGGTTTGGCTTTTTCTCTTGCCCACACCTACCTCTTCACATATATAATTTCCATCCTTCCATGCTCCTCATATGGTTATATCATAAATTGGGGTTTGTAAGTTTTCAATGTTTACATTATTGTGATTATATAAAGATTATTCATAGGTGAGCCATGCAATATACATAATTATTTTGCATTTGGGAGATAGATTAAAATAAATTTGTTTTTCATGAAGTTAAAAAGTATCTTGTGAGTTGTCATCACTAATTCATACCTTGACTCCATCCCAGTTATTCCAAACAGGACACAGCAACTAAATATAGGCTGCATGCCAAATTTGATATGTTTCTCATTTTTTAACTAAAGTGTCCTGAAGCACAAACACACACCCATTTGTTTACATATTGTTCATGGCTGCTTTCTCCCAATAATGGCAAAGCCTCAATTTTTTACTCACTGGCTCTTTAAGAAAAAATTTGTGAATGCCTGGTCTAAATCATGCAAAGGCAACAAGTGCTCCACCAGTTTCATTTTTCCTGACGGCATTTCCCCATGGTCTCTGTGAGCTGTGTGGTTCAGGACTGGATGTTCTCAGGATTGGAGCACAGATGTCATCCTGAAATCCTCTTCACCTTTTCCTCAAGTTGTGCCCACTGTTCTGTGTCTCTTTTGTTCCTGTTTCTTGGTTTAGTTCCTTGTTTTGATGGAGCACATCCTCTAGCATAGGTTTGTATGAAAGGTGATTTGGAAGGTTATATTTTAAGACTTACATACTATAAACTGTTCTTGTGTTTATCTGGCTAAGAATAGAAGTATTGGTTGGAAATAATTTTTTTCTCAGAATTTTGAAGACATTGTTCCATTATTTTCTACTATCCGATGTTGTTGATATTTCCAAAGCTATGTTCATTCCTGCTCCTTTACAGTGACTTTTTTTTTTTTTGTCTTCTCTTGGGAGCCATTTAGTTTCTTCTCTGAGTGCTGATGAATGCTAGAACTCTTTATGTTTTCCCACCTCTTTTCCAACTCTCTGTCTTTGTTCACTCTAATTCCCGATGATTTTTCTCAATTTCCAGATTCTCCCTTTGGTTTTCCACTTGTGCTATCTCATTTTTCTTTTTCATGGGGGTATAGATGCTATCTGCCCATCCCTGTTTTTCCCCATAAAGTTTTCTTTCTACCTCTCCTGTTAGATGCTGTACTGAGCACTGTCCATGTCCCACCTCATGTCCTCTCCGCCCACCTTTCCTTTGGCCGTTGCTGCCTGGGTCACCTTTTCAAAGGGTTGCCCTGGTAGAGCCTACTTCCCTTGAATCCTGCATCTCTTGGTCCCTTGCCCAGGCTTCCCTGATGCCATGGAAAATGTCACCTGTGAAACTCATCTGGCACTCATACCTGTGCTAGTTGGCAGTTCAGGAAGGCAGCACCCCAGGGGGCATCCTTGGCGATCTGTGGTGTGGAGTTGGTGGTGGGAACTTCTCTCGCCCATCTCTGAGTAAACAATTCCAAAGCATATTCCATAAGACTTCCAACAGGAAGTCCAATGAGAGTGATCCCCAGTTGTCCACAGTGGTGAACTGTTCAAATTGCAAGAATGAATTGTCCCTCATTCTTTGTCTGTGTTGTTTTCCCAGTCTTCACTCCTTTTCCCTAACATCACTTCCCCTGAATAAACTCTCCTGTGACAAACTCTTATCTCAGCCAACTGCTTTCCTCTGAGAAACACAAGCTAAGACAGTGGCTGCCCTACAAAGTCTGGTGACCTGAGGATATGTGAACGATACTAAGAGTGTTTACTAAACATAAATGGTTGGGGAGATAACAATAGTTAGAAGCTGTGCAACCAGGCCCCAGCCCACTGTTCCCTTCAGGAAGAAAAGGGAAGCTCAAATACATTTCTCTACCAGTGCAACTTATTGTCACAGAGGGAAGTGTCTGCCTCACCACCTTGAACATTGACAAGAAAATAGTTGGAGTAAGGGTGTCAATGGATTTGAACAAATTTTAATATTGACTTGGGGTTCTAGTTTAATTCATTTGAATAGAAAAAAGTAGAAAATGATACTTTATATGAGTTTCAAATTAAATTTAATTAGTTCTATGTTTTGAAAATGACATCTAGGTTCTGATACATCTATACATGTATCAGATTATATAATCAGTAATTTAGTTTAGCGGGGGAAAAAATCACAAAAAAGGAAAGTATATCAGATAGTTTTGTCTTTTGTATTTACACTACATTTTAAAGATTCAAGGGGAAAATATCCCCCAAATAAACCAGTTATTCAAATTGCATCTTCAATATCATATTGCAGATACCTGTTTTCATTGGGTAACAGCCACCCTGAACTAAGTGGCTTAAGACAACAATCATTTTATTATTTATCATAGTGTGTGGTGAGGGATTCAGGCAGGGCTCTGCTGGGTAGTTCTTCTGTTCCATGTGATGTTTACTGCAGTTTAAGTGGTGTTTCGCTGGCAACCGGTCTAGTCACTCATGTCCCAGACAACTTTATCCACAGGCCTAGTGCCTTAGTCAGGATGGTTGGAAAGCTGGGTCTGGCTGGGTTCCCTCCCTCTCCCTGGTATCTTGGGGTCTCTCTGTTTGGCTGTCTAGCATGGCAGAAACTGTACAACTGTAGAGAAGTAGACTGCCTTGTACTGCCTTTATTAGTCTGGTTGATTTACCCTTTTACAATGATCAGTTTGGATTGCATTTGAATACATTTGACAGAAAATCTGACACAATGCTCTACACAAAAAGAGATTTTACTTCATGTAATAAGTCAGAGGTAAGTGGCCATTGTCGTTGGTTCAGTGACTTAACAATGTCAAAGCTGACATCCCTCATGTTCTCTTGACCCTTCCTTCATATTTTCATAATGGCTACTGCAGCTCTGACCATTACAATCACACTCAAATCAAGGAAGAAAAAGAAAATTAGGGTAAGGGAAGGGCATTGTCAAGAAAGCAATAGGTTTCTGAAAAGCCCCACAGCAGAATTCCTTGGGCTTTCATTGGCCAAAACTGGGTCACATGACACTCCCCTCCCCCCAGCTGCAAGGGAAGCCAGGAAAGTTAGAATCAGGATGACTACTGCATAAATTTACATCAATAAACCAGAATGGAATTATAGTTCTGATTAGAAGGATAAGGGATGAATATTAGGTTGACACTTTTGGTCAGGTTCCTTAAGCAGAGTCTGAAGTAGGGATTCTTGAGAAGTGATTTATTAAGGAAATGCTCACAGAAAAAAACAGTGAAATACTGAAGGAACCAGGATGGGCAAGAAAACTGATTTCATCAGAAGTCTAGCTTCAGCCTGATACTGAAGACTACATTCTCTCACACCTCTTCCATGCAGAGGCCAGGTCTGTAGCCCCTCCCCCTTGAGTCTGGGCATGTCTTTGCTCTGACAGGAGAATCGGGTCAAGTGATGTGCTGGTTTCCAGATCAGGTCTCAAGAAACTGGTGGTTTCCACTCCCTAACTCTTGGAACACTTGCTCTTGGAGCCCTGAGCTGTCATCTGAAAAATCTGAAAAGCCCAACTACCACGTTAGAGAGATCAGACAAAGAGACTCTGAGATTCCAGGGAGCAAGAGGGGCCCAGCCAGGCCCAGCTTTCCAACTATCCTGACCAAGGCACCAGGAACATGAATAAAGTTGTCTGGAACATGGAGGACTAATCCAGTTGCCAGCTAAATACCACAGAAACTACAGTAAACACCAGGTGGAATGGAAAAAATATCCAGCTGAGCCCAGCCTGAATCCCTCACCCACAGATTATGATCCTATATAATAAAGAGGTAATATGCAAATTGACCATCACTCCAACACACAAGATGGCCACCCCATGTGGTCAAATGTGGTCAAAGATGGCTGGCCCCATGTGGACACAAGATGGCCACCACAAGATGGCCAGCAGGGGAGGGCAGTTGTGGGCAATCAGGCCAGCAGGGGAGGACAGTTGGAAGGGGCCAGGCCTTCAAAGGAGGGCAGTTGGGGGTGATCAGGCCTGCAGGAAAGGGCAGTTAGGTGTGACTGGGCTGGCAGGGGAGGACAGTTGGGGGGACCCAGGCCTGCAAGGGAGGGCAGTTGGGGGCAACCAGGCCTGCAGGGGAGGGCCGTTTGGGGGGGGGGACCAGGCCTGCAGGGGAGGGCAGTTGGGGGGAACCAGGCCTGCAGGGGAGAGCAGTTAGTGGCAACTAGGCCAGCAGGGGAGGGCAGTTAGGGGCAATTGGGCTGGCAGAGGAGGGCAGTTAGGGGCAACCAGGCTGGCAAGGGAGGGAAGTTAGGGGTGACCGGGCCAGCAGGGAAGGGCAGTTGGGGGCAATTGGGCCTGCAGAGGAGCAGTTAGGTATCGATCAGGCTGACAGGAAAGTGGTTAGGGGGTGATCAGGCTGGCAGGCAGAAGTGGTTAGGGGCAATCAGGCAGGCAGGCAGGCAGGAGAGCTGTTAGGAGCCAGCTGTCCTGGATTGTGAGAAGGATGTCCCAGATTGGAGAGGGTGCAGGCTGGGCTGAGGGACACCCCCTGACCCGTGCACAAATTTCATGCACCGGGCCTCTAGTATACAATAAAATGCTTTTTGTTTTAAGCCACTTAGTTCAGAGTGGCTATTATGCTACATGGAAAACTGGAATTCATGGAGAAATCTGGTGCACATGACATCTGAGAGTTGTCCCTTCTAAATCAGGAAGCCAGGCCCTTGTGCCAAGCATCAGTTTGTCTTTGCAAACAGAAAGACCTATAACAGGGGGAATAAGCAGCTCCAGGAGAAGCATTTCCCAGTGACCAAGGGCAACTCCCATTAATCAAGGGCATTTTTCTAGGGATAGTAAAGCTCAGGGCCTTCACAGGAAGTCTCCCAGAAGCTGAGGATGGTGCACCAGCCAAGTAATGGGAACCTAAGGGAAGTCATCAACAATCTATTCCACAGTGGACAATGAACAGGGTGAGCCAGAGGTAGATGTACACATACTCATATTCACATGCACTCACATGCATGTGCATATGTATCTATGTACATATGCACATGCATAATATATGCACACATACACACATTCTTGCATGCGTATACATACATATAATATACACATGCCCATACATACAATCTACATACATGTGTGCATATACACATCTATAAGAATCTACATGCATACACATGCACATCTACATACACACATGTTTATTGAGGTTAGCACATAAGTGTATATAAGCATCAATTGAAACATTTCATTACATTTTCTTTTGGTTCTGAAAATCAAACAGTATATATATTTTTTATAATTATACTTTATTGTTGAAAGTACTACATGTCTCCTTTTTCCCCCATTGACCCCATCCAGCCCATCCTCATCCCCCACCCCAGTCCCTTGCCACCCATTGTCTGTGACCGTGGGCCATGCATATATGGATATAAGGTCTTTGATTGATTACTTGCCACCCACCTACCCTCCCCCACCTTCCCACTGAGATTCTGTGCTCTGTTCCATGTTTCCATGTCCCTGGATCCACACCGTTCATCAGTTTATTTGTTACTTAGATTCCACATATGAGTGAGATCATGTGATATTTGTCTTTCTCTGATTGACTTATTTCACTTAGCATTATACCCTCAGGTCCTTCCACGCTGAGCTTAGGCTCTATAACAGCGATTCTCAACCTGTGGGTGGCGACCCACAGGTTGAGAACTGCTAGCAGGGTTGCCTAAGACCATCAGAAAACACAGATATTTACATTACGATTCATTAACAGTAGCAAAATTACAGCTATGAAGTAGGAACAAAAATAATTTTATGGTTGTGGGTCACCACAACATGAGGAACTGTATTAAAGGGTCGAGGCATTAGAAAGGTTGAGAACCACTGCTCTAAAATGTAAACTTGTGGGAAATATCTAGGTAGATGACACATCTGATAGTAAGATTATTTGACTGATTCTATAAGTCATATACTCACATAATTCATTCAGAGATTTTAAATTTTTTTACTGAGAGCCTACCTGTTACTAAATATCTGCCTAGGGGCTCAGAATAATGTCAGTGCTCTAATACTGAGACCATGTTATGTTTGGATTTTAGTCTCCACTCAGCACCTCATATGACTTAGAGAGATATGGGCTCACAAGTGACTCTGCTGCTTTCATACCATGTGATGAACTTCTCTGCCTTAACAGGTTTCGTGCAGATTTAAGACACTATGTATGTGGTGTCCAGTAAAGTTTCTATGATATTAAAGGTACGTAAATTGTTCCCCTGTTCCTTCTTATTAATACTATTATTTTGCATAATGCCAGTGTGTACAAATATACAAGATCTCAGGAGGAATCTTGCTGCCTTATGATTGGCAATAAGTCCCTTTGTTATAGAGAGGTCAACTTTGGTTCTACATTTATTCTAGGTGAAAGATTTTGCATAACAGGAGGCCAAAGTGAAAGTGAAAACAGGGAAGATCAGTACACAGTTTATAAAAGTAAAATGTATTGGTGCTAAGGTATATATTCATTACCTTAGGCTATTTAAATGTAAGTATGGTCTATGCCAACACTTTGCTTTATCTTCAGAGCACAGCACTGGATATTTTGAGCTCAAATTTTTTAAATGAGATTTTCCTTTTAACTTTATTTTTATTCTTGATACTATTACAGATGTCCCCCATTTTCCTCCCCTTTGCCCACCTCCATCTAGCCCCCACACCTCTTCCTTCTGGCCTTCACCACACTGTGGTCTGTGTCCATGGGCTATGCATATTTATTCTTTGACTAATCTCTTCACCTCCTTTCATCTGATCCCGCTCGACTCCCTTACTCTCACATCCGTCCAACTGTTCCACCTATTCATGCCTCTGGTTCTATCTTGTTCGTCAGTATACTTTGTTCATTAGATTCCATATATTTTCACAAGAGGGGAATGATAAGGGCTCCCACATGTGAAGGCAATTAAACTCTGGACTCTTCTTGCACAGCAGCACTTCCAATGCTTGGCTGGACCTTTTGGGTGGATCAGATGGTTCCCTAAAGGCATAGGTGACACTGGGGAGTCTCGCCTGTGATTCTTCTCTCTGGCACTCCTTGAGACAAGCCTGCTTCTCCCCACAGCAAGTGCCCACAGAGAGTTCAGCCCAGAGACTCAGGAGCAGCTCTGTCAATTATCTTCTCCCTGCATGTCTCTCTTTATCTCACCAGGATCAGTTCAGATCCCTGTCAGGGAGCCTGGGCTAGTCACCATGGTAACATAGTCTCACTCAGCACATCCTACCAATTAAACAGGCTACTAGAACATTCAAGAGTCATGTGCCAAAACACACACACAAGCATAATAGTGACAAAAAAACAAAACACTAACCCAATACTTCAGGATTTGAAGGAAAATCAAGTTTGTGGCTTTTCTCTTTTCTTGACCTCTTATTTCTAGTTACCTCCCCTACTTCAGCAAATGGCACCAATGGTCTCTCAAAAATCATGAGCTGATAGCGGCAGTCCTTATACAGCAGAGTCTACATACAGTTGGGGCTTGGTCCCACACAAATACTCAAAAGGCTGTCTTCATTCTAGATAGTAACAGAGGCATGGGACTGACCTGACCCTTGAAAAAAATCATACCTGGCCATCACCCTTTTTATTTTTAGCTGTGGATGTCACTAATCACTCTCAAAGTCATTTAGACTTTCTCAACCCAGTTCAGCTCTCCTTACGCCTCTCTCCTCAGGCTGTGTGGAAGGCCTTCTCCAAATATTTAGCACCTGCTCAGGTAAACCCCTAACCCACCCACAGTTACAATCAGCCTCCATCTTTGTTCATTTAGATGTGTAGGTTAGCACATCACTGTACCTGTTCTTTGAGTTAAGTAGACACACAAATGAACGTTGGGGTGTTGTCTCATGGAAGGTAGTTTTGAGCCCCTTGTCTTTGTCCCTTGTTATACCTACCATGACCATTCAGAGAATCCAGTAAGTTAACATGGCAATAACAAAGCCTCAACTCCCTCCAGCTTGCTACATCAAGCCAACAGAGGACTTCACTATCCCCATCCAACTCCTCATTTTCCAGAAATGGGAAAAATAATTGTTGCACCAGCCTACACCAGAGCAGCATCCTCAGACAACCCTTTCTGTCCATACTCCAGCAGTGACAGGAGGAAGAGGTGACATTCATTTTGTCAAAACAGCCATGGACTTGATGACAATATTACTATCCTGCCAGTTAAAAATAGTGCTAATTTATTCAAGTTAATTCTTCCCCTCTTAAGTGATGAGTTATTTGCTATTCCTTTTGCTTTGGCAAATCTAGAAAAAAGAAAACTCAATCCACATGATTAGAAAAGGGAGAGAATAACCAAATTATTAAATCAGACCTAACTGCCTACCTAAAGAGCAAAGATGAGTACTGAGGGTTCAAGATTTGAAAGAGATCTCCCTCTTTAAGCCAAATTGATTGAACACCAACTTCCATTTAAGAAGCTCATAGGAAGTAAATAATGCTTCTATTTGGCACCTAATAAATGCCTTGTAGTGTGCTCAACTTACCACATGCACTGCTATTGATGAATGCGTCCCCTCTTCATTTCTCTCCAGCCCCCACAACCCAGGCCTCCACATTTGTCATCTCCTTCCTCCCTCCTCTCTCAAAGGAATTAATGCAGCAGAAGAAAGAATGGTCATTTATGACACTTCTACTGTGAGTGTCAGGTACGGAGCCAGCTCCTTGCTCAGGTGGCACTTGTTGCTGGAGGTAAATTCGTGTCACAAGAGATGCCTCTCTAAGGCAACCATCATTTAAGCAAAAAGTGTGCTTATGATATAGTAGATTGAATGATGAATACTTATAAAACAAATAGATGTTAGGCAAAATTTAGGTTTCTTTAAAACCAACTATGTTCGACTTCATAGGATGAACAGATAATGAGTCAAGTGTGGTTTGAGATGTGGGGAACAAATCCCCCCCCAAAAAATATATATATATACATATATCATGAATGCCTCGCCTGAAGCTTTTCCCCTTTTGTTGGACTCCCATCGTCCCATGCAGAGGAGAGCAGTTTCGGGTGGAGATGGGGGTTACTATTCCAAAGCTTCACCAATTTTCCTGAGAGCCTCTTTTAATGCACTTATGTTGAAGACAGCCCTCTCCATTTCAACAGGTCCCTCTCCTCCCAGTGTGTGGGTCCAGCTCTGTTGGAGCCAGTGGATGCCACTCTTTGCCAGCCCCCAGCACCTCCTGAGACATGCGGCTTCTTCAAAACTGATGCTCTCACTCTTGCAGTTGACTTGCATTTTTTAAATTTATCTGAAGTTAACAACTATCGACAGAGGGATAATGACAAAAATACTAGCTGGGATAGATATGACAGTCAAGCAGAAAAAAAGGACTGAATGAAGACTCATTTTCCAAGTTGCTGTAAGCCTATAAGGGGTATATTTTCAGGCCACAGTACTTCCCTGTGAAACCATGGAACTGTGGGGCATTAGAAAATGGCACACAGGTAATGAGGACCCTTTGAAAATGCTTAGCCCTGAGAACAACTAGCAAGATGCAGTCATTTATTTCCACTGTATAGAGAAAAATATAGACTCAGAGGTGAATGAACTTACACAAGTGTGCCCTGCCCGCTAATATTAGATTGCCAGAGCTCACAATTAGTCCCTCCCATTCTGCACTGTTTCATGCTAGATTCTCCCTACCTTGGTTAAGCACTCCACTTGAACACTCAAGCTCGCAGACTTTGCCCAGCTTCCTCAGTTAATCTCTGTTCTCCAACATGTTCATGTACAGGCCTCCTGAGGCAGTGTCTCCCCCGGAATACCCCAAATCACAAGTGTCCCAAAGGATAATAAATATCTGCCACCTAAAATGAATGCTAGCACCTGACCCTACCACATCTACCTGCCAATATCATGTGGGATTTAGTGGTTTTACCTTTATGTGTCCTCTCTAACCCATTCCTTCCCCTCCAAGGCAACATCACCTTTTTCCTGGATAATGGTGGTCACCATCTATAGTCAGTATTGCTTGACTACTACACATTCTCAAAACTACAGCCAAAGTGGTCCACTAAGATGCAAATGCAATAACATTGAAACCTCTATCCCATAAAATATAAAAGTATACAAATCTTGCACTTCCTGCTGCAGTCCAGTGTCTTGAGGACCTTCTCTCACTGGCCCCCTTACCATACCCAGACCTGTCTTCTGAGGTAGCCACCCAAAGTGCCATTGCCAGTTGATGTTGTCCATGCCCCCCATCAAATACCTGGAGTCAAAATTGGATTTATTACCTGCTGCAGCTAAGGAGACCTCAGACCATGGAAAGCCTTGCACATCTCAGTAGGAGGGTACTGAGAGGAGCTTGTGATGGAGTTTTGACTGGTGTAGGGAGGGGTCAAAGAAGCCAGGGTGTCTGCATTGGATGCCATCAGAAAGTAGGGTTACTCCATGATTGGATAACCAGTGATTTTTGTCTAAGTTGAGATGGAGAAGGACTCAAGCTGTTATTAGCAATGAAGCAATAGTCACTCCAGCTGGAAGGGAGGAGGGGATATGCATTCTATTCATTTGCATAGTGTTTCTACTTTTGTTTGTGCTCAGACACATGATAGAGGGATTTTGATTTTGCTCACCCCATTCTTGCTACAGAATAAACACCTTTCCTGATGCTGGTTCCTGTGAAATGGGTTAGGTTTGCACTGCGCTAGCTGTTTGCACCAGGCTGGCCACCAGCTGACAGCTCTCCAGAGCTTTCCCCTTTCCTCACCTCTTTGATCTTCAGCTTCTTCTTTGTTATTGGCATATGAGGATTTTTCTTATTTCTGTTCGAGCTTATTTTTGCATGAAGAGAATGTTTCTTTGATTTTATTGAGCATTCCTGAGTATTTTATAGTTCTAGAGACTATCAGGATATTTAGTTTGCCATATGTTCAGAGTGACTTGCAATATCTCCCCTTCATGTATCATCACTCGGTGCTTGGTAATTTGAGTGTCATATTCTGCAGGCCTGAGAACAAGCATTTGCACTCAAAACTCATGTACGGGCTGTTTCTCTCTTTTTTCCGAGTTTTCACCATTGCTACAACTGCAATCTATATCAAGGAAGCTATCAATATATTATTTTCTACTATAATTGTTTTTGTTTTGATGTTAATTTTTTATATATTTTTTTATTGATTTCAGAGAGGAAGGGAGAGGGAGAGATAGAGATAGAAGCATCAATGATGAGAGAGAAACATTGATTGGCTGCCCTCTCACACGTCCCCCACTGGGAATTGAGCCCGCAACCTGGACATGTGCTCTGACAAGGAATCAAACTGTGACCTCCTGGTTCATAGGTCAATCTTCAACCACTTAGCCACTCTAGCTGGGCTTGATGTTAATATTTTTATTTTTCTAGTTAAATTAGAAATTTGAAATAATTTACTTCAGTGTATTGCAGGTTATAAATGTTGCCACTTCGTTGCATTCTTATTCACTTGTTGATTTCCAATGTATATAATTATCTTCTAATGAGCAATAAAATAAAAACCTGGAAGTTAGTGTCAAAAATAATGAAACACACCAATAAATACTATTGGAAAGCAATAGCATATTTAAGAGAATATATATATTCACTACTGAGTGAGGAGAAATTATTGTGAAAAAGTAGTCTTAGTTTAAGAGTCACAAAATCATAATTTCAAAGAGATTAAGAAGAAACTGCAGAAGAGCGGGGGAAGACATAAATTAAAGGTAAATTGCGGTGTGCTTGCATGGCTTTTAAAAAAAAATCAGCACTGTTTGTTTTTGTTTTCTTCACAAAGAAGGTAGCTAAGGGAAATAGACAAGTAAAGCAAGCAAAGGGACGAAAGAGTGTGAGACTAGGAAAAGCAATCTCTAATTTGCCCCAAATACTCAAGTTTAAAAGGGAATACATTTTTTCCAAGACTTTTTCCATTTGTCATCTAAGGACATAAATTTTTGCCTTATTTTAAATGTTTCTCTAATTCAAACCATGTTTGCCTGGCCTAAGCACCCACCTCTGCCTTGGGCATGAGATGAACACCTGTGGCTGGGAGCTCCCCTCCACTGTTTGGAGGATGAGCATGCAGGGGGAAGGTGGGCACCAGGTAATTGCATATTTATGAGTAATGGAAAGCTTCTAGAGATATGATTCCAGCTTTCATGACATTAAACCATTAGTGACTTTAGTAATTTCCATTTCAGCCCAAACTGCAAAGCCTTGGATCATGGATGGACAAAGCACTTGAGGACAGAAAAAGCACCTTTGGAACAGATTTGTTTCCCTGATTCTGCTGCCTGTCTGTGGAGCTGCTTCTCTAAGTGATCCATTAGGACATTTCAGCTCCAGTCTAGTCCTTCCTTGAGTCTCCCTCTCAGGGATGGTCACCCCACTCCTTTCCCGAAATGCACAGTCTCTACTCAGAGAATAATCACTCCACCCCAAACCCTCTTTCTGGATGAGATTTTTTTTTTTTATATGCCTTTATTGATTTGATAAAGAGGAAGAGAGAGGGGACAGAGACGGGGAGAGAGAGAGAGAAAGAGAGAGAGAGAGAGAGAGAGAGAGAGAGAGAGAGAGAGAGAGAGAGAGGGAGAGAGAGGGAGAGAGAGAAAGAGAGAGAGAGACTGTGATGTAAGAGAAACATCGCTCTCTCACACACACCCCAACTGGGGACCAAACCCACAACCTAAGCATGTGCCATGAACAGGAATCAAACAGGCGACCTTTTTATACTCAGGAGGACTCTCAACAAACTGAGCCACACCCACCAGGGCTTGATGAGTTCTGTGTTATCTAACAGATAAGAATTTGCTCTTCAGGCCCCCCAAAACTCCGGCAGGTTTTTCAGAATCACTCTTCTGAGAATGTTCCCTCTGAGGGCCCTATCTTGGACAGTAAAGAGGCTTTCCTCCCTCTCTCCTCTCTCCCTGTCTAATTCTTCTAAGCCATGTTTTGAGTCGTTGCCATGGTATTTCCCATGTGGTGGCCATCATGGGCAGTGCCACTGGGATGGTAAGCTCTTCCACCTTTCAGTGGAGTGGGGTGAAGAGGGGTGAGAGAGGGTTGTAGTGGGGGTGCCTGTGGGTGAGTGTGGGTGGTAGGTGAATGTGTAGGTATTTCCCTTCTTTAAACCCTGCCTGTAGCAAGCCTGGATTGCATCAGCTCCTTGAGTTTATTAAACAGAGAGAGCGATGGCTGTTTCCTCTTTCCTTCTAACTCTTTCCCTTCCTTTAAACATTACACAAATCAATGGGGCCCATTACAACACTATAAACCTCTCTTGTTTCGTCCTAGGAAAAATGCCAAATGCCTCCAGAAATGAATATTTCTTAACTCAGCTTGAACTTACAGATGAAATATTTCAGAGAAGGTCTTGTATTATCATCAATGGTAGCTTCTATTGGGCACCTATTACATGCCACTGGTACACTTAATTAACCGTCACCTCTATTCTTTACAGCAGTCCTACACATGGTGCCAACTCATCCCATTATTCACACGAGGAGACTCTGACTGAGGCTGGTGACATATGGACCAAAGTGTGCTTATTTCAAAATCTGGGGTTGAATCTCACTGGCATAGTGGAACTATCTGGGCAGACCTGAGATCAATTCTGGATTCTGCAGCTTCAACCTCTTCCTTGACAAAATGCTGTCAAGAATGTATCAGAAACATCTCCGAGCTTCAGAACTCATGCCTGTGAAAATGAGTCCCAAGGAACCAGATGTGAGGGTCTCCACTTTTAGTGCATATTAGAATCAGCCGTAGGGTTTCAAACTCATGAACTCCAGGCTTTCTAGACTAGACAACAGGGACATGTGGGGCTGGAATAACTGCACAGGTGACCTGGTTTGATAGCAAAGACTGAGAACAGCTGACTGTGTCATGGTCCCTGTGGCTCTCAAACTTGAGTGGCATGAGAATCACCCAGAGGACATGTGAAGCCCAGGCAGCTGGACACCAGCCCTGGAGTTTCTGGTTGAACGGGTTGGGCTGGGGCCTGAGGGTCTGCACTTCTACAAGTCCCAGATGCTGCTGGTCTTTGGAGCACTGTGGTATTGTGAGAAATAAATTCTAAAAGCAAGTAAAATACTGCTACACGGCTTGGAGGAAGTGGGTGCAGTTGTGGGATGGGCATACTTTGCCTGCACAAACTTAACTATGTTGTTTGCTTCAAGATGAACTCGGTCAAGTCGTGAAGCCCATGTTTTTATTCCACATTAAAGAGAACATTTCAAGTCATTGAGTAACTCAGAAGAACTCATAAATATTTCAGATTGTAGAATATTTGTGCTCAAGAAGACAGTGTTTTTGAGTGACCTTCTTTAACAAATGTCTCTAGAGTCTCAGGGAAATAAAAACGACTTGAAGAAAAGCAGACAGCAAGTATAGCAGAGCCAGGACCAGAGTCCCACCCTCCTGGTTTTCAGATCTTTAAGAAAGAGGAGGTTCAGTGAATGTGGTACTGGGTACCCAAGACGCTCCTGGCTGGAACCCTTAATGCTGATGGCACCTCAGATGTGCCAGAGTGCTGTCTGCCCTATGGCCACTGACGGGGACCAGGAGGCTCAGGTAGCCCATGGGCATCAAAGTACCACATGGGCATTGATTATACCACAGAGGAGAGGAAGTATGGATACCGGATGCACAAAGTGTCAATCACATGGAGGCAATTCTAGGAGTTAGAAGCCTAGCATCCTGCCCTGGCTCATGTGCTCCCAGCTCATCTGGGCCTACCTGTACTCACTTTCTTCATATTTCTGGGAGTGGGAGATTCAGACTTGGGTTTTCGTGACACTGTCAATCTCTAGTCTGCTGAATTCACTCACTGAGTGTTCCTGGGCTAGTCTCTCTTTCTCCCCTTTGCTCATCTTCACCCACATTTAAATTAGTCTGACCTGGATGCCTTGTCTGAGCCTGCCTGACCAATTTGCTGGTGATTACTTCTACTACCTAATCCACTGACAACACAGCCCCAAAGCCTGCTAGTTTGATTAGGAAGCAAGAGACAGCCACAGACCCAAACCTTCTGAAAGAGATGGGAAGCACGCACAGAACACCCATGAGGCCATGACCTGGTGTCCAGGAAAGGGGCAATTAACTAGTCAGACTCAGGGATGTAGAGGAAATAGAATCTGCTCATCCCATGAAAGAGCAAATGGAAAGGACAAAGCCATGCTCCCCGGAGAGATCTGCAGACACGGCATCATCACTGAGGTCAAGCCTCCTCTGGGATGTGCTCTTCAGCTCAGTTGCCCAGGTGGCTCCCTGCCTGGCCAGAGGCTTAGCTCCTGGTGCAGGCAGAGCTTGGAATGTGTATCTGTCCTGGAGTCCAGTGCTTCCTCTGCAGAGCGAGGGATGCCTGGAAGGTACAATATGAGGGACAGGCTCTGTATCCCTGTAAGGCCTTCACATGCCCTGTCACCTCTCTGAGTTTCAGTTTCCCCATATATACACTGAGTGGCCAGATTATTATGATCTCTGAATGCATAATAATCTGGCCACTCAGTGTACTTCTCTTGAGTACCTCATTTATTTGATATCAAAGATACTATAAATCGTGCACCTGATCAGTTTTCCCCTTTGCACTGGCTGATAGAACGCTCAGGGCAAATAGGTGGTTGATCTCCAGCAAAAGTCTAGAATACTTTTGGTACCCATTTGAGATACAAATAAACTGAGTGGCCAGATTATTATGCATTCAGAGATCATAATAATCTGGCCACTCAGTGTAGTCTGTAAAGCTGGTGACGCGCTGGCCTGCTGCTCTAATCTCTCTCACTTCTGTGTTCTAAAAGCTAGACTCCCATAAGTTCCTCCCCCTGACAAACATAATGAGTGTTACCTAATGGCGAGGAAAGCCTTGGAGAGAGGAGGAAAGGTGAGGAGGTGGGTGAAGCGGGGAGCGAAGGGTTAGAGGAGGTTTAAATGTCACCCACAGTCCCCTAGCTTTCTTCCAGAGCAGGAATCAGGTCCACCATTGGTTTTTCACCTAGGCCCAAGCTCTGTCATTGGACCCCTCCAGCACTCCTACAAGCCACTAGGCCATCTTTATGTTGTGAATGAGGGCTCTGAAGCAGGAGAGGTTAGTCCTGTGTTTAGGGGGCCCTGCTGAAAGGCAAACTCCGGTTCACTTGTCTCTACAACATGCTGCCTTAGCAAGGGGACAAGAGGATCCCTTGGCCCTTGGATTCTGAGAAGACATTCTGGTGTTGGCAGAGTAGAGGGGACACCAACCTCCTCCTCCCCTCCCCCAGGGGAGTAAAACCCTCCATGGAGAGAGAACACTGCTCTAAGGAATCAGAAGTATGTTTGTGGGTAACTGCCACACACGCCCCTGTTACAGGGAATATAAATGGAGATCAGGGTCCCAATGACATCATCAGGGGTACTCAACTCCTGAAAGAGCAAGTGGGAAGGAAAAGCTCTATGAGTGAGGAACAGGGAAGTGGCACCTGTGATGAGTGCTGATGGGTTCTTTCCCACACACCTATTAAATCAGCTTGTCAAGTTCCCTGAAGAATCCTGGTGAGGGTTTTTGTTGAGGAATCCTATAAAATAAAAGCCTAATATGTAAGCATCTGGTCGTATGGCCATCTGTTCCACCAATCAAAGCATAATATGCTAATGATATGCTAAGGCCACCCAACCACTTGCTATGACATGCACTGACCACCAGAGAGCAGACAGTCGACCAGTCGCTATGATGTGCACTGACCACCAGGGTTAACACTCTCCAACTGGTAGGTTAGCTTGCTGCTGGGGTCTGGCTGATCACGACTGAGCAAGGAGCCAGCCTAAGCTATCAGTTGGACATCCCCCAAGGGCTCCCAGACTGGGAGAGGGTGCAGGCAGAGCTGAGGGACCCCTCCCAAGTGCACTAATTTCATGCACCAGGCCTCTAGTTCTATAATATTGAGGGATCAGTTTGAGGACACTTGAGAGCTCTAGAATACTGAAAATTTCTGCCCATAAAAAGGATATGCCCATTCACTTATTTAAGACTTTTATAATGACTTTCAATAAAGTATCATTCATTTTCATGCTAACACCTTACATTTAAACATTTTATTTCTAGGTTTCTTACATTTGTAGGCCATTCTAAATAAAATATCTTAACTGCATTTTCTAACAATTGTTTGAGTACACAATACCATGGGCCTTAATATACACTCCTTATATTTAACAGCGATGTTAGGTTCTATTATTATATCTGGTGATTTGCCTATAGGATTTTTGCATTTTCTAGGTAACCAGTCATAACATCTGTAGTAATGGAAACTTTATTCTCCCCAATCCTTAGGCCTTTAGGTTGTCTTATTGCTCTGACTGGACTATCCCTTACCATGTGAATAGAAGTGCTAAGTGCTGGGCATTCTTGTCTTGTTTCTATTTTTAAAGACAATGCTTCTGGCATTTCATACTTAAGTAGAAATTGTTTTCATACCTTTCTGGCAGATACCTTTTATCAGCCTAAGAATTTTTAAAATTGATTTCTAGTTTATGAAGAGTTTCTACCATGGAATTATCTTTCAAATTTATCAAATAATTTTTCTGTCTCTTTGAGCTAACTGTATTGTCATTTTCCTTTATTAAAGTGGTGATTGACATTATTTAATTTTCTAATGTTAACCAACATTGCAGTCAGTAATAAGTTCAACTTAGTCAAGATTATTATCTTTTTTTTTATATATAATGCAGTACTTTGTTTAAACGTTCTACATCTATATTTCTGATAGAAATTGGTCTGACAGTCCTTCCCTTAGTCTGGCTTGGCATCAGAGTTAGACCAGCTCAATGAAAGGAATCTGCTTCTCTGGAAGGTTTTGCATAAAGCAGGGATTGTCTATCCCTAGTAGATTATCTATGGGTCCAAGGTGCTGTGGAGTCTGTACACACTGATAGCCTGGGTTAAAGTCCTGGCTCTCTCTTTTGCATGAGCCTTGGCAGGTCACTTAACCTCCTTTGCCTCTTAACTTGCCCTCAAATTGGGGTGGCTTCCCACCCTCAGATTGGGGTGGTACCCCACCCTCAGATTGGAGTAACATCCCACCTACAAGGTTAAGTCACTGTGGCTGTTAAATAAGCTACTGTGTATAAGCCAATGAGAATATTCCTGACACATAGCAATTGTACATAAAAGCCATCACAAGTCTTAAAATAATTCACTGGGAAACAAAGTAGAGAGATTCATTTGTGGGGAAGTTTTAAATACATATTAAGTTTATTTTTTGTTAAATGTATTGGGTAACATTGGTTAGTAAGATTATATAGGTTTCAAGTATACATTTCTATGATACATGATCTGTATATTCAGTCTATTTAATGACAAAAATGTTCTCTTTCTTCTTCTTTCAATCTTGATCATTTATAGTTCTCAAATACTATGTCTATTTTACCTAGGTTTTCAAATCCATATTTTCTTTTACCAAAAGTTTTAATGCTTTGCTACATCTATAAGTATATACTATTTTTCATTATTGATATTGTTTATGTCATTTCTGTTATTCTCTCTCAGTTTTCTCTAAAGTCTTACAAATTTATTGTGTTTTATTTCAACAAAAAATTTGATTAAGTATGTTGATTTTATCTATAGTAAAACCTTGATATAACAGACTAATTTGAGTGAGGGGGTGTCCATTGAAGCTGAAAGTCCGTTATATAATAAAGAAGGTTTTCCAAATGCATATGTTAAAAATTTGACAAATTAGTTAGCTTACCCATTTTATTTTTTTTAATTTTTTTTATTATTATTATTTTTTTTAATAAATCTTTATTGTTCAGATTATTACAGGTGTTCCTCTATTTTTTCCCCCATAGCTCCCCTCCACCTGATTCCCCACCCCACTCCATGCCCTTACCCCCGCCACTGTCTTCATCCATAGGAGTAAGATCTTTGTCCAATCTCTTCCCGCACCCTCACACCTGCTTCCCCTGAGAATCGTCAGTTCACTCCCCTTCTATGTCCCTGATTCTATTATATTCACCAGTCCATTCTGTTCCTCAGATTTTTTATTCACTTGATTTTTAGATTCACTTGTTGGTAGGTATGTATTTGATGTCATTTTGTTGTTCATAATTTTTATCTTTACCCTCCTCCTCTTCCTCCTCTCCTCAAAGAATACCCTTCAGCATTTCATGTAATCCTGGTTTGGTGGTGATGAACTCCTTTAGCTTTTTCTTGTCTGTGAAGCTCTTTATCTGACCTTCAACTCTGAATGATAGCTTTGCTGGGTAGAGTAATCTTGGCTGTAGGTTCTTGCTGCTCATCACTTTGAATATTTCTTGCCACTCCCTTCTCACCTGCATAGTTTCTGTTGAGAAATCAGCGGACAGTCATATGGGTACTCCCTTGTAGGTAATTAACTGTTTTTCTCTTGCTGCTTTTAATATTCTCTCTTTGTCTTTTGCCCTTGGCATTTTAATTATGATGTGTCTTGGTGTGGTCCTCTTTGGATTCCTCTTGTATGGGGTTCTGTGCGCTTCCTGGACTTGTACATCTATTTCTTTCACCAGGCAGGGAAAGTTTTCTGTCATTATTTCTTCTAATAGGTTTTCAATATTTTGCTCTCTCCCTTCTTCTGGCACCCCAAAAATTTGGATGTTGGTTCGCTTAAAGTTGTCCCAGAGGCTCCTTACACTATCTTCATATTTTTGGATTCTTTTTTCTTTTTGTTTTTCTGGTTGGATGTTTTTTGTTTCCACATATTTCAGATCTTTGGTTTGATTCTTGGGGTATGTTGATCTACAGTTGAGTTTCTGTATATTCTTTATTTCAGACAGTGTATGCTTCATTTCTGACTGATCCTTTTCCATTTTTTTTGGCATTCTCATTAAGCTCCTTGAAGGTCTCATCAAGTTTCTCAGCGGTTTTAAGAAGATTCTTGAGTAACCTTATAAATATGGTTCTGAACTCTATGTCATCCAGTAGTTTGCTTTCCTCCGTTTCTTTCATTTGTGACATGTTTCTTTGTCTCCTCATTTTGGCTGCTTCCCTGTGTTGATGGAGTAGCTTTGTGTGGTAGGTGACCTACAGGGGGCAGTAGCTCAGCCTCCCCAATCACCTGATGTGGACACTCTTGGTACACCCCTTTGTGGGCTGAGTGCAAAGACTTGGTGCAGTTAAAGCCTTAATTGCTGTTGGTATACTGGGAGGAATTGACCTCCAGGCCAATTAACTGTGAGCACTCACTGTGTCTATAATGGAAGAACTGCTGCGCTGAAGACACACTTATGGGGCAGGACTTGTTTCAGTGGGGCTTTGGTGCTCACTGAGTCTGCCTTTGAATGTGTCACTTATGGATGTGAGGAGCTGAAATCTGGTGTCTCACTCTGACCACTAGGTACACTGGCTTCTGGATCTCCAATGGGGTGCAGGTCAGCTACTGTCTGAGGCCATCCAGCAGGAGCTACAGTGAGAGCTACAGTTTTCTCCTCTTTGCTTGTGGTTTGGAGGTTTTGGAGCTGTCTGACCCGGGCTGCAAGTTTGCTAGGTTAAGCTGCGATAGGGCGGGGCTTTCTTCTGCTAACGCTGTTGCTTGGAGCTTGGGTGGGTTTGTAGGTTGTGCAGGGCGGGGTCTCAGGGTGTCACTAGGCTAGGGCATGGCAAACAGCAATGGCTGCTAGTTAGCCAGCTCTGTGTCCCCAAGGGCGTCCCGGAGTCCCGTGCCCCAGTGCTGTAAACAATTATTCCTGCGCGCAGCTCTGCAAGTAAGCCACCCTCACTGGCAGACAGTCCAGCTTCTCCCCGTAGGAGTTTGGGTCCCCCCCGTCTCCCCAGAAACTGGATTTCAGAGTAGTCGGGGGCTTGTCTCCCTTTGGGTTGAAAAAAGCAACGCCCGCCGCCAGCCCGGATCACGCGCCTCCGTACCTCAGCTTTTCAGCACTCGTGCACGTCTCGATGCTCTTTTCTCTTTCCTTCTAGTTGTAGAACTTCCACTCAGCCAGCTTTCCCGTGGTTCTGGGTGATAGACGTTTTGTCTTTTAGTTGAATTTTTGAAATTGTTGCGCGAGGCAGCAGTTTAGGTGTTTACCTACACCGCCATCTTGGATTCCAGTCTAGCTTATCCATTTTATGTAGACACATTTGTGTAATTAAAATCTCTCTATATAAAAGCCTAATATGCAAATTGTCCCCTCAGGAGTTCGACCTGGAGACTGGAAGTCCGATCGCTCACTATGACGTGCACTGACCATCAGGAGGCTGTGTGGAATGAAGGAAGGCCCAGCTGGCAGCTGGCAGCTGGGGAAGGAAGGCCCTGACTGGCAGCCGAAAGGCCCCGATCGGCTTAGGCCCTGATCTCCAGCCAGGCTTAGGGACTCTACCCCTGCATGAATTTCATGCACTGGGCCTCTAGTCTATATATATAAAAGCCTAAGTGACCGGCCAACCATTCGACCATTCAACTGGTAGCTATGACACACATTGACCACCAGGGGGCAGATGCTCGACACACAGGCATGGAAACATGGAACAAATTGATGACTCTCAGAGGGAAGGGTTTAACCAAAGATCTTATATGCATACTAGAGGTCTGTGCACTGCTGGGGGTCCCTCAGCCTGGCCTGCAGGATCGAGCCTAAACTGGCAATCTGACATCCCCTGAGGGGTTCTGGATTGCGAGAGGGTGCAGGTGAGCTCAAGGTGATGAAAGATTTATTCTAAGGATTCACAGGAAACCAGGCATCAGTCTTGACATCTTCGGGGAAGAAGTCCTCATCATGTCCCAGGTCACAGGGCTGGCTCCCACCACACAGCCCTCCATCACCCCCACTTACTTTCCACCTACTTTCTCCTTTCCCACCTTTGCTTCCCTCTCATCTGCCTTTCACCACACTCCCTGAAAGCAGGGATCTGGTTGGCACTATCCTACACCATGATTGGATAGAGCCTTTGGAATGTGCCCTCTCCTTAGCTGCTGGCCTCCCTTTACCTGTACTTAGCGTGATTCTGATCCTACCTGAGATGACAGGATACCAGGTCAAAAAAGATAAATCCTGTTCCCAGTCCCTTACCCTTAGACTTCCAGGGGCCCTGCCATGACAATAGTCAGTCCTGGGGCTCTGGGCCAGCTGTGCCCTGGTCAGAATCTATCCTTGAACAGAGCTCTGTGACAGCTAAGAACAAACCCCTGTCCTCAACTGCCTGGCTTCCACTTCAAGACGCTCAATTCACCCAGCTGGTGTGGCTCAATGGTTGAGCATTGACCTATTAACCAAAAGGTCACAGTTTGATTCCTGGTCAGCGCACATGCCTGGGGTTGTGGACTGGATCCCCAGTGTGGGCTGTGCAGGAGGCATCCAATCAATAATTCTCTTTAATCATTGGTATTTCTATCTCTCTCTCCCTCTTCCTGCCTCTCTGAAATCAATAAAAACACATATATTTGTAAAAAGCTCAATCCACAGATGACAGGGTGTTCTTAGTGCACAGAGGGAGCCCCATCTCTACCTGCAAGAAGCACCTTCCTTACTGGGAGAACGGTATTATTATTACTCAAACTACTATACTTAGCCAGAGGAGGAAGTGACTGAGGTACTTCAAATTTGTAGAATAAAAACTAGGGAACAGAACTCTGTGGTGCTTTGGTTCCTCTTTGGACCACACCAGGTTTGCAGTGAGGGAGAGGGGAATGACAGTCAGAATCTTAGGATGTCATTTACTAGAGAATAGGGTTTTTTTCCCCCCACCCCTTTGTGTTTGTTATGCTTCCTGGAAAGGTGGACACAGGTGCTCAGTGGATGCACTATGGTCCTTGCCTTCTAGGTAGCAGGACTAATTTCCACTTCTATTGATTGGTGCTTTCACAAGGAATACCTACTGGGTAACTCAATGTCTGCATCTGGAAATTGAGTTCACAGTGCCACTCATCATCAGAATCAAAAGGATAAAAAGGAACCTATTTGATTCAAAAAATTCCCCACTGTGATATTAGCCTGACCTTTTTATCTTGAAACTAGAGGCCCAGTGCACAAAATTCGTGTACTGGTAGTGTCCCTAGCGGCTGCTGGCTGCCAGCCGGGACATCCCTCCCTTCCCCTGGCCAGCCTGCCCCCTGGTCAAACTCCCAGAAGAACTCCGGTTGAGGGGACAATTTGCATACTATGCTTTTATTATATAGGATGTGGACCACCTTGCAAGAAACAGCGTTAGAGGGAGAGGCTAAATCTTTATTCCAGGGATTTGATTTTCCTTACTGTGTTCAGTTTTGAATGAGTCAACTGTAGAAATGATTTAATAAGATGCTATTTCTGGTCTGAAAAGACATCATCACAGGAGGCACCATTGGCCTCTGGTTATGGTGAAGAATATAACATTGTTTTTCTGAAAGGTTATTTTTCTTCTTGAGGGAGTCTATATTTTATGATATCATTTTATCATGGCCTCAGGAGTATCCATCCACTTCAGCTTCAAAAAGTTTTCTTTCTACACTTCATCAGAAAATACATTAAAGAGGAGATAGATTTATGTCCTGTGTTTAGTTAATAGATTTAGGAGTGTATATTATAATCATTTAATGAATATTTTCTGAAATCATTGCTTGTTGTGTAGGCAGAGAGTCAAATGCCACATTCTGTCATATTCAAGTTCTTTTTGTCTTTTTGTAAAACATGTCAACACAGAATAACTCTATCTGTGGCTAATCTCTAAAACGTACAGTCCAGTTGACATCATTTCTATCAACTTTAGGAAAAACCATCCCTGTCTTTGGGTTGAAAAGGGGGGAAAATGCTAATGGAATTTCCTTGTCAAGATCAGGATCTTGTAGGGACTGAGGAGACATGAACTTGGCAATAATCAATATTTCAGTCCAGAAGGAGATGGTTTGATTTCATCTCCAGGGAATTCTTTGATCATTGTTGGCATCTAACAGAGAAGACCTAATCCCATTAGCAAAGTGCTTTCTGCCCTGAGAGGAAGAGGAGGGGGACATGAAGGGCTAACAGGGAACTCACTGCCTAATTAAGCCAGAGTGGAGCCAGAGCAGCGTTCCTCACAGGGCAGGACTGAACATAATTGTCATGTGCATTTTAAAGAGGCTCTAAAAAATTAACTTTCTGATGCCAAAAGCACACACAACAAAAGGCATCTATTTTAAGTACAGTGTTTGATAGGTTCGAAAAATGTATATGCTGTTATAATCAAGGTATCCAACATTTTTATCACTAACACTCCCCCACCCCCACCATGCTCCCATGCTCCTTTGTGATCATGACCTCACCAAGCGCAGACCCAGGCAAGATCTTGTCTGTCGCCACAGTTTAGATTTGCTTTTCTTAGAATGTCATACAAATGGACTCATGCAGTATGTATACTTGTCTGGCTTATCTTGCTCAACATAATGTTTTTGAGATTCATACATTTTGTTCCTTATATCAATAGCCAGTCATTTCTTTTTATGTACAAGTAGACACTTAATATTTCCCCCAAGTTTTTGGCTGGTGCTATTCTAGATCAATACAAGAGCCACTGTGTTGACATAGCTTGTGTTGTGGCAGATACCTAACTCGGGCCTGGTGAATCCTACCTCCCTTTACATTGCAAAGATGCCTTACCTATTGAGAGCCTCCTGCCAGGCTGGCATGGCTGAGTGGTTGAGTGTCGACCGATGGACCAGGGGGTCACCTGTTCAGTTCCCAGTCAGGGCACATGCCCAGGTTGCTGGCTCAATCCCCAGTGGAGGGCATGCCAGGACTCAATCCTCAATGTGGGGCATGCTGGAGGCAGCTGATCAATGTTTCTCTCTCACCAATGTTTCTGTCTCTCTATCCCTCTCCTTCCTCTCTCTCTAAAATAAAAAATAAAAAAATCAATAAAAACATATATTTTTAAAAAGAGAGTCTCCTCCCCGAAGAACCTGGGCAATTCCTGTGCTTTGTCTGACTGGTGGAGTGTGGGGAAGCTAACACTGTGTGGGTTCCAGAACTTCAGGATAGTCTGTAGCTCCTACCCTCCCCCTCCTGCAATCCTGGGCCCACTGTGTTGTGAAGAGACCTGGCCCAGTCTCCTGGAGTAGAAGAGGCCACTCAGAGGGCACTGAGATGCCCAAGCCAACAGCCCACACCACCTGCCAGCCATCAGTGACTGCAGCACCTGTGTGAGCCCAGAGGGACTAAAAGAAGGACTTGCCTGGTGGCCAGCCTGAAGACTGTGAGAAGTAAATAATTATGCTTTACAGCCACTAAATAATTAAGGGGTAATTATCTTTCAAGTTGTCTGCTCACCTTCATCACCCTGAATTTCTGATTCATTTCAAAAGTTTCTGGGATGGGAGTCAAGTCAAACTCTCTAGAGTCAATGCCATAAAGGCACTTGGTATGTTTCATATCATCAATCAGTGAAAGGGAGACGGAAGCTTGAGTAGTGCTACCACTTCATCTAGACAAAATCAATCAAAACTCCCAGTTTCTGCATGTCCGGAGGAGCAGATGTGGGGTCCAAAAATAAAATTTCCTCCTACAGTTTAGAAAGTTCTTCTGACTAGACTAATGATCAAATTAACATGATACAGATTAACAGGAGAAAGTAACCATATGTATTATGTATTGCATATGGGGATTCCACAAGAATATGAGAACTAGGACAGATCAGGCAATTAAGGTTTATACGCCATCTAGAGCTAAGGAGAAGGGGTGGTGGTTTGGGACTTAAAAGGTAGGGAAGGCAATCCACATGGAGATGGAAAAGCAAATGACTCGTAAACAAATGATTACTGGGTCTTTTAACAGTGGGACACAGAGAGGATTTTGATCTAATGGGCTTTTCTAGCCCCCCCCCCCTCCTCGCCCCCAGTCTACCACATTTAGTTCATATTAAATTATAGTTACTATGATGATATCGCCCTTCCTTGATCTGGCTCTCTATTTAAATTCCTTTTAGGAAGTTAGGGGAAAGGTCAAGGCTTTTTTTCTGTATCTTTTGTTTCTTAAAAATAACCAGCTTAAATAGTTAATATCCCACAAGGCATATTTTGGGTGGCAAACTCTGTTTTCCTTCACAGATCATGGTAAACTTGAGGTTATCTAAGATGGAGAATCTAGGATATTTGACAAAAAGCAGAAGAATTCAGCTTTTGTTTTATTTTTATTTTATCCTCAATTGGGAAACACATTTCAAAAATTCTATACAGAGATGCCTTAACATAAAGCATCTTTCTGTCTTTACCTGACCCCATCTTTTTATTTTTTTTATTTTATTTTATTGTTGAGAGTGTTACAGATTTCCCCAATTCCCCCTCTCTTTGCTGCTCTTCAGTAGGCTCCCACCCTACCCCAGGCCTTCACTCTCTATTGTCCCTATCCATGAGCTATGCATATATGCATGTGAGTTCTTTGATTAATCTCTTCCCAGCCTCCCTCCCACTTTCCCTCTGAGATCTGTCAGTCTGTTCCATGCTTCCATGTTTCTGGTCCTATTTTGTTTATCAGTTTATTTTGTTCATTAGAATCCACATATAAGTGAGATTGAGTAATATTTGTCTTTCTCTGACTGTCTTATTTCACTTAGCATAATAATCTCCAAGTCCCTCCATGCTGAAGCAAAGGGTAAGAGATCCTTCTTTTTTACAGCTGCATAGTATTCCATTGTGTAAATGTACCACAGCTTTTTTATCCACTCATCTACTGATGGACACTTGGGCTGTTTCCAGGTCTTATATATTATAAATTGTGCTGCTATGAACATAGAGGTGCAAATATCCTTTCTGATTGGTGTTTCAGGATTCTTAGGATCCCAGAAGTGGAATCACTGGGTTAGATGGCAGTTCCATTTTTTATTTTTTGAGGAAATTCCATACTGCACCAGTCTGCAATGGTTAAAAGACTTAACTGTAAGTCATGAAACCATAAAAATCCTAGAAGAAACATAGGCAGTAAAATCTCAGACATCTCACATGGCAGAATTTTCACCCATACCTCTCCGAGGGCAAGAGAAACAAAGGAAAAAATAAATAAGTGGGACTCCATCAAACTAAAAAGCTTCTGCATAGCAAAAGAAACCATCCTCAAAATGCAAAGGGAACGAACTGTATGGGAGAACATATTTGCCAGTGATACATAGGATAATGGGTCAATTTCCAAAATATATAACTCAATACCAGTAAGACAAACAATCCAATTAAAAAATGGGCAAGAGACCATACAGATGGCCAAGAAACATATGAAAAGATGCTCAACATTACTAGTCATCAGACAGATGCAAATTAAAACCACAATGAGGTGCCCGGCTGGTGTGGCTCAGTGGTTGAACATCAACCCAAGAATCAGCAGGTCACAGTTTGATTCCCAATCAGGGCACATGTCTGGGTTGCAGGCTATATCTCCAGTAGGGGGCAAGCAGGAGGCAGCCGATCAATGATTCTCATTACTGATGTTTCTATCTCTCTCTCCCTCTCCTTCCTCTCTCTGAAATCAGTAAAAACATATTTTTAAAAAAGAAAATTTTTTTCTTTTTAAAATATATATTTTATTGATTTTTTACAGAGAGGAAGGGAGAGGGATAGAGAGTTAGAAACATCGATGAGAGAGAAACATCGATCAACTGCCTCCTGCACACCCCCTATTGAGGATGTACCTGCAACCATGGTACATGCCCTTGACCAGAATCGAACCCGGGACCCTTCAGTCTACAGGCCGACACTTTATTCACTGAGCCAAACCGGTTAGGGCAAAAAAGAAAATGTTTAAAACCACAGTGAGGTATCACGTCACACCTGCCATAATTGCTACCATCAATAAATCAACAAACAACAAATGCTGGTGAGGATGTGGAGAAAAAAGGAACCCTAGTTCACTATGGTGGGAATGAAGACTAGTGCAACCAGTAACTCCTTTTTCATATACCATACCCTTATCTCTACTATGCTTTAAATTTTGCAGGACTAGTGCTCGCAGGATGGATAAAAATACTTTTCTAGCCCAAGCCAGTTTGGCTCAGTGGATAGAGCGTCGGCCTGCAGACCAAAGGGTCCTGGGTTTGATTCTGGTCAAGGGCACATACCCCTAGTCAGGGCTCATGCAGGAGGCAACCAATCAGTGTATTTCTCTCACAGAGATGTTTTTCTCTGTCTTTTCCTTTCTCTTCCACTCTCCCTAAAAATCAATGGGAAAATATCCTTGTTTAGGGATTAACAACAACAACAACAAAACCACACCACAAAAACACACTTTTCTAACCTGCCACTGAAATTTTATTACTGCAATAATAAAGAAAATAACTTTCAAAAAATCCATTTTTAAATATTTTTTAACAGATACAGTTTTAGTGCCCTTATATTCTGAGTAGAGTGGTAGAGTCTGTAGAAAGAGTTTTGAACATGATCTGCTCTCTGTCCTCAAGAATCTGTCAGTTTAGCCAGAAAACAGACCATTAACACAGTCTCGGAACCATTTAGATAAAGGATATTTTTGTGATAAAAGGTACCAGGGGAAAAGTGCATACAGCCTTTAAGGTGAGGGAAGGTTTTTCTGAATTCACATGTTGGAATAAAGTCTTTCCTGGTGAAAGATTATTACAAGAAAGAACAAAGAAGGGGCTAAGGAAGAAAGAAGGGAGATAGAGATGATGATGATGATGATAGATGATAGATAGAGATATAAATAGATAGCTAGATAGATAGATACATAGATACATAGATGATAGATAGATAGATAGAAGATAGAGACATAGATGATAGGTGATAGAGTTTAGTAGCTTTCATTTAAGAATGTAGGACTTTAGGGTGATTGCGGGATAGAGCAGAGCGATAGGGTTGGAGAAGTATCAGTTAAAAACATATTTTTTTTCTCTAATAAGTTTAAAACATATTCTACAGACAGTTAAGGCTATCAAAAGACTAATCTTCCAGGTGAAGTCCAATACCCATGCTATAAAGATCATATTGAATGCAGTCTGTATGACAATGGAGGAGATGGGCTGGTGAGGAGGCTCTTGAGAAAATTCAGGTAAGACCTGGCCAAGGTCTGGATTAGTATGTGGTGGTGAGATGGACCAAGGGATTGGATTTGAGACATGTTATGCAGCTGGACTGCTGAGGACTTTGACAAATGGAAGGAGTCAGGAACTCACCTTTCCTGACCTGGCTTGCCTATAGTGAAAAATACCCTCAGTCTGAGATGTGTGCCCTGGCAGAGACCAAGGTAGCTGGGCACACGGGATGTGTTCACCTCCTAAAGATAATGTCAGTCAATTGCTTTGCTTCCCTTCATTGGTATCTTAGGGTTTCTGCACACACAGGACCCTCAGCCTAGAGGAAGGTATCCACACACGCAGGTCCCACAAACTTGAGCCACGTGGCACTAGGACTGATGGAGGGTTCAGAGTGTCAGAGATGGTTTTCCTAATTGTTAATTCAGACACTTTCTAGTGCATGAGTAGTCACAACGTGAACTGGATTTAATGAGATTCATGAATTAGATAACTGGATTGGCTCTAATTTGATTAGGACCTTGAACTAGAGCTGAATGAGTAGGAAAAAAGGAGCTTCCTGTTCTTTTCTTTGCCCTTGCTATTTCATTGTTCTTTGTCTTTAATTTCCAGTATTATTTGAGTCACATCTCACAATCACCAAGATGACAGAAGACTCTGAAAAGCTATGGAGCATATGGATTTAAAGACAAAGGAGGAAGCTTTTAGGTTTGTTTGTTTGAGCTATAGATAAACCAATTTCTAAATTTTAAATTTGCAATAACAAAACAAATTCACAGGTACAAAGCACACTATTGTCCCTTTGAAATAGTTTTTGTGATAAATGATCTTTTGGTAATAATGCAATATAATGCCATATTTTCTAGACCCTCCAGATGGCCCTTAGGAAGTTAGTTACAATGAGATTCACTTACAACTCTTCGTGTTTAACAGCTTTTTGTTTGTTTGTTTGTTTGTTTTTTATGCCTTACTCAGCTCCCTATAAATTAACCCAATACCAGCCCCAATGGTAGACCGAAGCAGGATTTAAATTTATGATCCTTAGGCCTCCCCCTTTTGCCTAGCCTCCTCCACCAAATCAGATGTAACAGAACTGTCACACTTTTAGATTCAGATAAAGGTTTCAGGGAACTTATGAACCCTAAATCTCTTTTATAATTGGCCTACCCACAGAGAAGGGCATGCAGAGGATGAGTCCTGATTATCCTTGGAATGAATGTCCATAACCCAATGTGGCTGAAACTCTGGAAGTCTGCCTCGATGTGCTCTATGTGGTGCTGACCTACCTCTTATGCTGCCTTTTTGGGTCTTCTCTTCCTTTCAAATGGCAAAACCCTGCAGTAAAACCAAATCCAATTTGATGGTACACTGACACCAGGCCTCTTTATTCAGAGCAGGTTACATCACTGCACAGTGTGAACTGCACGCCAGAGGACTCTATAATGGGATTGTGCCATGCATAACAAGTGTAGCCATTCACTCAGTCCCTGCTAACTGGCCAATCCACATTCCAAATCAGACCCTGACCAGTGCCCCCAATTTTACATGAATGAGCCCCTCCTCCTTGCCTGTCACTTGAGTGTTTTACTCTGGTCTGATTTCCTGCTCTTTACTCTGAGAGTCTGATTAGGTTTTCTGATCCCCATAATATCTGGAAATTAATATCATTCCACTCCCTCAGTCACTGTGCCTGGGCACTCAGCTGCTTTTACTGACATCTCCTCAAAGGCTGTGACAAGCCCCAGTCCTAGCAACATATGAGGTCAAGCTTTGAAACCCACATCAGTCTTCTGGCTGCAAGCCAGCATTCAGTGTTAATGAGACATCACTCACACAATTCTTCTGATTAATTGCTTCCATATTTTATGCTCTGTCAAAGATGTAATTCATGTCAAGTGGATGAGCAACAATACAGAATTTTCTCATGAAGTTAATTTAATTTTATTTAATTAACAAATCTATGATTTAAAAGGTCAGTATGGCATATCATGAAAAACTACTCAGCAATAAAAAAAATGAACAATTGATTCATGCAACAATTTAGATGAACCTCAAGGCAATTATGTTGAGTGAGAAAAGTTAATATAAAAAGAATACATACTGCATGGTTCAGTTAATGTAATATTTATGAAATACATGCTATTATTATTAAATAATATATATTATTTTTTCTTATGCTCCACCCCCTAAACCACCTCTACTTTATAAATCCCTTACTCATGTATTCATTGTGATCAATAAAATAGTCTCTCAGAAATATTTTATATTTTATTTAATAACATTGATTTGACCTAGCTCTTACTAAAAGCTTATAATATGCTAAGGACATTTTACAAGTATTAGCTCATCAGATGCTTGTAGTGGAGGTCTGCTCACTCTACAAATGGACAACCAAAGCACAGCGGGTTTGAGTGACTTGCCCACATCACCCAGCTAGCTCAGCCCATTCCCTCTCAGGCCTCTTGAGCAATTCCAAAATCTACCTTCCCATCTCTCTGCCTCAGTTTAAGTTCAGGCCTTATCAGTCCTTATATAAGTGATAGTGAAATCTTCCTCACTTTCCTCACTGTCTCTACTCAAGTCAGTTTTCTCCCCAAATTGCTGATTTCTACAAGTTTTAGACCATCATTCTTACTAGTTTTATCATTCTTTGATCTTAAATTCCCATACTTACAAACCATAATCAATGGGCTTTCATTCACTTAGCCACTGATTTAACTGTTCCCATTTCATAAATGCTTTGACCAGTGGTCTCTATGCAATATGATATGGCTTCTTACTGCCTTTAGGATAAAGCTTGCCCTCATTCTCATAGAAAACAAGGTTCGTCACCACTGTTTCTCATCAACCTTTTCAGTCTCCTTCTATTTACTCCAGTAACTCAGCCTTCATTTTAGCCACCCTTAATTGTTTAGCTTTCCTTTTGCACCACATGCACTTCTTAGGATCTAACTTGGATGACTGATGGCTGGATGGCTGGATGGATGGCTGGATGGGTGGAAGAATAAATAAATAGATGGATGGTAGATGAGTATTGGGTAAGTGGATGATTGTTGGATGAATGGGGTAGAATGGAATGGAAGGTTTTAAGATAAAAATTGAACTTTTGAAATAGGGAATTGGAGCAGAATTGATTGGGATGTAAAACTAACAATTATTAAAAATTTACTCCATTTTAGTCATTTCATGCATAATCTCACTGAGTTTTCATAAAGTACTTTAAGGCAGGCATTATTATCCTATTGTCTGAGTGAGAAACTGAGGTTTTTAGAATAGGGCAGCCCCTTCAAATACAGTTGACCCCTGGAATATGTGGGGACTAGGTATGCTGACCCCCTGCATAGTTGAGCATCCATATATAACTTTTGACTCTCCCCAAATTTAACTACTACTAATAAAAGCCTATTATTAACCAAAAGCCTTACTGAAAACATAAATTGTTGATTAACACATATCTTGTATGTTATATGTATTACATACTATACTCTTTTAATAAAGTCTGCTGGAGTAAATAAAATGTTATTAAGAAAATCCTAAGGAAGATAAAATATATTTACAATATTTATTGGAAGTAAAAAAGCACATATGGGAGAATCCAAGATGGCGGCGTAGGTAAACACCTAAACTGCTGTCTCCCGCAACAATTTCAAAAATACAACTAAAAGAAAAAACGTCTATCACCCAGAACCACGGGAAAGCTGGCTGAGTGGAAGTTCTACAACTAGAAGGAAAGAGAAAAGAGCATTGAGACGTGCACGAGCGCTGAAAAGCTGAGGTACAGAGGCGTGTGATCCAGGCTGGCGGCGGGCGTTGCTTTTTTCAACTTGAATAGGGAGACAAGCCCCCGATTATTCTGAAATACAGTTTCTGGGGAGACGCGGGGGACCCAAACTCCTACGGGGAGAAGCTGGACTGTCTGCCAGTGAGGGTGGCTTGCTTGCAGAGCTGCGGGCAGGAATAATTGTTTACGGCACTGGGGCACCGGACTGTCGACAAGGACTCAGAGCCGGCTAACTAGCAGCCATTGCTGTTTGCCACGCCCTAGCCTAGTGACGCCCTGAGACCCCGCCCTGCACAACCTACAAACCCACCCAAGCTCTAAGCAGCGGCTTTTGCATAAGAAAGCCCTGCCCTATCGCAGCTTAACCTAGCAAACTTGCAGCCTGGGTCAGACAGCTCCAAAACCTCCAAACCACAAGCAAAGAGGAGAAAACTGTAGCTCTCACTGTAGCTCCTGCTGGGTGGCCTCAGACAGTAGCTGACCTGCACCCCATTGGAGATCCAGAAGCCAGTGTACCTAGTGGTCAGTGTGAGACACCAGATTTCAACTCCGCACATCCATAAGTGACACATTCAAGAGGCAGACTCAGCGAGCACCAAAGCCCCACTGAAACAAGTCCTGCTCCATAAGCGTGTCTTCAGCGCAGCAGTTCTTCCATTATAGACACAGGGAGTGCTCACAGCTAATTGGCCTGGAGGTCAATTCCTCCCAGTGTACCAACAGCAATTAAGGCTTAACTACACCAAGACTTTGCACTCAGCCCACAAAGGGGTGTACCAAGAGCATCCACCTCATGTAATTGAGGAGGCTGAGCTACTGCCCCCTGTAGATCACCTACCACACAAAGCTACTCCATCAACACAGGGAAGCAGCCAAAATGTGGAGACAAAGAAACATGTCATGAATGAAAGAAACAGAGGAAAGCAAACTACTGGATGACATAGAGTTCAGAACCACATGTATAAGGTTACTCAAGAATCTTCTTAAAACCGCCGAGAAACTTGATGAGACCTTCAAGGAGCTTAATGAGAATGCCAAAAAAATGGAAAAGGATCAGTCAGAAATGAAGCATACACTGTCTGAAATAAAGGATATACAGAAACTCAACTGTAGATCAACATACCCCAAGAATCAAACCAAAGATCTGAAATATGTGGAAACAAAAAACATCCAACCAGAAAAACAAAAAGAAAAAAGAATCCAAAAATATGAAGATAGTGTAAGGAGCCTCTGGCACAACTTTAAGTGAACCAACATCCGAATTTTTGGGGTGCCAGAAGAAGAGAGAGAGCAAAATATTGAAAACCTATTAGAAGAAATAATGACAGAAAACTTTCCCTGCCTGGTGAAAGAAATAGACTTACAAGTTCAGGAAGCGCACAGAACCCCATACAAGAGGAATCCAAAGAGGACCACACCAAGACACATCATAATTAAAATGCCAAGGGCAAAAGACAAAGAGAGAATATTAAAAGCAGCAAGAGAAAAACAGTTAATTACCTACAAGGGAGTACCCATACGACTGTCAGCTGATTTCTCAGCAGAAACTATGCAGGCCAGAAGGGAGTGGCAAGAAATATTCAAAGTGATGAACAGCAAGAACCTACAACCAAGATTACTCTACCCAGCAAAGCTATCATTCAGAGTTGAAGGTCAGATAAAGAGCTTCACAGACAAGAAAAAGCTAAAGGATTCATCGCCACCAAACCAGGATTACATGAAATGCTGAAGGGTATTCTTTAAGAAGAAGAAGAAGAAGAAGAAGAAGAAGAAGAAGAAGAAGAAGAAGAAGAAGAAGAAGAAGAAGAAGAAAAAGGTAAAGATAAAAATTATGAACAACAAAATGACATCAAATACATACCTACCAACAAGTGAATCTAAAAATCAAGTGAATAAAAAATCTGAAGAACAGAATGGACTGGTGAATATAGTAGAATCAGGGACATAGAAAGGGAGTGGACTGACAATTCTCAGGGGAAGCAAGTGTGAGGGGTGCGGGAAGAGATTGGACAAAAATCTTACTCCTATGGATGAAGACAGTGGCGGGGGGTAAGGGCATGGGGTGGGGTGGGGAATCAGGTGGAGGGGAGCTATGGGGGAAAAAAAAGAGGAACATCTGTAATAATCTGAACAATAAAGATTTATTAAAAAAAAAAAAGCACATATGAGTGGACCCACACAGTTTAAAACCATGATGCTCAAGGGTCAATTGTATATGCAATGTCAGAACTATAATTCAAATTCAAGTGGACATGATTCACTCATATGTGGAATCTAATGAACAAAATAAACAGTTGAACAAAATAGATCCAGAGACATAGAAGCATGGTACAGACTGCTGAGTCTCAGAGGGAAGGCAGGGGTGGGTGGGTGGATGGGAAGAGATCAACCAAAGAACTTGTATGCACATATGCATAACCCATGAACACAGACAATAAGGTGGTAAAGGCCTGAGGCATAGGTGGGAGCAGGCTAGAAGGAGTCAATGGAGGAATAAAGGGGACTTCCGTAATATTTTCAACAATAGAGACTTAAACAAAAGAAAAAATTCAAGTGGGGTGTATTAGAAATCTATGCTCCTTCAGTTGCACTACCTGAAATGATTTTAGTTTGGAGCATAGGAACTGAAAGATGCCTCAATAGCTGCTGGTGATGTCTAGGAAGTAGACATATATTCACATTTAGTGCTCAGGAGAAAAGGTCTTGGAGATTAGAATTTGGGACTAATGGCATATTTATAAAATAGCAGGATCCTTACAACATCCAACATTCAATAATCACATATAAAACCCCTACCATATGTCAGACATTCTTCTAATCACTGAATGAGATTAAAAACAAAAAACAAAAAGCACCAAACTGATAGTAGTTCAAAGACAAAGAATAAGGAGACAAAAAGTGGGGACACTGGCATTGAAGAAATGGCCTATGCCTGAGAATGCATGAAATGACTAAAATGTCTTAGCAAAACTATAAAACTCCTAGAAAATAACAGGAAAAAACCTACCTAAACTCGAGGATGGTAATGATTTTTCAGATACAGCACCAAAGGCACTATACATGAAAGAAACAATTAATGAGCTGGACTTCATTAAAAGCAAAACTTTTTTATCTACCAAAGACACTGTTAAGAGAATAAAAAGACAAGCCCAGACTGCAAAGACATAGCTGATAAAGGACTGTTATCTAAAATATACAAAGAGCTCTTAAAACCATAAGACAAACAATCTAATTAAAAAAATAAGCAACAGATCTGAACTGACATCTCATCAAAGTAAATATACAAATGACAAATAAGCATATGAAAAGATGCTTACCATCATATGCTGTTAGAAAATAGCAAATTAAATCAAGTATAAGATACACTATGCATCTATTACAGTAGCCCAAAACCAACATACTACCAACAACAAAGGCTGATGAGAATATGGAGCAACAGGAATTCTCATTTGTTGCTAGCAGAAATGCAAATGGTACAGCCACTTGGGAAGACAGTTTAGCAGCTTTTTATAAAACAACTCACACTTTTATTACATGATTAAGCAATTGCACTTCTTGGTGTTTACCCAAAGGTCTTAAAAAGTTATGTTCACACAAAAAAACCATGCATGAATGTTTCTACCAGCTTTATTTATATTTGCCAAAACATGGAAGCAACCAAGGTGCCCTTCAGGGTAAACAATCTGTGCTACATTCAGACAATGGAGTATTATTCAGTGCTAAAAATAAATGAGCTATTAATTCATGAAAAGGCAAGAAGAAATCTTAACTACTTATTATCATGTCAAAGAAGCCAATTTGAAAATATACATTATCATTTCAACTACATGACTCCCTAGTGAAGGCAAAACTGATTAAAGTTTGCCAAGGGTTGAAGAGGAAAGAATAATAAATAAGCAGTGTACAGAGGATTTTTAGGGCGGGAAAACCAGACTGCATGATACTATAATGATAGATACATGTCATTATACATTCTTCAAAACTCATAGAATACCCCACACTAAGAGTGAATCCTAATGTAAACTATGGCTTTGGGGTGATGATGATGTGCTCTTGTAGGTTCATTGATTGTAATAAAGCTACCACTCTTGTGGGGGATGCTGGCTATAGGGGAGGTTGTTGGATGTTTGAGGGCAGAGGGTATGTGCAAACTCTCTGTGTCTTGCTCTCAAATTTATTGTAAACCTAAAATGACTTTAAAGAAATAAATTTTATTATTTCTTTTAAAAAGCATTTGTTGTACTCCTATGGATTGACCCATTTTTTAAATATTTTTCTAGATTTTATAATTCATAAGAATCATCTGAGATGTTATAAAAATTCAGATTCCTGGCTTTCACTTAGAACAACAGACTGTTTAGCTGCCCCTGGCTCTGACATGAGCTGGTGTGTGGACATGCGTATCTTCTAGGAATCTTAGTCTTCTTAGATGATTGCAAAGACACCAGGGACATCAGCAACAGTGAGCCCTGGCATAGAGAAAGGTCATGTAATGAGCGTTGTGGGCAGTTTGAACTTCAAACCACACAGTTCTTAATGAGGTTGCTTAGACCTTTTAAAAATAATATGTAAAGTTGTTCATTATTCATTGTGTCCCACAGATAAATAAAATTGCCAAATATATGTATACTAGGGGCCCAGTGCACAAATTCATGCACCTTGAAAAGAACTGTGGGCCGCAAGGCTGAGGTGAGCACAGGGGTGGGTCTCGGTCCGTCCTCCATGTCCCTGCCCGGCCCCTCCTGCCACTGCCCCTAGTCCCCTGTCTGCTGCCACTCCCATGTGCTGACGGTGCCAGCCCCACTCACACCCACTGATGGCACTAAGTGATTGGGGCTGGTGCCAGCAGCAATGGCAAGCAGCGGCTGCTTCCCCAATCACCCCTCAGGAGCAGGGGGAGGTGGAGAAGCCCTGAGTGGCAATTAGGGCTGGTAGCTGCCCCTCGCACCCACTGACGGCGCCGAGTTATTGGGGCTGGCGCAGGAGCCAGCAATGGGTGTGAGCGGGCTGGCACCAGCAACAGGTGAGAGTGCCTGGCGGGACCATGGCACATGGGAGCAAAGAATTTTCAGTAACCACTAGAGGCTCACCCCAATGACAGTGACTGGCATCCCACCTTGGTCTGGTGCCCCTGCTAACCTGCTCCACCATCCCACCATAGCCGATGCCTGCCATGTTCTGCGCTCTGCTGCCTATTGCCAACACCTGCCATGTTTCGCATGCTCCCCCTGGTGGTCAGCACACATCATAGTAACTGGTTGTTCAGTTATTTGCTGTTCAGTCTATTTGCATATTAGTTTTTATAGATTTTCAATTCCTCTTAAAATTTTATTGACTTATGGGTTCTAAGTGACCAAGTATTCAATCATCACTAAAACAGAGAAAAGTCCTTCAAAATGGCATTCATCCATCCAGATCTCCCAAAGAAAAAATGCCAGATGCACTTGTTCAGACAACTATATTTATGAATGGATCATATTTGTATGTAACAGACAGTAGTTACTTTAACTCATCAAATCACACATTGATAGGCTTCTTTTAAAGAGTTTTCAGGTATAAAAGTAAACTGCTTTCTCACAGTTTTTATTCTTTTCAATATTTCTTCTGTTCAGCAAAACCACTATTACACTATAGTCACCAGTGTCCTCACTCCCACATCTAGAAGATAATCATTTGTGTAGTGTGGTTAGGATGTGGCTAACAAGGCACCTGGCATCATTTTATCCCTGCTGAAGCCAGGGCTCATACCATAAAATAGGTATTAAACAATGTAAAGGCATTCTTTGCTAGCTTATCTTGAAAGTAAATACTTGGCAGTGGAGTATATTTATTAAAAACACACTAATATAGAATGTTATCCATATCAAACATTGTTCTAATCATTTTGTAAATATTATTTTATGCTTCTAATAAACCCTCTGAGACCCAGAGAGGCTAAATAACCCACCCAAATTCACACAGCTGGGGAGCCTGGCTCCCGAGCCTCTGCCCTTCACCACCATGCTCCATGGCATCAATTCTCCAATGGCAATGGATGTGCCAATTGACTGTTCTACCCCAGGGGCCAAACCACTGAAAGGGGGCGATAAAAGGGAAAGGAGACCTAAGGGAAATGTTCCTATCTCATGAATTTGCAGGAAGAGTTCATGAGATAACATATGTGGGTCACTGTTAGAGAAGGAGTGGGAAGCCAAGGTTCAAAACTTGACTTTATTTTGTAACTAAATGTAAACTGTGTCACTTTCCTTTCTGTAAAATTATATTAAAGTCTCTTCTCTGATTCTAAACCTTCAGATCTAATGATTACCATAATCTTTGTTTCCTAAGAATTCTTTCCATTTACATATGTTCTCTACTCTTAGTGCTGTTTTATAAAAAATGAATTGCAGAGACATTATAGGAATATTAATCTCTGTGATAATTCAGAAGGCAATTCAGAGTTCCACAGTTCTCAGGGTTATCATTTAAACACCAATTATCCTTGCTTGGTTGCTAAGCAGACTTCATTAATAAACAGCTCTGTGTCATAGAAACCAAACAGCAGAGAGTTTTCTTCAGTTGGTTGGGCCACAGTTGGCAACTTTTGAAACTCTCTGTGCTTCATGTAGATTTATCTGGTCCCTTGTGGTCGGGGCATGGGAAGGCCAGGTGGGAGTGCCAGATGGATGTGCAGGGAGGAAAGTCACTGGTTCTTATGTCCACATGAGGCAGTGTTGCCCCAGGGGAGCCCTGTTTATCCTCAGATGCAGGATGTGAGGCGTGCCTTGGGGTGAGAACCCCGTGGTGCAGAGGAACACACAGCAGTGTGAGGTTTCCTGTTTGATGTGTACAGATGAGAGGCTTGTATATGCAAATGTGTACATTGGGGAGTTGAGGGAAATGAAGGAAGGCCTAACAGGATGATGAAGAAATATTGTGTTTGATTGCTAGGGTCTCATATAACTAGAATCTCAGTATGTATTTTCTATGTCCAACTCCTTTTGCTCATCATGTTTTTCAGATTCATTCCCACATATATCATTAGTTTGTTCCTTTTAAAAAAATAGTTTACAAATTTAAGCAGAGCCCTTTGCTAAGAAGAAGTCTTTGCCATAATGGTGCTTTGGGTCATGCCATTGCTGCAAGTATCAGGAACTCCAAGTATTTCCAGAGTAACCAAGGCCAGAAAAAGGACAATGGTTGCCCAGCAGCAGGGTGAATGCTATCAAGACCCCAGAGCCAGTGCAAAAGAGAGCGGACACAGAACACTCAGAGGCTCGGCCCCAGGAGAGTGATCAGAAGGTGATCCTGCAGGAAGCCGCAGAGGATCTGCAGCAGATGCACAGCAGGTGAGCATCTGGGAGAACTGACATTTCTTGTCCTGCTTTGTAGGTGTGCCTTAAGTTACCAGGACTGGGATTTTCCTGGACTTTACATCTCAATGGGGAAATGCAAGTTATGTACCACAGTCCCTTTTATCAAGGTGAAGCGGCTTGAGGCAGGAGTCCTTGCCCTAACTCAGGAAAGAGACACTTCTTTGCCTGAAAGAAGTGGGAAAGCTCTGTCTTCAAAGCACGGCCCCCTCAGGCTGCATGCTGAAGAACATCCACTTGCCAAGAAGGCTGAGAGCTTTATCTTTTTTCAAACTGAAGAAAGGCCCTGCTGATGTTAATTGTTTTTTTTAAAGTGTCTTATTAATCAAGTCTTCCTCCTTGTTAAGCAGGCATTTCATAACTAATTATAAAACGTTCTCCTGAGCAAGGAATCACAGAAAGAAGCCATCACTATTCAGCAGGCCTTTCTTCTCACCGTTGAGCTAACTCACCTGCCCATGTGAGAACATCTGTATTCAATCAGTCATAATGATGCATCAACTTCATGATTGCACCTGGAGCTTCACCTGACACTGGTGGGGAGGTAGGGAGAGGGAGAGAGCAGGTGGTTACAAAGAAATAGATTTGTGGGTGAGCGTTTTTACTGAGCATTTTTTGCTGCACTGGAGGGATAGAATATACCATGGACAGACATGAACTTGTTCTTACAGGAGTGGACAGTCCAATGACAAAGAAACACATAAGAAAACAAATCACAGAGGAGGAATCCAAGATGGTGGCATAGATAAACACCTAAACTGCTGCCTTGCACAACAATTTAATCTGCAACTAAAAGACAAAACGTCTATCACCCAGAACCACGAGAAAGCTGGCTGAGTGGAAGTTCTACAACTAGAAGGAAAGAGAAAAGAGCACTGAGACGTGCACAAGCGCTGAAAAGCTGAGGTACAGAGGCGCGGGATCTGGGCTGGCGGTAGGCATTGCTTTTTTTTCAACCCAAAGGGGAGACAAGCCCCCGATTACTCTGAAATACAGTTTCTGGGGAGACGCGGGGGACCCAAACTCCTACGGGGAGAAGCTGGATTGTCTGCTACTGGATCGGAAAGTGAGGGGGGCCTGCTTGTAGAGCTGCGCACAGGAATAATTGTTTATCTGCACTGGGGCACGGGACTGGACGCAGTCGAACACAGAGCCGGCTAAATAGCAGCCATTGCTGTTTGCCATGCCCTAGCCTAGGGATGCCCTGAGACCCCGCCCCACACAACCTACAAACCCACCCAAGCTCCAAGCAGCGGCTTTTGCATATGAATGGACTGCAGCTTAACCTAACAAACTTGCAGCCCGGATCAGACAGCTCTAAAACCTCCAAACCCCAAGCAAAGAGGAGAAAACTGTAGCTCTCGCTGTAGCTCCTGCTAGGTGGACTCAGACAATAGCTGACCTGCACCCCATTGGAGATCCAGAAGCCAGTATACCTAGTGGTCAGTGTGAGAAACCAGATTTCAACTCCTCACATCCATAAGTGACACATTCAAGAGGCAGACTCAGAGAGCACCAAAGCCCCACTGAAACAAGTCCTGCACCATAAGCGTGTCTCCGGCACAGCAGTTCTTATAGACACAGCGAGTCCTCACAGCCGTTTGGCCTGGAGGTCAATTCCTCCCAGTGTACCAACAGCAATTAAGGCTTAACTACACCAAGACTTTGCACTCAGCCCACAAAGGGGTGTACCAAAAGCGTCCACATCAGGTGATTGGGGAGGCTGAGCTACTGCCCCCTATAGGTCACCTACCACACAAAGCCACTCCATCAACACAGGGAAGCAGCCAAAATGCGGAAGCAAAGAAACATGTCACGAATGAAAGAAATGGAGGAAAGCAAACTACTGGATGACATAGAGTTCAGAACCACATGTATAAGGTTCTCAAGAATCTTCTAAAAACCGCCGAGAAACTTGATGACACTTCTGAGGAGCTTAGTGAGACCTTCAAGGACCTTAATGAGAATGCCAAAAAAATGGAAAAGGACCAGTCAGAAATCAAGCATACACTGTCTAAAATAAAGAATATACAGAAACTCAACTGTAGATCAACGTACCCCAAGAATCAAACCAAAGATCTGAAATATGAGGAAACACAAAACACCCAACCAGAAAAACAAAAAGAAAAAAGAATCCAAAAATATGAAGATAGTGTAAGGAGCCTCTGGCACAACTTCAAGCGTACCAACATCCGAATTTTTGGGGTGCCAGAAGAAGAGAGAGAGCAAAATACTGAAAACCTATTAGAAGAAATAATGACAGAAAACTTTCCCTACCTGGTGAAAGAAATAGACTTACAAGTCCAGGAAGCGCACAGAACCCCAAACAAAAGGAATCCAAAGAGGACCACACCAAGACACATCATAATTAAAATGCCAAGGGCAAAAGACAAAGAGAGAATCTTGAAAGCAGCAAGAGAAAAACGGTTAGTTACCAACAAGGGAGTACCCATACGACTGTCAGCTGATTTCTCAGCAGAAACTATGCAGGCCAGAAGGGAGTGGCAAGAAATATTCAAAGTGATGAACAGCAAGAACCTACAACCAAGATTACTCTACCCAGCAAAGCTATCATTCAGAGTTGAAGGTCAGATAAAGAGCTTCACAGACAAGAAAAAGCTAAAGGAGTTCATCGCCACCAAACCAGGATTACATGAAATGCTGAAGGGTATTCTTTAAGAAGAAGAAGAAGAATAAGAAGAAGAAGAAAAAGGTAAAGATAAAAATTATGAACAACAAAATGACATCAAATACATACCTACCAACAAGTGAATCTAAAAATCAAGTGAATAAAAATCTGAAGAACAGAATGGACTGGTGAATATAATAGAATCAGGGACATAGAAAGGGAGTGGACTGACGATTCTCAGGGGAAGCAAGTGTGAGGGGTGCGAGAAGAGATTGGACAAAAATCTTACTCCTATGGATGAAGACAGTGGCGGGGGGTAAGGGCATGGGGTGGGGTGGGGAATCAGGTGGAGGGGAGCTATGGGGGAAAAAAAAAAGAGGAACACCTGTAATAATCTGAACAATAAAGATTTATTTTTTTAAAAAAAAAAAAAAAAAGAAAACAAATCACAATTCAGACCCCCCCAAGCTAATAGAGGAAACCTAGGGTTACAGACATAATTTACACTCACACAAAAAAATGGAGAAAAATATTGTAAGGTATATAAATGTTGAATGACTATGTTGTACACCTGAAAAAATATCATATCATATCATATCATATATCAACTATGCTATAATAAAAAGTGTTAGGTTTGATCGAGCAATTGAATTGATACCCCTCCCCCAGGGAACTGACTTTTCAGGTCATTTCACTATGGACATTCCCTTTGCTGAGATCGCATTTCCCTTGCGGTGACCACATTCCATTTTCTCCCCTCCAGGTATGCATAAAGAAGTCTCTGCCCAGAAAAAGCCCGCCAAACGTCCTTTAAAAGCCTCTGACTCCCATCAGTGGGGCTGGAGCCATCTAGGCTCAGCCACCTGATGTGCGGATGATCGAATAAATTCGTAATCCCTCACCATTCTAGCCTCCTGCATTCCTCCTTCAGCGACCTAACAAAAAGTAAATATAAAAAGCTGGTATGCTGCTGCACATGTAAGTAGCATTTGAAGTTAATAGAGTTCAATATGAATGTTCAGTGGAGGGAGACAAATGTTGTGGTGGACTCTGTGGAGACCCAAGTGCCCATCAGTGAAGGCTATTGCCTGCTTCTGGGAACACTGACCACAGACTGCATTCAGAATCAGCCCCTTCAGCAATGGCCTGGCCAGCCCAGAGCCCACATATAATGATACATGAAGGCCTGGCCACTTAGGCTCAACTCAGCACAACTCTGAAGGGCCTTTCTGGCTCCAGATCACCCTGTAGGTCAGCCTACAGCCCAGCTCCACTTCTCCCTCCACCTAGTCTGCCTCTTTTCTGCCTTTCTGCCTGAGTCGGTGCAAAGATTGCTCCTTAACCAATGACCTGCACACTAAGCTCCATTGCAGAGCCTGCTGACCTGCAAACTTGATCTGCAGCAAAGGCAGCCATATTGCAGCCCTGGGACAGGGAACACTTGATCTCTCAAATCAGATCTGCCCTATGGACCTATAGATTTTGGTGATGTGTATGACTTGTTATGACCCACACATCTTTCCTTTCCTTTCAACATAACTGACTCATTGTTTCCCACATATTATTTTGAGATTTATTGTTCTTTCCCAAGTACACTTCTTCATAACAAGCCCATTATATGTCATTTCTCTTGATTGGACCCTGCAGTATTTTCTCACTAGGCATTGTGGAATCCAGCTCAATTCCCCACTGTAGCAGCCATCATGGCTTTTACCCCAAAATTTCATAAAGCCGTTTCTTCTTTATTTTTATTCATAAAAATTCACAGTTATAGCTGCACTGGAGATGGCCTGGGAGTACATCTCAACTGATACGGTATTTCAAATGGCATAATCTCTATTCAAGTCTGATTGCTTCACACAGTTTTGAGTCCCATTTCTATTTGCTGCTTTCAAGTTTTTCTTGGGATTTTAATAACATCTTATTCAGTTGATTGAACTATATTAGCCATTAGTCTCAAAAGATTTCTCTGGACAAATATAGTTTGGGTATGTTTTTTATTGTAGAGCATATTAAAATTAATCTTGACCTAACATTTTTACAATACCTGTTTATCCTAGCCTCTCCTTTCCTAACCCCAGGATTGAACATTGCTGGTGAAGATTCTGATTTATCAGAAAATATGTTGCACCTGCTCAGTTTTAGCCTCCTTGCCTCTCTTTACTCTGACAAAGGCTCCCCTTTGACCACACTGAGGGCAAGCTTCTCTGAGCCTTTTCTCTACCAGGCCCTGACAGTGGCACATTGGCCTGCTGTTCTGCTTGAACCCAGTTTCATGGAAGAAACCTGTTAAGGCAATTTATAAGGAATCTCCCCACCCTTGCTTGATATCTGATCAAGTTCCTAGTCCTCCCCCTTGATATCTAAGTCCTTAGTCTGCCTTAAGCAAGCATCCTGTCAAACTGTTTTAGCAAGAATTGTTCTAAATTCCTCTTAGCAATTTTCATCTTTGACTCCCTCTTTGTTCAGTGGCTATAAATTCTCAACTATCTTTGCTCTATGCTGAGTTGAGTTCAATTACTTCCCTCTATTGCAGTAGTCTTAAATAAAGTCTTCCTTGCCATTTTTAACAAGTAGCCAGTGAATAACTTACCTTTAACATATCATTTCTAAGTCAGTGGCTCTCAAGCTTTTGGAAATCCAGGCCACACACAGACCTATAAGCTTTTCTTTTAAATGTATGCTGACTCATTGATGCATATCCATGTACCTTTGTGGTGGCCCACGTTGTCGATAACGATGTCTTTTAATAGTTCCTCCCCATAACTGAAGTGCCTCCATTACATGTTTAAGGACTAGAGAAATTCAATACCTATAGGGCAAACCAATCATTCTGTTTGACATCAGTAAAAGAATCTTGGAGTGGAACCAGTCACAAGCAAACTCAGAGTAAGTGAGGGTGATTTCGTCTCCATCTCCCCCCTACTCAGCACCCACCTTTGATGCAAGTTCTAATGGTTTCACTCTCTCTGTCTGTCAATACCTTCTGGGCTGCCAATGGGAATGCCTGGAGGATTTGATTTACCCCAGGTCCTTCCCTGACAGAAAGCATGTTAACAGAAGAGTTCCATAGAAGCTGAGGGACTTAACTATTATTTACACACTAGTAGCCCTACACATAAATCTGTGTGCTAGTAGGTTGCTGCCTTTTGCCTCAGCTGGCCACCCGCTCACCACCGCTGGTAGCTCTCTGCTCCTCGTAGCTCACTACCCCGCCCTCCTGGAGCTCTCCACCTACTGGCCCACCCTCCTGTAGCTCCCCCCACCCTCCCTCATAGCTTGCTGCCCTGCCCCCTCCTGTAGCTCTCTGCCCCCTGCTTGTAGCTCTGCCCCGTGCTTGTAGCTCATTGCCTCACCCTCCTGCTGATCTGTGATCTGGTCATCATGCAGTTGGTCATTACGCCTCAGGGTGTAATGGATAATTAGCATATTCCTCCCTTATTATATAGGACTAGAGACCTGTTGCACGAAGAGATTCCTGCAATAGGCCTTCCTTCCCTTGGCTTCCAGCACCGGTTTTCCTCCGGGGCCTGGGACCCAGGCTTTGCTCTGGCAGCTTCTGACTTCTTCATCTTTGCTGCAGACTCAGCCCAGAGTCTACCATCATCATCTTAGCTGCAGACTCTGGAGTCTGCAGTTTTATCTTCTCTGTGGCATTCCTCTCCTGTAGATCCCTTCGCCCCCTGCCCTCCCTCTCATAGCAGGCGTCCTGCCCCGCCTGGTGAATCCACGCCTGGAGCAGCTGGGCGGCTGCCATCTTTGGTCTTCTAATTTGCATACTCACTCTGATTGTCTGTGGGCATAGTGGAGGTGCAGTCAATTTACATGTTTGTCTATTATTAGGTAAGAAAATTTAGATCTGAGCAATGCCCAGGTTGGGGCTTTCTTTTGTGTAAATTCTGTAATTTAGTTGTAATTTTGATGTTGTTGTGGGAGGAGGGGAACACAGCCTTTCCCTACTCCACCATCTTGACTGAAAGTCAATATGCCACTTTCAATTAGGAACAGAACAACTAGACAGAAGAATTGTATACATTAAAAAGAAGAATTTTTGGGTCTATGAGTTGTATCTCAATTCTTTAAAAATGAAAAAAATATACATATATCAAGTTGAAGGGCATTATTCAGCAATCAGATCACTAAACATTCTTTATTTTTTTAATACTCATCTGAAGATATTTTTCTATTGATTTTTAGAGACAGTGGAAGGGAAGGAGGGGGAAAGAGAGAGAGAGAGAGAAAGACAGATCAATTGGTTGCCACTCGAACTCACCCTGACCAGGGCCAAGGACTAAATCTGCAACCCAGATACATGTCCTTGACTGGGAATTGAACCCATGACAATTCAGTGCTCGGCAGATGCTCTAACCACTTAGAAACACTGACCAGGGCCCTTCAACATTTTTAAATATATACTGCATATATATTTTATAATATTGATATATAAATTCAAAAGATAATTTTGATAGGTCCTGTGGTTTGTTTTTTTTGTGTGTGTTTTCTTTTCATGTTTACAACAGTCTAAGGTTGTTCAAAGGGCATTATATAGATTGCGTCTCATTAATCTCATTACAGCAATCCTATGGAAAAGGCATATTTCTTTTTCCCAATTTATACAAAAGAATTTAAGCACACAGAAACTTGCCCATGGTCACTGAGTGCCATTTGTTGTCCCCTGAAGAAGCTTTAAAATAAAGGAAGCTCACATAGTTTATTTTCTAAGATCCTAAGGACAATATAATTTTTTCTCATTGTTGTTTTCTTTAGTTTGTTTTTTTTTATCTCCAAAGATAGGTACTTCATAGTTCCCATTTTATAGATGAGGAAACTAAGATCCTGAAAACCAAAATGAAATATATAAAAACTAGTAGCCCTGCGCATGAATCCATGCCTGAGTAGCTCGCTGCCACTTGCCTCAACTGGCCACCCCGCGCACTGCTGCTGATAGCTCTCTGCTGCTCATAGCTCACTGCCCTGCCCTCCTGTAGCTCTCCCTACTCTTAGCTCACTCTTAGCTCACTGCCACACCCTCCTGTAGCTCTCCACCGCTTGTAGATTGGTCGTGATGTTATGGTGTCCTGGCAAATTTGCATATTTCTCTATTATTAGATTAGATATTCAGGCAATATCTGAATTTCTACCCAGGAAGTCTGTTAAGAGGAAGAAAAGAATATTTATTGAACCATGTCAGCTCATGAATATTGGAGGTAGGCAAAGCACCAGTGAGCATTTTAATTTAAAAGGGCAATTTAACATACTGACAGTTGTCAAGGGTAGGGTATTGGGGAGCTGGGCGAAAACTGTGAGGGGATTAAGCAGTACAAAATAGTAGTTATTGGCTAGACACAGAGATGTAGATTATAGCATAGGGAATCTAGTCAATAATATCATCATAAATATTAGTATGTATGGGACCAGGTAGGTACTGGAAGCAGCTGGGGAACCACTCTGTAAAATGATTGTATAACCACTTTGCTGTGCATCTGAAACTAATACAGAATAATATTGAAAGTAAACTGTAATTGAAATTTTTAAAAAATAAGTAAAATACAAAAGGCAACTTGGCTGTTAAAAATGCCTATGGATTATTCATATGACATTCTGGAAAAGTCAAAACCATAAGTACAGAAAATGGATCACTTGCTGGCGTGAGGTGTGAATTGGAAGAGGAACTGACTGTTAAGGGGCACAAGAGGACTTTTTTGAGGCAGTAGAAATGTTTTGTGTCTCCTTTGTGGTTATGGTTACATAAAGGCATGTATTTGTCACACTAATGTAATTGGACACTAAAAAGGGCTGTTTCTGTATGTAAATTATGTCTCGATAAATGTGATATTTTAAAAAATGGTATCCCTGGCATCCTAGCTTCACACACAAGTTAGAGGCAGAGTCACAAAAGTAACTCAGGGCAGCTGTTGCAATATACTAAGCCAAGTGGGAGCACAGGACGCAACGCCATGCCACATCCTCCCAGGACACGCACCTTGCCTTGTCCTTCCCACTGAACAAAACTCTCATTACCATACTGCAAAACTTTGCTATGAAAGTCCACCTTCTTAAGTCCTATTTCCCAGCAAGTACATAATAAATCTTTTTAGAAACTATTTTCTTTAATAGCCTTTCACTCCCAGGGAAGAAAATAAAACTAAAGACAAGCTATTTTAACAGCCACATTCTTCAGCAAGTGTCACATTGGTGCCTTGTGAGACCAGAAAGTCATGACTATAGGAGCGCACACAGAAAGCTTCATCCCATTTATTCTGATAGTTATGATCAGGTCTGTCTTCCCGAGGCTTTGGCACTGCCCTTGCCTGTGGGGTGAGCTCAGGGAGCACTGCTGTGTCCTGGAGATGTCTGGGCCATCAGCCCCTGCAGGCTGGACTCCAGGCTCAGAACTGAGAGCTGACTTCTTTTTATTTATTTATTTATTTATTTATTTATTTTCTTAATTAAATCTTTATTGTTCAGATTATTACAGGTGTTCCACTTTTTTTCCCCCCATAGCTCCCCTCCACCTGATTCCCCACCCCACCCCATGCCCTTACCCCCGCCACTGTCTTCATCCATAGGAGTAAGATTTTTGTCCAATCTCTTCCCGCACCCCTCACACTTGCTTCCCCTGAGAATCGTCAGTCCACTCCCTTTCTATGTCCCTGATTCTATTATATTCACCAGTCCATTCTGTTCTTCAGATTTTTTATTCACTTGATTTTTAGATTCACTTGTTGGTAGGTATGTATTTGATGTCATTTTGTTGTTCATAATTTTTATCTTTACCTTTTTCTTCTTCTTCTTCTTCTTAAAGAATACCCTTCAGTATTTCATGTAATCCTGGTTTGGTGGCGATGAACTCCTTTAGCTTTTTCTTGTCTGTGAAGCTCTTTATCTGACCTTCAACTCTGAATGATAGCTTTGCTGGGTAGAGTAATCTTGGTTGTAGGTTCTTGCTGTTCATCACTTTGAATATTTCTTGCCACTCCCTTCTGTCCTGCATAGTTTCTGCCGAGAAATCAGCTGACAGTCGTATGGGTACTCCCTTGTAGGTAATTAACTGTTTTTCTCTTGCTGCTTTTAATATTCTCTCTTTGTCTTTTGCCCTTGGCATTTTAATTATGATGTGTCTTGGTGTGGTCCTCTTTGGGTTCCTCTTGTATGGGGTTCTGTGCGCTTCCTGAACTTGTAAGTCTATTTCTTTCACCAGGTAGGGAAAGTTTTCTGTCATTATTTCTTCTAATAGGTTTTCAATATTTTGCTCTCTCCCTTCTTCTGGCACCCCAAAAATTCGGATGTTGTTTCGCTTAAAGTTGTCCCAGAGGCTCCTTACATTATCTTCATATTTTTGGATTCTTTTTTCTTTTTGTTTTTCTGGTTGGATGTTTTTTGTTTCCACATATTTCAGATCTTTGGTTTGATTCTTGGGGTACGTTGATCTACAGTTGAGTTTCTGTATATTCTTTATTTCAGACAGTGTATGCTTCATTTCTGACTGATCCTTTTCCATTTTTTTGGCATTCTCATTAAGGTCCTTGAAGGTCTCACTAAGCTCCTCAGAAGTGTCATCAAGTTTCTCGGCGGTTTTTAGAAGATTCTTGAGTAACCTTATAAATGTGATTCTGAACTCTATGTCATCCAGTAGTTTGCTTTCCTCCGTTTCTTTCATTCGTGACATGTTTCTTTGTTTCTGCATTATGGCTGCTTCCCTGTGTTGATGGAGTGGCTTGGTGTGGTAGGTGACCTATAGGGGGCAGTAGCTCAGCCTCCCCAATCACCTGATGTGGATGCTCTTGGTACACCCCTTTGTGGGCTGAGTGCAAAGTCTTGGTGTAGTTAAGCCTGAATTGCTGTTGGTACGCTGGGAGGAATTGACCTCCAGGCCAATTAGCTGTGAGCACTCCCTGTGTCTATAATGGAAGAAGTGCTGCGCTGAAGACACGCTTATGGGGCAGGACTTGTTTCAGTGGGGCTTTGGTGCTCACTGAGTCTGCCTCTTGAATGTGTCACTTATGGATGTGAGGAGTTGAAATCTGGTGTCTCACACTGACCACTAGGTACACTGGCTTCTGGATCTCCAATGGGGTGCAGATCAGCTACTGTCTGAGGCCACTCAGCAGGAGCTACAGTGAGAGCTGCAGTTTTCTCCTCTTTGCTTGGGGTTTGGAGGTTTTGGAGCTGTCTGACCTGGGCTGCAAGTTTTCTAGGTTAAGCTGTGATAGGGCAGGCTTTCTTATGCTAATTGAGCTGCTTGGAGCTTGGGTGGGTTTGTAGGTTGTGTGGGGCGGGGTCTCAGGGCGTCACTAGATTAGGGCGTGGCAAACAGCAATGGCTGCTAGTAAGCTGGCTCTGTGTCCCCGACCGCGTCTTGGAGTCCCGTGCCCCAGTGCTGTAAACAATTATTCCTGCGCGCAGCTCTGCAAGCTAGCCACTCTCACTGGCAGACAGTCCAGCTTCTCCCCGTAGGAGTTTGGGTCCCCTGCGTCTCCCCAGAGACTGGATTTCAGAGTAATCGGGGGCTTGTCTCCATTCAGGTTGAAAAAAGCAACGCACCCAGTGGCCCGCCGCCAGCCCGGATCACGCACCTCCGTACCTCAGCTTTTCAGCGCTCGTGCACGTCTCAACGCTCTTTTCTCTTTCCTTCTAGTTGTAGAACTTCCACTCAGCCAGCTTTCCCATGGTTCTGGGTGATAGACGTTTTGTCTTTTAGTTGCAGTTTAAATTGTTGTGGGAGGCAGCAGTTTAGGTGTTTACCTATGCCGCCATCTTGGATTCCTCCTCCGTCACTGTCGAGAGCTGACTTCTTTATTCTCCAAGATCCCAGGCGGGGTTGAGTCTGCTGTGCAAAACAACCCGCAACTGCTGAATTCACTTGGCAAGTAGCCTTCCTTACAAGGTTAGGCACTGGGTTCAGGGAAGTTTTAATGTGGGTGTCCACAGTAGAAGAAGGAAAAGCAAACCTTGATCAGTATGCATATGTTCCTAGTAACTCTGCCATTAAAAAAAAAAAAAAGGAGGTTCCTTATTAGATTTTTGTTATAAAATTAATTAAATTGTATGACACATGAAACACAGTCAATGTTGTATTTAAAAAAAACTGTCTCCCTTCAGGCAGCTCCTACTCTGCCAACACTGTCTACTCCCAGCCTTTCCTGAATCGAGCACATATGCACAAGACTGGGCTTGCATGGCTCAGGTATCACCTGTGGTCTACTTTTTTTGTGGTAAAATATACATAACGTAAAAATTACCATTTTAATCATTTTTAAATATACATTTCAAGTCCTGCTGATGTGTCTCAGTGGTTCAGTGTAAAGCCATGAACCAGGAGATCAGGGCACATGCCTGGGTTGTGGGCTCAATCCCCTTTTGGGGGCATGCAGGAGGTAGCTGATCAATGATTCTCTCCCCTCATTGATGTTTTTCTCTCTTCCTCTCTCTCTGAAATCAATAAAAACATGTTAAAAATTTTTAATATATACATTTTGGTAGAATTAAGTACATTCACATTGTTGTGTACTTATCACCACGATCCATCTCCAGAACATTTTCATCATTTTGAACTGAAACTACATTCCCATTAAACACTAACTTCCCATTCCTTCTCAAACCCAGTATCTGGTGATCACCATTCTACTTCATATCCCTATGAAATGAATTATCTAGATCATTCACATAGGTGGAATCAGACAATATTTATATTTTTGTGACTGGCTTATTTATTTAACATAATGTTTTCAAGGTTTATCCATGTTGTATCATGCATCAGAATTTTCTTTCTTTTTAAGGCTGAATGTTACTCCATCGTGTGTATATACCACATCCACTAATGGGCACTTGGATTATTTTCATCTTTTGACTACTGTGAATAATGCTGCCAGGAGCATTGGTGCACAAATATCTGTTCAAATGCCTACTTGCATTTCTTTTGTCTATATACCCAGAATGTCATTGGTGAATCATGTGGCAGTTCTGTGCTTAATTTTTTGAGGAACCACCATAATGTTTTCCATAGCAGTTGCACTATTTTACATTCTCACCCACAGCAGTACACAAAGGTTCTAATTTCTCCATATCATTGCCAACACTTATTATTTTCTGATTCTTTAAATAATAACCATTCTAGTGTGTATGGAGTGATATTTCATTGTGTTTTTAACTTGCATTTTCCTAATGATTAACATTGTTGAACATATTTTCATGTGCTATTGGCCATATTTATTTCTTTGAATAAATATATATTTGAATCATTGGACTGTTTTCAAATGGGCTGTTGGGTTTTTTGTTGTTGTGTTGTAAGAGTTCTTTATATATTCTTGATATTGGTTCCTTATTATATATATATATTATTTTCAAATATTTTCTCCCATTCTGTGATTTGACTTTTTATTCTCTTAATATTGTCCTTTGATACATAAAAATGTTTAATTTAGCCTGGCTGGTGTGGCTCATTTGGTTGTGCATCATCCTATGCACCAAGAGGTCACTGGTTCAATTCCTGGCCAAGTCACATGCGTAGGTTGTAGGCTCAATCCCCAATAAGGGCATGCAGGAGGCAGCCAATAGATGTGTCTAGCTCTCGCCCTCTCCTTTCCTCTCTCTAAAATCAATAAAAACAGATTTTAAGACATGTTTAATTTTATTGAAGTCCAATTTTCTATGTTTTCATTTGTTGCATGTGCTTTTGATGTCACATCCAAGGAATCTCTGACAATTTTAATGTCATGAAGCTTTCTACTTATGTATTTTTTCTAAGAGTTTTATAGTTTTAGCTCATACATTTAGGTCTTTGAGTTAATTTTTGTATATCGGGTAAGGCAAGAGTCAATTTCATTATTTTACACGTGGATATCCAGTTATCCCAACACCATTTGTTGAAAAAGCATTCCTTACCCCCATTGATTAGGCTTTGCAAACTTGTCGAAAATCATTTGAACACATATGTGAGAGTTTATGTTTCCATTTCAATGGCCTATGTGTCTATTTTTATGCCACACTATTTTGACTATTGAAATTTTATAGGAAATTTTAAGTCAGAATGTGTGATTCAATTTTGTTGTTATTTTTCAATATTGTGTTGGCTATTTGAGGTGTCCATTGATTTTTTAAAATTAGATAATAGATCATAATTTATACAAACTATCATATAACTACTTTCTCTCACCTGACAATGTATCATGGACACCCCATTAGGGAGTGGCAATAGAGCTCACTATTAATTTCTACATACACATAATTTTACTGAAGTGGATCATGTCATATACGCTAGGTTTCTAAAGTCCAACCTTTTTATGTTTCCTTTTCCTTGTTAATGTGTTCCCTTTTTTTTCTTTTTACTCATAACCACTCCCTAATTCCACATGACTCTTATAAATTTTTCCGTGCTCATGTGATCATTACACACATGCACACACCTACAAAGTCGCACAAACTCTGCAGCTGTGTGTTTCCTCATACATAGTTGTCCATGCATCAAACCTTGGTCCTCAGTTGGCAGCTGATACATGCTTCTTTACATGTGCATCTCTCAATAATGCTTATGGATGCCTTAGTATAGATGAAACTGTTAAATTTTTTGTTTTATTGTAATGACTCCATAATTGTGGCATGTAATAAGCTATGATTTATTCTATTATTTCCCCAATAATGGCAGTAAATTTTTCCAAATTTTACCACTAACATATCCTCAAACATAAAATATTTGCATAGCCTGGTGGTGTCATTTTTATAATATTAATTCCAAGAAGTGCAATTTCTTGGCCATTAATTTTTTTATAAATTAAAAAAACAACAAAAAGCAACTCAACAAACATGTTTCCACCAACTACAGATGAGGTTTCCCTTTCCCCATGTGCTTCCAGTGATAGAAATCATCGCAAAGAACTAAATTAACAAAAATTTGATACTCAAAGCTCTAGAAAAGTAATAAAAGATCTGATGGAATTTTTACCAGCCTGGCTTTATCTCACTAATACATGATACTTTAATACATCTCCTTGAAGCTCATAAGACCCTTCAGAAAATGATGTCTCTTCCTTGTACTTATCCAAAGCCAAATGGGCAAAGTTCCTAGACATGTAATCTGGTTTCATTGCCCAGTGGCCTCCCTGGGGAAACTACTTCTTATGGTGTAGTGTTGCCCCAAACCGAGATCATTGAGAACTTTAAAAATATCAGGAGCCCTGAATGCAGTCCAATCAAAGGAGACTCTTAGGAAGCAGGAGAAGATGGACTTGGAGACACACAACAGCTCTATTACCTCCAGCAAATGCTATCCCTGGGGACAAAACCAAATCTTTGATCCGATTTCTCATTCAGTTAGTAAGTAATTATTGAACACTGACTGGGCAGGGGGCTTTTGGAGATTTGACAGCCAAGGGAAGGGATGCTGTGAGTGCCACCTCCCTCTTTATGGCATATATACTCCCAACATGGTTGTCATAAGGATCCGGGCAATGTGTAAAAAAAACTCCCATGCAGTGTCCAGAGCACAATAGATAGTCCATATTTCGGAAGTGTATTCAAACTCTTTTCAAAGCAGTCCATTTACTGATCTGAGTTTTAGTTTCCATAAACAGTTTTCCCTAAATGGTACATTTTGTGCATTCTTGCTCATCAATACCTACAATAACTCCCATGTCATTTTGCCACATTTGGCAAGAGTGATAGGGGCATCATTGGATGATTACCAGATCCACTTTCTTTTTGTAAATTAGTCAAACTCACTAGGAACATTCTGGAAACTCACCTAAACAACTGAAAACTTGGCAGTAGAAATGGTCTTGGGGGCTGCCAAAATCAGATGTCTAATGGCATAGTAACTCTCCCTGTCTGCTCCTGACTGGAGGACACATGCTCTGAGAAAAATCTCAGCCTTCTCCTTCCTGTGAAATTTGACTTTTTCTTGGGTAAAGATGAAAATAAGTGTACATAATAAATATGCACACTTATTGTTGTATAGAAATTTGTCTGATCCTAAATAGTTCAGCATATGGGCTTTATCTACAATGGATTGGACAGAATCTAACAAAAGCTCAAATCTGATTCCTTAAGAGCCGGTGGGATAAAAAGGGCTCTGTCATGAGTGGCACACAGAAGGTTCCTGAAAAAGAGCCAGAGGTGTGTTCTTTGAAGCCAGACGATGAAAGCAGAAATATCTTGGGTCAATCTCATCCCTCTCACCCTTGGGTGGCCGAGGTTTGGAGCCAGATCCTTCTTCTCAGGTATCCCAGGGAATGCCTGGTGGCCTCCTCAGAGACAGCCATTCCAAACCCGATCAGGTAGCTGCATCCGCTCCCATATTGAATGGGTCACCCTTCCAGCATTTTGAACAGCTCAGGCATCAGATGCCTTTGCAGCTGCTGAAGTGCATGGCGCCAGGTCAAGTGCTCATCACAAGCTGTTTATGGGTCTCCATGTCCTTAGCGGGGCAAGCGTAGGAATTATGCCAGAGATGTGATTTCAGGCACAAGGACCCAGACCTCTTCACAAAAGACAATACAAACTGGGGAAAAAAAATTTCCAGTGTTAAGTCATTTGGGCTCCTCAAAATCTCATATGTGGCCCAAAAAGGGAGATGTAAACAAACAAACAAACACTAAAAATTGGGGAAACGGGATGAACTGCTGGTCAATTTATTACTTAATATCTATAGAACTTTTCTTGCACACTGTTCAAAACAGGTTACAACCCTGATGTCACCAGATTCAGAATTATTATTATTTGTATGTGAAAATATAGCTAATTTGACCATTAGTTCTCTCTCTTTCTTTGAATAAATGACTATAAAGAAAGCTTAATAAACCATGAAAACAGAAGTCTCGTACTAGAGATTCTAACAATGTTCACTCTGTATTATTTCCTATGACTGCTGTAACAAATTAACACAAACATAGCAGCTTAAAACAACAAATATATTATCTCGTAGTTTTGGAGGTTAGAAGTCTGAAATGGGTCTCACTGTGCCAGATGTCAGCAGGGCTGTGGTCCTTCATGAGCTCTAGGGGAGAATCTGTTCCCTGCCTTTTCCAGCTTCAAGAGGCCTTGGCCTATGGCTGCATCACTCCAACCTCTGCTTCTGTCATCACATCTGTTTCTCTGACCCTCCTCTGTCCCTCCTATAAGGACCTTGTGATTACATCAGGCCCACCTGGATAATCCAGGATAATCTATGCATCTGAAGACCCTTAACACGCCTGCAAAGTTACTTTGCCATATGAAGCAACACATTCACAGGTCCCAACAATTAGGATGTGGGCATCTTTTAAGACCTTATTTTGCCTCCACACACTCATCTGTTACTCTCCCTCTCCCCCTCCCCCTGGAAGGCTGCAGTTAGGAAGAGGCCATCCTAATTTGCCAGGACACCTGTTCCTTGGCCACTGCTGATTGGACCAGAGGTAGCTCCAGCTCAGCTAGTCCAGCATTGCTCAGTGGGTATGGAATGGGATGGAGAGCTCATTGTTTGACTGTGCAGGACTGCGCTGAAGCTCTGGCATGGTGTGGAGAGGCAGTGTGCAGAGAGAGGCAGCGTGCAGACATGTAGAGACAAGCAAGGGTGTGGCCAAAGTGTGGCCAGGCAGAGCGGGTGAATGAGGACCCTGTTCCCAGAAGCCTGCTCTGTTCTGGGATGGTGTCTTGGATCGACACAACTAATCTGTTTAATATTTGAGTTTCTGTTATACACTCCAAAAAGCTATCCACCTTTGATAATTAAAGCACTGAGCATTTATAGAATTAAACTATTGTCTTTTGCTCCTGTGTAGTATCTGCTTGTTCTTATATCCTTTGCAAAATGAGATGACAACAGACCGTATAAAAACTGTGTGTGTCTGCAGTTGCTAGATCGTCTGCATCAGTGGAAACAATTTGATCTGTGGAAAAGAGGGAGGGAACAAAATTAAGTTAGAGACTAAATTTATTCAGGGCTGAGCTCATATATCCTAGAGCAGGAATGGGAAAATCTGTGGACTTTTACATATCCAGTAAGAAGAAAGCTCTTTGTATTATCTGTTTCTCAAGTTAGTCAAGTGTTGGCAGCCCAGACTGGATACATAAAATAAAAATATCATCCAGACACAGTCAACAACTCCACAAAATAATGCTATAAACACCACCATTTCATAACAAGAAGAACTTTTGTATTTGAACTGAGTCAGACTCCCCCTTCTCTAGGGAAATGTAATGGAATTAAGTCTCCTCTGTTATTACTTAGAAGTTCATACATAATCATAGAAGGTTATTACATAGACAGAAAAATATAAAACTACAATGACAGAGCTGGTATATAATGCAATTTAATTATGCCAGTAATAAATTGCCCCCTCAGCCACAAAAGAAAGATCTGATCATAGAGAACAAGTGAAACTAATGTTCTTTCTCAAAACATTGCAGCAGCTGTACCTTCCTTGTGGGTTTTGTGAGAACTAATAGAATTGCTTATTTTTTTATTTCTTTATGTGAGGGGTTCACCACCCTTAGTTGATATAAACATAATGTGACACCACTTGACCTTGGTCTATGGACATACATTCCTATTATTTACTTTTTAAAAAATGTATCTTTATTGTTGAAAGTATTACAGATGTCGCCTTCCCCCCATCCCCCCATTGGTCCCTTCTAACCACACCGCCCCTCCGCCCCAGGTTACACCACACTATTGTATGTGTCTATGAATTATGCATAAAAGTTCTTTGGTTAATCTCTCCCACCTATCCACCTGCCCACCCTCTTCCCCTTTCCTCTGAGATTCATCAGTTTGTTCCATGCTTCTATGTCTCTGAATCTATTTTGTTCATCAGTTTATTTTGTTCATTTGATTCCACAAATGAGTGAGATCATGTGATAGTTGTCTTTCTCTGATTGGCTTATTTTGCTTATTGTAATACTCTCCAGGTCCCTTCATGCTGTCTCAAAGGGTAAGAGATCCTTCTTTTTTACTGCTGCATCGTATTCCATAGTATAAATGAACCACATTTTTTTTTTAATCCACTCATCTGCTGATGGGCACTTGGGCTGTTTCCATATCTTAGCTATTATAAATTGTGCTGCTATGAACATAGGGGTGCATACATTCTTTCTGACTGGTGTTTCTGGTTTCCTAGGATATAGTCATAGGAGTGGGATCACTGGGTCGAATGGCAGTTCCATATTTAATTTTTTGAGAAAACTCTACACTGTTTTCTTTAGTGGCTATACCAGTCTGCATTTCCACTAGCAGTGTGCCAGGGTTCCCTTTTCTCCACATCCTCGCTAGCACTTGTCATTTGTTGATTATTTGATGCTAGGCATTCTGACAGGTGTGAGGTGATACCTCATTGTTGTTTTAATTTGCATCTCTCTGATGATTAGTGACTCTGAGCATTTTTTCATATGACTCTTAGTCATCTGTATGTCCACTTTAAAGAAGTGTCTATTTAAGGTCCTCTGCCCATTTTTAAATTGCATTGTCTTCTTGGTATTGAGTTATATGTGTTCTATATATTTTGGAAATTAACCCCTTGTTAGATATATCATTGGCAAATACGTTCTCCCATACAGTGGGCTCCCTTTTCATTTTGTTGATGGTTTCTTTTGCTGTGTAGAAGCTTTTTATTTTGGTATAATCCAGTTGTTTATATTCTTTTTTATTTCCCTTGCCCTAGGAGATGTATCAAAAAATATATTGCTATGAGAGATGTCTGAGATTTTGCTAGCTATATTTTCTTTTAGGATTTTTCTGGTTGTATGACGTATAGGATATTGAAAAAAAGAGATAGAAGAAGATATAAACAAGTGGAAGAATATACTATGTTCATGGCTGGTAGAATTAACATCATTAATATGTCCATACTACCCAAAGCAATGTATAGATTCAGTGCAATCCCTATTAAAATACCAATGGCATATTTCACAGATCTAGAACAAATATTCCAAAAATTTATATGGGACAAAAAAACAAAACAAAACAAAACAGCCCTGACCGGTTTGGCTCAGTGGATAGAGCGTCGGCCTGCAGACTGAAGGGTCCCAGGTTCAATTCCGGTCAAGGGCATGTACCTTGGTTGCGGGCACATCCCCAGTGGAGGGTGTGTAGGAGGCAGCTGATCGGTGCTTCTCTCTCATCGATGTTTCTAACTCTCTATCCCTCTCCCTTCCTCTCTGTAAAAAATCAATAAAATAAAATAAAATAAAAACAAACAACAAAACAACAACACCCCAAATAGTCACAACAATCTTGAAAAAGAACAAAATTGGAGGGATCACAATACCAGATTTCTAGTTATACTACAAAGCCACTGTAATCAAAACAGCCTGATACTGGCACAAGAACAGGCATTTAGGTCAATGGAACAGAACAGAAACCCCAGAAATCATCCCAAGTTATATGTCCAATTAATATTTGACAAAGGAGGCAAGAGCATTCAATGGAGTAAAGATAGTCTCTCTAATAAATGGTATTGGAAAAATTGGACAAGTACATGCAAAAAAATAAAACTAGATACCAAATTATACCATACACAAGAATAAATGCAAAATGGATAAACGACTTTAATGTAGGTCATGAAACCATAGTTATTTACTTTTGATTAGCCTAAGCAGGATCTTATTCTAAAATTTATTTTTAATAATCATAAATTTGACAGAAAATATGGGCCAAGCCCATTCTTATACCTAAAGAAATGCAGGCAAAGTTTTGAATTTATTTAGCAAGCTCATCTTACCTAATAATAAACAAACATGTAAATTGATTGTACCTCCACTATGCCCACAGCCAATCAGGAGTGAGTATGCAAATTAACCCAACAACTATGATGGGTTAATTTGCATATGCAGGCGTGGAGCGGGAGGGAGCTACAGGAGCAGTGCTCTGGCCAGGAGCAAGGACTTGCAGGCTCCCGGGCAGCCCAGGGTGAGGACTTAAGGCTCCCGGGCAGCTGGGAGCGAAACCAGGGGAAAGAAGGCCTATTCTTGTACGAATATCATGCAATAGACCTCTAGTCTATATATATAAAAGCCTAAGCAACCTTTCCCACTGAACAACTGGAACAACCAGAACTACTGGTTGACCAGTCACTATGACGTGCACTGACCACCAAGGGTCAGATGCTCAATGCAGGAGGTGCCCCCTGGTGGTCAGTGCGCTCCCACAGCCAACCTCCCTCAGCCCCTCTCCCCCCAGCAGCCCCCCCTTCCCAATAGGCCTGGATCACCAGCCAGGCCAAGGAACCCCACCCATGCACAAATTTGTGCACCGGTCCTCTATTTGTAATATAATGGAGAAATTCTGGCTTGTAGACAGAGTAGCCTGCTCCAATTCCTGGCTCTGTTACTTTGTACCAATCTGTGTTCTGACAGTTGTTTAACATACCTGTATCTTGATTTCATGAAAAACCTACTGCATACTTGAGAGGGGTTTAGTAGAATAGATTGAGGCTCTGCCTATATCACACCCACTGGACATCAGGTACAAAGCAAGTACCTGGTGTAGTCTTCTTCCCACTTCGTCTTCTTCCTGTGTTTTGCTTTTATGTTGCATCTAACTCTCTAAAATGCTATTGCAAATAGATTTCCAATTCCAGAAGATGGTCTAGAAAGTAATCTCACCCCCTTGCTCAAAAAGATTATAATAATCTAGAGATATCAAAAAAGACAAATGATGAGTAAAAAGATAGTCCATGATGAGTAAAAAGATTCTATACCACCCAGCCAGCATGGCTCAGTGGTTGAGCATTGATCTATGAACCAGGAGGTCAAGTTTCAATTCCCTGTCAGGGCACATGCTTAGGTTGTGGGCTTGATCCCCAGGAGGGGGCATGAAGGAGGCAGCTGATCAATGATTCTCTTTCATCATTGATGTTTCTCTCTTGTCCTCTTCCTTCCTTTCTGAAATCAATAAAAAATATATTTTAAAAAATAAGATTTTATACTTTAAAGATGTCAGTTCTCCTCAAATGCAATTATAGTTAAAAGTCCAACAGATGTTTTATTATGTATGTAATTTTAGATTTTAAAAAATTTAATAGATAAACATTACAAAATTGGACAAGACACTCTTAAAAAGAAGAAAGAAAAGTGAAGAAAGCCACTCTGCTAGATATTTTTAAGCTCCAATAATAAAGACTGCAGAGGTATTCATGCAGGATGGATGAACTGACAGCAGAGAAGGGTGGAGCTCTAAAACAGGCTATACAAACTGGGTGCATTGTGGATTCCTGGGGGGGAGAAAGGGCTGTTTAATGAGTGGAGATGCAAACTCAGTTATTCATGCAGAAAATAAAATTGGATTAACATATCACCTCACACACAAAAATAACTTAGAGATGGAAATAAGCTGAATGAAAAGGCACTCTGGGTTATTATATGATAAGAAGTAACTCCTGAATCTCATTGACTACACACACAGTTAACTTCTTTCCCTGGACACATTTCCTGTGACTGCCAGCACTCTCCCCGGCCGCTGTTCTCCATGGTGTAGCTGATCACTTTGGGGTGCTTTGGTCTACGGTAGCTTCACGTCCACAGGCGCTTCCCCAGTTTCAGCAGCGTGGGCACAAGCAGAGGAAAACACACACTGGACCTTCAATGCTTCCACCAGAACTGACACATGTTCCCCTCTGCTCATGTTTCTTTGGCCAGAGTACTTTACCAGGGTAAATTATAAAATACCCTGCTGTGTGAAAATAAACTACTGCTACATGCTACAAAGGACAAGCCCTAGGAACAAAATGTTAATGGACGAGCAAACACATCTCTGAAGAAACATATTTTGATAACATTTTTATAAAAGATTTGAAAATAAATACTATATTATTTAAACATATATTTATAAAGGATAAACATATATTTTTCACAGAAAATGGGTAACACCAAAATTCAGAGTGTTGATAACCTCTGTGGATGGAACAGAGGGTGGGCAGATGTGAGTTGTTGGAGCTTTTTCTTTTTTGTTTAATATATTTTTATTGATTTCAGAGAGGAAGGGTGAGGGAGAGAGAGATAGAAACATCAATGATGAGAAAGAATCACTGATCGGCTGCCTCCCACATGCCCCACATTGGAGACCAAGCCTGCAACCTGGGCATGTGCCCTGACCAAGAATGAACAGTGACCTCCTGGTTCATAGATGGATGCTCAGCCACTGAGGCACGCCGGCTGGCCTGGATCTTTTTCTTGTCTGAAGCATTGGTGCGCAGTCACCAGCCCTTGAGGAGAGGTCAACAGTTCCAAGGGAAACAACCAAAGTCAACAGAAATAACTCAATCCATGGGAAATGGAAATAATGTAGAAGACAACATTTTCAAATATCCAGAATACCCTCAAGTGTATTTTAGACACTGCATCTATAAGACAAGAACAGGCAGCTGGGGGAAAGATCAAAGAACAAGAAAATACTCTTGGTAGTTAAAATGATTATTTCTGAAGTTAAAATAAAATCATTAGTAATATTAAAATATAAAATACCCTCAGACTATAAAGCAAAAAGTTAAGGTGATAGAAAATGTCAGGAAAATGTTTACAAACTCCAACCCAAACATTCAAAAACCACATATAATGAGGTACAGACACAGGGAATGGACATAAACCTGGAGTTCAGACAGCTGCTTGTTCTTCTTTTCCAGAGCTTATACGGTATATTCACTGGGATGTGGTGTGCCCGCAGATTCACATATTTATTTCAGGAAATTTTGTTTTATTACATTTTGGAAAATTTTTTTCCATTCTATTTGTTCCTCATTTTCACAAGTCCCATTCCGTGCACTTTGGAATCCTTCTCAGATATTGCATAATGCCTTGCATGGACTTCTATTTCTCTTTTAAATCTGTTCCCAATGATGATGATGTTTGTAATTTATTTGAGTCTCTGGAGAACTATGTGTTCAGACTCACCCTCCTTTGGTGATTTCTCTTCTGATATATGCTTTTTATTTCATTTTGTTTTCACTCCTTTGCAATATTTATGTACAGATTATTTCTGCTTATTTCTCATTGTGGAACCAGGACAGATGAAGCATGGTGGGTAGGGAGAGGGGAGGACAGAGAACCAGAGACTCATTGTACTTGGTCTTTCTGGTTCATGTATCAAAAGACATGCATATATGGCTCCCTGCAAATTACCAGCCCCATTAACGACAATTTACCCCCATCAGCTCTCTTCTTTCCTCAGTCAGGTGCATCTCTCCTCAGTTTGCCATTTGAGATACTAGTAAGGTCTCAAGCTTGCTGGGTTCCAATCTGGTTCTTTCATATTTTCTCCTTTTCCCCCAAATATCTCCCTAGGCTGAGAGGTACAATCTAAATCAATTAAGTGGCATAGATTCTATTTCAGTCATTCCTCCTTGCTGTACTTCTGTGTAAATCTGGCTCTTTAAAATATATCCTTTGCCTTTTCCACAGCCCTCCAAGCTTCTATGTCTTTCTGTAACTAAAGAAGTGTTTTAAGACGAAGACTCACACATTTGGGGAAATGTGGGTTTTGCTTGAGCTTTAAGAAACAAAAAGCATTTAGAAAGACCAAGAAAAAGGGAAAAGCCTTTCAAGAAAGGCATGGTTTAAATATGAATCCAATTCAAATGTGGTCTGATGAGCAGTGAACGATATAACTTGTATTCTACCCAAAAAATATTTCGCTCTGTGTGCCTGAGGGTCATAATACTGAGTTTGGAGAAAGAAATACAAGTCAACCATGTGACTTGACTCTAAATAGTATTTACTTTGTCAAAATTTCATTAAAGAAATGTATTGGCTTTGAACTATTTTTATATAGTTTTATTTTGCAATTACAGTTTACATTTGATATTATTTTGCATTAATTTCAGGTGTGCAGTGTAGTTATTAAATAATAAAATACTTTCTAAAGTGTTCCCCACATAGTTTTTTCTTATTGACAGTATTACAGATGTCCCCAATTTTCCTCCCATTTTACCCCCTCCACCCAGGCCTTGCTGCTCCTAAGGCTTTCACCACACTATTCTCTGTGTCCAGGGCCTATGTATATCCTATCTAATAAAAGAGCAATATGCAAATTAACCATCACTCCAGGACACCCACAAGCCATGCTCACCAGCCAATCAGGAGCAAGTATGCAAATTAACCCAACCAAGATGGCTGTGGCCATGGAGTGAGCAGGAGGCTTGGGTTTCCCCAGCAATGGAGAAAGCCAAGCTTTCCACACACCCTGGCCGGCCCAGGCCTCCACTCAAGGCTACAAATTTTCAATTATAGAAGAGAAATAAATCCCAGATGTCAGGGTCTCTGCTTGAGTCACCAGGGGGTGTGGCCAGCCTGCAAACCACCACAGGCTGCCCCACGCCCCAAGGGGACCCCCACCCTGATCCGGGACACCCTTTAGGGCAAACCAGCTGGCCCCCACCCATGCACCAGGCCTCTATCCTGTCTAATAAAAGAGTAATATGCAAATTTACCATCACTCCAACACACAAGATGGCTGCCCCCATGTGGACACAAGATGGCTGCCACAAGATGGCCAGCAGGGAAGGGCAGTTGGGAGGGACCAGGCCGGCAGAGGAGAGAAGTTGGGGGGGACCAAGCCTGCAGGGAAGGGCAGTTAGGGGTAACCAGGCCTGCAGGGGAAGGCAGTTAGGGGTAACCAGGCCTGCAGGGGAAGGCAGTTAGGGGTGATAAGGTCTGCAGGGGAGGGCAGTTAGGGGCAAACAGGCTTGCAGGGGACTGGTTAGGGGGTGATCAGGCTTGCAGGCAGAAGAGGTTAGGGGCAATAAGGAAGGCATGAGGCGAGCATTTGGGAGCCAGCAGTCCTGGATTGTGTGAGAGGGATGTCTGACTGCCTATTTAGGCTCGATCCCTAAGAGGGGTCCCAGATTGGAGAAGGTGCAGGCTGGGCTGAGGGACACACACACACACACACACACCCGTGCACGAATTTCATGCACCGGGCCTCTAGTATGTATATAAGTTATTTGGTTAATCTCTTCCCATCCCCTCCACTCTCTCCCCTCTTAGATCTGTCAGTCTGTTCCATGAATCCATGCCTCTACATCTATTTTACTCCTCAGTATACAGGAGTGGGCAAAGGTAGGATAATAGTTGTGTGAAACACAGCTTATTCTTGTATTATTACTTATTATTGTATTAAATATTTGTATTACAACTGTAAACCTACTTTTGTCCACCCCTGTATTTTCTTAAATTATATTCCATATATAAGTGAGATCATGCAATATTTGTCTTTCTTTGACTGGTTTATTTCGCTTAGCATAGTAGTCTCCAGGCCCATCAATGTTGTAGCAAAGAGTAAGAGATCCTCCTTTTTACAGCTGTGTGGTATTCCATTGCGTAAAGGTACCACAGCTACTTTATCCACTCATCTGCTGATGGGCACATGGGCTGTTTCCAGATCTTAGCTATTGTAATAAGACTGGATGTATATATTCTTTCTGATTGGTGTTTTGGTATTCTTAGATTATGTTCCTAGAAGGAAGATCACTGGGTCAAAAGGCAGTTCCATTTTTAATTTTTTGAGCACAGTCGGAGTGTTTTCTATAGTGGTTACACTAGTCTGCATTACACCACAGTGTACTAGGGTTTCCTTTTCTTCACATCCTCGCCAGCACTTATTGTTTGTTGATTTATTGATGGTAGCCATTTCGGCAGGTGTGAGGTGATATCTCATTGTGGTTTTAATTTTCATTTCTCTGATGCTCAGTGACTTTGAACATTTTTTCATATGTCTCTTGGCCATCTATATCTTCTCTTTGGAGAAGTATCTATTCAGAACTTCTGCCCATTTTTTAATTGGATTGTTTGTCTTCCTGGTATTGGGTTATATGAGCTCTGTATATATTTTAGAGATTAACCCCTGATCAGATGTGTCATTGGAGAATATGTTCTCCTATACCATGGGTTCCCTTTGCATTTTAATAATGGTTTCTTATGCTATGCAGAAGCTTTTTGGGTTGATGTGGTATCATTTGTTTATTCATTCCTTGGTTTCTCCTGCCCTATGAGTTGTATCAGTGATAATTCTGCTATGTAAGATGTCTGAGATTCTGCTGCTGATGTTTTCTTCTATGATTTTTATTGTTTTGCGACTTACCTTTAAGTCTATTTATTGATTTTGAGTTTATTCTCGTGTATCATGTAAGTTGGTGATCTAGTTTCATTTTTTTACATGTACCTTTCCAGTTTTCCCAGCACCATTTATTGAAGAGACTGTGACTGTCTTTACTCCATTGCATGCTCTTGCCTCTTTCGACAAATATCAAATGAAGGTAATGACATGGCTCAATTTCTGGGGTCTCTGTTCTATAAAACAACACACACACAAAAAAAAACAACAACAGTAACAAGAAATACTGAAAAAGAAAAAGAAAAGAAAGAAAGAAAAACACTAAAAGACATGAGACCAAAAAAATTATAGCGGAGGAGGAAGAATATGGAAGAAAAGAAGGAAGAGAAAAGAACTAGAATAAGAATAAAAAGAAAAGATAAAGAAAAAGATAACTGAAATAATAATTTTAAAAAGTAATAATAATAAGTAAATTTAAATATAAAATGGGAAAAGAAAAAATAGAATAAAACAAGAAAAATTTTAATTTAAAAAGAGACAGAGAAAAACAAATGGAATGAGTGTAAACAGAAACAAGAGATATGAAAGAAAAAAAGTTAAGAAGAAAAAAAAACCACCTTGGGATCTACTATTTGTGGAGCTTGCTGGATGCCACTCCCTGGCACCTTCTTCACAGTCCCCTGAGCAATTTGTTTTGAACTCTTAAATCAACCTACAAAAGACACAAAATTTAATTATGGTACAGAATATAAAATAAATGTCATTTTCCTTAACAAAGGTCCAGTTAACAGGGGTTGGAGAAACAGTGTAAGAATAGAGATGACAAGAGATACAAGTCTTAATAAAAAATAAGTACATACTAAATGAAGTCATATATTTCTTATATTTTCACAGTAACTAATAGAAGTACAGTTGACCCTTGAACAATATTTTATGCAGATTTTTTCAATAAATGCTGTAAATTTATTTTCTCTCCCTTATGATTTTCTTAATAACATTTTCTTTATTCTAACTTATTTGATTGTAAGAATATAACATACAAAAACGTGTTAATCAAGAGGGCTTTTAAACGTGTTATCAATAGGGCTTTTGGTCAACAGCAGGCTATTCGTAGTTAAGTTTGAGGGAAGTCAAAAGTAATATTCAAATTTTTGGTTTCACAGGGCTTTGAAACTTCTAACTCCTGCACTGTTCAAGGACCAACTATACTACCTAAAATTGGGAAGAGGCCAGAGAGAAGAGAGGGAGGTGGTTCAAGTTAGCTAAATTTTAAAATTCCAAACCAGAGACTTAATAGATCATGTATAAAAATTATTTTAAGCCCTACCTGGTTTGGCTCAGTGGAAAGAGCATTGGCCTGGGAACTAGAGTCCTGGGTTCGATACTGGTCAAGGGCACATGCCTGGGTTGCGGGTTCGATCCCCAGTGGGGGGCATGCAGAAGGCAGCCAATCAATGATTCTCTCTTATCATTGATATTTTTATCTATCCCTCTCCCTTCCTATCTGAAATCAATAAAAATATATTAAAAAATTATTTTAATATGAATAAAATAGCAGAATAAGTTATTAGTATTTTCATGGTAACCAGTAGAACTCATAACACAAAGATTTGAAAGACTTGGGGTAAGAACTTTGAGGCATTTAGTGGAGTATGCTTCTCATTTTACACTGGCACTTTATTATTTTTCTTTACCATATGTCTATTACTTTGACAAATATTAAATCATTATAAAATTTTAAATTACTTCATAAAAATTATAATCTTTCTAGAGGCCCAGTGCAAGAAATTCGTGCAGGGGGGTCCCCTCAGCCCAGGCTGCACCCTCTCACAATCCTGGACCACTGGCTCCTAATCACTCACCTGTCTGCCTGCCTGGTCACCCCCAACTGCCCCACCCATCAGCCTAGTTGCCCCTCACTGCCCCCCCCACCAGCCTAATTGCCCCCAACTGCCCCCCTGCCAGCCTGGTCACCCCCTACTGCCCCCTACCTGCTGGCCTGGTCACCCCTAACTGTGCCCTCCCCTGCCGGCCTGGTCACCTCTTACTGCCCCCACCTGCCAGCCTGGTCACCTCCAACTGCCCCCCCTGCCGACCTGGTCACCCCTCACTAACCCCCCTGCTGGCCTGGTTGCCCCATGCAGCTGGCTTGTTCAGTTGTTTGGTTGTCCCTCACTAACCCCCCTGCCAGCCTGGTCATAGGCAGCCATCTTGTGAGGGTGTGAGGGTTAATTTGCATATCACCTCTTTATTATGTAAGATTACTCTGCTCACATTTCTCAGCATTTGAGCTGACTGATCCCAAACATGTTACAATCTTGTTGCTGTCTGGTACTATGTGGGCTCATTCTGAGACAATTATGCCAAGATCTTTTGGCCTTTTAATCACTCTCTAGCTGAAAATAGGCATGTTGACCTCTCAGGTCCTGAAAGGAAGGTGACAATCACCACCTATCTGGATTTCTATAGGGAAAACTAATGTGAATGAGAACAACAGTCTCTCCTCATATGATGGTTTCCCAAAACGATTAATGTATACCTCAGCCCCCCTAAGACTCAAGAGCTATCTCCACTATTGGCTTAATAGCAGGGTTATTGTATTTTACTTCTGTGTAGACCACATGTCTCACATGATTATTAAAACTATGTAAGCCACTGGTGTACCAAAAGTAATAAATTAGAGTGGCGTTGTGATGTTGTGGTGTTTACCCCAATCCAGTGCAGCCTGAGTCAGAACAGTTTTCACGTAACTATCAAGACAATCAGCACTCCTGTAAGATAACTCAAATTCAAACACAGAACTTGCCACCTCCTATTATTTAAATAAACACAAGAGGATACAAAACACAGTTTATTGACTGGAATTAACTTACACAATTAAAGAAGTCTGATCCTCTGTAAGAAGGAGGTAAGAATCTAAAAGTGTGTGGAAGCAGCCGTATATTCTCAAAAATGTTGAGAGAAGTAGACTTTATTTTATTTTTTTAAAAGGAAAAAGAAAAGAAAAACCTGACTGTGGAAAAATTGTATAGCTGTTGGTGAACACCCGAAGGCTGTGTAAGGGATAGGAATTACATTTCTCTCTATACCCTGAGGACACAACCAGATGTAATGGAAGCCAGCCTCAGGGTCAATAGGAAGCTGAACTTTCTAATAGTTAAGGGGACTTCTGGGGAGTCAGGAGAGCCTTGAAGGAAAGAGCAGGGAGAAGCAGTCAGAAAAGATGGGCTAGGATGCTGGACAGATCCATCTCCTTGCTCTCCTCTCACTTCTACTTGTAAATTAACCAGGAGCTAACACCTGGCTTGTGTTGGGTGAGATTTCTGCCTGGGAATAACAGAACTTTCAAAAACTATTTAGAATATCTAAGTACCTCACATTTTCCACTCCCTTTGACTTCTCATACTTACACCTCAGACTACAGCTGCTTTTTTACCAACTCCAGCCCACCCCATCTCAACATATCACAGTTTATTGACTGGAGTTAATTTACACAATTAAAGAAGTCTCATCCTCCATATGAAGAAAGAGGTAAGAATCTAGATGTGTGTAGAAGCAGCAGTATGTAAAAAACATACTTTATAGAATTAAACTCACATTTCAACTATTCTAAAAAGACTTTCCTGAAACTTTCATTGAGGAAAAAATCTGCTACATTCAGAGCACTTGTAGGTTTGGTTTAACTTTGTTTCTCTTGGTCCTAAGTTCCTTGACGGTAGGATCTATGGATTATGTATCTAACTATTCCCAGTGCTAGCTCAGCACCAGGCACACCTAAGCACCATGCTTTTCTTTAGTGAAAAGGTATATGAGAAGTGCACAGTTGGTTCTAAGGAAGATGGCCACATGTCAAATTGCAACTCCCTTGGTACTCACCAAGTAGTTAAGGCAGGGTGTAGAGCATTGTACCTGTACCATCCTCAGTGCCAGGTTCTTAGCATGGACCAGACACCAGTAGCACAGCTTTTGTCTGTAATGGCCATTTCCTTCTTAAATTTCATGACAAGAACTCCTCCGCCCCCCCCCGGCCCCCCCAAAAAAGGCCAGCTGATTTGCTCTGTATTAAGTGCTGCTCATTTCCATGCATGCATACTCAGGAATGTGTTGGGTACCTTCCTCTTCCTTATTCATCATTTATTGATCCTGTTCTTGCCATGTAACAGAAGATAAGTTGTTTGACAACTGGTTGAAGTATGGTGCTTTATTTTAATCTGCTTACCAGTACAGTATGCCCAGGTCCCATGTTGGAGCATCCGGTGTGTTTTATACCTAGGCAATCAAGAAGCATTTGCAGGGCAGAGAAGCTAACATCCCTGGAGCACTGCGGGGTACCTAAGATTCCAATCCTGGGACAGGATTTATCTGGGTCTATGTTTATTCAGTCACTTTATTGGGAAGTCTCTTGTGGTGATTAAAAATATGGCCCCAAATTATTGATGTTCCTCCTATCAGAAGGTGGGGTTTATGAGCCTTCATCTTGAATCTGTACTGAACAGAATGCAAAGCAAGAGACACCGTGTGACTTCCAAGAAGGTGGAAGAGGGCATGCAGCTTCACCTAGTTCTCTGGATGCTCTCATGGGGGGTTGGAGGTGGGGGAGAGCCAGATGTGTTGGTAGCATGGCAGAGCATAAGCTGTCATCTTCATCCTTTTCTCCTTCCTCCTCCCTCCTGTTTCTATCTCTGTCTCTCTTAATTGATTCCATGTCTCTTCTTACTCTCAGTCCTGATTCTTCCTCAGAGTACCAGTCTTCATACCCATTTTTCTCTGGCCCTATTACTTTTCTAGGCAACTGAGGAGGTGAGCTTTGCTGGTGAGCAGAGAGAACCAGACGGGGCCAGGTTCCACCTGGTAATATCATCAGCAGTTCTCCTCCTGAGGAAGCCTCTGTTGGGATCATTATCTAAGCGATTAGTAGTTTCCACTCAATTTGCAGGCTCACTGCTTGCTGTGTGTGTCTCAAAGCATCGGACAGTAGAGAAATTAACCAACTGCCAATGGTGCAATCCAAAGAATAAGGAAGAAAGTGAGAGAAAAACAATTCCCCATTACTTCAGCTTTCCGTGCACTTCTAATTGCACAGTAAGTCATTCACTTCCTAGCTGCTGAGACAACACCCACAAGGGCTTGGAATGACTTAATTTCCAGCTACCTTTAAAACCAGGTCCTCTGAGGAACAGATATTTGCTTTATGCTGATGCAATTAAAGAAGCTAATTTCAATTTTGAAGTACACAAGATGTATGCAATTTAATAGCTTTGCAGCATTTGGCTTCCGAACAGAATGAGAAGCTTGTTGTTCAGCTTTATTAACCTGTGGGACAAATCTCAGCATTTACATAAATTGAAAACCTTGATCTTAACTGATTATTTTCATACAATTGCTTCCTGATAAGAAGATGCTTATCTGAAATCTTGTAAATGTTCAGATGCTTTTTATATGTTCCACATCTGCCTATCATTTATTTCAATGTCATAAAGGGGGAAATGCAGTTAAAAAATAAAAAGTGCCTCATGGAACAGCCTTCCAAGATGAAAACTTAGTGTTCACCAAGCAAATCCCAGCGCCCTTGTCAAGGCCCTGTTGCTTTGCTTCCTTTTGCAGAGTGCGCTTTGTGTGGGTGACAGTCATAAGAATCATCTGGAGCATCCTAATTCAATCTCCTGCAGTTTTCAGGTGGCTGCACTCTTCTTGCAGACCTGTTGCCAATTCTCTTTGCCAGGGTGTGGCACGTTATTAAAAGGGCCTGGGAGCTGCAGACAGAGCACAGTATGGTTCCCTGTCATGTGCATGCTCCCGAGGACGCCCAAGATTTACATGCTTCCCGTGAAAACTATCCTGATCCGAGAAGACAACTTCAGCAATGGCTCTGTGATGGCTAAAAGATGTCCATCTGCTCCATATCCATGTTTGACCCACATGCAGGCCAAGAGACTCCCCACAAAGAATCTCACCGTGGGTAGAAACAGAAGGAGCTCATGGAAGCAGTGAACACTGTTGTAAAGGAAGCATCCACAGACCCGGTAAATGAGTCACTATGCAGCCACTCAGTTCCAGCTGGTGCCCCCAAAGAAAGGGGTCCATGCTCTCAGCTCAGAAAAATGATCCATTTGTGTGTTTGTTATTAAATGTTAATATTCTTATTGTATTTGTGCTTGTTCCCCATACTTCTTAAGGTAATATGTTTTCTAAGCCAACATAATATTCAGATTACCGCATGTTCTTGAATCTTGTTAAAATTAATTACATGCAAAGTGGATTTAAGGTACTTTTCAAGCCTTAGCTTATATCATATTTTCCAAATTCTCATTGGCCAAAGCAAAGTCACATGGCCAACCCAGATTCAATGGTTAGAGAAATAAACTCAGACTTCATCTCTGGATAGGTTTTTCATATTTTATGGTGTGGATACATGTAGGGAAGGTTCATGATCATTTGTTGGATCAACCATAATGACCACATAAAGATTCTGGATTATTTCTAATAAAATTTAAAAACGTTTCTGATGTTAGAAAAAACCTCAGCACTTTTGAAGTGAAAATCTCTCTAGGTAATAAAAGATATTCACTGTTTCCACAATATCACCACAAATTCTTTCATTTCTCTGATCTGAAAGCCTGGACATCAGACCTCCACAAGGAAATCGATGGGTTTCAGTCAATTCCTGGAGGCCAAGCTGAGCCCCTTGTGCTCACCGCCTGGGTTACCCTGAGACAGTGCAGCATGAGAGGTCATTCTCTCCCATGGCTCACACAGGAGTTGGCTCTGTGGTAAATATACTGTTTACTTTATAAAAACAATGCTTGCCCCCATTTCTGCCTTTGAGTCTTGGAGGTACAATTTTGAAAGTGTTCAGAACCAATTGGCCATGCAGTTGAACCACCAAAGCTTGAATCTTTTGTATTTTCTAAACACCTTACATTTTCATACTAAGTGACACTTTCAAAATTTTCAAGCAGATGCTCCCACTTCCATGCCTGAATACCAGTGAATATATTCTACACCCATGTATCCCCTTCCTGGTAAGCTTGTAAATGTTCAGCCTCTCCCACAGGTGGCAAAGACATTAATGAGGGGGCTGCACACACCTACACACAGGGAAACCTCAAGAAACATCCCAGCTGGAGAGAGAGTGTGAGCAGATTTCCCAGAGGAGAGAATAGCAGAACATCATAGCCATTAGCCCACATTGAGGACCTTCTGCTGTTGTGCTTCTGGGAGCCCTGAGCTGCTACAGAGATGCTTGAGTATGTGCGTGAAGAGACCACATGGAGAGAGCAAGAGTGGAGAAAGACAGAGGTCATTCCAGCATCCCAGTTTAGCCTAGCTTCCAACAAATCTGTTAACTTGACCAGTGGCAAGATCAAGAGAACTGCCCAGCTGACCAAGCACAGATTGCAGAATCATAGACAAATGAAATGGCTATTGTTTTAAGTAACAAAGTTATGCAGTGCTTTCTTACACAGAAATAGATAAGCCTTGATTTCTGTCACAGCCCCTGATGCTTTGCTTCTGTCAAGAACAAAGCCCCAGAGCTAAACTCTCTCCACAAAATCTCAGAAAAGATGGAACTGTAGGTTGAGGAAGTCAAGGGTGTGCTTCAAATCACCATCTGTCCAAAACTGCCCTTTTTAAGTCAGTCATGTTAACTGATCTTTTCCCAGAAAAAGAAAATTACTTAATATTTTATCATTTATTAGAAAACAGGTTATGGCCTTAGCCAGTTTGACTAAGTGGATAGAACATCAGCCCTCAGACCAAAGGGTCCCAGGTTGGATTCTGGTCAAGGGCCCCAGGTTGGGCTGTGTGATGCAGGAGGCAACCAATCGATGTGTCTTTCTCACATAGATGTTTCTCTCTCCTTTCCTTCCACTATCTCTAAAAATCAGTGGCAAAATATCCTCAGGTGAGGTTTAACAAAATATAAAATTAAATTAAGAAATGTTATGAATATCAACCTCTTAATATTCTTTCTTCACATCATTTGTTTTTCTATATATTTTTTTCCTTTTCCTTGATGAGGTTTGCCAATAATTTGGCCTAAGAACCAGATTGTGGGAACCTTATGCATTCTATTATCACTTATTTCATCATCCTTATTTCCTTTCTCCTGTTTTCCCTACAATTATTTATTTTTATTATTTTTAACTTTGTTATGTACACTCTTTGCTCACTGCTTATTTTATCTCTAAAATTTATACTCAATTCATGTTTGACTTTATTTCAAGATATGTCATATCTAAAAGCTTGAAATTGGACTTTTATTTCTCCTCTGACTCAATAATCTTATATGGGTATTTTAAAATATCTGATTCATTTTGCAAGTTTTTTTTACATTCATTTCTTGTTTTATTCCAGCTTGATAGAAAGATTGTCCAGTGATTTTGACTTAGAAAAATTGTGCACATCCTATTAGACTTTTTTTTTTTTTTTTTTTTTTGGTAAATGTTTTCTTTTGTTTTTGTTCGTCCTCACCTGAGGATATTTTTCCATTGATTTTTTTTTTTTTTTTTTTAGCGAGAAGGGAGGGGGAGAGACAGAGAGAGATAGAAACATTGATGTGAGAGAGACACATCGATTGGTTGCCTGCTGCATGCGCTCTGACCAAGACCAGGGATTGAGCTTGCAACTGAGGTACACGTCCTTGACCAGAATAAAACCTGAGACCCTTCAGTCCAAGAGCCGATGCTCTATCTACTGAGCAAAACTGGCTAGGGCAGTAAATGTTTTATAAAGATTTGAAAAAGTATGTTTTCTGCAACCAAATGTAGTAATTACTTTAATCTTACTCTTATCCTCTGTCCTTGTTTCCTTTGAGATTTGCAACTTTCATAATTTCATCTATTAATTTGCCATTTTATTTTAATAAAATAGTACTTGCTTTATATATTTTGATGCAATATTAATTAGTGCATGAGTATTCACAGATGTTATGCACTGTGATTCTTTTCAGTCCTACTATTTAATGGTTTCTGCCTTGAATTTTACTTCTTTGAAAACAATGATGCCATCTACTTTTATTCTATATTTTTATATTATTTAATTTTATATGTTTTCTTTGTTTTAGAATGTAATCAAACTATACAGACATTAACTTTTGTGGCAGGTTCAGAATCTATGACATTTTTAAGGGTATCCAACCCACTTATATTTATTGTAAATCTTGTCATGTTGATTCTTTTCTTCTATTATATTGTAAATAGTTATGAAGATTAACTAATTTATGCTACCATTTATCTTCTCCAATGGTTTACATTATGGTTTTAATTGTTCAACCTATAATTCTTTATTCAGATCAAAAGAGAAAATGTCTTTTGACTGTGCTTCTTCATATGCATAAAATGTAGGCTTTGGCATGTTTTTATTTCTTCATGTTCTACCCTACACTTTTGAATCTTATTTTTAACATAAATTGGATCTTTGAATGATCTATGTGATTCATTTTGCATTCTTTCTCTGGTATCAAATATTAGTTGTTACATATGCTTATTGATTTGCAAGTCTGTCAGAATGATTTAAGCAAATGCTTCCTTTCATTGATTTTGATGTTCAAAGCCAACCTTTTACTCTCATAACTTCCTTCTTCTCTTATCTCAAAGCTATTTATAGAATACCAATGTTTTAATAAAAAAATAAAATTTAGATATATGTCCTTGATTATGTCATCTTTGGATATGAATAAAATTCATGTGTGATAATATTTTCCCACCTCAAAACTATTAAATATTATTTAATTGAAATCTGAATATTATTTAACAGAAGTCTGAATTTGGTTCCTTTGTTGGTAACTTTTTTTCTCTCTCTGGATGAAGATATTCCACTCCAGCCTCGTAATGAAAACATTTTCCCAAGCTGTCTAGGTTATTTCTTGAGTACTATTGTTTTACAAAAAATAAAATAATTATTTTAATCTATGCACTCGGATCCTGGGTCTGGACACTTTTTTTAAATTACACTAATTCAAGAAATAATTCTTTTGATTATGACTAATGTTCCAGTTGCACATGTTACCTCTTCATGCGCATCTATTTTCTTAGTTTGCATTTTATCCTCTTTATCCATTATCCTTTTTCGTGTATACTACACCTATTTGTACACATTTTATGCATTCTACCAAGGCTGTCTAGGTATTAATGTTCCTTCCCCATATTCATGATTTAACTACTTGTGCTTTATCACTATGCTTTAGCTCTGCTATTAAATCTTTTTTCAAACAGGTCACATTTATTCTCATTGTATTGCCTTTGCATCTTATCCTCTTACCTTTTCATAACACCTGCTGTCTTTTCATCCCAATTTGTCTTCTCATTGTCACTCTCTGCTCCCGGTTTGTAGAGCCACATCCATTGGCATGCTGTTGAGGAGGCCAGTTTTCTAAACAAGCAAACAAACTTCAAGGTATGCTCTTACTCTGCATCTCTGCTATGATAGCCCAATTCCTGGTTTTGGAGTGCATTTGAGTGGGACAACATTTTCTTTTTGTCTATTTACTCTTCTTCTAAGGGATATACAGTTCACATTGCATTTCTCCAAACAGTGAGCTGCATGACTTCCTCTTGATTCTTCTCATCACCCACCGAATCAGATCGACAGCACGTTGGCAGGCAGTTTATCCATGAGCTGGACTCATGCTAATGTGAGATCTTCATCCCTGTTTTGACACTCAAGTCAAAGGCATGCAGGACCATCTTGGCTGGCCAAACATCCTGCTTCATAGGCATGTCATTTTTCTTTTGGAGGGGGGGGGTCCCTTACCCAGAGTGACTTGCTCATGGACACAATGCTTACAACACTCATGTGCCACCACAAGGGGCTACTTTGCCCATTCCACCACGTTTTGTTTCTGAATGGTTGTAGTTTCCGAGTAGCTATATTGAGAAAGGCACTCACAAAAGGAAGAGGTTCTGTCCTGATTCCTGCTGACTTGGCTCCATGGCCTGTGAGTTCAGGACGAGCCCTGGCATGAGGACAGTGCACATATGTGGGCAAAAAATATGCCTAGTGAGGCAAAGCACAAATAACCAAAGCTTCTGTTAATCCAACTCTATCTCATTTTACCATTGATAGAAATTCCTCCCAACTGTTAGAAGTGAGTTTTCATAAACCTGGGTTTTTTTTGTTTTCTGTTTTCATCTGCCTCCCAACAAAAAATATTTTAAGGAAAATACCTTCAAGGGCCACAACACCCTGGGCAATAAAACAACCATGAAAACTTCTCCACTTTGTTGTAACCTGAGGAAATTCTCCAGTTTAGGCAGATTATCATAAGAACCCCAAGTCTGTTGCTTTCCTTCCTGTATCTGCTCCAGCCCAAATCATAATGTACAGATATAATAAGGCACTTCTGTTGGGAACTTGCTTTTTCTCTCTGGATGCCAGGGTGGAGGGGTTCCCTCTGATTCCTGCCCAGGACATGTACAGATACCCACAACCGCTCTCATGAGATACCAACAATATTGCTGGTCTCTCCACACCAGGGAGATCAATGATCATTTCATTTATTTCTCATCTCTTCAAGGGCCTTTTTAGCTATAAATGAGCTCCAAGACTCGATAATATCCACTGAAGTAATAAAATAGAATTCTCTAGTTTAGCATTACATTGTTTTTCACTGGAGAAACAAAGAAGGTGGCCCAAATCCCCTGTCTGGAATTGCTTATTATTTGGAAAAAGAAGGGTTCAAATTGTTATAGCTATAAATTACAAGCCACACAGTCTGGGATTTCCAAGGAGGTCTGTGCTGTGCTTTTATGCATATATAGTTTTAACCTGAAAAGGATTAACTTTTTCTATCATTTATAATTTACAAGCCAGATTCCTGGTTTCTTATGAAGTCTGCTCAATTTCACAGTACCATGAAAAATCACCTGGGCAGATGGGCAGAGCGTATTAGCTTAGATAGAAATCCATCTTCAGTGTTGGAGTACAGACTAGATTGTGTGATGAAACACATTACCTTTGCACTTTATTTTTTTTTTAACTAAAAATGAGATGACTCTTGCGGGGGGGGGTGGCGGGGGGCAGAAAGAGCACCAACAGGTGCTCTTCTTTAATCCCAAGGAAGACAGCAACAACATGAAATTAATTCCCACCAGTTCCTGCTGTAGATAAGGAAGGTTAATCAAGGTAACTATTTTACAGAAAAATAGCTGAGGAGAGGCAAATATGAAAACACCTACAGCACAGGATTGATGTCCTAATGTGGCCTCCGGCAGGGGGCATTGTGTATGTGAATAATTCAGAACAATGTACAGTGGTTCTTTTTTAATTACATTATTTCCCTTTAATATTGCAGATAGGGAATAAACTTCATTTTCCAATGCTCTCACCAGCTGAAAGATCCAATTAAAATTAAAAGAGAAAATGGATTTTTCTTTGCATTCAATTAAAGCTTTCATTCAGAGCTGAGGTGCAGAGAAATGGGCCAGCGTAGAATTCTGTTTTCCGGGAGAATTATTGCAACGAGCATCCATTGCTCTCCTTTTCCCGGGCACCAACATGAATTTGATCTTTGGTTATAACTTGATTCAAAAAATGTTTCTGATGTCAGGAAAAGTTTGTCCTCAATCCAACATCTACTACTGGATACTCCCTCAGGCCAAAAGGTGGCTATTTGAACAAGAATGTCTTGAGAAACAAAAAAGGGGAACCAGAGAAAGCAAAGAAGAGAAGGGGTGGGGATAGAGGTGAGAGGGCAGACACCAGACTTGTCTGCAGGGTGTCCACACACTTACTGTCACCTGCTGGAATAAGGTGACTGTCTCCCACATGGTCAGTTCTAAGCCTGTCTCTCCTTCCTGGGGAGGCTCAGATCTGGGCATTCCTGCTGAAGAGTTGAGTAAGGAGTGGCTGCTGCCATCTACTGGCATTTGCTGTGTTCAGTAATGCCCAGTGACACCAGAGAGCCCAGAGCAGGGAGCATAGAGCCGGAATATGGATTCTCTAGATCCCGAGTCAGCACTCAGGAATGTTTGGTTTGCAGAGCACCTTCCCTGAAGTCAGATCCTAAGTCCCCCCAGGAGAGGCCTTGGAAAATGTGCAGCACACAAGTGTAGCTGGAATAAGAAGCCAGAGGAGAAGGCTGATCATCAGTGGATGAATGCTCCCCTCTGGTGGTCATTGTGGGCAAGTGGAGAATGCAGACCTAAGCCTAATAGCAATTCTCAGCAAATTCCTAAGTTCAGCAGGAGTTTCAGGGCCAGGAGATTGCAGGCCCTGGAAGGGCCCCTACCATGTGGTTGATGCATCAGCTTCATGGGTTCTCTTCTTGGTGTCTTCATCTTCATGTGTGATATCTCAGCATATCAACCGCTTCTGCACTGTGGACAGGGGCTTGCCCTTCTTGTGGGCATCTTTCTTCCTTTGCTCCCCTCAGAGGCCCTCCACCTCTCAGGGCTGAAGGCTCACCCTCCTGCCAACTCTGACAATCCCTTGATCCCCTCAGACATCATCCAGGCCAGGAGCTGCAGAATGCACATTACTATAACTGGTGGGGGATTTTTTTTTTTTTTAGATGAACAATGCTAATGCTTGTATCTTCAGATAAAACTGTCAAAGAAAAAATCTATTACTGATCATAACAGAAAGACACTTTGATACTGCCCAAAATGAAGGGTGTCCTGCCTGCAATTTAACTAATAAAAACTACCCCATTAGGGTGTATCCACGGATTGGCATTTGAGATCCACAGACCTACTCCCATGCTTCTTCCCAGGATCTCAGCAGACAGCTCCCTAGTCCTCCCCCAGCTCAGGACCTTAGTCTGTGCATCCTTGGATCTTCTTCAGTAACTACCACCTCCATTTGCTCAAGTCTGGGCTGGTTTTTGTTCTTTCCTCTCCTCTGCAGCCATACCCACACCCTCAACAAGTCCATTTCTCAAGTGCATCTTGAGTCTCTCTTCTTTCTCCATCTCCCTGACACTACAGCAGCCCAGGTCGCCCTCCTCACATATCTGGACCACTGCAAGATCATCTTTTTGTTTTGTTTTAAATTTTATTTTATTGTTTAAAGTATTACATATAATAGTACATATATCTCCTTTTTTCCCCCATAGACCTTCCCCCAGCCTCCCCTACCTCCTGTCACATGCCCTAACCCCACATCCCCCTCCCCGCCAGTGTCTTGTGTCCATTGGTTGTGCTTATATGCATGCATACAAGTCCTTTGGTTGATCTCTTTCCCCAACACTCCCCAGCCTTCCCACTGTAATTTGACAGTCTGTTCAGTGCTTTACTGCCTCTGTGTCTATCTTTTTGTTCATCAGTTTATAATGTTCTTCATTTTCCATAAATGAGTGAGATCACGTGGTATTTTTCTTTCATTGCCTGGCTTATTTCACTTAATATAATGCTCTCTAGGTCCATCCATGCTGCTGCAAATGGTAAGAATTCCTTCTTTTTTATAGCAGCGTAGTATTCCATTGTGTAGATGTACCATAGTTTTCTAATCCACTCATCTGCTGATGGGCATTTAGGCTGTTTCCAAATCTCAGCTATGGCGAATTGTGCTGCTATGAACATAGAGGTGCATATATCCTTTCTTATTGGTGTTTCTAGTTTCTTGGGATATATTCCAGTGGGAATCCTGGGTCAAATGGGAGCTGCATTTTTAGTTTTTTGAGGAAACTCCATACTGTTCTCCACAGTGGCTGCACCCATCTGCATTCCCACCAGCAGTGCACGAGGGTTCCTTTTTCTCCCCATCCTCGCCAGCACTTGTCGTTTGTTGATGATTGCTATTCTGACAGGTGTGAGATGGTACTGCATTGTTGTTTTGATTTGCATCTCTCAGATAATTAGTGACTTTGAGCATGTTTTCATATGTCTCTTGCCCTTCCTTCTGTCTTCTTTAGAAAATATTCTATTTAGGTCCATTGCCCATTTTTTTATTGGATCATTTATCTTCCTTTTATTAAGTTATATAAGTTCCCTGTAGATGTTGGAGATTAAAACTTTATCAGTGATAACACTTGCGAATATGTTCTCTCATACAGTGGGCTTTCTTGTTGTTTTGTTGATGGTTTCTTTTGCTGTACAAAAGCTTTTTATTTTGATGAAGTCCCATTTGTTTATTTTTTCTTTAGTTTCCATTGCCCTAGGAGCAGTATCAGTGGAGAAATTGCTTCAGCATATGTCTGAGATTTCTCTGCTGGTGGATTCCTCTAGTATTTTTATGGGTTTCCCGTTGTATGTTTAAGTCCTTTATCCATTTTGAGTTTATTTTTGTGTGTAGTGTAAGTTGGTGGTCTAGTTTCATTTTTTTGCATGTATCTGTCCAATTTTCCCAACACCATTTATTGAAGTGACTGTCTTGACTCCATTGTATGTTCATGCCTCCTTTGTCAAATATTGAGCATAGTGGTTTGGGTCAATATCTGGGTTCTCTATTCTATTCCATTGGTCTATATGTCTGTTCTTGTGCCAGTACCAGGCTGTTTTGAGAACAGTGGCTTTGTAATACAACTTGAAATCTGGTATTGAGATTCCATCTACTTTGTTCTTCTTTCTCAGGATTGCTGTGGCTATTCGGGGTTGTTTTTTATTCCAGATGAATTTTTGGAGAGTTCTTTCTAGGTCTGTGAAATATGCCTTTGCTATTTTAATGGGGAGTGTATTGAATCTATAGATTGCTTTGGGTAGTATGAACATTTTAATGATGTTGATTCTACCAATCTATGAACATGGTATGTTCTTCCATCTGTTTACGTCTTCCTCTATCTCTTTTTTCAGTGTCTTGTAGTTTTCCGCGTATAGGTCTTTTACCTCCTTAGTTAAGTTTATTCCTAGATATCTTAATTTGTTTAGTGTGATGGTAAATGGGATTGCTTTTTCAGTCTCTCTTTCTATAAGTTCACTATCGGTGTATAGAAATGCCATAGATTTCTTGGCGTTAATTTTGTATCCTAGTACATTGCCAAATTCATTTATTAAGTCTAATAGTTTTTTGATGGAGTCTTTCGGGTTTTTTATGTATAATATCATGTCATCTGCAAATAAGGACAGCTTTACTTCTTCTTTTCCAATTTGGATGCCTTTTATTTCTTCTTCTTGTCTAACTGCAATGGCTAATACTTCCCAGTACTATGTCGAACAGGAGTGGTGAGAGTGGGCATCCCTGTCTTGTTCCTGTTCTTAGGGGAAATGGTTTTAGTTTTTGCCCATTGAGTATGAGGTTGGCTGTGGGTTTATCATATATGGCTTTTGTTATGTTGAAGTATGATTCTTCTATTCCCACCTTGATGAGAGTTTTTATCAAAAATGGGTGTTGGATTTTGTCAAATGCTTTTTCTGCATCAATTGATATGACTATGTGATTTTTATCTCTCAATTTGTTTATGTGATGTATCACGTTTATTGATTTGTGAATATTGTACCATCCTTGCATCCCCAGGATAAATCCTACTTGGTCATAGTGTATGATCTTTCTGATGTACTGCTGGATCCGATTTGCTAGAATTTTGTTGAGGATTTTGGCATCTATGTTCATGAGGGATATTGGCCTGTAATTCTCTTTCATTGTATTGTCTTTCTCTGGTTTTGGTATTAGTGTGATGCTGGCTTCATAGAATGAGCTTGAAAGTGTTCCTTCCTCTTGAATTGTTTGGAATAGTCTGAGGAGGACATGTTTAAGTTCTTCCTTGTATGTTTGGTAAAACTCCCCTGTGAAGCTGTCTGGCCCTGGGCTTTTGTTTGCTGGAAGCTTTTTGATGGCTGCTTCAATTTCTTCCATAGTTATTGGCCTACTGAGATGTTTAAATTCTTCTTGATTGAGTTTTGGAAGGTCCTAGTTTTCTAGGAATATGTCCATTTCCTCCAGGTTGTCCAGTTTGTTAGAATAGAGTTGTTCATAGTATTTTTTAATAATCCTTTGTATTTCAGTGGGGTCTGTTGTTATTTATCCTCTTTCATTTCTGATTTTGTTTATTTGGGTCCTCTCTCTTTGCGTCTTGGTGAGCCTGGCTAGAGGTTCATCAATCTTGTTTATCCTTTCAAAGAACCAGATCTTGGTTTTGTTGATCTTTTGTATTGTTTTTTTGGTCTCTATGTCATTTATCTCCACTCTGATCTTTATTATTTCCTTCCTTCTGCTTATACTGGGCTTTTCTTGTTGCTCTCTTTCTAACTCTTTGAGTTGTAGGGTTAGGTAATTTATTACCATTGTTTCTTATTTTTTGCAGTAGGCTTGTAGAACTATGAACTCCCCTCTCAAGACTGCTTTTGCTCTGTCCCATAGATTTTGGATTGTTGTGTTTTCATTGTCGTTTGATGAAAAATTTTTTTGAATAAAAAATGATGTTTTTTATTTCTTCTTTGATCTCTCTGGTAAACCAGTCATTGTTTAATAGCATGCTAGTCTCCATGTGTTTGATTTTTGGGGGATTGTTTTTATTGTAGTTGATTTCCAGTTTTATGCCATTGTGATCTGAGAAGATGCTTGATATGATTTCTATCTTCTTGAATTTGAAGAGAGTTTGCCTGTGACCCAGTATATGGTCTATCTTTGAAAATGACCCATGTGCACTTGAGAAGAATGTATATTTTGTGGCTTTTGGGGGGGGGGCGATATTCTGAAGATGTCAATTAATTCCATCTGGTCTAGTGAGTCATTTAGGACTGATGTTTCTTTGCTGATTTTTTGTTTAGAGGATTTGTCTAGTGGTGATAGTGGGGTATTAAAGTCCCCTACTATGATTGTATTGCTGTCAATCTCTCCCTTGATATCCTCCAGGAGGTTTTTTTTTTTTTTTAATGTATTTTGGTGCTCCTGTATTGGGTGCATATATGTTTACCTGAGTTATTTCTTCTTGTTGGATTGCTCCCTTTAGTATTATGAAGTGGCCTTCCTTATCTCTTGTTATGTCCTTCACTTTGAGATCTAATTTGCCAGATATAATTATTGCTACCCCAGCTTTTTTTTTCATTTACATTCACCTGAAAAACCTTTTTCCATCCCTTCACCCTCAGTCTGTGTGCGTCTTTTTTTCTGAGGTGGGTTTCTTGTAGACAGCAGATATATGGGTCTTGTTTTCTTATCTAATCCCATACCCTATGTCTTTTGATTGGGGTATTTAATCCTTTTACCCTTAAAGTTATTATTGATAGGTACTTATTTGTCACCATTTTTATTCTTTACCCCTGTGTTCCTTTTTCGCTTCCTATTTCTTTTTTTTTACAGCAGACCCTTTAGCATTTCTTGCATTGCTGGTTTGGTGGTAATAAATTCCCTTAGTCCTTTTTTGTCTATGAAGCTCCTGATTTCACCTTCAATTTTGATTGATAGCCTTGCTGAGTACAGTATTCTTGGATTCAGACCCTTCCTTTGTATGACTTTGTATATTTCATTCCATTCCCTTCTGGCCTGATGAGTTTCTGTTGAGAAATCAGTTGCTAGTCTGATGGGGGTTCCTTTGTAGGTAACTTTCTGTCTCTCTCTGGCCACTTTTAAGATTCTTACTTTGTCGTTGGTGTTTGCCAATTTAATTATAATGTGCTTTGGCGTCGGTCTTTTGGGGTTCATTTTGCTTGGGACTCTGTGAGCTTCTTGGATATGTGTGGGTTTTTTCTTCCCTATATCAGGGAAGTTTTCTGTCATTATTTCTTCAAACAGGTTTTCTATTCCTTGCTCAGTTTCCTCTCCTTCTGGTACCCTTATTATGCGAATGTTGTTTCATTTTGTGTTGTCCCAAAGTTCCCTTAGGCTCTCCTCTTGCTTTTTAAGTCTTCTTTCCAGTTGCTGCTGTGTTTGTGTATTTTTTCCTACCTTGTCTTCTAATTTGCTGATGCGGTTCTTAGCCTCTTCTAGTCTACTGTTTATACCTTCCATTTGTGTTCTTTATTGCAGCTATGTCTTTCTTCATCTCCTCTTGGTTCCTTTTCATGTTGGTGACATTCTCATTCAGCTCCTTATAGTTCTCATTGAGTTGTGTGTATTTGTCATCCAGCTGTTTAAACATTGTTATAACCATTACTCTGAATTCTTTCTCTGATATGCTGCTAGCCTCAATTTCATTTAACTCCCTTTCTGGTGATTCTTTTTTTTTCTTTCCTTTGGGGATTGCTTTTTTGTCTTCCCATGTTTTGCTGTAACATTTTAATTGTAGGTCTGATTGGTTTGATACTTAAGTTCTTTTGGGGATGGTGTTACTGGTGTGAACTCTCAGGTCTCCTGAGCTTGGTAATCTAGTGTAGCTCCCTACTTGAGCTATTTGGGTTCTCTTGATATATGTCTGTGAGCTGGAAAGGTACAACTGTGGTGTCTAGAAGTCAGCAGCCGTGGAGGGGGGTGTCCCAATTTTTGCTGCCTTGTGCCCTTTATTGAAATTGCACATGTCCAGTGGGGATTCACAGTGGCACCCAGGAACCGTCTGTTGGGGTGATGGGTCTCACGAGGCCTGCGTTCTGGAAAGGAGTGACTGTGGTGTCCAGAGTTCTGTAGTTGTGGGGTGGGCAGACTCAGCTTTTGCTGCTGCACCTGTGGTGGATATGAGGACACTCCTAATGGAGGATCACAGGGGCACCCGCAGTGCGTTTGCCAGTGCGGGGCACTGAAGTACTCTGATGGGCCCTAGCACGCATAATTGAGGCATCTGTCTGCAGGTATCCAGGATGGGTGAATTCAGAATTTCTACTGCCAGAGGGAGTATGTCCCTGTTTGTCCAAGATCACACCCAGCAAGGACTCACAGCAGCTCCCACAAGCGGATAGATGGGCTCAGGGTGCCTGCCCATTGGAAATGCATGTGGACTGGTGGTGTGTTTGCCTACACAGAGCTCTGACACACTTTGAGGGGCCCTGGTGCTGAAGTTAAGCAGCTGGGGTGTATGTGGGCAGTTATTCAGGAGGAAGGAGTTCAGAATTTCCACTGTGTGGCAGTGTGTCCTTGTCTGTACAGAATCACACCCAGCAGGGGCTCAAAGCAGCTCCCCAGAAGACCCTGTGGATATATGGGCTCAGGGTGCCTGCCTTTTGGAAATGTGCATGTCTGTGGTGGTGAGTTTGTTGGCACAGAGCTCTGATGCACTTTGAGGGGCCCTGGCACTAAAGTTACACTACTGGGGTGCCTGTGCAGGTGTCCAGGATGAGTGAATTCAGAATTTCTACCACTGGGAGCAGTGTGTGCCTGTTTGCCCAAGATCACACCCAGCCAGGATTCACAGTAGCTCCCACAGCGCCCTGTGGGTAGATGGGCTCAGGGTGACTGTCCTTTGGAAATGTGCGTGTCTATGGCTGTGAGTTTGCCGGCGCAGAGCTCTGATGCACTTTGAGGGGCCCTGGCGCTGAAGTTACACAGTTGGGGTGTCTGCAGGCAGTTATTCAGGCAGATGAAATTCGGAATTTCTTCTGCGGGGCAGCGTGCCCTTGTCTGTACAGAATCACACCAGCAGGGGCTCCCAGTGGCTCCCAGGCACTGCCTACAGAGTGGTGTGCCCTGGATGCTTGCATGGCTGGAAACACGTGAAAGAAAGTGGTATCTGGAGTTCTGCTGCTGGGGAGGGGAAGATGCACTTACTGCTGCCGAGCAGTACATCTTTGGAGGTGGAGGTCCCAGGGTCTGTGGGTCTGCAGCTGGGGTAGCAGGATTTTGGCTGGAGTGGTTGCTGGGTTTTGGGCAGTGTCAAAGTCCTGTCTGGGTGGTGGTGCTGATGAGTTCCTAAAAGAGGCCATTCTCCCCTTCAAGATGGCGTGGTCTCCGTGCCCAAGTCCTGCAGTCCAGGGAGTGCCCACAGAGAGCCTGGTCTGCCAGCCCCTGCTGTTCCTGCAAGATTTAACTGTCCCTTACTCACTCACACGCACACCACACACATCCACACACTCTCCTTTCATACCCTCACTCCCTCACTTCCTCTCCCTCACCTCTGTCCTGCCAGCCGCCATCTTTTTTCGATTCCTACAAGATCATCTTGACTGTTCTCCATGCTTCCATTCTTGCTGATTAAAACCTATTCCACCCAACATGACAATGCTCATCTTTTAATAATATGTAATATGCAATAATATGTTTCTATAAAACCTTTCAAAGATTTCTCATTACACTTTGGGTAAAATGCAAGCTCCTTATGAGGGTGTATAAGGTCTGGCGTGAACTGATATCTGTTTATCCATCAAATTCAATCTTCTTTACCCCAACACTGCCAGTACCTGACAGCTCATTTAAGAGCTTGAAGTGTTAAGAACATTTCTGCCTCAGGGTCAGCTCAAGGGGTTCTTCTCAGAAGCACCCCTCCTTGGTTCCTGCAGCTTTCTCCTCTTCCTTCAGATTTTGGCTCATATATTACCTTCTCTAAATTATCTTTCCTAATTATTCTCTGTAGGTAGGTAGGCTATTATTTGTGTGTAATCCCCTTGAAGGCAATAGTGTACTTGTCTCATTCTCCATCATGTGTGTTTGCCTGGAACATGAAGGACACTCAATGTTCATATTGGGTGAATATTTCTGAATGGGTTTACCAGAGATGTTCCAGTATGGATAAGATATTACAGGATGGATGTCTTGCTGGCAGCATCGTTAGGTTATGACTTTAAGACTGTTAGTTAGAACTGCTATGTTCAGTAGCTGGAGCCTGCCCTAGTGTTAGAACTTATGGGAAATAACAAAGATTTGGAAATAAATATCAAAATGCAATTGGGGAGGGATGAAAAAATGGCCCTGGAAAGGGTGACTCATAGAACAGGGTGTCCTGAGACCAACTGGCAGAATATTATTCAGCAACACTTGTCACCCTCTCTTGTGTGCTTCTGTGTGCAAGCGGAGGACCTCACAACCATCATTTTCTCTTCATGACTCCCCAGATAGATCAGGTACTTGGCTAATGAGAAAATAATCCCTGGGTGGGGCAGGGTGAATTTGGTAAAGGAGTTAAATATAGGTACTGGAAGGAGTCTGGTGTCAGGGTAGTGAGCACACAATACAGTCAGTGTACAGGTATCAAATTATAATGTTGTTCACTGGAAATTTATATAGCGTTCTTAACCAATGTTACCTCTATAAATTAAATTTAAAATAGAGTATAATCCCTGACATATACGAGGCACACCATAAACTTTTTTGACTGACTTCATGGATGGAGTTGTTTTCCTCCCTTAAATGTGACTTCACAGGAAAGTTCTGAGACCCCAGGCACAGCTTGACAGTGATAAGATCACCCATATGGTGTCTGATGGGCTTGCATTCTAATTCTACCCTGATAATTTAAAGAAAATATATGTTTTTATTGATTTTTAGATACAGAAGGGAAGAAGAGGTAGAAACATGGATGAGAGAAAAACATCTATCAGCTGCCTCCTGAATACTCCCTACTGGGTATCGAGCTCACAACCCGGCATGTGCCCTGACCTGGAATTGAACCTGTGGTCTCTTGGTGTGCGGGATGACACTCAATCCACTGAGCCACCCTAACACTTTTATTGCAGGCTCCTCACATGCAAAAGCAGAAAATACGTTTCATAAAGAGTTTGGAAGATCTTTCATTCAAAACATTGCCTACTTATCCCTGTGGGACTATAGCAGTGAGCAAGCAGAGGAGCCAGATGTCAGAACAAAGGTGCCACGTGGAGGAGCCCAGAGGATCAGTGGTGAACATCTATTTCCCCCTTCTTGGCCTGAGTCTCATGGAAAGAAGGTGCCATGTGGTGGGATGTGCCCATTGGTAGGAACCACATGAGGGAAAATGAGTGTATCTTTGATGCGATGCTACCCCTAAAGAAAAGACACCCTGCTGTTGAGCAAATAGTAAAACTACAAATATTATGACGCTAATCCAGAGACCTGGGAAAAAGCAATGAAATGGCCAAGGGGAATGCAGGAGCTGCTGAATGAGGGTAAGCCAGGCTCATTACTCATTAGAAAATCAGTAAGAGTCAACTCTTAGACACTTGTGGACAGATTGGTACCTGGCCATATGTCCAAACGTGCATGTGTGGGCAGACACACCTGGAGAACACACTCACACACACTCACACACTCACACCACACATATACACACACATCTTTAGGAGTATATTCAAAGGAAAGATGTTCTATAAATATTTTTAAATATATATTTTTATTGATTTCAGAGAGGAAGGGAAAGGGAGAGATAGACAGAACATCAATAAGAGAGAGGATCATTGATTGGATGCCTCCTGCACGCCCCCTACTGGGATCCAGCCCATAAACCGAACATGTACCCTTGACTGAAATCGAACCCGGGACCCTTCAGTCCACAGGCTGACACTCTATCCACTGAGCCAAACCAGCTAGGGCTATAGGTATTTTTAAACATTGTATATCCTTGAAAACACAAAACACTTTATGTTGATGGAAAAATCTAGAAAACCTCCTTGCAGGAGGAAAGAGATCTAAAATAGCGTTTTACAAACTGTTGCCTGCAGCACAAATGTGGCTTGATGCTCCTAATTTTAAAAATTCCTTGAACCAATACATTGAAAGTATTCTGTACACAAAAGCCTCCCTTGGGAGATACCAATGCACATACGAACACATGAAAACACTGCAAATGTGTGCAGTAAAGACTCTGGTTCATTCTCTTGAAACTTTCATAGATTATTTTAATCCTATTACCCTTTTTACAGGGAGAATAGGGCAATGGCTAACTCTTATCAGCAAGCTTTAGAAATAGTGTCCTGTAAAAATCAATTGTAAAACACTGACGTAGAATAAAGCTTTACCTCCTGTGAGTTCTGGTATTGAGAAAGTATAGTGATGATAATGGGACCCGGGTTCACAGCTGTCACAAAAAGGAGTCAGCTGTAGAAAGGAAGGACTAAAATGGGTCTTATTGTGTTGGAATTGGTGTCAATCTGAACTCATGGTTTTTAATATATAGACATAATATAAAAATAAATACCAGCATGTGTGTTAGTGTGTGTATTTCCTAGATCTGTCCACTAGAGGGCCTAGAACAGGGTTTCTCAATCTCAGTACTATTGACACTTTGGACTTAATAGTTCTTGCTGTGGGGCCATCCTATGCATTATAGTGTGTTTAACAGAATCCCTGGCCCTCTAGATGCCAGTAGCACCCTGCTCCTTGCAACTTGTGGCAAACAAAACTATCTCCAGACAAAAATAAATATCCCCCGGGTGGCAAAAGTGACCCAGTTGAGAACCACTGTCTTGGTTGCAATGGCATACCAGTATTAATGAGCACACTTAATACAGGAATTTGTTTTCATAGAACATTCACCATGAATTCCAATCAAGGATCATGAAATATGAACCTAAATTTTCTTGTTATGTCAGAAAGTAAGGATGGGCTCAAAGCATTATGGGGACATGTCAACAGAAGACACAAAGCAGCTTATAGGGGCTTCCATCAGCCAACTCTGAGAGAACTTATAAATTAGAATAAATAGTAATAAAAGATTATAGCTAGAGAACAGCCAAGATGGAGGCATAGGTAAACACCTGTACTTGCTGCCTCTCACAACCACATCAAAACTCCAACTAAAAGACAAAACAAATATCATCCAGAACCATAGGAAAACTGGTTGAGTGGAAGTTCTACAACTAGAAGGAAAGAAAAAAGCGCATTGAGACTGGTAGGAGGTGTGGAGGTACAGAGGTGTGGAGGTATGGAGGCGCGTGCGAAACGGGCTGGCAACTGGGTGCATGTTGTTGTTTTTTCAATCAGGAGGGAGATACAAGCTCTCGATTGCTTCAAACTCCAGTTCCAGGCGAGAGTCTGGGGACCCAGATTCATACGGGGAGAAACTAGACTGTCTGGCATCGGGCTGGAACGTGAGGGTGCCTTTCTCTCAGAGGTGCTTGCAGCAATCATTGTTCCTACATGGGGCTGTGGGACACAGAGACCCGGAGACCTCTCCGAGGCAGGGCTGACTGGCAGCCATTGCTGTTTGCTCTGCCCTGGTGATTCCCTGAGACCCCACCCCACCCAATTTATAACTCCACCCAAGCTGTGTACAGTGGATTTTGCATATGAATGGCCTGTCCTTTTGCAAACTAAAACCTAACAAACTGCACCTGGGTCAGAGAGCTCCAAAGCTTCCAAAAGAAGGCCTAAGGCCCAGCAGCAGCAGCCTGCATTGCTTCATAGCTGGGCCTCATCTGGGTACTTCTAAACCCAAAACAAAGAGGAGGAATCTCCAGATCTCTCTGTAGCTCCTGCTGGGTGACCTCAGGAAGTGGATGACTTTGCACCTCCTTGGAGGTCCAAGAGCCAGTGTAACCAGTGGACAGTGTGAGACCATACCAGATTACAACTCTTCACATCCATAAGTGACACACTCAAGGGGCAGACTGAGTGAGCACCAAAGCCCCACTGAAGCAAGTCCTGCCCCATAAGGGTGTCTCTATCACAGCAGTTCTCCCATTGTAGACACATCTGGTCCCCACAGCCAATTGGCCTGGAGGTCAATTCCTCCCAGAGATACCAAGAGCTATCAAGGCTTAACTATTACCAAGACTGTGCACACAGCCCACAAAGGGGTGCACCAAGAGTGTCTACCTCAGGTAATTGGGGAGGCTGAGCCACTGGGCCCTATAGGACACCTTATGCACAAGGGCACTCTATCAACACAGGGAAGCAACCAAAATGCAAAGACAAAGAAACATGTCACAAATGAAAGAAATGGAGGAAAGCAAAATACTGGACATAGAGTTCAAAACCATGGTTATAAGGTTACTCAAGAATCTTCTAGAAACCTCTGAGAAATTTAGTGAGACCCTCAAGGATATGAAAAAGGACCAATCAGAAATTAAGCATACACTGACTGAAATAAAGAATAATATACAGAGATCCATCAGCAGACTAGAGGATCCCAAGAATCAAGTCAAAGATTTTAAATACAAAGAAGCAAAAAACAGCCAACTGGAAAAGCAAAAAGCAAAAAGAAAAATAATCCAAAAATATGAAGATAGTGTAAGGAACCTCTGGGACAATTTTAAGAATACCAACATCTGAATTATGGGGGTGCCAGAAGAGAGAGAGCAAGATATTGAAAACCTATTTGAAGAAATAATGACAGAAAACTTGCCCTACCTGGTGATAGAAATAGACTTACAAGTCCAGGAAGTGCAGAGAACCCCAAACAAGAGGAATCCAAAGAGGACCACACCAAGACACATCATAATTAAAATGCCAAGAGCAAAAGACAAAGAGAGAATCTTAAAAGCAGCAAGAGAAAAACAGTTAGTTACCTACAAGGGAGTACCCATACGACTGTCAGCTGATTTCTCAACAGAAACTATATAGGCCAGAAGGGAGTGGTAAGAAATATTCAAAGTGATGAATAGCAAGGACATACAACCAAGATTACTCTACCCAGCAAAGTTATCAATCATTTAGAATTGAAGGTCAGATAAAGAGCTTCACGGACAAGAAAAAGCTAAAGGAGTTCATCATCACCAAACCAGTATTATATGAAATGCTGAAGGGTATTCTTTAAGAAGAGGAAGAAGAAGAAAAAGTTAAAGTAAAAATTATGAACAACTAAGTGACAACAAATACATATATATCAACAAGTGAATCTAAAGCTCAAGTAAATAAAAAATCTGATGAACAGAATAAACTGGTGAATATAATAGAATCAGGGGCATAGAAAGGGAGTGGACTGACAATTCTCAGAGTAAGGAGGTGTCGGGGGTGCAGGAAGAGATTGCACAAAAATCTTACACTTAGGAACGAGGACAGTGGGGGGGGAGGGCATGGGGTGGGGTGGGAACCAGGTGGAGGGGCGCTATGGGGCGGGGGGAAGAGGAACAACTGTAATAATTTGAACAATAAAGATTTATTTTAAAAAAGATTATAGCTCAGAGAATAAAATAAGAAACCAAGAGTCAAATAGATATATGGAGAAAGGGAGGAGCAAGAAGAGAGGACGAGAGAAACCAAGAGAGAATGGCTATAATGTCATCTTTCTAAAAATTATCGAAAATCCCAGAAGGTCCTGAATCAGCAGTCAGTGGTGGAAAAAATAAGGAAATTAATAGGTGTCTTTCATACCTATTGAGAGGGTTAACTTGAAATGCAGGCAGATAGGGCAGGGGTCCAGTGGGAAACAAAGGCAGATGGAACATAGACAGGGGCAGACATGGCAGTTTGAGCCAGCCTAACCACAGGAACCAACCAAGCAGAAATAATAGAATGTTTCTGGACTCAAAGCGGGAGGCATGGGAAACCAAGGGAGGGTCTGCAGTAATAAGGTGTATGAACACATAGAAGCAGAGACAGTTCAGCATAGGAGCAGAGCAAGAACCCATAGAAACAGGGAAAGTTCAGGTCCATTGCTGGGCAAGAACTATTGAGGGAATCAATCAGGTGACAACACAGATAGATATAGAAGCAGGTTTGTAGCAAATATGTACCCCTGGACTACAAGGTTTAAGGGGGAGCAGCCCATTATTGCCCCCCCCCCTCCCTGTGAGGGGAGTCTGAATCTGCTTGTAATAAATTTTCCACACTTTTGCTTAAATCTTCTGGTCTGTAGAGCTCATTCTTTGCTGTTGTGAGACACAACCCCCGGGAAAAAACCTTGGCTCACCGTTCCAGTTATCACTCTGATAGGAGTCTTTAAGGAGAGAAGCACAATGCACAGAAAGCAACTGAAACCAAATCTAATTGACTAAGAGCAACTGGCTTTATTTGGAAGAAAATGAGGTGTTTCACAAACGTGAGGCATGCCTGGGAAACCAGGCTCAGAAAATGAGCAGACTGAGAGGCATCAGTAGCCGGAGCCTGGCCAAGTAACACCTCCAGAAGCACCTGGCCTGGCAGCTCCTGCCCCCATAAGCAGTGGTTTATGGCATTAGCACTGGGTGTGATGGTCAGCATGCAGGTCCTCCAACTCTGGCTCCACAGACATGGGCACTGAATCACTCCACTTCTTGTTAATCTGTCCTTTTCTCTCTGTAAACCTATTCCCGATTTACAGTCCAGAATCAGAGCATCCGACTGGCATCTGTGTCTTACCTTCCAGGAGGCAAGAGGGGGTTCCCGGCCTTTCTCAGTTTGCAGGGTAGAGGGTGGAGCTCTGACTTCCTCCACAACACAAGGGAGCACCCCAAAGAGGAAGCTGGTTCAGACACTCCACAGCCCCCAACATTTAAATCTTAAAGCTGCAAATCTTCAGCACAGAAATTTTAAATAAATATTAGATTTGATTAAGAATCTAAATAATTAAGATTGCTTCAGTAGCATAAGTAGCAAAAAGTCACGGGGTTACTCGGAAAGGTTGTCTTCCTCAGTGCGTGTCTTAGAACTAGGATTGCTAGACTTAAAGTAACTGGAGCCTTCAGAGTCATCAGTAATGACTAATCTGAAGTCACTGTTTTTATGATGGTATATGCATACACCTTGTGTTGTGTAGTAGTTGAACAGACTTTACTCCTGTGTGTTTGACTCGTTGGCACTCGGTTTCAGCTATATGGTCCTATTTAGGTTTACCTCTAAGTGCCAGGTTAGCCAAAAAAGGACTCTCCCAGCCAAGGATTGACTCAACATCATGAAGACGGCGCTGCTGCCCATGTCCTGTGTTCACAGCCCTGCAGCCAGAGGGCCACAGTCTGGCAGCATCAACGTCACCTGGGGGTGAGTCAGAGATGCAGACTCTCAGGTCTGCGCCTGAGCCTCTGCATCAGAACCTTCATTTAACAAGCTCTGCAAGCAGTTCATGTGCACACTCAGTGTGCGAAGCCCTCCCGCCCGCCCATGGCAGCCCCCCCAGACAGGCCTAAGCTTCACAGGCGCTGCTGCCCTGTTCTGCTCCCCTCCCCTCCGCCCCCATGTCACCAGGCTCTTATCTCCAGTTGTTAGCAGAGATAAACTCAGTTCAGAGATTGTTTAATACTAGCTTTCCTGCCTTAGTCCCATGCCTCTGTGCATGGACATCATGTCGTCTGTCACCTTGTGGTATTCAAGCCCCATTTCCCCAGTGAGATTGAGAGTATTAGGGACTCCAGCCTGAGTTTTCCTCAAATTGCACCCTTTTCCCTCCCCTTCTCGCAGACCCTTCCCAGGGGGTCACTTACAGGGGAGACCAGCCCCCAGGAAAGTGAGATGCCTGCCTCATTGTTAGTCACGCTCCCAGGAACCTCAGAGCAGGTCTTCCTGTAGATCCCAAGGTCCAGGCCCCATGCTCCCTTCCTTCACAGACCATCTAGGCCTCCCAGTCACTGGATAAACACACAGGAAGAGTCAGTCCGCCCCAGGCAAGTCCTTCACAGTGAGCCCACAGCTGGGACCGGAAGTGAGAGGCAAAAAGAGAAGGTCTGGACTTGGTCTGGATGTCCTCTTGCGTGCTGGGAGAGGTTTGTTGTTTTATTTCAGATCCCCGGGAAGGAAATGAAAGAGGAAGTGGGAAGCAGATCTGCTGGGTCTGAGGCAGGGGTGAAGGAGCTAAGAAAACCTCAGTTCCTCAGTGGAAGACCCAATCTCGCAGGCTGGCTTCCCTGGACCCTCCAGAGAGCAGCCAGGGCCATCTGGTGAGCATGTGCACTTTGTGAGCGTTCAGTGGGCTACTGAGGAAAACAGAAGCCTGGGCCTGGACGCCATATTATCAGAAGGTTGTGCACTTAGCTAATTCCAGAGTGATTCCCAGACCATGCACATATTCCAGCTTTGGCAATGCAGGAAGGCTTTTTTAACCTGCTCCGGATGCTGCTCCTTCCCTACCCAGTCAAAGAGCAATGCCAGCAAGCCTGAGATTTCTGCCACTCAATTTTAAGTACAAGAGAATCGGCAGACAATACAATCCTTTATTCCACCCTATTCTGTTCTCACAAGGAGAAATTTAAATTCTGGAAGGGAGAAAACTCAAAATGTAACCAGATTGTAACAAGCTAGCAAGAAGCTAGGAGGATTCCTGGACAAGTGGAATAGGGAAACAGAGACAAGAAAATTAAGCCAGGCCAAACTGTTTAGGCAACAGGCAGCCAGCTTTGTGACTAGCAAGTTCTTATCTTCCCCAACCAAGGACACTTGAAAACAAATGGTTAAAACCTCTCCTCCCTAACCAGAGAATATGTAGTTTCAATCACCCTGGAAGTGCTAAGGCCTGAGGAGTGGAAGGGGGAAGGAAAGAAAGGAGTTTAATTTTACCCACTAAACAAAAAACTCAGCTGTCTTGGAGAAAGAGAGAGAAAAGGGGGAGTTTTTATCTCACTCACTAAACAGAGAAGCCAGCCATTTCCCCGGCTTGTCAAGATAAAATCTGGAGGTGTTTCTCATAAATTCTGGGGAAGCTATAACAAAGTAAAAGGGAGGCCCTGAAAGCTAACTGTACCAAAATATCTGGCAGAGGAATCTTGAAACTGTTGTAGGCTGCGGCATGACACCAGGTGTCTGACCGATGGGGTCAGACCAAACCTGGGTTAAGCAGGAAAGAATTCAGAGCAAGACCCACATTGTAAGAGAAGATGTATTGGCTAAATCACAGGGGTAGAAGAAGTAATTCCTAGAAGAAATGGGCTTAGGAAACAAGTTATAGAGATAAAGGAAGGGCCCTTAGAGCTTGGGTATAAGGAAGCAAATGGTAACATGCCTGGGGAGAGGAAGGGGGAAGGGAAAAGGAAAGGAGGGGGAAGGGAAAGGCATGCTCCATGGAGGGAGAGCACCCTGGGTCCTCCATCCTAAGGGTTTTAAGGGCTGTATTTTAGGGACGGTGCCAGGAGAAGATCTTAAAAGAATATTCAACAACTTTCCAGGTGTTGTGGTCTCCACTGATTGATTGGCCAGCAGCAGGACAGAGGGGACATTATTCAGTGCAGCTGGTCCTGATGTTGTAGTTATTTATCTGGGCCTGGAGCTGAAATACAACTGAGACCTAGATGTTATCTTGTTGTGGGGCCTAACCCTGGAGTCAGAATAAGACCGCTGGAGGCTGATGCTCCGGCTAAGGTCCCCGAAAGGAGGGAGAGCCTCCAGCCCCTTCTGGGGGGTCCCTCTCTCCTCCCTTGGAACCCGGGACAGAGAGCCTCCAGCCCCTTCTGGGGGGTCCCTCTCTCCTGCCTCTCGGGTACCTCGCCAGGGCCCCCAAATGTTGTGGGGCAACCCGCAAATGAAGACCACCAGGCAGCCAAATTGAAATTTAGGAAGCCTTTATTACGAACTCGAGCCCGGGCCTGCGTCTCCACTGACACAGCAGGGAGCAGCGCGAGCCCCGAACACTTGGAGCAAGCAAGTTTTTATCCCCCACACAGGGGGATTTGGCAGAACCTGATTGGTTAAACTTGAGTCAAAAAGTCAGTTACATTATTCAAAATTTTCAGTTGAACAAGCAATTACAAAAGTTACAAAGCATGGGAGAATGTAGTTATAGCGTAAGTTGCCTGTTTGATCAGCCTTGCGATTTCCTTTATTCTAAACTCTAAATTACAAAGGCTGGGCACAGCCCGCAGGGTTGCTCCCAGCCACATCCTGCTGGACATAGGATTGGAATGTAGATCTATCTTACGAAAGCAGATTGTACAGAAGCAGAATTGAGCAAAGTTAATAATCTCCAAAAGTTATTTACAGTTTCTACTCCTGGAGCTACTGAGTCAGTGGGAATTGATCTCCTGTAGTTCTGGTCCACGGGCACAGAAAAATTACCTTTGTGATGTGGGGTGGATTTACTTTAAAACAAAGGGCAGGAGTCATGCCTGGCTGGAGCATGATGAACCACATGCTTCTGAGCGTGGGTTACCTGCCAAACCTTAATATACAGTTGGGGTCTCTGTCCTGACTTGGGGTCACTTATGCCAGAACAATCTCTAGGGAGGAAAGGTCAGGGGGTCCAAACTGCATGACCAGTGATATGCTAGGGGAGGAAAAGTCATCCTGGGGGTGAGGTCCCACCCTACAATTGGTTGTCCATTGCTAGGTACCCGGGGCTTTCCATCCTGGTGACCTTTTGTACCTGGCCATTGTCCTTGCTCTGCTCACAGTCTGTCTAACTGCCTACAACAAAACCTATGTACAGGAAAGTATAAAACCTCTTGAACTCCCATTAGACTCATTCCTTAGCCAGTCTGTGCTTCATAAGCGAGATGTATTTTGATAAATTGACTTGCTTAGCTTCTTTAATAAATTTACTTGCTTTATTTCTTTAATAAATTGGCTTTATTACAATGCAAATATCTAGTGTTACTCCTTTGAAGTCTTTCCTATGAGACTGACAGGAAGGATGACCAAGGGCTGTATCCTCCAAGGAGACCATGGAGGATACAGCCCTCTCCCTCCAACTCAGGGGTCTGATAACACCTTTTCTGGCGTTTCTGGTGCCTATAATGAGACCAGTTAATGAAGAAGGCCAGTCTAAATGTTGAGAATTCAGACTACTTAACAAATAAGTTTCAGAATCCCCAGATGATTCCAAAATTGATTAAAGAAGAACCTTTTCTCCCATAAATTACTTGTTTTGTTTTAATCAATGCCTTCAGGTCAGGATTTCCATACCCACAAAGGATCCTATTATTAAAAAATTTGTTATCTGCACTCATTGTTTTCTTCTTCTTTCTTCTTCTTCTTATTGATTTCAAAGAGAAAAGGAGAGGGAGAGACACAGAAACATCAACAATGAAAGAAATTGTCTATCTGCTGCCTCCTAGATGGCCCCTATGAGGGATCATGCCCCCCACCAGGCACATGCCCTTATTGGAATCGAACCATGACCTTCTGGTTTACAGGTCGACACTCAGCCACTGAGCCATGCTGGCCAGTTTTCTTCTTCATGAAGTATCAACACCGAAACCTTGAGCATGTTTTGTAATTTATTGAGCTCTTATGTGGATCTTTGGAACTGGAATTATTGAATGTTACTGAGAACCAAGTGTAAGCCAAAGGTTACATAAACAAATGCATGACTAGCTAGGTGCTCATCAGTAATGGTAAGTCTGATGATTGTCATGACATCTGTGCCCATGTTGGAGAGCAAACATTGGAGTTCCCCTCCCAGCTTCTACCCTGATCAGGCCTGTTCATGGTTCCCCAGCTTGACATTGTTCACTCCTGTTTCTGTTCCCTGTTCGGCCTCACCCATCACTTTCTAGACCCCATCTTCTCCATACCCAGTCCACTTCCTATTTTCACAGAAAGTAAACAGATTTGGTTCACATCCTCTTTCTGATTGAATGTGTGTGAGGGATATACTGACATTTTCTAACCTCCATTTTGATATGTACAAAACAGGGATTATGTTTCCCAGAACTGTCTGGAAATTAACAGAGGAAGCACATATAAAAGGACCTGGTAGATGCTGGGGAAGCAAAATTTACCTTAAAAACACTAATTTCTCTGCCTCCATCCCTCTAATCACACTCTTACCCCATCAGTCCTGCAGCATTACCCTCTTCCCACCCACTCTTACAGCCTCAGAGTGACAGGGAATTAAATGTATTTAGCACTGTAGTAGTGACTTTAGGAAGAAACCCACGTATTCATAGGATGACCCTTTCTGCTGCAGATCCCTTAACCTCACATCTCTAGGCAGTCCTTGAACACTTACCCAGCCATGAGAATCTGGTAGCAGAACAGAAGAGTCAGAGTGAGGACCTCCGACTCAAAATACAAATATGTTAACATAAGAAACATTCAAACCTGTGGAGATTTTTTGTGAATTTATTTAAGCCAATCTGTCAACAATTTTAGGGAAGCAAAATCTCAACAGATTGAGAAAATGCTCCAGAGAATGGCAGTTTTGCATCTTATTTTATACATTACAATCAAAAGAGAAAGAAGTAAGTGGGTTACATGAAATCCATTAGTAATAGATTAGAGAGGTGGTAGAAAGCAAAACAAGGGAAATCTCTGGGACTGGAATAAAAATAAAATGTTAAGTACAGGCTTCTTTTACATAGGTACTTATAGGATAGTTAACAGTCAACAATTAACCCAATAACAATAACAATGAGAGAATTTGTGATCTCTGACCCTGAAGGTTCTAGAAAAAGGGAAGTTAGCATGACATCCCAAAGGTTATGTTATCAGGTTATCATAGATTTAAAAAGGTAATAGGCTTAATTGAGGTGAAGATTGACCTTTGTTTAGAAAGATTTTAGCCTAGGACCTACTATAAACTGCTTTTAGTTAAAAAGTTTTAATTTCAGACTGTTATAAGACAATGAAAAGCTGGGAAAATTCTGGGATAAGTATATTAGAGTTTTACTGGTGACACAGGCTGTGAAAGAATTCACAACTAAAAGAATGTGTGTTTTGTAATTTATTGGGCTCTTAGATGAAAGAGAAGATACAGAGAGGACGTTTACTTTACTTTCCAAGGGAGTAAAGGGGGAAGTATTGCTAATCAAGGAACAAAGAGTGGCTTCCACTTTTAACAGTTGCTGTTAACAGGTAACAAGAAAGGGAGGGGGATCGGGTTGAAGTTGAGGAGATATTTGGGGTTGTCTTGAAAAGCTACAGTTTGTTTGCTTTCCAGGAAACAGTCTGGCAGATGTCCTAGAGAAGTGTCTTATTAGTAAAACAAACTTAGAACTAAAGTTATGAAGAGTTCAAATGAGGTTTGTTTGAAATGGAGGAGGGAAGGGAACTTTCTACTAATTAGAGACTCCTTGGTGGGAATTACCCCTGAGTTGTGAAAACAGCAGGGAGGAGGGGTTACAAGAATGTAGCCTTGCCAGTAGCTTATCTTGTCTGACAGTTTGAATAGAGAAGCATTTTGAATCAGAGGAGCCAATAATCTTGGGGTTTAATTACCAGGTGATTCTCATAAAATGTGGAAAGCCACAGCAAAGAAAAAGAGAGGACCTTTTCTGTCCTTACAAAATGGAATAAGGAAACTGAAACTGGAAAATTAAACAAAGACAAAGAGCTTTGCAGTCCACTTATAGAAGGACTTCATCTTGAGAACAAAGTATTAAAACCTCTCCTCACAAATGCAGGAGAGGAAGGGGAAGAAGAAGGAGAGAGGAGGAGGATTCTAAATGCAACTAGAGGACACAGAGCTAAATCAACCTGAAACTAACTAAAAGACAGCAGAGAGAAGAGAAGAGAGCAAAGGAAGAGTGCAACCTAATATCATCCCACCATTTAAACAGAGAAGCCAACAGTCTCAGGACTTAATTACCTGGTGCTTTGCATAAATTCTGGGGAAGTCATAACAAAGAAAAGGGGAGACTTTCAGAGTTAAACTGTACCAGGATATCTAGCAGAGCAATTAAACAACAACAAAACCCTATGGACATAAGGGTATATAATGCATTGAACCCCCACCCTACTTGCTCTTCGGATTAGCTGAAAGCCTGTATTCACTTTATAAGCCAGATGTATAGATTTGTGTGTCTTGCTTCTTTAATAAGTGTGCATGCTTTAAGTTTTTAATAAATTGACTTTATCACAACATAATCTGAAGTATCTCATTTAAATTTGTTTATACGAGCATGACAAGAACTGAAGTGGGAATAGCCCTCTCTTTCTGACTACAGGACTGTCCAATAACAGCCCTCTGGTGTCTGTGAGAAATACCTGTCACAAGACCATCCTATATGGTTACTGTGGGGACCTTGATCAGAGTACCCTGGATGTTAAAGGGTTAAAGGCCAATTTGCCACACACATTCAAAGGCAATGACACAGCAGTTTTACTGTACAAACTGCACAGGTATACCTTTCTATAACCCATATATTGATTTCACAATTTGGCAAGAAGCCTCTTTTGTCTGAGTTGGTATAAAAATGTGTTACTGACCAGCCGATGTGTGGCTGCTTTGTAGGGCTGTTTTGAAGAACTGCTTTGTCTGATGGCTCCTTGTTAGCAATGGCTGCTTGGTCTGAAATAGTCTCTCCCATATGCCTATGGCTACTCATGTCTTCTTCCAATTCCTGACATCCATGAACGTCCAGCCCTTAGCAGAGGGGCTGTGACCCAACAGTCACTTTAGGTCTCTGAGTTTGTCAAGTTGCCCTGCAGGCCTATCCTGAGCTTGTCAGGTTTAGTATGTGGCCCCTTTTTGACACAAATATTTCCTGAACATTTGAGTTCTCTACAGAGATGAACAATAATCTCAGACATTGTTGACCTCAGTGTCAGAATCCTGAAGAACTGGTCCTGGTTCCCCCAGAGCCATGTGCTCTGTCAGCAATTTTCACGGGAGATTGAAAACTGTGAGTGGGCCCAACCATCAAACAGTTAACCAGAAACTGGGTGGGACCTGACCTCGAATAGCACCCCAGAGAAGCTGCTATGTGTCTGAACCATGAATAAGCCTCTCAGAAACACAACTTTCAGGGATGTCAAACTCAGGCAGGCTGGGCACCATCTTCCCCTGACCTGACCTCAGAGGGGACAAAAGGAGAAAGTTCCAGAGTTGGGGAGGTCAGTTCTGCCCACTCCTTGCAGGGCAGCTGATCACAGATGGTGTGGGGGTGGGAAGGGAGAAAGGGAACGAGGAACAGCCTAGGGCCGGGCCCTAAGAATAGGTACTCCTTCACCCCGGTACTCAGCAGCAGTAGTTCTCAGGTGGGTTCAGAAGCAGGCAGCTGCAGGTGGGACCTGGCTGGGCCTGAGTGGTGTGTGGGTGCCTGGGGCTGTCCAAGAGTCAGCCACCAGATCCTCTCCTTGAGGAGCCTCCTAGGATTCTTCCTGACTCCTGTTCAGGGCTGGGCTTCTCAGACACAAGCAAGCACCAGTCCGTCTTAAATATACACTTAAATCTACTATACTGGTAGCTTCAGGTGAAGCACTGGCTTCTAAATTTAAACTAGTGTCTCATTTCCAGACTCCAGTGGGGGTATTTAAGGCCTATATAGGCTTTGGCTGATGTTAAAGTGAAAAGATGGTATATAAGTACCCTTTGCCAAGGGGCTCTCAGGTGTAAAAATGGGGCTTCCTAACAAAACTTCCCTGAAGAAACTCACATATTTCCCAGAGAAAAGGAAGTGCATGGGATATTCTGGCTGACTTTGAGCACACCACCACCTTTCTGCAACCCAAAAGTCAGAGCCCCGCCCCACAGATCAGTGCCCCTGGAGCCTATGCTAAGAGCTGCATTTTAGATGGAAAGGCAAGTACATAATAATAATCATCCTATATAATAAAGAGCGAATATGCTAATTAGATCAAACAGCTGAATGACCTTTCAGACGTCCTTCTGGATGACCTTCTAGACGAAGCCGGGCTGTGAAGGCTGAGCCCCTTGCATGATTTTCGTGCATCAGGCCTCTAGTAATAAAATAATAGTAGGTTCAGACAATAATCACCAATAGATTCTAAATCACTGGTGAAAGTGATTGGAGAACAGTATATTTACAGTTTCAAAGTATCTCCCCACAGATAACTAATTTATTACAAAGCGAGGAAGATACATGGAGAGACTTAGAGGCACTGCCTTAAATGATCAAGATGATATCAGCAGGGATGGGACAAATATGGCACTGTTCTGATAAGATGCCCTGAAGGGGCATAGCATCTTTATGTGGTGCTTCTGTTAAATATATTTACCTTAAATCTAATAATTAGGAAAGCATTGAACATTTCCAAATAATTATAAAATATTATAAAAAACTGTTCTGTGCTCTTTTAAAAATATAAATGACATGGAAGACAAATAAAGGCACATCAGTTGTTCCAGATTAAAGGAAATTAAAGAGACATGATAGCTAAATACAAATGTAATCCTGTATTAAATGCACAACCACATGGGGAAAAAAATGTGTAATGGACATTTTGAGGACAATTTAAAGAATATTTAAAAAGGACTATTAGATAGTAATAGTGTATCAGTATTAAATTCCTGAATTTGATCATTATGTGTAATTCTAAAAGTAAATACATAAATAATCCAAAGGATCATAACACCTACAACTTACTTTCAAAAAGGTCAGTAAATAATTATAATATATATGTGTATGTATAACTTTATATTTCAGGTAGCATTCTAATGAGCCCATCTTTCAAAGTACATGTTTTCTTTTAAATTATTGCTTTGAGGGTTTATGAGCTACAAAACGAGAGAATGAGGTTTCTTTGATTTGTGTATAAAATAAAAGCTAATCAACTCTGAATGAGGCCTTAAGGACTTTCCAATGAATAAATTACATTAAATAAGGTGATGAATTTTTGGCCATCTAATTAGACTACATAGGACTATTTTATACTCTTGGATTCTTGGTTGGTTGAGTTCACTGGGAAAGTAATTTCTGAATAAAGTCTTGTATTTTATAATTTTAAAAGTCCAATAAAAAAGTTTTAAAAATTTTGACACATTCCTGAAAAGTTCTATGCAATTAAATTTTGTAGTCTATGTAAGGGAACGTTGCAATGATTCTTTTTCTGAAATATGGAAGACTTAAAAAACCACATGCTTGTTTTTCCATATGCTAACTTACTTAAAGCATGTCATGTCATTTTTTGTTTGTTTGTAAGTGTGCAGTTCAGGCAAGCCTAAGAAGGACTTTCATTTTCAGAAATAAGCCAACTAGGGATCAGACTAACTTTCCACTATAAATAACTAAATATGCTGACAAAAACTATTATCTTCTTAAAAACATTGAAGATACTAAGAAACTAGAGTCCAAAATCAAAGGGAACACAAGATCTATTTAAGTTATGGCATCTAAAGCTGTTTTTGAATTATGCATTTACCAACTTGGACAAACTTGAACTTTTAATTTCATGTGTTTTAGTAATATGTATATAGGCATACATATATATTTAAAAAGTTAAAGCCAATACTGACCATTGCTACATGGGTGTGTGTTAGTCAGGGTTCAACTGAAGAAATAGAATCAGAATGTATTTATGGCAAGGCATCAGCTTGTATAATTTTTGGGGATGGCAACACACACACACACACACACACACACACACACACACACACACAGCATGTCCCCAGGAAGAGCAGGCTGGAGCTCTAGGGCACATGCTGGAGCTGCTGTCCTTGGGCCTAATATTTCTTCCTCAGGGAAACTCAATTCTGCTCTGATGGACTTTGAACCAATTTAATCAGGCCACCCAGGTTATCTAGAATAATCTCCCTTCTTACAATGAACTGGTTATGAACTTTAGTATGCTAGGGAAGGAAAGGTCACCCTGGGGGTGAGGTCCCACCCTACAATTGTCCTTTGCTATGCACCTGGGGCTTTTCACCCCGTGACCTTCTGTATATGGGCCATGGTCCTTGCTCTGCTCGTGTCTGTCTAACTGCCTACCACAGGTGTCTGTTTGTGTCTGTCTGCATGTGTATATGTATTGTGTGGTAATTTCTATCTTTGAACAACCATGTACCTTTGTAAAAAGCTCTATTAAGTTGGCTTTAACAAATGCATATACGAGAATTTTTAAAAATATAACAGAGCCCTGGCCCGTCAGTCCAGTTGGCTAGAGCATTGTTTCAATGTGCCAAGGTTGTGGGTTTGATCCCCAGTCAGGGCACATACAAGAATCAGCCAATGAATGCACAAATAAGGGGAATAACAAATCAATGTTTTCCTTTCTCTCTCTTTCTCTTCCTTCCTCTCTCTCAAAAACAAATCAATAAATAATGCTTTCAGAGTTGTGTAACCTGGGGAAATGATATTAAAGCTAGCTTGAGTTTGGTTTGGTTAAAGAGGCATTTCTTTAGAATCATCAGCATTAAATAATACTTTTATCTTGGTTTAAAATAAGTTCATGCTATCTCTGTTGCAAACTTTGTCAGAAAGAAAAATAATTTGGTATAATAAAATTTTTATAAGTAATCTAAACATAATTTTTAAGAGCAAGTAAATTAAGTATATGTAAGTAGGATAAAAAGTTTCTTTGTAGGTGAACTCTTTAGCAATAGTTGTATTTAATTTAAAATATTTTTTAAATCTCTTTAGTAACTTAAAACTTTGAAATTTTGCTAGCCAAATTAAATGATGGATAATCATTAGATATCAAAATCATTTCCAAATAAGATAAAATAATGAAACATTAATACCTGAACATAATTTTATCTACTTCTTTGGTAACATAAATATCTTTGGTTCTTTTATAATAATAAGCAAGTCTATTAGTAAATATGTTTTGTGCCACATTATAAAAAATGTGCTATGAAGAAGTTTCTATTTCTAGAAATTATGAAATGTGTTCATAAACTTGTCAATATAAAGAATATGGGTATAACAGACATTTCACAATTGCTTACTTCTTAATCTTTATTATAAATGAAGGTTTTTGAAGGTAAAGAATTCTAATACATACAACTAAAGCTATAAAATTAATAATAAAATAGGAAAAACAATTGTCCAACTTAAAATATGATATGTTTGGCTTTTTTGAATGTGTAAGATAATATGATCACATATATTGACCAACTAGAGGTCTGGTGCACAAATTTGTGCACAGGTGGGGTCCCTTGGCCTGGCCGGTGATTGAGGCATATTGGGGGGCTGGCTGGCCAGGGGGAGAGGCAGTGGGAGGTTGGCTGTGGGAGCACACTGATCACCAGGGGACAGCTCCTGCATTGAGCGTCTGCTCCCTGGTGATCTGTGCATGTCATAGCAACTGGTTGACTGGTTATTCTGGTTATTCGGTTGTAAGGGTCGCTTAGGCTTTTATTATATAGCTGTCACCCCAATAAAAACAAATGTGTAAGATATAAAGATGTGTTTTCATTAATTAAAATGAAATAATAATATTGTCCAGATTATTTCTGAGTAGGTAAGAGAACAAGAGACAAACTTTAAAAAACTCTGAAGTTCATATAAATGCTATGAAAAAGGAATCCTGAGAAATAAAATTTATTTGTGGTCAAGTTAAATAAGATTGAAATTGATTGAACTTAATGTAAAAAGTAAGCTGATGCAAATTTAGAGTTCTGTTCTTTCTCTCTGATAAAAGGACAGTTTTCATGGACTACTAGTCTGCTACTGATAAGTATTGTGAAAAAGTTTTCTAAATAAAAAGCCAAGTTCTGTGTTTTATCAAAATAATTTTCTGTTATTTCATGTTGTCTTAATCAGGTTCTTGATTATTTAAGAAAACTCAATCTCCTCATTAGGAAGAACTAAGTTTTGCTGACAATTATGTAAACTTCTGTATCTGTCTTTGAAATCTATTATTGTCACTTTTGTTAAGTGGGTTTCATAATGATTTATGATCCAATTTAGTCAAATGTCCAAACCTCTGATATATTTTGACAAACTTCCCAAAATTCAAATGATTAATAAAGTCTTGACCTGAGAAAAACTTTGAAGTATTCCAGAAGGCCCCTGGAACACCACAAAAGATGTGTTTTCACTCCTTGCAAAAGAGAAATTTTAAATTAAATAGTCATTTGTGATATGTTAAATTACATGGAAAGCATTGCAAAATAAGTGATGAAAAACTTCTAGGGGACACTGTATGGGTAAACAATGGTGGTAAATTTAAATAAATAGTTTTGGCTACTGGTATAGAAAACCCAAGACAGCTGCTTGATTTTTCCAGATTTTGTGGTAAAAACCCCTCTTCCCCCAGTTTTTGCATTCCTTCATCTGCCATTGCAGATTTAAGCTAGATTTCATTTAATTGCCACTAAGTATGGGTTATCAGTATGTTTTTGTTGTCAGATGTATCTTTTTCTGAATGGGTTAAAGCACTCCCCTTCCACAGGGTTGGAAGGCTAAGGAACTACCTGAAAATGTGTTTCCTGCTTAGAGTATACCTTCCACAATCTCTAGTAACCAGGGTACACACTTTACTGAGCAAATTATGCACACCTTGACAGACAACCTTATAAATTTCTTAGAATTATAATTGACCCTATCACCTGCAATTATCAGGCTAATTTGAGAGAACTAATGAAAAAATGAATATAAGAACAAGTTCTAACTGCATTCAGGACTGAATGAACTGATAAGAATATTACAATTTTTATGACTTTTTGTTTTAAATATTGATGGTCCTTTAATTTTATAATTTTCCCAATACTATAAGAAAAAGTTTTTCTTAAGCTAGCCACAACCTAGAGGAATTTGGTAAATTATACTTGTGTAAGAATAATTGAAACAGTTTAAGTATAAAGTGAGATTGTTTGAGATTTTTCTTATTTCTTGAGGTAGGCCTGTAATGCTATGAATTTTCCTCTCAGGACTGCTTTTGTTATATCCCATAGATTTTGAGTTGTGTTCTCATTTTCATTTGTCCAATATATCTTTTGATTTTTTTACTTGGTCTCATTGTTAACCCGTTCTTTGTTTACTAATATGTTATTTAGCCTCTATGTCTTTGTGCGATTTTTAATTTTGTTCTTATGATTGATTGCTATTTTCATACTGTTATGGTCAGAGAAGATGCTTTATATGAGCTTACTCTTTTTTTAATATATTGAAACTTGTTTTGTATCCTATAAATTTTATGTGCACTTGAAGAGAATGTAAATTCTGCTGCTTCTGGGTGAAATGCTCAGAACATACATCTGATCTAGTATGTCATTTGGGGTCACTGTTTCCTTATTGACTTTCTGACTGAAAGATCTATCCATCAATGTCAATGGGGTGCTAAAATATCCTACTCTCACTGTATTACTGTCAATCTATCCCTTTATATCCATTAAGATTTTCTTTACATGCTTAGGCAAGTTTGGAAAATTTGTGCTTTGTCTTTTAAAATTGGGTTTTCCTCTATTGATGATAGGTCTTTTCATAAAAACTAGCTTTGTGGTATGGAGGTAGGAAAGGAAGGAAGTAGGGACAGGGAGGGAAGGAAGTGCAGAGAGAAGGAAAGGGGGGTGGGAAGTTGTTCCAAATTAATACAGAAAAAAAAAAAAAGAAAGAAAAACAGCAGCAAAAATTCTGAGCCCAGCTGGCGTGGCTCAGAGGTTGAGCATTAGCTTATGAACCAGGAGGTCATGGTTTGATTCCCGGTCAGAGCACACGCCCAGGTTGCAGGCTCAATCCCCAGTAGGGGGCATGCAGGAGGCAGCCGATCAATGATTCTCTCTCATCACTGATGGTTTTATCTCTCTCTCTCTCCCTTCCTCTCTGAAATCAATAAAAATATTTTTAAAAATATTTTTAGTAAATAAGAGTTGCCCTCCTCATTGTAGCAGGTCCTGCCCGTGATCCAGGGCCTGAGACCCTCCAGAGACTTCTGGAATAGGCGCCATGTGCAACCAAAGGCTGACTTATAAGCATACAATTTAAACAACAGGGATGAATCTCAACAACTTTAAGCTGAGAAAAGGCACACAGAGGTCTACATATGAACTTCTGAAATACTAAAAACTAATCTGTAGCAGAAAAAAATCAGCACAGTGGTTGTCTCTGGAGGTGAGAGCCTAAATTGACTGGGAAAGGGAATAGGGAACTTTCTGGGGTGATGGGCATGTTGTTTCTGATAAGGGTTTGGATTGCACAGAGGTATGCATTTGTCATAATTAAGTAAATGAACACCTTCACTGTATGTAAGTTTACAACAAATGAAAAAGCTCTAAGTAATTTTTAAACTCTAGCTAATGCTACTCATGCTTAAGTGTATAGGGGTGAAGTATACTAATGTCTTTACCTTGCTTTGAAATGCATTTTAAAAAAGAAGGTAGACAGAAGGATTTATGTGATGAAGTCAGTAAAGTAGAATATTAATGGTAGAATCCAGGTAGGGGGCGTATATAGATGTTTGCTATAAAATTGTTCTAACTTCACACATTTGAAGATTTTTATAATAAAGTGTCAGGGGAAGTGCATCCCACTTCCCCACTCTCCAGCTCCCCTGTGCTCTTCCTCCCTGTCTGCTTCTCTCTTTGCCATTTCCCTTTTCTGTTTTCCTCCATCTCACCAGGCCTATGCTGCTACTTGGCAGCAGCATTCTGACCACGTTCCAGGAAGAGCAAAGAGCACTGGCCTGACTGTTAAAGAAATGTTATCCTGATGCTTGTTCAAATGGGAAGGGAAACTTCATTCAAAACCAGTGCAGTAGGAATCAAAACTATGGAAATAGGAGAGCGAAGGAGCTCAACTGTAAACACAACATGACAAATGAGAATGGATAGCCAAAGAGGTGGGTCAGAAGATGAAAAATTACTGGGAGAAGACGCTGGGAATATTCTGACTAAACTGACCTAACAGGACTTTTAGAAAGACTTAAACATCAAATATGGGGGATAAAGAACTTGATCAGATATCAGGGTGGAGGATTCTCTCTGAGACCGGGTTAGCAGGCCTGGCAAGGACAGGACAGAGCCGAGGCCTAGGCCTTGTGATAAAGCAGGCGTGGAGGGGCTAAAGCTTCACCAAGCCTATGTGACTAGACCCAGCTCCTCTGCAAGTGGCAGAAAGGGGTGAGTAGAGGGCACCATAGAGAGGGCAGGCTTCCCTGAGTGGCCTCTGATTTGCTGCTCAAAAATCTGGTGTGTCACTTTTAATTGAACCCTGGGCAGGCACAAGCTTCCCTCTGCTGCTCCATTGCAGATTGCTTAAAAAAAAAAAAAAAAAGAAAGAAAAAAATAGCATTCATGGTTGCACAAACACTGAGAGGGAAATAGTCACAGTAGGAAAGAAAACTCTTGACCACCCAGAGATGCCAAGGGGATTGCTCAATCTGACTCAGAGCTGTCTTGTTTTCCTTGTGGCCAGAGCTGAGGCCCAGAGAGAAGGCAGAACACCTAGCTGCACAAAACATCCGCTGAGTCTCCAGATACCCTGCCCCTCTCTGCCCCCTGCCATTGGCTGTGCTGCGTCATACACTGGAGCTGCTCTAGTAATTATGAGCTTGTAAAAACAAATTGTAACTTACAATATAAAGCAGTAAGAGCTTGGTGGATACTGGAAAAAAAAAAAAACTTCCAAAAAAATTCTTTTTGCAAAACAGATCACTTAATAGGCTACAGTACACAGACTTTCCATTGAGTATCACTGTTTTATAATAATCTAACATCCATCTTGACCAGAGCCCTGTTTTACAAATGTTAGCACATGGCGTAGAAGCATGCCCATGTCTCCTTGAGTTGGACAGTGGGAAGTGGGAGAAGGAAGAAAGATGTGTGCAAGGGACTTCAGAGCCTATGTCATAACCATGTCCTAGCCATTTCTGGAGAGAAAAAGAAGCAACAATTAGGTAACACAATGTCACCAGTAAAGAAGGTCTTGCCACCCCAACCTCCATTTGGGGACGTACAGGTGTTTTCTCTCATCATTGATGTTTCTATCTTTCTCTCCCTCTCCCTTTCTCTCTGAAATCAATAAAAAATATATGTTTTTAAAGAAAAAATTAAGAGAGGCAAAACATTCAAAAGAAGAGGTTTCCTGAAAACAAGGTGGAGGGAGAGGTAAAAGGGAGGGAGCTTGACACATCAAGGGAGTGCCCACTAATGAAGAAGGCGGCTCCCTGAACAGCTGCCAGGTCTGACTTACAGAGGGCTGGGTTCCTCACAGCAGGTGCCAAGCAGAGCTCTTTGCTTTTCCAGTTCTCTCCATGGGCTGTTATCCACTGGCACAGGCACGGAGCTGCGCTCTTTGGGAGTGCCTGAAGAGAAACTTTCAACTTATCCAAGAGAGGCTTAAAAACAACCAAAGAGCATTCCATCCACCTGAGACAGGCTCAGCCTGTCTCAACAACAACATGGGACAGCTCAAATCTGCTGCTGAGTGAAAGAAGCTGGACGGACACATGTGCACTAACACCCCATGATTCCCTTTATGGGAAGTGCAAGAAGAGGCACAAGCTCAAGTCTACAAGGACAGGTGTGTGCATTGCCAGGAGCCAGGGGTGGGCATGGGACTGACTGCAGAGGCACTAGGCAACTTTCTGGGGTAGTGGGAATGTTCCAGACCTTGATGGAGTTGGGATACTGTTGCATGCTAAAATTTCTCATCTGGACACAAAATGTGAGGTGTTTTAGTATATGTAATAGATACCTCATTCAACGTGATCTTAAACATCAAGTCTTCCAAGCCATGGACAAAAAAACAACAACAGAGTCAGTAACGTGGCTCCCCTGGGGAAGAAGCAAGAGCAGCAGCTGTGCTTCGACACACGTTCTCCCAGTTGCCTGCTCTCTTCAGTGTCTCCTTCCCACCTGCCCCTGCATCATCCTGGAAGGGGTCTCCCTGCATCTTCTTCCCGTGACTCCCACCACAGTTTATTGTCCACACACCTGCTGAGCTGAGATTCTGGATCATATCCTTGCCCTGCTTAAACAGCCTCCAATTCCTTCTCATTACCTCACCTCAGGACCTTTGCACTGGTTGGTCTCAGTGCCTGGAGATCTCTTTCTCTGGTCTCAGCAGGATTTTTTTGTCCTTTAGGTTTCAGCTTAAATGTCTGTCATCTCAAAGAGGTCTCCCTGAACTGTGTCCAGCATCAATCATCTCTCTCCTTCACCATTTACATTTTACTTCCAACAAAACACCTATCACACCCTGATCTTAATTATTGATCACTGCCCCCCTCCACACACACATACACCCTAAAGTTGGGCTGTGCAATACCACAGCCACCAGTCATGTTTGGCCATGGGGAGCTAAGAATAAGAACAGTCTGAATTGACACCGGCTCTAAGTGTAAAATATACACACAGGATTCCATAGACTTAGCACAGAGAGAAGAATGTAAAACATCTCACTAACAATTGTTTACAAACCCTGGCTGGGTAGCTCAGTTGGTTAGAACATCATCCCAATATGCCAAGGTTGTGGGTTCATCCCTGGTTGGGCATATACAAGAGAAAAACCAGTGAATGCATGGATGAGTGGGGTAGCAGATAGATTTCTCTTTCTCAAATCAATAAATACACTAATATATATATATATTATATATATATAGTTTGAAGAAAACAATTGCTTGCATGTTTTTGAAATAACATTATAGATTTGTAAAAACTTACATAAACTGAGTCACTTCAAAATGGTGTCAAAGCTGCCATCCCCCCAAAAAAGTGCCTTGAAGATCTTACTCCTCAAACCTTTGAATATTAAAACTGGGCAAAATAACCCTTGAACTAACCCTACAGCACTATTGTATTCCAAACAACTGTTTGCAAAACTAACAGTGTCAACCAAAGGTCATGGATGCCAATTCAAAGCCAAAAGGACTCCTCAATTTGGGGTGCAGTAATGGGAGAGAGATGCCATTCAGTTAAAAGAGCTAAATTGTGAAGCACACAGCTGAGAAACAGCAGAATTTTTTTCCATCATCATTTATCCCCCCTTTCTCTCTGGTAATCATCATACTGCTGTCTGTGTCTGAGTTGCTGGTTTTTGTTTGGTTTAGTTTAGGATTTTTTTTTCTTAATCCGTTCACCTTTTTCACCCAGCAACCCAGCCCCTCATCCCCTCTGACAGCTGTCAGTCTGTTTCCTGTTTCTATTTCGTTTGTTAGTTTATTTTGTTCATTAGATTCCACAAATAAGTGATATCATATGGTACTCGTCTTTCTCTGACTGGCTTATTTCATTTAGCATAATACTACTCTCCAGGTTCATCCAAGCTTCTGTTTTATGGCTGAGTAGCATGCCATTGTATAAATGTACCACAAGTTCTTTACTCACTCACCTACTGGTGGGTACTTGGGCTGTTTCCAAAGATTGGCTCTTGTAAATAACTATGCAATGAACACAGGGGTGCAGATATTCTTTTGAATTAATGGTTTGGGTTTCTTCGGATAAATTCTCAGAAGCTGAATTGCTGGGTCATAAGGCAGTTCCACTTTTTATGTTGTGAGGTAACTCCACACTCCTTTCCATGTGGCTGCACCAGTCTGCATTCCCACCAATGGTTCCCCAAGTTTTCCTTTTCTCAACATTCTCGCTAACATTTATTGTTTGTTGATTTATTGGTGATAACCATTCTGACAGGTGTGAGGTGATATCTCATCGTGGTTTGAATTTGCATTTCACTGATATTTAGAGACCTTAACCATCTTTTCATTTGTCTATTGGCCATCTGTATGTCCTCTTTGGAAAAATGTCTATTCAGGCCCTTTGCCCATTTTTTAATTGGATTGTATTTTTGGTGTTGAGTTTTATAAGTCCTTTATACATTTTGGATATTTACCCCTTATCAAATGTATTAGTGAATATGTTCTCCCATTCAATGGGTTGTTTTTTCATTTTGTTGATGGTTTTCTTTGCTGTGGAAAAATTTGATGTGGTCCCATTTGTTTATTTTTTCTTTTGTTTCCATCGACCAAGGAGATATATCAGAAAAAATATTGCTATGAGAAATGTTCGAGATTTTACCGACTATGTTTTCTGCTGGAAGTTTTATGATTTCCAATCTAACATTTAAGCTTTTAATTCATTATGTTTATTCTTTTTCTAATATTTTATTGATTTTTTAGAAAGAGAAAAAGAGAGGGAGAGAGAAACTGAAGTGAAAGGGAAACATCAATGAGCTGCTTCCTGCATGCCCCTACCAGGGATTGATCCCACAACCCAGGCATGTGCCCTGACTGGGATTGAACCAATAACCTTTAGGTGCACAGGACAACACCCTACCAGCTAAGCCACACTGGCCAGGGCGAGTTCATTCTTGTGTATGGTATAAAGGTGGTCTAGTTTCATTTGTTGGCACATATCTGTCCAATTTGCCCAACACCACTTATTGAATAGATTATTTTTACCCCAGTGCATGTTCTTACCTTTTTCAAATATTAATTGACCATAAAAGTGTGGGTATATTTTGGGGTCTCTATTCTGTTCCATTTAACTGTCTTTTTTATACCAGTACCATGTTGTTTTGATTGCTATGGCTTTGTGGTATACTTTGACATTAAGAAGCATGATTCCTCCAATTTTGTTCTTTATTCTCAAGATTGCTGTGATGACTTGGGATTTAAAAAAAATACATATTTTTTCATTTATTTCAGAGAGGAAGGGAGAGGGAGATAGAAACATCAATGATGAGAGAGAACCACTGATCAGTTGCCGCCTGCATAATGCCCTCTACTAGGGATTGAGCCTGCAACCCGGGCATATGCCCAGACCAGAAATCAAACTGTGACCTCCTACTTCAGTGGCCGGCAAACTGCAGCTCATGAGCCACATGTGGCTCTTTGCCCCTTGAGTGTGGCTCTTCCACAAAATACCACGGCCTGGGCGAGTCTATTTTGAATAAGTGGCGTTAGAAGAAGTTTAAGTTTAAAAAATTTGGCTCTCAAAAGAAATTTCAATCGTTGTACTGTTGATATTTGGCTCTGTTGACTAATTAGTTTGCTGACCACTGCCCTAGTTCATAGGTCAACACTCAACCATTGAGCCATGCCTGCCAGGCAACTTGGAATTTTTTGTGGTTCCATGTAAATTTTTGCAATATTTGTTCTAATTCTGTGAAATATGCTATTGGTATTGTGATAGGAATTGCGTTGAATCTATAGATCACTTCGGGTAGTATGGACATTTAGTGATGTTAATTTTTCCTATCCATAAGCACAGTATTTGCTACTACTTATTTGTATCTTCCTCAATGTCTTTCTTCAGTGTCTTTCTGAGTAGAGGTCTTTTACATCCTTGGTTAAATTACTTCTAGGTCAGCTTTGTGCAGTTTTGTAACCAATGAGGTTTATCTGAAGCACCATTATTGCTAATTGAAAAAAAATTATTCTAGGTTATATTTTTAAGCAATTGTGAAAGAAGCTGTTTTCTTCGTTTCCCTTTCTGATAGTTCATTATTGGTACATAAAAATGCAACTGACTTCTGGATATTAATTTTGTATCCTGCTACTTCACTGAATTCATTTATCACTTCTAGCAGTTTTAGGTAGAATTTTTATGGTTCGCTGTATACAGTATCATGTTATCTGCAAATAATGACAGTTTACTTCTTCCTTTTCTATTTGAATATCTTCTTCTCATCTGAATGCTGGGGCTAGGACTTCCAGTTATATGTTGAATAAGAGTTGTGAAAGTGGATATCCCTGCCTTGTTCCTGATTAAGGGGAATGGCTTGTAGTTTTTGCCCATTGAGTATGATGTCGGCTGTGGGATTGTCATATAAGGCCTTTATTATGTTGAGATGGTTCCTCTATTCCCACTTTGCTGAATGTTTTTTATGATAAATGGGTGCTAGATTTTATCAAATGCTTTTTCTGCATCTATTGATATAGTCATGTGGTTTTTATCCTTCATTTCATTTATGTGGAGTATCAAGTTTATTGACTTTCGGATATTGTGCCAACCTTGCAAGTCTCTGGAGTAACTTGCATTTGATCATGGGGTATGATCTCTTTAATGTATTGGTAGACCCACTTTGCTAATATTTTGTTGAGAATTTTAGTATCTCTGCTCATCAGGGATATTGGCTTATAATTTTCTTTGTAGTGTCTTCATCTGGTTTTAGAATTAGGATAATGCTGGCCTCATAAAAAGAGCTTGGAAGTCATCCCTCCTTTTGGAAATTTTTGGAATGATTTGAGGCCAGGGGTTAGTTCTTCTTTGAGTGCTTGTTAACATTCACCTGTGAAGCTATTGGGCCCAGGACTTGTGTTATTCAGGAGGGTTTTTGTTTGTTGTTTTGATTACTCCTTACATTTCATTAGTTTTAATCTATCTATTCAGATTTTCTGATTCTCCCTGAATCAGTTTTGCAAGATTGTATGTTTCTAGAAATTAATCAATTTCATCCAGATTCTCTAACTTGTTGGCATATAGTTGTTCATAATATTTCTTCACAATCTTCTTTATCTCTCTGGCGTCAGTTGTTACCTTTCCTCTTTCATTTCTGATTTTATTTGGGTCCTTTCTGTCCCCCCCCCCACCACCCCCGCCACCTCCCTCCTGATAAGAATAGTTTGGAAAGCAGGATTTTGAAACAACTTTGGAGAGGTGCCCCAGGTGAGGTGCCCTCAGTGTTAAGGTTCTGGTTTTAGAGCTCAGCTGGGGAGAGTCTTGAAAGGAAACTGAAAGTGTGCTCTACCAGCACAAAGGCTCATATAATGATGCTCATCCCCTGTCCCTGATTGGCCCCTTGCTATGCAACTGATTTGCATATCACAATTTGATTGGCCCAAATAGCACTCCCTAGTCTCAAATTGGACAGGAAAGTCTCAGTTCTATTGGTTGAATTTCAATCCTATGAACTCTCTTACCAGGGTTGCCTCATGATGCAGGAGCAGAGTGCACAGGCTGACAGCTCAGCCTGTGGCTTTTCACTGGTAGGCAGTGTGCATTTAGAGGCCTCTGCCACAATAGCTGCTAGACTCCAGTTTTATATTTGGGCCCAGTCAGCCACAAGAAGTCGTCCTTGGCAGATATTTTCTTTCTCGGAGTCAAAACAGGGAAGCAGAGGTCATAACTATAAAACTAAAAATCAGTTACATTATTAGGACAAATATTACTATGTTAGCTTATCTGCATCTATAGAAATCCATTCCTTAGTTTATTAACACCCACAGAAATTTCTTCCTTCTTTTCAAGTAATTATCCCCTTCCCTTTATCATAAATACCCCTTGCCATCACCTCCTAATGGAAACCCTATGAGTTTCTGCCTAAAACAGTGCTTCTGGAATAGCTGCTCTTTTAAATCGCACTTGTCACTTCTCACCTTTTTTCCCCCAGTTAACATATCAAATATACATATTCTTAAACTTACTGCCAGCTGTATCTTTTTACATTCTTTAACGTGTCTACTAGAAAATAGAAAGCTACACATGGACTCGGTTACATCTCTATAGGGCAGCCCCTCTGCAAAGTCAAGTCCAAGGCTCACTCGCCCACTCGCCACCTGTTACATACAAACCCTAGACCTCCTGGCCTGGGAGCAGCCCAAGAAAGGTTTGTTGAATAAATGCATGAGTTGCGCAAAGGAGAACCCGAACTTTTTACCAATTAGAGGTTAAGTACTTCACTTATGTTTGGCAAAGATACTCCCCAGTACCAGGCGCAGACGGCATCTTACCCAGCCTTTGAAATCGTACCCTTGCTCTGGCATCCCTAGAATTCGACCCCTTGCTCAGAGACCAAGAAACCTATTTTTCCCTTTAAAAGAATAAATTAGAATTCAGAGATTACCAGGTGTTCAGGCCCAGAGAAGGGTGGCCAGAATGAGCTGAGCTTCAGAGCACTCAAGAGGAGGCCTGGGAGGGTAGGGAGGGGCTGAAATGGGTGGGGGAGGGACCCAGACAGACTTCGGTGTCTAAGCCGGGACTGGACAGAGGGGCAGGGCTCAAGGGCGCGGAGGATCCGGGAGGAGGGGAAGGATTATTAAGGCTGGAGATGATGACAAAAAGGCAGCGAAGGGGGCCGGTTGGAGATACAGGACCCGAGGACTGAAAGGGAGCAGGGCCCAGGAAGGGGCTGGCCTGCGGAAAGGGGGTGGGGATGTGACCGGGCGGAAAAGGAGGAGCCGAGGGAGGGGAGGGGACGGGCGGGGCGGGCGGCGATAGGGCAGGCGGAGGCATAAAAGCCTCTGCGGGCGGGTGGAGCTCGCGCCATCTAGATCGCATCCCTCCACAGTCGTCTCCCAGCTCTAGAGTTCTGTTCCCTGGAGGCGACCATGGCCGGGCTCTCGCGCGCCCCGCTGTTCCTGCTCGCCCTGGCCCTGGCCCTGGCCCTGACCGCGAGCCCTGCGGCCGGCGCCAACGCCGGCAGGCCTCGCCTAGTGGGCGGCCTGGCGGAGGCGGACGTGAACGAGGAGGGCGTGCAGCAAGCGCTCAACTTCGCCCTGAGCGAGTACAACAAGGCGAGCAACGACGCCTACCACAGCCGCGCCATGCGGGTGGTGCGCGCCCGCAAGCAGGTGCGTCCAGGGGCCGGGGGCTGGGGGTCGGGGTCGGGGGCCGGGGGTCAGGGCGAGAGGATGGGGAGGAGGAGCCTGCGCCCCAGGAGGGCGTGGCCCTTGTGACGCGATGAGCCCCGCCCCAAGCGCCCAACTCGCGGGATGGTCGTCCCCCAGTGCTTCTCAGCTAGGTAGTTTCTCTGGTCTTTCATGTGACAGACCATCACGAGCTTATTCACCAGGACTGGTAGTAGGTCATAGACACTATCGGTCAGTGCCAGGCCTTGGCTTATGTTTTCAAGCACCCGCCCAGCAAGGACAGGGCTTGCGGTCCGGCCCACTTATCTCCCTACCAGGCCATGGGACTGGGGGGTCAGAGTGAGTTGGCAACTTAATGACCACAGGCGAAGGAAAAACAGGCCGCATACCGGCTGCCCTCCCGGCTCTGCCGCTGAATGATTTTTTAAAACACTTTATTCCTCTTAACTTTTCATGTTGACATAATTTCAGACTTACAGAGAACGTGCAAAAATAGGACATAGAATCCTGTAGATTCTTCCCCCAGATTAGTCAAAATGTTGCCCTGTTTGCTTTATCTACCTCCCTCCCTCCCCACATGTGTGTGGGGGTACATATATGCATTTATTTCTCTGAACCATTTGAGAGTATATGTTTCCTAAAAACAGGCATTTTTAAAAATAATCACAGTATGATTTTGAACATCAGGTATCAACACTGAAACAATGATCTAATGCATGGTCATCCGCCATGCATTAGATGTCTGTGATAGTTCCACCAGTGTTTATAGCCAAGGACACTCCCGGTTCATGCACTGCAGCCCCCTTTACCCTGGAGCATCCTGTCTATCTGCCTCATCACCTTGGCCTTTGCGAAGGGTCCAGCCTAAACGTGCGGACTGGCACTCAGTGCTGCCCTGAGGTTTCCTCAGGATAAGATTTCGGTCATGCAAAAGAGGAATGTTCTCTGAGTCTCCTCTCAACAGGTGCCACTAAACCAATCTCCCTGTCCCCTCTGTGCGATGGTATTTGGGGGTCAGGCACTGAGGAGGGGCCCTCATTGCTCCCCTGGTCACCTTGAGGGAACCAGCAAACACAGAGGAGTCCAGGATGAGCCTGTAGCATCCAGGCAGATGCTACGGCAGAAGTTCTTGCATAAGAATCCAGACCTGAGAGACCCTGAAGGAAAGGCCCCTAGAGTGTTCTTCCCTCCAGAGGTCAGAGCTCTGGAGGAGGCTCTGGGTTTTGAAGTTTCATTCCCCACCCTTAGATGGGTAACCCACCACCAGAAGCCGGAGGCGGTAAGTGTATGCTGGGGTAGAGAGGACCACCTGACCCTGCCTCTGCCAGTCCGCCCTGAGGTTCTGGCCAGATAGGGAGAGCAGTCGTCAGAGTTAGAAGGGGAATGGAGGGCACTTCCGGAGGGGCTGCTGGGCCTTGAGCTTGTCCTTGGAGGAAGGCTGGCATTTAGACCATGGAAGAGCAGGACATAGCCACACAACAGCAAAGTGCGGTGCCTGCTGCATGTCAGTGTTTAGAGCAGTGGTTCTCAACCTTCCTAATGCGGCGACCCTTTAATACAGTTCCTCATGTTGTGGTGACCCCCAACCATAAAATTATTTTCGTTGCTACTTCATAACTGTAATTTTGCTACTGTTATGAATTGTAATGTAAATATCTGTGTTTTCTGATGGTCTTAGGCGACCCTGCTAGCGGTTCTCAACCTGTGGGTCGTAACCCACAGGTTGAGAACCGCTGCTGTAGAGCCTAAGACCACTGAAAAGTCTGAAATTATGTCAACATGAAAAGTTAAGAGGAATAAAGTGTTTTAAAAAATCATTCAGTGGCAGAGCCGGGAGGGCAGCCGGTATGTGGCCTGTTTTTCCTTCACCTGTGGTCATTAAGTTCCCCTCACAAATAGCTTGAAAGGCAGGCATCCTAGGGGCATCTGTTATGGGCCTCAAGTGTGTGTGTGTGTGTGTGTGTAAAGCATCTGCTCAGTGGGGGCATGAGTAACCTGGTTACATGGAATGAGAGTCTTGATGGGCTATAACTTCAAGGCCATTACTATGTGAGTCTTCCTGAGGCAGAACCAGCCACGGCCCTGGCAGAGCTGTCATTTTGCTTTAGTCCCTGCCCTGGTTCCTGGCGCTGGCACAGTGGATTTGCTGATACCCTGGCTGGTTCCCCAGAGCTGCACCTCTAGCTTCTGGCAGAATTTTGATGTCTGGCTCCACCTTCTATTTTCCTGCCTCTCTTCTGCCAGGCTGTGTGACTCACCTTGTCAGAGCTGCTCCGTAAACAAGTTACAAGGAGGACTTGGGGCACACGATCTTGGGCAGCCATCAGAAGGTGGCTGGGTGCCTCCTGGGTGTTGGCTCTGGCAACCCCTGGATGCTGGCACAATGTGTGCTAATGGGAAGGTACCTGCCTGGGTGACATGGGCAGGTGATGAAAACCAAGCCTTCCCTTTATGTGCACAGGTCGTGGCTGGGCTGAACTACTTCTTGGATGTGGAAATTGGTCGAACCACATGTACCAAGTCCCAGCCCAACTTGGCCAACTGTCCCTTCCATGTGCAGCCGCACCTGAAGAAGGTATGTACTTGATGTGAGCCAGGGGCCAGGTACACAGGGCACAGGGTGCCCTGGGGATGTGTCATGGGTGAGTGCTGTGGCCTGGATGGGTGTGAAGGGGCTGGGGTGTGTGGGGGAAAAGATGTCAGTTTGTGTGTGCAGGTCCCTAATTTGAATTTATAAGGGCAATTGAGCTGGGACCTTTGCGCACCATATGCTTTGGGGGATTGTTGCCTGCTGACTGAAGGAAGCAGCAGGGTGGAGATAGGGCTCTTTAATCCCAGCCTCAGCCATTGGAACAGATTAGAGGGAATTGGAGGCCTGTCCAGAGAAGCTCATCCATGCTGCCCTGCTCACTGAACACCAGACTCGCCCCTGGGCTTGACTGGTTCTTGGGATGTCTCAGCTGCTAGGGAGACCTCCATCTGCTTGTCACCTCCCCAAACACTCTGACTCTTTCAGGGGAGTTTCTGGTCATAGTGCTAGCCCACTGGAGGTGGAGGGAACTTGGCTGATACCCTGCACCCTCTGGGGCTGCGTGGCTTTGCTGGGCTGCTCCTTAAAGGGCCATGCTGGGGGTATACCAGTGTGGATTCCTGCAGGGACAGGGGATTGAAGATCTCCTAGACTTGGAGTAATGGAAGGGGTCACCAAGAGGTCCCTGCTGAGCCCTGCATCGTTATCCAGGGCTCTGTGGGATAGGGGGCCGAGAGGTCCACTAAGCAACCACAGCTCCTCACCTGCACTTTGGAGACCTCATGCTGGGCCATTTCCTTTTTTACTGAAACCCTAAATAACCATCTCTCTTGTTTCCCTTTTGCAGGAAGCACTCTGCTCTTTCCAGATATACACTGTCCCCTGGTTGGGCAAGACCTCCTTGGTGAAGTCCAGCTGCCAGGATGCATAGAGGAGATGTGACAGGCCAGGCCATGCAGGCTGCCTCTCACTTGCACGCCCCCTCCCTGGTGGGGCCCCCTCAGTGTGCTGGCCTCAGGAGACAAACGGAGAAGCTTCCTGAGCCTTGTGTGACCAGCTAAGTGGCTCTCACTTTGCTTCTTTCTATAGAGTGCTTTCTAGATGCACCTGTGCCTGGTGCACGTTCTGCTTCCACTTTACTCAATAAAACATGAAATCAGCTACTCCTTGATTTGTTCACTGTCTCGGGGCTGGGCCTGAGGGTTTACAGTTACTTTACCAGGAGCTCCTGTCCTGCTGGCTCTGGAGGGCAGACAAGAGGAGAGAGCTGACATGGTCAGCCATAGTGGGCATGTTTGGGGAACATGCTGCCCCATTCGGATGACTGAGTCATGGAGGGGGACTGGGAATCAAGACTTTCAGCTGTGGTGGCTCCTGATCATCTAAAAAAGAGGAAGGGACCTAGGCTGCTGGTTCTGGAGACTTGGCTGCTGCGGTTGAAAAGAAGTCAGACTGTTAGCAGGGCTGGACAGTAGGGAGGAGTCAGACGGAGCCCATAGCCCAGGGCCTCCCTCAGCAAGGTGTTTTTTGTTTGTTTTTGGCAACCTCACGACCTTTTTTTGTGGTGCCTGTGCTATGTCTCGAAAATACCTTCTCCCCCTACCCCAGACAGCGCCGGGGAGGGGGTCAGCAAGGTTTTGCAGAGCCATAGGTTTTCCCCAGATGTGCTGAGCTGATCAGACCCCAGGGATTGATGTGATGGCTGAGGTTCCCTAGAGACTAAAGAAATAATTCACCTGCTTCTCTTCATTATACTCTGCTGTGTGGACAAACATAAAACAGAGAAGCAGTTCATGAAATGGTAGCCGAACAAGGAGCAGACTCTTCTAAGCAGTCCCTCTGCTCTCTCCCCCCTTGGCATTGGGTCTTTGGGGGCAGGGGGTGGGGAGGAGAGTGCCAGATGATACAGAGGTTTCTGTAGCCCAGGGTCAGACACACTCAGGGTCACTCAGATGTCAGAGCCCTGGCTGGTATGCTTAGTGGTTGGAGCATCACCCTGTGCACTGAAAAGTCGCAGGTTCTATTCCTGGTCAAGGGCATGTACCTAGGTTGCAGATTTGATTTCCGGCCCCAGTTGGGCGTTTGTGGGAGGCAATCATCAATGTGTCTCTCTTATATCAATGTCTCTTTTTCTCTCCCCCCCTTCCTTCTACCCTCTCTAAAAATCAGTAGAAAAAATATCCTCAGATACCCACCTGATATGGCTCAGCAGTTGAGCATTGACCCATGAACCCAAGAGATCGCAGGTTCATTTCCTGGTCAGGGCACGTGCCTCGGTTGCGGGCTCGATCCCCAGTAGGAGGCTTGCAGGAGGCAGCCGATCATTGTTTGTATCTTCTCTTCCCCTCTTTTTCTCTCTAAAAATCAATAAAAACATTTTTTAAAAATATCCTTAGGTGAGGAAAACAAAAAATGTCAGCTGGAGTCCCCTTAATCTCAGGCATGGCTGCCTATGCCATCACCGGAGGAGCTTTAAAAAGTACTGATGCCTGCTTTGCACTCTGAGAAATTCAGACTTAATTGGTCAGGGCTGGGACCTAGGCACTGGGATTTTGATATCCAACGGATTCCCAAAGGAACTGCAGAACTGTAACTCAATTAGATTTCCTCTAAAAGTCCTATTGCTCCTAAAACATCTGTAATTTGCAACCAGTGCAGGGTTCTCTCTCAAAGTCATGCCTGCATCTAGACGTGCTTTTGGTTCCAGGGATCTAGGCAGGTATATAACCCAGCCCCCTCCTGGATTCCCAGTAAATGAAAAGCAACCAAACAAAACCACATGAAAAACATCCTTCAACCAAAGCCTTCGTTAGGTCAGTGAACTTTTGTGGAGATTTCAGGCAGCCGAAGAGATTTCTGTGGAGCAATAACCTTGACATTTTCAACCCTTCCCTTGAAATGCTCTTGACCTCACTCCTAGAGGTAGTTGCCCTTTGACCTTCACCTCACGGAGTCACTGACCTTCTTTCTCTCACTGGTCCCTCTTGGCATTTCTCATTTGTCCATCCTATCCCTTTCCTGGAGATCCCTTCCCTAGGATCCCTCAGCTGGTCCAAACCCTCCCTCTGTGGGGCAGAGCAGCTCAGTTCTTTCAAGACTTAATCACACCCATCAAGGTGCTCAGAAAATAAAGGGTTCCCTAGTAAACTGGCTCTACCCTCTTAGTGAAGTCCTTTTACCCAAATGCCTGCCAAATCCAGGCCCTGAGGAACAGATTAAGGGAAATACCTGCCTGTCCCAAATGGCCACCAGCCCAGGAATGGTGCTGAGGAATGCTAGCTCCTTGGCCCTGTGTGTTTCTCACATCCCATTGTCCAGGGGGAGGTAACACCACGGGAAAATCCCCAAGGTTGGTGCTGACTCACAAATCAGAGAGTGCCCGCCTTCTTATGATAAAAATGAGATAATAATTCATGGGGCGATGCTCCCTCCTTTCCCCTCATTCCACCTGTTTTCAGGGAAGGTGACTTTACCTTTTGAACCATGGCTTGGAGAAGGCGACCTTAGCTAAGCCAGTCAGGACAGCCCATCACCCCAAGCCTTAGTGATTGGATTAAAGATGTCACATCACCCAAGGCTGGCCACAGGGGTGGAGCTCCTGGGGCTTAATGTGGGATTTTGTTTAAGCTACTTAAAAAGCAGGCTCTCTCTAGCTGGGTTTGAATAGAAGACAGGAAGTCTAAAGCAGTTGTTTGAGAATAAAGCCAGATTGCAGGGGGCACAATAACTGAGTCAAGAGACAAAAAAACAGCAGGTCATTGACATCACCTGAGTCCCGGCACTGAGCAGCGCCTGCCGTCTGGACCTCTTAGTTATGTCGTCCCCTCTCTTCAGGCCTGCTGGGTGGTTTTTCTGGTGCTTGTGCTCGTATGAGTCCTAACTGATAGAGAGGAGCAGAAACTGAATTCACCATTCATTTCTCAGAGCTGATTGCCCCACAACATTGCTTGACTGTTTCAGAGTAACCCTCCAAGGGGTCACCTTGCAGAAAGTGCAGGCCCTACCCTCTGGACCTTGGAGGCATTAGACCACTGGTAAAGTGCAGCATCACAGGCTGAACTGTGCCTCACAAACGGCAGGCATGGCTCGGACTATTAAGAGCCACTACTATAAATAATTTTTGAAAAATTTATTGATCTTACAGAGAGAGAAAGGAAGGTATTAAGTTTGATCAAATAATTGAATTGATACGCCTCCCCTGGGAACTGACCTTTAGGCCACTTCACAATGGACATTCTACTTGCTTAGACCACATTCCACTTGCTAAGACCATTATTTCTCCCCTCCAGAGTTTCCCAGAATCTGGACCTGCACAGAGAATTCTCCACCCAGAAAAAGCCCCCCTAGGGTCCTTTAAAAAGCTATGACTCTCCGTCTTTGGGGGCTGGCACCATTTTGGTATCCAGATGACCTAGTACATTTCATAATTCTTTACCCCTTTTGTCCTCAGGTGTTCTTCCTTCGGTGACCCTAACAGGAGGGAGGGAGAGAAGGAGGGAAGGAGAGGGAGAGAGAGATTTGTTGTTCCACTTATTTATGCAGGGTGGTTCTGGGTGGGTTTATTTGGAATTCTGCTGACTGCCCCAAGCAAATGTCAATGTGAAAAAGGTCTAAATCTGTAAATCATTTTTTTATGAAAATTCATTTGAGGCAAACAAAGGATAAACCTGGAAGCAAGATCTCCACAGACTTGGACAGATGCTTCCCAGAATGGCAGTTTAAAGTTTCTTTTATGAATTTGGAATTAAGGATGGGGTGTAAAGGAGTTTACATAAAGGTGGAAAAAAGCAAGGCATGGACTGAATTGCAAGGTAGTTAACAAGATTATGTGCTCTGTCCAGGGTGGTAACTCTTCAGAGTGGTCTAAAAGAGGCACCCTGGACAGAAATACTCAAATCAGTTGAACATATTAGAATGCTTACATTTTCTTTTCTCCGAGAGGAAGACTTGGGAAGCTTGAGAGGCATGCCCAGTGAATCAGCTCCCTAAGAGGAAGGTCTTAACCAAGGGGACAGTGGCTGAGTGGATCATATGAGCCAGTGTCATCTTACAGGACTGTGTGTGGGCTGGCCTCTTACCTTGCATGCTTGTTGCTGCCTGAAATTCCTTTAACACAAGATGAAACCTTTTGTTCCACAATCTATATACTAGAGGCCTGGTGCACAAAATTCGTGCACGGAGGGAGGGGGGTCCCTCAGTCCAGCCTGCACCCTCTCCAATCTGGGACCCCTTAAGGGATGTTCGACTGCCTGTTTACAGTGATCGGGCCGTGGGGGTGTGGCCAGCCTGGGTGAGGGGCTGAGGACTGTTTGCAGGCTGACCAAGCCCCCTTCAGGGTGGGGGTTCCTACTGGGGTGCTTGGCCAGCCTGGGTGAAGACTGATGGCTGTTTGCAGGCTGGCCAAGCCCCCCAGGGGGGACCCTCACCCCATGGGGGTGTGGCCAGCCTGGGTACAGGGTTTTTTTTCTTTTTGTGTTTTTTTTTCAGCACCTCCTGAGCGGAGGCCAGGGCTGCCTGGAAGCAGGTATCTGGGATTTATTTATCTTCTATAATTGAAACTTTGTAGCCTTGAGCAGAGGCTAGGGCCAGCCAGGGTGGGAGGGAAGCTTGGCTTTCTCCATCACTGGGGGCAACCCAAGCCTCCTGCTCACTCCAGCTCCGTGGTGGCCGCCATCTTAGTTGGGTTAATTTGCATACTTGCTCCTGATTGGCTGGTGGGTGTAGCAGAGTGATGGCTAATTTGCATGTTTCTCTTTTATTAGTGTAATATAAAAGCCTCAGCCACTGTTATGACTGAATGACCAAAATGACCGGTCGCTATGATGCGCACTGACCACCAGCTCATGGCTGGCGAGCGCAAATGCGACGGGAGCCTCTCCCACCTCCATAGCAGTGCTACCAAGTGGCAGTGGCAGTGGCAGTGGCAAGCACAATGGGGTGGGATGAGCAGCAGCAGAGCTGAGCCTGGCCCCGGCTGGGGCTCCTCCCCTGCCCCCTGCCGCTTCGGCACTGCTACATCCCTCAGGGGAATGTCGGACTGCCGGATCGGGCCAAAACCAGCAGTCTGACATCCCCCTGAGGGGTCCTGGATTATGAGAGGGTGCAGGCCAGGCTGAGGGACCCCATCCGTGCATGAACCTGTGCACCAGGCCTCTAGTTTAGAGATAAACCTTAAAATCTGAGGGAATAAATAAATAAATAAATAAATAAGGGGCATTTCCAAGGTATGTTAACCTAGATGCACAAAAACAAAGGATATCTCCAGGCAAAATATCCTTTTACTAAAGAAGTTGTATGCCTGGGCCATGACTTCCCACCATGACCTGCCCAGTTAAGAATTTATCATCATATTACCATGCTGTGAGGTTACTTTCCATAGACTCCTTTTTTTTTTTTTTACCCACAAAAGTAATGGAAAACCTTGCCAAATTTTGTTAGATACCAGGGCTAACCTCTCTACTTTACATCCCATTTGCTCTGGAGCCCTCAGAAACCAGTGTTAATGTACAAAATGTCCAAACCAGTAGAGAATTTTTATGAGTTTATTTGGACCTACCTGATGACAATTGCTGGGAAGCAAAATCTCAGTGGATTGAGAAAATGCTCTGGATAATGGCAGTTTTACAGCTTATTGTATATAGTAAAATCAAAGGAGAAGATTAAGGAGGGTTACATGAAATCTGTTGGTGGATTAAAAGGATGGGAGGAAACAAAGCAGGGGGAAACTCTGGATTAGATAAAAAGTGAAATGGAGAGACACATACTTTTTCACGTTGATGGGTTCAGGATAATTAATAACAACATTATAGCTTATAGAGATGGTACTTGAGGGGGGAGAACAACATAAAAATGAGGGGTCTGTGGTCTCAGTGCTCTGGTGTAACAGTTGTGCCTGAGAGGTCAAGGAAAGGAGACTGCTCTGACATTTCTAAGGTATATTATCTTAGATTTTTTAAAAAAGACAATAGGCTCACTTAAGATAAAGGTTTACTTTGGCAGGAAAGCTATAGTCTTAGGATGTGACTGCCTGCCACAACCCGCTTTTAGTCTGGAAATTTATGTTTAGACATTCTATGTGGTTACTTTCAGTCTCCGAGTTTGCAGGGCCTGCCAAGCTGACCTCCCCTAAACTTGTCAGGTTTAGTTTATGGCCCTATTTTTCATCCGCACTAGCAAAGGATAAAATAGTTCTTACTGGAGTCAATTTTCCTGACTTTGTTCTATATTGTCTGATCAGGAGTGGAAGGTAGCCTGGCCAATGTGGCTCAGTTGGCTGGGCATCATCCCATGCGCCAAAAGGTTGTGAGTTCAATTCCTCGTCAGGGCACATGCCCAGGTTGCAGGCTCAATCTCTGGCATGCAGCAGGTAGCCAATCAATATGTTGCTCTCACATCAATGTTTCTCTCCCTCTCCCTCTCTCTTCCTCTCTTTCTAAAAGTAATTTTTAAAAATCTTAAAAAAAAGAGTGGCAGGTAAAATTTTATATTTCCCTTTCTTTTCCAAATTTAGACTTTTGTGAATTTGGTTTAGAGGCACCCACTAGTTATTGATCCTTTTCTTTCCCAAGGACAGCTATGGACTTCTTGTCTATCTTGTTTTGTGTCCTATAGTCTACTTCCCTGTGATTGGGTATAGTGTTTTTAAAGTAACAATTTTCAAAGTGTAGTTCTTGGACCAGCAGAAGCAACAACAACAGCAAGGAATTTGTTAGAAATGCAAATTCTCAGGCCTCACCCCAGCCCGGCTAAATCAGAAACTCTGGGGTAGAATCCCACAATCTGTGTGCTAATGAGCTGTGGTAGGCCGCTTCCTGAATGGTCCTCATGATCTCTATCTCCTGGTATGCATGCCCTTGTGTAATCCCCACCCTCTGAGTATAGCCTGGACTTCATGAGTAGTTTATAATGAAAAGACAACAGTAGAAGGGATACGATGTCACTGCTAACAACTAGTCTATAGACTGGGGCTTCCATCTTAGTCACTCTCTGGCTCTCTGGCCCTAAGACCACTAGCTGCTATGGTGTAAGAACATGGAGGCAGCCTATGAAGAGACTCATGACAGGAACCAAGACTTGCCAGCAACCACATGCGGGAGCTTGGAAGCACTCTCCCATAACCAGTTCCAGTCAAGCCTTCACTGAGCCTGCAGCTCGGCTAACTTTACAGAGACCTTGAGCGGAGGCACCCAATTAATCTGTGTTTGGATTCCTGACAAACAAAATGGTGAAATATTAAATGTTTATTGTTTGAAGCTGCTAGGTTTTGCAATCATTGGCTACATAGCAATGTGACTAACTCAAGTGATTCTGATGCATGCTAAAGTTTGAGAACCACTGCTTTCATCTCAGGAATAGTCAGTTGGTCACAATTAAATCGGAATTTCTCACTCTCCCCCTTGCCATTCAGTAAGGATCAGTAAGTTGTTCATTTCACCTGTCTTTTTAAAAAAATATATTTTATTGATTTTTTACAGAGAGGAAGGGAGAGGGATAGAGAGTTAGAAACATCGATGAGAGAGAACCATTGTTCAGCTGCATCCTGCACACCCCCTCCTGGGGATGTGCCCACAACCAAGGTACATGCCCTTGACCAGAATCGAACCTGGGACCCTTCAGTCTGCAGGCTGACGCTCTATCCACTGAGCCAAACTGGTTAGGGATGCTTTTTAAGTTGGATCCTAACATTTCCTAAACCTGATAGGGCATGTATTGTTTGCCAGGTTGAATGTCTCTCTTTCTTTTGCTTTTCCCTTGCTTTCAAGACCCACTCATTTCCTCTTTTTATATAGTCCACTCTATTTTGCCCTAGAGGTATCCTATGAAAAGATACGCCTCAATAACTCTCGTCTTCCAAACTCATCTGCTGTTGAAACAAGTGTTGTCGATTCTCTCTTCCTGAGATTGATAACTTCCATCTAAGAAGACATTTCTCATCAGAACGTCTGCAACCCAAGTTGCCTTTGGTAAAATGTCGTACTTCTGCTGCATGCTCCCTTCCTTGAGTTATCAAGCACATTCCTTTGGGGCTGAAGCAAACCTGTATCTCCATCTATAGTGTCTGCACTACCTATAAGTCACACAATAGAACTTGATATGCTGAGGTTGGTGAAATTGATCGGCAAATCTGACCTGCTTGCTAAAGCTATAGTCCTCAGCCCTGGCTACCCATTCGAATCACCCTCATGTGATTACTGAAGTCACACTCATATGATTCTAACAGTTTCAGGTGCAATCCTTCAACTGTTCTTACTATGGATACTTTTTTTTCACAGCACTCCCACAATAGTGTCTTGGCTCTTACACCACCACCAAAGTTATCATTCAATCTCTTCTGAGACCTCTCTTCTCTTCATCAGTGAGATGCTTTCAACCCCAGTCACTGTTTCTAATTCAGTAATAGTGTTGCCAGCAAGGGACCTGGCCTTGAGCGGGTCTGCCTAGGGCCAGCAGTAGTGTGTGGGTCCTTGACTCCATGCAGGAAAGATTTCACAACATGGGTCCAGGCAATTTTTAGAGGATGCTTATTAAAGCTGTGCACAGTTAAATAAGGAAGGACCTAGAAGAGAAGCAAAAGGAGAGAGACTAGGTGGGGAAATGAGCCTAGGCTGGGCTGCTTTCACTCACTAAGAAGTCTGAGAAAAGGAAGCTTTGGGGATAGGATCAGGGTTTTACCCAGGACAAGCAGCCATTGCCCATTGTTCCCCAGTTGCAAGTCTCATGGGGTCCCTTAGAGTTTAGAAGATGTGATGGAAGAAGAGGGGAAAGGGAAAGGTGCAGACAATCTCCTGTACATAGAAAACCCTAAAGACTCAACCAAAAAAAAACTACTAGATTTAATAAATTAATTCAGCAAAGTAGCAGGATACAAAATTAATATCCAGAAATCGATAGCAGAATTATACAGTGATAATGAACTTGCAGAAAGATAAACTGAGAAAATAATCCTATTTATCATTGCAACAATAACAGCAACAACAACAACAAAAACCAAGTTATCTAGGAATAAACTCCACCATGCAGGTAAAAGACTTGTAAAACCATAAGACATTGAAGAAACAAATAGAGGAAGATACAAACAAGTGGAAGCATATACTGCGTTCATGGATTTGGAGAATTAGCATCATCAAAATGTCCATATTATCCAAAGCAATCTATAGATTCAATGCAATTCATATTAAAATACCAAAGGCATATTTCATAGACCTAGATCAAATATTCCAAAACTTCATATGGAACCCCAAAAGACTCCAAATAGCCTTAGCAATCTTAGAAAGAACAAAGTTGGAGGGATCATTATACCAGATATCAAACTGTACTAGAAAGCCATTGTAATTAAAAAAAAAAAAAGGTAAAGTACTAGAACTGGAACAGGCATATAAATCAATGGCATAAAACAGAGAGCCCAGAAACCCACCCATGCCTTTATGGTTAATTAATATTTGACAAAGGAGGCAAGAGTATACAATGGAGTAACGACAGTCTCTTCAATAAATGGTGTTGGGAAAATTGGACAGGTACATGAAAATAATTGCAATTAGACCATCAACTTATACCATACACAAGAATAAACTCAAAATAGATAAAAGACTTAAATGTAAGTCATGAAACCATAAAAATCCTAGAAAGAGGAAAGGAGAGGGAGATAGAAACATTGATCAGCTGCCTCCTGCACATTCACTCTTCTTCTCTGGGCTCATGTTTTGATACACCAGTAGCTCTCAGTCTGGGAAGGGGGACCATCCCAGACACCTAGGAACCTGGCAAGAGTATAGACACACGTGTAAGGACCAGCTGTGTCCACGAAGCTGTGATCAGGTCTGGGTGTGACCATCCCCATCCTCTCCTCAGCTGCAAGGTGAGGACAGAAACAGTGCACAGAGGTCTAAGCCAGCCCTCATACAAGGGTAGGTGTGGACATTCCTTTGGAATACACATGGGTTCTCAGGATAAGGAGCACATTGATGTCTGCAGGACAGATCCATGTTGTTCTGTCCCCTTCGGTGGCAAATTGGGGGTGACCTCTGTGTTCATTGTTTGGACACTGTGGAGACACTTGCAACCTATCCAGATGTGTTAGGCCTCTCCTTTATACAGATCGCCACAGCCTGTTCCCCTGAAAACCCAGGAAGATGCTCCTAAGATTGCTGATACCCATTCCAGCCCCAAACATGTACAATCCTTCTCAGGCTAAAAAACCATATTACTTACGGTTTGATTATAATTTTATTGAACTTAAAGTCTCCTGAGAAAAGATACAATATCTTTCTATTTGCTTTGGTTAAACCACTATACTGAAGTATGATTGATATCCAATGTCTACAGTCCAAACAGTTTAGAAATTAGTATACACCATGAAATCATCACCACAACCAAGACCATACACTCATCACCTGCAAAAGTGTCCTCCAACATCCATTATGTTAGTTAATTTAATTTTTCTTTTTGTGGTAAGAACACTATCTACCCTCTAGCACATGTTTAAGTGCACAATACAGTATTTTTACCTGTAGGCTCCAGGTTGTACAGCAGATCTCCCCAAATTATTCCTCCTGCATAATTTTATGCCCTTTGACCAACATCTTTCCATTGCACTTCCCTCATCCCTGGGAACCACCACTCTGCTTTCTTCTTCTGTAAGCTTAATTATTTTGGATTTCTCATAAAAGTGGAATCATGCAGCCCAGCTGGTGTGGCTCAGTGGTTGAGTCTCAACCTATGAGCCAGGAGGTCACAGTTCAATTCCCCGCCAGGCACATGCCCAGGTTATGGGCTGATCCCCAGTAGGGGGCATGCAGGAAGCAGCAGATCAATGATTCTTCCTCTCCCTTCCTCTCTGAAATCAATCAATAAATATATATATTTTTAAAAGTGGAATCACAAGCCAGTTGGAGAAAGATAAATATCACATGATCTCACTCATATGTAGGATATAATGATCAACATAATCAGATGAACAAAAATGGACCCAGAGACAAGGTGGCACTGAGCAGACCATCCAACCTCAGGGAGAAGGCAGGGGAGGGAGGAAGAGGGGAGGTTAGAGACCAACCAAAGGACTTGTATGCATGCATATTAGCATGACCAATGGGCACAGACACTGGGGCAGTGGGGGTTTGTCCTCAGGTGTGTGTGTGGGGGGGGTTAATCGGGGAAAAAAGGAGACATGTAATAGTTTAAACAATAAAAATTTTAAAAAAGTGGAATCATGCAGCATTTGTCCTGTGTCTGGCTTATGTCATTTACCATAATGTTCTCCAGGTCCATCCATGTTGGGGAAATTTCCTTCTTTCTTATGGTTCAATAATTTTGCATATGATGCAATCTGTTTGGGTGGAGTTCCGCTGCACATCTGGCTGCTTTCCACATGTGATTTATCAAATTGCTTATCTGTGGCAAATAGCACACTCCAACCTGCAGTTGTCCTACAGGACTGAGTTGTTTTCTGGTGGGAGACAATGGAACAGTGAACCTGGAACCTTGTCTGAAAAGAAAATCACAAAGACGCATGGAGGATAGACAGGTATGCTTGCCTGGTGGGGACAGGAAGACTGGCTCTCTGGGGAGAGCATAGCTGAGAGGAGGTAGCAGGCTCTCCTGAGTGTGGGAAACCTGGGGATGGTCTGGCTGGGACAGATTTAAGAGCTCCCTCTGGTGGGGAAGGGCATCAGCTCTGGGGAACTCTCTGAGGAAGATGGGCTGTCAGGGTCAAAGCAGCCTTCTCTCCTTCCATAAGCATTTAATCATCCAGCGAGGCCCTCAGGCTTAGCTCATGGAAGCATACCTGTTAGCTGATGCCTGGGGTCTGTAAACCCTTTTTCTTTATCACCAGGCATGAAGTTTTGACCCTTTCCTGGATCCAGTGTGGCCCAGAAACCCTACTGAAGCACCCACCCCGATGCCCTTACAGTTGAGCGACTTCTCCATGTGTGATTGGCTGCATCCAAGCCAGAGCACTCACTGTAACTGCGCTACTCAAAGTGGGGTCCAGAGACCAAGAATATCACCACCTGATGGTTTCTGGTTAAGAAGCAAGCCCTCCAGGCCTTCACAGACCTACTGGGTCAGAATCCTGATATAGAGACAAGTTCAGGGACCTGGGTGTCCACAGGCCTTCAGGGGTTATGGTACCCTTCGAAGTTCATAGGCAGCTGCACACAGATGCTGAAGGCCTAATTCATGGCACAGAGCTGAAGCTTGTTTGCAAAGAGAGTGTTATTTAATCATCCAAGAGCTACATTCCAGCTGTGGGCCTTGAATGTCCCTTCCCTAGAAACTGCACACAGCAAATTGTGCTCCCTGAGCTGTGACAACTGTGGCCACCAGAGGGCACCAATGGTCAACTAAAGTATACAGCTCAGGGATCCCTGGAGCTCATTTGGTTCACTCTTCTCCGTTTCTCTTTCACTCCACTCCTCCTATCCTAGAAATAAATTCCTACAAAGAAAACTATACATGCAGTGCATGTCGGGACCACCTCCTGTAAACCCCTCTGGAGAGAAGGCATTTGCTCATCCAGCCAGGCCCTCAGCTTAGCTCATGGAAGCACATCCACAAGCTGAGAAGTTGTGCAAAGAGTGATGCACTGAGCTCAGCTTCATCTTCCAACATCCCTGGTGAGGCCACAGCCCAGGAGCTGGTGAGTCAAGTCCGTTTCAGAAGCCACAGGGGGTCTGAGGAGCCAGTGGGACAAGGAAATACTGGGACCCATAAAAACCCCAGTGTGCCCCTTCTGAACATTTCTAATAAATACATATTCATCGCTGGGCAGGTTGCCTCCTATCACCCACCAACTGGCTCTGGGAAACCCACCCTTTTTGGTTCCGCCCCTCTTTGTCTTGCTGACCTTCACTCTGCTACTGTGTCTGGGGATCCCCTTCCATTTCTACCTCTTGCACTTGTGTTCCCATTTCAGCCTCTGGTTCTGGGACACTCAAGTGAAGTCTTCCTTCCCCACTGAGGCACCGAGGGAGTCCCATGGCTGGGATTCGGCTATAAGGGGACCTCTTCTCCTGTCGCTGATCCTTCCCAACCCACCCTGCCAGGGCCTTGTTCCTCTGTCCTGGACAGGAGACAATGTTAACTGCATTGGAGGGAGGAAGGCAGGGTCATAGGTAAGGTTATCCTTTGTGATTTCATCCCTGATAGATGTGTAAGATGCTTCAAACATGATTGTGGAATTGCCAGTTTGACCTGTAACAGCACCAATGATTCTGTTGGTTGTTCCAGCTCTACATGTTGTTTGGATGCAGGTTCATAGGTATTAGAGTTTTATGTTGAATTATTTTTCTTATTATCAAATAACCTGCAATTGCATTGCTACAGATGGTTTCGGCTCTCGATCCAACCCTGGTCCCAGTGTGCTGCTCCTGGACCTCCCAGCTGCAGGGGTAGGTGGGGCATCTAGTATCAGGTACTGACCCTGGACCCAACCCGCCCCCTGCCTGTCTATACACATAAAGTCCTATTGGAAGAAGACCGCCCTGCTTGTGTTCTCATTGCCCATGGTGCTTTCCAGACACAAGGTGACATTAGAGAGTGGAGAAGACCACATGACCACAAAAGCCCAAGAGTGACTCTTTTCCTCTGTATGGAAAAAGGTTGCCAAATCTTGTTCTAGGCATTTTGGCCGGAGTACCAATAGCACAGCAGTCAGTGCCTCTCAGTCTTTAACTGGCCCTGGGTTCCCTAAGAATTTTTAAAATACAGCCTCCTGGTCCAAAGGTGCAGGCCCTGAGAACATACATCTCCAAAAGGGTCTTAGAGCTGCTGCTGCCCCTGCTGCTGGCCTTGCTTGCTCTTTGAGTGGAGGCTAGGGTCCCCTCCTACATTGTGCCAGCTGTCATGGACCAGGAAATGTGTGTGAGTAAGTCCCCCCAAACAGAGGCCACATGTGTCCTGAGGGGCTTGAGGCCTTGTCTGCATCCATCCTTCAGACAAGGGTTCCCTACCTTGGTCATGGTCATTGCCCCTCTGGGGACGTGGTTATCCCTCATGAGCCCTGAGCTAGCAGCTCAGAGGCGCCTTACTTGTGCCACCTGGACCTGGCTGAGGATGTACAAGGGGAGAGACAACCCACCCCCTTGGGCCACTACACTGCCCAGCAACTGCCCATCCCCCTCAGTCAGGAACCATGCCACACAGCACCTTTTGAAATGCTGATGTTTAATGGACTACTCTACATGAAAGAAAATGGACACTGAGGAATTTCCACCATGCCCGTGTGTGAGGCTCCAGATATCTGCAAGGCAGAGAACAGAGTGAGTTCAGAGCTGCTCAGCCATGGAAGGGCCACCTACAGAGAGGGGGGTAAAGAGGCTGAGCTGGAGCATGATATCACTCAGTAGGTCCCCTCCAGGCAGGTCTTGTTTAGGAGTTGAAACACTGTTCTCCAGGGCTCGATGCTGATGGTGAAAAAGCAGATGAAGGTCTGAGGGAATAAGCACAGGAATAAATTGTGGGTGAAGAAGCCTGGGGAAGCTTGTGACTTCAAGCCCTAAAGACAGCATGCATCCCAGACTTGCATCTGCAAGGTGAGCAGCTGAGGGATGCAGGCTCTAGCCCTCAGTCTAAGTCTCAGATATTCCTGATCTGGCTCAGTCCTAACTCCAGGGTCGCCTGTGCCACTCTGCTCTCCCCAGAAGAACCCCTGGGCTGTCCCAGAGTGGCCCATGCCTCTAGTACACATGATCCTTTCAACTGGCCCTACCTCAAGTAGCCCTGACCTGAGGTGGGCTTGTCCTAGAGCAGGGGTTCACTCCCCGCACCCCAGGCAGAAACTGCAGCTCAGCAGGGCCTGAGGCAGAGCATGGGACACAGGACAGTGGGCTCCCCTCACCAAAACCCCCATCAGCTCTGCTTAGTGACAGGGGGACCTGAGGACTGGCCACTCAGTCAATGGTGATGTTGGCCACTCCTGACATGTTCCTCCTCCTGAAGGCAGGAAAGGGCAGTGGCTTCAGAGTGGGGAAAGGACATCCTCTGGCCAGAATCAAGAGACCCGGAGAGGAGACAAAATGGCAGCAGAACAGATGGACTTGTGCTGAGCCTTGTCCCAGAGCAAATAGAGTGAGTGGCTGAAACAAGTGAAATTCAGCCTGAATTGGCGAAGGAGATGCAGCTGCAGCTGTGTGAGCAGCCAGTTCCCCCATCTGAGGAGCAGCAACCACGCGAGCAGCTCACCCCATCCTAGGAGCAGCAGCCGCTTGAGCAGCCCACCCACTACTGAGAAGCGGCAGCCCCACGCAGCCAGCCCCTCTCTGAGGAGCAGAAGCTGCACGCAGCCCACACCCTGCACCTGTCTGAAGAGCAGCAGCTGTGCCATACAAGCAGCCAGCCGCCTCCCAAGGAGCAGCAGCTGTGTGAGTAGACTGTCCCTTTCTGAGGAGCAGCAGCCACACGAACCAGCTGCACCCATCTGAGGAGCAGCACCTGTGTGAGCAGCCCACCCCCTTCTGAGGAGCAACAGATGCACAAGCCACCGGCCCACATCCGAGTAGCAGCAGCTGTGTGAACATCCCACCCACATCTGAGGAGCAGCAGCTGTGTGAGCAGTCCAACCCCTTCTGAGGAGCAGCAGCCACACAAGCAGCCTCCCCCCATCCGAGGAGCAGCAGCCACATAAGCAGACCGCCCACGTCCAAGGAGCAGCAGCCCTGTGCAGTACACATTGATCTGAGGAGCAGCACCCACACACAGCCTGCACCTGTCCGACAAGAAGGAGCCAGGTGAGTGGCCCGTCCCTGTCCGAGGAGCATCAATAGCACAATCAGCTCACTCCCACGTGAAGAGCAGCAACCGCATGAGCAGACCGCCCCCCTGTCCAAGGAGAAGCAACTGCACAAGCAACCCGCACCATACAAGGAGCAGCAGCCCTGCAAGCAACCTGCCCCTGTTCAAGGAGTGGCGGCATCATGAGTAGCCTGTCCCATCTGAGGAACAGCAGCAGCATGCAGCCAGCCCCCATCTAAAGAACTGCAGCCATGCGAGCAGTCCGCCCCATCTGAGGAGCAGCAGCCACGTGAGCAGCTGGCCCCCATCCAAGGAGCAGCGGACACAAGCAACCCATCCCCATCTGAGGAGCAGCAACATCATAATCACCCCACCCTGGTCCAAGGAACAGCAGCTATACAAGCAGCCTCACCCACCAGCCAGAGGAGGCACCACTGCTGCAAACAGCACCCACCGGAGGAGCCGCTGCCAACTGAGAAGGAGCTGCTACCGTAACCACCCGAGGAGCAACCACAGCCAGAGAAGCCACTGCCACCCAAAGAGCAGCCCCTGCACAGCTTGACATCTAGATCAGTCGGTGAGATCAAAAATGGGTAGACAAAGATACCCCCAAAGGAAAGAAAAGGGGGAAACACCAGAAAAGCAGCTAAGTGAAACAGAGGCATGCAATATGTCAGAAAAAGGATTCAGAATAAGGGTCATAGAGTTCATAAACTGGATGGAAGAAAAAATAAACACCTTATGTAATAATCAAGAAGAAATGGATGAAAAAATTAACAACTTATGTAAGAATCAAGAAGAAATGAAGAGTGATATAGCTGCAATAAAAAAAAAACACCATGGAAAGTTTCAACAGTAAACTAGGAGAAGTGGAGGACCGAATTAGTGAACTGGAAGACAGGGAAACAAAACACAGCCACACTGAATTGCAACTGGAGAAAAAAATTAAAAGACAAGAGGAGAGCCTACGGGAGCTATGGGACAACATGAAACGAAGCAATGAACAATAGGGGTGCCAGAACAACAGGAAGAGGAACAAGGGTTAGAAGAACTATTTGAAGAAATAATGTCAGAAAACTTCCCTGATGTGGCAAAGAAAAAAGTCACACAAGCATAGAGAGTCCCAAACAAGATGAACCCGAAAAGACCCACACCAAGACACATCATAATTATAATGGCAACTATGCAGGACAAAGAGAGAATCTTAAAGGCTGCAAGAGAGAGACAGAAAGTTACATACAAGGAAGCTCCCATTAGATTATCAAATGATTTCTCAACAGAAACACATCAGGCCAGAAAACAATGGAAGGAAATTTACAAAGTGGTACAAACCAAGGGACTGAATCCAAGAATACTCTATCCAGCAAGGTTATCATTCAAAATTGAAGGGGAAATAAGGAGCTTCACAGACCAAAAAAAAAAAAAAAAATGGGAGTTTATCACTACCAAGCCAGCAATGCAAGAAATGCTAAAGGGACTGGTGTAAAAAGAAGAAATAAAAAGGTAAGAAGGAACACAGACACAAAAAATAAAAATGGCTACAAATAAGTTCCTTTCAATAATAACTTTAAATGTAAATAGACTAAATGCTCCAATCAAAAGACATCAACTGACTGAATGGATAAAAAAACATGACCCACATATATGCTGTCTACAAGAGACCCACCTCAGAAAAAGGGACTCATACAGACTGAAAGTAAAGGGATGGAAAAACATCTTTCAGGCAAATGGAAATGAAAAAAAAAGCTGAGGTAGCAGTACTTATTTCTGACAAAATAGACCTCAAAGTAAAGGCCATAACAAAAGATAAGGAAGGCCACTTCATAATAATAAAGGGATCAATACAAAAAGAGGATATAACTGTGATAAACATATATGCTCCCAATGCAGTAGCACACAAATACATAAAAAAACTCCTGGAAGATATCAAGGGAGAGACTGACAACAAGACAATCATAGTAGGGGACTTTAATACACCACTGACATCATTGGATAAATCCTCTAGACAAAAAAAAAATCAGCAAAGAAACAGCAATTCTAAATGACTCACTAGATCAGATTGATCTAATTGGCATCTTCAGAGCATTTCACCCCAAAGCCATGGAATATACGTTTTTCTCAAGTGCACATGGGACATTTTAAAAAATAGACCACATATTGGGTCACAAACAAAGTCTCCCCAAATTCAAAATGATTGAAATCATATCAAGCATTTTCTCAGACCACAATGGCATAATATTAGAAATAAACTACAATAAAACATTCCCAAAAATTCAAACATTTGGAAGCTGAATAGCATGTTATTAAACAATGATTGGGTTATCAATGAGATCAAAGAAGAAATTAAAAACATCCTGGAGACTAATGACAATAAAAACACAGCAATGCAAATACTATGGGGCACAGTGAAAGCAGTCCTGAGAGTCAAGTTTATAGTTCTACAGGCCTACCTCAAAAAACAAGAAAAAATAGTAATAAATCATCTAACTCAACAACTCAAAGAATTAGAAAGAGAGCAACAAGAAAAGCCCACAGTGAGCAGAAGGAAGGACATAATAAAGATCAGAGCAGAAATGAATGACATAGAGACCAAAAAATAAAAATAAAAAAGATCAATGAAACCAAGAGCTAGTTCTTTGAAAGGATAAACAAGATTGATGAACCTCTAGCCAGGCTCACCAAGAAGCAAAGAGAGAGGACCCAAATAAACAAAATCAGAAATGAAAGTGGAGAAATAACAACAGACCCCACTGAAATACAAAGGATTATTAAAAAATACTATGAACAACTCTATTCTAACAAACTAGACAACCTTTAGGAAAGGGATACATTCCTAGAAAAATACAACCTTCCAAAACTTACTCAGGAAGATACTAAAAATCTCAATAGGCTGATAACTATGGAAGAAATTGAAGCAGTCATCAAAAAGCTTCCAGCAAACAAAAGCCCGGGGCGAGATGGCTTCACAGGGGAGTTTTAGCAAACATTCAAGGAAGAACTAAAACCTATCCTCCTCAGACTATTCCAAAAAATTCAAGAGGAAGGGATATTTCCAAGCTCCTTCTATGAAGCCAGCATAACCCTAATACCAAAACCAGGTAAAGATAACACAATGAAAGAGAATTACAGACCAATATCCCTCATGAACATAGATGCCAAAATCCTCAACAAAATTCTAGCGAAGTGGATCCAGCAATACATCAGAAAGATCATACACCATGACCAAGTAGAATTTATCCTGGGGATGCAAGGATGGTACAATATTCACAAATCAATAAATGTGATACATCACATAAACAAATTGAGCCCTAACCAGTTTGGCTTGGTGGATAGAGCGTCGGCCTGTGGACTGAAGGGTCCCAGGTTTGGTTCCGGTCAAGGGCATGTACCTTGGTTGCAGGCACATCCCCAGTAGGGGGTGTGCAGGAGGCAGCTGATTAATGTTTCTCTCTCAATGATGTTTCTAGCTCTCTATCTCTCTCCCTTCCTCTCTGTAAAAAATCAATAAAATATGTTTTAAAAAATTGAGAGATAAAAATCACATAGTCATATCAATTGATGCAGAAAAAGCATTTGACAAAATCCAACACCCTTTCTTGATAAAAACTCTCAGCAAGGTGGGAATAGAAGAATCATACCTCAACATAATAAAAGCCATATATGACAAACCCACAGCCAACATCATACTCAATGGGCAAAAACTAAAACCATTTCCCCTAAGAACCAGAACAAGACAGGGATGCCCACTCTCACCACTCCTGTTCGACATAGTACTGGAAGTATTAGCCATTGCAATTAGACAAGAAGAATAAATAAAAGGCATCCAAATTGGAAAAGAAGAAGTAAAGTTGTCCTTATTTGCAGATGACATGATATTATACATAAAAAACCCGAAAGACTCCATCAAAAAACTATTAGACTTAATAAATGAATTTGGCAATGTAGCAGTATACAAAATTAATGCCAAGAAATCTATGGCATTTCTATACACCAATAGTGAACTTACAGAAAGAGAGACTAAAAAAGCAATCCATCATACCAAAAAAATTAAGTCACCTAGGAATAAATTTAACTAAGGAGGTAAAAGACCTATATGCAGACAACTACGGGACACTGAAAAAAAGAGATAGAGGAAGACATAAACAGATGGAAGAACATACCATGTTCATGGATTGGTAGAATCAACATCATTAAAATGTCCATACTACCCAAAGCAATCTATAAATTCAATGCACTTCCCATTAAAATACCAACAGCATATTTCACAGATCTAGAACGAACTTTCCAAAAATTCATCTGAATAAAAAAATACCCCAAATAGCTACAGCAATCCTGAGAAAGAAGAACAAAGTAGATGGGATCTCAATACCAGATATCAAGCTGTATTACAAAGCCACTGTTCTCAAAACTGCCTGGTATTGGCACAAGAACAGACATATAGATCAATGGAATAGAACAGAGAACCCAGAAATCGACCCAAATTACTATGCTCAATTAATATTTGACAAAGGAGGCATGAACATACAATGGAGTCAAGACAGTCTCTTCAATAAATGGTGTTGGGAAAATTGGACAGATACATGCAAAAAAATGCAACTAGACCACCAACTTACACCATACACAAAAATAAACTCAAAATGGATCAAGGACTTAAACATATGACGGGAAACCATAAAAATACTAGCGGAATCCATAGACAGAAAAATCTCTGACAGATGCCAAAGCAATTTCTTCACTGATACTGCTCCTAGGGTATTGGAAACTAAAGAGAAAATAAACAAATGAGACTATATCAAAATAAAAAGCTTCTTCACAGCAAAGGAAACCATCAATAAAACAATAAGAAAGCCCACTGCATGGGAGAGCATATTTGCCAATGATATTAACAACAAGGTTTTAATCTCCAACATTTACAGGGAACTCATGCAGCTTAACAAAAAGAAGATAAACAACCCAATCAAAAAATGGGCAACTGATCTAAATAAACACTTTTAGAAAGAAGACAGAAGGAAGGCCAAGAGACATATGAAAACCTGCTCAAAGTCACTAATCATCAGAGAGATGGAAATCAAAACAACAGTGCGGTACCATCTCACACCTGTCAGAATGGCTATTATCAACAAGTCAACTAATGACAAGTGCTGGTGAGGATGCGGAGAAAAAGGAACCCTGGTGCACTGCTGGTGGGAATGCAGGCTGGTGCAGCCACTGTGGAGAACAGTATAGAGTTTCCTCAAAAAACTAAAAATGGAACTCCCATTTGACCCAGTAACCCCACTTCTAGGAATATATCCCAAGAAACTAGAAACACGAATCAGAAAGGATATATGCACCCCTATGTTCATAGCAGCACAATTCACCATAGCTAAGATTTGGAAACAGCCTAAGTGCCCATCAGCAGATGAGTGGATTAGAAAACTATGGTATGCCCACCATCCAGATATCAATGCTGACATGTACACATAAGGAACTGTTGGACATTGAAATTGGGACTCAAACATTTTTTTGTTTTGTCTTGTTTTGTTATTATATGTTTATTTCCAGTCTGCAAAGGCAAAACTTTTTAAAGGAAAGAAATGGTGGGAAAAAGATACAGAGGCAAAGAAGCACTGAACAGACTGTCAAACTACATTGGGAAGACAGGGGAGGTTGGGCGAGGGGGGCTGTAAGAGACCAACCGAAGGACTTGTATGCATGCATATAAGCACAACCAACGGATATAAGACACTGGGGCGGGGGGGCAGGGTGGGCAGGTGAAGGCATGTCCTGGGGGGTAGGGGAGGTTGGCGGGAGATCAAAGGGGGAAAAAAGGAGACATATGTACTACTATTTGTAATACTTAAAACAATAAAAATAAAATAAAATTTTAAAAAAATAAATAAAATAAAATCTTTATTGTTGAAAATATTAAAAAAAAAAAAAGAAAACTATGGTACATCTACACAATGGAATATTACACTGCGGTAAAGAAGGAGTTCTTACCATTTGCAACAACATGGATGGAGATGGAGAGCATTATGCTAAGTGAAATAAGCCAGGCAGAGAAAGATAAATATCACATGATCTCACTCATTTGTGGAATATAATGAACAATATAAACTGATGAACAAAAATAGATCCAGAGACAGAGAAACATCAATCAGAACGTCAAACCTCAGGGAAAGTAGGGGACAGTGGGGGTAAGGGGGAGAGATCAACCTAAGGACTTATATGCATGCATATAAGCCTAATCCATGGACACAGACAACAGGGGGGTGGGGGCATGAATGGGAGGTGGGGGGTAATGGGGAAATAAGGACACATATGCAATACCTTAACCAATAAAGAAATTTTAAAAAAAAGAAGAAAAGAAACCAGGACCGTAGGGGCAGGAACAATCTGTTACCGGTATGGCCCAAGGTTCATACCGCTGAACGGGGAGAGTGGACAGTCGGGATTTCAAATTGGCCAGGGGCCTGCAAGTGGACCCTGGGGCTGACCTGACAGGCTGGGCTCCATCTTTAGCAGAAGCAATGGCTGTAGTAGGGACAGTAGCCCCTTCCCTCTTGTGTCCCTAGGAATGGTATGTCCTCTGCCCCACCCCCATAACACCCCATGTAGGTTCACAGCTATGGACCCTAAAGGAGGCTCATGTGTGTCTTACATTGTTCAGCTCTGGGTTTTCTTCAAAGGGGCAGTTGTCAATGTCTTCATCAAATTTCCCACAACTGGTTCTGCGAAGCTTCAGCTCCATGGAGAAAGCCATCAGGTTCTCTAGCTGTGGTACATATAGACATTAAAGGGGAAACATCCCTCATGGTCCCATTAAGTAGTTGCTAGTGCTGACACATGGAGTGTAGGAACAGGCCCAAACCTTATTCTGTTTGGGGCTTCCCTCTGGGTCTGGATCAGCACACTTGTGTTAAAGCTTCGCTTGGGATGTTCTGGATAAAGAGGCACATAGCTCGGTGGAGCCTCCGGGGTAAAAGCAAGCTGATCACACACTATTAATACCACACACTGCAGCCTCACATTTGCAAATGCCAAGTAAGATCCCCCCCCCCCACCTTTCTTTTAAATGCTTCTAGCTTCTACAGCATTACCAGAGACAGGTGACAAGTGGCTGCGAGGGTGTTGGCCCGGCAAGAGTTTGTTTGATCATCTCAACCCCAGAGTGGGAGACTTATCTATAGCTCCATTGTCACACCCTTCACCTGCCCAACATCAGAAAAATGCCATACAATGCTAGTGAAACCACACACACACACACACACACACACACACACACACACACACACGACAATGGCTTCAAGAAACTTCTATTACAAAGTGCACTGTGACATGTTCTATACTCTTCTCCACTCCATTCTACTCATGTTATTCCATATTCTCCCACAGCATCCACTCCATTATCCGCAGCACCCAAACTCAGTCTGTGCCTCTGGATATAAAAATCCCCACCAGAGGTCCAGCCTGAGAGAGCCCAGGGTGCCTGAACCAGTGTCACAGAGGGTTAAGGTCCGTGAAGGTTGGGGACCCTTTGCCCTTCATGTGGATTCTCAGTGCAGAGGTCCAGAGGGTGAGAGAGTAATGCCCCCGACACCACACATACACATACACACACACACACACTCACACAAACACTCACACACACACTCACACACATGCATTCTCACACACACACATACTCACTCACACACACTCACATGCAGAGCCAGAAGTGCTCCTTTGGAAGAGCCTTTTCATTGTTCATGTCTGCAGCCTAAATGAAAATGGCATTGCTGGTTGCATTCTGAAAGAGAGTCCATGGCAAGGAGAACCTTTAAGGATTAAAAACCATGGTCTGGGGAAGAGAGTAAAATAACATCAATCCACAGAGGTGGATACCACAGTAGGGAGCCCAGAGCTCATGGAAGCCACAGCAGAGGCCCTGTTTTATTTTATTCCTGAACTTTTTCCTCACCCTAACTTTTTAAGCATTTTCTCTGTGCATCTGTCTCTTTCTTACTAGACATCTTTCTCTTTCTCCTCTCATAGACTACATTTTGATGTCATTTTTCATTAACCAATGACATACAGATTGAAAAAATGTTGCATGTGGGTAGACATTGATCTAAATTTTTAAATTTCCATGTAAAAGCTTTTATAAAATCTGAAAATAAATAGTTTGTATATGTTATTTTATAAACTTCAAATGGCATACAAGATCATTTGATAAGTCCCCTATCTGTTACCCTGACTTACTACAAGTGAAGGCTAGCAGGGCAGGAAGATGCAGTCACCTACCTTCTCCCTCTGGGAGTCCAGGATGCTCACCAGCCTGTAGGCATTCATGTCCTTGCTCTTCACGTTGAATATGTGTAAGGCATACTCCACAGTGGCAAGGAAATAACTTTCTATACCTTTTCCTTCATCGCTAATCCTCCAGTTGTGAGTCACTAGGACCTGGGAACCTGCAAGAAGCAGGAACATGGCCCAGGCAGAGTTCATCTCCATTGCAGGCACCTCAGAGGTGCAGGCAACCAGCCACCCATAGCCCTTCTGGCTCAGACTCCACCCAAGCTTCCCTGGGCAGTGGTCCAACTAATCTACTCCAGGACATATCCTTCCCGTGAGCCTCTTCTCTGCTGTTACACCCTGTCCCCTCCCACATGTGACCCTGCCTCCTTTGTCCAAAGTAGTTAAAATTGTCTCTTGTCCAGAACAAAGGAACAAGGCCTTGGCAGGGTGGGTTGGGAAGGGTCAGCGATAGGAAATGAAGTCTCCTGTAGCTGAATCCCAGCCATAGGACTCCCTCAGTGCCTCAGTGGGGAAGGAAGACTTTACTTGTTTGCCCCAGAACCAGAGGCTATAATGAGGGCACAAGTGTAAGAGGTAGAAATGGAAGGTGATCCTCTGACACAGCAGTAGAGTGAAGGTCAGCAAGACAAGGAGGGGCGGAGCCAAAAAGGATGGGTTCTCCAGAGGCAGCTTTGTGGGTGAAAGAAGGCAACCTGTAGCTACATTCTGTGAAAGGGCACCAGCACCTGCCTGAGAATTGCCAGCCTGAGTTGTGGCCACTGGGGGGCCTTGGGATGAAGGCTGGACATGGTTCATTTTTCTTGTTGCTTTGAGTCTGATGCACTGACACACCAGCCTCATGCCAAAGAGATGTGAGAGTCAGTTGAAGCTAGCCAGCACCCCTCAAATCTGATGTAGACAGGATATAGAGGTTTGGGCAGAGACAGTATTAGTCCTAAGAATCCCAAATGCCAAGGGGACAGGGACAGAGGCAGGGACTAATGAATAGGAGCAAAGCACGTATTCAGTACCAAGTACCTTCTGCTGAACACAGCTGGTCATAGGTCCTGCCTGTGACAGAACTCTGGACGATGGTATGAGCATTATTGAAAATTCAACCACTCCCATGGGCTTTGTAGCAAAGTACAGTTCCAGGAGCCGTGTGGTAAACAAATAACCTTGAATTGTTGCCAGGGCAGGAAATGCAGTGTAAGAGCATGGGTCTCCTTTCAAGATGGGCTCTAGCCAGAAGGTGCCTTACAGCCTTGGACATAGGCACAGCTCCAAAACGGAGGTACTCAGTCCCTTCTCTGTCACCCAGACGCTCTCTCATCATCTGGAACATTTGTTACCCACTTAACAAGGTGCCATAGTCAAGTGTAGAAATGTATCGCTCGCATTCCAAGCCCCTTATTGTGGGCCAATTCTTTCTCATATATTTCTAGTCAAATGGCAACTGAAAGAATGTTCTTATAGCAATGGGAACATGGTTGGATCAAAGGCTGAAAGCATCTATAGCAATACAATTGCATGTTATGTCATAATAAGAGTAACATTTCAACAAGAAGCTCTGATACCTATGAACCTACATCCAAACCACACGTGGAACTGGAATAGCCAACAGAATGATTGGTGCTATTACAGGACAAACCAGCAATTCCACAATCACATTGGGAGCATCTTACACATCTCTCAGGGATGATATCAAGACAGATTAACATTATAAAGAATATAGCTGAGTTTAAAGATGCAGTTAACTAATCTACTTAAACAATTTTCTGAAAATTCTTGTACCCAGTATGGAATGTGGGTTTTTAAGTAATGAAGTGATAATCATAAAATGATAGTATTAAAAATGTTACAAATATTTCTTTGTGTCTTCTTCAATATGTTTTAATAATGTCTTATAGTTTTTAGTGCATAGGTCCTTCACATCCTTTGATAAATCCATATTTGTGGATTGGAAGAATCAACATAGTTAAAAATGGCCATATTACCCAAAGCAATATACCCATTTAATGCAATCCCCATCAAAATTTTTAAAAAAACAGAACCAAAAAAGTCATAAGATTTGTATGGAACCACAAAAAAACCCAATAGCCAAAGCAATCCTGATAAAAAGAACAAAGTTGGAGGTATCACACTCCCAGACTTTAAATTATACTACAAAGTTACATAATCAAAACATTTTTTTATGGTATTGACATAAAAAATACGCAGACCAATAAAAGAGAATTGAGAGCACAGAGATGCATCCACATATATATGGGCAAATAATTTTTGATGAAAGATGCAAGGGGGTGGGGAGGGAGAAGCTTCTTCAATGAATGGTGCTGGGATAATTGGAAAGCCACAAGCAAAAGAATAAAACTAGACTGCTGTCTGTCACCAGATACAAAATTAACTCAAAATGGATCAAAGACCTAAATATAAGACCTGAAACAATAAATTACATAGAAAAAAACATAGGTACTAAACTTTTAGACCTTGATCTTAAAGAGGATTTTATTAATCTGACCTCAAAGGCAAAGAGAAATAAAAGCAAAAAGAAATAAATGGGACTATATCAAATTAAAAAGCTTCTTCACAGCAAAATAAACTGTCAACAAAACAAAAAGGCAACAAACCAAATGGGAAAGGATATTTGCAAACAATACCTCTGACAAGGGATTAATGTCCAAAATATATAAAGAACTCATACAATCAATACCAAAACACACAAACTATCCAATTAAAAACTGGGCAGAGAACCTGACCAGAAGATATACAAATTGCCAATAGATATATGAAAAGATGCTCAACTTCACTAGCTATTAAGAATATGAAAATTAAAGCTACAATGAGCTACCACCTCACACCTGTTAGAATAGCTGTCATCAAGAAGACAATTAATAACGAATGTCAAAGAGGTTGTGTGGAAAAAGGCACTCTTATTCACTACTGGTGGCAATGTAAACTGATACAGCCACTCTGGGAAACAATATAGAAGTGTCATAAGAAAATTAAGGATACAATCACTATATGACCCAGCAACCTCTCTTCTGGGTATTTATCCCCCTAAAATGGAAAACATTTATTTGCAAAGGTATATGCACTCCTATGTTCATTGCAGCATTATTCACGATGGCTAAGACATGGGAAAAACCGAAGTGTCCTTTGAAAGATGATTGACTAAAGAATATGTGTTACATATATACAATGGAATACTACTCAGCCATAAGAAAGGACAAAATATTGCCATTTGGGAACATAAATGGATTTTGAGAATATCATGCTAAACAAAATAAGTGAGACAGAAGATGTCAAGAACCATCTGATTTCATTCATATGTGCTCTATAAAACTGAAAGCAACAACTGAATGAGCAAGAAAGACTAAACAAACAAAACCTTATAGGCACAGACCACAGTATGGTGGTTACCAGAGGGAAGGGAGTTGAGGGTAGTAAAAAATAAAGGGGGTCAAATATATGGTGACAGAAGGAGACTTGACTTTGAGTGGTAGCACACAATACAATACACACATGATGTATTGTAGAATTGCACACTTGAGAACTATATAATTTTATTAACCAGTAAATAAATTCAGTAAGTTCAAATTAAAAGTGTTACAAACATACTGGCAATCCAAAAATAAAAATATAGCTGAGAAGTTTTGAATTAATGCATTTCAATTAGATTTGTAGTAAAAATATATTAGTAAATTATCATTAAATGAAAATAGTTTAACTACTTTCATAATTGAAAATTAATTTACTGCCAAAAAAGAGTATAATAAATTGATCATAAAGGAGTTTATAAGCTAATTATAAATTTAATTAGCAATAAAACCCACCAAATAGTGAACACAAAACTAAAGCATGTTGCTATGTAAGTTAATACCTTATACTCTTAAATATCTCCTCTATTAATCATTTGTGAAGAACAGATATAGTACATTTTAAAACTTGTCAATTGAAACTAATGTAATATTACAGGAAATTTGATACTCGTAAATGTATTTATTAAAAAGGCAGATATTAGAAAAATTAGAAAGGTGAGATTAATGATAAAACTACAAAATTCTAACATAAAATAAAAAATGTGAGGTAACAAATTAAGCCAAATATTGGGTGAAAAGAAGTAGGCAAACATTTAGCAAGAACTATCAGGAAAACAGAGAGAGAGAATATAAAACATCCTTAGTAATAAAGAGCAGACCATGAAAGACACAGAATAAATATTAATGTGCATGTAAAAAAAAAACTATTTCAGAGTAAAGAGTTTTAGACTTGACAATAAAGCATGATACCCTAAAAGAAAAAAAAGTTGATAAATTAGTAGTCAAAATTATAAAATTTTTTAAAAAGTATATTTTAATGATTTTTTACAGAGAGGGAGAGAGATAGAGAGTTAGAAACATCAATGAGAGAGAAACATTGATCAGCTGCTTCCTGCACACCCCCCTATTGGGTTTGTGCCCACAACCAAGGTACATGCCCCTGACCGGAATCAAACCTGGGAACCTTGAGTCCACAGGCCGATGCTCTATCCACTGAGGCAAACCAGTCAGGACAAAATTATAAAACTTTTGCTAAGTAAAAGTTTATGTGAAGAGAATTAAAAGTAAAACTAAAGAGAGGGCGAAAATATTTGCAAACCACATATTCCACAAACAATCCGCATCTAGAAATATAAAGGACCCTAAAAACTTAACAGTTGGAGAATCCAAGATGGCGGCATAGGTAAACACCTAAACTGCTGCCTTGCGCAACAATTTCAAAAATACAACTAAAAGACAAAATGTCTATCACCCAGAACCATGGGAAAGCTGGCTGAGTGGAAGTTCTACAACTAGAAGGAAAGAGAAAAGAGCATTGAGACGTGCATGAGCGCTGAAAAGCTGAGGTACGGAGGCACAGGATCTGGGCTGGCGGCATGCGTTGCTTTTTTCAACTCAAAGGGAGACAAACCTCCGATTACTCTGAAATACAGTTTCTGGGGAGACGCGGGGGACCCAAACTCCTACGGGGAGAAGCTGGACTGTCTGCCAGTGAGGGTGGCTTGCTTGCAGAGCTGCGTGCAGGAATAATTGTTTACTGCACTGGAGCACGGGACTTGAGGATGCCGACGGGGACTCAGAGCTGGCTAACTAGCAGCCATTGCTGTTTGCCACACCCTAGCTTAGTGACACCCTGAGACCCCGCCCTGCACAACCTACAAACCCACCCAAGCTCCAAGCAGCGGCTTTAGCATAAGAAAGCCCTGCCCTATCGCAGCTTAACCTAGCAAACTTGCAGCCCGGGTCAGACAGCTCCAAAACCTCCAAACCACAAGCAAAGAGGAGAAAACTGTAGCCCTCACTGTAGCTCCTGCTGGGTGGCCTCAGACTGTAGCTGACCTGCACCCCACTGGAGATCCAGAAGCCAATATACCTAGTGGTCAGTGTGAGACCCCAGATTTCAACTCCTCACATCCCTAAGTGACACATTCAAGAGGCAGACTCAGTGAGCACCAAAGCCCCACTGAAACAAGTCCTGCCCCATAAGCGTGTCTTCAGCGCAGCAGTTCTTCCATTATAGACACAGCGAGTGCTCACAGCTAATTGGCCTGGAGGTCAATTCCTCCCAGTGTACCAACAGCAATTAAGGCTTAACTACACCAAGACTTTGCACTCAGCCCACAAAGGGGTGTACCAAGAGCATCCACCTCATGTGATTGAGGAGGCTGAGCTACTGCCCCCTATAGATCACCTACCACACAAAGCTACTCCATCAACACAGGGAAGCAGCCAAAATGTGGAGACAAAGAAACATGTCACGAATGAAAGAAACAGAGGAAAGCAAACTACTGGATGACATAGAGTTCAGAACCACATTTATAAGGTTACTCAAGAATCTACTTAAAACCGCTGAGAAACTTGATGAGACCTTTAAGGATATTAATGAGAATGCCAAAAAAATGGAAAAGGATCAGTCAGAAATGAAGCATACACTGTCTGAAATAAAGAATATACAGAAACTCAACTGTAGATCAACGTACCCCAAGAATCAAACCAAAGATCTGAAATATGAGGAAACAAAAAACATCCAACCAGAAAAACAAAAAGAAAAAAGAATCCAAAAATATGAAGATAGTGTAAGGAGCCTCTGGGACAACTTTAAGAGAACCAACATCCGAATTTTTGGGGTGCCAGAAGAAGGGAGAGAGCAAAATATTGAAAACTATTAGAAGAAATAATGACAGAAAACTTTCCCTACCTGGTGAAAGAAATAGACTTACAAGTTCAGGAAGCGCACAGAACCCCATACAAGAGGAACCCAAAGAGGACCACACCAAGACACATCATAATTAAAATGCCAAGGGCAAAAGACAAAGAGAGAATATTAAAAGCAGCAAGAGAAAAACAGTTAATTACCTACAAGGGAGTACCCATATGACTGTCAGCTGATTTCTCAACAGAAACTATGCAGGCCAGAAGGGAGTGGCAAGAAATATTCAAAGTGATGAACAGCAAGAACCTACAACCAAGATTACTCTACCCAGCAAAGTTATCATTCAGAGTTGAAGGTCAGATAAAGAGCTTCACAGACAAGAAAAAGCTAAAGGAGTTCATCGCCACGAAACCAGGATTACATGAAATGCTGAAAGGTATTCTTTAAGAAGAGGAAGAAGAAGAAAAAGGTAAAGATAAAAATTATGAACAACAAAATGACATCAAATACATACCTACCAACAAGTGAATCTAAAAATCAAGTGAATAAAAAATCTGAAGAACAGAATGGACTGGTGAATATAATAGAATCAGGGACATAGAAAGGGAGTGGACTGACGATTCTCAGGGGAAGCAGGTGTGAGGGGTGCGGGAAGAGATTGGACAAAAGTCTTACTCCTATGGATAAAGACAGTGGCGGGGGGTAAGGGCATGGGGTGGGGTGGGGAATCAGGTGGAGGGGAGCTATGGGGGGAAAAAAAGAGGAACACCTGTAATAATCTGAACAATAAAGATTTATTTAAAAAAAATTAAAAACTTAACAGTTAAAAATAATAAATCTTATTAGCAAAAGCCATAAACAGACATTTCACCTAAGAGGACATAGAGATGGCAAGTAAAAATATATAAATACTAGAGGCCCAGTGCATGAAATTTGTGCATTGGAAGGGGAGGGTGGTCCCTCAGTCTGACCTGTGTCCTCTCACAGTCCTGGAGCCCTTGGGGGATAGCTATCAGTAGGACATCCTTAGAGCTGCCACAGAGGCAGGAGAGGCTCCTGCCACTGCCGCTGCGCTCACCAGTCATGAGCCTGGCTTCGGGCTACATGATGTTCCCCCTGTGGGAGCACACTGACCATCAGGGGGAAGCTCCTGCTTTGAGCGTCTACCCCCTGGTGGTCAGTGCATGTCACAGCGACTGGTTGTTCTGCCATCAGGCCGAAACCAGCTCTCCAACATTTCTTGAGGGGTCCTGGATTGCGAGAGGGTGCAGGCCAGGCCGAGGGACCCCACCGATGCACAATCAGGGCCGGGAGGGATGTGGGAGGTTGGCCATCCAGGGAGGGACTGTGGGAGGGCTCCAGGGCATGTCCAGCCCATCTCGCTCAGTCCCGATTGGCCAGACCCTAGCAGCAAGCTAACCTACCACTCAGAGTGTCTGCCCCATGATGGTCAGTGCATGTCATAGCAACTGGTTGACTGGTTGACTATCTGCCCCCTGGTGGTCAGTGCACATCATAGCGAGCAGTTGAATGGTCTTAGCATATCATTAGCGCATTACACTTTGATTGGTTGAATGGCCAACTGGATGACCGGACACTTAGCATATTAGGCTTTTATTATGTAGGATGTTCAACATCATTAGCCAAAAAGAGACAATGCAAGTTAAAGCACACAATGAGCTATCAACATACATTGAGAATTACTAAGATAAAAAATAGCGACAACACCAAATGTTGGCAAGAATGCAGAAAAACTGGATCACTCACACATTGTTGATGGGAATGTAAAGTGATATAGCCACTCTGGAAAACAGTTGACAGTTTGTTATAAAATTCAACATGCAATTGCACTCTTGGGCATAGATCCCACTGAAATGACAACATGTTTACACAAAAACCTATACAGATATGTTCATAGCAACTTTATTTGTAAGAGCCCTAAAAATTGGAATTAGCCCAGATACACTTCAACAGGTAAATGTTTAAACACACTGCAATATGCTATATACAAACCATGCAACACTGCTCAGGAATATAAAGGAGCCAACTGTTGATGCACACAACAACTTAGACAACTTTCCAGGGAAGTAGGCTTAGGGAAAAAAAGTTAATTCCAAAGGTTATACTATATGATTGTGCTTATATTTTGGAATGTGAATCCCATTGTCATTTTGGAATGACAAAATTATGGAAACATAAGACAAATTAGCAGTTGCCAAGGGGTAAAGATGAGAAATAGAGAATGGGGGTTGGGGGCAGATGAGGTTGGTGTGCTTATAAAAGGACAACACAAGAAAGTCTTGTAATGTTGGAATTGGTAGTAGATCTATAAACCTAAAAAGGAGATATAATTGTATAGAGCCTAATGTATGCTTACACACACACTCACACACACACACACACACACACACACACACACACACATCAGGGGAAATCTGAATAAGACAGATTTATGTATCAATGTCAATACCTTGGATTGTGATATTTTACTGTAGTTTTACAAAATGTAACATTGGGGGGAAACTGGGAAAGTGTACATGGGGTCTCTCTGTATTGTTACATACAACTGTATGTGAATCTACAATTACCTTAATAAAAAGTTAATTATGAACACTATATGCAGCAGAGATGATCTTTGTGCTCCCCACACATTTTCTCTTTTCAGGAACCTGGAAAACTCCAAGCTCCCAGAGGTCACCACCATGATGTGGTCTGCCCCCATGATGTGCTTTTGGACTTTCCTCCTGAGAGCTCCAAGCAGCAGCCTGGGTGCACAGGCCTTGATCTAAGTCAGCATGTGCCACCGGTAGCCATGAAGTTTACTTCTAAGAGAACATGGGGCCAGGTCTCCACCACTGGAACGAGTCTTAGGGAAAGGCATCCTACACAATAGAGCCCTGAATTAAATGGAGGAAGTTCTGGCTGCAGGGGCAGCTCACATCCCATCCTCCTTTCCCCAAAGTTCCTAGGCCAGGACAAGACATAGGCAGGGGACCAGCTGGCTCAGTAGACTGGACATCTGACCCTTATAACCAGGAAAAAGGCATGGAGGTTCTTAAGGACACAAGAAGAAGCCAAACCACTTTCAGAACCCTACAGAATAAGAGGGAAAGAGCAGGAGCAGCCATGGCCTGCAAAGGAGGCTGCTGACCCGCCCAGAAGCACTGAGGCTGCTTGGGCCTGTATGCACCTCTGGGCTGCTCAAGGCCAGAAGCTGAGGGACCTGAGTGAACAGTACAGTGCAAGACTCCCAATGGAGCAGCCCTTTCTGCTTCCCAAGGAGTTGCCAGCCAAGATTCTTAGGGGAGCGTGGCTCAGCCACACTCAGTGAGCCCCCAGTAGACCCCTTCTCCGACTCAGAGTTCACACCTCATACATAATGTTTGGCAATGTACTAAGTGCATTAACTCAATGCAAAAAGAGGGGTAGACATCATCATGTATTTTTTCCAGCTTACAACCTAACTCCTGGTTCATATTTAAATTCTGTTGCTGACACACTCAATCTGGGCTTTAGGCAGGAGCACTCCAGCAGCCCTCAGGACTGGGACCTGCTGGACAGCTTGCCGTCCCCACTCAGGGAATGCAGTCCCAGCGAGGGCTTGATTTTAGGGAAGAAAAACTTCTAGCAGAAGACAAGGGTGACCTCCGGGTCTCCTGGAGCTTTGCTCTACCTCTTCCATCTTTTATCTCTTTTGTTTTCCATGCATCTCCTCATCTCTCCTCTTCCTGTGTTTCTTCCTCAATCTTACCCACTTCGTTGTCTCTTCAGCTCTTTCCTTTTTTCATTTTCTTCACTGATACACTTTAGTGGACATCTAAAACATTGTAAAACATTCATTTTATTGCCTTCATATACACTTAGTGGCCAGATTATTATAATCTCTGAACTCATAATAATCTGGCCACTCAGTGTGTGTGTGTGTGTGTGTGTGTGTGTGTGTGTGTGTGTGTGTGTGTGTGTATTAGAGGCCCAGTGCATGAATTTGTGCATGGGTGGAGTCCAGCCAGCCTGGCCAGGGGGAGGGGACATGGGTGGTTGGCTGGCCTGCCTGCTGGTCGAATTCCTGGTCGAGGGGACAATTTGCATATTAGCCTTTTATTATATAGGATATACACTGAGTGGCCAGATTATTATGTGTTCAGACATCATAATAATCTGGCCACTCAGTGTATTTTCTCTTCATAGTCTATGCAGCGACTTAGTGGTCTGTCCACAAAGTCTTTGATACTCTTCCTTTCAAGAGGTGAAGCCTAGTTTTGTGTGTGTGTTTCCCCATTTGTGTTGGCCAGGCTCAGTAACTGGTGTCTAACTGATAGATAAAGTGTACGTGGCACTGTACAGCTGCAGAAGCTGGCTCCTAAAAGCCCTTGTGGTGTTCTGCTCCCTTTGGTCCCTGCTCTCTCTTGGATCACTTGCTGTGGGTTTCGCCAGCTGCCCTGGAGAGCAGACCTATAGGAAGACCCACGTTTGCTTTGAACACAGCCCCATTAAGCCATCAGGTGCCTGCAGCCCCAGCTAAATCTTGACCACAGCTTCATAAAAGACCCCAGCAAAGCACACTTGAATTTCCAACCGACAGATATCGAAAGATACTTTTAAGCCAGAAATAAAATATTCTAAATTATATAATGTAGATACATTGATAGTTATAGATATCCATCCCACTTTTTTATTTTGTCTAACAACTAATCCCAAAGTATATGTACTCAAAACTTGGATTAAAATAAAGAGGTTTGCGCTTCATTGCAGGCAGATGTGGTTGAAACTGAGATCCAAAGCTACCCCTTTCCCATGAGTTATAAAAGCGGTTTCTGCGGAGCCCACAGCAGTTGACGTTTTCCCCCTAAGCAGCCCGATGCCCTTGCACACCCCGTGCCTCTGCCTCACCACGCATGCTCAGATAAGATCTGGGGACATCCTGACTCCCGCTTTCCCATCCCTATGCCAGCCCAACAGGGGACCTTTATTCAGAAGAACTGGCATACCAGTTTGCCCTTTTCTTATTTCTAGCATAGCAACAAATTCTTTATGTGCTAAGGAAAAAGAATGATTAAAAATGACAATTTTATCAACCACTTTATAATATAATGGACAATAAGTCATGTGGGGAGAGAGCAAGAAACAGAGACCCGTGTTCTGAGGCCTCCATCCTCGTCAGACACAGGCCAGCCTTGATTGCATTGGGAGCCTTTTAAGTCTGGGGACCAGCTGAGCAGCCCACAGTCCTGCAGCTGCCACCCCCAAGCACACACACCTCCCACCTTAGTCTGGGACAGCCACTTGAGACTAAAGTTTAAATGACTACCCTGGGGCGGTGTTTCTGTCTCAATGATGAGATGGTGTTTCTGTCTCAATAATGAGATGGGCTGCACCCTGTATCTTGTTGGTCACAACCTAGTATCCTATAGACGTGTTCTAGGATGAAATATTTACCCAAACCAACAAATTTGCTGAGTATTTTAGAATAAACTTCCTAGAAATAACTAATCTTCAAAAAGGAATTAAAATGTTGTGTTGACATAAGAATGAACATGCATGTGGACATCTGACAGGACACATGAAATATGCAACACTGAAAGCACTGAGTTTGAACATGAAACTTGATAGAAATGGCCTGGGATTTGGCAGGGATGTTCAGACGAGCTTATTGCTGAGGGAAAGTGAATGAGGTGGACAGCCAACCAGGAGGTCTGGCCCCCACAGCCCGGGAAGCAGCTCTCAGTCGGAACAGACGATGCCTGAAAGCAAAAATCGGAAGGAAATGCTTTTGGAGATGGTACCTCTCCTGAAAGTCAGGGCTCATGCCCTCTCCAGCATGAGCTTTCCCAGACCCTGGGCACTTGTGTGGCTTCAAGGCCCTGTGCCCATAGGTCACATGGGAATGGGCTTTGCTTCTAAGCCTCACACGCAGGGAGGCTGGAAACTTCCCTGAAGTTCCTGAAAGACCAGCCATTGGTGCTCCACAGTGATGACACCCAGAACCCTGGGCACCCTGTGAGGACAGATAGGGTCAGGACATGAGTCCCATATACCAGGAGACTAGTGTTGCCCCTTCTTTTCCTGGAACCACCGGAAAGCCGAGACTTGCTGGCAAACATTTGCAGGAGTGAAATTCCAGACCTGCAGCTAACAATCAAGTTAAGCAAATAGCTCCTTGTATCGGTTATCAAATGTTCTGCATTCTTATCTTGTGTTCTGTTCTGTAGCCACGTCCCCATCTGCCAGGGGACAATTTGGACATTTTCCTCGGCTTCCCAGGGTGTCAGGGTCATAGCATAGCCCTGGGGCTCAATAAATACAGAACTAAACACAAAGTAACCACCAGTTGTAGAACTCCAGGAGGCCTTTGCGGATGCTTGGCCACTCACACGGGGACAAAGGAAGGGAAAGGAGGCTGGGGCCAGGGGGCAGTGCTGTCAGATGATGTACACAGAGACGAGCCCTGCTGTCAGTGGTCCTTGCCCTGCATGCTCCTCAGCACAACCTCACACATTCAAAATTTTCAGGTTGGTCCCTAATGCTCACACCACCCCGAGGTCCTGGTATAGCCCATGGGATTAGAACTCTGATTTCTCCCTGCCTCGCCCTCCATGCCCATTCATCCTGGAAAAGAAACACACCCTGCTTGAAAGATGCATTTTTTTACTCTTTCTCTTCCCGCTGCCCCCCGCTTCAATTTTTTTTATGATCTAAAAGGGAAAAGATGCTTTGTCATCCAAGTATCACCTAAGAAGCACCATCTCCAAGGAGAAGGATTGGAGGCCTTACTTCTCATGGGCAGCTGATCCTTTGGGTGGCTAAGGTCACAAGTTTTAATGAACCTTCAAACCTTGGAAGAATGAGCCAATACTGAGTTGCCTCAGAAATCCAAACACCCATATGTTCTAATTCCCTCCATAGCACATAAAACATCATCAACCTTGAACAAATAAAAAACCTCATTAATCAATTGAGCTGTCGATCCTGATTCTTCATCCTGACTCAATGTGTGAGAAGGTCCCAGAAGGTTTTGAAGAGTTAAACCCAAAGCAGTGCACTGCTGACCCCGGATGTGGACAGTAAAGTTTGGTCGGCTCCACATGCTTGCAGTAGGTATTAATGGTAAGATGAAAATGACCAGCCCAGGATGTGTAAATGTCTCAGGTCCCTCCAGGTGTGCAACTACACTGTCAGGGCTCAGAGGAGAAAGACCTTCTGAGGGGTTGCTCATGGGTCCAGATGGGGCCCGCCAGCTCTGGCTACAGATCTCAGGAGCACATGCTCTGGCAGCACAGGCTGCACACCCACAGTGGTTGGGGCTTAAGAACAGAGGTGGGCAGAGGGGAGCGGGCTACAGGTGCTGCAGGTAGCATCCCTTTCCAGAGGTAGGGAGAAGCAATAAGGCAAAACTACTCCCGCTGTGTCCCCAGAACTCTGTGAGCATACTGAGGGGGAGGAAAGCAAAGACAAGCCTTCCCCCTCCAGCTGAGATGAGGTAGGTGCAGATGAAGTTTGCCCTGCTGCCTGACCTTATCCAGGCAAGCCTCCAGGGTGGCCTCAGGCTGCTCCTCACAACGGACCTGCGCTCCACTATGAGGCTGTTTCCTTCAGAAGCTAACATTGAGACAGAAATTCAGGTGCAAATGGTTTATTTGGAGGTGATCCCAGAAAACACCAGAGAGGATTGTGGGGAAGTAGAGGGGAGGCAGCATGGAACAGTGAGCAGAATCAGAATGTGGGCAATGGGCTCTGTCTTGCTGGGCACCTCCCAAAGACCTGGTAGGCCCAATTTTGGCGTTATCTCCTGGGGCGTCAGAAGGCTAGGATATTGATCTTCCAATTTCAGCCACTGACTGAGGGTTCTTCCCAGGGGCTATACCTTCCCAGCACTCTAGCCTGCCCCTCCTGGAAACCCTTAGACAAAGAGGCTCAGGTACTTGTCATCAATCCTGCGAGAAAAGAACTCTTAGAGAGTGTTTACCTGTCAGCCAGGTGGCCTCTGCACTTCAGCATCTCTCACATATCTAAGTTAGAACTCACTCCATTATTATTGACATTTCCCTGCTGACCTTGGCCTGCATACCAGTGCTATAGTTTCCACATTCAAGTTTCAGAAAGTGACTCCTTTTGGACATGTTAACCTCCTTCATCATCTCAGCTCACACACACACACACACACACACACACACACATTGTGGTAGCCAGCCTCAAGAGAGCCTCCACTGGTCCTCATCTCCTGGCCCTTATGCCCCTGTAGGGTCCCTTTCCATGCTGAACCAGGTGACCAATAACTAAAAGAAGAGGTGATGGTGTGTAAACATCGGAATCTCGGTCACAAGGGGCATCTTGGTTTCCATCTTGGTCTCTTAGAACACTCTGTCCGGAGGAAGCCAGTCACCATGCCAAGCTCAGAGCAGCCCTGGGAGAGGCATGTGGAAGAGAACAGAGACCTCCTGCCAGCAGCCAACACCATCCCGCAGCCACCTGGGAAGTGGTTTCTCTAAGCAAACCAACCTTCAGGTGAGGGCAATGCAGTCATTGTCTGAGTGTAACCTCATGAGAGATAAAAACCTGGGACCACCCAGCCAATCCACCCCCGACACCTGACCCACAGACACTGTGAGAGACATAAGCAAACTGCTTAAGCCACTAAAAGCAGGGTCATTAGATAATATAATAGTCATGCAATATTAGGTAATGCATCCTACTGTACGCGCGCGCGTGCGCACACACACACACAAATGCAACCTACTCTCCATTCACTGTCACTCATGCATTTTTTTCTCCCTCACTTCAAAACCAAAAGTGAAATATAAATTTCCAAATGATCCAGTGATTTCCCAGGTTGATCTGAAGTCTAAAACTGTTTCTAAGCCATTAGGCTGTGTCTTCCCAGAAGTTCTGGGCAGGAATGTTTCTGTGGAAATCCATGGATGAATCCATGAGGGCACTCTCATGGCAACCAGACCCTAGGAACTGTGCAAAAACTACCCACCAGCCTGAAGCAACTGGGTTCTCCGTTTGGTTCTTTGTAAAGCTGCCAGTGAAAAGTAACTTGTGCTCAGAGCTTGGTAAAATATGGAGACAAGTTCACACTCTCTCCAATTCTCAGTAGAAGATTGTCTCTGCCAGGGGATGAATTGCCAACTGGAAGAGGCTGCTCAACACTGTAAAAAGGCATCACATTCCCACCATCAGCCCCTGACAAACACACACAGAAGCAAAAAGCCCACAAGAATGAAGTCAGTGGGCCAGCTGTGTTATTTAAGTATTTTGCAGATGTTGTTGCTTTTTTAAATGAAAGTGAGACTGACAGATGTACTGGAAGACAGTTAGACATCTTTGCAATGTTTCTTCTGCAGAGTGAGTTCAAATATCCAGGGTTTGGTTACAACAATAAAGGTGCAATGAAGCATCTAAAAGAGACCAAAAAATAATAATAATAATCAGCTTTAAGAAAGAAAATTGAAAAAAAATATTTTTAAGTTCCTGTTTTAAGGTGTGAGGAATCAGCCTCTCTCAGCAGGATGGGCTCCTGCCGATTCACTTTCCTGAGATCTGAAGCCATCACAGACATGGCTCTGTTTGCTCCAGGATGGCCCAAGAACCGGCTATCCTCAGAAATCCTCACTTTCAGTTCTGCTTTTCATCTAATTGGGCCAATTTCCCTGCAGCCTATACTGCAGGGAGGGCCCAGTGGGTCCTTCCCAGGGGAGGCAACCCAAAAAAAATAGTGCAGGGTCCTGCATTCCTTGGGGAGGGGGAGGGGTTCAAAGCCTGGACAGATACCACCAAGAAAACTTTCAGTCTGGAAGTTGGGAAGAGACACATAGCACTCTTTCCAGGGGCTGCAGAATGAGCAGGGCTTCAGGCTCACCCAGGAACCAAAAGGTTATGGGTTCGATTCCCTGTCAGGGCACATGTGGTGTGGGATGAGTTGTCTTGTGTCCTTCCTCTCTCTCCTAAAAATGTTATTCAGTTAGAATAAAAACAAAGTGGGGAAACCTGCATAGCATCAGTAGAAATGTGAATGGCAGCATCAAGTAGAATTGAAGTTGCACAAAATACAAAGTTGAGACACCAGCTATGTAAGTAGAGCTGACATCTGGAACATTCTTACCCCAGCACACAACACAGGGAGCAGAACCCAGCCCAGATTGCAGAAGAATGAAAAGCAATGGCTTGGTGTTGCTTTAAACCACTAAGTGTGTATGTGAGTGTGTGTGTGTGTGTGTGTGTGTGTTTACGCGCGCGTGCGCGCACGCGCACATGCATTGGCAAGGGTGAGGGAGAAGGTGGTATCAGCATAATATAATAAAAACAGTGCTCTATATCTAGAACCTGGCCATCCTCAGTTCTGAATATGGTCAGAATATGTTTTAAAAAGGAAACTTGAAAATCAAAACAGGGTTGGTTCTATCAGTTTTGTCTGTCTGGGTCACAAACCTAACCATGGCCATCACTTCCCCCTGTCTCAGTCACATACCTTTTGCATTTCAGGATCCTGTTGTAATAAGCAGTTTTCATTTTCTCCTAAAGCTTTCTTGCACATTGTTCGGCCAATTTTGACTTCAAGAAAGTAGTCCAAACTATCTGTGACCTGTCAATGAATAATTTAAAAATTAGATATCATAAAATAATGCATAGCATTAATAGCCACCTCTGATAAATAAACATGTCTGCTTAGGGTCAATGATCCTCTCCCACAGTTTCCTTGCCAGAAGTTTTGGAATAATTGGAAGAGAGGGTTCTTATTTTGATCTCTCTCTGTCTCTCTCTCGCATTTTATTTTAAAGTAGCAACAATTGTCCCAAGATAAAGCAAGAAAACTATTCCCCATAGAACTTTATTGGAATTTGGGACAAAGACAACAGAGGTTATAGCATCTTCATGCTTAGTCAATAGAAAAGACATCCCAGAACTGAAATATATTAGAGTGTATTGCTTCTCATCAAAGCCTTCCATGCTTTGGCGATTTTGACAATACACACCTTATCCCATATGATATACCCTCCAAAATTCCTGAATTCCTGGGCACCTTCATCTGTGCAGAGCCCACCATTGCCCTCTATTCAGGAGTGCCTTGTGAGGACCTGGAGCCTCACAATGGTAAATGTGGACTTTTATCATTAAAAAAGGAACGAGAAGAAAACAAGTGTTACAAGATTTAGGGGAGAGAACATGTGAAAGAGAATGGCCAAGTTAAACACACTAACTTACTCTGAAGAATAAGTGATAATTCAGAAAATATAGCAAACATTTTAGAAATTCTAGATAAATTCTAGATCAATTCAATGCCTGGGCATTGCACCAAATGGGTGTGGTAGGCAGAATTCTAAGTGTGGTTTCATGCCTATCTTTGTTTTCAGTATGAACTGCTGAATTAATCTCCAGGCCTGACCACATTAGAAAATGGGAAAGCAGGCAATGAAGTGTATAGAATAAATATGTCTGGAGGGACAGAGCAAACCATTTCTGATGGTACCTGCAGGAATGCTGAGTTAGACTGGAAATGTGAGAAATGGACTGTTCACTTTCATTTTTTAACTCAACAACTTCCAAACATATGTACTCCTAGAACTTTTTATTATGACTACATATCAAGTTTCTCAACCTCAGCCTTGACTGGGGCTGGATCACTCTTGGGGGTGGTGGTAGTGGCTTTGCACTGGAGGGTGTTTAGCAGCCGCTTCCCTGGCCTCCATCCACTGGATGTGAATAGCTGGCCCTTCAGTTGTGATGAGCAAAAATGTCTCCAGTTATTGACAAATTCCCCTACCAAGCAAAATCCATACCCAGCTGAGAATGATTGCTTTATATTTGAGGGATATTTCCAAATAATAAAAACAGGCTGATTTAAGTCACACTCAACAGCCCCCAACTGGCAACCAGTCCTATGTTGACCTCTCCTACATTACCACAGCACAGTCATCTTTCTTAGGAAATACTAATTGGTCCAATGCTCGCCTCTATGATATAATCTATATTCAAATTCCTCTAATTGCCCTAATAACATTCTTTATAATTTTTTAAAATACACTTTTATTGATTTCAGAGAGGAAGAGAGAGGGAGAGAGAGATAGAAACATCAATGATGAGAGAGAATCATTGATCGGCTTGCCTCCTGAACGCCCCCTACTGGGGACTGAGCCAACACCCTGGGTATGTGCCTTGACCAGGATTCGAACTGGTGACCTCTTGGTTCCTGAGTCGATGCCCAACTGCTGAGTCACACCCAACTGGGCCTTTATAATTTTTTTAATCCAAGAGATAATACAGGACCATACATTACATTTATTGTCTTGTTTTTTAAGCCTCTTTTAATTGAGAACGGGGTCCCTGCTTTTCTCCCTGTCTTCTATGACATTCATCTCTTAAAAATTTTTTTTCTTAAAGATTTTTAAAAATACTTTTATTGGTTTTTAGAAAGAGGAAGGGAGAGATAGAGAGAAAGAGAAACATTGATGTGACAGCCGAACATCAACCAGCTGCCTCCCATACATTCCCCATTGGGGATTGAGCTGCACCCAGGGCATGTGCCCCAACAGGGGATCAAACTGGCACCACCACCACCACCCCCACCCCTGGTGTAAGGAAGGATGCCCAACCAACTGAGCCACACCAGGCAGGGTGACACAGATATTTTTAAGTGAACTTATGGAATGCTCCATAATATGGATTTTTAAAAATTGTTCCTCATGACAGTTCAGGGTATGCTTTTTGTGTATAAGAATAACATAAACAGGTTGATGTTGTGTCCTTTCAGGGATATCACATCAGGGCACATGATTTCAATTTTCCCAGTGTTGGTACATTTGTGGAGTGAGGTGTTCGTCAGAAAATGCATCTTTTTTGCATTGTAATTAATTAAGAAATTTGTTCTCCAGCTCTCTCTCACCCAATGGTTGTAGAATTTATTGATGATCTTTTTCCTGAGTTAGTGATTACCATGGTCATTGCAAAAGGTAGTTTTTTAGTTACATCTGTAAGTAGACATTCTATTTTTTTTTAAATCTTCACCTGAGTGAGGATATTTTTTTCCAATTGATTTTTAGAGAGTTCCGGAAGGGAGAAGGAGAGACAGAGACGGGGAAACATCAATATGAAATAGGCACATCAATTGATTGCCTTCTGCACATGCCCCTATCAGGGCCAGGGATCGAGCCTGCAACCAAGGTAACTGCCCTTGACTGGAATTGAACCTTTGACCCTTCAGTCTGTGGGCCAACACTCTAACCACTGAAAGAAACAGGCTAGGGCTATAAGTAGGCATTCTTATGTAAAGAAAAGCCTTCTCTTCTCTGCCCTGATTCTCTTTATCAGTGAAAACTAGACCTGCAGTTTCTTTGCTTGTTTGAAATCCCTGTCTCACTCATTTTGATATTAGCCAAATTTTCCCAAACTTGGGCTCTTTAAGAGCCCTTCTGGGCTATTACCTATGTTTTATGATGTGACTATAATCAATTTTAAGTTACCATAATATATGTTTTATATTTCATCTCAGAATAATAAAGGATACATTACAATGAATTTTCTTCCAATAACCCCTAAAATAAAATTAATATATTTGGCTAAAGGCATCTCTGAGCTGCTTTCCATTCATACATAATGGCCCCACCACAATCACAGACATGCAGAGAACCGAGGAGCAAATGCCCACCAACCTGCTCCTGGGACTTCAGCACTTTCACCACCTTGAAAGTGTACTTGT